>OX596020.1:2400000-4800000 GCA_951394055.1 Villa cingulata | reverse complement strand
AAAAAAATGTGCTTTATTTTATTGTCAAGAAAAATTATATATACATTTCATTTTTTTATTCTTATTTGTTAAATTTTGTTTTGTTCTAAACAATATATATAATATAATGTATGTATATAATACGATGATGATGATGATGATAATATGAAATTGAATGGTTTTAAAAAAATTAGGACATACACATGTGTACTGATAAAAAAAAATATAAAAAAGAGAATTTTTTTTTTTTTCATTTTTTTTTTTCATAATTTCCATACGTTTTTATGACGTTCTTATTTCATATTATTATATGTGCAGATTTATACGCAAGACGCAAGAGTATACACACACATACATTATACATATATGAATAGAATCGATTGTATATTATATTATACAACAACAAAATTATATAGGTGAAATACTATATTTTTGTTTTATTTATAAACTTTCTTTATTATATTCTATACGTGAACTCTAGAGCAGGGCTATATGCGGCTGGCTATACACTCTAACAATATTCTAAATCTGTGAATTTGAATGAAAAAAAAAATGTAAAAAAAGTAAAAGAACTATTGAAATTATGTATACGCGTGTATAACCGATCATTTGTTTTTTTGTCGAATTATTTAATTTTTTTTTTATTTTATTTTTATTTTATTTATTTATTTATTTGAAAGAAAAAATTTTTTTCAAGAGCATGTATAGTACATAAAAATGTCATCATTATAATATACAGTACATACGAACAGTATATCCGTATGAATGTATCTATGTATGGTAATATGCGAAAGAATGTATGATATATTTATATGTATGATATGATGTATTGTACAATATACTCATATGTAAGAAATTTGTGAAAATTATTCTGATTTCAATATGTATGTGTGTAGATATGTATATATGTATGTACATATATGTATTTTTAATATTATTCTTTATGTTAATTAATAACGATAAAATTAAATAGAACAGCAATAGAATTTATATGGTGTACGTAACGTGTATATATATTATGTATGTACATCATTTTTGAAAAGAAAAAAAAAATATTTTATTTTTTAAATTTACTTAGAAAATTTGAGTGCTTTATGACTAAATTTCGAAATCAAATAAATTATAAATTCAAGAAGATGTATACGTAAGCACATTATGTATGAAAATAATGTTCGTATACAACAATATCTATAGCTAGATTCTGAAAAATGAATTACTTATATCCGCAAATAATAAGTAATATCTAATTGATTTTTAATTTTGTTAGACGATCGTTTATGAGTATACATATTTCACAATTTTTAATATTATTGCACTGGCGAGTATTCAATTTCATTTTATGAACGATAAGGAAAAAGCATTGATAGGTATGCACTATATTTAATTTATGCTCATTCATAAACTAGATAAAGATATATCATTATAATATTAGTTTGGGTTGGTAATTTTATTTTGGGCATTCAATTAGAACGAGTAAAAGTTTCCAAAAGAAAAAGTTAAAATTGAAAGCATTTTTACTATAATTTAAAACAAAAAATAAAAGTACCTTACATACTATATACATACATAATATGTATGTATGTTACAAAAGTATAAAGTAATTTATTACTTATACATATGCAATTCTACAATGTAATATAAATTATTATAGTGTCGGTGAATTATAAAAATTGATGTTAGGTACATATATCGACTAATTTAGAATTAAAAATTGTGTATAAATATTTTCATCATTTGTAATATTCACATGAAAAGAAGTTTGTAAAAATTTTGAAAAAAATCTAAAAGACTTTTGTGTGATTTTTTTTTTTTTTTTAGAAGAGATTATTAATGGCTTTGTATTTAAACCCAAGTTTACTAATATTTTTCGAACAGTATAAATTTGTATATCATGTCTAGATAATTCTACGATCTAGTACAAATATTATATTTTTGATGTATCTAGTGTATAGGAGACTCATTTCAAACTGAAAGTCAGCAGACGTTAAGGGACATTAGTTTTATGATTTTATTTTCACTTCTTAATTATTTTTCAATTTTTTTATTTTTATTTTGCCATTTTATTTGAAACTCTGAAAATTATTCGTATTCCATAAGCATCTAACTTTATTTTCACATACTAGGTATAATCTGAATCTGGATAGATATTTATTTATGAAAATTACATTTTTTATAAAATTTATAATATTACTTTCTTGAAAGTCTATGCTTTACAAAAATATACCTATAATACAAATACATACGTATAGATTTATAATATATGTAGTTGTATGATGTAGGTATACACATTTATAAGTACAATTGAGAGAGAAAAAACAAAAATGAAATAAAAAGCACATACTCGTACACGTAGTATCGTTTACACATCTCACGTGTTAATGACCTTAACTTTGATACTTCTTTTAACTTATCTTTTCAAAAATATATGTATTGTATACCCACATTCATTTTTTATGTACAATATATGAAAGTATAGGATGAAAGAAAAAAGAAAAGTAACAAAAACATTTTTTTTTTTTTATTTAAATAAAAGACCATGGAAAGAGATAAAATGAAAAAGAGTTTAAATAAAAAACGATTCAAACAAAACCAGTTTTTTGATTTTTTATTCATATAGATACATAATACATATATGTATCTATCATATAATATATTGTATGTAATATTACTGTGTGTGTACTTAAATTACACGCAACAGTAACAACAATACACGATACTAACAACAACAAAAATTACAATAAATTTATGTTACTATTATATTTTCTTAATATTTTATGTATTATTATACATATACATAATACCTTACATATATTGCTATACAATCGTGTAAGTAAAGTGTCGTATACATATTACAGAAAGGTATATGTACGGGTACCGGTACTCTTATATTCATATATGTATGTTATATTCGAAACATAAACTTTTCCTTTAATTTTCTTTCTTCAATTATTTTTTTTTAATTCCATCTATCTTATGTTTTTATTTATGTTTGTTGATAGGTGTTCATTTTTTTTTTCTTTTAGAAAGGTCCAATAACCAACAAAACAAAATACCATTTTATTATGATAGTATAGCATGTACATACACTCGTATGTATTTCGTATATATAATATAAATATACTCTCCACTATTTATACGAGTACATGTGGATGAAAAGTATTTTTTTTTTTATTATTTTGGCTTAATACCTTAGTAACATACATATATAAAATATGTAAAGAATATAGTGGATGGGATAATAATGATGGAATTTACTTCTTATTTTTATGTTTTTTAGTATAGAAAGTAAAAAAAAAAAAATATTCTTTAAAAATGCGTGCCTATAGTAGCTATATACGTATCTATGTATTGTGACTAACTGACCGGAACCAATAGAACAAAATATATTTCTAATTTACACTTCGCATACATGTGCATACATACATATGTATACGTATATAATTCTTAATGATACGCGCAATTTAAATTCAGGTTAATTTAGGATTTTCAAAAATTTCTGTTTTCATTTTTATGGATACACACATGTTATAGATGGTATGTACACGTCATAATATAATTGATATAAGTTGATTTTGTTTTTTTGATTCATTTATTTATTTTTATTTCATTTATTTTATTATAAAACTCATTAATTTTTTTGTTATTGACTATACTTTTTTGTTTCTGTATAAATAAAATTTACAAGTTTTTACTTTTTTTCTAAAATTTCCCAAACTAAATATACATAACATACATAAATACTACATGTATATCATACGTCATGTATATATTTAGCTTTAGCGATAATTAGATTCATTTAGAACGATTAAATTTTTATTTTTATTACCTAAGCTAACTAAAGTTTAAAATTATTTGAAGGTCAATTTTTTGATTGCCTCAATCTGATCTTAAAAAAAAAACATAGAATTCTTTTAACATAGTTTTATCATGTTTTACCACGTTTTACATAAAAAAAAATTGTGTCGTGGATAAATTTTGTTTATTCAGCATTTTACTAGGTATATATGTGCGTAATATTATGTGATAATAAATTAGAAATGAATATCAAACGAAATGGGAAATCATCCTTCTTCTATGATAGACACAAAGTATACATATCTTTCATATACATTATATAGGATAGGATACGATTCTAGAATCCTTTTTATTGTTTGAAAATTTAAAAAGCAAAAATGATTTCAAAGATAACTTACCATTGATATTACATAGATATTATTCTAGCAGCATAATCTATAATGGTGTGTAAATATAGAGCTAAGTGTGAGTAGGGCGCAGCTTTATTATTTTATAATTTTAAGTTTTAACTATGTAAACAACAATATATTTATTTACGAGATAGACGTAATTGTATTCTTTCTTGTTTTTTTTTAAATATAAATTTTTCCACTAATTTTTCTACGCATAATGGTATATGAGGTGTTGCATATTTTGGACAAAAAAAAAATTCCATAATTTTAGTACCAAGTACAAACCGATACAAATACATCTGTTCTTATGTAACGTGCACATAAATTATTATTCAGATTTATAATTATGTATTTATTACGATAATAGTAATATAAACAGAAACTATTATTGTATATTATTATTGTATACGTGAGTAGGTATACTTATGAAGTTTTGTTTTTTACTATACAAAAATTTATTTATTTCTTTTTTTTTTCTAAACTTAAAAATAAAAATTGTGAGGTCAATTTATTCTATTGCCCTTTGAGCATTGAAAAAAAGATAAAACTTTAAAAACAGTGCGAATACAATGAATGTTATATGTATACAAAAAAAAAATATACATATATATATATATATATATATATGTATGAATGTATGTGCATTGTACCTATGTTTGGGTATCTTCTATATCTACTAAGTAATGTAATATCAAGGAACCTTTATATTATTTTATGAAAATATGTGCATACTTGTATACTGTATTTTTACATACATATTATTACTGCATATATATACACATATCAACTACATATGTACATATTTTTGTACGGAACTTTTTATTTATTCATGACACGTATTATTACATAGAAGTTTGAACGTCTTTTATTGGTTTGATTATTTCAATTTATAATTATTTTTTGTCGTCTTCATAGTCGTCATCGTTATTTTATATAATATATGTACATATATACATTTTATGTACATTATGTATACATGAATATATATCCTAATATGTACACATATGTATAAAGTACACGTATGTAAATATTATTTAAAATATATTTTGAATTGAAATAAAATTGTATTGAAAGTTGCAAGTTATAAGTTGACGTCGTCATCGTCAATTTATTTATCTGCTTATCCATATATCTTTTGCGTATATATAACTACATTTATATAAGTATTATATGAATTATGTATACGAATATAGTACATCGATCGATCCATTCAACTATTGTTAAATATTTTAAAAGAGGCGAATTACATTCACATTATATACTCGTACATATCTATATTAGACCTAGTGTTTAAATTATAGAAAAAAAAAATTCTAAAAAAGATAAATAAAATGATAATAAGAATTAAAAAAACAAAAGACAAAAAAATAAAATAAAAATGAAACTAACCAGAAGAAAAAACATATCAAGGTAGGTACATATGTAGTATAAACGCGAACGAAGGTTTTAATTCCAAAGTAAAAATATACTTCTTCGATTAATTGTAGGAATAAAAATGTATATTACATTCGATACTATGCTTGCAGCTCTATGCATGCATATGCATTGACAATGCATTCATATATGTATGTATGCATGTAATAAACTATTGGTATACGTACTTGTTAAATATGTAAGTGACTTTGACTGCTTTGACTAACTAAACAAATACTAACTGCCCATATGTTAGTTAACTTTAAAGAAAGTTCAAAAACCTTACGGATACAGTCAATGTACTTGACAAGATTATATTTTTGAACCTAAATAGGTACAGGTATGTGTATACTGTATTCACTGTTAAATTTTTAATTTTTACAAATTAACGAAACAAAATCGAATTTAAAAATAATAAAAATTTTTGAAATTTTTATGCATAGATAATTTTCCTTATTTTCATTTTAATCTTTCATCGAATCATCATTTAAATGTAATTTGTTATAATTATGTACTATATAAAAAATTACATAAATGAAAGAAAAAAATATTACATAGTTTTGTAAAATTGTATGCGAATGAATGCAAGTTTTCAAATAAAAGTTTTGAAAAATATTTTCTATAAAATTAATTCAATCATATCTTCCAAATGTTCCAAATCTTCATATTAATTATTGTTTAAATTTTTTTTTTTTTTAATTAAAAATCTTCGTTCAATATTTGTCGCATGTACCTACTTATGTACTTCGCAAAAAAATGAAAAAAATTTCAATTACCATCGAAATTTTAAAGAATATTTTGTGAATTGAAACCACTCTCCTGACAATATGTAACCTGAAAAAAAAAAATAATGAACAGTGTTCGTTAATTGTTGTGTTTCAATTATTTTTATTTCATTTTTATTTTTTTTTAATTTTTTTGTTTTTTTGAAAAACTGGAGAAACAGCATCAATACCATAAAAATATGCGCTTTTTATTTTAAAAATAAATAGAATATCAAAAAAATTTTCTAGAAACAAGAACGGTTTTCAAGAACATACATGAACTCTTTATATACCTACGTAGTTCCTACATATTTAATTATGTTGTGCATACTGGAATGTGTACATGTATGTACTGTCCACATATTATGTGCATGTATATTTTATGTTTTTTATATATGTGAAGAAATACAAGCACGTGTGTGTGTTTTTTTTTTCAGTCTAATATGATTGTGTATAGATGCTATAGTAACCCGTATTTACATAACAAGAACAATGTACATATATCTGAAAATAAATAAAATAAAAAATAAGACATAAATGAAAAACTACAGCAAATATAAATATATTCACACACCTTATGTTGATTTTGTACATGAACAAATACATGCATAAATGTACGTGAATATGTAAATGAAATGCATTACGGAATTACGAGCATTTTATATAATAAAAGTTTCAACGTTCTAAAGAAATTATATGTATCTTTGGTATATTACTCTTCATATATATATGTAGGAGTAGGTACATCTACTTGGTATAGTATTTGTGTTATTAATAATTTATGTATGGGTATGGGTGTAAGAAGTATATTTGTGTATATTTATGTGAAAAACTGACTAACAAATTTATTGAAATGAAATGAAAAAAAAAAAAATAATTATAAAATGAAAAAATGCATCGAATATACATATAGTATGCAATGAAAAGAAGCTTAAAAATACAATCTTATTAAGGAATACATCGAGTTCTTGCAGTATTTTTTAAATGTACACATATACACATACTTATATTATAAAAAAATACATCTAATAGAATATAATAAAGGGGAATGAATAATGTTTGTTGTACAAATAATGTATACAAGTTACATACATACACACATCCATGCATATACACATGTAATATAAGTGAATGAACTCACCATGCTGCTGCTTTGCTATTATGTTGTCGATGGCAATGAACCAGAACCGTCGTTGTCGACCAGTAAATATAAGCGAGAGTGCATTGATCTACAAATACAAGTATATACGGTACGGACAGATACTATACACATTATGAAAACTGACTGAAAGTTGAAAAAAATACATAAAATTAATACAGCAAACATATAATACTGACATATGCATCATATACATAAGATTATGTATTTTATATATTTAAAATCATAAAAGAAGAAATGAAGAAAAACAACAGAAAAACATAAAAAGTAGATAAAAAAAATACAAAAATGATATCTAACACGCGATGCTATTATATGTACAATTTTGAAATGAATTTAATTATCGAAAGCAAGAAAATATTTATATGGAGAAAAACAAAAAAAAAAAGGTGAAAATGCTGTTTTGTTATGTGATATCACAATCAATTTATTTCAAAAATAAAAAAAAAACAATATTATTATGTATTAAAATTGAAATGCGGTAAACATAATTGACATTTAAATATGTATTTGAAATTAGGAACTATATACATGATGTGAAAATGTTGTCAAAAAAATACATATAACATAACGTATATAATGTGCATTTTAAAGGAAAAAAAATCTTGAAGTATCAAAATTAAAAAAAAAATAAAATCGAAATCATATCACATGAAAGTGATTAACATTCAATTTTTAATTTTTTTGTTTGTGAAGAAACGGCAAGATATCAAAAAGCCCGAGAAAAAAGATATAACTTAAGTCTAAAGTAAATTTTAATGTGTGGTTTAAAAGAAGACCTTAATCTTGAAAATTTCCAGTCACCTTTATTTAATTCTGCTGTTAGTTTTATTTTAAAAAGGTAAACGATCTGATCAGGTGGCGTTTATTCACCGCATTCATGAGAAACGTTTCATATGTACGAGTGTATTATATGCATATAATAAAAATACACATATAATTTCTTTACTATATATAGGTATATGTATATGCATACATTATGTACGAGTATATGTACATATTTATGTATATAATTATAATTTCATACTCCACATCCACATCATTTACTATGTGAATTATAATCAATGGTGTTCACTTCATAATAATGCATGCTGCTGTCGTGTGACAAACATGTGAAAATTATAAATTTACATGCACACATAAACATATTTAGCTTCAATGCAAAGAAAGTTGAAAGTTCTTTTACCTGTGTTCCACTCGGTTATGCATAACATAAAAATTTTATCTTATACTTTTTATACTTTTGCCCGAACTGGGAACGAACTCTACTACTACAGTATAACCTCTTTAATCCGGACTAATTAATGCACGACCAAATCCGGATTATCGATTATCCGGATTACTGGGAACCTAAGTTTAATAGTCTGAAACACCATTATTTTTTTAAAAACTATTTATTCTTTATCAATACATCATGTTTATATACATTTCATTAATATGACATTAAATTATGTGAAAAATTCTGTAATTACAGATTGTTTCATTTTCTGATTTTTAGCCAGCTGCACAGCATGTTCACGCATTTCTTGCAATGCTGAAATTTGTTGGAACGGAAGTTCATTTTCTCCAGCCCACTGCAAACAACAATTCAAACTTTTGATGACATCTGTATGTTTTATTTTAGGTCTTTCATTTTCATCCATTTGAAGACTTTCAGATTCGTCTGCATTCGAAGTTTCATCTTCAGATTCCATGATGTCATTTTCGTCAATCCATGCATTTAAATTTAATTCGCTGTTTTCTAAGGCAATTGAGGACAGAAGTTCTTCCATGTTTTTTTATATTGCTAACCTTTTTTTTATATTGCTAGCCATCATACAAAAATCACAAAAATCTTATTTAAATCTTAAATTATAGACAAATATGTTACTCTATGAACAAAAATTGAATGAATGAAGTGTTTAATATGCAATTTTGCACGAAAAAATACAGAACAAAACAATGCAAAAACAATAACAAAACAAAGCCAGACAGAATTACGGTACTTTTAATTTACTGTAACTATTCACATTCGTAATTTTCTTTAATTGTACGCATACCTAATGAACGTAATCCGGATTTTAGAGTACTAGGGAGCAAAAATTCGGATTACAGAATGCTTACGTATATCACAAAAATCGGTTCGGATTACTGGGTAATTCGGATTAACGAGGTTCGGATTAAAGAGGTCATACTGTATACATAATTATCAGCATCTTTATCTTCATTTTCATTTACCTCCATATTTGAGTTAACCATCATCATCCATCCAAGAATCAAAGAAATTCACTCTATTCTATATGATGCTATCAAACTCCAAGTTCATCTTTATCGGAGTAAATCGAGAAATATATATGTACATACGAGCAATGCGAGTACCTAAATTATATTATATGTATAGATGTATATATGCATAATATAAATAATCTTGTTATTGAAGGTAAATTTTTGCCACATCATATTTGTACATAAAATACCTATATAAATATGCATAAAATTTATACACATAATGTACTATACATATATGTATAGACTTCGTCATTATTGTCGCATTCAATTCTCTATAGAAGCTCTAAAACTTCATCTCGTTTTATTATATTGACGTCATAGAATTCATTTCGAAAATATAAAGAATGCCTTTCTTATACATATTATTTTTCTTTACATATGCATTGAACATGCTAAACTTGGTTTTATGTGCAATACATATATGTATTTGTATGTCATATTGATCGATCGATTGTTCATATATATTTATGTTATACCATATTATATACGTATAGTGTTGAGTTGCTCCAAGAAATTGCAATGAAAAGTTGGAGAATGTATAAGTTCTAGAAAAAAGTTTGAATCTTCTTTATTTGCCTCCCAATCCCAAGTTTTCTCCTGTAGCATATGCGTTAAAAATTCAATTTTTTCTTGTTTTTCGTTCCTTGCACGAATCAAGTCAGTGACCTTCAATTATGCTTTGCATTGCACATAAGAAACACATACACAACTGCGCAATCATTTTTGAAAATGCACACATGCATATTCAGATATACATATGCGTGTATATTTTGTATGATCTGCATATAGATCGCTTCTATGTATGTATGAAACAAATGAAACAATATATGTATGAGACAAATGATCAAATATATATAGTACATATTTGTATTTTTATTTGAAAAAAAAAGGATAAGAAAAACATGCATGCATGTACTATATAGTCGTACATACACACTTTGAATTTTATCTGTATTAAATTTTATGCCAGGTGAACAAATGCGGTACATATAGGATCACAGTTGGTGTAATATGTACATACATATATGTAATGTACGTCCAACCCCAACGTACATATTTATTATAGTTGTGTCAATAATATGCATACATATATGAATACAGCTGGAATTTATTATGTTTTATATGCAAGTGAAAAAAAAAAAATTCAACGTGTTTATATGTTACATTGTGTATGTGCCTTTGCATATTTTTCTGAATGTAATATAGTATAGGTAGAATAAAAATTTTATTTATTCATCTGAATGCATACAATAATGTTTAGAAAAATTTGAAAAAAAAAAAAAAACATTTTGATATGTAAACACTAAATAAGTATAAGAAATGTTCAATTTTACCCATCATATATGATGCATGATCGTGCCCAAAGTATATCGAGCATAACTTGATATGATAATACAATAATGCAATGAATTGATGACGAATATACTTACATATAAACATACTCAATCGTACGCCATTCGAGCATATTTTCCTTACCTTATGTAAATAAAAATGTAAGTTTGATGCCCTTTAGTTGCCTTTGTAGTTACTTTTTATCGTCATGGTCGTAGAAACGGTGAAAGTCGTGGTCGGTTACAAGCACAATCCATTACATTACAATATCTACATTTTTTTTTACAATTACAATTTGAATTTACAATGGCAATGATCGTGAGAATATCATTAATAAACTATGCGGTATGACGAGATATTTGTATGAAAACTCAATATCACAAAAGTTGTACAGTTTTTCCTCAAAATACATTCATGATTCAAAGTAAAAAAGATATGAAGATATGAAGGTGGATTTTTATACTCTGTATGTGTATGGTATAGTACAAAATGTCAATGCTACTTCTACGCAAAGTTATATTTTTATTCATTTATTTCAATTTTTTATACAGATTTACTTTACTTTAAAACTATCTTAACTGATCTTTTTCTATTAAATCGAGAGTTTCTTTTAGAAGATCATACATTCATATAAAATTCGTATTGGATAAATGTGATAGACTGTATATAAAATATAGATCATATGTATATAACCACAACACATGACAAAATATACCTATCGGGGTAATGGGCAATGGAAAGGTGCGATGAATTAAAAAAAAGTACACATTCATGCTCACAAGCAATTACTTCGAACCTATATTTGAATCATTATATTTATTTTTGAGTAAAGTAAAACATACGCAATCATGTGATAACATATGTGTACCTAAACACAGTCAAATACATACATATGATATGCCTATACACATACATACATACCTATCTTATACTATATCTATATGACATGAGACATGACGATCAAGCTTTATTCAAGCTTTTAATATTTTCATCATTTGTCGGTGAGGTGAGATGCTTGATGTTGTGAGAATTTATTCAGATGTATGATTGTATGCATGTAGATACGTATACCTTACCCCCCGAACCCGAACCCGAGTTAAACATAAACTCTATCACTGGTAATTCAACATATGAATGTATGTTTTATATTGTTCCTCATGTTCGTCCGTCATATATGTGTTTGTGCGTATTCTGTATTATCTATTATATTTTTCATCTTCATCAAATGTTTTTGTAACTCAGCAAGATCCAACAATTCAATTCAACCAACAGAGTCCCCAGTCTCAGTCCAATATTGGGGACAGTCTAAAAAATACGACGATACAAATACAACTATCAATTCACCACCATTATCATAATGTAATGTAATTGTAATTTAGTAAAAAGTTGATCATATTAAGGTGTATGAACGTATGAAGAACACCGTGAGAAGTATGAGGTAGATCGCTGACTCTATTCGGTGTACGGCCGCAGTTTGTTGAAATGTATTAAAGTAAAGTAATGTCAGTTGAAAAATTTTCCTTTCATAATATAATATTATTTCATGATCGTGCAACATTAACCATTAACCATTCGTGTTTTTCAATTTCGACTGAAGTGATCGAGAAAGAGAAAAATTAGTAAAAAAAATAAAAGATATTGAAATTAAAAAAATATTATATTTTTGTGTTTATTTTTGTTTTGGTTTTTGATAAACATTGTGTTGTGGTGTATTAGTATTGTGTCCGTTGCTTTTCGGAATTATTAATAAAGATTAATTAAATTTCTGTTTAAAAATAGAATGAGAAAAAAATTATCTGAACTTGAATTTGAAACTCAAAAATGGTTCAAATGTGTTTTTTAATAATACGAATTTTTCAAGGTCATAAAATTTTAAATTTCGATTTTTAAAGGAAGCAATTTTGATTAA
Organism: Villa cingulata; assembly: GCA_951394055.1. Taxonomy (NCBI): domain Eukaryota; kingdom Metazoa; phylum Arthropoda; class Insecta; order Diptera; family Bombyliidae; genus Villa; species Villa cingulata. Next base: position 4,786,989 of record OX596020.1, on the reverse strand, counting down.
AATTTGTTATTTTTAAAAGATAAAAATGAAAAATTGTATTCAATACTATAAAAAGTGAAATAAAGTGAATTTAAAAATAAATTTGAATTTTATGCTAGTAATACATATATGTATGTACATATTATAGCGTTTTAGTTGTTAGTAATTTTTCATATTTAATTTTGGTTTATGGGTTCTTTATTATTATTGTGTTTTAAGATTTGAATAATATAAAATCGTTTTAAGAATAAAAAATAAAAACGAAAATGTTAATGTCACCAGACAGTTCAAGTGTTTGTTCATCATTACAAAAATCTTCAAAAATGTCAACATCATCATCATCATCATCGTCGTCGTCAGTACCATCAGCGTCAATAGGAAAAACATCTGTTATACGTATTCAAGTACCAGCAGATTGTTCAATAGGTAAATCAATTGGACAAAAAATTATCGTTAATGGTACTGTCAGCAATGTTAATTCTCAATCAACAATGCAATCAACAATTATCCAGCAGAAATCATCATTATTACCGATAATTTCAGGATATTCTGATGTTACTTGTAATACTGGTGGTTCAACGATTATCAAAGCAATTTCAACAAAAATAAATGTAGATCAGAAATTATTTAACGAAAAATATGATGGTAACAATCATTATGTTCATCATCAGCATTCCAATAATCACAATAACAATTCTAATCAATATCATCATATTCATCATCAGCCTCAACAAATTTCGACAATAAAAATTTTGAAATCAGTTAAATTGGAATCAGAAAATGATTACGAACAGTATCAGTATCAGAATCAAAATCAAAATCAAAATCAAAATATGCAAATAATTGAAAACTCAAAAGTAATTGCACAAAAAATTCCACATAGTAATGTTATTTTTGTGAATAGCAGTAGTTCAGTATTGAAAAACTGTTCAAATTTGAATTCAATTTCAACAATATCTTCTAACATCGTTAACGTTAATAATTTTATCAAATCAGAGAATGATATTAAAAATGATTATAAAAATAATATTAATCAAAATAAAATGAATAATGACAATAAGAATAATTGTGAAAATATCAGTAATATTGTTAATCGTAATCGAAATGATGATATGATTATTGCAAGTAATAACGGTAATAATAATAATTGTCAAGTTACATCATGTGTTGTTAGCGCAAGTGATTCAACAACAATAATTAATAATCGTAATGGAGTTCAAAATATGAATGATCCTTTACCAAGCTCATCATCATCATCATCATCTTCATCAAAATTACCATCATCTGTATCTGAATCGAAAATTGTAACAACTGTACAAAGACCACAAACACCAGAATATATAAAAAGTTATCCAGTAATGGATACAACAGTTGCTAGCTCTGTTAAGGGTGAACCAGAACTCAATATTGGTTAGTAAAGAAAAAAAAAATTTTTTTTCATGAGCAAATGTATTATCGACTCAATTTTAAATGAATTGGAACTGAAAAATTTTCTATCACTATATAAAAACATAGAATCAAACTCTAATGTCTCAATTTATTAGCCAATACTGTTTAAGATAAAATCGAAATATTTTTCTTAAAAATCCTAAACGGTTTGCTTGTTTAATTTTCTATTAGGTATTCTAATTGTTTTTTCTCTCTACAAGTAGGTATTAGTTGATGATTTTCAAAATTTTCAAATTCAGAATTATTCCAATTAATTTGCTCTGATTCTCTGATTTTCTGACTTGACTCGAATACTTACATACATACGTACATACTCGTATATGATATTATTGTGTACCTTTTAAAAATATTTTTCAAGGTAAAGATCATTTATCGTATATGTACACACATATTCATATGCATATATACATATTATAAGAAATGTGATCGAATCGAAATATCGAATTTATTTCGAAGAATAATAAAGTAATAATAATAATAAATATTTATTTCAGTATGCATATATCTATTTATGTACCTATATTTTTATTGTTTTTATATATTTTTTTACCGATATGAAATGAAATTTAAAGAAAGTAAACAAAATGAAATAAAAATGCTTAAATTGCAGAAATGTAAGAAAATATTATTTATCATGTAATTATTTAGTAAAGCACCTGATTGATGAGTGTTTGCTCCTTATATATAAGAATACGAGTATAGTATTCATGAACTGAACTTTGATCGAAATTATGTAGTACCTATATTTACTTTATGGGGCGACATTTTATGTAAACATGGTAATAGAGAAAGAAAAAAAAATTCTATAGTTGAAATTTAAATCCAATTTGGTATATTAAAAAAAAAATTAAAAATAAAAATGAAAACGTCAATTCATCAATCCGAATAAAAGAAAAAATCGAATTTTTTTTTTAAATTTTTTATATACAAGAAAATAAAAAAAAAATACTTAAGTTAGAGAAGAGTGGAGAAAAATAATGGTAGTCCAAAAATGGAGTTAATACAAAAAATATTAAATGGAGATGATTATTATGGAACATATTAAATTTGCATATGAAATTCATAAAAATTAACTCTTATACATACATACACACTTATTTAGAGTGGAATTACCAAAATTCGCTGTATTATCTTCCTCAAAGCGAATTAATTTTTTTTTTTTCATTTTTTTTTACTATACACATTATAAATGTATAAAGTTAAAGTAGTATGGCTTATATCTGCTTATATGTATAGAATATTTTTAATATTTCCATTCTACATTGAACATTGAACTAAGTATAATAGTGTATTTGTATTTGGAATGATATTTTCTATATACATATACCTACTATGTTAACACGAAATTATAATTCAATTTAGCTTAATTTTTTTATTTATTATTTTATTTGTGTATAGACAAATATGGCATACATACTGCAGATGGGTATATCTATATATAATACTCGTATATAATATATATTTCAAACGAATACATATGTACATACATGTATGCAATGGAAAAAAAGTTTTATACAATAATTTTCATGTTCGAGGTCAAGGTTGGCCAAATACCGTACCGAATATATAAATATGAATTGAGATCTAAAGTGTATGCATGTGTTAATTCATACAATAAAACATTTTTTTTTCGAAATCATATTATAATATGAATATGGGTATGATTGTATATTGTATTATAATTTGTTCTATTATTCATACAATATATGTATATATAGACAAAAATATACTTGTACGTATGTGTGTGTTTTTGTATAAAATAATAAAACACGATGGACGAATATAATATTTACATATATGTATGTACATACATACATGTATAACTTTTGATCTTATTATTATTTTTATTTATTTTTTAAGCTTTTTCATTTTTAATACATACATAGCTATGTATTTTTTTCCACTCTCCAATTTTTTATTGTAACAAAAGAAAGTTTTAAAATAAATTTTTTTTTTTGTTAGGATATTCTTTTGTAGATACATTTATGAACTGAATATGTATATATGTATATGCGTGTTTGTTAAGAATGAGAAAAAAATATTAAAAATTAACGGTTACGTTTAATATTTTGATGATGAATATTGTTTGTAGAATGTCATAATAATAATGTATTAAATATACAATTTGTCTATCTTCATTTATATATTTATTTTGTATTTAATATTGATTTATATTCGTATAAAAAAAAATACAAAATTATATTATTATATTCATTATAAGAAATTGTCTCTTAAGAAATTGTAGAAATACTTTATTACGTGATTATAATACCTAGGTATATAGAATATTTAGTTAAATATCCTTAGCTTGTGTTATTTTTTAACACACATCTAGCTGTATATTATTTGTTTAATGAAAGTAGTCAGACTGTAGTATGTATAATCAATCAAAATAATAATATAATATAAAATTGCGTACATGAGTATATGTATATATATATATATATATATTTATATGTTTTATAAGTGTAATTTTGACTTTTTCAGAAATTTACTTTTTTAATAATGAAAAATGAATGTTGTTAAGGAATAATGTGCGTTTTCATTTTATGCACACAAAAATAAAACTAGAAAATTCTTCTCGTCCAAATAAATCAATAATTCGATATGATCTGCATGATGTATATGTATATATGTGTATAAAAGTAACTTACATAATTAACTTTATGATGCAACTAACAGAATAACCAATTTGTGATGTCATATTTGACTTACAAAGCATATACCTACGTGTACACACTTACTAGAAATTATTCATTTAGATGAATCTTCGAAAAGACAAATATTATTTTAATTTTATTAGTCATTCAATTTAGTATATGATTCTCAAAGAATCATTCAATTCCTTATTACCTTATTAATTACAAAACATAAGAATTTTTAAAACAAAATCTTTCCGGATAATTTCAATTTTAACTAGTACATATAACTTCGAAAAGATCTTTGTACATAACACATTATCTTTAAACATAATGTATGCACGTATTTTTTCCTCAATTTTCACCTTCACTTAATTTTCATTTTCACTAATAATTACAACATATTTTTCATTTACATTTCTATATAAATAAATATGTACACCATCAAGTACATATTATGTATAGGTATGTATACATATTTACATTTCGATCATCAGAGCCAATTACAAAAGTTTACTAACCTCTATTTAATGAAAAATTTCACTTATATTAAAATTTTTTTTAAATTTTTATAGTTACAGTAGTAGGTAATATATGCATATATGTATTCATGTACATACTCATGCCATACAAATGAATAGTATCATATCAAACCTACATCAATATGATATTTTGAAAATGAAAGTGAAAATTATCATTGGAACATGATTTTCATCTTGGCTTGATGATTTTCATTTTATTCAATTTTTTTCTCCCATTTGAAATTAATTGAAGTTTTTATCACATTATATGTACATATGTCTGTACATATATGTATCTATATATGTTGGTTGTTATTCGCATCAAACATGTACTCCTAAAAAAAAATTCAAGTATTATAATGAAAAAAATTAAAATTAAATTATGGTTGATTTCTAAGTCTTTTAAAGGGAATTATCGCCCCGTACATTTTATACATACTTGAAATGTTTTATTTATCATGCGATGCGATCAATTTTGAATTTTGATAATTTATATACTTTTCATTTTTGATTCATCTTTTATTTATGCATCATCTAATATAGAGCTCACTAACCTTTAATTTATTCATATGTACTATGATAATGTAAGTACATAAATATTTCACGTTTTAATTACATATATCCGATCACATATGTACATATGAATTCATTTTCATATATAAATATATCTATGTATGTACATAATAATTCTCTTAAAAATGTATATGTATATAATATAAAAACAACTTTCGAAAATATTTATAATGTTTTCCTCATCAAAAAATTGTGTAAAATAAAAACAAAAGAAATTTATATTCACTCACTGGCACATAATTTTCTCGGTTATAAATATAACTGAGATACCACCAAACCAAACTAAATTAACCAGTTATCAATATAAACTTCACCGATTTTAATTTATTTATAAAAATTTTAAAAATCAAAATATAAATAAAAATGGCTAATGCAAAATACCCAGAAAACTCTCTTCTTCATTAATGCTTTTTACAAGAAAATATTTTTATGTACCCATATGCATCCTACTACAATTTTCCTTAATCACAAATTGTACGTACGCTTACTTATAAGAAAAAATGTCAATAAACTTTTCCAATGTACATTCAACTTTTATTTTACTCTATGAATATTTTTTTTTTGTATATAATGACCTCAACTCAATTTTATTCACGTTCACTGCATATACTCGTATACACACATACATTACATAAAAATCGTGGTATACCTAATAAATTAATTCGATAAGTCAATCGGTATATTGTATGTGTAGGTAGGCAGTAAAAACTCACTCCAATTGCAAAATGAAAAGACTAAGAAAAAATATATATTTTTTATTATTATTTTGAAAGGTAGTTTTCGTTGTATAGTATGTTGTATTGTAATAGTAATTTAACAAGTTGGTATGGAAAAAATAAATACGTTCAAAAGAGCAAAAGAAAAATCATTTACATACATATACAGATTGTCAGCCAATAAAATGGAAAGTGAAAATTTCACAAAACAAAAAACTTTTCAAAATTAACATCAATGAACTTTTCATCGTGATGAAGTCAAAAACTAACAAGAAGAAAATGAAAATGAAAAAAAAAATTAAAAAAAAAATTAACTACGATACGATACGATTACTTAGCATAACAGCTATTATATGAGTATATATCCAACGTTAGTTATAAATTTCAAAGTAACTAAAAATCAATTTAGGAAAAATAACAAACACACATACACACGAATATAAAAGCAGCAAAAAAATGAAAATAAAATAAAAGAAACTCTATGCAAACGAAAACCAAAAAATTATGAACTTTTCACTTTGTAACAACTTTTGAAATTGGTTGGTATGTAAGTATGTATGTAAGTAAGTGGGTGAAAGTAATTTCACTCTCATTGAAATTAATTCAAAGCTACATATAGTATATTACTTTATTATTACAAAAAAAAAACAGCATAAAAATGTAATTGAAGGCAATTGCAAAAGAAACAAATAATAATGCAAATTCAAAAAATAAATAAAACTTGAACATATAGAAAAGTAATTCCAATAATATTCAAAAAGTCAGATAAACGTGTTTTGATAATCGCGTAATATGATCCATTATTATCATCATTGAAACTAGCAATGTTAATGTGTAGTTGGTAGCAATGATCGTATATGTACGTATCTATAGCTACTACATACGGCCACGGCTTATAATATGTATGTACAAAAACAAACTTTCTTGTCCACTCCTTCTAAGCTGCATTTACGCTACGAGTTTTAATAATTTAAATTTTCTAACCACAATCTTTTCGTCTTTTTATTCTTCGTCTTCATCTTCTACTTCTTTTAATGACTGCATGAGTCCATGTACATACTTTCAATTTCAGTTTGCCAAAACACATTACAAATCCATAAGCAACAACTGTACACTCTATATCTCTAATACAACTTGTATATGAATATTTATCTTTTATAGTATATTCTAGCTGTATAATGAACTCATTTTCCTGCTTATAATTTTCAATTCATTGCATTAATCTTGCCAAACAACGGCTAAACGAGCCATTAACATCATCAAAATATTAAAAACACCATCATCAACATCATCATCTTATTCATCGTGATCAGCAGCCGCCAACAGCAATATTAACAAGATCGCAAACTGTCCCAAATTTCCCTTTCATTTGAAAAAAAACCAAAATGAGAGAACTTTTTCTTCCTTATTTCTTTTTTAAACTTTCTTCTATTACGACAACAAAACATATCAAAAAGTAAAATGTGATAAAAAGCCATAGCCATACAGTATTTTCATAAAATATATAATCATATGTATGTGATCATAAGATGTATAAGTACTTGTACATATAGCAGCGTATTACATACAATAAAACTAACACAAGCCAAAAACAAAATATATACTAAAACCGACTGAATATTGAAAAAAACTGCGATAGAGATGATTATGTATATACATACAACATACCACAACACAATACAACAAACAACATGATCATGATCATTATATACAAAAACTACTATCGCTATCATAATCACGGAGAAATGGCTAAAAAAGAAATGAAAGAAAAGAAAAAAAAACAAAAAAAAAAACGTAAATAATGAATAATGAAAGTACTTTGATTAAACCGAGACTGACAGATCACCACTACTCTATCGAACATCAACCAACAAACCTAAGTACGGTTGCTTATTCACCGAGTTTTTATTTATTTCTTTTTTTCTTTCATTTCTCTCTTCTCATGATCATGACATGATCAATATAAATAATGCTTTCACTGTAAACAACAACACTATTCACTATCGAAATCCAAAACGAATTGTATATATTATTATTGTTATAAATGTATGTATAATCTCCCACGGTCTCACAACAAAACCAACAAATCAAAACAACACACATTTTTAGTTTTTTTGGTGAAAGTTACATAATTTTCTTTATCATCTCTCTTATAGAACTTTCTTCGTTGTAATCATACATGTTCGAAATCGAATAAAGTTTGAATACTTACGTTTAGTTTTACTTTTCTTTTGCATTATAGCACATACACTTTTTCTTGCCGACGTCATTGCACTATGAAACGATTAATATGCACCAATGATCTCAACTTCAAACAAATTTTAAATAGAAGTATTGCTGGTGAAAGTTTGTCATACGAATTTTTTGTTTTAATTCGAACTTCTATAAGATATTAAAAAATAGTTAATTTGATTTTTTTTTTTTATTAATTTTGTCTGTTATTTTTATATTTTCAGAATTCGATGGTACTACAGTTTTATGCCGTGTGTGTGGTGATAAAGCTTCCGGTTTTCATTATGGTGTACATTCATGTGAAGGATGTAAGGTAGGCAAACAAAAACAAATCAAATTATATTTTTTTATTATTATATATGTATGTATTGTGTCTTATATATTATATATCCGAGAAATGTGATACATATGTATGCATGTATGAAAATCAGTGAAAGGATTTATTTTATTATATTACTATAAAAATTTCTGTATAATATAATAATGATAAATATAAATAGAGTATACATACATATTATGTACCTACTTCATGCAAAAAGGAAATGAAAGGGTTCGATATTATTGGTACATACATATTTTAAATATCGTGCGCTAAACACGAGTCCTTTTCATTGCAACATAATAATTTTAAATAGAATATCTTGCCCTACGTCTACGTATATGATTTCTTTGTTATTCATGTTCCGTTTCATATAATGTATAAATTTTTCTTTTACAATATTTATTTAATTTTTGTTATCTGTTATCTTCATTATAAAATCCTTGAGGCATTTTCTAGATTAAATTTTTCAAATAGATCTTTCGAATAGAAATATCATAGATTTCACTTTCTATTCAATGGTATATAGGTCTTAAACCTTAAACATTTACAAAGGACAAATTCAATTCTTTTTTAATAATAAGAATATTAAGGGCAGGAAATGAAAACGATCATCATCATAATTAATTCGCGTTACAACGTTGATGTTCATGTTCAAATATATGTTGTACTACACAATTTTTTCCTACACGTGTACGAATAAATTTATTTTCTTTTTCTTGCTTTAGATACAATTAATTTGGCCATGAACTTCTTAAAAAAAAAACGTATATTATATATACAACAATGTACAAAGCATGTATGTATAGGTATTTTGAAAGAATAAAATACAAATAAATGATCGATAATAAATTGTGCGTATTACGATGTGTGTGTAGCTTTTTTTAATATCTTCGTTATTTTATTTTTGGAATCTAATATTTGAAAATTATTCGTATCTTAAAATTTGGTTATAACTACAATTATAATATACATTATATGAAATTTTCGCAAATATATTTTTTGCCCTTGTCCTGAATATTGTACCATAATAAATTGTTGTTTATGTAAGTTGTACAATTTTCGCTTTATTATTAAAAATAATTTTTAAATTCAGCTGAACTGATGATGATTCAGAGATAGAGATGGTAGTTAAAATTTAAAATGTAGGTCTCTCCATGATCTACAAGATATTTTTTTTTTTGGTTTTGCATAAATTAATAACCTTCCAGCTTCTAGTTCATTTCTTTTTATTTACATATTTTTTTCCTTTTTTAATTTTGCATTTAGTTTCTTGAATTCCTTGTAGATTTTTTGATAATTTTTCTATATATTTTCGCTTTCAATTCATTTGTTGTCAAATTTGTTGTATGAATTATTAACGGCATCGTATATAACAAGGTTGTAACCTTCAAAAGTTTATTCTCGTGTACAAACAAAACAAATATACTTGTATACATAAATTTATACATTCATAAAAATACTTCCCACATTTTAAAATAATTTGATACATATACATACGATAATTATTATAATAAAAAGCCCGAAGTTTATTCTGTATAGTAAATTATACAGTGGCATATAAATATAAATGTACATATAATAGAAGATAATATTATATAATATATGATATAGGAAAAGTTTTGGAAACATATTAGAGAATAGACATCAGGGATATACCTATATAATGTATGTTATGTATGAAAAACTAAAACATGTTGTTTGCCAAAAATTGAAAACCGATGAAAATAAAAAATTTGATGAAACACCTTGAAATTCGATCTTTTTTGAATTTCAAACATTTTGTTGTTTTTTTTTTGCAATTTTTTGTTAAAATTTACTTAAATTTTTATTCATTTTTCTATGAGAGAATTATTTGTTGTTATAAAATTGACATCCTATCTATAAAATATAAATGATGTGTTTATTGTTATTGTAGGTACATATATTCATATAACCAAACACAATTTTATAGTTATTTGATATAGAGATGAGGAAATCATGCGAAAAAATTGTATTATTCATGTTATTTACTGTAATTTGTTTTTATCTGTACAAATATTTATAATATGTGTATATATATATACATATGTACATACATATATACATACCCACATATTATTTCTATTTTTCGTATTCTTAACTAGAGTCAAGGGCATATTCATAAATTCATAATAATATACCTGGATAAAAATATAGGTATATTATGTATGTATAGTAGAGAAATCTGGTTTCTTGTCATTAAAATGACTTAGTACTCACATTCATTCAAAAACAAAAATTTGTAAGAAACAAAATAATATAATATGAGACATGAGACGTTGACTTTTTGACAAGTAATTTTGAATTACCAAATATTATCAAAAACTATATTATTTCAGTTCGTTCAGTTCAAGATTAGAGCGAGATAGAATACATATATGTACAACAAAAAAATTATTTACGTTTGTTTTTTGTTTTCAAAATACAAAACATTTATTTATAAATGAAAATTTCAATTATTATAATCATACACGACATATTTATGTGCCGTAGATATTCTATACAATTAAATTAGAAAACAGTCGTCTTTATGTTGTTATATTAGATTGTTTATAAAAGTCAAAAAACTTTGGTTGAAAAAAATGTTTGCTGTTATTGCTGTTGACAAAATATATGAACGTCGTCATGAAGGTTCTTATCATAAAACGATAATTATAATTTTGATTAATTTTTTAACACTCATGTAGGTAGTAGAGTAGATACATGCCTATATGTGTAAAATTTTAAATGTTAATTTTTTGGTATTATATATTATAAGAGTATTGTAGATTGTAGTCGTATAATTGAGATTGGGTTGGGACTGGGAGTACTATTTTTAGTGCTTTATTCATGTTTTTCAATTGCGTAGAAATCTATGGAATTATTAATAATGATTCAGATATTATTGATTGTTATGATTACGTTTGCATGTGCGGTTTTGTTTTACGTTGTTTATTTTTTATAGTGATGTAGGTATGTAAATAATTTCAAATTTATAATCAACAGACAACATATAATATCGAATGTATAAACATGTACCGATGCTTAATTCTGAATTCTACAAAAATATTTACTTAGATTCTACAGGATCTCGTTTAAGGATAACATGTTATATAAAAATTTTAAAACGTTACAAAATTAACGTTATCATTATTTTCTTTTAAATTTCAAAATATTTTCATATGTAGGTTCTTCATATAGAGGATATAAAATTGAATAAAATTTCCTTGCTTTTATGAGTTATTCGATAAGTGTATATATATACCTACACCACCTACACCTCTATATACTATTTTTATAGGATGTAGGATAATCGAAACTTTTCACAAGCTTTTTGTATGATTTCCTTTTGAAAATGTATGTGGCTTTTTCCTTTTTCCACTTTTTCATTTGAAAGTTTCCTTCGATGTGTAATGTAATATTTGAATTTGATAATATTTTTCTGTGTTAAAAAGCACAAAGAAAAGTACATAAAATTTTGGATTATATACAAAAAATATACGATTGTATCATAATTTATCTTTACAATATAAAAATGTATTAAATAAGAAAACAATTTTTTGTGGTGTAGCTTTTTTAATGAAAATTTTCAAAAACTGAACTTGTCAATAGAATAAATCCATGTCTAAAACCAGGAAATGAACATTTATTTTTTGTTTTTTTATCATAACGAATGAAATCTACTCATTACTACCACATTATGCTTGCTACAAAGTCTATATGTGATAATATTTATATGTTAAATGTGATGATACATAAATTATTATTTAAAAAAACTGGGTATAAAAATTACAATATTTTGTTCAATGTTCTATAATGTTATTTTTGTATAACCTTAATAAAAGATGGATATTAAATTATCAATCAATGTATATGAACAGGTACACTATTCTATCTTTATTCGAGTATATGTAAACAATAAACGATTATTATGTGAATTCTGTATTACAATTTTTTTTTTTCATTAAAATAAAATTTTAATGCCATCATGACCACAAAGTCGTCTTATACCTACATATAATTTTTAATTTTGTTTCTATAATAATTTTCTGGTTTTCGTACTTTTTTTTGCACAATAAATTTTTATGTATTTTATGACATTGAATTTCCTTATTAAAATGTTCGTTATTATAAATATTCATTTTTATTTCATTTATTTATTTATTACTTTTTTGGTAGACATTACGTAGTCGAATATATCTTCAAATTCCAATTGAATATTTAAAATTAAATTCAATTTTGATTCAATTCAAAAAGATTTCAATTATATACATCAGCACTTTATTCGTGTACGAATATATACGTATATTTTGTGTATACATTATGTACGAGTACGTTGATTACGTTCTTATAATTCGATATGCCAAAATATTCATTTTGCATTCATTAAGCCATGTTAGGCGTTATATAATACATAATTTGAACAAATTATTATGCCTACAAAAATCGATAACGAGAACATGTAACAAGTAGTTCTGTAATGTACCACAAGCACAACACAATAATTGTTTCATCTAATATTATGTTACATGAAAATGTACTAAAGCTACATGGAATTCAATTACTTTTTCTGTTTCATTGTTATTCTACAAATTCCTGATATTAACGTTTGTTCACTGGTATTTTCATATCCACGAGTAGCATAAATAGTGGCCACGTATATTATGTATCACAAATTACAAGCTTCATTCGATATCATATTCAATTAATGTTATTTGTCTAAATTTTCATTAAACAATACACGATATTATATCTATATAAAACTACCTGTATATATTATTTAACTTGCTTACTTGATAATTGTATACTATATAGTGCTGTAGGTATTCAAGTATACTTCCTTCTCAAAAATAAAAAAATATTTTTTTTTATTTTGACAAAAATTTATTCTTGTCCTTGAGACGGTCATTTATCTTTACACAAAACGAAAAACTACTACTACGTAAGATAATATTCATTGATGTACTCGTATATATACAAGTATAATAAAAATTTAATTTTTTTGTGTATGAAACCACCACACATGCAACAAACTAATAACGTAAAAAAAAAAAATTTAAATTCTATACCTTATCAGATATAGGAGACTTGAAAGCGGATACGATATAGGTACGATTTTATATTGAAATGAAATTTAAAATTAAAATTGGGAGAAAAAAAAAATGTTATTTTGGTTTGTTTTTAAAATATTCCAATATGAAAAGGTGGAAAATGTACATATAACTATATTAGTCTATGATATAACTATTGAAGAATGATTCAAAAATTTTTTCAACTTATTAGCCATTACATATTTTCCATGAATTTGAATAACTTTTTGTTGTAAAATAAGTATATGTAATATAATAGCATACATAACTTCTTTATTTGTACATATAATGTTATATAACATTATCATGTACAAATGAACATACATAAATGTAATGTGTTCTTTCACAAATTTTTGTAAGAATGCCAACGAACTATGATCGATATATTTTACATTTTACGTAATCGTTACACCTACCTAATACAATTATTTACATAAGCTTACAGCACAGCCTTGTTTTAGTCTCCCCACTCCCTATACCAAAGATATAAATATCAATCTATATAAATATCAACCTATATAAAGATCAATTGGAATTTTTTGGATATGAATAGTGTCACACCATGTCACACTGAAAAACAGAATCTTTGTTATTATGTATTTTTGTAAAAAAGCTCATAATCAATTCTATGATTTTTTAAGAATTTTTCGAATTGTAATTTTTATGTTCTCATTCTCATATTTTTATTTGGCTTTGGTGGGCTTTGGTATATTTTTTTCCCTCTATCAAAAGAATTATAATATACCCGAATCCGAACCTATAGTACATTTTATACTTATGCCTATAATATGTACATAAAATGTATTTGACTTGACACACAAATACAACATGAACTATACATGCATAAATTCTGTTTACGTATAGGTTCCATACATATACACAAAAATTACAAATTATATCAGAGAGATATAGTGAATATTTTTCTGGTGTATTTTACACATTTACACAAAGAAGAAAATTTTTATAATCGAAAAATGAAAAATAAAAACAAAATACCAAAGAAAAGTTGATTTTCCACTTTAAAATACACTTAAATATGTATATTTGTATGTATTGATATCTTTTATAATATAAAATATATGCTTTTATTTATTCAATATAGAAGATAATCAAGAGTTCATATTCCATAAAAGTTTTCTGTTATATATAACATAACATACATACAGAAAAAAAAGTTTAAGAGTGTGCTTTTTTCACATATACATAATACATAATACATAAGATATATTTTTATGTATATATGTATATTTATTCATTTTTTTTATATATAGAGTATAGATGATACACATTATTTGTATATATATAATATTTGTACAACAAATGTATGTATTATGTACATATATAATATTTGAGGGGACTAAAAATAAAACTGGAAAAAAACAACAAATATATAATCGAGAAGTAATTGTACATATGCGTACGCTTTTACCGTGTTTTGTGCGCACTATATAATGCGGTCGACGTCGGTAATTGACCAGACCAAATGTGAATGAACGCGTTCAATGTCAAATTCACGAAAACATGAGAATTGTGAAGCTATACTCATATTATATGCTACATATATTATTATATACATTTATATGATGTACATAAGGGAAATATATTTATTTATGTATGTATGTATATGATTTAATATAAACATATGTACATATATAGATTATATTTACGTATATATATATATATATATATGAAGATGTGTTTGCACATAATGTGTAATACTGGTAATACTAATAATGTATTTATATGAAACTATATATGAATGTATGTACAATTTATTTTTTGTTATATTCTATATGATAAAAATACACAAATTTGTTTTAGATATTCGTTGAATATACATACATACTTACATACATTTTTATGATGAGCTATTATTACAATACGTAAATGTATAAAAATGAGATTCTATATACATACCTATTTTTGTTGAAGAAATAAATAAAAACCAAATAAAAGAAAAGAAAAATAATAATAAGCCCAAATATGTAATTCAATTAAAAAGTTCAAAAAGGGAAAGAGAAATTATACGAAATTTAATCAAAATGAATGAATATGCGTAAGAATAATGTAAATGTATATGTAAGTAGGTATTTTAAATAAATATAAGATACATACCTATAAAATTTTTTCTAGATAAAAGCACACAGTATACATCACAAATATAATATATAATATGCATATCCATAGTGTACACAAACTATAATAATTATTATATGTATATTCATAATTTAACACCTACATACAGTATTATAATACATATAGATATTGTTTTTATGTTTTTGTCATTTTTACATACATTTACGCACAAACAATAAACTTACATATGATATTATAATATAAGTATGTATACATACGAATGTGCCTTCATATTTCATATATGTATATAACACAAAAATTTTATATACAAACATAATAATATGTAATATAGGTAGTACATATTTTTATTTATTTTTAAATGCGATAATAAATCTAAAATGAAAACAAATAAACAAACCAAGCTTTTTGTGTAGGATACATCAAAAATCCGGCGTGTACAAATTTTAAAAATATGAAATACTAGGCATTGCAATACAAAAAAAAAATGAAAAATGAAAAATTATAATGATGATGACATTGCAAAAATTGCAAAAATATTAGTTATTTTGTAAGTTTACTTTTGTTTCGTACCTTAATCTTTTATTTCTTAATGTATATGACACAATATTGTCTGTGGTAATATGTAATATTTGGTAATAATGTAATGTAATAACTTTTTTTTTTATTTATTTACATTTTATGTGCACTATGAATCATGTTCGTATTATATTTGAGCTTGAACTTGACCAAAGAATAAATATGTATTTTTCGTTTCTGATTTTTCAATAAAAATTAAACGTAAAAAATTACATTTAAAAAAATCGTGCACAATAATGTACATTCTACCGCAGATAAGGATTATCATCATTATCTGCGATTCTACACATAAATGTAAAAATTAGAAGGGTAGAAGTAAAAAGAAAAAACAAAAAACAAAAAAAAAAGAAACAAAAATAAGTAAATTGATTCTCTGCATGACTGTGTCTACGACTGAATTTATAGTTAGTTTCATTGCTAATTAGCTTTTGTTCTCTCTCTACCCATAAACTAAAATTTGTCTCGAACTGAGGTAAACGATAAAAAATTTTTGGGTCAATTTAAAACAAAAAAAAAAAACCAAAGAAAAGAATAAATAATCAAAATCACTTTTAACTTCACGGTGCTTGCTCATATGAAAATAAAAATTAAAAAAAAAAATTGTGCACTGCCATAATATGTGCACAACACATCTATTGAATGACTGACTCACTATCATAACTGATGAGTGTCATATTGTCGTATTATAAAAATGTTGTGTCATTAAAATTTTGACAAAATGTAATTTGATGATCTTATATATTATAATAATCTACCGATTGATTGTATGTGATTGTATTCATTTTAATCAGAGTAGACTCACTATGTCGGTTACCTTGAATTTTCATTCGAAAACTCATCCGAATAAAAAAAACGACATTTTTTTTTTGCAAATATGACCTTAGATATAAACAAAAACTTACTAACCAAATCGGACAAATCATAGAAATATCTATACAGTGTGTGTGATCGATTTTCGGAGGATCAAGATCATTTATACAAAAAATACAAAAATTTCAAGGTTTCGAAATCGACCAGTATAGGTTATACACATACATATGTAAAGATTCATGTGGTGTATTTTAAAATGAAATCGAAAATTGAGGAAAAAAAAATAAAATAAAATACGAGAAAAAATTAAAAGACTTCAAAAAAAAATATGGATCAGCAGAACCTTAAAAATACTTCTAAAATTTTTGCACGTTTGTTGTCATCTCATCATCATCGCATTGTCTAGAATTACAAACTAATTTCATATACTTATTGTATGCGTGTATGTGTGATACCTGCATATCTAAATAAATAGTCTACTAGTAAGTTAATAGCCGAAACCTGAACTAAATTCATTGAAGGATTTGATAGATTATGTGTTGACTGTATACCAGTCTATAGAAATGTCAAGGTTAAATATACATATATTTAATTTCCTTAATATATTGGCACGTCTCAAAATAATGTCGGATAAGTTTGTATAAATTTTATACTTTATTAGAAAATAACTATGATGAATTGGTGAAAAAAATATTTACAAGGAAAATAAAAAATTCGATATTTTAGAAAAAATTCTGGTACGTATATAAGTACATAACATGAATAACTGCGATATGGCATTGCTAGTGCTACTATACTAAGTGCATTGAACCGCATCTCCCATTTATACTAAAAGGCTGTACAACCAGCATTGTTATGCACATTTATATACATCTGCGAATGTGTGTGTATGTATACACATGTATATGCATAATGCAACTAACCTTCATTTCATAAAATAATCTGATGCACATTATACATTACATATAGATTTATAGGTACCTACGTACAGTCAGTGCAGGCTTTATAATTTTGTACAGTTTTTTATACACTATATTTGAGCTTGAGTTGAGAATATTATCATCATCATCATGAGCATCCATGTGTGCAAACAACATAATAATATATGTATATAAGTGCAAGTAAATACACATCAAAATAAATAATATATATATATGTACAGTGCAGTACAGTACAGTACAACATTGTATATAAAGAAGTGTACTCTATATCTACTACATATTTTACATGGTACATTATGTATACTTCTTACTTACACATATACAATAAAAGAGAATTTCCTGTGAATATTTTCCCATCCCTTTCATATAATTTCTTCTTGAATTTTGCAAAAAAACATAAAAACGAAAAAAGAAAAAAAAGGAAAATTTCAAGAGCATGGGTGTATTAACCTTTCTTTATTCGATGCAAGCAATGCAAGTATATGGAGATGAAGATGATATGATGCTCTCTATAGTTGCATACAGAATATATCGTTACATATACGATCGTTTTGTTGTGAAAATTTTCAATTTCATTCCGTAAAAAATTTGTATCTATAACAGAAAATCCAATATTTGGAATGTAAATCAAATCAAAAATATTTTTCTAGTAGTAAAAACTGTAAAATTTTGTAATTTTTGAATAAGAAGATTATTCAATTTTTTATTTTATTTTAATTTTCATTCAAAATGATAGCCGAATTAATAAATGTGTAGTATTTAGTATGTATGCTTCTATAAGAAGTATATATGTTTCAATCATAAAATTTGTTTTTCTGCATATACCTACTTTCTTGAACAATTTAACCATCGAAGATAGATATGATAATTTTTCAAATAAATTCTTACATAGATAAACATTTCTTTTAATAAGCATAAAGTTAGTTAAAGTACGTATATGTAATATAGAAATAAATTAATGTCAATGTAATATGAAATAAATATGCACATATAAAATGTATGCATATTACGGCATAGTGATTCAAGCATTTATTCATTTTTATTGAAGAGCTGAGGTGCGATAGCGTATGATGATATTAGTTTTAGCACTTTACTCTTATACATAATAGTATAGGCATATAAGAAAGAAGTTAAAAAGAGTTTCACTCTATATTAAATACAAGTTTCTTTATTATTATTATATTATTATGAATATTGTGCATATAAAATATACGACTGAGTATATATAAATGTATGTATATCCACACCTATGTATATATGAATGGATATTATAATATCTAACTAACATAAATAAATAAGACATATCGCGTTGTTGCTTTCGAGGAGGAGAGTTCATTGCTTCGAGAATATGTACAAACATTAAAATACAGAAAATATAAGAAAAAATTATGTACTCGTATATAGTATGTATATAGATGAAAAACTTAAAGAAAACAAAACAACAACAACAACAACACAAAAAAGTATGCATACAAGAAAAAGAAAATCGTTCCCAAGTTTACTGAACTGATTTGAACTACAGTCCAGAGATCAACGCCACATTACGATGAGGTAAATGCCTTTTGTTGCACTTGAACGACTAACAGAATACAATATTTTCAAATGATAGTACATAGTAAAATTAATATAGATAGTAGTAGAGGTTCATAAGAGTACGAAAGTATATACGAATGAGTTCTATATGATAATGCTAATATAGTTTTGCATTAATACGGGATTGAATTGCATTTTGCATTTCGCATATAAAAAGGAACGAGTAGTAAAAAAATTACAAACAAACCAGTAGTTATAGCGTTATGTTAAAGTGTCTACAATACAGCCATATATGTGTAGATATAGGTAAAGAAATATATATAGAAATATATATAGAAATAGGAGTATGTATAGTAAAGCAACGAACGTGTATCTATTATCTGTATATCTGTATATCTGTATAACTTCGGGTGTACATACGTCATGTCCAAAGTTTTATCACTTAAATTAATTTGCATTGTGCCCGTACGAGTATATACATATATACATATGTACTTTGATGATCAGACGAATAGTAGGAAAAAGGACGTTCAAACTATGTATATAATTTCCTTTAAATAATTTTTATCCGTCCGTCCTCTTGATACTTTGATCGTGTATGAATCACGTGGATTTGTCATTCTTCTATTTTTACTATTATTACTTTTTTTTGCATTTATTTTCTTCAGTTAGCTTTTCTTATTTCAAATATTTTAATGGACACCTCTTATACTCTATATGCACATTACATTTGCATATATACGCATCGTACACGTATACATTTTGTACAGAAATAAAAGAATAAAATGTATACGTACTTATCGAGTTTAGATATGGACGCATATACATAAACGTATATAAATTATGTATCATCTTTTCTCTATTACGAATGCAATGCATATATTTTTGCTATTTTATCTATTTGTTTTTTTTCCTTTTGACGTGTTAATACCCTCTGACGTGTACATTAACCGATTATAAGCATACAATACACATTTATGTACATTTAGCGGTGTATCGTACTTTTAAAAATAATAAAATGACACATAGAGAAAATTGATTCTACGCACATCACATATAAATGCATACGTAGTACTTTCTGCACTACACTATGCGTACGTACTCGTATACATAAAAATTGCACACATTTTATGTAATTTTATTGCGGAATTACAAAAGACAAATAAATAAATAAATAAAAAATGCAATTGAAGCAGTATTTAATCGTAGCATTATATGTATACGTACTAAAGATTTTATAAAAATATGTATGTATGCGCATCTATCTATAATGTACATATATGTACTTACATAGGTATACAATTAATTTATCTATACATATGCGCAATGTGTGTACAAAAGATGCAATGCATGTTAAAATCGTAGGAATAGGTGTGTAAATTTCATTCTTTCATGGTCATAACATTTTTTTTTCTTCTGTTCCTTGCCATATTACAAATAATATTTACATACTACGCATACATTGTGTATATGTGGATGTTATCTACAACAAATATCATTCACGGTATCATTTAATTTAATTAATAATTTCTGATGTGTATATAATACAGTATCATAGAGAAACGAGATATTACTTATGATTGTAGAGGACAATTTGCATCAATAATTTTTCTTCAGGTTTTTTTTTACTCTTCATTTTGTTGTTGCTGTTTCTGTTGTTGTTAATGTAATTTGATCGTAATCAAATTTTCTTTTTGTTTTCCCCGATAAAGAAAATTACAAATGAAAGCAACAACAATATAACAATCAGAGTAAATATTTTATATACTAAAATAGTGAAATAATAGAGTAAAATGTTTATAAAGACGATGTTGAATGTTGGATGTGAATGTGATCGTTGTTGTTGGTTGACGATGATAACGATGATGAGGATGATGATGATGATGATGATGATGTGATGATGGTATTTATATGGATGTATGGATATCATACATGTACATACACAAATGTAACTTACTTACATACATAATGCATTATTAGAAAAAACGATTTGTATACAAAGTCATTGTCCGCATTCGTTAAGGTAAATGGCCTGTACTATATATCTCTTTGAATTAGAAAGTTTTCCATATTGTTATTTATAACTATATATGTACGTACGTACGTACGTATCTATGTATGTATGTATAGTTATGTAGTTAGTTAGTTATTTAGTTATTTTGTTAATATAATTTGAATTGAAGAAAATAATACACAATACGTAATAATAAATTATGTTGATTCCGATATTGATAGTTAGAGATATAATAATAATAATGTACCAATATGTACGGATACGAATATACATATACGAGTATAATATTCATCTATGGATCATTTATTTATAAAAAAATCAGAGAAAATTGTTGTTTCTTTTTTATTTTTATTTTTTATTTTGCCTATTTTATATCATTTTCCTTTTGGTAATTACGTATACAAAAGTGAAATGAAATTTTCAATTTTCATACAATCTATATACATTAGGTATATTTTTTTATTATTTTCTTTATAAGAGTAATTGACTTATGAGATACATAGGTCGATCTTTACGTGATAATCTGTATACTTGCTTAATTTAATACGTACGATGCTGTATTTATATACGAGTATTTTCATCAATTTTTTAATAAAATGTTTTATTAAACACAAATTTTTTCTCTATATTTAGTTTTGTTTTTTGGATTATTTAAGTCCATCAAAAGAGGCGAAAGTTCTCGAATACGAAAAAAGAAAATTTAAAATTTTAATTACTGTTTTCAAAACCACAATTTCTTCTTTGTTAAAATTGATTAATAGATAAATTTATTTAATTTATTTATTTATTATTTTATTATTATATTAATATTTTTTTTTATATATACATATATATATACATACATATATTTATTTCATATATTCTTCTAATCATTTAAAACATATTCAAAAATTATTTATTTTTATTTTCTTTCCTTTTAAAAAATTTCAAATAAAACACTTGAAATGATCTTGAAAATTTTAATACTGAATTTAGTAGAACAACAGCAAAAAACTACCATAAAAAAAGGAAACAAGTTTAATGCAGAGATAAAAAAGGATTGATCTTCATTAACAAACCATATATATACAATCATACAATGTACAATGCGCTATAAATAACCATCATAACCTATTGAAGTAAATACGAAAAAAAATGATAAATAAAAAATAAAAAACGCGATCATTTTTGTCTGTCTTCTACAGTATTTTATATTTAATTTTATACATCAACCCTTTTATTTTTATATTCAAGAGCATTATATAATAACATCCATATATATACGGGTGAAAAAAACAAAAAAAAAAGAATATGAATACTCATCGCGATTTATTATTTGAAAATATCATATTCGATTCCTTTTATTTTTTGATGTTTTTATTTATATTTTTTTTTTTTTCAAAAATCCTAAATTTTAAGTGGAGCGTGAGATTCACATAAAAAATGTGTATCTATGCATACATACAAAAAAGGATCTGATTGATTTTAAAAAGAGTGTTACTGATTTTTGAAAAAATGTTTAACCACTTTTCAATAGTTTTTGGGATTTTATATATACATACATAGACATACATATATGTATGTATTTGATTTTTTTTTAATTTTTTTCAAATAAATTTCCTACATCATTATTCTTTTTTGTACGGAATAAATGGAATCTTTATTATGCGTGAGTAGGTATTAAATTATTTTTTCCATATTATTTTAACACTGCGTATAATATAATGATATTCGTGCATATCAAATATATATATAATACGGGTCATTGCACTGTACAATTTGTGTCATCAACCTTGCATTTGGGTTATGACTTAAATTGCATTCATAATACGTTTGTATATAGTACATATTATATTCTTATATGTACATACGTAACGTATATACAATAGTGCATACATATGAAAATATTATATAAAAATTTTTGCAACGTGTGCATACATGTACGCTACGCTATATTCGGATAGGGATGGATAGCATTTCATTTACTGCTACGAATTGCAACCACACATATCCCCTTTACATACGTATGTATATATCTGTTTCAGTTAAATAGCAAATTAGCAAAGTAGAAAGTACCTATCTATCTGTCAAACAACAATGTGATGCACAGCACAAGCACATGCATTGCTTTAGATTGAGATACATATAAAATGCTTGTTTATTTGCTTTAAAATGTGTGCAAAAGTAAGAAAGACAATAAATATTCAGTTTTATATTTTTTCTTGCATTATAAATTTTTAGAACAGTCCACGCACACAGTACACATTTTTTCAGAATATTCAGTAAGTTTTCGTTTTTCACCTCACTTTGCATTCAGGCTGGAGTAAAATACAATACGACAATACATTGATGATCAGGTCGTCGGGTTGGTGTTGGTGTTGGTTGCATCTTGTATTAGCTCTGTATTATAAATGCATAACCAGCTCCAGCATGACGGATATTGTGTATTTTCCCACTCTTTTTGTATAGATTCAAATTCAACAAAGTTCTTTAGATTTAAAAGAAAGAGTATTCTAAAGTCGTTTGTATACCTAAATATGTCTAAATCTATCGTTAGTGGTACAGATTTGAGATTTTCATGATTTTCAATTTCAATATTGCATATCTACAGACTACCTCAAATAAATGCTTGATGAATACGTTTATGTTTTATCATAATTATGTCGACCGAATTACATCAAACATGCATTCATGATAAATTGTAATTGAATGACATACAACATACTATAAATAATGTGAGTATTGTGTGAGTATGATGTGAGTATTAGGTTGCTTGTTTGATTGAATGAATGAGAAAATGATTATGTATGTATCTATAAAATACATAACTAATGTTTGTAGGCAGATGTACAGGTAAACGTCATCGCATCACTTACATCATATAAAAAAAATATACAACCAATCATACATCTGAATTCTTCATTCTCTCAAGCTCAACTCAAACTCAACATCAACACTCATTCGCCATGTTCATCATCAAACAAAAATTTTTTTTCGATTTCAATAAAACATTATAATATATTATTCATAGCATATTTTTGGGATACAATTTAATATATGAGAATTTTTATAAACTCCTAAGCTATATGCAATGTATTATGATTATTTTCATAATACTTTGAATTTTTGAATTTATATTTATTTTTATTTACCACTTTTTTGTAATTTTTACGTTATTTAATTTTATCTGAATTTTATTGTTAATTTTTGTTTATTTTTGAAATTCAATTTTGAAGTTTTATATTTGTAATAATTTTATAATAAATTATTATTCAGAAAATATTGAAGATTTATTTTGAAATTCATGAAATTGATTTTGAAAAACATAAAATCTGATAACTTTTTTCTTTACCACCAAATCATAGGTTTTTAAATAAATATTTTTTCAAATTTTTAGATTTGGATTTGGATTTGTCCACATATACAATTATTTTATGTATTTTTCATTACAATATAGACATATGTAGCTACAAATACTTTTTGTGTTCTTGTCTATCAAACAATTTTAATTTCTGTTATTTTTGTTGCACAGTTACAATTACAATTACAATACTATTTCTGCTGCTGCCGCTGCCGCTGCTGCTGCTGCTATTATTATTATTATAAATAAATGTACATGTATATTTACGTTAATGTACATATATATGTATTTACATTTATGTATACATATACATACTTATTATAGTATTTGAACAGAAAATGTTTATTTCTTTTTGAATTTTGTATTAAAGCGCAAGTTAAAATAAGTATTGAGGACGAGGGCATGGAGCAATGAACTGTGTACAATCGTATATTTTTATATGATAGCTTATAGGTATACACAGAATATAGAATGTATATACAACAAATAATACACAATGTATATGCACCACTTATGGAGATTATTTGTATATAATCTACATCCATAATATATAAAATCCTTTTTTTTTGTTTTCATATATTTGTTATATAAATGCATTCATTAATTATTATTATACACTATATTATACTTGTGAACATACATATTAAAATTCTCTCTGCTTTTGTTCTACATTTGAAAAAAATGAAAAAAAAAATTTACACTTCAAAAGTAGTGAAAAAATGAATGTAGGTATGTGAGTATAAAATGTATCTAAAAATGTAGAACTGCGGCTTAAATATGCATGTATGTATTATTAATTTTATGTAAGTGTGTGTATATGTGATTTATGAAAAATGAAAATAAAAAATATAAAAATCGCATCCTCTTTAGTTATATTTTTATTTTATTTTTTTTAGTTTTTGAAATTCAAACTTTTGTATTATTTTATAGTTAGGTAGGTACGTAAAATGTACAAGTACATAAATGTATTAATGTTATGTACGTATATTTTACTTAAATTAGAAAAATACTTTTACGTTCGGATAACATATATTAGCGGTATTCAAGCATCATGTATAAAATTCGTAAAAAATCTGAAGAAAAATTAAAAAAAAAAAAAGTTAGAAATAAGGAACTTTGATGAAATGAAAATAATAGCAGAATATTACTAGATTATTTAAAAACACATATATTGTAATGTACATACATATACAGTTGTTGTATTACATATGTATACATGCACATACACACTAAATATGAGAAAATACAAAGTTTTAATTTGTTTTTTCTAATTAACAATGAACTGGAATCTGGGAAAATAAAAAATCACGGCTTTTACATATAATAATAGTAAATATATATACATACAAATCATGGACACGTAAATACACATCCACATATACACATCTTTTTTTTATTAATAGAACTATATATTTTCTGTACTTTTTGAATTTTTGTCTATTTTAAGAATCTCTAAATAGGTTTTTTTTGCCTTTTAAAAATTGTAATTTAAAATAGGACATATGTATGTACATACGATCATGCAAATTGCTAGTGGCACTAGTGGGTAGCTAAATTTTTTTTTTTTGCTTTATATTATGGTATACATACATACAAACTTATGTACTTAGCTATTTATTATGTGAATATAAATTGCAATCATTACAATATTATACGCGATTATAAAATTTTTGTTTCTGTTTATTTGTTGGATAAGATGTGAAAAATAATTTTTCGATTATATACAAATATATTTACATGAATACATGATATTATGTATAAAGTATGAAAGCAAATTTGCAGTATGCACGATCTACGCATGCATATACTGTATAAAAGCATATGCATATGTGTATAACTAATTCATTGAATTGAAATTGTACAGAAATAATAATGTACATAAATATGTATGTAGTTACATACTCATATTTATACATATATGTAATTTATTTGATGATATAATATGAATAAGAAACAAGAGAATTAATATCAAGACAAGAATAAAAGGAAATGAATAAAAATTAGCATCATTTAATTGGGCGGATAAATGATTGATTAGTAGTTTGCTGAATGAAAAATGATAATGTGATACATAATAAGGAGGTGAAAATATTTTAAATAATAACGCATACATATGTAAGTATATTTAAGTATGTATTCATAAATGTTGATACGTATAGGGATGCATGGTAATATACTATCTATAAATATAATTAATTAATTATTCCGATGAATTGTACTGAAGAAAATTAAAAAAAAAAAAAATTAACATAAAGCTGTATGTAACCAATATAACTAATCTATGGGTTTACATTCACATATACATAAATATGTATATGTATTGGAACTGAAGCTTTCCAGGATTAAAAATATGATAGCAAAAAGAACAAAATATACGTTTGTATTAGATTGTGATAAAATAATGAAGAATATAATATTGTAGTACCAGTACGCACAATTTGATATGAAATACATGCATATATGTATATGTGTATAAGTTTAGATATCTTCATATGCATAAATATATGTACTCGCGTTCGCGTATATGATATGATATTCACGTACCATTATATTTGATCTATATATATATATGAATGCATATATGTATATGTACACAGAATAAATAAATATTAAAAGAGACTAAAATAGGACAATGAACTGACATATAAAACTAGGACTGAAGATATAATATGTACATATGTATATACATATTGTGTTGAATCGTTTTCTTAAAAACAGAACAACAAAATTGAATGATGCACTTTTAAAAAATTTCCGGTTAAAAAAAGAAGAAAAAAAAAAAGGAAAAATAATCATTTACAATGCAGAAAAAAAAATTGATGAATATAAGTATATATGTATATTTTTTTATTAAATGAAATAAAAAATTACCTAAATATCAATTATCATGAAAAATTCATATTCTGATATGTATTGTTACATAAATTTACATCTATTAAACTATGTATTCATGTATATATTATGTATGCACATGCACTGCGGTAATCATATGCATGTATGTATATTTTTTTGTATAAAAATTGAATAAAAATCGCTTTCAAGATCAATTCAAATTTTTGATCAATACATGTCATGTCAGTCATCTCATGTAGCATATACATACATATACGATAAAAGTTAAAACACTTTGCTTAAATTTTATTTCCTCCTCTTTTTATTTTGCTTCTTTAACTTTTGACTGACCATCAATGATGTAACGCAACGTACAAAATGCATAATAAAGATGCATGCAATATAAATAAATAAAATGTAATACATACAAATACATATATACAAGTATGCACATAAATATGTATGTATAAATATACATACCCATATAATACATGCAGGTAGACCCTATATATTAATATCTGAAAAGGTCATTCAACGATTGAAAAATTTCCGTGTGTATATATAGACAAATATGTATTATATGTATTATGGTTGTCTCCCGAATAAACAGTTATACAAAATGCATGCAGCGGTAAAGTAAATTGTACATATGCATATGTATAAACATGGATTGTAAGTAAATAATGTTATATGTATGTATGTAATGCTAATGTGTATAAATATAAGGTACAATAGTACAATGCATATAGTGTAAAACGGACCGAATATATTATGCATGTATTGTGCATGAATTTACTTAGAAAGAGCCCAAAGCAAAAAAAAAAAGAAAAAAAAAATACTAAAAATAAAAAAGAAATCAAACTGAACTCAAATTACGAAACATCATTCATTATTGTAATAAAGTAGAAAATATATGAAAGGCTAAGACACAACCAATATACCAATATAATGAAATGTATAGATACACTTCTACTTAAATATACAAAAATATCTGATGATTTATAGAGATAGTACACATTTATGCGTATTTGTAAGAGCATTGCATATGCAAATCATATGATATTTACTTAGAATTTACAGGCATGCTAGCAGGTAGTTATCAGAATTATTTTTTTCCAAACGTAAATGAAGTAAGCTGCATACATATACAATTTAATCTAATAATATATGTAATAGCTATATGAGCAAATACTTACAATACATTTGTATATATATACAATTGCATATCTATACGTACATAAATGGATATATACATATTTGTATTCGATAGATTGATTTTATATCACTCGTTCATATAGCCATTTAAAGCAAAAAGACACGATATAAATGACACTCGAAATCAAATTGATTAACATGGACATTGGACAGTTTATGATCATTTTTAGTACACAAAAGAATTTTATTTCCGTCAAATATACGCACGTATGTACGTTGGTACGATGCAAATAGATCAACAACATTTATATATGCAGGACATGCTTAGCGTGTAAGTTATAAAAGCTAAGAATCGTCTTAAATGCATACATAAATATCAACAGATATTCTGGATTTCTCTAACGTTCATAACTAATTAAGAACAGTTGACAAAGGAATAGTTTGATCTCTAGATTATTTTATACTGAATGTGATGCATCTATACAGAATTTATGTATAATTTGTACCTATCTTTGCTCCAATTAATCGTGTTATTTTAAATTTAAAAATTTTAAATTCAATCTTTTCCAATTTCAAAATTATAAAAACTCTTAAAAGCACTTACTGATACAAATGTAAGAGTATTTACCTGTGGAACACCATAAATCGAAAATAATAATTTAATAAACAAATTATTGAGATACTATAATTGTCTACAAAAAAAAAAAAAAAATAATAAAAATAAAAATAAAAACGTGGATTAAACAGCATGGTGCAATGATATAAAACAGAATAATACCATATATATACCATCATCATGATTATTATCATCATCATCAACAACAATAACAAAAGCATGTCGACTGTTACGCATACTCTTACACAAATTTAGAAAAAATATGAAAACTTATATAGACAAAAGCATAAAGTAAAGGCACGCAAAGCACAATAACCTCAAGTCGCAAATACATGGAGAAGTCAATGACATTTTTGTGTAAAGCAAGTAGTAAAAAAGTGGTCGACCATCAAAATTCCCCACAACACAAGATGTTGAATTAATCAGGTGCAGCGCAGTAAAGAGGTGCATCATTGTACATAATACTTATATACAAATGTCTAAAGGTAGACATATATAGTATGCAAGTACAAACAAAAATGCTAGCTAGCAAGTAAATCAAATACTCGTATATGTGCATATCTAACAAAGTATATGTATAAACAAATAAAATATGTATGCATGCTCCACGTCATAGTTGTTCTTTCATGCATTCTTCCCCGCTTATTCAAAATTATGCATTTACATATACATATTTCTATATCACATATGTATGTATCCATCCATACAATTTTATATTATAATATTACACAGCAAACTGATAAAAATGTACTGCAATAATCAACAGAATAATGTGAATGTACTCATCATCATACTTTATCCATGTACATTACATATATGTACTTATATACCGAACCGATTACCGATGTGACTCGCACATATAAATATTTTGCAAGATATGTACATAATGATGATTATGATTGCACATTATATAGCATATGATGCAAACCTGCTTCGTGTAATATTTATTTACACATACATTTATGAACATTCTTTACTTTTTTTTTCGTTTTAGTTTTGTACACATTTCTTTGACGTATTCAAGAATTATTTCTCAGGTATTAGTTTTTTTTTCCTTTTTCTGTCTCTCCTTTTTCATTTTGTTCGACTGGATGAATGGTGCAATATTTAAGTCGTAATATAATACAAAATACAAATTCTATTCGAACTCGAACTGCCAAGCCATCTAGCTAGAGCTACTGTTAAGTTAAGTTAAAAAATTGCATTATTTTGACGAAGAAAAGGTCATCAACCATCGACTAACTTAGCCACCCATAGCCACCCCACAAAGCACAATTAAGTCAACCTGGCGCTGGCAGCTGAAAATATTAGTATAGTACGTTTTTCGTTATCGTCATCAGGTTGCATTGTGCTCCCCATACCTCATCATCATCACTCTTTCTGATTTAAAAAAAAATTGAATAAAATACCTACTGACTGGATATTTTTATTTCTCATGTATGTTGTGTGTGATCTTTGTTCTGACTGCTGTGCTGTGTACACATTTAAATATACAAATTCGACGTCAGATGAATGACGTGAGAATTCTTGTTAACCAATAACCATGCATTGAGCCAGTGAATGGTTTATAAGAACATATGGATTTTCGTATGAATTTTCATCTTCATATGTGTACCTGTACGTACGGTAGTAATTCGAATTCAAAAATTACGTTGGAGGATCGTTCGTTCAACCATTTGGTTAATATACTCGTATATTGCCCTATCCTATATGTGCTTCATTCCTTTTGTGTGTGTGTATTCAAAAATCAGAATCAGACAGAACCCACGGCCCATCAAGTTCTACGTTGTATAGTGTTTGTAGTCATTGATTTGTATTTGTATTCAATTAGTTCGAATTCAACGTGTATTTTTCTATGGATTATTATGGTATGATGATATTAATTTTATTTTATTTCTATAATCAAAAGAAAAGAAAAGAAAATAGGCACTTGAAAGAAACAATTAAAGGGAATGCGATAAAAGAAAATGCATTCAATATTTTAATCGTATTATAATCGTTGCATGCATGCAACACCATGTAAAATACAAAATTTTATAAATTATGAGTGGGATGATTATTGTCTACATTCTACGTCTATGATTCTACCATATTAATGTTGCAAAACAAAAATTAAAATGTTGCATTGTATTATCGTATATTATCGTAAATGCAAGATGCAATTGCAATTTTACATTTTACATGTTAGAAACAAGTTTAAGGATTATCGATGATCATCAAGAATGTTGATAAAGTCGTTGGTAAGAAAATAGAAAAGAGATGTTGATATTGATGTTGCTGTTGCGGTTATGAAGTGATAGAGTGTAGCAATGGCATGGCGATGGGCGATGGCAAGTGAATAAAGTATGATAAAGTAATGCAGCAATGTATGGTGCACGATGATTATTTTATAATTAAAGTACAACGAACAAATACAATTCAAATTAAATGCTGAATTGGATTGGAATATTTTAGTTTATTACAGAATTATTGAAACTTTTATTGTGTGTGTTTCCCTTTTCCCCATTAAAAATGCTTTTGATACCAATATAAATATAAATGCAAGACGGTTAAAGAAAAAAGAAAATGAATAAGACAACTTAGTATGCTCTTATGTATTGTATACGTATTATATATTGTATATATCCATGCATACATGTAATAATTATATGCTTACAGCACGTATAGCAACTATTAAAGAAGCATCGACCTGTAATACGTTCGTTAAGTAACGAAAGTACCGCACAGTGCAATGACTTTCGCACGCAACAATTTTTTTTTTTTTTTCTTGGTATGGGAGATCAAAAAATACATACTTATAAATTTTTTGGAAAAAAAGTGTAATAATACGAAATTGTCGATTTTTCGAGATATTTAGCAGAAACATAATTTAATTGTATTGTGTTTGTGTGTACATATAATGTACTTTCGAAATCAAAATTCAATGTTACATGTTACTTTGATTTATCACTGCTTTAAAAAATGATGCTAGAAAATGAAATCAAAAAAAATATATTGATTTTGTTATCTACTATGAACTCATCTTCTCCTGATGTGTTACATAAAAAGCCTCAAAAAACCAGAAACAAGAAACTCATAAAAATGACAACAAGACAAGAAGATATGAAAAATTTTTTTCAGTATAATTTTCATGTGCATTTTTGTATGTGGCCTATATCCCATTCAATATCTATACAATTTACACAAACGAAATATGTTAATTGTAAATATTTTTGATTTAGGTTTTTATTGTAATTGTAATTCAAGAAAGAAAAAGAATATTCTCGAAATTAATAAGTAAAGTAAAATATAAAAATTATACTGAGACAAGAATTGGAATTTTATTCTTATTAAAAACATGAACACCGTTTAAAAAGCAAAAGAAACGAAAGAAAGAAATAAAAGAATAAATAAATTTTTTTTTGTTGTTTATCGCGAATATGAATCATTGTACTGGAAATTTAATTGACACTTTAATGTCAACTTATTACACAGGTGTATAATATAATATGCATTATTGACTGTATAATTCATAATAATGACGATCAAATAAATAAAAATAAAATCAGTCAACTTACCTATACCACATTTGAAATAATTTCCATTTAAAATTTAAAAATATATGATAAAAATAAAATGAAAAAATACTAATAAAAAATGCATTAATTATTGTTGCAATATTACATATTGCATGATAAACGAATTAGTCGATGGATGAGTGAACGATGAGTATAGGTACGTATGTGACTGAAAAATAACTGTACGATTATGCTATTATTATTAATGACATATTAAATGTTTACAATTTTATGCATACATATGTACATATATTCATAGATTCAGAATATTGATGTATTGGAATAGTTCTAATTCTGGAAAACATTTTCGAATATCTATACTTAATTACTTGTATCTTATGTATATTTTATGAAAAAAAAAAAAAAAATTGCGAGCCATTTTTATTTGTGATTATAAATTATAATTATTAACAGTAAGCAACATTATTAATTTCATAGAAAATTTTTA
Source organism: Villa cingulata (assembly GCA_951394055.1). Classification (NCBI taxonomy): domain Eukaryota; kingdom Metazoa; phylum Arthropoda; class Insecta; order Diptera; family Bombyliidae; genus Villa; species Villa cingulata. The sequence goes on along the minus strand of OX596020.1, from coordinate 4,753,552 downwards.
AAAATTCATATTATTTGTTTGGGACATTTTGGGAAAGTTTAGGACAATTTGGGACAATTTTAAAATTGCATAATTTGAACAGTTTGCTATAAATGATTTTATAAATTCGATGAATAATCGTTAGAAACTAATTTTAATCTGTTAGAATTTTTGTGACAGATTCCAAACTTTTAGATTTATATAGGTATGATATTTTATTTTCAATTCAGAACGGATTTATTTATAATTTTTTTTTTTTGATAAGTCAATGCTCTTCAAAAACTTTAAAGGTAAAAATGTTTTTAGAAAATTATTCACATACACATAATATCTATATAATATGTACGTGTAAATATGTATTTGTAGAAAAATTTATATATACTTATTTAGGACAATAAATTATGATGATGATTCACTATCAATCTCAATTAATATTTAAATTAATTTGAAAAAAAGAACAAGAAAACAAAACACATAATAAAAGAAAAAAGAAAGTACGAACAAAAAAATAAAATTAATTACAAAATTTTATTGTACATATATGTATGTAATATGTGTTTTCATTCTTCTACACGTTATGGTTTGTAGTTTTGTAGTATTAGTTTAACTATTTTATTTTTCATATATGTACTTGTATACGTACACTTTAATTTTTTATTTATTTATTTTATATTTTTTTTTTCAATTATTCAAAACTATGACGTAAATTTCTTTAGAAAAGAATACAGGTCAATAGAACTTATAAATGTGTATGTGTACGTATGAATGAATACATGCGTTAGTATTAGTATATAAATAAGAGAAACTGTTGTAATTAAATCAACATAAAATCCATAAATCTTTATCGTCATCATCATATCATCATCAACATCATCACTATTCCTCTCCATCGTCAAATTTCTTTTCATTGCTGTTTCTGTTTTGTACATTTTTTTTTTTTTTTTTCATCTAAAAGAAGTAAATGAACTGCACGGATTAAAAACAAGAAATTAGAATATACTGTACTATGAATGTACGCGTGGAATCTATTTTTTTTTTGTTTTGTTTATTTCTCTCTTGTTTTATTTGTTTATTTTTAAATTTAATTTTTTGTTTTCATTTAAAAAATATTTTTGAAAAACAGCAAAATTTTTCATATGGTTGGTTGAAGGTATACCCTCGTATATACTACATATATGTATATGAAATACACACATCATATGTTATATTTATATATATATGTACATCCAATATTCTTATTTATTTAATTCTTTTTTTGTTATGCTTTGTTTAATGGCCAATGAACTTTGATTTTTTCTCCAAAATCTAGTACATAATGTATTTTTATGTTTTGTTGTCATTATTTTTGTTGTTTTTTTTAGCTGTTGTTTTCATTTTTTTTTTTTTCATAATATATACTGACACCGACACATGTCTGTTATTAAAATCCACAAATAATAATTATTTATCATCAGAAGATTCAATAAAAAAAAGGTAACTCTAACTCTCTTTGTCACGTTTTTTTTTTCTTGTATGCGGATGTATGTGCTCATACATACTCGTACTCGTACAATATATGAGCAAATTACTTATTTTTTGAGATTTTTTTTTCTCAGTATGTAAAGTGTATATGAAATTAAGTTCAATATATTAATTTACTTCAAAACAAAAACATTTTTTTTCATAATTTTTTCTTGGATTGTAGTATACATATACACATATAATATGTAGTTCAGATCGTGTTAGTTTTTGGTGCTTTTATGTTTTTTTTTTTTTTTTTTTAATTTTGATCTTAAGAAAAAATGAAATAAATAAACAAATAAAAAATAATAAATAAAAATCTGAAAAGACCGTTCTTTTTCTTTTCGACTTTCAAATTAATATGACAAATTGTTCAAAAAATGAATAAATTGAATGAGTGAATGAATGCAAGAAATTAATAACAAGAACAGCAACAATGTACTAACGCAAAAAAGTGTTAAATAAATTTTTTTGGAAATCAGTAATCCCACAAATCTTCAATATTGTCATAAGGTTAAGGATCTTGAATATTTAAATTCGTAAATTAAGAAAGTAGTAAAGATCATTTGTACTGGAGGAATATCATAGAAAAATTATAATTAAAATTAGAATCTACTACTTTATACACATATTTTTATCTGCGTATTTATATACAGAATTTTTCATTCAAACAAATTAATTATTGTAATGATTTGTGTGAATATCTTTAAATCTAAATCTAAAATAATTGATTTCGATTCTAAGATTTTTCAATTTTTCAAATAAATTTTCTTAAATTAAACAATTAATACACGATCCATTAAACATTTACGTATCTATACTTATTTACATCGGAGTGACGAGTATATCTCTCATTTTAAAAAGTACCAAAAAATTATTTTACGAAGAAAACTATTTTGATTTTCATAAAATTTGTATTGCATTGTCATTAGAATGAGGTCGAAATTAACATAAAAAAATTTGAAATAAAAAATGTTCGACTGAATATTTGGGCCAATAACATTAAATAATCATGAACCTTATAAAAATGATCTTCTATTATATATATACGATACTAGATGTATGTAAATGTGCATAATATTAGGTAAAACATACACAGGTGAGTTGGGATGGAACGCGACACTGAAACCTTAAATTCTAAGAAACAACATGTAATAATAATAAAAAAAAAAAAATTATTACTCGTTGATGATTCAATTTTCGATAATATTATTTTAGTCTACTACTTTCTTGTGTGATAGCACAAATTAAAAAAGATAAAGAAGAGAACAAGTAAAAAATGTTTCTTTCTTCTTCTTTACTTTTTACCTTATTGAGTTTTTTTTATATATTTTCATTCACAGATATGTAAATAAGTAATATGTGTGTGTATCTAAAAAATTTGTATAAAAGGTATTCTTATATATATTGATTAATGTACTTCGGTATATAATGTGATTTAAACAGTTTTCCAAATATTTTATTTTTTAAAAAATAATTATATCATACCTGTACACATACTATATATGTAAAACTTGACAGAATGTAGGTAGATAAGTATATGCACGCACATTAACACAAAATTCACACAAACACATTTAAAATCGATATATTAAAGAAAAATGGAAATATATATATATATGTATGTATATGTATGTAAGAACAATCATGATGGTAACGAAATATTTATGATTGTATTTCTATATAAAATTTAAATACTTACCATTACCATACGAACGACCATACCATACCACTCATGAAAAAGAAGGTCTTTGAACTTTTTCCACATTACATATACATTATAAATCAAATCAAAAAAAAAAGAAAAACATAAAAACGACAAACAACAAACAATCGAATAAGAGCATAATAAAAACAGGAAGAAAATGTCATTTTTTTTTCGCACACATTTGTATGTACATATTTAAGAAAGTATTAAGAATATTGAAAAAAAATTACAAAATATTCAAAATAAAGAAAGAAATGGAAAAATAAATGATAGGATATGGTGCAATTGGTAATATGTAAAAATGATTCAGGAATTATATATCAATGATGATGACATTAATATTAATAATAATCCTAAATAATACTTAATAAATATTTGATAAAATAAATGCATATAGGGAGGAGTAGTATACATTAAAAATTTGTGTATATTACACATTACCAAAATGAATAAGCGCATATTCAAGATAACACGTATACGAATAATTGTAATTGAAAATCTGTCAAAAAAAAATACGAGTATCATAAAAGTTCAATATAATATAAAATTGTGACACTATACATATGTACCTACATACTACACTACAATAAAAATGTATACCTACCTATAAGTAAAGTACATGAACGTTCAAATGTGAAAAATAAATTTGTAAAAATATCTTTTACATACAAATATAATAATATGCAGTGTCGCTAATTTTCTTCTTTTTTTTTTTTTAATTTATTACTGGAATTTTTATTTTTACAGTGTTACATTTTTTTTTTCATTATTCTCAATACATTTATCATTATTTAGATCGAATTCATATTATCTTTTTTTTTTTGTATTTTTTTATTGTTTTCAAATTTTATTGCGATTTTTTTTTTATTTTATTATTTCTTTTTTTTTTTTTTTTGACTTGTTATCAGTCATGTATGGTCACATATTTTGTATACGATAGTCGTTAGTAATCAATTTGTCCTGATACGTTCACAAACATATACACATATAAGTATATAGGTCTATATTTATAAATATTTTTATAAACGAATAAATTATTTAGAATTTATACATGAACATACGTATATTAATATAAAAAATAAATTTTTATAATGTCATAAAAATAATCATATACACATGAATTCGTACTTACCTGATCGAGATAATCACGGTATGTGTATATGTGGGGATTTATATATTTACTCTACTACCCACTTATCTATATACATACTTAGTTGGTTATTAACTTCAAAAAATATAAAAATAAAGAAAGAAAAAAAAAATAAATTGAATTTTTTTATATTTTTACCAAGTAAGGTGGTATTTTTTTTTTTTTTTTGCAAGTTGTCTATACAAAATGTGGTTCAAATAAATAAAAAATAGCATATGTGAGTTACAATTAAATAAAATCAAAATGAACGGCAAAAATGAAATCAAAAAAAAATAAAAATCATAAAAAATTTTAGTACATTTTTGATGAAATTGAAAAGAAATAAGAAAAACAAACAGTAAAATTTTTTTTTTTTTTCAATTATTCAGTTAATAAAATTCATAATTATTCACTTACAGAATGTACAATTGTACCACCATCAATTTTACGAGACATGTTACGAGACACAAAGCTAGCTATACTGTGTCACACTTTACTATATATACGATCATTTCCATGTATGTACATATGTATCAACCATATAATTTTGTATTCGCGTATACGTACGTATACATAAATGAGTTTAACGCTCATTTCATTTTTTCGTATAATTATCAGACGATAAAAATCATTAAATTTATTTTTAAAAAAAAATTTTGTATGCTTTTGTATTATTTCAATTTTTTTTGTTTTCATTTCATTGTTTTGCTTTCTTTTTTTTTTGCTACATTTTTTATTATGTTTTTACACAAGATCAAGATAAAAAACAAAAATAAGGTGTCAACGGTTTCACGTTAAAATTTGTTTATTTTTCACCATTTTATTTCATTTTGATTTCTTTGTGCATGCATATACATACGAGTGTGTACATATATACATACATATGTAAATGTGTCAATATTTGGTGAAAAAGGACTCTAGTACTTACTTTACATTTTAAAAATTTTAAATATACGAAAAGTTCAGTGACCCATACGAGTATAAGTAAACATTTACACATGAATTAGTGAATTTTAGCTTTTTATTAGTAGATCTTTACAACTGATGATTGAATAAAATGGATGGTATGCATGCATGCATATGATTGGTGGCTTTGGTGCGACATATTCCATTCCTTTTAAATATTTCTTGCCTTGAAGTTATTAAATGTGGCCATGCAATAGGTGGAAAAAAAATAAAATGAATGTATAAAAATTATTAAAATCAAAAGTTCGAAATATTTATTACCGTGTATGTACCATTATAAATTTTTTTTTTAAAAAAAATCTTTTTTATATTAAAACGAACACTGCATATACACATGCACATACTATGCCATAAAATATAAGGAAACATAATGGAGAAAATTGTAATAAAAATGAATGAAAAAATGAAATAAAATTAAAGAAAAAAAAAAATAATAAATAATGTACTGCACTATTTTATGTATTCAGTACATAAACAACATAACATAAGTATGTATGTAATGTACATGATAAATCTAGTAATATACAGACGTAATAATTAATTGTTTAAATCATATCGTATAATCGTACGTATAGTTGTAAGCATGCATACAAGAAGAAAGTTTTCATTTCGATAATTAGATAGGTACAAAACAAAAAAGATAAAAAATTAATAAATTAAAAGCAAACAAAATTATATTTAAAATAATTAAACAAAATAAAGTACATAGGTAGAGGTACATATAATTTTATTAAACATGCAAACATTATATAATAGTTTTTAATTTTAATGTAATTACTACCATAGAAATTATACATTTTTTCTATTATAGTTTTCACTATAAACTCGTATAATATGTTGTGCATTTTATATACATTTCATATTAAGTATATGAATGTTACATACATAAAGCATGTAATATACATATTATATGTGTAGCATGAATATGTACAAAAAAAACGTACGATTACAATCTGTACTTGTACCATTATTTCTATTTTTTTTTTTTCACTTACTATTATTTTGCTCCTCTTTTTAACATTTCTCTTGTTCATTTTTATTTTTCTCCCAAATGAAAATTTTCATTTTTTTTTATTTCTTTTTTTTTTTTTTTTGTATAAAAATCTAATGGTTAGTCATGACATGATGATGATGATGATGATGATGATGTAGAAAGTTTCTCACATTTTTCTATTTTTCAATGAATCGAATACAAGCAAAAACATCAGAAAAATATGAAGTTAAAAAAATATATAAAATTAAAAATAATATCAAAATATGAATATACATAATATGTAAGTTCAATAAACTTTATATACATTACATAAACACAAACTCATACTCATGCTTGATGCGTATATGTACCTCGCTCGCATATACATAATACCAATAATACACATAATAATGTACTTTCTTTTGAAAAAAAAAATGTTTGTAAATTATTAAAGGTATAATCACTCTGATCCATCTGTATACCGAACGCGTTTTTTTGTGTATATGAATGTGCATTTTAAACAAAAATAAAATATAGAAACAAACAAGAAAATTATATTATTGAATATATACATATATGTATGTATGTATGTGGACAACCGCCAAAAATCATCAACGAAGGAATGGAATGAACTAAAAACGAAAAAAAAAACATTTTTTAACTGGAATGAAAATAACATAAAAAAGAGGAATTTAAGAAATATTACAAATAAATAAATAAAAGTGGTATATTTTTAAAGTCACACTATACTTACGATTACGGAGTATGTGCATATGTCCTATATACAATATTTATTGCATTCAAATGAATGGTTGCATATAGCATTATATTCTGTACGTTGTATCATGTTGTATCTTCTTTATGTATACGAATAGGAGAAAATGTTTTGCCTTCTTTTGAAATTTTCTTGCAATAATTTTTCACTATTACACCACGTTGTGTTAATGTAATATTTACTAGAGTTATTTGTTGATTTTCATACCATCGATTTTGTAGGTATACATGTTGATTGTAAGTTATTGATGCAATAAATTGTTGCATAATTATGCTTTTAGTATAGTATATGTGTATTGTGTTCAATATCATAATGTAGTTTCTATACTTAATATGTAGATACGTGATATGCTACTACAAGCAGTACACATAATATTACCAATTTTACTCATTTTACGAAAAATGAATTAAAAATATAAAATAAATTTTTCACGTCATATTAATAGAGCGTTTTAGTAATAATAATAATTGTCAATAAATTAAAAAAAAATAATAATAATATTAAAAATAGTAACAAATTATCTATAAACAGCGAAATTTTTTTTACATATTTTTGCATTTAGAGCTGAAAAATGATGAGTATGGAGAGTGCTCGTATACAAAAATGTTTTATTTAAAACATAATATATTACCAATATCTATACTCAGTTGTTCAAACTTTAAAGTTAAAAATTTGAATGTCCTTAAAAAATATGTATAATCATTTTTACTTGTCACTGAATATCAAATCTAATGGATTATATTGAACTTTTTTAAAGTCAAAATTTTCATAAATTTTATTCAATAAATTCCATATTATTAATTTTTTGATGAAATTTTGAATAAATTTTTTTGTTTAGGTTTAAAGTGATGTAAGTCTAAAATTTATCAAAAAAACATTTTAGTAATAAAAAATTCAAATTAACAGTTAAATGTTCTGTATTTAGCAGACACTTTCATTTATTATTTTTTAATAAAATTTCGATACGTATATTCAGTTCGGATATGCAAAAGTATGAAAATACGAATAAGTGGACTTGGATCAATTTCAAAACTAATGTACATAATATAATATAATATTTGTCGGTTTTTTTCTTTTTTGGATCATTGTTAATTTCTATTATTATATTTCTTATGAGATAATACGTATACTTATGTTCCAGTGACTATCAATATAAGTCTAATACATATACTTAATTGAAATCGAAAACAAAACAAAAACCAAAAAAAAAAAAAAAATAAATTTATGAATAAATAAATAACCATGAAGATATAAAATAAAAAAAATCAAATCAATGATCATTTATAAAAAGTCTTGAATATTTATAAATTAATGAAAATAATGATGATGATGATGATGATGATGTGATGATGATGAAAAAGAAGTTTAAGACGTTGATGCTGATAATAATAATAATAATACATATCGTATACTACACATAGTACTATTACTACTACTCCATTTCATTTCATGGTCTTAATGAGAGATGAAAATTTTTTGTTGTCTAATTTTCCTGTTCATATTTCAGTTCAATGAACTTGAATTCATAATATGTAATAGCAATAAAAAAATATACCTACATAATATAAGAGAAAGAAAAAAATAAATAAATAAAATGTATGGATAAAAATAATTATGATAATGATAATGTGAAAATCGGATGAAAAGTGAAAATTTGTTGTTTACTTTTAGGTCTTTTCTTTTGTTTCGATTTTTTATTTTTAATGGATTTCTTTTTAAATAGATTTTTATTGTGTTGTTTTATTGTTTTCAATATCATTTTATATTAAAATAAAATAATATATACATACAAATGTAATGTTTGTGTGTATGTATATATAGTTAATAAAAAATATATAAATATACATGAAAATTTTTGTATACATATTTACATGGCTATTATTAAAAAATTTCAATTTACTATATTCAACATTTGATAAGAAATTCCCAGTTATTTATTGATACATTAAAATGCGAACAGGATAAATCGGATAAAAATGTTCAAAGAATATCGAAAATATGTATAACAACAACATTTGTAGTAAAATTAAATTCTAAGATAATTGTAAATTCTTGTCTTGTAGGTATATCGTTGTTAGTTATTGTAAAAAATCGAATAAAATTCTCGAATAAATGATTTTAAAATATGTATTATGGAATAAACGGTTCAAAATTGAACTAATTTTTGTGTTATATTTTTTAAGATTTCCGTATATAGTAATCATAATGTATTTTTTAAAGTACACAAGAGTATCCGGTGAGTAGAAAGTCTAATAGTGTTTTCTTAATATTATGATTAATATACATACGATTAATTCAAAATTACAAATTACTTATCTATCTACCTACCTAACTACCTTATCTATAGCTATTTTTCGAAATTGAGAAATCCCCAGAAAAATATAATAAACAGACAAAAAAAATTTTCTTTCGATAATTCTTTTTTCTTTCAAAATAATGCATAATGCTCAAAGCAAAGTAAAGTTGTCGTCGTCTATCGAAATTACTGAGAATTTTAAAAATAAAAATTTCAAAAAAAATATAATACAATAAAAATGGAAGAAAAAAAAAACCTTAAAATTGTTCTCATTCGATAACTGAAAATCTCATAATCGAGCCAAAGTAAATGTAATGAACGCGAGCAAATGCAAATAAAATATGTACAGAAAAAAAAAAAATAAAGCAAGAAAATTGAAAAAAAAAATTAAAAAAAAAAACATAACGTCACTGTTGCTTGCAACCCAATTAGAAGAGTTCATCAGCCCTTTAAATAACAAAAATACACCAACAACGACAACAACAACTCGCAATGACAATATAAGTACTATAAAAATATACTATCTATCGTGCGTATATGAAATACAATACTTGCACACAAAAATCTACATGCACGCAAACAATGAGAACAACGCGAGTATAAAATTAATATATGAATTTGAGCACATATGCATACACATATAACGAAGAAAAAATATCACAAAAACACACACAAACATATACATATATGGAATGCAAAATTCTAGAAAGAGGTATATAAATATGTGCGCAAAAGTAAATATGCAATTGCAATGAATGTATGTGGAATAAAAAATAAAATAAAATAAATCTGTATGCGTTCAAAATAATATCACAGTGTGTGTACAGTAGTACAGTATAAAAAGTATATATGTACACACATCCATATGTAATTTAAAAATTGTTATAAGTTTGGTGTGGTTATTTGCTAGAGCTCCCCTCAAAATTTTAAAATTGCACATTAATTTCGTTATACGATGATTATAATGATGATGATGATGATGATGATGATGATAATGATGTGAATGTTGTGTCAATGACTGTAAAATTTTCCATCTCTCCTACTTTTGTTTTATATGTATGTGTTACATGAGGTACATATAATTGTGCATAAGGTACGTATGTATGTATGTTCATGTATTGCAATCGAATAACTTAACAAATACTCACATAAATAATTTGCAAACCTGACAAATGTGCAACGTATACCAGCAGTATATATGCAATAAAATTATATGAGTATGATACTCCAGTATTATGAAAAAAAACAGCAGCTAGTGAGTATGTGCACAAAAACGTTATCATACTTTGATGAAGCAACTTATAGCTAGCAATAAAAGTTATCAGTAAGCAAGTAATAAACCTTATATTGATGTATACATATATATGTATGTGTATATGTATTTCTACTTAATACATATAATAAAAAATAACGAACAACCATCAAGAGTGCATTGAATTACATTGACCAGCTCTGACATCACAACTACACGCAATCGCTTACATTTTTACTATCAGCCAGCAGTATTCAATATAATTGCAGCAGTATGTTGCACAATATTATGAATAAAAATAAGAATAACAATTAATAATAAATTAGTACGCGATCAATTGCAAATGCAATGCAAAGAATAAAAAGAATAAAATGATACGCATTCTGTTTGTATGTATTTAAACTGCTATTTATCTGCATACATACCTACGCTACAGGCTACATTACCTACAAATCTGCAATTTGCACATATCCATCCATACATACTCAAACATACATCCATATCTTCTTATCTGTGAGCTTTTTTATATTTCAATGCAATTCGATTACATGTGTATAACAACGAACGAACACAGATGCGCATAGAATGCATATAATGCAATTTTAATTCTATGCACATGCATACTTTTTATATTTCTATTTTATCAGAAAAGTTATCAAGGTGTAAGCTGAACGTTGTATACATCAAACTTCATACAAGCACTCGTACAAATGTGCATATTTATATATGGATATGTATATATATGTATATATATTGGAAGTTTTATGAATGTATTGTGTTGTGTGCATCGATGTGGGGTCAACGAACGACCGTACAAATAGAATTTGCTCTTGAATGAACCAGAAAAAAAAGTAAAATAGAAACTACCACGTATACTTCTTTCGAAAAGTATGTACATCTTTATACCATTATATTACTCGTATTATATGAATGTAGTATGTTACTTGTATTTTGTACATTTGAACGAACGAAACATAAACTGTATAAAAAAAAGAATGAATTTATTTATATGATTTTTGTAATAGGAATAAAATGAAGAAGAGAAAAATTATAAAAATAAATTCCACAAAAAGAATAAGAATAATGAACTGTACGGAACTACGAACTACATATAGCTGCTGGGAGTATAATATTTTGTAATTATATTCGTATAGTTGTAGAGGTGTTTTAGAATATGAAAATGAAAAATCTGAATATATAGTACTTAACATTTTTTGGGAAAAGCGGAAAAAAGCTTTTCCCTCACTCAAGTTTTTTCTTAAATATATTTAAGATAAAGATTATTAACTTTTTAATAAACAACATTACTGATTTTTACCTGTGTAGTGTATGCGTTTCTTTTCGGTTTTCCTGATTTTGTTTCGTATCTATAATATGCTATGTATGTAATGTAGGTACTTTTATATAACGTTTTAGGTATGGTACCAATTCTGGAGATAAAGCTTTATTTAGGCCCTATAAAATTGAATATAAATCGGTGATGTAAATACATATATGTATGTGTAAATATGTTTGTATTACATGGTAGCATGGTACTACCGATGTAACATACATATTTATTTTCTTACAATAAAGAGTTCGCGTTTCGTATACGTATAATAAGCGGAATAAGATAATTCCTATATGTTTTATATTTTCGGTGACGGTGATTATGAATGCATAGCAGAACGTGACAGAACATTTCATTCCATACATTATATGGTACCACAATTATTATTTGACTGTCTATATAGGTAAATAAACGCATGTAACTGTTTAAAAATAAGAACAGAAATTTCAAAAATAAAACCAGCAAGAAGAAAAAAAAATTGAAAAGAGGGCAATGTGCTTAAAAGATCTACTATAAAGTAAAGTGGAAAGAAAAATGAAAAAAAAAAAATGTTCCATAAAATGATGAACATCATCATGATCATCATAAACATCAATGCATTTCCATGGTTTGTATATACATACATATGTACATATACTCTTGTGTTCTTGTGTGTATATATGTATAAGAGTACTCGTACTCCCAGAATTCCCAGAAATTTTTGTGGTGTCATCTAACACAAATTTTTCGTTTGTTCTTTTTATTTTCTTTCATATTATTTTTGTCGTCGAGTATGCATCCATCATTTCCCCCCTTTGTATGATATGATCCACCTATAAAATTATTTTGTGTAATAAAGTTAAATACGTAGGTATAACAACGTAAGTATGTACGTCTACGTAGTACAATGCAACTGCTTGTATTTTGTAACAGCAGCAGTAAACATAAATGAAATAAATGCGTAGGCGTTAAATCATGTATGTGCACATATGCATATCATACGGGTAATGAATGTTGTGTAAGTCATTTTTTGTTATTGTTTTTTTGTACATTTCATTTAAATGTTGCTTTTCTAGTAATTTAACGCATAAATTAAATATTGTTTTGATAAAGAAAACGACAATAATAATAATGAAGACGATATGTAGTTGCACTACTATAGTGAATTATGATGATATTAATGATGATGATGATGGCGATGGCGATGATGATGATGATGCTGATGATGACGACGATAACATATATAAGTAGATGACGGTATCAAGAAATAATTCGGGAAACTATAAGAAGGAAAGAGTGTTTTAGAGTTAAATTGCATTCTATATGATTATCAATGCGATTGTGATAATATTGGTCACGTCACAGTTGTATTTTTTATTATACGAGCACGTACGTACATTTACGATTATATGTATATAGTATGTATACATTTTTGTGCATATGAACTGCATATATATACAATTCATTCAAATACGAGGGAATATCTAAATCTATGAACGAACATAAAAAATAAAATTGCGAATTTAGTTCAAAAAGTCAAGAAAGGCAATGAACGACCATAGGAAAAATTAGAGAGAAAAAGAGCAAATAAATAAGAGTAGGAGAGACTTATAAAGAAAGAAATAAAGCAATAATAATAACACATATGCGGACATATATGTACGTACGTACGTGCATTAAGTGCTTAGAGAATACAAAATACGTATAGGTATCATTTGCGTAGAACATGTATAGAATGATTTTATGAACAAATAATAATTTTTAGATTTATAGATGAGAAAAATGAAGGGTATGAAAGAGATACATATGCAACAGTGCACAATGTAATAAAAATAATTTGATGTACCTACCTATATTATAAAATTATAAAGTTGATATATTATTTTTAATAATAATAATTAGCTCCAGACATTGTACATATTTACGTACATATATAGTCATTTCATCGAATATATCTGTTAAGTATGGATTATTGTGATGAGGGTGGTTGTTGTGTTGTGCAATTTTTAAGTGCACAAAGATGTTTTTCTACATACATAGGCAGATCATTATAAGAATTAGGTACAAAAACAAGAGTAAATAAAAACTATATACACATAAGTAAATTGTACATATGATTGATATGACCAGAATTCTTAATTTACTTCGATTTTCTATTTATAGCGAAAATTTATTAATTAATTGAGGTTAAATTGAAATCAATGTTGTTGTTGCTATATTGTATAGCTGCTTCTGCTGCTGTTATTTATTTGTTCTGAACTCGTATAATATTTATTTTTATTCATTGATTTGAGATGATCGATACAATCACCTATAAAAATAAATATGTATATTTTATATTGTAGAAAAATTATAAAAAATTACGATAATTCTTATATGTATATAATTAACAAGACATCAAATATCGAATAATAATTTATGTAGATTTTGTTTTAATTTACATTTAAAATTCTTGAAAAAATATTGAATTCAACATAAAATAAATGAACAAGAAAAAAAAAACTGAAATCAATTTAATCAATTAAATATTTATTTGAATTAGACTATACAAATGAAAATATATCTATAAATAATAAAATTCGTATACAAAAATCTGGTATTAAATGTTTTTCATATTTATGACTCATATAAAATTTTATGGATATAATGTAATAATAATTTTTTCACCTACTATAACTTACTTCATATACTCATATAGGACATATTTTCATTTGTGTGTAGTAACAAATGAATGGGTTTTTTGAATCAAGTCCACAGTCCGCATAATATAAAACATATTAGTTGAGCAATTGCGTTATATCTCAGCGTATATAATATAACACACATAGTATGACCGTATGACTATATGCCCGACTTAGTAGGTAGATATATATGACGATAAATATATGTAGATTAAAAGGTACTAAAAAAAAAAAAAACAGTAACGTAAATTAATCATGAATAATGTTACGTAATTTACACAAAAATTTGTAACATTTCTTATACACATATACGCACGTATGTAATGTATACATACATACTAAAACATGCATGTGTGTATGTTGGTTGAGCGTATTGTAAGAAAAATTGAATTTTTTCTTCAAATTTGAACGAATTTACTGTTGAAATTTAAGAAAAATTCCAATAAAATTTTTTATAAAAATTTCAAAACGAAAAAACAAAATTGTCCATTTCATTGTATTTTTATTTTTTTGCAAAACAATTTTTCAAAATTACAAAAATTCTCCACGTGCATTCGCAGTGTAACGTGATATCATCCATATAAGTATGTATGTATACAGATTATATTTGATTGCAATAATCTAACTAAAACAACGTAAATAACGTAATGAAATAAAATAAAAAAAAATGAACTAACGAAAAAAAATTAATTGCTATAAAGTCGAAGCTGAAAAATAAAAAAATTAAAAAAAAAAAGAATTATATTTTAATGAGCCAGAAGAAATTTTCTTTTAATTTTAATTAGATCACACAAATATGAGGAAGTAGTTTTGCAATTGCAATTGCAACAAAATTGACACATTAATTCCCGTCTCATATAATATACAAAAAGTTATACATACACATTAAAGTAGAGAAATACATTTTCTCAATATATGCTCATATACGTATAATATGTATGTATATGTAAAAATGTATAGTGTGTATTGAATATACACGCGAACAAAATGATGCGCACATTTATATAGCTGTGTACTTATATAAAAAAAATATAAAAATAAGCCTAAATATGCGGTTATTTACAGTTGTGTATATGATATATGATTGCATGAATATATACATAACATACATACATAAATGTGTGAATGCATTTCCGTTGTACAAATCTGTTAGAATTGTTTCTATTTTTTTCGTTTTTTGTTTTATTAGTTTTGAGTATTTTATTATTGTTGTTGTTGGTATTATAATATTGATGTTGCAATTTTTTTTTTAAATTCTACTTCCTTCTTCTTGTTCTTATCTGTACATAATCAGCTAGCACAGTAACAACATGATTATGAATGACTTACTATAAGGAAAAGAATATTTTATGCGCTTTTGTCATAAAAGTGTTATGCATAATTACAACATACATATATACACGACACATATACACATGTACATTATTATATGTACAGATAACATGTTGCATATTTTAACATTTTAATATTTAAAAAACACTTTTTTTTTGTGTTTCCTTTGTTATTTTCATTACATCTAATTAGAATAAGGTATACCATACATACATATGTACATAACTAAGTGTGAGTATAGTATAATATAATAGTTAAAAAGAATTAAACTATTGAATATAATGTAAAATGTAATGTACACATGACATGGCCATATTTATGTAAAATTTAAACGTAACGTAACTAATTTTTTACTCATCATCATCATCATCATCATTATCATCATTGTAATTTGTAATCATTTTAAATGTGTGATTAAGTCACGTATATTTGTTCACATAATGCAAATTTCAAATACTAATTCAAATGTATAATATTGCAAATTGTATGCATAATGTGTAATGTAGATTTCTTAGAAGGTGGTAAACATATCATATGAGCATACAGCATATATATGTATATCACGCATTCATATAAAGTATGTAATAATATACATATAATGTATGTATTTGCGTACCTTAAAAATGTTCTATTAACTATCCAAATAGCTAAACAACCTACTATCTATTCTACTACATAAGTAAATATATGTATATCTGTTTCAATGGCTGAACTAACTGCTATTTGTAATCGTAGTCGCAGCATATCTAACGCATAATTTACGTAAACGTGTATACACGTACTTATACATATTCACTTATAGATATATATATTTCTTGCATTATACTCGTACTTTACTTGACTATTTTATAAATTCTAAAATTTAAAATCAAGTGTCATTGACTGCAATTGTTAACTTTTTCGTATTACATACATTGTATACATACTTACATATATAATTATGTATATGTATGTATCTTACACCTAGAATATAATAATAATGCATCTATCGTATAATACTTTTATTATTTGTTTTCCAATTAAATAAACAAAACTCTAAAATACGCAAGAAGCATTAGAATGTCATAGATAATTATACCGTTACATTACAGTAGTGAGCGAATGAGTGATGTATTATGTATGCATAAAATTTTTCTAAAAAAATGTATTTTTTTTTTTTTATTTACTATTCGTTATGATATAAATTGCATTTTTTTTTATATAACTTTATTACTCTATCATCATCATCATGATCATCATCATATCATCATTATCATTATTATTATTGTTGTTTGTAATCGAATACACTAAAGATAAGTTCTATGAACTTTTAAATTTTTAATTCAAATTCATAGTTTAAACTACAATAAAAAATATTGTTGTATCTTGCATCTACCTATAACTATAAACAATTTTACAATATTGGTCATCATGTCGCCATATTTATGCAAAACAATTTTTTTGCATTTTAAGAAATGTAGGTATATATTGCAGTGTATATCTATATATACATACATATACATATATGTATGTGATTACAATGCAACGCAAATTTAAAAAGAATATGAATGCAATTTTAAGGCGCGAAGAAATTTATGTTGAATCCTCTTCTTATTATATTGCATACTTATTACTGTCATTTATTATATTTAAAATATGTATATGTTTGAGTATGTTCATAAGTTAAGAAAATAGAATTACATATCTAGTAAAAATTAAAGATATAGATCTTAAAATGTACAAGGAATTCAACTGTCCATACGTGCATATTATACATATCTACTGAAATAAATTGAACCCGATAAAGTTAAAGAGACACACGTTAAGGTAATATCAAATCAATACCTACACATTACTTATATTATAAGTAATAGAATAGCATAGTTTATGATAGTAGTTAAATATTTAACGTATGTAAATCTATCCATGAATATTATATAAAATACTCGGTATAATAGATAATAATATAGGATGATGATTTTCAGTTGAAATTGATGGACAATCATATTACACAGTCTATAATTTGTGCCGTAATAATGTACCTTCACGTACGTGCATAGGTAGGCAGATATGTATTTCTATTTAATACAAGTTTAAGTATACCTATGTCCTATGTATAGTAATCATCATACAATATTGTTACAACTATCATTTTTGATAATTCATACATATAGTGTGCTGGCGATAAATTGAACACGTGCAGTGTAGTTGCGTTGCGATCAACATTGCTAATAACTTGAACATGCTTGAACTTTTAATATACGAGAAACAAAATTGCATTTGCTGAAATTCTTAATCATAAAAAGCTTAATCAAATTATAAAAACGTATGAAATTATCAAATTATTCACTCTTGGCTCTTGGAGATCTTTACTGGTTGTTACATATTGAAATTTTTCGAAAATTATCAAATATTCTCACACATAATGTAATTCCGAAAAGTAATCTTGAGTTTTTAAAGTAATTTTATGACCCTGGAATTTTTAGTTATTCTAAAAGATGAATATGCGAAAAAGAAAAAAATTTGTAGTTCATTGTACACTTCATATGCAATGTCAATTTTTTTGCAATAATTAACAATGTTTCATAGTAAATAAAAAGATTTTAATTGCTTATATTTTCGATTATTATCAGATGTCCACTTGTATTTCGGCATTTTATAACTTTAATTTTCAAATTTTCTGTGAAATTAGATATTCTAAATCTAACACATATAGATGTGTGTACTTTTAGTATGTATATTACCTATATACAAATTATATTATTCGGTAATAATATTTATATTTTTATTTCATTTTATCACGAGTTCACGGTATGTAATATATTGCACTTGCACATTATGTATGTATGTATGCAGTATAAAAATGTATGTTCATTCAGCAGACTTTTAGATCATTGATATAAAATATACAAAATGAATTAATATAATCATGATTACAAATATGTTGTTATATGAACAAATATGTACATCTACATACATATATATAATAGTATATGTACATAAATATAAATTGTACATTTGTTTATTTACGTAAAATAAGTATATAATGTATTGTATATTATTGATGTAAGCCAACTGTACTTATTATAGACCTTTGGGGCCAATCAAACAAAACAAAGATGAGCATTAAAATTTATTTATTTGAACTGAAAATATGTACACTATACGTACATACTTGTATACGCGTATAAGTACAACATGTGTGTGTATAAAGAAATAGAAATGTAAGTATTATATACGTATGAGCATTAAAAATGTATATAGTAAAATATGCAATTATTGATAATCCGTATTTATTGAAAATGATTGTAAATTCTTTTTTATTACTCGTACAAGTATGTAATAATTTCGTTTATTGCTCTGGAAAATGAATTGCATTAAACCAAAAATAAAAAACTGAGTTATATGTGCATACCAAACAAAAATATAATAAAATCTAAAAATACGAAAAATTATAAAAAAAAAAAATGAAAAATTCTCAATAAAATTGTTCTAGTATGTTATATCATCATTTAAAAAGGAAAAATAAAAAAAAAAAACCTACAACAAAAATCACATCAATGACTTATGGACGTATTGTACAAGAAATACTATAAGTATGTACGAGTATGCATGTTTATTTATGTATGTATATGTTTAACAGCAACCACAATAAAACTTTAGCTTAATAAATTTACAAATGTACATTATGTATTTGCGAATATTTATATGAATGATATATGTATGAATGAATATGCATGTATGTATACAAGTATACAAACGATCGAGTAAAGTATGCACAATGTTATGTACGTATTCATATACATATTTCTAAACATTAGGAAAAAAGAAGCAGCAGTGCAATATGTGAATGCCCTCAACAAAAACGCACAAGAAATGAGAAGAATAATAATAAAATTTTCGTGAACAGTTTTACGGGATGTCTCGATTCTTAATAAAGAATTTGTACAAAATTTGCATTCTTCATTATATTATTATATATACATGTACATATACATATATGTATGTACATATATGCATACACATAAATAGGTACTAATAAATTTAATGTTATATTGATGCATTTATTACATTTATATATACTCACATACTTGTGCATTTATAGAGATAGATAGATATACGTATACATGTACTTATGATGATGATGATGATGATGATGATGATATGATATATACATTATATGTATATATTTGTACTGTTCGGACAACAAATATATACATATATATACATATGTACATATGTACATTATTTATTATGCGAAATTTAATGCAGGCTAAAAGGTGAATGATCGATGGAATTTTCTTTTATTTTTTTTTTATTCCTCTTCACAATTCATTTGAATGATTGATTTGTAATTAATGTATATATGTATGTGTTGTATGTATGTATGGATATTTATATCGATGAATATAAAATTTATTTTAATGTTCATTATGAATGCATGTATTTTATACGTTTGCATTATAATTTAAAAATTATATCAAGGTACAAAAAACAATGAAAATAAGGAATTGCAATTTGGAAATCAATTGAAAATTATTGTTTTTTTAAAATTTGTGAAAAAAAATTAAGGATGTTGTACAGGACATAATGATTTTTTTTTTTAATTTTTTATTTTGTATCAGATTAATCTATATATAGTATAGATCGATCTAGTATATGAGTATGTATAAGAATTTATGATTCTAGATCATAATGATATTATAAATTGAACTCGTTAAAATAGACAACTAGAAATGACTCATTTTATTTGAATTTTTTTACAAAGTACACTTGTTTAATTAGTCAACAATTTTTTTATCATTTTATTCTTTTGAGGAAGCTAGATGTCATAGGTGTATATACCTACAAATTTTTGAATTTGATATTGTGTCAATTTTTTGAAATCTTTTTCCTTAAACATTATTTGTACTTATTAATTTATTATTTTTAAATCGTTTTTATAAATCCTTTTTTTCATTTTATCGATATCCTAAATTATGTAAAAGATCAAAAACCAATAGTATGAACTTCAGATATTCGAATTACATTATTCAATAGAATGCTAATGAATCCTGTTGCTTTACAGATTCTATTTTATCTACTGAATGTTATATAACTATTTTATATTACAGATGACAAACATAAAAATTGGGAAAAAAAAATATATAACTACAAGAATAATTTCGTATATTTTTAATCATAAATTGCACAAAATTTTCTTTTAATAATAATTATTCGAAGGAATGAAAAATGCGTACCCATCATTAAATATATAAATAATAAATTTCTAAGAACAAAACTAATGAAAAATATTAAAAATAGAAACAATCTATTTTTTTCGTGATTATTTTCATATTTCAACATGGCATAAGTACACAAGTATATATCTGTAAAATGTGAAAAAATTTATAAAATAAAATTTGTATTTGAACAAATTTATATATGTATATGCAAACATATAACAAGAGTTAAACATGTATATGAGTCAAGTAAAATTATATTAATAAAATATAATGAAATGAAATTGAAAAAAAAAAAAAAAAGAAAATTTAAGAATCAAAAATTTAAAAATGAAATAAAATAACTAATAATAACTTATAAAACTTAAAAATTATTATATGAGTATATTTGTCATATCATATTTACATGTACAAAAAAAAAAAAAAAATAAATATGCGAATGGATTTATATAAGTAGGTATAGTTTTAGTGGGTATACTTACATACACGTGTATTATTAAATGTGTATCAACTGTAGGTATACTACATTTTATTTTATTTTATTTTATAAATAGTCAAAATCGGTCAGAATATAATAAAATATTATGTACGTATGTAAATAATGTGTATCATATTATATAAATGTATTTGTGCATATACATATATTTCTATATAATGTAGTAAATATAAGTGTATTTTATATTATGTATAGAAAAATTTACACATTACGAAAAATTTTTCTATTTATGATATGCATTCTATTTTGCATTCAAATTCTATAATATATGGTAGTACCTCGTATTATTTAAGTATCTACATATGCATGCATATATGTATGTACGTATGTTTATTTAGATATGTGAATGTAATATTTTCTATATAGTATCATAGATAGTACATATATCATAATATCTAATGAATGTATGTCGGTATACTTAAAAAACTATATAAATGTTAATAAAAATAAAATAAAAAATAAAATTTTCACATATATTTCTACATGTGTATGTGTAGATGTTACTAAAACTATATACACATATGTACATATTATATACATTATATTACATTATGTGTGTATCTATATCATATTTACATTATTTCATTTTAAATAAATTAGAAAAAAAGGTTCAATGAACTTTTTCCTTCACATATACATACATATATATGTATATTCATGTGTTGCGATCTACGTATAAATTTTTTTATAATATATGTCATACATATATGTACTCGTATGTATAAATATTATTTATTATAAAAGTATTACATGAATATACATACTATTATATGTACATATTTACATCTATATTATCTGCGTTTATATATGCAAGATATTGTGCATTATACTTGTACATACATATATGCGTATGTACTATATACATATATATATGACATGTAAAATAAAAAAATAAATGCTACTGTGAATATTATACACATATTATGTATATACTGGTACATATTTTTAATTTATATAAAAATGTGCATACATATAACATTATGCATTTTTAGTCAGTCAGTTAGTTAGGCTGTTAGTTAGTTAGCTTTTATATTAAGTATAAGTATATACATGCATTACATATGTATATATTTTTATGTCAAATACGAATATATACATACATATATTTTTTGTATTTTTGCAAATTTAAATATAAAATGACATAAAAAAATAAAAATGTACATTTATGTTATATGCATTTAAATTCATAAATGTAAGTATGGATTTTATGTATCTAATCAACTCTTTTTTGAATAAATATACATACATAGCTGCAATATGCTAGATATATATGTATATATATTATTTTATACATATACATATTATTGTAATAATGTATAATATATTTAGCAAAAAAAATATTTTATAAGATATGTGCAATTTAGATGAAATAAAATCCACATATTATGTAGATATGTATGTTATAGATTCGCTTATATCATATAGAAAGGAAAAAAATTAACTTACAAAAATAAAAAAAAAAAGTACAAGATGTAATACAGAATGTTATGTACATACTCGTATACATGCACAACGAATAATATATTAAATTTTGAAAATAAAATTTAAAAAATATCATTTCTATCTATAGGATTTATATAAAATTGAAAATGATAAAAATTTCTGACATGAAATTTGGTTTTACATGAATTCAAAAATTTTTCTTACTTATATTTTCATTTACATATAAGTCCATACAAGTATGCATCAATTCAAACAAATTACCTATATTTAGTAGTTATAAAACATCAAGTTATACATGAATTGTAAAATATTTAATTAAAATTGTGACATTTTTCTTTCCAAAGCAAAAAAAAATATACATATATAAAAATTATAATTTTTAGAATTTTTTTCAAACTTCACACAAAACAAGATAATTATCGTACAAATTTTATGAACGAGTCTAAATACTTATAATTGTATACTCTTACTCTTGCTGTTACGCATACAGTCATTTTTAATTTTATATACAGATTTCTATAGATACTATGCACTCGTCATATATACATACATATATGAAATGTTAAGGATTTAAATTCTAAAAATTGTGAAAAATTTGAAATTAGAACAAATTTTTTGTATTCCGTATATAGTTACATACATATATACACATGTAAGCACTTGCACATATACTCATATGTTTTTCATTTCTTTGAAAATTTTTTTTATCTTTGATTGTCGAAATAGAATTCGATTATACGTGTGCGTTATGGTATATTCATTTTCTATATACTAGTTTGTCTTTTTTGATTAACTCTGTCTGTGTGTGTGATTATTTATAACATAATTTTCAAAAAACATAAATTATATTATGGATATTATTTATACAAACAAAAGAAATAATGTGTAATGACAAAAATATTGTCAAATTTATGGCTGCATACATAAAGCTGTATATAAGTACTCGTACGTATGTATACAAATATAAATGAAAATAATCTGTATTATACATACGCATACAATGAACAACAATAACTTTAGCTATAGTTAGAAAATAAAAATATTTATTTTTGGATACCTCAAATTATCTATTTTACTATACATACATTTACATATTTATGTAAGAATACGTATGAGCTATCCAAACTCATCAAAGTTCTCGCATTAACTGATGATATACATATATGTATGTTGTATCTTGTATACATATAAATGAGCATAGCTATATATTTGTACATCTAAATGAATATTATGTGTGTTATTTCTTATACACAATTCATCACATTCTTAAAGTTTCATCATAATCGCATCATCATCATTAGCATCATAATTTATACATACAATAATTTATTTTCATATACATACATATCTATATATCCATTTATCCATAATCATTTATTACACACATACATATATATACTCGTAAACCTGTAACAAAAATATATATTACAAATATGTATATACGAGAATATTTATGATGACATAACATTCAGTTCATAGGTACTATATGTACATTTATAAAATATAAATTTTCGTATTTATATCATATTATTATATAAGCGAGTATGTATGTAGTAGCATATGTACTCTGTGTGTTCTATATTATGATGATATAAATGTTGTGTATATGAGAATAAGTTCAATAACCTGAAAATGGGTCAAATTAAAAAGTCCTATAACCCCTGGATTGAAATAGAAAATATGTTTACCGTATACTTCATATTATACTCTCGTATTTTCGAATATGGATAAAAAGGAAGTAAAAACACAAAACAAAATAAACAAAATAAACAAAAAAAAAAAATACAGGAAATTCTTAATAGATATTCCGAGATAAATTTTGTGTCAAAATTGAAAAAAAAAATAATAATGAATAAAATGAAAATAAAAATAAAGGATAATTCAACTCTTATATATTATATAACATATAATTACAACATAACATACATACATATCTGTAAGAGTATTGTATATACTGTGTGCATGAACATACATAGTACATATATTTCTTACACGAAATATAAAATTAATTGACAACAAAAGAAAATGAAACTTTTAAAAATTTCATTAATGAAGTTGATTCATATTTTTATGCTCTTCTCATAAACAGAAAAAAAAGAAAGACAATACAAAAAAGGACGAATCATTACAAATAATTTGATACCGTTATTCATATAACAATATATGTGCATACATATATATAGTACGATTATGTTATATAGATAAAAAATGTTACATAAAGTTTTATCCAATTTCCTTTTCATATTGTATAGATACTCGTACATAAATATTATTGTATACTTTTCATTACTCTATATAATGTATGTAGCGTACATTCAGTGTCGTTCAATATTATTTGATTGTACCAATACGTACATATAAACGACTATTTACACCCACCACAAAATGAAATGAAATTTTTAACCCTGGATAACCTAATTTTTACCAGATTTTTGGTTACAAGTTTACAGAAAGAAAATGTATTTATATATAGGTACTCGTAAGTAGTACCTACTTATATTATACTCTTATACTTATTTTTTATACGTATGGTATAGAAAATCATATAAAAGTCCGAAATGTACGAAATTTTGCCAATAGCAAGTTCATGTAAAAATTCTACTCCATTGATTCTATCTACATCAATGTACATACATACATGGTAAAGTAGTAAAAACCCAATTCAAATAAAAATACTAGTACACACAGGCAAACACCATATACCATTTCATTTATACAATTTAATAGTAAACTAAACCGTATATATATAGAAAATATACGTACCAGAATCATACTAACGGTCGTATATCCTTAAATTTATAATTCAACGAATTAACGTGTACTTTTACCACTGTACGTTGTTGCTGCTGATTGATTTTGTCGATTCAAATGATTGATCTTCCAATTAATCGACCACTTTGGGTATTCATTGTTTAGTGTAATTGCATATTTGCGTATTTGCGTATTTTATAGATTTTTCAAAAAAAAAAAAAAAATATGAAGAAATAAAACAAGAAACTTCTTCAAAAATTATGCGTATTAGAATCAAATATATCTTCTTTTTTTTTGCTGAAATTAAATAAATGTAAAGTTATATACGTGTGTGTGTGTGTGTAGCTTTATTATGAAAACATTACCCTCAAAAAGTATATTTTAACACAACAACACTATCATCAACATCATCATACTGCTCCACAACGGATCAGAATATTCATTTTCACACCACCCACCCCCATTTGTTTTTCGTTTTATTTTTTTAAATTTTATGTGTAGGTATGCATGTATATGTTGAAAATAAAATAAATGTACAGCTTAAAAGAGGTCACAACAGTTTATTGACCTAGTTAAGGTTTTATATTGTTCTTGCACAGTTACATACATACATACATATGTATGTACATACGAATGTATGTATATCATTTATACGGATACACATATCTACCATATTATTTGCTTTCTATGCTGACGTATTTTTTTCTCATATATGAATGTATTTACTCGTATATATACCTATAATTCTTTGCTGATATGCGTGTACACGTGTACCAACACATTTACAATTTTATGTAAGCGCGTATTCAAATAAAAGTTCGAAATCCTTGAAAATTTGTAAGTATACATACACGTATATGCTCATATTTTGTACATATGTATATGTATTTATGCCACAGTATCTATATACATACACATTTCCTTTTTGGATTCTTCTATGTTAGGATATAATGTACCTAAATATTTTGCTTTTAATGCCCGATATCCTGATCATTAGCCATAAAAAATATTTTTATAAAAAGCATATACTTACATATATTAATTCGAAATTAATCCTTTTTATTTTCAATAAAATTTGTTGCTAAAAGCGTTCAGAATTGAATTCGTGATAAATTTGCCTTAATTATTACAATACAATTTATTGCAGAAAATTTGTATGTACTTCCTTTTACCTACTTGGATTTCATATATATTCCTGTTGTTTGTTTTGTGTATTGCTGCTGTTACTATTATTTACATGCTAAATTTTTTCGGGAAAATTTTGTTTTCCCAGGCTCAAAGTTTTTTTTAAATTTGTCGTCATTTTTGCAAGTTTTGTTATGATTGTTGCGATTTTGTTATTATTGTTGTATATGAAAAAAAGTTTTCTTTTATATCTTTGAAAGGACGAAAAAACCAGGAAATTTTTCAGCAATAGGTTGTATACCGTTATAAGTGGCTATAGGTTATAGTGAAAAGAAGTGAAATGGGGAAAAAATTGCTAAAAACAGATAGCATCCTATACTATAGCATTCATTTTTCCTTGTGATTTTGTTTTTTCTACAAATGTAGCTTTTTATTTTATGTTATTGTATAATTTTCGGTTTTATGCGCATGCAAAGAAAAGCGAAATTTTTCATATAATATATTAACTTTATAGATACAATTTGTACATATATGAATGAATAAAATCATTTACGCTTCATATACTATGATCTAAATATATGTATGTACATATAGATGTACATAGATATATGTAAATATTCGTACATATCGACGTGTTCTAAGTATTTTAATTTATTTTATTTTTTAAATATTACTCGGATATATTAGGTATTTAGGTAAGTTTGTATATGCGATTATTTTTTTCATTTATTTATTTTCCAGGATATTTTTATATTTCTTCATATATTTTATTCCAACCTATTAAAAACCAAAATTTTCTACATTACTACATACTCGTACATACACATATATATGAGTGTATGCATGAACTGAAATGTTAGATAAATGGATGGATATATCATAGTTGTGTTGTTATTTATGTGAAATGTGAATATGTACAAAATTCTCTGTAGGAATACCAAACATACACTCATATACGTATTTATATATGGATATGTACATATATAATATAAACTTATTCATTTGTGTGATCTAAAAAATAAATAAAAAGTACTAGCATAAAAAGGTTTTTCCTCAAAAATGATGAAAGTACATAAAAGTTCATTGAACCTTTGACTATCATCAAATCATCACACTGTAATATTCTATGTGAATGTATATGTATATGCCAATGTACGTACATAAGTATAGATATTATATTTATATGTATGTATGTATACACGTAACACGTTAACACTCATATAAATGACGATATACGCAAATCTTTATGACGTCAATACACCACACATACTATATATACCCCTATATACCCATGTTTGGGGATTTCAATACGAGAATTTTCTCATTTTATTCTTTTTGTATTTTCATTATTAATTCAATAATCCTTTATTGTCCCTGTTATTTAAGGGGTAACATTTATTAGAACTACACTCCACGTACCGAACATACATACATACAAATATGTTTAAGTATATTCATTTGCAATCTACTACATATACGTATAGTGAATATAGCTAATTTTTACATAGGTACCTATAAAAGTTGGAGAACATTCATGTACGCGAGTATGCATGCAATACTTTATATATACAAATTTTCAAAACAAACAAAAAATAAATTACAAAAAAATGAGAAAAGAAAATGCTGGAAAATGAAATAATGATAATAAAAAAAAATATATAAAAAGAAAAAAAAGTGAATTTGTTTTATTTTTGGATTTTGACCTTTTTATGGGTTTATGAACTTTGACGTTTGGAATGCACGTACATTGTACTAGCTTTTCATTATTATTATTATTTGCTCTAATAAATGAGGTAAAATGTAAAAAAAAAAACTAAATAAGAAACAAAACAAAACAAAAATTTATTCAAATGTTTCTAAATGTAAATAAAAATTTTACAGTTAATTCATTATACTCAGTGGAAAAAAGAAGAAGAAATATTATGTTTGGGCACGAAATAAAAAAAAAAAACTATAAAACTTAAAAAAAAAAGAAGTCAGAATTAATATTTTTAACTTACGCGACTACGCGAGTAAAAATCGAATAAGAAATATTTCTCATCGTACCTACACATAGTTAATCAAAAATTTATTGAAAAATATCTTTATCATATTTTTCATTTATTTATTTATTAAAATTTTTGTAAAAAAATTAAGTATTTTATAAATTAATTTTGGTAATTTTTGACAAATTTTTGATCAAAATAGCGTGGTTTAAAAAAAATGAAATTGTTGCAAGTCCAACATCAAATTAATTTTTAAATGTTTTAATTTTTTTATCTCTGTATTAAATTTGAAAATTGTATACGATGTCATGAATAAATATAGAAGCATATATGTACATACGTATATATACTATATGGCAATTAGGTATATGTACATAATGATAAAAAAATTAAAAGATAAGTTAAAAAAGAAATATGAAATACATTAATTAAATTATTCTGTACCGAAATTATATGGACTTGTATTAACTTTCAATTCAATAATGATTTGATACGAATAAATATGTATCTATATATATGTATGTACATGCATTTTATATTCTAATCTAAATAAGTATTATATGTATGTACATATTTTTTTTTCTTTCTACTTTTCAATCTATACATATATACACATATCAATCTAAAACTCTTTTATTTACGCATTTTATGCATATGAAAACAATTTTTATTAAATTTTCTTATTTATTTTATGTAGGTGTGTGTGTGTGTGTATGTTTGTGAGTTTGCGTTGGCATATACTGTTGCCTTCAAATTATGCATACATTATTTATCCTTGATGTATTTAAAATATATAGCGCCGCACATTGAACTTCGGCCTGATTATACAATGATATGTTTTTCGTTTTTCGTTTTTTTTTTTTTTTTGTTTTTTTTTTTTTTTGTACATTTGTACACGTATTATTCGTTTCTTGATCTTTTATGAATGTGAAATCAATCAAAATTGCGTATACATATATTTTTAATAAATAAATAAATAAATTCAAATACACATAAAAAACTAAACGTTGAAAACGGTTGAATTTTTCTTTTCAGAAATGAGAAAAAATAAATATGAAACACATTTTTTAAAATTTTTCTATATTTTATTGAAATTAATATTATATTTTTAAAGTATTAAAATTTCTTCTACAGTATGTACTATATACACATTTCTAACTAATATCTAATATGTATGTATATATATATATATATATACATTTATATGTATGAGGAGCATATAGCAAAATAAAAATAAAATATATTTCCCATTTAAACTTAAACATTTTCTACTGCAATTTATACACAATTGTGTGTATTTTATTAATTATTTTTTTTTTTCAAATTGTATTTTCAACTCAAATAATTTGTTGATTTATTTCAATAAAAAAAAAAGAATGTGTAATAAATATGTAGTACATTTATGCAAAAAATGAAAAATAAAAGCAAAAATAAATATGATTTAATGATTTTGTATTTTCATTTTTGATTATACATTTACATTATTACTTAATTTATATACAATTAGGTAAGTATTATGAATGTGTGTCTTTAATCTACCTACATATGTATCTCTACTACTCGTAGAGTTACTACCACATAGTATACATATTCTCTTCTACTGTTAAATTGTAATCAATTTTTACGTGCGTAAATTCATTCATGCTAATAGAAGATTAAAAAAAAATTTGAGAAAAAAAAATGAATTGAATTTCCTAAAGATTTATTTTTTGTACATTTTTTATCTTATTTATTTATTTTTAATTATACAAAATCTATTTTATTTAATTTTAATAGAATTAAAAAAATATATTAGAAATAAAATAAAAAAAAATTTTTTTTTTTTACTTCTAATTTAGTTCAAAAATCGAAAACAATTTCAACGTCCCCTATTTAGAAAAGCTAATGAACTCATATGACCTTTCCTCTTGATGTTATTGCATTATTGCCCCACATTTCTCCAACTTTAAAATAAAAATTGTTTCGGTTTGTCTTACTATTATTTTGCTTTTTTTTTGTATTTCGTATTTTTGTTTTATAATTTTTTTCTCATTTTTCTTTTATTTACCATATCAGTAATAAAATAAAAAAAAATTTATGTATATGCGAGTATACATACATACATATATGTATGTAGTTGTTGGTTAGTTTTAGCAGTTACAGAGTGTACATTTACTTTTTTTTCGTAATATAGTTATGAACATAGATACATACGAGTATGTATGAATGTTATTTTTTTAAATTTCAAATATCCCTCCCTCTACCATTATTGCATCTGAAAAATATTTGAACGAAAATCAAAAAGCTTTTTCCTTAGATAATGGTTAAGTTTTTCATTAAACAATGCAAAATTAATATTCAATATATGATACACATAAATACATACATATGTATATACGAGTGTGTATGTGCATATGTGCACTATGTATAATCTATTCTATGTACATAATACTGTTGTGTTTAAAAATTTTATTATTATACACAGACAAGAATATGTATGTACATATGTATGTACCTAGTATTTTACAAAATCAACATCCACAAATTAAAATTATTGGATTCGTTCCATTTTATGTATCACTTCTCTTTTAAGTGCATTTTTTATATATTTTTCTTTCATTTTTTCATTTTCTTTTCCAATTTAAATTTAACCACTATATAATACAAGCAATACCTAAAAATTGTATGTACTCCTATATTTTCGTCATTGTTTCGTTAGCATTTTATCTTTATTATATTTCTATTTCTCCCTACTACATTTTTCATTTATTTCAAAATTATTAAGCGCATACAATGACTAAACTGACGTTGTATTGCAATTATTCTACTTAACTATACTTTACAACACTGACTATACGTACACATAACACAGCTCCCCAGCTAAAAATTCAAAATTTCTGCTATCGTTGTTGGGGTCTTTTGGATCATATCAGCAGTCTATGTGCATTCTACATTTCTGGTAGTAATGGAAATGGAAGAAAAACTATACTGTACTGTAGAAGCAAATACGAATGCAAGAGCTAGAGAACAACAATAATAGCAGTTCAGCACTAATAGTAGGAATCCAGCAGCAGTAGCAGAAGTAGTAGTAGTGGTAGTTGTAGTAGTAGTAATAATAGTGGAACTTATTATGTGCAATATTGCATTCATGATGCATGCATTACACATGCATACATTCATGCATGATACAAATACGTCCACTGCTCCCCTTCATTCTGTTTAATTTTTTTTTTTTTTGTATTTTATATGTTTTTGTTTTTTGTTGATTAAAAAATTTTATGCGAGCACTATGCAGCCAGTTCAATGAACTCACCATTGTCGCGACCTAATTTTGGGTCAAAAACCTCATCCGATACGGGAGCGAACTTTTTAGCTCGAAAAAAAAATGTTTATTTTTTTTTTTATCACATAAATATGAATGTATGATAGATAGATATATGTAGATGCAGAGCTATATACATATATATACACATTACAGAGAGTGTAATGATTTTTTTTGGGGAACACTTGCATATGCATTACATACTGAATAAAATTGTATGTAGTATGTTTTCTGGGGGGACAAAGGAATCTATAGAGGCCAATCATATAGAAAACTTGTTTTGCTGGAAAGTGAGAGGGAATTGCTTTTATATATCGAAATACATACATACATGAAGTTATATAAATATGTATTTATATATACATATGGTAGTTATACGTAATATATATGCTACAGATATGAATACATATTGCAATATATTCATAATCGTACGTAATAATGCATTCTGTAAATTGTGTAAATTGTGTAAATTACAATATTACTACTATACACTAAATCTGTTAGTCAGTCAGTTCAGTTGGTTGGCTCGTTAGTCGATTATTGTGTTATTATGAGGACCGATACCGATGACGACGACGATGGTAAAGCGAGCGAGCAAAAGCGATAAAAATAAGCCTTAGCTTTTTAAAACGATGAAATTATTGACGAAGGTGGACAATTGATTGAGAGCCGCATGGCATGTAATAATAATAAGAATATACGTCTTATGCAAGCATATAAATATGTTGCATTAAATAAAATGATTATTATGATTAAAATGCATTTGTGTAGTATATAGCAATACATATGTATACACCATACCATATAAGTATATACGATTTAAATATAGTTGCGAGGAATAAATATGTGTGCATAACATAGCATTGGATTGCATTAAAATACGAATTAATAAAAATATCAATTAAGCAGGTCGAGAGGTTGAGAATGGTATACAGATAACTATGCATAAATACACATACACATAAATCTAAGATTGTATGTAGGTTTTTGAGTTTAAATACTTGAGTATCTCTAGCAAACTGAACTGCTGCAAATAACAGCAATATTTTTTATAATTGTATGTAATTCGGTTTAATTTGACACTTGCTTTGCTACCATATAAATATGTACGATACGTAGATATGATCGCCATCAGGGCAGGGCGATTAAATGCATAATTTCAGCTCTATAGTCTAGAACAATCTAAATGTTTAAGTGTATTGCATATAAAACTCGTAGTGCATCTGTATAAATGTAATATATATTTTATAGTATAGTGTATGTATTATCGCCTACATTCACATATATTTTTTGTATTCGTACAATGCAAAATACCTGCATTATATATACTTGTATGTATATTACATATATGCAATTGTAGTATATATAGGTATGGCAAAAAAATTTTCTAAGAAAAGTTTACCATTTGCATCATTACATAGCAACAAATTGAGAAAATGAAGCAAATGAGATCAAAATTTGAATTTTATTTTGAATTTTTTCGTCTGTTTTTGCCATTTTGCTTTCTTACTTCTTTTACTTTTTTTTTTACTTTTTTGCTTTTTCAATATAAAAAATTTCGACATCATTACAACAAAGGTAAATGAACTCTACAATAAAATATGTGTATGTAAATTAAGCAGTATGTAATTGTATTATTATTGTTGTTGGTATTGGAGAATTAAAATAAAAAATAAGTGAAAATAAAATTGAGTAAACACATTATATACAATAATTATAATGTGTATAGGTGTAGGGTAGGTAAGAAATATATTTTTGAATTAAATAGTAAAGAAGGACTCTAGAAAATAATATTTAATGTATAATTGATCGTTTATGTATATGATTTTATTAAAAATTTAAAAATTTTAAATTTTATTCCAAAAAAATTAATAAAAATTATGAAATCAACAAAATAAATTTTCACTCATGAAAAAAAAAGAAACAAAAGAAATGAAATTAATAAGCATCATTTTTTTTTATCTTTCGGTTTCGCTTTCAAATCGCATAAAATTAAACTTTGCTATTATGTAGTAGATATGTGTGACTAATATACAAATACATATACGATATATACATGTGCATATAATGTTCATGTGTAACATACTATATACAAATTTGTATATTGTGTCACTTTATGTGTACATTTATGTGCGTAAGCGCAACACGAATATATAGATACCTGCCTGTATACCTGTGCTGTAATGTAATCGAGTAAAAATCGGCACAAAATTCAAATACATAATAAATTTAAAAGAAAAACAATGTAGAAAAAACTAAAAATTATGAAATGAAATGATCTAGAAAGGAAACATTACAGATAATTTATTGTATGCAGTATGCAGTATATCTATACTCTCGTTTTAATGTAAGTAGTTAATAGCAGCACATAGTATTAGCAACAAGATTTGTATTATGATTACTGTAACAATAGTAATAAAGTTGTAAAGCAGCAATGCATATGGTTTTACAATTCAGCCAGATATAGTAAAGTAATCATATGTATATATCGTCATTCATTGCACTGTTTCCGCTTTTTTTTTTAGTGATGATTTTACATACATACATACATACCAGCACAATATGTACATATATTGTTTGTAATATATGAAATTAATGACGGTGATAATGGTGATGTGATGATGATGAGTTTTTATTAATGATACATTTTTATTTGGCGGGCTTAAAATCTCGTAAAGCCCACCAAATGTATACATCATCATATCAAAAATGAATCTATGTGTGTGCATCTACCAATTATACTGCATGCATATTCATCGTCATATGTATTTATAAACTGTGACTATACTAAACACGAAATGATATTATTGCATGCATTATATATACACATATAAACATGATCTTATTATGTAAGTAAAATGTATTCATTCATATACACATATATATAATTTTATATATCTACTTATTTATGTATACGTATATACATGCATATTTCTACAACAATTTCAAATGCATTTACTCGCTGCCATAATAATTTATATTCGTATGCGTGTTTATGTACATATATTTTAAGTAAGATATTTTAAAAATTTTGCTTAACAAATCTCTATATCTCTATACGGTCAAAATCTCTTAGTTATTTATTCATTTCATTTTATTTTTATTTTTATATTTATATATACATATATGTACATATATATATTTTTTTCTTAACACTTTTTCGATTGCTGTGTTACTATGAATTTATATATAAATGAATACTAAATAATATAAATATATATACATATGATATATAAACATCTATGCATTACACATATACATATTTATATATTTAGTTACATACTTGCATATGTATAAATTTATACCATATTACACCATATAAATATAATAGCTAGCAAGATTATTTGCTTTTACACATTGATCCAACAACGAACTAACAAACTAACTATTTAGCTATAGAAATAGATAGCGAGCTAGAGTTGTTTAAAGTTGAATAACATTTTTTGAGGTTAAAAATCAGAAAATGAGGTCACTTACTACAATCAAAATAACAATAAAATTGTAAAGAGAAAAAGATAGTAAAATTAAAAGAAAATGACTTATATATGTATATACATGTATAAATTACATATAAGTGTGTGTATATGTATATTTTGATATTTATAAATGCGAATACATGATGAGTATCTACATACATATGTACATAAATAAAATTTATATATTTTATAAGTTATTTTTATGCATGTATTGATTCACATAATCCATATAATACTCGTATATATGTATAATGTTTAGATTGTAAAAAAAAAAAAAAAATGTAAGGGCGAGAGTGAGGGCGGCTACCACTTGTTGTAATATGTGTTTGTATGTGTATGAATATCATATAATATGTACATATATGCTACGAAAAATATCATCATACGATTATATATAATAGCAGAAAATAATTAAACAAATAGCAAAATTAAAATTTACATTACATATACATATTATCATATCTACATACACATACGCATAATGTATCATATCACATGTAAAGTATAAATTTAAATTTATAATATACATATAACATGCCTATATTATATGTATGTAGTATGTACATATGTACATATATTTATTTAATGTAGATTTAGACAAGGGTGCGGAATATAATTCAGAAATAGCAAATATAGCAATGACAAATTATAATATTGCATATTTGCTTGAATTGAATTTTAAATGAATGTTGCATTTTCGATAGTATGTAGTTAGTTACACATTACATATCATAATCTATGTATATGCACATTTATATGTAACTATTTAATGAATAGAAGAATTTGAATCTTATATGGGGAATTGATCATTAGAATATTGACCGATATATTGAGTACATATTTTATAAGATATTTTACATATAAAAATAGTCAAATATGTACATAATGGATAACTATAATTTGTACAATATTCATAAATACAGATGTGTAAAAACTATCAAAAATTATCCAAAAATAATGGCAATAATTTAGGTATTATTATCTTTATCTTATGCATGCAATAATTATCATCGAAATTACTATGAAAATATTATATAAACCTAAATGTGTATACAAACTTATACATACATAAAAATTGAATAAAAAAACGATAAATTTTATCTAACGTAAACTATACCAGTGTATATATATACGTATATGCAACACATAGTAGAGTAAATTTTTACAGTGAAACAATTTTTACAATAATAATCATTATGCGTGTGTATGTAGTACATACATATTGTATTTTACATTATACAAATATGTATATTATATGCATAGTACATGATAATAAATTACATGTATGTACGTATATACATTTTTATTTAATATTATATGTACATATTTTTAATCTGTTTGCCTGGTATTCTATGCACAATTTACACATTATAATAAAAATATCAAATTTTATAATTATTTTTTCTGAAAATTTATAATTAATAAAATTTGAGTGGACAGTGTTCAGTGTACGAGGGCATGTAAAATAACTACAAAAGAATATTTTTTTTTTTTAGATAAAAGCTAAAAATAAATACATAAATGTAAATCTAAGCTACTTAATATTCTTAATAAATCCTTTGTGCAAGTAAATGCAAACTGAAAATTATCTCGTACCAATTTTTCTAAGAATTTTTGTACACAGACTCGTACAAACAACAACAACAACAAAAACAACATCTACTATAAATAATAAAAAAAATATAAAATTCGAAAAGAAAAAAGAACAAACACACCTGGAATAAAATGGAGTACATATATGAATACATATGTATATATGTATGTATTGTATATAGATATTTACATATGTATATATGTATATCTATGTATATTATAATATAGATAAAATACATAATATACTGTAGTTTTAGTTAAAATTTTATCTAAAAAACAAAATACATATAAAATTAAAGACCAAATCACCATCAGGTTTTCATGATTTGCTATAGAACTGATATGTACACACATATATAAGAATGCAAAAAAGTCAACGATATGAAAAATTGCATAGAAACGTGATTATTTTTCATTGTTAGAAAATTCAGTTAAATTTAGATCTAAAAGTTTTAACTATTGCTCGTTACACTATATATTATGTATTTATACTATATAAACATGCATTTATGATGGCGTCTACAATATGTGATTGCATATTTAATGTTGCACATATTATATTAGATATACTCATACATATTACGTTCATATATTATTTTTTTATACCCAGGTCTAGTATGTATAAATATATATGTAATAAATGTATGTATTCAGTCAGATATATGTACATATGTATATTAATTTGTATATATTGTGTATATATTTAAATTCAATAAGTTGACTGAACCTTTTATAGAATTTGTTTACGTTCTTCGAAAGTTTTGTTCTTATTATTTTTATTTGTCTTTTATATATTGCGATTGTTGCACTCTTAATATTATGTACATATATATAAAATAATAATAAAAACAACAGAAAAATGTACATATATATACTTATATATGTATTACTCGTATTGCCATGTATGTTTACGTGAATGTATAGATACATATGTGCACTAAATACATTCAAAACCAATAGCAATAGATTTTTCATTAATTTATTTTAAAGCAAAAAATTATGGTGGAAAAACACTTGGAAACTTTCATAAATTTTTGTTCTTCGGTCA
This sequence comes from Villa cingulata, assembly GCA_951394055.1. NCBI lineage: Eukaryota > Metazoa > Arthropoda > Insecta > Diptera > Bombyliidae > Villa > Villa cingulata. The sequence continues at coordinate 4,715,233 of OX596020.1, read as the reverse complement.
TTTTTTCATTTCTCAAATAAGTATATATACATACATATACGAGTACCTATATGAGGTACAGATATAGGTAGTGTACGTTCATGTACTTTTACAAGTGTTGCAATTGAAAAAGAAATAATAATTTTTACAATTCCTATATTTTTTTTTTTATTCATGTATGTATATATGTAACTAAATTTTTTTTTTGAAAAATTAGATACACATAGATATATCTATGATTGTAAAATATTACTTAAACAAGAAAAATCTATATGAAATGAATTTAATTAATGTCGATTACCACTTAATGTTCTACTATATTCATAAGTAAGTTTTAAAAGTTTAAAAAAAAATTATTTTCACATACTCATATGCATATATACATTTTTGATTTTCACAAAAAATACAAAGTAAAAACGATCCATACTACATCCATAATAATAATAAAATATAATATAAATATAAATTGAAAAAGGATTTGATACTCATTTGAAAATATATAAATTTTTTTTCTCCAAAATTCGTATATACTCGTACATGTATGTTTTTTATGCAAGAATGGTTATGAATAGTGAATGAAAAATTTACCTTCTGTACGATACGAGTATACTGTATACGAATACATTTATATTAATATAAAGGTACATATAAGTTGTTCGTTTTTCATTCATTTATTCACCTATTTTTTTCCTTAAAAGTTTCAAAAATTTAAAACAGAATACTCTCTTATATATAGTATATATATAATAGGAGTATAGTATATTATATGAATTTTATATCTATACATATATGTATGGTTTCAGAAATTTTTTATTTTGTAAATAAATAAATAAAATCCATTTAAGTACATATACATGTAGGTACATATATGTAATATTGAAAATATATTAAAAATGTATAACATAACGTAATGTGCTGTTCATTCTTTTGATATTTTTTTAAATAAGTATTTTTTTTTTCATTTAATGATAAAAATTGTTACTTTTAGTATATTATGTACATATGAGTATGTAGTATCATCTGCGCTTTTTCACATTTATAATACATAAGCAAGTATGCTACATGCTATACTTATCATAGTGTATTTACGATTACTATTAGTTTCATTACGTTTTCATGAGTAATTTTTTTTTCATTTTTTGTATATATTTTCCTTTTCTTTTGTTGTTTTATACATATACATATTTATTGTAACATGCAATTCATTTGTACATCTATCACATAAAAAATGCAATATATGCACATGATATCATCATAATATATTTTTCTCCATCTTTATCATATAATGTTGTACAATAAAATAATAATAATAATAATAATAATAATAATTCAAATTCAAGTAATATCATCATCACCCATCATCATCCATCCATCCATCTATCTAATAAATCTGACTCTATGGATATACATATACCAGCAGCAGCTCTATTTAAATTGCCCCATCTCAAAATGTGTACCATAATGCACATTATAAAATAACACAAATCCATATGTACATACATATATGTATATTTGAACTCCCGCACTCCAATTTTCATATAATCATTTTTCCACAAAATGTAAATCTCTTTTCACCGCAAATTCCAAATCTATACTGTTCATATAATAAATACACATACATTACGTTAAATAATTCATATGCATATTATAAACATTATCTTAAGAAACAAATTGTTTCTTTTTTCTTGATTTTTTTCATTTTCTTATTTTATTTACTTATTTTTACTTTTTTTTTTTTTATTATTTTATGTTATAGCTTGTGTCGTTCGCTTATGTATCTACATATTTTTGTTTTGTAGTAATAAATTGAAATTTGTATATACACATAAAATGAAAAGAAAAAAAAATTATTTTTTTGTTTCTAATACAGTGCGCATAATCATACAATCATTTAAAAAAAAAACAAAACAACAAAAAAAAAACAAAAGAAAATAAGAAAAAAAAATAAAAAATAAAAACTTCAATGACTTGTTACGTATACATTTTGTTGGGTCATTCACCCTCATCTAAAAAAGCTCAGTTACAGTCGTCGTAGGCTAACATTTTATGAATTCCAATATAATGACAGTCAAATCATACTGAAAAAAAAATATAAGAAGCGAAATAAATAAGAGGCAAATTATACACGAGTATGCGAGTATATAATGTACCATATATGTGTAGAATGGAGCAGTGGAGCAGTGAGTGGAGCAATTTCTTGATTCGATAAGTTTAGAAAGAAAAGAAGAAGTAGTGTGAAACGATGGAGGAAGAATGAAAATGTATAGTGTTATCTGTAGTGTATGCAATTTACACATGTATGAGTTCAGTGTTTCTTTTTTCAGTGTATGTATGAGTACTGTATGTATAGTATTTTTTAACAGGGTACACATAAATATTTCTAAAAAAAAAATTTTTTTTGTTGATTGAGCTTTAATGTAGATGTAGAAACAGGTAGCTGGATTTTTTTTTGAAATATAGTTTGAATACCCTGTTACAGTTGTATTAATGCGCCTGATTTTTAGTGGTCTACCTTGTCATATCAACTTGCTTTTCTTATTTCTCTGCTTGCTTCATATCATATACTATTTTATAATAATGATATATCCCATGTCTTATGTGATATCGTTCATTCGCCTTGCCATACCTTGCAATGCCTTTATTACTACACTCTACAACATTATAACATAAAAACACACATATGTACATATTACATATGAATATTTCATATCACTTACCAAAGCAAACGATACGATATAATAAATGAAAAACTGAATACGAATACGACCAGCTAACAGCAGCAATCAGTTGATTTTCCATTGCCAGTTGCCTTTGCCTCTTGCTATACAAAAGCTGTGTGGTATAGCACATACTATTAGCAGTAGTGCTACTACATATGATTTTTTGAAGCTTGTACAATTATTTTGCTGATTTCTGGCTGTCATACTGTTCGTGATCGTTGTAGTCATTAAACGTGTATATAGCAACGTATCTTTAAAAAAAGCATATATTCAGGCAATCGAAGTATAATAATATAATATGTACAAAAATATTATATTAGAAATATTTTAAAAAGTTATTAGACACACAGATATTTGTTCATTACTTATTATCTACATATTTGTTCATTGAAAATAAATTGTGACAATTTTTCAATTTGATTTCATTCAAATATGAACACCGCCAAATTAAATATCTACATTATAATCACATTGCACATATAATATGACGGCATTTTTCTTCAAATTATAAAATCTTTCATTAGATACAATTTACATATATGTATACATACTTTAACGTACGTTACGTTACGTGTTATGATTATTTGAGCGCCATCATTTGCAAATCATTTGTCGAAACGGTCGGTCTAAGAAGAAGCTAACAAAAAATGTTAATTTTTCAACATTTTAATAATATTTTTTAAATAAGAAGACATCAACAATAAAATATAAATCGTCCTATAAACAACATATTAGTAACAACAATATAGAAAAAAAAAATTAAAAAGGAAATATTGAAAGTGAATAAATAAAAAATAAATAAATTTTTTCTAGGATTTAATTTACAAAAAAAAAAAAAAGGCAAAATAAAAATAATGAATTTTTAGTGTCAACATTTTAAAATAGAAAAAAAAAAGTTTAAATAGAAAAAGGAGTAGTTACAACAGTTCGAATGTATTTTTAAAATATACAAAGAAAATAGTAAAATAGAATTGAAAAGTTAGTTTGTAAAGTTTTTTGAAAAACCAAAAAAAAATTAATAGAAAATAAATACATATTATTAATAAAAAAATAAAGGAAAAAAAAAAGAAATAAATCAGAGGAAATATATATTTTTTCTATATTGATAAATAAAATTAAAATAAGGTTTTCCTTATAGCAAAAGCAAAAATACCTACCTAATTTTTCTAAATGGAATTTAAAATTCGCGCCATCTCAAAAACGGTTTGAATATACATACATACACATATTAGAAATAAAAAATTTGATTAGATTATCATAATAACAAAACAGCAAGAAAATTTATAGCGTAAATTAAAAATAAAAAAAGGAGAGTTAACAATTGAAATTTTAATGCCATTTCTCTACATTTAATTGATATTAGTGAAAATTCATTGTTATTTTAAAATAAATAAAAATATAATAAAAAAAAAACTGTTAATGTTAATTAATGAAAAAGTACATTGAAAAATTTTAAATAGAAACGGAAAATACTCAAAGAACGAATCAGCAGCAGCAAAATATGAATTAATGTGCTTTCAAATAATATAGAAAGGAAAAGGATTGAAAAACAAGAAAATAAAACAGAAAATATGTTCCTTAAAATTAAATAAATAAAAACAAAAACATACACATACATAGATTCGATTAAAATTTTGAAAATTTTTTTCGAATTAAAATTGAAATTAAAAATTAGAAAAATAAAACATAGAAGTTATAGAATAGTAATTTGAAAAAAAAATGGGTTGTGCAATACAAGAAGTACTTGAAACGACATCACCAACAGCTGCAGCAGCTTCAGCGACTGCAACTGGAACAACTGAAACAGGATCATCGGGAGCACTGCAATCCTTATCAGCATCACAAATGAACAAAGATCAATCGTCAGTAAAATCAGTTGTTACAGTTGCTAATGCTACTATTTTTGGTTCATCAGGAACTGGAAAAAATTTATCAGATGAAATCGAAATGAAAAAACTTATTTCGAATAATAATAATATTGGTAATGGCAGTGTTGGTGGAAATAAAAAATCAACTTCAAGTCAACATTTAAAGGAACAGCATTCAGCACTTGTTCGTTTATTAGAATCAGCACCAATAACAACATTAAAAACAGCAGTAATTGGAGTTAATTTACAAAATTCACAACAACAACAACAACAACAGCAACAGCAACAGCAGTATTATCAACATCATCATCATCAGCAACATCAACAAAAATTAACAATAATTCCTTCTGTTGCTGCTGCTACTGGTCCTGGTTCTGTATCAGTTACTAATGCTGTCAATAACACAAGAAATTTATTGAATTCAACTAGTCCTACAACAACAGTAACTACAATAAATTATAGTAATAATTTCAGTAATATAAATAATTATTGTAATAATAAAAATATTAGTAACAATACTATTAGAAATTATACTGTTGTTGATAATATTCAAAAAACTGCATCATTTCGTAAAAGACTGAAAATTGATAATTACATAATGAATGATGATGATAAAAATTGTGATGAATTATTAAAGACAAATTATCTAAATAATAATAAAAATAATAATAATTACGATAATGATATGAAAAATAATAGTTATAATAATTTTAATTCAAAATTAAATATTAATCATATTGGTAATAATGATGATGATGATGATGATGATGGTAACGACGGAAATATGAAGAGAAGGATTAGTTATAATAATACAATGAATTTTAGTAAAATAATTATTGATAAAAATACAGATACAAATCAAAATGAAATAGAATCTGGAATCGATGATGATATCGAAGAACAAAATGAAAATGATAATTTGAATAGGATAAAACCACCAAATGCATCAATACAACAAATAGGATTATCAGCATCAGTAACAGGAATAATTAAAACAGTTTATACCACCAATAATGCAAAAACGATAGAAATTGATAAAACGATTAAAAGTAATAATACTAATAACAATATTAATAATAATATTAATAGTAATAATAATAATGATAGAAAGGATCACAGCAGTAGTGATGATGAAAAATTTAATGAAAAAAATTCAATTTATATTAATAATGATAATGGTGATGATGAAAGTATTCAAAAGAATTATGTATGTCCATGGAAAAAAATTCGATATGCCAGAGAATGGAAGCAACGTAACAGAAAACAATTAGAAAATGAAACTGATTATGGAAAAGATGAAAAATTAGAAAATTTACAAAATAGTAGTAGTTCGATAGAAAATTCGATAGCATCAACAGCAACAGCAACGACAACAACAATTAAAGTAGAAATTAAATCAAAAAATGATAATAATTGTGATATGAAAAATGAAATACAGACCAGAGATTTTAATAATTCTGGTAATGATGAATTGAAAAAGGAACTTCAAAAACAATCGCAACCGATGGTGGTGGTACATACAATGATGATCGAAAAAGAAATTCAACAATTTGAACAACAACAACAACAGCAGCAGCAGCAAAATAATCGTCGTGATAGTTCTGATAGTAATTCAAGTATTTTAAGTAATTCATCGAGTGTATTACATTGCTGTTGCAATAGTCAGCAAAAACAACAAAAGCAGCAGCAACATCAGCAGTCATCAATGTTACCGTCGGCAACATTGCAACAATCATGCTATTGTGAAAATTGTCACATGGATGATTCTGGTTTAGATGAAGAGATATGTGAAGAAATGGAAATAGCTGATGATGATTCAATTAAAAAATCATCAGTATCATCAGAAAAATATTCATCAAAATCAAATCAAAACAGTATCAGTAATCAAAATGAACAATTAATGATGGCTGATTTATGTCAAAAATTTGATGAAAATTTATCAAATGATAATAACAATATCAGTGTAGGTTTTTGATTGTATCTAATAGCATATGTGTTTTTTTTTCTTTATAAAAATCCTTTAAATAATAATTTTCATACATTTATATTCTTTTGGAATAAGATAATTCTTGATAGACATTCGTATTATAATAAAAATATGAAAACTTTGTTAAACTTTCATTAGAATTTTTCTTTTAAGGACATAATTAGTAATAAATGATTTTAATATTGAAATATTTTTACTAATTATTTTGTATTTTTTATTATATATTTACAGGGTTTCTTTAGACGTTCAATACAACAAAAAATTCAGTACCGTCCGTGTACAAAAAATCAACAATGCAGTATATTACGTATAAATCGAAACAGATGCCAATATTGTCGTCTAAAAAAATGCATTGCAGTTGGTATGAGCAGAGATGGTAAGTGATAAAATTCAATTTTTTTTTTTAATATACATAATTTTTCTATTTTAATTTAAAAAAAATATATAGATATTACAATAAATTATTATTTAATGATCTCGTATTGATGGTACTTAAATATGATGATAACGGTATGAATGTGTTTTACGAAAATAATTATTTTTATCTTTTATTTTTTGAATAATTTTTTACTTACATTTTCTTAATGATTTCACGTATAAAACTATAAAAAGTAAATTTTATTACAATTATACATATGTATATTTTGATAAGAAAAATAAAAAAAAAACAAATACTATGATGTCTCTGTACCTATAGTGAAATTAAATTGGTAAACGAAAACAAAAAAAAAAAAAAAAAAAATAACGAAACGATAAAACGAAAATTTGACAAAAAAAGAAGAAGCAAATTTTAGCGTTAATGAAATTTTCTTTTCACTTTCTCTTTGTAATACGTGTACGTGCAGTATATTATATGAATATATGGATACATATATGTACATTTGTAAGTATTTATATTAAAAGTATATATACAGTAACGTTCATTTACGTATTAAATTGGCATATATATACATAAGATATATGCATATATTTATGTATATTTGTGTGTATAGTGTAATAAAATTTTTACGTTCATATACATACTATGTAAATACATAAGTGTGTATAGTTTTTTTTTATTATTTTCGTTGATTATTTGATGATTATTATCGTCATGCGCAATGGCCTCAATTCACAATGTGGTAATTCATGTACAAAATATTATTTATAGAAATATTGGTACAATATGTGAGGAAAAGTGGAATTTTAAGGGGTTCAAAAGGAGGCAATTCAATATGTAAAGAGATGAAAAAAAAAACGAAATAATTATAAAATGTATACAGCAAATGCTCACCATTATACAATCTTTTACTTTATATACATACATTTATATATATCCATACATAATATTCAGTATATAGGTACAGGTAGATCTAGATAAAAATATGTCTTTTACAAATCTCAGAAAAAAAAAAAAAAAATTGAATAAAATACTAATACATGTAAAGTTGTAATGTACAGATATATCGTGAATCTTGTATCTATATGTAACAGCCTGAAATTAAAATATGTATTCATAAATTAAATATATTTACATACCTACAGAGGAAGAAGCATAAAACTTACACAAATGCAAATAAATGTAATCTAAATATTTCAAAAAAAGGCAACTATTAGAGCTATATATGTGATTATGATGATGATATAGTCAGTGATAGCTATGCACATATATATATATATTAAGTAAAGCTCTCATGAGTTCATTGGCCGACATAGATCTGTATGTATAATAAACTATATATATATACACAGAGAAAAGCTGAAAGATGCGTGGTACTGGTAAGGGGTGGTGTTTAAAAAAAAAATGAATAAATAAAAATGTTATATAGTTAAAAATGTATGTATTATATATAAAGAATGGTTATACTCATATATAGCTTACATAATATATATTTATAAATAAATATATCTATTAAAAGGATAAAATTTTATGTACATTTATATACATACATGATTTATATTTATATGTACATAAAAGGATGAACATTTTTCTTTTAAATTTGTACAAAAAGTTAATAAATACCTATTACATTATGTATTAATGTACATTACATATTATGTATAATATATTCTGTAATGTATGATTGTACGACGAGTATAATATTAGAAATTTGTCATTTAAAATTGCATTGTATTACAATTTTTGCAATGTTTGTACAAAAATTTTTGTATGATCAGCTTAAAACTTACTGGCATCTACATGCATAATTATGATGGATATCTGAACTTGCAAAATATTTTCTTAACAAAAGACCAACCTATGGTTGTATTTTAAAATGTACATGCATACGAACAAAAATTATGTATATAGTATATACGAGTAAAATAATCTTTATCAATTTTCAATTATGATGGTTAAACTGTAATTTTAAATTTAAATTTACCTAATTACTTTAGTAACACTACTATAATTGTTTTACTATTAATCTATATGATCGCGAATACAAAAATTTTTGTTTCGAACAATTTTCCAATTAATAAAATATTTTCTTAGGAATAAGCAAGTATACATATTCAGTCACCTATATACATTATAATGCATATTATTTTCTTTTAATCTTTTAAAAAATAATTCAGATGTAATTCGATTCAATCTTTGTTTTAATTTCACTTTTTATCTCACGTGCATATATGTCTATTCTATATTTATATTTTATTTAGTTTATTGTAAAGAATAATAATCGAACATGTAAATAAATAATTTGTATTATACAAGTGAATAGAATATTATAATCGAAATCGTGTATATTAAGTAAATATAATTGATCATTGAACTAGATTTTCAAATGTTTTTTTTTTAATATTTATAATGTAAGTATGTATGTAACATATGAATGATAAACATACATTTTGTTTTTTCATGTTCCATATCATTATTGCATAATAAATGTATATTACACTCTCGTACATGCATATTTTGTACAATGTGTGAATCTGAAACTAAATCTGAATCTATCTGAAATATTGTTTAATCATTCTTTCATATTTATGTATACTATATATGTATGTGTATGTAAATGTTTATAAAAGTTTATTTTTGAGTATGTATATGCCTATATATTTGTGCTATACATTTCACCCTCTTAAAGTATATTATAAGAGCACCAATATACAATCAACATATGTAAATCTATACATATATGTATGCATATTATTTAGATGTAATATAAATGTAATTCATGAAAATGAAAAGTTAAACAAACAACAACAACAAAAAATAATATGATGCTGATGATTTTTTTCCTATCTTTATTGCTCTCTTACATCATTCATAATCATCAACATAGTAATAATTATTATCATGAAACTAACACAAAAACTATAGAAAAAAAAGAAAACAAAAATAAATAAATTTAAAAATAAAAAATATTATGTATGTAAACCTATATATGTATATGTTTGTAGTAAAAATTCAAATATGTAATAAGCAATCTTATAACAAACATTCATACATATTCATTCATATGTATAGATAACTAAACATATTATCTGTGTGCATTTATACAACAAATATGTGTATATTATAATATTGTATACCTCCATATTTTTAAATTAAAAAAAAAAAAAAAAAAACAAAAAATAATAAATTAAAAACATATTTATGTATATGTACACATGCATAAATGTTTGTATATGATATATTTACATACATTTGTATATTGTATATCATGCATGATCCATTAAATGGCATTAATTTTTGTTACTCGATTCGATTATTATTGCGTTTGTCCTCAATAAAGTTCATATAACTTTTGCTCCAAAATGAGCACGAAAGAAAAACGAAAAAAAAAAAAAATAAATAATTAAAAAAAAAACATTATTTTTTTTTTTTAATTTCCAAAAAAAAGTGACAGCAAAAACGCAACTTAACATATATATATTCACACATTTGCTTATACAATATAACTCACATCACATACATATTTTTAAACATTTAAGTAATAATGTGATATGTTTATATGTATGTACATTATATCGTATTATATACGCGAGAATAATTATGTATATTTTTTAGTACAACATTTTATATAAGTAAGTAAATAAGTAGCTAGCTACCTAATGAATAAAATGTAAAATGAGCAAATTTTATTTTTGTGTTGTATTCTATACGTGAAGCTTAAACACATATTATACTACGTATGCATGTACGTAGAGTTTTGTTATTGTTATATTGCTATTACTTGCATACAGGAATGCTATATATATCGTGTGTGTACATTGTATCTGCGAGTATATAAAACAGATCAAAATTCACATACATATATATACATATGCATACATAAAAACGCTATATTTAATAATATATGCACTTAAGAAACACCATATGTGTGTACATTTTGTAAATACAACGTGATTTATTATCAATTTTCATCCTAATTGTATTCGTTTGAAGGTTTCATAAACAATTTTCAATGAAAACTAAAAAAAACAAAAAATATAAATAAATAAATTAAATATATAAATGAAAATTAGTAGAAAATTTTTATACTCGTATATATGTATATGTACAACGTAATGTATAACATTAATTTAGGTCTATTTTATTTTTTTGATTTAATAGAGAAAGATAGAAGAAAAATATAAATAAATATACATAAATACATATATGTGTATAAAAATGTATACACGCATATAGAAAATATTTATGAAAAAAAAAAAGTGAAGGCTAAAAATGTGTCATGACAATAAATTTATCATAAAATTAATTTGCCTTCAAATAATAACACAATACAAATACGAGTACAGAGTACATATAGCATATAAGAAGTAATATCGAAATTATATTTCAACAGAAAAACAAAATGAAAAATAACAACAACAAAAAATGTATTTTGATAAAACAACGAATTCAAGGGAGAATGTAAATCCATATCAATATAACATGTACATATGTATATATAATTTTTAATAAAAAAATCAAGTTTAATTTTGCTTATTATATCTTAGATCGAAATTGATTTTATTATACCAAAAATGCACTACATATTAGAAGCCTTTGTTTGATTCAGCATTACGTCCATAATAGTAGTCTTATACAATAGCGAGTGCATTACATAAAAAATTATTATTAAAAAAATTATCGTGATTTACTTACATACAAATACATGTTTATATATACTTGCATAATTTCATAAATGTGTTTTCCGTAGATAAATAATTTCAAATTAGAATTATATTCTATTTTCTTATGACATTTGTTTTCTTCAATTTTTGGTATTCCCAAAATTTCTTTTGTGTCAATCACATTTACTTATGTAGAATCTGAAAAAAAAAAAAAACTGTACAAAAAAAAAAAATTTGAAACAGATAAAATGACAATAACCTTAGTTACTCCATTCAAAGTGATTTGCAAAACTTTCAATCCATCTAAATAAATAAAAAGTATACTAAATTAATTTTTAAATTAATTTCTAATACGAGTATAACATAGGTATATAATATAAATGTTCATTTATGTACATTTACGTTAAATATGACACAATTTACATTTATCTACATAATGTACTAATATTATGTCAGTTTATTTCGTTGATTATTAAAACACAGTTCATACACCTTTTTATATTAATTTTTTGGTTTTCTTTATTTTTTTTCTCATATAATTTTCGAATGCTATAATAAGTACACGTGTATAAAAATAAGAATGGCGCCTTACAGAAAAGAAAAATAAAATGAAAGAAACTACAAAAAAAAAAATAATAAAAATAACGAAATACTAGCTATAAGAAAATTGTAAGATATATAATAGGTACTAACATATCTACATTTTAGAGATAGAAATGACGAAAATAAAATGAAGAACGAATAAGATACTATATTTTAAAAGCAAAAAAAAAAAAAAAAAAAAAAAATTATGTACATTACATACTGGTGTGTTTAGAAATAACTTGTGACTGATTTAGTCACTTTTACAAGAACAAATAAAATAAAATAAAATTAAAATGTAGCATATATCGACAACAGAGCAGTGTACTACACACTAGCGAAAAATAATATAAAAAGTGGAAGAAAAAACAAAAAAAAATTAGAAAACGAAAAATATGAAATGAAAAAATAAAAAGCGCCAAATAATTTATGTTATAAAATATATGAGTAGCTTATACTTTTATATATTTTAAGTAATTTTACTATTGTTAATATGTATACCTACAGCTTCATAATATAAATTTTGTATGTAGGTATATACTAAATAATATCATACCCACTTTTATTGCTCCATCATACTCCACTTTATTCCCCACTTCGAACACTTTTGTTCATTTTTAGTGTATTATATATGTGTAGATATATCTGTACATATATATATTGTGACCTAGTTTCATATTCGGCTGGTCAATGAACTCTCAAAGTTGTGTGTTTGTCAAAGCGCAAAGAAAAAGTTTGCCTTTACTTCTTATTAAACAGAAACGAAAAATAAAAAAACCTTAAATACAAAAAACAATAAGCAAAATAGATAAGAAAAAAATAATGAAATGAAATAAAATAAAACGAAAAAAATAAGCAAAATGTAAAAAAGCTCTATCGTGAGTATATAATAAATATGGTATATTGAATGGTATACATTATAATATATTATAATATCTACATTGTATATTGTACAACTATGGTAAAGGATATGTATTTTAAAAAATTTTTCTTTCTAAATTGTGATGTTGAGATTTTATTTTATTTCAATAATACATTTATTTTTGATGGAGAGGAAGAGAGATTGTTGGGCAGTTTTATTTATTTTTTTCTAATTTTTATTTTTCAAATTGAATATTGAATTGTTTAGATTGAAAAGATGACAAAAATGTGGGCGATGTATTGTTACAATATAGCATGATTATACATGATACTTACATACCCTACTACAAAATGTAAATGCGTAATGTTAGGTGAACGGCTAAAGTAAAGCAAATTAATTCGAAAATAAAATTTAAATTTTTTTTTTTTTAATTCCAATAAATTACGAAAGAACAATCAAAACTTTAAATTAAACAAAAAAAAAAAAAAACCAACAACAACAACAAAACCTTTAAGTAGATAATTTTTAGATGTGACAAATTTTCATTTCAAAATTAATTTCAATAACTTTTTTTTATGTAAGGCTGAAAACTTTATGAAAAATTTTTTAACAGTGTATAAATAACATGATGAGCATTTTCACAACCAACAAATTATTATTACGACATCAGGGAAATATTACATTTTCACTAGGTTTCAATGAAAAATAGAAGATTTTTAAAAAAGGGGAATCCTTGGCACAAAAATTTAAAAATAGTACTTACATGTGTATGTATTTGGTATGTATACTTACATATTAAATATAGGATTTTGAATATGCGCGTTATCGTCACATTAGCGATCAACATTAGCTGTAGCTCAGCGTCAGCAGTAATCAGTAACTTTATATGAATTCATATCTAATCTAATAGCACCTAAATGTATCTATCTATAAAATAATGTAGTCGTAATGCATTTTTGTGTGTACATAAATGTACGTACATATATCGTTAAAAAAATGGAGGTGGTATATGAATGAAAATTCAATTTGATTGAAATTAAATATTCAGAAAAGGGGAAAATTAATTCAAAGACTGAAAAACAAAAGATGAAAAAATGAAATTAGGTCGATTATATGTACATATGCATACGTATTTTATTTTTATAGCATTTTATAAATACATAATCATACACACATACATCATTTATTTTGCATATGTTTTAAAAAAGCTTTATATTTAATGCAAAAGCTTTTTGTTATGATGTAAATTCCGATCTAGTAATAATAATAATTTTTCAGGGGTATGCAATTCATTATATTTCTATAATGGGTGGCTACTATAAGAGAAGGCAAGAAAATTTTGTACAAAAAAATTAATTTTTTTTTAATATTACATATTATCATGTCATTTTTAAAAATAAATAAAAATCATTTAATTGTATTATTTGTAAATATTTAGTATAGATACTATATATTAATATCTCTACTATATCATAAAGATTAAGTTAATTTTTAATTCATTAAAAATAAGGAATAAAAGAAAAACAAAAAAACGCATTAATAATAACGATGACGAAATTTCTTTATGAAAATTATTTCAAATTCTATTTCATTTTATTTCTTTGTTTTCATAATCATTTTAAATATCATTGAAAATTTATTGTCCCAAAAAAAAAAAAAAATTTGTAGGTATACATAATTGCGATAAGTTAAATTAAATTCACTATAATTTCGATGAATAATATTTTATTTAACTTACGAAAGAAAAAACAAAACGTAAAGACATTATCCGTGTATGAACAAGTACCTACTATAGGTACCATGTGTGGATGTGTGCAATATTTTGCGAAAGAAAAATAAAAGTGACTCAATAAAAATAATTTCATTTTTCGGACAATCGAAATTTTTATCAAAATTCAAATTAATATTTAATTCCGATAAAGAATTCATTTCAATTTATAATATTGCAAATAAAATGCTATATTACTTAGTATCTGTATATGGTTAAGAAACTTATTCGTAAATTTATTAATTCTATTTGTTTCCTTTCATTGAATTTTTCTTTTCTTTTTTTTTTTCTGGTTGTTCTAATACGACAGCACATTTAGATATTGTAATTTACATATTTTTATTATTATATATACTTATTTCATTGCACATATACATAGACGAATGAATAAGTGAATGTGTTAATGTGTAAATAATTATAAATTCAAATCATGTTCAAATTATTTATTTTTTTTTTGTTATTCGATTTTTCTTAAATTTATAAATTATGCAATATAGTAAAACATCACACATACCTATCGTGTTTGAGTATATTTTCGTATAGATAGATTATGGCAAATAATACTGTTCACTTCATAATATGTCCTTACTTATTTTCTTGTATTCTTCTGTCAAATGTATGCAAATATATTTCTACATTTTATATAATATTGATTTATTTATTATTATTTTTTATTTTAATATTTTTTTTTTCGTTTTTCATTTTTAGTATTTTATAACTCATATACATTCGTATATGTATATTATAGTCTTATTCAAATTCATTTAATATTCAGTTCAAGTATCAAATAAAAAATAAAAAAAAATGTAAAGTCAAAAATCGAAATCAATAAATTAAAATAAAATAATAAACATATAATAGAATTCATATATGTATATGTGTATATGAACATATGTACATATATACATATTTACATATACTCGCTTTCATATCAACATATAATATGTACACATATGGTGTGGGGGGGTCCGGGAGTTAGTGTTATAAATTGAATGCATTTTCAAAATGTATCCATTTTAAAAAAATTAAAAGCAAAAGTAATACAAAAATGAATACAAATAAAGTAAAACATGTATACATATTCATATGTACATACATATGTAATGTGTACTACATTTATAACTATGTACATATTTTTACAAACAAATAACTCGAAAATATAAAAAGTGAAAAATTAAATGATTTTTAATATTTCGCCTTCATTTTTAAGATTTTTTTTGTTTTTTATATTTTTTATTTAATATATACGATTTATAGTCAGTATTTATTTTTATTTTGTTCATTTCAATTCCAACAGCAACAACAACTACAACTAAAAGAACAGCATAATAAATTTTAAATTATTCAAAATTGTATTACATATGAGTTCATGTATCTACTCGTGTACATACTCGTACTTTGTACATAAATAATAATAATAACAGTAATGATATATAATAAAGATACTTTTTGATATACTTTCATATACATATGTATTAGTATGTATATATAAATTATAAAAATAATATTATTACGAATTTAGTACCTATATATTATTTATGCGATCATAAAAATATTTTGATTTTCAATTGTATAGTGTGTAACAACAATTCAACAATTCACTTAAATTCACTGTTACTACAACTACCACTACTACAAACATATAATATCTATGCCAAATATATATTTTTTTTTTCATATTCCAAAACAGATATGTACATACATATAACATTTATCTGAATCTACATATATATCTGTACCAAAAAGTTAAAAAAAAAAAAAAATTAATAAAATAAAATAACACTTTAAATCTATTACTATATTTACTATACATTATAACATTTATAAACAATAATCCAAAAATTTATCTATATACATAATAATCTTATCTATATATTATATCTGTATTGTATGTATCTAATATGTAAATCGAATATTTATCCATACATTCATTAATACAATTCGTATATATAGTATGTAATTATGTACATATTATAATGTACGTAACTATTATTTATATTGTACATATTATATTATTACACTATTATTATTGTATTAAATATTAGTATATAATACTATATGTATACATATAAATTTATCACATACATCATTTATATAACACACATATACATACATATATAAAAACCTTAATAGATTGCATGTTGCATGGTCTGGTTATTTTTTTGAACGTCATCGAACCTTCATACGGTCATTCACCTTATGATTTTATTTTATTTTTTACTTTTCTATTTTTTTTTTTTTTTTTTTGAAATATTTTGTATGTGTAATAAAATAGTATAACGATCATTCGAATTATAAATTATGTACATACTGTATATGTATATACATTATATAGGTACTCGCAGTAGTCTCATTATTTTATGTGTGTGTATAATATATCATTATTTATTATTATATATACATACATACTATGGTATATGTACTTCTTATAGGTAACATACTCGTATGCTGGTACATATTATTATACGACGAGTAAAATTAGGTGTGCAATTATTGCATTACCAATTTACAATTTATACAATTACACATAAGTACTTGACTACATATACATATATTATATTTATGTATATATATATATATGTATATATGTATATGTGTATATATTCTATAATATATCATAGTACCAGTTTTTTGTTTTTACATTTTATTTATTTATTTATTTATTTATATATATATTTTTTAAATATATTTACTTAACATGTAATGATATTCATTTAGATAATAGAAAATAATCGGTTGTTATTATATCTCTTAGATTTTATTTATCACAAAAAAATTAAAATAAAATAAAATTTTGTCATTTTTATATTATATGCAATCATGCAGTGTTTTGTAAACAGAACAGATATTACATATACTCTAATGTGTGGGTATATTATACCTATGTACATTATATAATCGTATATTTAAAATGGAATAGTCTAGATTGTAATATGTAATTCGTTTTGAATTTTTAGAAAATTAATTGAAACTGAAGGTCTTAAATAAATGAAAATATGTATACATATGTACATTTATGTAACATGCATTTATGTACCTTATATGATATGTATGCATATTTATATTATGTATATTATATACATAAGTACATAGCATATGTTTGTATATATTACTTGTTCATATTTAAATTACCAAATTAAGATATTAAAAGATTGTTAAGTAAATCTTTTAACTGTGGCAATAATAATTGATAAAAAAAAAATTGGAAAAAAAAAATATATATATAAACTAGTATACACATTAATGTACACATAAATGTTGATATGTAATTTGCCATTTAAGCATGATTAAACTGTGACGCGATTGCAATAATAATAATAATAAATAAATAAATAAAAGTGGTATACTTGTACGATGTATGTAATATGGCATATAGATATTAAAAGGTAGTAACATTAAAAATGATATGTTGCATTCATACATAATATTTTACACCAAAAAAAATTCAAAAATATATATATATATATACATATTACATATATAATATGTGTATTATAAAAATATCTAAATATCTGAGAAAAAAAAAACATTTTTCACATATGATTATATACATATGAAAAATGTATGTATGTACAATAAAACAAGTTATGTTACGTTTATGATATAGTAAAATATCAAACGTAAGAAAAAAATAAATAAAAATAATTAAGCATATATTAGCAGTACCTATATATAAAAATATACTATACACATAGACATATGATGTTATATCTACGCCTTACACGCATATAAATATGTATATTTAGCATCGATATAAAAATCAAAAAATGAAGAGAGAGGAAAAAAAAGGCAAAGAAAAAATCAAAGAAAAAAATTATTAACTTTCATTTTTCAATGACTAACTTGTTATTTGTTAATGGATATTCATATTATAATGTATATTATGTATGTATCTATATCATACATATAAAGTATGTAATGTAGGTATCTGGTTATTTACCTCAAGCGATTTTTATATTTATTTTTTACTTTTTTCATTTATTTATTTTTTGTATTTTTTGTATTCTCTTCTTTACTACTTATTTGTTTCATCTTTTTCTTATAATCATATACATAGATATATGTATTTGATTGTATATATATATTTTTATACATATTAGTATATTATTTGGATTTATTCATATACTATGAGTATATATACATATATCATATATATATATTCTCTTGCATTTGAAGTTTTATAACAGTTATTCTCCGGTCATTGACTTTATGATAAATCTTATACTACTTATATATAATATTAATGTATTACATAAATGTATGTACTTATGTATATGTAATGTGTATTGTAAAAATGCATATGACCTGTAAAAAAAATGAAAAAATTAAAAGAAAAAAATAATAATAAAAATAAATAAAATAAGCTAGAGCAAAGGGCAATAACCGGAGCTTAAAAAGTTCATTCTATATAAGTATATACATATGTACATACATATGTACATACATATGTATGTATGTACATATGTATATACTTATATAGAATGAACTTTTTAAGCTCCGGTTATTGCCCTTTGCTCTAGCTTATTTTATTCAGTCAAAAAAATTAGTCTTTTATGTATGTACAATTATATTCCACAATCCACTCAATTTTAATGCTATGTATAGGTACTTATCTTATGATATGTGTGTACATGTATGATATATCGTATGTAGTACATATACACATATATTACAATCACCATTTATACTATATACATATTAGGTTGTACATGTCTGTGCGTATGTGCATAATGTTAAATTAATATATTTCATATTTTGAAGATGAATGAAAAATCTAAAGGTTCGAATTCTATATGCAGAATATACACACACCACATATTTATTATATATATACATATGTACATCCATTCCGTACAATTATGTGCATATCCTTGTGTATATTTATTTACTCGTGCACGTTATTATATTGGGGCCTTGGGGGTATTATAACACAGTCGACTGTTAAGTGTTGAAATATGTATGTAAGAAAATTAGAAAAATATAATATACAGTGCTTGCATACGTACGAGTATAATTATTTTAGAAGAGAAAAAAAAATGTATTTTGATTAATTAATTGTGTCAAGTATTTATGTACATACCTACATAAATGTAGTGTGTTTTAATTTCGGAAATTTAATAAAAATTTCTTAAATATAAAATAACTATTTTGCATATTAATATATGTACATATATAGTACATACGAGTACATGATTTGACGTAATACAATCTACTAATTAATTAATTTACAAAAAAAAACTAGGTATTTCTATGATGTAAATTTACAATTATTAATTGTTTAACCGCACAAACACAAAATGACACTTCAGTTTATAAATATGTAATTTAGTCATAACTTTTCTCGTCACATTTTCATTTTCATTTCATAATGAATTTAATTTAATAAAATTCAAGTTTCAAATATGCATCAAATTACAAATAAAAAAATTATATACACCCTGTATGTACTTACGTCATAATACTCATACAACATTGAATACATATAGTACGTATATGTCATACCAAAAATAAAAGTTTTTTTTTTAAAAAAAATAAATTCCCCAATCCTCAAGATTATTTTGTCATTTAAAATAATTCCCCAATAATTCCCCTTAAAATATAAACAATAAACATACGCATAAGTATATTTCTCCTTCGAAATAAATATACCTATACATAAATTTTTGCTGTTGCTGTTTTAATATTTCCCCACATTCAATCATCCATCAAAATGAATACCAACAATAGCAGCAGCACCAGCACACCAGCCCCAGCAGCAACTATACTTGCATTCAGCCATAGCTGCTAAGCTAATACTCGTAAATGTACGTATATACACAATTACAATATGTATATACATAGTTAGCTGCTGTGTGGAGCAGCAATAAATGAGTGTGCCACTGGTGCAAGAGTCAGTGACATAAAATTAGGTCATGCACGGTCGTTCACATCAGTTTGCACTTACATGAATGCATATACTATCTATGTACATAACGTACAATATACACATCTAGTTACATACAAAAACTTACATTACAATAATTATATGCCATAGAGACAATGAAAAAAAAAATATTTTTTATAGAGAGCGTTATGTGTATGTTGTATTGTATGTACTTACGTGAATGAGTATATAGAGTTTGTAGATTGTTTTATTTTTGTTCAAAAGCGTGTAATAAATATGTAAATGAATGTATACGTATAAATGTATATAAATGTAACAAATGTCGTGGAAAATTTGAAGGAAAAATAAATGAAAAGATTGTAAAATGGTAAAATGATTAAATGGGGTTGTTTATAATATTATGGATAAATGTGGTGAAATAAGCAATGAATTTGATTAAAATTTGGTTTCAATATGGAAAATTATACAAATTCATTATTCATTTTCAACATTACCCATTACTGTATATGATCTTATAAATATGGTAATGGAATGTAATGTTACATTGTATCGAATCTATAAAATTGAAATTTCATATAAAATTTATCTCATAGATATTCGTAAAAATTTAATTGAAAATTTCTACCTAAATAATTATTAGTCCAAAATGTAATTTATTTTATTTTTTCTTTTTTTTGATTTTTGATTTTATTTTTATCAAAATTTTTACTATTATTTACTATTTATGAAATTATATGGAGCATAAAATCTGGTTTTGTAATTTTTTTTTTTTTTTTAAATTTTATTTTTATTAATTTCGTATACAATGTTTTGTGTCAGCTAGTTTGTTTCTAATCTGCATAATGCGTGCGTGAACTGCACATAAATTTGTCATCTACATATGCACGTTATTTATTTGTAATTTCAATTGACAAATTTTCCTCAATAAAATATCAACGTAAAAAAAAAGCCAAAAATCAAGCCAGACAAACAAACAAATAAACGAAATAAATATTTTACGTAGGGGGTCCCCGTAAAAAAGAAAAAAAAAAGTAAACCAAATTATCGACCTTTCGAGCGTTCATTGACACGACACAATAAACTGCTGTAATATTACGACAATTCCAGAAGGTTGGTTGAGGTATAATATATACGTATCATACCATTATGTATGTATGTAGTTTGAAATCAGATATAGACATTGCATAGATTTTAAGTGGTTGAATGAAGTCAACCACCTCTCAGGTATACGAACTACATATATGAAAAAATGAAATTGAACAAGAAAAATCTTTTTCTTTTCTTCTTCTTGTTTTGAAATGAAGAAATGCCGTGATAGTAGACAATCATCATTAATTTGTAAATGAAAATAAACAAAAATTTGAAAAAAAAAAGACTATAACAAAAAATAAAAAACAAGAGTTAAGTGAACACAGGTATAAAAACGAAGAAATAAAATTGAAGAAAAAAGAATGCCAAGAAGATACATAATTTACATTCACATATAATATTCATGAAGTATTATGGTAGTAACGTAGTAATTTATCAAACGTAAAGTGGAAAATATTGGCAGTCAAGAAAAAACAAACAAAATTTACAATAAACAAAACAATACTTCAGATGAGGTTACTGAACTCTTTTGAATACTTGTACATAAGAGAACGGAAAATTATGTATTAACAACCATATGAAATGTGTAAATACGTTGTTGTTTTTATAATGTAGATAGATTGGCATTAT
The DNA here is from genome assembly GCA_951394055.1 of Villa cingulata. NCBI lineage: Eukaryota > Metazoa > Arthropoda > Insecta > Diptera > Bombyliidae > Villa > Villa cingulata. Next base: position 4,692,821 of record OX596020.1, on the reverse strand, counting down.
GATTGGTACGAAAAGAAAACAATGGGAAAAACTTTCACTTTAAAAGCAAATAAATTTCATAGATAATAAATTAATAATATGCTATAAGAAAGGAAAAAAAGATTCAATTTTTTTTCCTATTGTTTTCGACTTTTTATTTTCTTCATAGTATATAGTATCTACATAATACATTATAAGGCAGTATATGTATATTGTTGTAAAATATATGAACTGTAACAAAAATTATAAATTTGGAGAAATTTAAATGAATTTCTCTATAATAATAGAAAAAAAAAGATAAATTAAATGCTGAGAATGAATTTTAACTAATTTTATGTTAAAGATTCATTATGTATAGATCTATAGAGTAAGTGATATACGCTTGCGTATATCTGTAACTTCTGAATGCGTTAAATGAAAATTTTTCCATGCACTTATGATCATATTGTACGTTGAACGAGTATAATTATGAATGCAAATATAATTTTATATTGTACAAAGAAGAAGGTTTACAAATACGTATATATATACATTATATTTTTAAATCAAAATTAAACACTAAATAATAAATTATACTCGTAAATTTCAAATATTGCTAAGATAAAAATCTTGATGATTTTCTTTTTCATTGAAATGAAAAATGAAAAATATTATTTAAATTATCTTCATATTAAAATTAAAAAAAAAAATAATAATAATAAATACTTTTCAAAAGAAAGTGAGAGTTAACCTTATTAAAGTGCAATCACTTTTATATTATTTTTTATTTTTTAACTTTTTAATATTTTTCATGATTAAAAATTATTTCATATGAGCATTGGAACTCATCACTCTTGTACTTACATTGTATATACGTATGTTCATTTTGTAGATGATGTTAGTAGTAATAATAATTATGGTCGATATAATAATCAATATGAAGTAAAAGATAACTTTTATGTCAACACATACCTAAAGCAGTTGCAGTGATAGTGAATGTGAACATTACTACTCGTATATAAGTAATGTTGTGTTGTACGAAATGACAAAAATACAAATCATTAAATATTTAAATATGAATGTATGCAATCTCTAAACATATATATATAAATTATTTACATGCTTACAGTTACAATATCTCTATTCTAATTATTAATCTACTCATTTGTACATTTTTATGCTAGTTACATGATAGTTTTATACTTTTTATTCACGTTTATATCTACGGTAAAAATATGCATAAAATTTTACAGTGTAAATATAATTGTAAGTATACATATACACACATATATAACCATCAGTCTATGGGTATATAATATCTATTGAACACACATACTAAAATTGTATACTAACTAAAACTAAATGATATTGCCAATAACTTTCACTTTAAAAATGATTCCAAAAATGAAATTTTTTTTTAAAAAAAAAAAAAAGTCAAGCATGTAACATAGATAAGGCGGTATTTTTTCATTATTATTATTATTATTATTATGAGTAAATATGTGTAAGCATTATAGCATTATAAATGTGATCTATAAAGATTTTATGTATTCATATAAATGTATGTACGAGTATATATACCTACATAATTTAAAAAATTAAATTGAAAATGAAACTGATGTATTTTGATGAAATAGACATTAATGTATTTTTATGTACATACATACGAGTACATAATATATAAATTAAAAACAAAAATAAAATAAAAATAAAAGTAAATAACAATATTTCAAAAATAAAATGCTCATTTATGTATATAATTATAATATGTGCATATAAATTACATCTTTATACACATTACATTACTCTTATAGTACATTGTACATAAATCTTCTTTTACTTTAAAATTGAAAAAAAAAATCACTTTTTGAAGTTTATTGAACTCGATTTGCTATAATATAATGGTATATGTATGGTATACATATATATCATAGTTGAGGAATTGAAAAATAAATTTACAAAAACAATGAAAATTAAAAAAAAAAAAAAAAACAAAAAATAAAACCAACAACAAAAATGATATTTTCGCTTTCACTTACGTTGACCTCGTTTTTCTTTTTAACATTTTGTATATTTGTATATACATAACATACATGGATTTGTATGTGTGTATGTATCGTCGTATATACATATGATATTTAATAAGAAAAAATAAAATAATAGTAACTAGGTACATATTAGTGTAATAATATAGTGTAATGTATATTTTTATATGTCGGTAGTATACCTGTACATACATATATATGAATGTATAGACGAATATACTTAATAAAATAAATACTGATCGTATATAAGATGTGTTGTAACGAACGTGTGTAACGTGTAACATTAACTGGTATTTGTTATTTGTATATATACTAAGTTATAAATTCATAGTGTATATATATAGTTAATAGTAAATGATATAAAAAATTAGGTGTAGTGAGTAATGACTATTAAAGTTGTGTCGATATTTTTCAAATCTCATTTCGAAAGGAATGATGATGATTATTATTATTATTATTATTACTTTAGTTCAGACTTTATAAAATATAATTTAAAATTGATTTACTTAAGATATATGTATATGTATGTTCTTTTACAAATAAGAAGTATTTTACAGAAAATGTTTGTATTTAATCTAATCTTTTAACATTTTAAATATAAAAAAAATTTTGTTTTGAAATTTAGTAATCAAAGATATATATACATTTTCAGTAATATAACGACAAAATTAGTACAATATTTGAAATGTTTCTCTGCATATATACGTATATACATATCTATACAAATTCTATATGATTTCGATCAATTATTCGTATTTTGTTAAGTAAACAAGTCACGAATTTTTCATACTAAAATATATATGCTTGAGATAATAAATTTCGATTTTTTTCTTTTATCTTGTCAAAATTCTTGTCACATACGAAAACTATTAAGCAAATAAGTACACAGATAAATAGAATATACATATTTCTTAAAATTTATTATAACACATGTTCATTACGTATACTTAAATATTTTTCTTAGAATAAATTTTTCTATATCATGACACATAGACTATAGAAGATATAAGTAATGCGATTATGGTGGAATATATTTATTTAACAAAAAAAAAAAAAAAAAAAAAAAAAAAAAAAAAAAAAAAAACTGCTGGGTAAATTTACGATATTTGTCATACATATCGACACTCTTATATGTATGTATCTATACTATGTGACACTTAACGTAGAATGTTAACAAAATAAAAAAAAATGTCAGTTGAATGTCAAAAAGTCATGAAACTTTTCTGTTTTTAAATTTATTCGTGTAAATTATTATAATGTATAAAATTTTGATTGTAAATTTATAACCATTAAAAACACACACACACACAAACACGTACAAAAATTATTTAAAATATATTTTTTTCGTGAATTATTATTGGAAATTGCCGTCTTCTAAAATATATTCAATGCCCAATGCACATATCTTCAGTAAAATTTATCAGTTCATTACTGTGATCTTTTTGTCTGTTTTCATTTTATCATTGTCATTTTTTGTCATTCATATTATAAGATGAATACATTCCATAATAATCTTTTATTCTAAAATCTACAAAATATATAATATTACTAGTACAGTAAATGATGATGATGTTGATGATTAATTTATTTATCCGGAAAATACTTGATGATAATGAACACATAAGAACAAATAATAATATAAACTGACTAATGTGAGAGATAAACAAATTAAATGTGTGGATGAATGAATGATTCATTGGTTATTATTATTATTATATACCTATATATTTTTTTTTGAACTCTTCATCTAAAATTAACGTTTGATATTTAGTAATATGATAAATAATTTATTTCCCTTAATGTTTTGCAACCCTCATTATAAACATATTCTGCTAATATGAATGTTTTCTTTGAATTGTTCTTTTACACTGTAATTAATTATTGATTTAATTAGGTAAAGAGAAAAAAAAAAAAAAAGAAAAGAACAAAGCTTCGAAATTCCAAAAATAGAACTTTCTACGTCGATACAATCATAATCGCAATTTATTCACAATTCAGAATTTGCATGTTTGCTTTTTCTTACTTCTTGATTATTTTTTTTTTATTACTTGCTTTATGGCAAACATACGCCAAACATGATATCGTATATGTGTATATAATATGCTATGCATATATAACTCGTGTACATGTGTATATGTATGTATAGAGTATGATGTGGTTTTTAATACGACTTAACATCACAAAATGAAGTTCAAGGGCAACATTTTATATTTAAACTTTTTTTTCTTTTTTGTTAATTTTCTGAGAATCAGATTTTTCACAGTTTTCATTTTTCATCGTGAAAACAAACGAAAAACAAATACGGTTAAAAGAAAATTACTTAAAAAAAAAGCTTATTTTTAGCTTCTTAAATTGAATAATAAATTCTCAAAATTAAAAGATGAGAATCAAGCAATTTCCAAGAGAACAAGAATAGTTTTAAGTTTTGTTAAATCTAGCTTTGTAAAAAGTTTTCAAAATTATAAGAGATCATATCTCTTCAATCAGATTGGGATTCTCTTAAATTTTATTTTACTGTTAGCTTTTTTCTCTTAATTGAAGTAAGCTTCTGCTGTATATTTTCATGGTGCCATACCCACCATACCCTTGATTGCAAAAACTTTGTTCAATATAAACGTATAAAGAAACATATAATTATATATGTAATTGTATTTTTAAATTTTTCATTCAAATCTCAACTCACTTTACTACATTTTTTTGAAATACAAAACTGGTTTGAAATTACTAACTAATTTAATTAATAATATAACAGCATCCGTAGTATTCAAATAAAACACTGGTAAATGCTAATAATATACATATACTAATTTTCAATCAATGGAAGTACATATTTACATTACAACAATATATGTATATTTAATTTTAGAAGCACTTGAAAAATACAAAAAATAATTATACTCACACTCATGTGAATACAAATGTGATTTAAATTTAAAATAAAAATATTGAGCTCAGTGAAAGTATAATTGATATTATTTCTTGTTGAATTATAATATACCTACCTACTTCACTTTCAATTGTCTTTTTTTTTTAACAAAACTGTTCAACTTAAAACTAGGATTTTGTTATTGATAATTTTTGGCTCTAATTTAAAATATGATTCAAAACTTTTATGACCTCCCGAAATTTTTCTATGACAATTTTTAAATATTATTAGGACCGCCAGGAAATCGTTTTATTCTCCAACTTAAATTTTTGTTTTTAAATTGCTCCCTTATTTACAAATTAAAAATTCAAAATCATTTGAGTAATGTAAACTGAATTGGAGCCAGTATCTCCATATAATATGTGTAGATATGTAATTGTATGAAAACTTTTATTTTCACTAAAATTAAATAGTTTTAAGTGAAAGTTTTGATAAATGTAATAAATAATTTGAAGTGTTTTTCTTTATTTTATAATGAAGGCAGGCGTTGAGGCAAAAATAAAAGAAAAATATACATATGTACAATAGATATAAAAGCATTATAAAATACAATACCTATAGACTTACCCATTAATTTTCCAGAATAGGTTCACATGTATATTCAATAATAAAAGGTAAAAGTTATTAAAATTAGTCGATATGCTCTATGTAGTATGTCTTTCAGATAATCAGTCAGTCAATCAGTTAGTAAAGTGATATATTCGACAACAACAATAACGTTATGTTATACAGTAGGTTATTGGCCTTTTAATATTACGAATACGAACCAAAGATAAAAAGCTAACAATCAACAGTGGAAAAATATGCATACGCATAAACAAGATGTATAACAAGATATAGGTATGTATTTTAATAGTATGTTGTAAAAGTAATCAAAAAAAGAAGTAAGTAAACAGAATGCCAATACGAACAAGGCAAAGAAAATTAACCAACAACAACAAAAACCATTCAAGAAAAACTTCATTTTTCTTTTGCCAAAATATACACAGTACAATAGGAGTTGGATGAAAATTTGAATGGCAAACTTTTCAAAAATTCAAGTACGTATTATGTATTATGAAGAGAAACGAAAAATAAATATGAATCAATAAAAGCTTTTGAGACTTTTGAGTAACCATTCTATTTTATTATTATAAATAATTGCTCACCATCGCCACACAAACACAATTATTCTCATTATTTATGTTTAAAAACTCTTATACAATAATACAATCAGTTTTATCTCAATTATATTTTAAGAGAAAAAATTTTCCATAAAAATTGAACTTGATAGAAAAATTATATTCAGTCAGATTCAGATTATTCAGATTAATTTAGAACTCAATAACTCATTTTCCAAAATTTGCTTACAGGTGTGTGCTGTACTCTTAAATTGATTCGACTGTGTTTTAGTGTTAATGTTAAATCGTTAAATAAATGCGTTAAATGAAAATTTATATATTCTCTCTTAAATGATTTTTTGGCATCATTCATTACATTTCATTTCATTTAATTACATTATTTTTATACATTTTTATATTTCATGGTATTGTTCAAATATACAAGTATATGGATGGAGGATGGTGTATGAATATGAATGCGAGGTCGTTCATTTATAATTAAAATATTTCGTGTAGATACTTTAATTTGACGTACATCTATCATCTACCTACAATCCTACATGTGTTCCAATACAACTTTATATTCACCAATTCACATTCACACATTCACAGTCTTCTAAAAAGTTTAAACAACAAAGAAAAGCACATAAAGCATTTTCGTACTAGTATTGGTTTGGTTTTGGTATTTGTATTTTATATTTATACCTGCTTACTGCTTTACAATGGCTTTACGCTATACGGCAACGACAACGACATACACGTAACACGTACGTAAATTATATTATAGAATGAAAATTTTACAGTTAGTCAATAGTCAGTTACTCTGATAGTCGCGTTTGAGACCTTGTTGAATTTTGTAGTGTTTTTTCTTAAACAAAAAGCAACAGAAATAAGAAAAACAAAAAATATATCAACGTAATTATACAATACCAAAATAATAAAAAAAAATATTTTGAAAACGAAAAAAATTAAAATTAAATATTTTATTACCTAATTGATCATTATTTGAATGAAGAAAATTATTTTCTAAAGACTCGATCAAATTACAAAAAAAAAAAAAATTAAATAAACAATAAAAAGAATAAAGATAATTTTTTTTTTTAATAAAGAATATTAAGTAAAAGGAAAAGAAAAATTATATTTTTGGAGGAAAATATTTTTTTATATGTACAAATTTGTATTTAAAAATTAATAAAAAATAAATATAAAAAATACAAGGTGCCGCGAAGTAAAAGGATAACAGAATTTTGATAAAGTTTTGAATCGAATTTATAAATAGTTGTATAGTACACATTCTTCATATACTCGTATTATTATAATAGTAGGTATATGAATGAAAAATATATTTTTGTAATTTTTGGTAAACGAATGGAATCTGAAATTTTTTTATATGGAATATCAGTGAATCTTTAATACATTTTTTTAAGTGAAATGAAAATTTTCTTTGAAAAAAATAAGGAAATTAATTTTTGAAAAAAATTAATTAGTAATTTACATAGTTACAGTGATTAGCATATGGTAATTGATTACCTATATATACCTATTTAATATAGTGTGATAATATAAATGAAATACATTTACTTACATACATACACATACATATATTTTCTTATTTGAAAAATTAAAAAAGAAAAAAGTTGAAAATAAATATAAATTATCTGAGTGATTTTAAACTAAAATATGAATAATTTTCAAATATACAACTGAAGTAAAATTAAAAGAAATTCGATAGTTCCTTCACTTACAAAATTAAAAAAAGAAGTAATATAAATTAATCATTAAATGAATTAATAATATAATTCTAAGCTCCAAAATAAAAACAAAACAAATTATAAAGAAGAATAAATAAATAATAAACTAATGTACAAATATTTTTTATAAAACTTAAAAATTTAGGTATTCAATTTAATTTCAAAGGATATATAATATAAAATTAATAATTCTTCTATATTATCTATATTATAATATTTTATGAAAAATATTTTTAAGCAAAATATATACATATATATGCACACCTAAATTATGTAAATGGGTACCTGTGTATATGTATTTAAGAATTGAGTAATAAATAAAATTTAAAAAAAATCATTTTTAAAATAAAAAATAATATAACTTACATGTACTATTATATCAGTAATATACATATTCATACAAGTATAACATATAAAAAGGAATATTTTGTTAATAATTATCCTTTTATTGTTGCTGCAAGTGAAATCGTATGTGCGTAGAATTTAATCAATTTTTATATGCAAATGCAAGCTATAGTACCTATTCTATTTTTTATGTATTATACAATTTATACGTATTAATTGTGATTTGTTTTGTGTTAAAATTATAATTAAAATTTTCTCTTTTCTCAAAAAAAAAAACCCATATAAAGTGAAGTGATACAAAGAAAATTTTTATTGCATTTCATATTATCTATAACTAATGTATAATTAAAAAATTAATACATAATTTTGTGTTGCAAATGAAATTTTAATAAGAAAAAAATTATTTAAAAAATAAAAATTATCAAATAACAAACAAACAAAGAAACAAATTCAAAATGAGTGAAGAATTACCAATTTTAAAAGGAATACTTAAAGGAAATTTTAAATATCACAATGCACGTATGTATATGAAATTCCAATACGCAATATAGTACATAGTATATTTTTGTTCTTAATACGATTTGTGTACCCCACTGTATTTTCTTTTCTTTTTTTTAACTCAGTACAAAAAAATTTGTAAATATTTCGAAAACATTCAACAAGTGTTGTTCTCTCTTTTTTTGTTCGTCGTTATAATTTTCTCCTCATTTATGTTTTATTTAGGTAATTTATTTCCATTTAAATGTGTTGTTGTTAACAGATTTGCATAAATACTCACTACTACCTACATACATAGAAAATAGAATTAATAAGTAATTACCCATATACAACCGTATTATGTGATTTGACCTTTAAAGGTTTTTTAATTCAACTTTTTTTTCAATTTTTCTCTCTAATCCTTTTTAATAAATGCAACACATTACGTTATATTTAAAAATAATGTGATTACCATAGAAATATATTTTTAGTAAATACGTACAATATATATGTAGATGTAGAATATATACTGCATATATTATATAATATATTGTATTGAATTATACATATTATTTTTTTTATGCATATGTATACAATACTATATAACAACTAACAATTGACGTAATTTAAATCAAAATTTGTTCAAAGCGAATAAGGATATTTTTGATTTATATTTTCTTTATAATAGAAGTGTTAGGGTAGGTATATATGTAATTATAAAAAATTAAAAGGATTAATATGCGATTTTGATTGTATAGATATATATATATATTCCTCCTGTTACACAGAAAATTATATTGATATCCATGTATATATACATTCCCATTTATACTGTTCATGCAACAATACTCTTATGAATAAATATAACAAATGGTGAAAGTTAATACAAAAATATTTAGACAAAAAAAAATTAAATTTAAATTAAACAAAATTATATTTAATGCAGTAAGTGAAAAAAAATATTCAGAAACGTACTATTGTAACATATAACATAAAATTACAATAATTATCATTTACACACATATATACACACAATTTTTAAACAACAACAAAGATTCAAACTTGCCAAATCACATTCATTTTTTGTATTTTATTTCAATTTTCCATATTGTATATAAGACTAACTCTCACCTTCACTTGTTCCAAATTTCTCTTAAATTACTATATACGCCACGCCACATATTTTAAAATATATACATATATGTATGTACATTATATGCATTTCTAAAATTATTATAATCATCATCATCGTCATCATTATCTTTGCATAGTCATCGTATCAATATCGCATCATTTACATACTTATGAATACGTACCTATTAACATAATCATCATTATCGCCTTCATTATAAATGATTTAATGTCAGAGTATCTACTCTACAGCTATACGAATTTCTAGATTAAGAAAATTTAAATATTTAATTCATTCACGACCAAAATAAGGTCTAAATTTTATATGATTTCTACCTTTATTATATTATATGTAAGTATATATCTTAGCATGCATACATATATGTATTCTCGTATTTAAAAAAAAAAGAAAACACAACACCTAACCACCTGATGTACGATCATATCTGAGAAGACGTTACAAACCTATAATTTTAAATTTGCAAATGGTTGTAGCACATACACATACATGTCATATATGCATATACTAACACACACTTTGATACACGAAATCTATTGTTTTTCATCATAAAAATGCGATTCGTCTAAAAGTGTATACATACGATGTTTTCTTGTTGTTTCTAATTAAAAGTTTTTTTTTATTTGCATACTCGAACGTATAATATTGAGTATATAATATGTACATTATATTACATTTATATTTAATTTTTTAAAAAAAAATAAAAAAATGAAAAGTGTGTAAAACCTGACCTGAACTTTTCTACTACACAAACGTACACTGCTCGACGTACACACAATAATAAATAACGAATTAACCTACAACATAATATACCTTTATTCGTATACGTAGATAAGTACATTGATGTAAATTTGTAGAAATTATTTTTCCATTTTATTGTTTTCTACTCTCAACATGAATACATTATTTGGTATATTGTATATTGTATAAATAAATATTCACATACGTAAAATACATGTATGTATTTATATTTCTAGGAGTATATTATATGATTTAGGAATACACATATGTATACATACTAGATACTATAGATAAGTAAATGTAATAAGTCTAATAATTTATTTATTTATTTGAAAAACAAAAAATACACAGTAAATAACAAAAGAAATACTATATATAAAGAAAGAAAGTAATTAAAATATGATAAAAAGATATAAATAATGAAAACAATTTATTTAAAGTCAATCTGACTGAAGAAGTTAAAAATGATGAAGAAAAACCCACGACAATTTTTCTTATAAATAATGAATAGAATACAAAATGAACTGTGTACTCGTATTATAATAATAAATGCTTGATTTTATCAGATATTTAAAACAAATTTACTAAGTTATATGTCTATATAGAGAGTTTTTAGGGAATTTTCATTTTTCGTTTAATTCACAGAAACAAAAAGACAACGAGTATTCAATTTGTTAACTTTTCTTTAATAAAAGAACTAATAAAAAAAATGTTGTTGATTTTAATCTGAAATTTATTTTTATATGTATTTAACAAACTTTTTCTTTTCGTCTATTTGTACATGCATACCGCTACACTATTTTTTGTACATACTAGTACTTGTACTATAAATTTGTTTTGTTTTCGTTATTTAGGTACAATTTTTGTATTAAAACTTTCGCTTCTTATACATTGAATTGCAATACGATTAGTACATATATCGTGAAGTGAGTACACGAACAGTCATATCAATCAGTGAATCATTTATGTAGTTCACTTTTTAGCGTTAGTTCGGTTTCCATTTTTTAATGTACGAACAAAATCGTATACAAATCGTACGTCGAAAATTTTACAAATTTAATTTCTACAAATTTGTGGAATACACAAACAAAACCGAGAGACAAAAGATAAAACATTTTTTGAAGAAAGCAAAAATTAACAAAAAAAATTAAAAAATATATATTCAAAGCATGAACCTTTCGGTTTCATTTACCATCATCATCATCATCATCATCTTTGAAACGATTATTCGAATTGGATCACGGCAATTATTAGTTCATGATAAAACACTGAAAAATGAAATAAATTTAGAGTGAACTTATATGTGGGTAAATGCATATAAATTTCAAATAATTGCAAATATTATTCATATACACATACGTGTAGTATTTATTAGTAAATGGGATAAAAGACGCGGGAGTATTTATGCATTATGTATATATATACAAACATTTACTATGAGTAACTTCGATTTGGTGAAAAAAAAGTTGACTTTTTTTTTTGGTATTTTATTTCACTGTTACTACAATTTCAAATTTTGCACATACATCATACGAGCGTAGTATATATTTCATTTGGTATTTATGTACAATTATAGTACTTTATAAAGATTATAAATTTCCGCATAATTTTATTAATTCTAGATATGCACTAATAATTTTCTTGTTTGAGTTCATAAATATATACTTATACGAATTTACCTAAAGAAATGCATAATAAAATTTAATAAAAAAAAAAAACAAATGTATTCGTCATTTATGAATCTATGGTAATGTATGTTGGTTACTTGGTTGGTATGTAAAATGTAGTACCAATGTATATCTGACTGAATAAATATTGCACACAAAAAAGAAACAAAGATTTATGTAGTTACATATATATATATGAGAAATAAATCTTTTTATACTAGCACATATAGAAAATTATTCGATCATATTTTGTCTAGACATTGTTATTATTATTTTTATTAGTATAGATATAGATGTTATGTAGAATGTATGTAGGTAAATTGTACATAAAAGCGTGAAGCAAAAATTTTATTAAAAACAATGAAATCAGCTGACAAAATAAAAAAAATGAATATAAAAGAAAAGGAAAAGTATCACGAAACATTCACGTACAAAATATTACCTTCTTTTATACAATATCAATATCCATACTAAACAGTCTACATACATAAAAATATCATGACATACGGGTATATGTAGTGTATTTATTCGAGTATAAATTTTTGTTAAAAATTGTAACATATTTTTTTTTTCGTCTTCCTCCATTTTATTATTATTATTATTATTATTATTATTATTGTTATTATTGTATTTTTTGACGGTTATACGATCGCGTAGTAGAAATTTAAAATTGGTTTTGTCAATCGTAAACATTTTCATGTACTCTTATGTAGGTATTAAAATGAACGTAAATATGTATGTATGTACGAATGTAAATTTTAAGTAGGCAGCAGCATATAAAATAAAAAGTGTTAAATGAAATTATTTTAGTATTTATGAAAAAATTTTCACTTTCATTAAATTTTTTTTTTGTCTTTCATTTCGTTTACTTTCATTTTATTCGATATACTTCGCATATAATATGTATATTGTATTTGTATATGTATGTACATATCTATATGCATACAGTGTTAATTTAAATATATACTTACATACATTATATATATACATTTATATTTTTTCTGTTAATTTTTGTTTTTACTCTGTTTTTTTTTTGTTATTTTATTGTGCTTTCTTCAAAATTTTTTTTAGTTTTTTGACCTAATTGAAAAAATTAATGTGATTATTATTTTTGTATAAATTTAATAATTATACGAGAAATTTTGATCGTATATTATAGTGTTATACTAGACACATTTTGTAGCTAAGTATATAATATGCATTCATTATATGAAATCGTAGAGTTACTCACTGATCGTTATTATATGTATTATGTATATAATATACACACATGTCCTCGTATCTATGAAAGACTTGCATATAATTGATATGTTGTCGTTTGTACTACTTAAATTCTAATTGATATTTAATTAAATATGAATATTAATGTACTTGTTCACATTATACTTATGTATTTATACGTATGTATATGGGTGGGAATTGCAAGATTAAAAAAAAAAATAATACAATCGAGAAAATAGACAGAGAAATTATCGGTGGAATAATGTACTCTGTTGAAAAGTTTTTATAATAAAACGGCATACATAAAATCATGAAATTGTAGATATTCACACACACACGTATACAATATAATTGTTTATAAATGTATTCGTCTATTTATGTATATCAGCGAATTTGTTTTTAAGCTTAATTTTGATGTTGTGAGAAAATTGTGTCAAATGATGTCATAAAAAGAAATGAAAAAAAAAAAATGAGGACATGTTGATGTGTGTTAATTACGAACCGACAGTTATTTAGTTCAGAAAAATTTTTAGATTAACTAGGTATTATGATTATGAATTTTTGTACTTGAAAAACAAATTTTTTTTTAATGATAATTTTAAAGAAATTTAATTTTTTTTCTTCTAACTACGTTTCTAAAATAATGTATACCAGTATCCAGTATATGTACTAAAAAAAAGAAGTGATGAATATTGATTTCCGTTACATTTTTATATTTTCTTAATGAAACTAGGACGAATCCTTGAAATTAAAATTATAGTTTTTTTTATCTTTTTTTTTTTTTGATAATTAAAACATTACATGTACACTTCGTATAAATTTTTGTAATTTGTAATTTCTGTAACTTGACCCAAATAGTGACGAGTAATTTGCACCTGTTCTATAATACGTCTGGTTGCTTAAACAATCGAATTTGCATTAATAAAAAACAATAATAAAAACAAAGAAAAATTGATGTATATACATCGGTGGTCGGTATATACCTATAAAAAGATGTATTACGACTCGTACTTTTATATTCGAGTACCAACACGCTAAAAAATGAAATGAATTTTATTTCTTTTTACACATTTCAATAGTAAACAACAAAAATTATTATTACTAAAAGGTCCCTCTCCAAAGATACAACCATCAAAAATGAAACAAAAGGAATAAAACGAAATTAATGCATTCGTAAGAAAATAAAAAAATTGAAGGAAAAATTAAAATATGTATGTAAAAAACAAAAAAAGTTCACAGAAAAACTGTGAAGGAAACTTAAGCTTACAAACATCTGTCACAATATAAACAAACACATATATGTACACATATCTAAACATTGAAAGGATATGAAAATGTGTAAACTTATTTTTATTTACGATTATTATAAAATTTACACCATTTTACACTTTGCATACACAAGTGTTTTCGTGTATATGTATCTAGTTAAAAATTATTAAAAACATCTGTACATACACTGACTAGTGCACTGCTCTGGTTTTATAGCAACTCAATCAAATTGACAGACAACTACAGAGACAGACAGACAGACAGACTTAACTCTGCGATAATGGGTGATCAATGATCTTGAAATTTTATGAAAAAAACCAAACGTAGGAAAATACATAAAAAAAAATTAGAGCGAAATAATTAAAAAAAGGGGGAAAATACATTTTTTTAGTTTTGAAAGATGAAGATGAAAAAAAAAAATTAGGTCGTGTGCCTTTTTAATTTTTTGCACACAATAATGAATATAGTATGTATAATAAATTGGGTAGGTCGTTATAGGTAACTGTTAAGGGTATCGCAAATATGGAATGAAAGTACATATACATATATGTATTAGGTACTTGTAAAAGAGTTAAAATACAATTTTTTATTACCGCAGCACAACACCACACCATAGGTAATTTTGCCATATTATCTTTTATTATATTATTGGCCTATCAAAACATCATGATGTCCATTGTAATAATAATACATGTTTTTATTACGTGAAAACATATGTTTTATGAAATAAAGAAATTTAATGATGGGTAGATGTAATTTTTTTGCTTAAATTTTTTGTTTCATATTTTCTTCTTAAAAACAAGAAGATCAAATGAATAACAAAAAAACTAAACATATGTAACTACACTTATACGAGTATCTATATAGTTTCAATGGAAACTTTATAAAAATACATATACCCATTCATATATACAATACATACAATATGTACATATTAAAATTTCAGATTATATATTCGTACGTGCATATTTTTTGCATACTACTCGTATCTTCGTATAATGAAAGATTTTTTTTATTTTTGTTGAAAAGTGATCATTTCTCTTGTATACTTGTATGTATATACATATCTACATTATTTACAAGTATTTTTGAGCGCGAATATTGACCTTAATTTTTTTTTTAGCAAAATATATCTGTACATATAAACTTATGTGTCTGCTCTACGTGAACAAAAGAAGAAGATAAATAAAACATAAAACGAATGAACAATTGAATTACATATAAACAAAAAAAAAACATTGATTAATGATCACGTTCAATATTAAAATAGTTATATGAACAGTACAACGTACATAAGTACGTCGATAAATTTTCAAATTAAATTATTTTAAATAATTTAGAAGGAAAAAAATGTGTTTTTTTTTTTTTTGGTGTGTAATGTTGATATATCTTTATCAAAATTTTCACGATCATTGCAAAAAAAAAAAAATGAAGTTAAAACAATAACAGCCCGCAAATGAAAAATAAACTATTTAATGAAAAAAAAAAAAAAATAATTAATTAAAAACATATATGCATGCATTGAACGTGATCGTTGCAATAAATTATAAGATTCTTTGTAGAATTTTTTTTCTATTATTTTTAATTTTTTATTCTTTTACTTTTATGAATTGTTGAAAATTTGCAAATTCAAAAAACAAAAAAAAAAAACAAAAAAGAAAATAATAAAAAACAATAAAATGAAATGCATTGCATATTCATATACGATGCAATTAAAATTATGTATGAATGTTATATATGTATAAAAAATGTTATTTTGTTGTTATTTTGATATAATAAATATACATATGTATTATATGAATAAACAAATAATTTAATGAAATTTAATAT
This sequence comes from Villa cingulata, assembly GCA_951394055.1. Taxonomy (NCBI): domain Eukaryota; kingdom Metazoa; phylum Arthropoda; class Insecta; order Diptera; family Bombyliidae; genus Villa; species Villa cingulata. The sequence continues at coordinate 4,676,341 of OX596020.1, read as the reverse complement.
GAAAAGTGTGTCTTGAAATGAAATATTCGTGGAAATATTCGTGTTGAATACCAATACGAATATATCGATGTATACAAGTATTTAGATTTATGTTTATTCAAAAATTATTGAATTTATTGAAATTTTTAATTAATTTATTTCCGTTTTTTATTTTTCTTCTATATTATATTAGCTGTTCGATTTGGTCGTGTACCGAAACGAGAAAAGGCTCGTATATTGGCTGCTATGCAACAAAGTACACAGAATCGTGGACAACAGAGAGCATTAGCCACAGAACTAGATGATCCACCAAAATTATTAGCAGCTGTATTACGTGCACATATGGAAACATGTGAATTTACAAAAGATAAAGTAGCAACAATGAGAGAAAGAGCCAGAGAATGTCCATCATATTCAATGCCAACATTATTGGTAAGTTTTTATTTTGTTTTTTATTAATTTAAGTATAAATCATTTCAATTTGATTTTGATCTGGTTTTTTTTTCTTTTTTTGTTTTTAAATTGAATGTTAATGAGAATATATTTCCACGCTAAATCATTACATAATAATGACCTTAAATTGCTGTAAAATAATGTACACATTGCCGAATTATATTAAAGGGTTTTCCACTACAGTTACAAAATTAAATGATTTAATAATTATAATTGATTAGGGACATTCATACAGTTCAAGTTTTTATTTCTCTCACAATTTAAAAAAAATATAAACCGTACATAAGTTCATATAATCGGTTTATGCAGTCTGAAATTCTAATCGATATCAGCAGCAGCAACTAACAGCAGCCTTATTATAATTATTGATAAAGTACATAAAATAAATCAAATATATTTGTCCTCAAATGTCAAATTTTTTGGCAGCTATTCACGACAAAGACTTTTATGCAATGTACATATGTTTACTAACGTATAAATTCAGAAATTAAAATCAAAACTTAATGTAAAAAAAAAAAAAAAAAAACAAAATAAAATTTAATGAATAAAAAAATATCATAAGCTAATTATGAATTTTTTTTCATATTTTTCATGTCATATTATACGTTATTCATATGTTGTGTATATATTCTATTAAGGTAATTCTCTATATGATGCGAGGTGACCTCAATAATAGGTTCACCTACAACATATATGTATACCTAGTGTCAAATAAAAATTTTATTTATAATTCTGGAAGTTATCAATTATCCATATTTCCTCGAATATACATATGTATACATACATATATGAACAGAGTATGTCTACATATAGGTAAACATATTTACATATACATATAACTGTTTCAATTTACCTACATATACTTACATAAAAAGTTATTAATAATTTTTAAAGTACACATCACATCACAAATATCATCATAATATAGATATACAGACATTATATAAACAATAAATATTTAAAATTGAAAAAAGAAAAAAAAATTGTAATAAATAAAAATACAAAAATAAATTTAAAATGAATAAATAGAAGAAAGAAAGAAAAAAAAAAACATTTTTGTTTTATCAAGGAAATATTTTGTACTTGTTACTGCTTCAAGACGACTATGTATATACATTCATAACCTTGGCCTTCGTTTCATAATATACCATATACGTCTATAAATAAATGAAAATAATATATATATGTATATGTACATTATGGATTTACGAATATATTCGTATATGCTTGTATGTATGTATACAATAAGTACTTGTGAAAATAGTTTAGATAACATTTTAAATTTACATGAATACGTAACAAACTCGTATATTAGATTTTGAAATTATACATTCTGCACTTTTTTTTTTGTTTTCCAAAACAATTAAAAAACTTTGAAAGATTTTTTTTTTTTTTTTAATTTTTGCAAAGAAATATTTTAACAATTTTTGTATAATTTAATATTTTATAAAAAATAATTATAAAATGAAATATTAAATTCCATAAAATATTACATAAAATTGTTAAAAACAAAATTATCAAATCAATATGTATTTTGTAAAAAAAAAGGCTAATAAAAACAGTAATAACATTAGAATCCCAAAAACGAAATATTACATATATAATAAAAAAAAAAAAAAAAACAAATAATAAAACGCGTTAACCTTGTCAAAATCTACAAAATAAACAATGAAAAAAAATGTATAAAAAAATCTGCACACATACATAAATTTGTACTTGAAACATTACAAAAATTAAATTGATCTCAGATCTTACACGTCTCCGAATTATAATACAGAATTATTAAAATTAATATTATTTAATTCGTATTCATACACATATGTATATAGTTTGTATGGAGTGGATAGTGTAGGTATATAGTGCTACGAATGTATATACATTTATGTCGTAGAAGGTCTAAAAAATACAATTGGATTGGGTCAATATTTTGATTAAAAAAATATGTATGTACACTCCATCCATATACAACCAAAATCTAATGTATATTTGCCCACAATTTACTTTTAATTTTTTTTTTGTTTTAAATAAAATCTTCCAAAAACTTAGAAGAAAAACATTATTTTTTTTATAATTTTAATAATGAGCATAATAGGCAATAGTTTCTTAGTCATATATACAACCTAGGAAATCTACCCAAATCATGTTAATCGATATGTTTATTAAATTACGTATATATTATGTATAATCGTGCATATGTAAGACATACAGACAATAATGATTATCGAAATTAATCAAAATAAAATTTTAATTTGTTTTTATCTGCACATTTATTTATCATCATTAATTAATTTGTGTAATAATACGAAAAATTTTCAAGTTTGTTTTAATAATTTTAGCAAATTAAATTGATTTTTGTTATTTATTTTTTTTTTTCTGATCGTCATCATAATATCTATACAATTTATTGACAAACTTGAAAACGTGAGTCAATACATATGTATGTACCTACATAAACATAAGAGTATCTATATCGAATGTGTCAAAATTAAAATCACTGAAAAACAAAGAAAAATATAGAAATTACATATTTAAAGTGTAGTACATAAATCACCATAATAATTTTGTAACTACATATGTGCTTATAATTTACATAAATAGACATACATGTGCTTGCGCCTATATATGTAAATACATAGGGAGTGGAGTATATAATATTAATTTAAAAATTTGGAAAACGAGAATCAACAAAGATACATTTGAATGTAATACTCGTATACATATATCTGTGTATGTATATATATTATCACTCATTGAAAAATTAAATAAATATGTATATAAATATAAATAAAAATATTAACAATAAAATTGACATGGACATCATGTAGTCAATTTCAATGTTGACAGGTAGCGGAAGCTTTTGCAGTAGTCCAAAAAAATAAAATAACTAAATTATAAAAAAAAATATATATATATGTATATACATGAACAATTTTTATACTCGTATAAAAAAGATACTTTTGTTATAAATTCGTATGTATACATTAGTGTGTTTGTATGTCTGTTTAAATTACATGATTTTTTCTTGTATTTTTAAATACAATTAATACCCAAAATATTGTACATTAATCTGTACGTATCCATATCAAATATATACATACATAATGTATGTACGAACATACGTATTTATTATGTATAGATACATATGTACATTTGTACGTTGAAAGTTGCCTTACATAGGCATCTCAATGTGAAGGTCTGAAGGTCTGAAAAAATCATTGATGTAACGAAAAGTTGAAAAAAAAAAAAACTTAAAATACATTATACACATATTTATTTTATATAAATTGTATATTGTATGTATACATATTAAATATATGAATGTTTATTATATACATATGTGGATTTGTACGGTATTTACTTACTTTAAATAACTTAAATCATTAAATTGTTTATTTATTATTTTTTTATCTTTCAAATTTTATCATCGCCACTATATGGATATAGGTAGGTCTAGGTACATTACTTATAGTGTATGTACATCTACATTATGTAAATGTGTAATGTGTACCTTCAATTACATGTATATTACGAGTATTATGAATTTTTTAATACCAAGAATACAATAATAATTTTATCGCATTAAATAATATGCGTGTACAAAATGTGGATATACATACAGTACTTATATTAGCGTTGATCTTAATTTATTATGTATACATAAAGTAGTTGTAGAACAAGTATACATATTATAGCATATAGTATTCTACATAAACAATTAAAATAACATAATAAGTAATGTACGAGTATAATAAAAAAAAAACTGTCGCTTTAAGGGCTTTTAAAATTATGTATTATAATAAACTTGAAGGTCTCTCTCCAAAATTAAATGAAATCATTCATTAATACAATAATAAAATAATAATTATTATAACGACAACAACAACAATACGACACGACAATGTTGATATTGTAGTCATTACATAGGTAAGAAAATGCTACAATTTCTTAAAATGAATCAATCTTAAAGTCTCATTTTTTGTGAAGATTTTCAGATCACACATGAATATAATTCCCTTCATAGATTTTCTAATTTTTATGTAAATATGTCTAAACGAGCATTGATAGTAGTGCCAGTAGTCCATCAGTCAGTTGTCAGTACATTTACATTACATTGAAAATCATGTAAATATCTACCGTATTACCACCGTATGTACATATATCTATGATTTATTATAAAATTGAATATAAAAAAAATTATAAGAATTAGGAAGTGCTAAAAATTTTTTGTAAATATGTATTTCATTTTTTTTTTTCAATATACCTACATACGGATTGTACACATTATTTATGATGTCATATACAAAATTTATAAATACTATATGTACTTATATACTACTAGCACTAGCTACTGGTATATTAGATTTTGTGTGATGATTTGATTACGATTCGATGTTATAATGCCGTTGATGGTGATTTACATTTGTATACCAGTATCAAAAATATGAATATAATGATGATATTGATGATAATTGTGATATTTTATGTACATAATGTATATTATTATATTTAAAATGATCTTGAAAAATACACAACCGTATAATTTTTAATATTCATATATACTACGAGTAGGTATATAAAAACTTAGGTGGGTATTTATACATACATATATGTATATGTAAAGAAGCTTATACGATGTATGAATGAATGGTAGATATGTATATATGTACGTATATATACCTGCCACACACAACCGAATTAATAAATGTCGTCAGTCAATTTGTTGTTGTTTCATTTTTTAATTGAAAAAAAAATTTTTTTTTTTTTTGTTCTTGAAATTTTATAGTATTTTTATAAGTATTTCATATTCAGATATATACTGTATTTTTCCAATTTTTGACCTCAAAACAAAAAATTCTATTCTCATCTTTGTCATATTTCTAGGAAATGGTTAGTAGTGCAACAGAGATAATTTAGTACCTACTTATATATATATGAGTATATAATATGTATACGCGATTTATAATTTGCAAATACTAATACCAAAATAATATTATATTATATACATACATACATGTAATTACTTAAATATATCCACTATTTATCTACTATTTAATATGGACATTATATAGAGGTATACATAAATACATTATAGTTCTGATAAAAATTATTATTTATTATAAATTAAAAAAATTATTATAAAAATTATTTCTTATATTTTTGGTGACTTAAAAACAAATTAAGAAAATTAAAAATATTTTGTATTAATGTGTGTACATACATATATACGAGTATATTATATGTAGGATTAATTATGTTATGATATGTAACTTGCTCAGCTATTGTATAGAAGAATATTACTATTATTCTCCAGTATGTATTACATTTATGTATCATTCGACAATTTTTTTGTATTTATACTATACAATATTTATTGACTAAATTACTGTTGTTTTTTTTGTTGATGACCTTTAAAATTAATAAAAAATTAAATATAATGTATACATACGAAAATAAAAATATAATCAGAAGGTTATTGGAAATCATTGTAAGAAGAATTTTAAATGATAATTGAAATTACACATTACTATTCGTATATATGCATAAATATAAATATTTATATGTATGTATGTGAACAGCGATGTACGTATGTTAGTAATACGATTAATTTGTATGTATTTTAGAATTGAAAAGAACATTCATTTAATCTTTATTCATTTTTTTTTCTTTGTGTATGTACATGTAGTATATTATTTCTTTTACTCTTGTTCTCTTCCTTTTATTTTGTCCTTGGAATACTTTGTCTCTCTTGTGTACTTAATGTAAAACAATTTTTTTTTTTAATCATTTATTTATGATTATTATACTCGCATTGTTATTTTATATTATTCAATTTTATAATAATAATCATATAAATAATCTTTTCAGCAATTTTATTTGTCACATAAGTACATAATGTACATAATGGGTATTTAATTAATTGTTTTAATTGTTAATCATTTGTAAATTGCATTTTTTTTTAAAATAATACATAAATGTTGGTAGGTTCATTCGTATGTGTTTATAGTATTTACTGATCATTTTGTATTCACCATATTACAATCATAATATTTAATTGATTTTTGTACAAATTCATTTATTCCATCCATATTTAAAAAAAAAAAAAAAAAATTCTAGTTTCGCCCATAGTAAATTTGTTACTACATCCCAGCAGGCCCAGCTAATAAATGGTTTTTTTCAGTTGAACCTAACCAAAAAATATATAATTTCTCCAAACCGATTCGAACATAAAATATATTACGGTGTCTAAATATTATTGGCATACATATTCTATAGGTACCTTATAGAAGAGATACACATATACCTTAGTTTCATTTCTGATAATTTGGCCAATAAATTGCTACATTAAATATTAAATAGATAATTTTTTTTTTAATTCGTAGTCAAATTTTCCTATTGTTTTCGAAAATATTTTATGTTTATGCAGTATTAGATAAGAAGTAGGTAGGTAAATATTTTCTATGAATTATTTTTCTCGCTATTCAAGAATTCAACCTTGAAATATTAAAATAAAAAATGAAATTCCATTTAATACAGTATTTAGGTTAGAAAAATTTTTTTTTTATTTTAGAGCAATAAACATTTTTATTTAGATTTTAATATTTTTATTTTTTCTGAATCCAATAATCAAAAATCATTTAATATTGTTTGTCCTTCTAATTAATTTTTATTTATTTAAGTCAAAAAATGCGATGGTATTAGAAAGATATCAAATATTGTATTATTTATGTACCTACATTTATGTAGATTTACGTATATACATCACTACACATTTCATGTATTCGTACTTGTTAATAAAATATTTAAATTTCTTCTACATATTTTTATACTTATTTTGACATTGCTTGCAGACCTTTTAACTGTCAAATTTTCACTTGATCTAAAGGTTAGAAAAAAATAAGTTTTTTTTTTATTCAAATACAGTTTATAAATAATGTACGTGTTCCAGTATATACATATATTTATTATTATTATTATTTATTTGCCTTCAATAATACTCGTACAACTAACATAAAAATGTAAAGATAAAACCTTGCAATAATAAATCTGTAAATCTGTCTGTACACCAATTTATTCTCACGATTAATTCATTTCATATGTATATGTATCGCTGTATGACGTATATATGTATATTAAATACGTTTACCTCTATACATGATGATTTAAAAAAAAAAAAAAACTGAAAATAAATTAAAATATTAAACATTTCTTACTTTTCGTATACCTTTCTACGAATATGTACACAATTAATTTATAGATACATATGTATGAAATAATTTTTCATAAAAAATTTTTTTTTCCTCCAAGAGCTCTTTACTATATATTCAATTCACCTACACATAATTTTTTTTTAATATTTATCTTTTTAATGTATAGTTTCGTCGTTATTGACATTATTATCATTTATTTATATTAAATATTAGGCACGTATCTACATATTACCGTACGTGTAGCGCGTATGATACATATATACATATATGTACACATGTATACAATGTGATATTTAAATACATACTTATATTTTTTTGTATTTTAGACTTCCCGTAACGGTAATTGTTTTACATTTATCCTTGACTATTTATATAAAAATAAAATAATAATAATTCATATAAAAAATACATAATAACATACATACATACTATAATACATTCATACAGAGTGGATAAACCACTTTTCTTGATTTCTTCCTTTTTTTAAAATTTTCTTACTTTGTTTTCATGACATATCTATTTTAAAATCCGCGAATTCATATATTTACTTTCCTATGGTTAGCTACTATATAACTACTACAACTTCTACTTATATTGATATGAAATAGCGTAAAGTAAGTAAAATGAAAAGCACATTATGTATTATATTATGAATTGAAAGTAACAATTCTCTTCTCGGTTTTTTATTCAATGATTCCACCACAATTATTACTATCCTCCATTTCTAAAAGATAAATAAATGTAAGATACTTAGCCAATATACCAAACCAATGTGTACGTAATGATTGTAATAAATTATGACAAGATTATATCATCTCTGACATCTGAGAATATCTACACGTCACACAGCACAACAATAAAAACATTTGGTAATATTGCATAAACTGGCAATTATGGAAAAGCGATAGTTACATCTACATGTATCTGATTATGTGCGGTAAACTCACACGCATATATAATAAGTAATCTTGTTCACTTATTATGGAATCGATCAATTCAACATTATAAATTGTTCTGAAGTTTTATTTATTTATTTTTTATTTAAATTTCTGTAGAAACAAAAAGATATGTAATCGTGTTGTAATAATCATGACCTTCACACAATCGGCTATATAAATATGTAAATACACACATTTTCAAAATAATTATTATTATATTTTTTTTTGTGATATGCATTAAAATGTTTTGATCATAAAATGACAGCTGTCATTTGCAAATATGTCTATCAAAAGATACACTTTACGACGAGTACCAGTATCTACGTGTATGCATACTCTTAAAAAAAATGTATGCAATTGCATCACTTTATTGTTTTCATAAAAAAAAATAAAAAAATAATAAAAACAGAAATAAATAAAATTTCAATATGCTTTTCTACTACATATGAAAAAAATATACAAATAAAAATAAAAATAAAATAAAAACAGCAGCATACAAGCGCTAGTCATTAAAAAATCTAGAAACGAGAATGTTATAAAAAAAAGCAGGAAAAAAATTTAAAAGTTCCATAATGTATATATGTATATCTATTTATGTAATGTATGTTTGTATGTGTATATGTCTGTATACATATACATATATTATTATACTGCATCTGATTTTGACGGGGTCAACAAGTATTCAAATTAACGGTAATATGCGAAAGAAAAATTATATACGGAAATACCTTCTAAAATAATTTTCTGACTCAGAAGTGTGTGCTAATTACGATTTTACATAAATAATAAAAAATGTACTATTGCTTTCGCATTTGTACATATACAAACATAACTAGTACCTATATATGTGTGCGCGTTACAATTTTGCAAAAAATAGAAAAAAAAAATTCTAATGATCGTAAAATAAATATATGCAAACCTATTAAAGCTTAGAATTTTCAATTTGTACATAATGCACATCTATAATAAATTGACTACTGCATATATGCAAACGTCTAAAACAAAATAATAATAATGGAAAATGTAGAAAGAAAAAAAAACACAAAAAACCCAGAAAATAATATTCAAAGTCATCGTATAATTTGTAATTATTTTGAATTAATAACAAAATATCATACACAAAAAAGTATTTTATGAATATCTATGTATTGTTTATTGTTTTTTAATATATTTTTACATTTTATGAAAATGCGTAGATATTTTTCCATTCATTCATAAACGGATTTTATCTCCCGCGTGTAGATATGGCTGTAGTTGTAGTTTAAAAGTTCAATGCAACAGCATGATATCTAATTATAAAATTTTTTTCACTATTATAATCATATCGTTTTTAATGATATAATGGTGTAAAACAAATGTATGTAAGAGTACATATGTATATTAGTGGCAATAAATTTATAACGGATTCCAGAGAAAATATTCAACTGAAAAAAAATAATATTATTCCATGAAATGACTTTGTCATCGATCACATTATTATACACAACAGTATTGTCATGAAAGTTTTAATTAAAAAATTATTGCTAATTTCTTGATTGTGCAACACTTTAGCAAAATTCAATTAAATATTTGACGAAATTTACCTATTTCGTTCAGTAGTTTAAAATGAAAAGTATTTTTTTTACATTTTTTTTTTTAGTGAGAAATTATAATTCATACAAATTATATCACATATAAAATAAATACTATTTAAATGTAAATGTAATTTATTTTATATGTGATTATATGAAATATGTACTGTGCAGGCAACAAGTTCTGAAATAACATAAATATAGTCAGCTACAAGTACTCTAGTTATTTTATTCTGTCTGTTTTGTATTCATAATAGTATGTAGTAGGTGTGTTTACATGTTGTGGTCTATTCACATAACACTTTTGTAATTCTATATATTAAAAATATATTAAATTTTTTGAAAAAAAAAGTTAAATAGAGAAAATACAATAAATAAAACAAATAAAATAATCAAATAAACATGAAAAAAAAAAAAAACAGAAAAACAATTATTATACAATGGAAAATATTTTTTTCAAAGTTTTTCTCATATTCACACACACATGTAACTCGTATAGGATGATTTTTTTTTTATTCTGATGGATGACGTCAAAAAATTAGCTTTTTAACCTTCAAAATCAAAATAATTTTTATGGCTGCTTACTCTCTATTTAGCTTGGCTGGCAATACATAGCTAAGTGTGTACATATTCTGACATATAATATAGCTACATGTTTCAGTTAATTGAATTTTACTTTTATTTTTTTTATTTTTTTTTTTTTTGATATTCTGTTGTTACATACATACAAACACACAAATACTTCTTATGCTTAGCAACAAGCAAACTTTCTTCGTTCAGTAGATATACATATACATACATTATGTGTACATACTCGTACATACATACATATGTATACAAAATGAAACTTTTGAATTAAATTAAATTGAAGAAGCGCTACGATTAATGACATTTATAGAACATTTATATGAATGTAGTATAATGTGTATACGTATACAAAATGTGCAGATTGTATAGGATATAATCAAAAAAACTAAAACAAGAAAATTAAAAAAAGTATATTAACCATAAGACAAAAGAACATACATACATATAAGAAATTATAAACTCAAGTTCATTGCTTTCTAAATTTTTTATTTACTTGATATGTGTACGTACAAATATGCGTGTGCATATATACCGCAAATTTGAGGGACAACTTGATTAGTGATAAATTATAGCATAGACTACTACAATATCAATATCATTAATCTAGAAATGTACATAATGTGTGGTTAAATATTTAGAAATAAAAATTATGAACATACATATCTATCTCTGGTTGCTAGCTAATCTTGTTTGTGTATGTATACGTATGTATGTGCGGTAGTGATAAGAAATCTACAAAAACATTCATATAAAATATTACAATCATTGGAAGGGGGGGTGGACATAAAGTCAATAATATTATAAAAATTTGTATGAAATTTTTAGAATGTAAAGTGCCAAAAACAGAAATAAAAATGAAATTAAAAATACAACAAGAACAAAAATACTATTTATGACTTTTATAAAATATTATACAGGAAAAGATTATAACAACATTATGGTTGACATAAATTATTATTTTTTTCGTATACACACACTATATATTTTTTTACGACATTTTGGTCTTGGAATTATGTATACGAATATTTGTATATGTAATATGTAACAACAACTTTTGACGTCATTTCGATATTATAAAATTGAACTGATATTTTCTTTATTTGTACTGAAAATAATTTTTTTGAATTCTTTCATATTTTTTTTTTTTCAATTTTTCTAGTTTTAAAATAGACAGTAATACCGCTTATATTTATGTAAATGGATAAATTAAGTAATAAAAAATTATAAAAATAAAATTGAAAACATGTACATATACATATGTATGTAGATGGTCATGTATCAATTTGCGAGTGTGTATAAAATAGAGGAAAAAATTTTGAGAGATTATTTTTAACGAAAAACTAAAAGAAATAGGTACCAAAAATTTAGTTACAATTTTACATAACAGGATTTTATTTCAAAATAAAAATAAATTTTTATCCTTTTTGTGAATTTTGTTAGTACATTTCGGTCTAATATTACCTACAATGATATTGAAAAAAAGAAGAAAAAAAAACACAAACAAACAAACAAATTAAAGAACCTTGAAATCAATAAGAAAACGTGCCCATATTTCATATGGTTTATCTGTTTTTGCATGTGTGTTTGCTCAATATTTTTCAATAAGTTTTTTTTTTTTTTAATTTTTGCAAAATTATCTATTAGCTTCTAAACACAAATTATATCACATTTTTTTTTAAAAAATAATTTGCAATTTTATTTCTGTGAATTATTATTGTACTCGTATGTAGCTATATACATTATTTACTTATTCGTTTATTACTGAATTCTTAATTATTATTATTTTCTATTACGTTTATTTGTTTGTCTATATATATTATAATATAATAAGTATATAGTATTGTAAATGATATACTTGTATATAAATGTATACAATACATACAAAAATGTACATACAAATACGAATTCTATTTTTGATATTATAATATTCGATACTATATCAAGAATATTTTGAAATGAATGCAAAATAATTTAAAGAAAATACCAAAAATATCATACACATAAATTTGTTATCATAGCCTACAAATACTAATAAAAATAATAATAATCATAACAATGAACAAAAAAAAAAAAAAAAAACAAAAATAAAACACAAATTCCTAGAACTGAAATTATATATGTATATACATAAATAAAAATACAAAAAGCGACAAAAATATGTATACATATACATATATTATTTTTTTTCTTCCTGTACATTTTTTAATAATACACATATGTATGTATTAATCTGTAAATATATGTACATATGGATGTACATATATAATATCAAATTTAAACGTAGATACATATGTAAGTATGTGTTATATATGTACACCTTTTCAATGTCAAATTAATATTATTAGTATTTATTCGCGTTTTATAAATATATATACATATACGTGTACATACGACTATTAAAAAAAATTATTTGCGAAAAATAAAAATAAAAAATATGTATACATGAAATAAAATAAATCATATATACATGAATCATATCTCACATGTCATACAAATACATATTTAAAATTTAAACTACATATATACATTAAGTAATATATTTATGTATGTATATATATATAGAACATTTTGTAGTATAAATATATGTCATAATTAAAATAAAAATTTAAAACTGACTGTATATGTGTATATTGTATATACAGTTGATAATGATAATTATATTTATTTTATGTATGAATATATTTTCGTTAATCTATATAACATATATATTCATTACCATATACATATACATATGTACCTTTTTGCTTTGATATACACGTACAGTACAGATGTATGCGGCAGTTATATAAATTACAAAAACCAAGAAAAAAAAAAGATGATTTTTCCAGTATCTCTCTATCTATATGATTAATGTATAATTAATAAAATTATATTTAAAACTCTAAAACTATAAGTGATAAAAGATATTATGTATTTAAGTTTCAAGTTAATTTCATGATCTACCTATACTACACATATAAATGGGGAAGGAAAAATATCAAATGAAAAACACGTATAAATCTTATTTGCATTTTTTTTTTTTTGTTTTTAATTACAAATTAGTGTCGAGACTTAGACGATATGAAATATTGTAGGTACCTTATTATACACGAATGAGAACTAGATTTTTTGTCTTGTTTTAATGTGAAATGAAAAGAAGGTGTGTGTGTGTGTTTTGTCGTATGCACATACATATACATATAATATTTTATAAATGGAATTTTCTTCTAGCCGTATATTTACATATACGAGTACATTCGGTAATATTCAAATGATTATATCATACTATAAAAATCACAGCAAAATTCACAGGTTCGAATAATATTAGTTTCTACTGTAAAAGTTAAATTACTATGTTTATTTATTTATTTATTTATTGTTTTTCCTAATGAATTGTAAAATAGTGTTTTGTATAACAAAATACATATACATATATACGTATAATTTTTTGTTGAAAAAATGTATTTGAATTAAAAAAAGCTGTTTTTCTTTAAAATTTTAAACAAATGCCAAGGTCATGATGACAAATTCTAATATATATATATATACAGAAATAACATAGTATAGCAAATGATATCTATATATTTGTATGGATGTATTTATTAAACATATATAGAAAAAAATATGATGATATAAATATGTAGTACTATATTTTCCATATATGTACATGTAAATCATATACACACTATATGTATGTACATATGTACAGGTATGTATATATTTATAGGATATGTATAATAAATTATATATGTAATTAATAATTATTGTACAATACAATAAAAATAATAAATTGAAATTCAAATAAAACACACTACTAGATCATATCATCATTAAAATAAATAAAAAAAAATTCAGCATACATACAAAATACATAAATACATAACGTATATACTCGTATATATACAATACGTACAAATGGATAGGTTTTTATTAATTTTTTCAATTTGTTTACTAAATAATTAGACATTATAAAAAAAATACAATTTTACACAAAATATTAATGAGTATATGTATATGACGATGTATATTCATACTCGTGTATATGTTCAATTTTTTTTTTATTATTAAATAATCATCATGTGTATGTTGTTAATTTATTTTAATGTAAATAAAAATTTAAAATATTATTTCTGGTAAAATATTAGAATTTTTATTAGGTATCTACTTCAATTATCAGAACCTTCGAATTTATCAAAAAATATTTAAATAAAAATAAGTATATTCCGGAAATATTTATGCACGCATTAATATGCGATTTATTCAGACAATAGATAGCAGACATAATTAAAAGTAGGTACTCAATATGTATATAGATACACTTACGTGTTTAACTATAGAGGTACCTAATTATGCAATATTAATTATAAAGTTTGTCGCCTTGTTCAATGATTTATGGAAATATCAAAATTCTAACGAAACAACAATCTTCAGAATAGATCAAAATGCCTGAATAAATAAATATATCCACTTGTATTTCTGTGTATACGAATAAACAGTGAAGTATTCATACAACACTAAAATTCAATATGGACATTGATTCCTATAAATATAATGAAAGTTAGTTACCACATTACTAAATAGTTTTCTTATAATTATGCACTCATATTCTATAAGATGCAATTTTTCTAAATTATATGAAATTATGTACACATACAAATTTTAAATTGAAATAATGAATAATGTACATGTAATATAAGACTAATGAAAAATATGAAACAACGTAATTTCACTAATTGACGTAATGTGTGAATTTCATTAATCAAAAAATATTAATATGAGAAAAACAAATTATTTGTTATTACATATTATTATTTTTTTTTTTTTATTTTATATTTAAATTCACACTAGAGTATGTGTATATATTATATATATGTGACAGTGTGCAAAAAATATTTAAAAATGAGAACAAAGTTCAAAAATATTGTATTTGTTTTTCGCGTAATTCTCTTGTATCATTTTGTAGATTCTTTCATAAATATCAGCTAAATATTTTTGAAACGAATATAGAGAAAAGTTGTAAACATGTGAAAGCTAGAAAAAAAAATTAAAAACGTACTAATGTTGATCATACGACGAGTATTTTATATCATAATACACGTAAAATGTATGTATACATAAATTACAAAAATATTTACAAAATGTACAACACACAGACACATGGTATTTTTTTTTACAACCACATATTTGTACGTAGATATACATTAGTAGTGTTACAAAAATACTGCCGCTACTGTTATATATTATTTTATTGCGGTGATTTTTGAATTAGTAACTATGTATGATGTAAAAGTATATGTATATGTGTATGTACACAAAAAATCTCTCGTATATAATGATTCCTCCATTTATTTATTTAGCTATTTATCATTATCTAATGCACACTATATTATTTACATGTGTACACAACTACACATACATACATTTATGTATATACACACTTATCGACTATCTAAATAAGCACTAAGGTAATTTGAATGTCAAGGTGAAAATATTATTACTGAAATAAATAAGAAAAAAATACGAAGTAAATTTCTTTATTATAAGAAAATATAGAAAAATAAAAAAAAAATATTGAACAACTAGGTATACATACCCAACAATGTGATGTTGATACTTATAACACTGCTGATAAGAAAACCGAACAAATGTACATACATACATAAAAAAAATTGTTTGATAAGAATTTCTCGAAAGCTTAGAAATGAAAAATAAAAAAGGAATTTAGATTGAATATTGGAAACCTGCCTGTTGAAATGAAAAATGTGTAGATACACAGTGTCACACAGACAAATTAATATCAATAATGTTGTTAAATTGATGATGATTGACTAATAAATTTGTCTAAGGGAGTATAGAAGGTTATAACCTTCCCTTCTCTTTTTATCTATGTTACCTTCTCGGATTGAAAACTATTTAAAAAAAAAAAACGAAAAAAACCAAATAAAATAACAACAATTTTTTTAAAAAATACAAACTGCAAACATAACGTATATCTAAACCTCACAATTATAATTTTATTAAAAAATCTTCGAGAAAATTTCTCTATATTACTTATACGAGTATACTATGTACTTACTTATATAGTTTTTAGCTTAAAATTAAATGATTAATTTCATAAAAATTCTCGAATAATTTATTATTAGTTTTGTTCTAAATTAAAATTATTGTATATAAAAGTCATAAAAATTAAAATTCAAAATAAAAACGGAAATTGTAAATTGAATTTCATGATTTCACTATACATATAAGTATCAATGTATTATAAGTAAAAAAGGTATACATGTACAAGTAAAAAGTACGTGTGCATACGAGTGCATACATATACATACATTATATATTTTTATGATGATTTTATTTTTAATTTTATTTTATTTTAAAAATATTGTATGCAATAAAAATACAAGGAAAAAATATATCAATAAAAAAATTTGTATCGAAAATAAAATAAGCACGAGTACAAGTGTATATATAAGTATGTATATATGTACATGTTGTACATCAATTTGTGCGCTACATTATGTATATAAATTTAGATAACATTATTATATGTGTGCATTATATAGCCAGCCAGCCGGCAGTTTGAACGTATACAAGGTCAAATTGCATTGTGATGAGATGTGCAAAAATAAAATATTATAAAATATGATGAAATGACCTCGACTTAAAAAAAAAAAAAAATTAAAAAAATTCAAAATGAAATAAAATAAAATAAACGAAGAACAAGAAAAATTAATGAAATGATCTGCACATGTACGCATACACATATGTATACCTACATAAATAATGTACGAATAATTCATTTTCATGTAGTATGCTCTACTTACGAGTATATATGATTATTATCATAATAATCTCCATTAGACAATCATATTATATGCATATGTACAAGTATTATATTATTTTTGATAAGATTAATATTTTTTTATTGAATTGTAAATTCTGATTAAACGAAATGAAATTATAATTTTATTAAAATCGAATCATATTATAGCACTCCTCCTCTTTTGTTTTCCTCTCTTTCTCTCTCTCTCTCTCTCTACTATTATTGTCGAAATTTTATTGTATTCTTGACGCGTATCGCGTATATAATGTATGTGTTTGTGTATTTTGTATTTTTTGATATTTAATTAATTTTTATGAATAATTTTTTTTTATCAGAACAATCAACAGATCAATTAATTATCAAAACACGTTTGCGCCAAAATTAATATTTATGTACTTACGTATATTCGCATGTAGCTAGTGCGTGGAATTTTTGAAATAATAACATCGTCCTAATGAAAATGAACAGCAAATTTATTATTTGCAAATTCATTATAGGTATATTTACACGGTAATGATGAACAATAATGAATAATTATATGTAGTAAAATATATGATGATTCTCGTAAAATAATTAATGACAAATAATAATAGATAAGATAATTAGGTATAAATAGTCTAAAAACACATAATCATAGTCATACGATTATACTACACATACTTACAGTCAATCAAGTTAATCAAATCAATATGACAATTTTTGTGTAAAGATAATATAAAAAAATCTACAAAATAATTATATGTAGAAACCCCAAAATATATACCGATGTACATAATATACATGCATTATGTCGATCGGTATATTATATTGATCGTGTCTCCACATATTTGCCACCTCCACACAACGAACAACTGAATTTAAGTATCTATGCTAGAGCCATCTTTAAACAACTCTATAGAGTTGTGCTTGTGCTATAGAGCTAGATTTATATACACAAAACTTTGTTTTATGGGCACATACATAAATACACAATGTTACAATTACATGCCTTTTTATTCAATACATTGTTAATTATTTGCTTGATCTGTTACTGCGGTTTCATGATCGCAAGTTGAAAAACGCTAAACACTTCCTATTTGTTCTGTTATCATCATATCAATCCCCTTACGTATGTAGTACATAGTTTATATAGCAACAAAATTCGCTTATATACACATATTATCTTTACAGCGATTGGAGCAGACGACAACAACAAAGGAATTTTAAATAATATGATATTATTATTGATTTGCTAAAGCGTTCGTATAAATATATTTAAATATTCAGATTCACATACATTTATGTATGTAAGCATGTATATGTATCTCTCTATACATATATGAATAAATACATAAATATAGCTTATTTTCAAGGTTAAAAAATAGCTTGGTACAAGGTCGTTTAGCGACAGCCAAAGTCATGTCACGCGGCAATTTAAGTGTATGTATGTATATGTATGAATTTATAAATATACATATAAATATTCGTATAAGACTATATAAGTATAGCAATATGGTAGTGAATGTGTTTTTTTTATTTCTTTGTTTTGTAGGTATTCAAAAAAAAAAAAAAAATCATCATCAATTGTATGTAAAATATGTGCCTGTAATTCAATACGGACATAATAAAATAAAATGAATAGAAAATCTTCTCAAGTATATGTATGTATGTAACCATATGATAACATGTGCATTATATGCATACAAAACGGATACGTAAGAATGTGAAATTCATGAAAATGGCACGGTTAGAGGGAGGAAAATTCTGTATAAAAATTGTACATAATATTATTTATACATACTCGTACATACAGTGTATATAGACGTCAATATCAATTGATTGTTGATTACTTTGCTATTTTGCTTTCATGTGCTGTTGTTTTTTTTTTTATAATTTTTCTCTCTGTTATTAAAATTATTCATACAAAAAATCGCCATTTAATACGTCAGCCCATTGAAAAAAAAAATAAATAATGTACGAGTACAGTACATAAGGTGCAATTATAGCATTTTATTAGCTATACGGAAAAAATGAAATGAAATAAAATAAAATGAACAATTATGATAATTTTTTATGTATGGAAAATTTTATTTGTATGCATGCATGTGCCTTTCTTTTTGTCGAATCATTTAATAAGAGCAGAAAAGTCACATTAAGTCAAATAAATTCGTAATCATTGAACCGTTTATACAGGTTACAGGTATAGATAGAGGTACAAATATACACAAAAAGTGAAAATTAAAATATCTATACAAGTACACCTATACTAACAGCCTTTTTTCCAATATTAAGTTTAAGTATGTGCTAATTTTGTTTTTAATAATAAATTTCATATCGTAATCGCAATGTATAATATATGTAGGTACCTACTTGAAAATATTTCGAAATATCTGATATGCACGTAATGTGTACATTGTATATGATGCACTATGGTTACGGCGTTATCATTATCACTCTTTTTACCTTTATCTATTATTTGGATATTTTATGATGTGTACACGTGTACGATACAAAATTAACATAAGCATAAATGTATGTATATATACACAAAATTTTTGCAATTACTAAAAAACATGAATTCATCTGCCTCTATAATGTGTGCAAATAATAAACAGATAGTGTTCTCTGTTGAACTTGAAAATTTATTAGAAGGTAGTTGTATATTATATATGACGATGGTGGCAGTGGTGGTGGTGGTGGTGAATGATTGATCATACATATTATGAAGCATGTACATTTTTATTACTCGTATGTATGACGATAATGACGATATTATAAACGATATGTAATTTATATAAGAAGAAAAGTGATTGCAATATATATTACATTGAACTGCCACCAATTTCTAGTATGTATATAAAAAACATGTGTGTATAACAACAAATGAATTATATGTAAAATACATGCATGATTTTAATATATATAAATTATGCTGATATAATTTGGTATGCGTATTCGTAATGTATGTAAAAAGTTTAATAAGTTCAATGCAAGGTGAATGTCAAGGATACATTTCTTTATAACAATGTATACAAAAATGATTGCGACCTTATAAATGTATACATGTTTTATAGCATTCGCATCTTTTGTTATATTAATGTTTTATAATAATTATCCGTTCAATTCAAATTCAGTGTGATGTGACATATTATATTATATTATATGTATTTTATTTGTATATTAATTCATATAGTAGACGTGCATGCATATGATATGCATACGTAAACCAAAAAATTAAATTATACCATCATATGACTGACTGTTGTTATATCATGTAAAAATAATTTTCAATTTTCATTATTCATTATTTATTAATTTATTTATTTATTCAAATATAGGTATTTCTTTTGAATTAGCAAATTCACATGTGTATATATGCAGTATATTTTCAACAAATAAAGTGATCACAATATTGTAAAAATGCATTAAAATGCAAATTTTGCACAATTATTAATTAAGTATTGTTGATTTTTCTTTTTGGATCATTCGTTATCATATTTCGATTACGAATTATTTTTTTTTTCTTTTTCATTTTTCCTTTAAATTGCTAGAAAAAAAAATACCGAAAATTGATTGTTTAATCATTTAGTTGTAAATTTTGAATACACACACTCATCTGTTATTGGTTAAGTGATCAATTTTCGTACGTAAGACAAAAAGCAAATAACAAACCCATGAAACATACGAACTTGTGAGCAGCGCGTGTACTCGTGTAGTATGCATGCTCAACCAGATATAGCATGGGTAGGGATACATAGCATCAACAAAAGAATATGTCATGTCATTCATACATATCAACGGAAAGTACAAGTAGTACATATGTATGGTTTATATACAGTAGAGAACGGAAGTTGCTGCCCTTGTTTGCATCAATCAGCATTGAATTTAATTTTTTAGTTTTTGTATGCTTTCATTCTTGTTGATAATTTAAAAGAAAATAAATTTTCTTATGTCTCTGATAATCCGCGTACATACTATGTAATATACTTATATGTACTTATATGCATATACGAGTATAAAGTACATCTATTTGTATATATACATACATATATACGCAAAGAGGCACAGTAGATAAAATCATAAATTCATATAAAATGTTTCTGTATAATTTTTTCATTTCTTGATCCGTCCTTGAATTTTGAAAATAAGGTCATAACTTTAATAACATATGTAGGTAATAAATAATAAACCAATCGCAGTAATTATAATTACTCTTTTTAGTGTTCTTGTGTTTTGTTGTCTATGCTGTTGTATTGAATTGAAAAATTGTTTTTAAAATACATTAATGCGATCGATACTTTTTTTGTTGTGGCATATAGCCGCGATATGGTAAATAATTTGAATGACATTTGATAAGGACATACATACATGCTAAACAATTGCTTAATTTTGCAATGCAAACAAAAAAAATTAAATTTATGAACAACGACCAAGAAGAAAAATGGAAATTTAGATTTAAAATTTAAAAAAGTCATAAAAAAGTTTCTAAAAATCCTAAAACCCTATGAGTTTTCAAAAATTTTATACTAAAAACTAAAAATCTATCCTTCTAATCTGATATATGATACTGAATCTTTAATAACATACCAATGATTCACATACTACACAAAAGTTTTTTTAATAGAAAAAGTTTTACAATTCTTTATCGATTATCTCTTCCTGGTTATGCATACATATATAATAATGATACACAATGCTTTGCATGTGAGTGTGAGAATGTCAATATAATTAATTTTCATATAGTAATTATTATTCTTTTTCGATTATTATATGTACAAATGCAAATGGTTGTTTATACGAGTATATAATTGCCTAACCCATAAATAATGAACATGTCAACATATTATGTACGAGTATAATGTATGTATGTACCTTATTGATAACCTTGTACAAATGTTTGTACGAGTACACACAAATATAAATATAAATAAATAGTAGATGATCAGTTTTCCGTATAGATAATCGACAAAGTTAAATAGTAACTGGATTTTAAATGTACGTATTTTTGTATGTAAAATGCATACTTTACTTGTTGTCTGCCAGTCAGAATGCCAACCCAACCATTCACTTAAATTGCAAATTTCTGTTACTGTTTTCAATAAGAAAAAATATTTTTTTCTTTCATTTTTTGCATTTTAACAGATATATTATTGTTTGTTGGTCATAGTCGAAAGATTCTAGATAAAAAATTAATTGTACATTTTCATTTACATTTACATACTTATTTTGCCATACATTGTTGTATTAATATAGCGGTAGCATTTGTGAAAGGCATACATATTTATACACGCACGTGTATAAAGAACTCCTACACATGTTAATTTATGAATGTAAAACTATTCACTATATGCTATGATTATACCGAAATCGATATAGGCTTTTTCAATTCTACAACTACCTGACAATGGGAGCGGGTACGGGGTATGGGATGCCCGAAAAATATGAAAAATATTTTTTTTAGAAAATATAGGAAGAAAACGATCCAGAATCAGTTAAATTATCGAAATTATAGACAAATGAATAAATAAATTGAACACACATGCTCGCAAATATGTACATATTAATATGTTATACGTTACATATAAATTTCCCGTTTATATTTTACTAAATTCACCTTCGGTAAATCAACAAAAATATCAAGGCGATCATGCGTACAGTATGTGCGTAGAAATAGTTTTAAAAAAAACTCAAAAATCACAAATGGCGAAATATTTTAATAAATTAGAATAAATTGGAAAAGTGCCAGCCTTAATTTATATTTCGATTTTTGGTATACCAAGGTATCAAGTTGTACATTATCCAAGTACATACAATTATATTGAATAAAAACATAACTTAGGGCCTAAAAAGCACTTTATATATCGCTATACACTCATTCATATAATACAAAAATGAAAAAAAAATATACATATAGACAAAGTGTAAAACTTAAAACTTGTCATCATTGGTTTTAATCATTTTCATAACGGTAATTTCTAATCGAAGAGACCTTTAAGAAAACAACAAATTTTTTCAAAGAAAAACAAACAACAAAATGTTTGTAAATTTTTCGGTTTTGATTTTGACCCTGATAATGGATATAATACGAAGCGATAAACATTTACGTATTCGCTCGTATGTATTTAAAAGCCAAAACAATAAAATGAAAAAGCCAAAAATAAAACAGAAAAAAATCAATGAAAAATTTTTAAAAAACTTTCTTCCGTAATTTACAATCTCAATGCGAAAATAATCGTAAAAGGTAAAAGGCTATTTTTATATGATGGATTGATATTGAAACGTAATTTCGTGTATCTCTTCTTTAATTATCATAAAAATTATTCAAGAAATCGAATTAGATTGAGAAAACTAAACACTTCAATTGCGTGTTTATCAAAAATTGTTATCCTTAGTGACGCACATGATGGATGGTTCAAAATTTGTAATTAATATTTCCTTACTGTATGTATGAAAAACTGAAAATATCTGTAAATAAATAATAGATATGTACATAAATGAAGGAATCTAAAAAACACGTAAATTTAATATTCTTCGCAGTTAGAAAAAAAAAAATATGCGTACCATATAAAGTCAGTATATTTTTTTACGTCGCAGGTAATTTTCTTATTCTGTTTATAAGTAGGTTGATGATTTTTACTTTGATACCTATTTTCTAATTGTTTTTTTTTTCCTGTAATGCATATGTGAATGTCATTGGACATTTTTAATATACTAACAACATACGATTAAAAATGTGTATTACATTTATATGAGTAACAAAATTAAAAATATAAAATTCACAGTTAATACCACCACCCACCTGTTCAATTATTAAAAGGAAATCAATTTCGAATATATTCCGACACAATTTTTATATCCTTTGTATATACGTATAGAGAAATGATCGCAACAGTTACTCTTAAAATAAGACGAAAAATATAAGAAAAACATATACCTATTTTCGAGTAGAATGATACAGAAAACGTGTACCACCACCCATTCGATACTATAATGGTGTATCTGTGTTCGTAAATACGTAAGTACATAACACATACAAATAGAAAATAGTATACATATATGAGTAGAAAATTTTCCATTTTATATATTATATAAATTTTCGTTATGTGCGACATCGTTTTCAAGGTCAATGAATTTGATTTGAGTTCAAGGGTATTGTCCTTGTATTCGATATATGATGATGTACTGCGCATAAAATTTTTTACACAAAAAATAATTAAATCGAATATACATATACGTATAAGTATGCATATGTATGTGTGGAAACCATATATATAGTTGTGATGACATTGAAGTACATGGTATACTTATGTATATACATATCCTTTTGAAATATCCATCGTTCATACTGATAATGATTCGTTTCATCAGCATCAATTGTGTGTATATCTGTATATCGTACATACCTTCACTACATCAGGATACTTGTTTTTGCACCCACTATATGAATATCTGTGTCGTATGTTGGAAAAGTCTGTCTCAATATGTATTTGTATAATACAACTCCTTCACCGTTCCGTATTATACTGTGTATACCGTACGCCGGTGCAACACCAAAGTTGAAAGGCCTTCAATTTGACCCGACTCGATGACTTTTTACATCATAGAAATTCTCAAAATGGAAATATGATACAAAAACACATACGTACATCTACATTTACACACACGTTTCCCTTCAGTATTTGTTCGGTTTTTCTTTTTTTTTTTTTCTTTGTTTTTCTGAGTGGGTAGATTAGATATTCATGCCGACGATGAGCATGAATTCGCTAGTGATATTTATTGCGTTTTAAAGTGAAACGAAAATTTTCATTATGGAAAAATCGATAACTCCTACAACATTACCAGCAACAAATGTATGTTATCATTGTGCTCGCTAAATATCCCAATATCAAATGAAGGATTTTAAGTTTAACTAGAAAAATACACTTACATACATAATGTTAGTGAGTGTATGAAAAAGACATCACTAAAACGAAACACCGGTTATTATATTACAATGGAGAAAATTAAATGAAAGATATGAAAGTTTGCTTATAGGTTTTCCCTGTGACACTCAAAATTTGTAAAATAGAAAACTAACGAAAATTCTTTTGTAACAACGATAACAATCCAATTTTAGTTATGCAATCAGAATTTATTTTCGCAAAGATTACGTCAGAATTATCTAGCAAGCATACACCCACGAAAAATTTTGTCAAATGGTACATCGAAAAAAAACAAAATGTTACAGCATACGAATAATATCATAAAATTTAAATATTTGAGATAATTTTAATTTGTTCATGAATATAATATGTATAGGTAAAAAAAAAACTAACTAGAAAAATTCAAAAAAAAAAAGAACAACAAAAGGTTTTTTCCGTTTAAAATACAGAGTGCTATTATTAACAGGAAGCAAATGAACGATTTATGAATAACCTTGAATCTTGAAACTTTGAATCTGATATAGATAAAAAACAAGAAGAAAAAGAAGAATATTGAGAAGACAAACAAAAATTGAATAAAAACGTTCAAAAAAAGTGAACATATTTTTTTCAATCAACATCATCACACATAATCAACGATACACATATTTAGTTCCGAGATTGATAAACATACATGAGTCCACAATGACAAAATAACAACAACACAGTAACAATAGAGTACACATACATATATGGTTTAGACAGAGTATGCGTGCCTTGTATTTCTATGTATGATTTTTTGAGTCATATTATTTATCGAGTACATATAGGGAGGTGAAAAACCTTGAACGGAGTTTAATACCCCGAAACCAAATAATGAAAAAAATAATAATGGATTTTTTTATTCGTTTTTAGATTTTTATTTTTTACACATACTGATGGTGATTTTGTTGTCGTATTGACAAATTCTGTTACTGTTTTAATTCCATATATTAGAACAAACAAAATATATGATGTATGTGTATGATTATGTCGCTAGTAGCGCTAGTATAGTATAGCACCAGAGGGTATACGAGAAGCAAAAGAGTTTCAATTTTTTTTTTATATGGCATATGGTATTTGTATTTTATTAGCTTTACATAATAATGTTTGTAAGTTCATCATAAGTTCATGTTCACTGCCACCTTTTTCTTCCTATATTAAATTCGAATGAATTTTGAAAACGCAAAAATGTAGGGACAATAATTATTCACGATCGTGTGGGTGGGTGGCAGGATTGTGTAAATATAATAAAATAGTATAGGGAATAGGATATAGGACACCTACCTATACGATACACCTAAATAAGTATATAATGTACATATGCACGTCGTGGTATTTGAGTGCATGATGAAAAAATAATGGCCGACACGTGCCAATAAACCTAAAACTGAAATAAGAGCAAAACAGAAAACAGGAATGTGAGATGCACATAATAAAATATTAAAATGAAAATATAAAAGCTAACTAAACTTATGGCAGATAATTTGGGAGAGTATCTTCATTTTTGAATCGAAAATTTTCTATTTTTAGAGTAGAGTATAAAAAAATAAGCAACCAAAAATCATGTTTTAAGTGGCACACAAATCAAATTCATTTTGAATTTCTACTGGTTGGTCGAACTCGATATGAATACAAAATAAATTATAGATCTATATGGATTTAGGCAGAGATATACACGGATACTTAAACGGTTTTGGGAAATGTATCGTGATTATGGTGCGATATGATAACACAAAACAAACGTAACACATAATGACAGATAATTTTGATTTTTTTTTTCTTTTTTTTTTTTTTTTCAATTTTGCTTTAGAGAAGGTAATGAGGATTGGTGGCTGTATACATATCTAGATGTATGTACATAAAATATCTGAAATTAACTTATGAATATGAAATTTAAAATTCAAAAATAGCTCAAATTATGTCCGAGTGATTAACAAAAATTTTGTATCTAAGCCACTTGGTAACAGCCGTCAAAATATTCGTTAATCATTATATATTTGAGGCCGAATCTATATTATATATCTCCAATTCCATTAATCACAGAAAATCATCATCTCATCATCATTGCCATTGACATTGGACTCCTAGTAACTGTTGCTATTGCTACTGTTGCTGTTTTATTTTAATTTGTTTTATGTCTGTCTCTTGTTGCTAAAACGATAACGATTTACAATTTGCCGTCTTCATCTCATGTATTATAATTTGGTGAAAAATTAAATTAAAAAAATGAATTTTGAAAATTTCTACATATTCATTCTCGAGTATAAAAGCATTTGTATACATATCACGTAAACATTTTTGTATACAATTGCATATTTGACGTCAACTATACATACACATCCATTAAAATCCTTTTATGTACATATAGCCTTCGATAATTTTGTGCTTAGTTACTTGTTACTTGCACTACTTGTACATATATAAAAATTCGTGCTTGTACACATTCAAAAAAAAAAATAATAATAATAAATATAAAAAATAAAATAAATATATCACTAGAAAATATCTCGATAAGTTCGGTAGCAGGATAATTTTAATATTCCTCCTAAGGCTTCTGAAAAAAAATAAGCACAGAAGTATCGAATTACAAATGAATGAATTTTTGTATATGTAAAAATTATACGCCTTATGCCTTACAAACCTAACGTTCTAAATATTTTTTTTTTTATTATTATGTACAACAAACATAGAGAAATTGAGGTGGCTTTCAAGGATATTTTGTGTAGGTGCATAACCTTTCTTATTTCTTTTGTACAAAAAACGATGTCAAGATATTCTCTTGAGTACACAACGATATAGTCGTCGAGTTTTTTAGTGCATAGTTCATATACATTCACATACGAGTATTTGTATACGAATATAATTATGTATGCGTTTGTTATATATTTTTTCGACCTTGTTTTGATGTTCCATCACAATATTTTTTACTGCTATTCCTTCAACTATATCCTTCAGTGCACGATTGGTCTGTTAACCGGCCACCGTACTCTGCTATGAAATGTGCTATGTGTGTGTATATAGTATGTACGTAGTATGGTGGTAACACATTTAGATAATGTAAGTACAATGTTTTATGGTATTTATCACATTATATATATTTTTTTATTTTTATTTCACCATCAATTATTTATTTAATATTTTGTTTTTTAAATAAAAATTTTGTTAGACGTTACGTATGTATCTTGCATATATAGAGATGTGCATATGCCATAGTGACACTTGTTTTATGTGGAAAATTTTTATATGTAATAAATTTGTCTGAAAATTTTCTTATTTTTCTACTTCTACGTACCCTCCTATTTAAAAATATTTTCGAAAATTTTAAAACAAAAAAATCAATTCAAATTTCAGTCGAAATTCGAAATGATTTCATTTGAAAGTGCCGTATCGAAATAAAAGATTCTCAATTTATCTACTGATCTTATTTCATATCGGTCATCATCACATTATCAGATCAGATTCATCACTATAACACTTCTTTAATAGTGTACAATCTACTTATGATTGCGATTTTGAATCAATCTGGTGATACAACGTAATTAAACGCGATGAGTGACGACTTACTGATTATTATTTACATAAACAACAATTCCGGTTTCTATGTTCTATGAGAGAAAAAAAAATTAAAAAATAAAAATTTAAATAAAAAATAAATAAACAAAATAATTAAGACAAAGTATAGATAGAGCACAGAAAAAAAAATAATGACGAAATAATGACAAAACACATGTTTCTGAATTATATAGAATCAAGAAAATTATTATAAAATTTAACCTTGAGGTATTATTTAAATTATTAAATAAATAAAACGGAATTTATCATTAATTTTGAATTAAATTACTACTCGGATTTGTTGTTGTCTTTTTTTTTCTGTTGTTTCTAGTAGGATTTTGTTTTTTGTTCTTAAAAAAGTGCTTTTGTTGTTATATGTTCGTGTAAAACATACAAGTATCAATTCTAAAATTTCTGGTAATTTGTATCTTAAAGAGAATATCAAAATTAATTGAACAATAAGAAAAAAAAAACTATTTCAAGGACACTATATTGTGACGTATTTTTTGAATTATGGGTAACCTGCTAAATGTTTCAGTGATATCTTGATTTTGATTAAAAATTAAAAATTCTCATTAACATTTCATACATTTTATTTTATCCTTTATGTAATACCACCAATATGTATCTTTAGCAATTTTACTAATTTAATGTGTTTATTTTCTTTTAATTTTTTTCTACAACAGGCATGTCCATTAAATCCAGCACCAGAATTACAATCAGAACAAGAATTTTCACAGCGTTTTGCACATGTAATACGTGGTGTTATTGATTTTGCTGGCATGATACCAGGCTTTCAATATTTAACACAAGATGATAAATTCACATTACTGAAGGCTGGTCTATTCGATGCATTGTTCGTACGTTTAATATGCATGTTCGATTCATCGATAAACAGCATTATCTGTTTGAATGGACAAGTAATGCGTCGTGATGCAATACAGAATGGAGCTAATGCTAGATTTTTAGTAGATTCAACATTCAATTTTGCCGAACGTATGAATTCAATGAATTTATCTGATACTGAAATTGGTTTGTTCTGTGCAATTGTATTGATAACACCAGATCGTCCTGGATTAAGGAATATTGAATTAATTGAAAAAATGTATACAAGCTTAAAAGGATGCTTACAACAAGTCATATCACAGAATCGACCAGATCAGCCAGAATTTATGTCTGAATTACTGAAGTTACTACCAGATTTGAGAACGTTGAGTACATTGCACACAGAGAAATTGGTCGTATTCCGTACAGAACACAAAGAATTACTGAGACAACAAATGTGGTCGATGGACGATGATCAGCCATCAAAAAGTCCTGGATCGAGTACATGGGATGCAAGAGAAGGAATCGAAGATGTGGCAAAGTCTCCGTTGGGTTCAGTATCAAGTACAGAATCTGGTGATTTAGAGTACTCGCAGTCATCATTGGTTTCATCAGCACCTTTGCTTGCAGCCACATTATCTGGTACATGCCCACTAAGACACAGAGCCAATTCTGGTTCATCTGCTGAAGATGTTGATATTGTTGGATCTCATGCACATCTCACACAAAATGGTTTAACGATAACACCAGTCGCTAGACCGCATTCACATCTGAATAACAGATATCGTAAATTAGACTCACCGACAGATTCTGGAATTGAAAGTGGTAACGAAAAGACTGAATCAACGAAGACGGTTAGCAGTGGTGGTAGCTCATCTTGCTCAAGTCCACGATCAAGTGTGGATGATGCTCTCGATGAGAATGCAGCTGCATCTGCAGGTCAAGCACAAAATTCAAGTCAAATTGGAACAAAACGACAAATTGTAGAAGATATGCCTGTACTGAAACGAGTACTTCAGGCTCCTCCATTATACGATACGAATTCTCTTATGGACGAAGCGTATAAACCACACAAAAAATTCCGTGCATTAAGGCATCGTGAATTTGAAACAGCTGAAGCTGACGCAAATATCCCATCAACTCCAGTCATTAGCATGCCGATACATCCGGTACAGAGTCAATTGCACATGCATCTGACAAGAAATACAACCAGCAGTAACATTCGTGAGACGCCGAACAACAGCAACAAAGAACGAGAAGCATCTTACCATCAAACCCAACATTCGTCTTTGTCTAGTACACATTCAGTACTGGCCAAATCTTTAATGGAAGAACCACGAATGACTCCAGAGCAGATGAAAAGAACAGACATCATTCAGAATTATATTATGCGAGAACAGCCTAGTAATGGTCTTCTAGTTTGTGCAACAAGTCCTGCTCATCCACAATGTCCGTATTCTGGCTCACCAACTGCTTCATCGACGAGTTCAAATTCGAACTGCTCATCACCGTCAACGACAGCAGTTACCTTGGCATCCCCACCACCTCCTCCACCGCACACGATGAGATGGCAAGGTCACAGTGTAATAACAACAACAACTCTTAGGCAACAGCATTCTAGTTCTCCTTCCAGTATTGTTGTGGGCAACAGCAACAGTAGTAATAACAACAGCAGTAACTATTTCCAGTCACCGCATTCAACATCTGTTTCACCACCGCGTCCATCTCCATCAGCACAATCCCCTCGACTGCTTGAACTTCAAGTCGACATTGCTGACTCTCAACAGCCGCTCAATCTATCTAAAAAATCTCCAACACCCCCACCAACAATAGCACAGCAGACAACAAAACTACTGGCAAGACAGTATCCTGTTGCAGCCGATGTTACAGTGACGGCAACAACATCTCCAGCTGGTGCTGCTGCCACCACATCTCAGGTGCACAAAGTCCTGCTTGAAGCATAACACCAAAGTCACAAAAATATTTTCCAAGAATGCAATTACAGCAAATACAACCACCATTTAGTAAAATAAATCATTTTTAAGTTTGAAATAAGACAAGAAGAAAGAAAGTATGCCAGTGGCGGCAGAGTAACACGTAACATGATTATTATATCATCATCATTGTACAGTATATACAGTCCAGTATGTAGAAGTAGATTATTAGTGTCGTCATATATCGTGTTTAACTGCTGTCCGTCACAGTCATCAGTACGAAATTGTGCGAATTGTATCACCACCGTCATTTATAATTTATGTGTACTCGTATATAAATCTTTCGATGCTACACATTATTTATTGACTGCGCTGTTTCTTTTATAATAATTTATTGTTGGTGTTGTCTTCGTATTATCTTCATTTATGTATTATTATTAACTTTTATCAATTAATCTTCAAAGATTCAAATGATTTCAAACAAATAACTAAAGGTGTTCGTTTAGATGATGTACAAAGCGATTATCAAAGTAATTAAATTATGTTAATTATTATTGTTGCTGTCATCGTTGCTGTCATCATCGTCGTCGAATAGTCGTCGTCATGATGAAAACAGAACAATTATAGAGAAGGCAAACATCAATCAACATGTACGATTGCATGCTCTATGTCTATCTATATTCTATTGAGTGTAGTGATCTGAAGGCAGTGCTACGTCAGCTATTGTCACAATAGTCAATTAGTCACTATTGCTGAAACTAAAATTTCTATCCAGCTAAACCATGAGGGGTGCTGCTTATTATTATTATTATTATTATTTTTTGAATGAAACAATTAAAAGAAGTGTACGAAAACATAAATTCAAGTAAAATGAGATTTGTTATTTTATTTTTTAATTTTAATTCAATAAAAATACAAAAAAAAAAAAACAGAAAAAACAGAAAAAATAGAAAAAATATTAGAAAAAAAAATTTATTACAATTTTAAAGTGCAAAAAAAGAAAAGAAAAAAACAAAATGAATTTAAAAAGAAGATTTTTTTAAAGTGAGAAATTCTGTTACTTTATTTTATGAATATTATTTTTTTTTATATATACATATATTAATTTTTATTCAATTTTTTTTTTAATTTACTGTCTAAGTTTTAAGTTTAGAGTAATGTGAATATAAAAAAAAATATGAACTGTAATTATTACTATTAATTTTTAATGAATCAAACAAGTGAAGATATAGTTTTTTTTTTTTTTTTGTTTTTTGTATCATTATTACATTATTATTACTATTATATTATGATTAGATGATTAGAAGAATTTTAAATTACCTAGAAATATACAAAATGTACACATAGGTATGTATAATTTAGGAAAAAAATAAAAAAAAAAAATTAATTAATTTTGAG
The DNA here is from genome assembly GCA_951394055.1 of Villa cingulata. Lineage (NCBI taxonomy): Eukaryota > Metazoa > Arthropoda > Insecta > Diptera > Bombyliidae > Villa > Villa cingulata. The sequence goes on along the minus strand of OX596020.1, from coordinate 4,643,171 downwards.
GTTGTGTTTGGAATGCATTCATTTAATTTTCAATTCATTTTCAATATTTTTAAATAAAAACTCAGTTCAGTCTTTATTCATTTAATGTTTTGAAAGAAAACGTTTAAATCGTATATATATAAAGTAAACGTGTGATATGTTCAGTTTATATATGAAAATGAAATTTAACTATCACCATCACCAATCACCACTACACAATGAACGAAAAATAAATAAATTTTAAATCAAAATCATGAAAGCAACAATAAAAATAAAGCAACGAACACAACACAAAATCATTTGATTATGTTTTTCTTTTGTTTTAAAAGAAGTCTGTACAAAGAGAATTTCAATTTAAATTAACAAAAAAATTTAATTAAAAATATTAAAAATTAATAAAAATTGTAAAAATAATTTAATTGATTATTACAACAAAACAAAAAAAGGATAATTAGAATAAGAATTAGAAAAAGAAATGAGTATCTATAAGAAACGGAAAGTAAGTAGATGAAAGGAAGGATATACATACACATACATGCATACATATATACATAAATGAATGAATAAAAAAAAAAGAAATAATTTTTAGAATATTATTGTGTATAAAAATTTAGAATTTACAAAAAAATAAACAAACAGACAAAAGAAAATAAAAATCTGAAAAAATATAAAATAATAGAAAAAAAAACAGAATAAAATAAAAATATCTTAAAATATTATCCCGATTTTAGAAAAACAATAAAAGAAAAAATAACAACACACATTTAGTTTTAAGTTTAAAAATAATACAAAATTGAAGAAAAAATAAATATGTTGCAAAAACAACAATGAACTTACATACAAAAACACGAAATAAATTGAATGGATAAAAAAAAAACATAAAAATCTACATAACACAAAATAAAACAAAAATGAAAATCCATAATGTAAAAATATAATTTAAAGAAATTTGTTATTAGCTATAAATATATCTGTAGTGTATATTAGCAAGTAAAAAAACATGAATAAAACTGTAAATAAATTTGCAAAAAAAAAAAAAAATTGAAAAAATAAAAATTATAATAAAATAAAATAATTTCAAAATGAAAATTTACAAAACAAAAAATTAAATTAAATTCAAATTTTTATTTCATTTTAACAATTATTTTATACCTAATTTTTGTTGTTATGTTTTTGGCTAAATCAATTTATGAAATTGATTTTTAAACTATAGATCTCTTCCTTTTATTTAAAAAAAAATAATATATATATATCAAAAAAAAAATCAAAAAGCAAAAATGAAATTATTTTAAGTTAATTACAAATAAACGTATATAAATTATAATATGTATATGTTTAATATGATTCCTTTTTATTTAAATTAAAAAACAAATGAAAAACAAAAACCAACAAAACAAAAGATACAAATTATCCAGTGAGCAAATTGAACAAAGAAATAAGAAAATTTATTACAAAAAAAAAACAAAAACAAAACAAAAATCACAACATATTTTTGCGCTTTTATTATTTAAAAAAATTCCAAAAAAACCTTAAGAAAAAAATCTAAATGAAATCCAGTCGCGTCGTATTATTTATTATTATTATTATTATTGAATGCAAATACAAAATGAAATTAGAAATTAAAAAAATAAAATAAAATAAAAAGAAAAAGAAACAACAAATGATGATGATATATATAATATGTAGAATAAAATTTAAAACAAAACAAAAAAAATATAATTTTAAAAATAAATTTAAAATTAAAAAAAAAATATACATAAAAATTAAGAATATTCAATAATATAAAAAAAAAAAAAATTATAATAATAAAACAAATTGTAAATAAATAAATATATATATAATATAGTTTATTCCTTCTTTAGAAATTTAAGATTTAAGTTTAAAAAATAAAAATAAATATGAAATTAATGTTTAAAAACAAATGAAAAAATAAATGTAAAATTATTTGTAATGTAAATGAATAAAAGTTAAAAGTATAAACACAAAAAACAAAAAAAAAATGATGTCTCTAAAATGATTGTATAATTAATTATATTTCTATTACATAATACGAGTACATATAAATGTATATCTACTGTATGTAGTCTTTTGTTTATTCTTGTGTGTGGTCAACAAATTCAAATTCGTTCCATATTGAAAAAGAACAACACTTGATAATTGAAAATTAAATAATCTGAATATGTGAATATGCGCAGAATCATTTGAAAAATGTACAAATTTGTACACATTTTATTTAAATTTATTCAAAATTATTTCGAAAAAAAAATCTAAATAAAATCAAACAAAATGGATGTACAGATGTATTTTTTGCTACAAAAACCCATTGCATTTTCTATAATGCAAACTTATAATGAAAATAAAATGAATTCTCTTTGAAATGAAATCAAAATAAACGAATGGAAAAAGAATGAAATCAGTGAAATGAAATTTTGTAATCGTAAGTGCGTAAAAAATAAATAAATTTTCTTTCTTCATATTTGGAGAAATGTTTTTCTAATTTATTCTCAGAATTTTTTTTTTTTTTCAACTTATATAAAATATCAAAAAATTGAAATAATCATAATATCAGAATTATTATGATCCAGATACATAATATTAAAACAGAAAAAATAATACATATGTATTTATAAAAAATTAATTTCAATACATATATTCAAATAATTTCAAAAATAAAAATTAATAAAAATTGTATACATACATAACTAATTATCATTATCATTGTAATTATTATTAAACAAAAGGAAGAAGAAAAATACATTAGAAAATTAAAAAAAATTTTTATTAAAATTTATTAAATTTAAAAAACAAAAAATAGTAGCAGCGCTTAAGTTTAACTACATCTACTTCTACATACATATAAAAATAAATAAAATAGAAACACAATAATAATAATGATAATTAATAATGATATAACAGGTATGAGTATAAAGTAAAATAATATTAAAAGAGAAAAAAAAAACAACAAGAAAAACAGAAGATAATCAATTTTGAAAATGCAATTTTTATTAAGTGTATCTTTATTTCATTTCATTTGTCTTTTGTTATTTTCTTATTCGTACGTTGAAATGATGATAATAATGATGATGATGATGATGATAAAATAAAAAACAGAACAAAATAAAAAATAAAACAAATAATACAAATTTTAAATAATTAAAAAATATATATAAAAAAAAAAAAAAACAAAAATAAAATATGTATAATTTTAAGTGAATCATTCGGAACAACAAATAATAGAAAAGCAGATACAAACATAAATATAAAATTCATTCAAAATCAGATACAGTGTAAAAGTGAAGTAAAGATTTTTTTTTTTTTTTCAAAAATAATAAAGAATAAAAATTAATAATAATAAAAAACAAACAATTAAATGAAATAAAACAATACTACAAACACAACAAATATAAAAGAAATAAAAAATAAAAATAAAATAAAATAATTATGTTCATACATCATGTGTGTATTTAAAAACAAATAAAATATAGTTTGAAAAAAAAGTGACAAAAAATCAAGAATCAATCATTGAAATTTATTAGAGAGAAAAAACGTTCTCAGCTATCACTGCTACATATTTAAATCAATCAATTTAAGTATGCATATATGTCAATTCAGTTTTAAATCAATTCCGTTGATTATATTTTTGTCTATTTCATTGTTATGTGATGTTTATATTATTAAAAACATTTTCTTATCACAATTTATTATGTAGATACTTTTGTCTCTTCATTTTTATATCTTCTTACATAACTGATTCTTATAAATTATGTAGCAGATAAAATACAAAATATTTCCCAAAAAAATAAAAAGAAAAATGCAATACAAAAAATTAGAAAAAAAAAACCCCCCATAAGGTTTGCAAATTATTTATGTAACATTGAAGTATTATTAATAATATATATTGTCCTGTTTCTTATTATCCCAAATTAATTACGTGTATATGTATTTTTTTTCCATAATAAATCTTTATAAAAATTAAAAAATTTTAATTCAATCTATTTTTAATTTATTCAACAAAAAAAAAAAAAAAAAAAAAAAAAATGAATTGAAAAAAATCCATTAAAAATGTGCACTTTTAAAACTGTGAATATTGAAAAATTTAAAAATCACAAATTGTTATACTTGAATATAATTTGAAAATAAAAATACTTTAAAAAAAAAATGAAATGAAAAATATGAAAAATCAAATTGATGGTAACAAATAAACATTAAACATATAGTTTAAAAATATACAGAGAAATAAAACAAACGAAAATAAAAAACAATAATATATGTATTTTAAAACAATAAGAATTGCATACATTAAACTAAATAACAAATTGAATATATAAGCAAATAAAATATAAGAGAGAGAAAAAAAATAAATAAACGAAAAACAAACAAGAAAAAAACATGATAGTATGTAAAATCAAAAAAAAAAAAAAAATATACAAACAAACAATTCTATTTATAAGGTAACTGAAACAACACAAGAAAAAATAAAAAATAATACAGCAAAAAAAGAAAACTTTTAAATGGCAAATAACGAAAATAAACGGGAAACATAAAGAAAAACACAAAATAAAAAACATACACAGTGAAAAAAAAATATAATTTATTTTAATTTGTTATTTAATTTGTTTTAAGAAAATGAAAAGAATGAACAAATTAAAAATGAAAAATTAAGAGAATAAAAAACAAACACAAATGAAAACAAAAAATAAAAATAAAAATAAAAAGGAAATTATATGTATTTAATATTAATATTAATTATTATTATAATAAATAAGTATAAGAAAAATATGATTTAAAAAAAAAAATTGCAAAAAATAAATAATAATTATAAATTAAAAATAAAACAAACAAAAAAAAATTATATTTAAAAAAAGAAAGGAGAAAAAAAAATGAAAAAAAAAATTGAAAACAATAAAAATGAAACAAAAATGATACAAATAAAGACAAGATTGTTGTAAATTAAAAACAAAAATTGTATTTTTTCTATTTTATATATTTTTCAGATGCCCATTTTTCTATTTATTGATTCTTGAAAATTCTTATTGATTTTACAAATTGTTTTTGTTTTAACTTTTTACTATATGAATTATCTTCTATATACCTACTTACGAGTATGCGAATCGTTATAATTTGTATGTGCATCTGATCAATCTGATGTATTTTCTTTCTCTTCTTTCTCATTGGAATGAATCATCTCACTCCTCACAATAAATACACAAATACAACGTCATCCATTCATGTTGTAAAAATCCTGTTACATGCTGTTACAACTAGTTAGCACTGTTTTTGAATGTAAAATTTTCTAAAGTACCAGGCGAACATAATGTGGTGGTAGGTATAAAATTTTTCATATAAAAATTACAAATTATCTAAACTGAATACTACGTCATCTCACCATATATATAAACATACTACCATATACTACCATATAATACTCTACTTTCTACAATATATATTTTGATTATATTAATTATACAACCGGTTCACCTAGCGGACAATTCTGAAGTTTTGAATAGAAATCAAAAACGTTATGCACGACACCTAACAGTGAATACAGTCATGAACAAAAATATAATTGGTTAAAATTTGAATTTGAATTTGTCTCTATGGTGAATTTTTTTAAAAGAAAAATTTACCTACTATAAAACTGATAATTATGTTCGTCTGGTATAGAAGAAAAATTTTTAAATGAAAATAAAAATTGAATGACGTGACGTGGATGTTGTTTGTTGCTGGTGGTGGTGGTGATGATTGGTTGTTTAGTTGAGAGTGACTGGATTCAAATCGAATTTGTGGGAAATAAAGTATGTACAAATAAGATGGATAAATTGAAAAAAATTTACTTAGTTTTTTATATGATTTCATTCTCCGTTTTTAGGTACAAATAATAAAGCTTACAAACTATATTTATAATGTATGTTGTGTGTTTTTATTATTTTTTTTACTACAAATACAAAAAATTTAAAAATAAATTCAAACATAAAATAAGATTGGACTCATATCGATTTAAGAAGTAAACGAATAAAAAATAATTATTCTAAATTTTTAAGGATTCAAATACCAAATTAGCACATTACACATCTTATTTTTTATCAATTAAATATCCTAAAAATACGTACAATATGTAAAACATTCATCTTAAAAATATGAAATTTCTATAATGAATTTTTACAAAAGCTAAAAACGATTTCTTTTCCTTTTTCAAATTTCAGAATTTACATTTTCTCAACAAAACCCATTATTTTCCATACCATTTCATTTTCAATATTCAGTAAATAATTTATAATTGAAGGACAAATAAAATTACACACACACAAAATCACTACACGTGTAATTCAAAATGAAAAACAATTTATTTTTTTATATACATTTTATATTGAAAGGAATGTTATATCTACATACAATGTTATACACATGTATGTACCGATACATTTATAATGATTAAATATGTATAATATAATAGAAAATTTTATCATAAATCAGAAACAAATAATTATATGGTTAGATATTATAATTATATTTATACACATTATATATTATATATTTATACACATATGTATTCATTTACAAGAATAAATTTATTACATAAATATATACATATATACATTATATATATATATATATATATGTACAGTAAGAATATAAACATTTTGTCAAATTTTATTATTATCTAAAACGTCATACATGTTTATACGGTAACTGTGTACGAGTATGTTTTACATTTTATTAAAAGTACGTGTATAAATAATTCACCACACACAATTTAATGTCTTTTTAATCCACAAAATCATATTACATATTACATTACATACCTACCTTTTTATCTTTTCTTTAACATTATTCATATAAGGATTGCTCCCCTATATCACAGATATCCCTTATCTGTGCTTATTATGTATAAATACAAAAATTAATAATTGTAGTCCTATTTTTACATTATGTACATACCTCCTGTCTGTCTGTCTGTCTGTTTGATTTCAACTTATATTTTGTTTCTTTTTTTGATGATTTTACATGTGCTTACAATTTATGATTACATCTACCAAGCAACTGGTCTATATATGTACAAGAAAAAAATAAAACAAAATATTAAAAAGAAAAAAAAATGTGTGTAGGTGAGGTGATACATATCTTAAATAAAACTTACGACTCTATGACACGTGTAATATAATAGAATGAAATTTTCGAAAATGCGAATATCATGGTTTGGTTATATTTATGTTGACGTAATACCTACATGCATACAAATGGAATGATAATTTCGACATAAGAATCTTTATCATTAAATGTAGAGCTACAACGTAATGCATATGAAATATTTTTGAATTTCAAATTGATAAATCTATGGTACGAATGAGATTCCTTTATACACATAGAAATAATTCAAGAATTTCAAATATCGACTGGCCATAAATTTCAGTATTTAAGTATTCATGTAATGTAATCAGAATGTTATGTAGGATTTAGTATCGAAATGAATGAAAATAATATAAAATAAAACATCGTAATGAAGTGAGAATAATTACTAAAAAAGAAACTACTAAAAAGAAAAGTAATGTACATATGATACTGGCTCCTACTTCAACACAATTTCAGATTTAATTTTTGTATAAATTTTTATCGAATCAATTTTTATCGTGTGTGTTTGTTTATGTATGCATATCCTGCAAAATTTTTCCATTTCGATTAACCTCAATTATAAATATGTAGTATAAATAAGGAAATAATATTTTTTGTATATATCGTCTCTGCATATCAACCATATGTACTTATATGAACGTTGCGATCATAATCGCAAAAATAAAGAAAGAAACTGATAAAAAATAAAAGCAAAACAAAAGAAAAAAATCTTTTACACTTTAAAGATACATTATACTATAGTGTACTGTATAATGTTCGTAGATACATACATGATGATGATACGTCCAAATACCACCTACTTTCGCTCATGAAATCGAAAGTCATTGCTCTAAAAAATATCACACTTCAACATCAGTTATATGTTATATATAAATACATACATTTACATATGTAGGCTATCTAAAACAAATTCAACAAACAAACGTGCATTATGTATACATATTTCATTAAATGCAGATGATTATGATGATGATAATAAAAATAATGCGATATATGAACGAGTATATAAAAACCATGTTGTAGAAAACCAGTCAAAGTCAGCAGAGTTTACGCACAAGGCACAATCATAACAGATACCCACATATAGTATAAGATCACTCATATCGATATTTCAATAACTCTTTTTTTACTAAAAAAGAAACACACACACACACATTACAAATATTTGCATGCATGATTTAACCAAACTACAAATATACTCATTTACCTGAGAAAAAAATAATAAAACTTGAATTTGAATTGAGAAAGAAATAAAAAAAAAGTAAGTCAATGAACAGTGGGTATATATGTAACTCGCGACTTGCCAGTAACCAGTAAGTAAACGTAAAACCAAGTAAAATATCTTATCTTAACCGACCATCATCTCATCATCAGTAACAGTTTCATATTTTTCATTGCGCCACTTTCTTATTTCGATCTTTTTACAAATCTCTGTGTATACCTACAACACTTCTTCATGCTACTTATGAGTTATGATTTTATACATATATATACCTCTATAACTATGTATTCAAGTATTTAAATCTATATAACTTTTCAATCTTCATACCTTTCAATGATCAATCATTGTCTTTATCATCATCATCGTGTGATCAACAAACTATCAAATCCATTTATAATCGTTTTCCGCGTAATTAATCACGAATTTTTACTTTTTCAAAATATATTTTTTCTACACATTACATTTCTAATTCAATTTTTTTTTCTTTCTTATACTTATGTATACATTTTTTATATTCATTTATTTTTTATTTTATCCATTTTTACATTCATTAATTTTTTGATACACCCAATTCTTCTATTTTTACCTGAGATAGGAAACAAAAAAATATATATCAAACACAAATAAACCATATACATATACATACTTATATGTATAGTATAGAGTGTAAACAAAACGAAAATAATCATGAAACGATTTCGTTTTAATTCAAAGTCGAAATTCATGTCGACGACAAGAATTTTGGCTTTCGATTTTGTTCATTGACCTCAAAAAATTTAAGATTCAGTCAGTATGAAGAGTATATTTTAAGTACAGACAAAATTCGAATGTATAAAAATACAAATACGAGTAACATATACACATATATACATTATATGAGATTATGTATATTAAATATGAAGGAAATAAAATTGTAAAAGTAAATCCGATAAAAGTATACGAAAAATTGTGTGCAATTCGTTAATTTGAATATGGTACTTCATTGAATGAAAAGTGTGCCAATTTAACTTTCGCACAAAAACTTTGTAGTAAACAAAAACAAACATATACATACACATATGCATACATACATATATGTTGTGTATGCGAATAGGTTATATATATACTAACGTATATAGACTGTATTGTACACGTTAGGTAGACAAAAAGTGTAAATCATGCAATCAATTATATTATTATTATTACTTGACCCAGACACGAAATTTTATAGATATTATATCCACTATACTCTATACGAGAATATGCAAATATGTACACGAATCTTTTTTTCTTAAGTTTACAAAAAAAAAGAAAAGTAAAAAAAAAATTTATCAGATCTAGAAAAAAAAAATGAGGATTAGCGCTCTACTAGAGATGTGTATTTCGATAAATTTGGACATATGAGCCATTCATTATAATATTCAAGCAGCCGGAGTACAATGATTTCAAGAAAGTGAAATAAAAATATAATTTCTTAAAGGAAATAACAACTAGGTCACTGGAAATTAGACGAAAAAACATGTTCCAGATTAATTTTTTTCAAATGTACATAACTATCATAACCTCAAAATTAAAATAACATTTTAGAAACGTTTTCTTTAAAAATTCGCAACAAAAAATTCCAAGAAATCAATATAAAGTCAAATGTTAATTGTATTATTGTTTTTGCAATTTTATACACGATTAGATTTTTTGGATCATTTCAATCCCAGAACAAAAAAAAAGCATTCAATACAAAATAAAATAAAAACGAAAGTATTCAATTTATCACAAAACTTTTAAATGTGCACGAATTAAAAATTTCGACAATTCACAACGATCGTTGTCGTTCAAAATGATTTCTGTTGGCAATTTTTGACGATATCCATAATTATTTATTAACGCTTTCAATTTCGTTCTCATTTTCAGATTGTAGTCAAAACAATTTAAAAAAAAAAGAAATGAAACAAAGGCAAAAAATAAAAAATAAAAGAAAAAAACAGACTACAAAACGTCGTGTTCAATATTCATTTAGTGGAGTAGTGAAAATAATTTGAAATTGGCGAAGATGTAAAAGTTGACGCTTAAACGATAAAAATATGTTGGGCCAATATTTTATATCGAAAATAAAGGAAAACCATTTACAGAAAAAATATAAAAAAAAGTTTGTTGGAATATTTTGCGTATAAGTAAATGCGTGCCATCATGCGTATACGAATATGCATATAGTGTTTAATGTCTGCAAATGCATACATTATAATGTGAGTATGTATATGTATAGTGTAAGTAAGCGATTAATATTATAATGATGATCATCAGGGAAAGTGAATTTATAAAAAAAAAGTAGACTACGTCATTAACCGCTCATCATCGTCATTACTTACCAATAACATTCTGTGCCATGCCATCCCATTCCAGGCCAGGGCACATAAAAACAAAAAAAAAATAAGCTTAATTCATATCATATTATTCATATATTCACAAGCATATGGATACGCATATGTACATATGTATAAATGTGTTTTGTGTACAATCTCGAACGCGAGTAAAAGTGAAATTTAAAAAAATAACATTTTTTTGTCCAATTATTGCTTTATATGATGAGTACCTGTAATTGTGCACAAAAACATATGAATACAAGTATCTGTATACATATATGAACGCATATATGTACACAAAATACAGCAATGACAAAAAACAAACAAAACAACGAATTGAAAACAAAAAAATAAAATGTTCCATTCCGAACCAGTTTCCATTTAATTAAACAGAAATTCATTTATTACATTGTGGATACCAAAATGTGTATACATATGCGAGATTATAATTATTGTTTGATTTGGTTGGATGCAGTTTTTATGCACCACATACTCGTACACTTCCGGCAATGAAAATCGAAAATAATTTCCAACTAATATGTACTGTAATGTGCATTATGTCCATACGTAGATAATTGAAGAAGATATGCACATTTATAAGTGATCGATAATGATACACCAATAGATGCAAGGACGTACATACTTACTTATGTATGCATATGTAAGAGTCGATAAGAAAATATTGTGGTGATGGAAAATATGGAAAATCATTGAAGAAAAGTTAGTGAACTCGCATCGCCATAAGTGTTATATGGAAGATCAAAAGTGTAGAGAAAATTTATTGTAATTGGAATGTGGCGCATTAGTCATGATGATGATCATGATTAAAAGAAAAATTAAATTGACCTTAAAAGATCATCATAAAATTGCTAACAAACAATAGAAAGAAATTCATTTCTTAATCAAATAATAAATTACCCGTTATTCATCGTTATACATTTGCGCGTATATACATATATCTGCATTTATGTGAAAATTTCTCTTTCACTTTATATATTTTTATCGTTTGTTATAATATAATAACAACACACAGCCATCAATCATATAAACAATACACACACACAGTGTATAGATATATATCTAATAATACCATATAAACACGATTTTTTTCTTAATAAAATAAAAAAGAAAGTGAAATTGAAAGTGAAATTCTTATGTTTCTTGCTTTTGTTTTATTGTTTTCTTTCCTTATTTTCTTTTTTTTTCTTTTAATGAAGATGTTTTGAGGTCAAAGATTCATTTTCCTATACACTCATACGAGTATTCGTGTTCAGCTGCTGCACTGTTCCTCTATTTTGCTTGTTTGTTTACTTAAATAAGCGATTGTTTTTATTTCAATAATTGGATCATCGTCATCATAACCATTATCACGCATCATTATCATCATTAAAATACTAAGTATCTACACAGACATTGTGATCGTGATTAATGCATACAGCATCCATTTATGCATCTTTCTTTCAAATATGAATACGAAATTATCGATTGTGTTTTATTCACTTTCATATGTTTATATTTTACCATGTTTTACTTACCTACGTACCTATCTATGCAATGCACCCATACCTTTATACTACGATGGAGTATGTAAATATACTAAGATAATTTTTTCACATAATTTTTAGTTTTAATCGATTTTTACTCATACACTTATCTTTTACTTTTATTTCATTTCTCTTTTCATCCATTGAATACTCCACAATACATATGGAGGCCATATACCGTCTCATATCATAAAACATAAGGTAAGGAGTATACAAAAATTAGATGACATGGCTCTATAAGCGTTAGTGTAATACCACTACCACTACACTACAATAATGTCATTTCGCCAAACTTTTCAATTTATTAATGCATGGGTACTCGAAAAAGAAATTCGTGATTTGTACGCGACGGATTAAAAAAAAATAAAATCATCGTAAAACCAGTAAAACTCTTTAATACTCGTAAAATGGTCTATGACTACATGATATAGATGTTTATGATGATTTTAATTCAGTGTCAGTGTCCGACCTTATTTTTTCTTGTTAATCCAAAAAATGAAAACACTTAAACCAGAAGTCGAGTGTGCTAATCAAAAAGGTTTTGCACTTCATTTATTATTGTGCCTATCTCTTTTGTACCTCTTTATGTGCTTTTACCTTATGCATAATTTTATTTTCAAATTTTTGAATTGAAAGTTTTTCTTTGTTCGAATTTATTTTTTTTTTTTTTCTGTACATATTTTTATTATAAATGTAGCGTTTTCACTTTTTGAAAACCGCGTTTCGTATATTTTTCGTCATATCTCTACATGAACAGTTCGTATTAAACCAAAGTATAACCACGTAACCACGTATAACCAAGTATAAGTAAGTACCACCTACCTACTAATACTCGCTTCGTTCATATTAATTTTAAATCAGTCAGTCAGTCAGTTCAGTCAGTAACTTTTCACTTACGTGCACATTTATGTACATGTACATCTATTGTCAAATTTATACCATCCTACTATCTGTATGTGATGAATGCACATTAGAGAACAGAAAAGAAAACATACTATAGTAATCAGATTTACAATGAAATGAAATAAATGAAAAATACGAACAATTTATACTTTGATATTTTTTTCATTTTGCGTACTGTAGGAGGGGACGGAGGAAGAACTGAACTGAAAAAAAGAAAGTCTCTGCATGAAATTTTCCTTAATTTTGTAACTTACATATACGAATATTTGTATTTTTATGTAGATGAAAATGAAAATGAAATTCGAAATTAATGAAAATGTAAAAATTATTTAAATATATAGCAAAGAAACAATCAAAATTTAGAGGTTATCAAACTTTAATAGGCGCAAAATCGTATCTATTGGGGTATCTATAGTGCATATAAAATTTTATTGTAGGTACTGTGCAGTGCAGTATCTAAGTATGTAAAGTTTCTCTTAACTTTTACCATAATAGCCATGATGGTAAACATACAAGTATACTAATCACAATACTTTTGATGTCTTTTATTCCATGGATACATGGATACGATATTAAATTTTCATTTTTTTTGACATTTTTAAAAAAAAAAAATTGAAAAGCCAAAACCAAAAACCACAAAAAACCTTATGAAGAGGTTAAAGTGTAATGAACTGTACTACACAATGGACAAAATGAACATAATTTGACTTTCTTTCCCTTTGATCACAGTATTCGTATATGGTATAGATAAATTTTGGTCATTAGCACCATCATATATCTATAGAGATGACGGTAATTAAAGAAATTTGAATGATCTAGACCTAGAGGATGTATGGTTGCAGTAAGTAGTAGTGTTTTGGTCACATGATTAATTTTAAATTGTTATGTTGTGATCGGAAGTCTACTTTTTCTTTATTTTGAATTTGTGGCTGAGGTTATGTTATCGATCTCATTTTACTGTTTTCTGAAAATAAAAAATTTAAAAAAAAATAATAAAAACAAATTAACAAAAAAATTAATAAAAATTAAAAAAAGAAAAAAAATTAAATGATAGTGAAAATATGAAAAATACTTATTTTTTGAATCTAATCTTGTCATGCGTGAAGTAGATAAACATAATAAATGAAGCTGCGTAAATATAAATAAAAGGGAAGAAAATTTTTAATAAAATGTTTGCTAAAATGTTCAGAATTTTAAATTGATGAGAACGAGATTTTTATTATTTGAACATCGATTTTTAGTAAATAAGATAGGTGCATGATATTTATTAGAAATCAGTTAAAAATATTATGACAGTCTTTATACATTTTTCTTCAATTTTTCATAAAATTTGAATGTTGAATAAGAAATTATTTAAAAAAAAAGAAAAAAATCAAACGAAAATTTTCTTTCTCCATAGTTTTTGATATAACATGACATAACATTAACATTTTTTTTTCTTCTATGCTAGTTCTATGTTAGATGTGAATGGATTTTAGAGCCTTTTAACCTTGGAATTTTAAACGTAATAGAAATAATTTAAAATTTGTTTATTTATCGAATATTTTTCTTACTGTTTTTGTTCATAAATTCATTTTCTCTCAAACATATAGACATATATAGTGTGACAGAACGATATATGTTTATTATTTTCTGTTCAAAAATATTGTATATTTATCATCACTTCATTTAATAATAATCTGATGTAATAGTAACTGTGACTTGTTTACTACATACTTATTTAATAATCATTTTTTTTCTGTACTCGCATTAGTTTGTTGTTGTTGTTTCTCTTCAATTTTTTACACAATATCTAGTAAATAAATTATTTAACAAATTAATTATGTTTGTGTATCTGTTGTTAGTGCCATTCGGTATAGTGCGTAATATTGTCTCTTATACATATCGTACATATACGACATGTAATGTGTAATGTATAATAAATGATAATAAAATGCGTATATTTATTAGATATTAGACAAAAATAAAATATAGAAAAATTTAGAAAAAAAAATTATGTCTGTGAATATACCTTCGATCAGTCAAAATCAGACAATCTATCAACAGGAGCTCTACAGCTTTACATACATATATTAAGTATATGTATGTACTTCAATGTCCTTACTTACATGATGATCATGACAGGATAGTTTACAGAATTTTGTTTATTTCGCATTCCGTACGTCGAGAAATAATACCTGTCTATCACAAATAGCGCACAGTCACAAAAATTCCAATGAAGCAAAAAAAAAAAAAAAAAAATCTGAGGAGCATGAAAACTAAAATTTTCTTAGACATTTGAAAAAAAAAAAAGAAACGAAAATTTTCCTCAAACACAAAAAAAAACTACGAATAATTGAAAATTTTTTTAAAATTTTATTTTTCTTTGATGTTAACCTTGAAATTAAATACCTATTTACAGAACGTTTGTTACGCGGGTATGATGGGGATTGGAATGATGGGCATGGTTTAGAATTTCTCTATTTGACTCATTTTATTTTGTTTTCTTATTTATTTTTTTGCTTAATTTTGAAATTTTTTTTTGCATGCATTACTGCACGCGTGTCCATATTATATACACAGGAAATCTATACTGAAGGTTATGACATTTTTAATAAATTATTGATCAAATAAAAATAAATGTTCAGCAAAAAATTAAATAAAATGGAATAAAATAAAAAATGATAATATTTTCATTCATGAATTTATAATTACCATAGTGTGTGTGTATGTGTGTGTGTATTAAACGATAAATTAGTACCTAAAAAATGTGTACTTGCCTTTTTTATTGCAAAGAAAAAGTGGTTGATTTTTTGTATCATCAACCCCAAATAAGAACAAATCGTTATTTTATACTCCTCCATTTATGTGTGTACACGTTTTCATAAATTTTATTTATATATACAGAGATATACACACACACACACATACGTATACTTACATATGTACATACGTGAAAAATGTAGGCAGTAGGCATACCTACATGACATGAAATGGAGAAAATTCTATAATTACGCGATAACAATGTGAACAACATAGCACATGTTAGATGACCTTGAAAATAAAGTTTTGAAAAAAATAAAATTTGGCAAATCAAAAAAGCTCAGTCAAAAACAAACAAAACAATGTGCGGTTCTATATACAAAGATGTAAAAATGTATCTATACATCATGTATAGGCATACACGTAAGATGTATGTGTTTATGTGTTGTTTTCTCGGCGCTAATCACTATGTATAGTTAGTGTACTGTCACATGAGACTGATTCTGAATCTGAAAAATTCCGAAAATTTCAGAATCACAATCAAATACATTGTAGTATATGTGACCTGTTACATGGCTCTGAAAAATTCATCTGTTGAATAAATTCCGGTTTGTGTTTCCGTTTTGTAATCTGATTATTTTCAGAATAGAAAATGAAACATGCTGACAGTAAATGTAACATGTCACATGTACCTGAAATCTGAATCTGAATTCATAGCTAAACCACTCAATAAATTGACATACAATTACTTGTTTATATACAACTTGAAGATCGTAAGATAGAAGACAGAAGACAGAAGATTGACTTTATTTCACCCTCCATTGAAAAGTGCGTCTTACCTACGTACTCGCCACTCATAGTAGTTATTGTTCGATGGTTTAATGTTCACTCGATAAGTAAAGTGTTTTATAACAATAACAAATTTAAAGAAAAATATTGAAAAGGAGTTTTCAGATTCAGAATCAGAATGAACAAAAAGTGAATTCTGAATCTGAAATTTTACGTTTCAGATTCAGAATCAGAATAATGTGACAGTACACTTAGTGTATTTCGAAAGCAATACAATCATAGTGTAAATATCAAACACAGAAACACATTATACATTCGAATGGAACAAAATATATAATAATTGCGGACTGAGAATGAATGATTTTTTTTTTATTTTTGACATCAGTTTTCTCATTAATTCAAATACGCGCCGCACCGTATAGTGTTGTTGATCGCTTGTTTTTTATTTTCCATTTACGTATAAATGTATTAACATAGAAACAAAAATTCACACAGAAAACAAAAATAAATAAATTGAATTAACGCGATAAACAATAAAGTAAACACAACAAAAATATGGAAGAGACAGAGAGAGAGAGAGAGAGAGAGAGAGAGAGAGAGAGAGAGAAGAGAGAGTTGCGTTATGGATAAGATGATAAGAAATATTTTAAAATTGTTTATTTTGGAGCCATGTAACACACTTATGTAACACATACAACAACCCTAAAATAGCTACTGTATCTGTACATAAAGTACGAGCGTAACGAGTATAATATAATACAAAAATACAGTATTTGATGGTATAAGTACAAATTTACTATGTAAAAAGCCTATTCGCAAAAAAAAAAATCTAGTTCTTGACATTGAAAACTGAAAAAAGAAACAAACACTGAACGACTGAACAAAAAAATTATTTATACCTATTTATTTTAATACCCAGACAAATTCGATTCGAAAGAGAAAGGGTAATTAAACCTGACTGCAAAGTCTGGACTTCACAGCCAAGTCGGGGGAAAGTAACAATATGCGTTTCCACATATTTAACACCCCGTACGAATATTTCGTTTTTTTAGATATTATTTGTTATTCTTAATATCATTTGTTATTCTTAAAACTATTTGTTATTCTTAAAACTATTTGTTATTCTTAAAACTATTTGTTTAGCCGTTGGTCCGTTGGTTAACCTGATGTGACATTTAACATCCAAAAGTTAACTTAATTTTGAATCTCCGCCTTGTTTCTCGAACAATTCCTGTGATCTAGTTGAAGCTTTGCTCATAAATTCTCAAATGATATGAAAATGTTAAGTGGATCTGGTGAAGGGTCTTTAATTTATTTCCTTTTAATTTTTTTTTTTTTTGCTTATGTTGTTTTCGTAATTTTTATACTTCTTTTATATATAAAAATTTAGCAGCAACAACTTATGTTTCTATTATTATTTTTTCGCTGCTTTACACTATATCGTCGTGTGTATGTATGTATTTCTCATATTTTAAATGTAAACAAGAAAATTATTATTTTTCCAGTTTGGTATTGTTTTTCAAAAAATGTAAATTGATCGGAAGTGATCATTATATCATATATGTATCTACATATCACAACACAAAGTACACATGTATACAATATTACCCGCATATTAACACGTAATATATGGACGGACTGTCATAAATTGAACAACATTAGGTAACAAAGAAGCAATAATGAAAAATTTAGAGATGACAATTGACAATTAAAATGCTAACATTGCAAAATTTCAATTTAGAATAAGATACATATAGTAAAATGTAAACAGTTTAGTGTAGGTAAATGAAGATGTATACGTTATATGTTATATGTACTACCACGTGATGTAAAAATAAATTTTGTCTCCAATAATATATTTTTTAAAAAAGAAATGAATTTAGTCTGTAACTAGAGATATATGTTCACTAATTCCAGTCCAATAAAATAAAAATCCACCTTCAAAAATTCAGTCCAGAAATACAAAAAAATGAATATATGTATAATGTTATTCCTATTATATGTATGGGTGAAGTAAGTTATAAAAGAGTATCAGATTGCATTGTCTGGTCTTTGGTGTCTTTTGTCACGTCTGGTAATTGTAAGATTTATCCTTTCTTATGTATCCAAAGTTTTGAATCTATAATCCACAAAACAAAAATATTCCCATTATGTTACACTCCCTTTCCTCTCCTACACGAAAAAGCAAAATTCATTTGACATTTAAATCACCTTATTGACCGTGAAAATTTTAAACAACAAAACTTGAGCACATTATATACCAGCACAATAAAAAAACTTAGTATTAAAAATATATAACAAACAAAATGTTTCGGAACATTTTTTTGTTTTCCTTTTTATTTGTTTTCAATATAATTTGTACATTTTTTTTTTAAATAACAGCAGAAATGTTGAAATTTAAATTTAAAAAAAAAGGAAGGAAAAATTCGTATTTCTAAGAAATCATTTTCTTTTTTTTTTCAATTTTTTTATTCTTAAAAATAAACAATGAAAAAAAATATAATATAGTGTATGTATGTGTATGCATGCATTATAATCAAACCAACCACAAGGCGAAATATGATAATTGTTCGTATATGCACAAACATATAGTATCTATATATGATGTTCTAGTGGTTCTAGTGTGCGTATATGAAATGTGAAACTTCAGAAAAAACAGAATTTCAATATACATACTTCAAACTTCTATATAATGTATATATCTACATATGGTTGGGATGTTTTTTTTTTAATTTTCGTCCTTTGATCTTGTTTTGTATTTCTTAAATCCAGCTAACAGCCGGGGAATTAAGTTTCACTGACCGAATAATGTCTGTACGTTTTTTTGTTTTAAATTTTTTAATTGTTTTCATCCTCTTTTTGTTCATAATTTTAAAATTTCAATTTGCATACTCATCATACACATTTATGCCTGAATGTATTACACATTTCAGATTTTGAATTTCTTCTATAAAAAACAACAATCGATACATACTCATGCGGATGGAAAAAACTTAAGTCCCACCAAAATCCAATAACGAACAAACAACACAAAAACAACATTTAATAAGAGTAATAAAACGGCAGTAGAAGCAACAACATCAGCAATAGCAACAAAATGGTCATACAACACATATACACTAACCACATATAGACCTATGCTATGCCTATAGTAAATATTAGTGGCACACACCGCACACCGCACTTATTGGACGGATATTATAAAAATTCGATTTCGATATGAAGTGAGATGACGAAAATTTCAACAGCAAAAAAATACAAAATGAAAATGAATAGCAAAGCAACAGCAGTATGGAGATTTGAGAGTGGTATTTGATTGATGTCATTCACCTATGAAAGTGTAAATGACCTGATTCGCTGATTTCGATATTCGATTAAAAATACAAAAAATTGAAAAAGACGAAAAGTAAGTAAAAATAAAAATTATTGATAATAATCAAAGAGGGAGAATAAAATAATTTTATAAATACATATTAAAATCAATAATTGTATATTTGTGTATGGAAATGAAATGGAATTTTTGGATTATTTTTTTCGAGGAATTTACTAAACTAAATTTATGATACATACAATTAAAATGTATATTTCATTTCATAAAATTCTAAAAAAAAGTACAAATGATTTACATACTCATATCATTCATCACTCAAAAATATATTACTCATGACGAGTTTTTTATTTAATTTTCATTTAAATTCAAATTTAATTACATATTAGAAAATTAATCGATTTAGTTTAAAATTTTCATTATTAATTTCAATTTCAATTCAAAAAATTTAATTTTTTTTTTTATTCTTCTCTGAAATTTTATAAAAATTTCTAGTGAAAAACTTTTTACATTTTAGAAAACAAATCAGAAAATAAACAAATTCGCACGTGTATTTTTTAGGTTTTATGCTTTTCATTCGTTTTTTAACTTAAAAAAATATCATCAGTTATGGAATATGTTAAATTTATTGTGAATATGTAATTGAAATAATAAACCTTATACATGTAGAAAATAAGAAGAAAATGAAGAAAGTTGATACCGTGTTACGTATGTACATAATAATTATGTACACAGTGTACATGAATGCATAATGCATATGTACGTTTTCGTAAGTTTTTTTTGAGAATTTTATAAATTCTATTCGCACACGTAATAAATATAATCATATATTTTGGTACTTATAAATATTTGAAAGTATAAAAGATATTCACAGAATTTTTATTTTTTTAATTTTTTCATTTTCAATTTAATTTAATTTATTTTTTTAGTTTATCTAACACACGATTCAAATTATTCAAACATGACCTGACGTGATAATAATAAACGTTATTCATTATTAATTGTATAATACAATACCACACGTCAAGTTACTATGTACTTATGTATCTTTGTACAAGTATTTAGAATTTATCTAGAACCTATACACAATATATGTATACATATAGATAAAAAAATAAATATGATATAAGATAATAATAATGTCTACATTATTTAACTAAAAATTATTGTTAATCGTTTTTTATTCTCTCAAATATCAAAATTGAGTTTTATTATTGATAAAAATTTTTATTATATTATATCGCATAGTAACAATAATTCAACAATTACGTATTCGTATATGTACATAAGTATGTATATTATGTATACCTGCGTAGGTATATACTATATGTACGTGTTTCGTCTTATCTATTTACAATACACTTGCTAATAATATGTTGCATATTATAGATAGAACCACAGACAATATATTGTCTGTGATAGAACATAAATTCACGTTCGATCGTATTATAATGTTTAAATATAAAGCTAAAAGCAAACACACGTGACACGATTTTTGAGAATATGATATTGTGGATTTTTATTAAAACGATTCATTAATTATTATTCGATGAAATATTTAAATTTGATGAATATTATCCAAGAATTATTGTTTTTTTTGTTTTTTTAAATTTTAAATTCGACAGATATGGATATATTTTGCAGTTCATATAGACACATATACGTATAAGCAAATCATTAAACAATTTTTATTTGAATGTTAGTAGGTAGGTATCTTCCCAAGATGGTTAGGTTGGTTGAGTAAATATGAAATTTTTTGAATTTTTATGTTAAAATTAAATTAAAATTATCAATAATTTGACCAGATGATCCTTTTACGTTTTTGTCAAGTTTTTATTATCTTTTGGAAATATTTTTCATATAGTTTTCATTCTCACATGCTCGCATGTACGCGTATAGATAATTAAAAAGAGTAAAAAATAAACAGATCGAAAATGATGAAAAGGTTTAACGATTGTTTTAACTAAAATTACAATACGCATAAATAAAACATCATTACAGAAATAAATTTTATACGTATATATAGTTCTTACACGTCTATCATGTATATACAGATTACAGTTTACATTTACACATGGTAATGTCAAAAGATATTTTAATATTTTATTATTCTCACAGATGTCATTTACTTCCTACACAAAATCCTTTTAAATTATAATGCATACACGTTGATATTATTGCTCTTTTCTTTGCTTTATATTTATATTGTCACATCAATAGAAGTAAAATTTAGAGCGATCCTGTTGACGTATATATAATAAATATAGGTATAGGTATAAGTAGAAATACATACAATTGAAAAGGTCAAAAAAAATCAAAAATAAATTAAATTTTTTCATATTTTTAACTATTTTTAGATAATGAAATTTCTAAACTTTATATTATGAACATACATATGTATGTATAAATATAGGTACAATATGTATGCAAATACGTAATTACATAAATATACATGTGTATACATATTCGTGTAACTGCGTTTATTTATTTGAAATTTCGAAGAAATTACATATATTCTCTGGAGGTGTTTCAATTGAAATAAAAAGATTTTGCGTCATATAAAGCATCCTTTTACATTTTTGTATATGTACATATATAATACAAAATTCAATATAAAACTTAAATACGAATACATAATATATGTATGTATGTATGTGTATAATTATATTTTCTCGTGTACTTGAACCCAAATTTCTGAATTTCATCATATCCTTGGTATAAAATGTTATATACATAAATATAAGCACACATGCATATGTATATATCAGATATAATATTATTTGAAGGACAAGGACATTCTCATCTACACCTTTATTACAGATTTATATACGTAGCGTGTGCTTTTATGAAAATGGAAAATTCCATATAGAAAAAAGAAAATCTGTGAGATATGTGAACTTTAAATAGATATAAATCCCTTTTCTTTTATTCTAGAAAAAAAAAATGAAATGTGTAAAATAAATTTTGAAATGAAATATCTGATTTTGATTTAACCATTTAACACATGTACTATACATATATGTATCTCTGTACATTTCGTTAGTTTTGTTATCTCTTCACTTGTATGAATCACAAAATTCAATTTTCTATACATCCAATAACATTTTTTATCATAATATATCCTTATACCTTGTTGCCCCTTGTTGCAGTCTGTTATTGTCGTCAATTAACCATTTGTCATTATTTGTATTTTCTTATTTAGATATATCACCCTATATTGTGTTGTATATCATCAATATCATCAATGTCAGCCTACTCTTCTTTTGCCTTGCCTTTGACATTCAACTGCAAAAAATTCCATATGACCATGAACTTAACCAGAACAGATTTGCCCTTGTCTCTATGTATTATCGTATTGTATATAAAATTTACATAAATATATATACACATTTATCTGTATATATACATGTAATGTATGTATGTATGTATATGCATAATGTAATATGCATTATGCATTATATACATAGAATACAATATACACCACAAATTTACGTGCATTATAAAGTACAATGGCAGGAATATCGACTGTTACCGGCATTACCCTTGTTCGCCTCTAATTTAAATTTCGAAATTTGAAGGACATTATGTATCTGCACGTATCTATATATACAAAGTTTTGTCTTTTTTTATTTATTTCATTTTTACATATTTTTGCGCATGCATGTTTAATTTGAACAAAAAATATACTACATACATAAAATATTATACACACATAATATTCTAAAAGGATTCTGAAAGGATGAAATTGGCTCTCATTAAAAATTATTGTACATTAGAAATATAAGAGAGAGGGACAAGACACGTTTTGATTTCATTTATTTCAATACCTAAGTATATAGAAAAATTTTACTAGCTGATTTATTATTGTGATACAAAAGGATCTAAAGGATTCACAAGTCAGTGAAAAAATAAGAGAGAGACGAATAGGCTGCACAATAATAACTGCAAATTATAGAAAAATTCTCTTCATCCTTTAAGAATTTGTGTAAGGATACACCACGATACACTGTCTTTTATTGTATAAATTGTAGACAAGAAAAAACTATATAATTTTAATATTTTTTTTTCAAAAATTCAATTTTAAAGTATAACAAAAAAAATCGAAAAAAAATGGTAGGTACAGGATTCAATTTTTCTAAAGAATTTAAAAACTTTTTTAACATCCGCCACCGTAATCTATCTGATCAATTTCTTCGTTATCTTCAAATGCATATATGTACATATATGTATGCACCTGAATATATTTTTTAAATTTAATCTGTATATATGCATAATGGGCACTGTGTAATGGATAGTATGTATCATATTACAAAAACCACATATCTTTTCATATTTCCTGGCATAAAAATAAATCAAAATAAAAATAAAAAAAAATAAATATTTAATTTAACGGAAGAATAAGTAACGGAAACATATCAAGGCTATCTGTATATTAATATCATCGTCTTTTGTATAGTATGCAAATTTATTTTCCAAAAAAATTTTCATTTTTGCATAGCTGTGGCTGAACTGCAACGATAAGTTTGATTTTGATTCAATTTGTTGTGTATCATTTTTTTCTCACACTCCTTAAGAATTAAATAATATTTTATTACGGGGTGGGGAGAATCATATCAGAAATCACAAAACACGTCTATAAAAAGTATTCATGTAGACAAGAAAATGCACAAGCACGACCAAAACGACTAAAACCATGACATGCTATGCTATGATGATAAAATGTTGAGAAGAAAATCAAAAATTTAACGAACGTAAGCGTAACGTAGCGTTAATCATCATCGTCAAATAATTGAAGCAAATTGAAGTAGCCTTCGATAGCAATGTAACTGTCCTACATTTTTTAGTGATTATTTTCGATTTATCTTTTTTATTGTGTTTTGTATTCACACTACACTGTTCTAGTATTATCTGCATACATATACAAGTACACTATCGATGAAACCTTCAAATTATGTCAGTACTTTCTACTAAGAGATGTCATGAACGTAATGTATGAAATGAATTCAATATAAACAAAATTTCAATTTTATTTTTTCCTTTACTTTTCTTCTTTTTCTTTTTCTTCGTCTTCTTCATATTTTGCATTTATGTGTATTTTATTTTGAAATCTAATATATTTTTAAAGATCATTTTTTGTTTTTGTTCTTTTTTTTTTAGTGCAAGTGACAAAAATAAAATAATAAATGCAAGGAGATTTAAAATGCAAATGCAATATGCATGCGAATTTTTTGAATTGAATTTAAATATACCACCACGAATGAATTAAAATAAGCAAAATAATCAAAAAATAAATAAATAAATAAAAATTTTAACTAAATTTAATATACAGACGACGATACTATATACATAAGTATGCATATGCATTGCATTAATGAAAACAAACGGATCAAATCTCATAATTGCATTCTTGTTCACATCTCATACACTGAGAATTTTTGAATTCAGATTACGACAGCAAATATTCTTCTTCTCGTGCATACAAATGCACAACAATAATATACATTTGTATTGGTTATTATATGTAATAAATTGTTTTGTCTATAACAGAAATATAACAACAATCATAACAGCGTCATAATTATCATCACAAAAGTTATTTTACAGAATCATCGAATCCTCTTTCATTTTCTTTTTTATAAAAGACAAATCAAAAATAAATTTAAAATGAAAACAAAAATCAGATAATGAAGATGTGATCTTAAAACCCTGTCAAATTGTCATATCAACCAAAAATAAGAAGAGCCAAATAAAAATATTATATAGGTACTAAATCTTAATTTTTTTTATTTTTGCGATTGGGAAGAGATTCCTTTTTTATGTAAGTAAGTATATATATATGTATTTGCGTATGCATAGACAGGCACAAATAATTAAATTTTTTTATTTTCATCATTTACTCATTTATTCACACCTTTATAGCCATATGCGCAATCAATATACTATATAAACCTTGGTATTGAGTTTTTCTGACACAAAACACTCTCGATCAACCGTTTTATACAGCCAAATTCTCAAAAATCGATCACACACAAAACCATAATTCATTTTTAAATTATAGATTTCAAAAAAAATTTCTTCTGCTCCTCTTATGGTGCTTGCAATGCACTACAATCACCTGTTCTTATACGTACGCACTATAAAATATTTTCTAACTCTAAGGAAGCATTGAAGTTAATAAAATTGAACATGCTTCAACTAATTTATGTTTGCATACATTTATTATTACATACATAACATTTACGTTTTTTTAATTGTAAAAACAATTAGAAATTCAAAAAAAATTAAAATTATCAAAGTTCCCATTTTATATATTACCGACAAGAAAAATTGATTTACATATACATACATATGTACTTACATTAATAGTTTTATTGCATTTCATATTTAATAGCTTTCTTTTTTAATTTTAAAGGACCAAGAGGAAAGAATTTTCTTTATTATTTTTCTTTTTTTTTTTTTTCAAGTCAATAATACAAATTTTTTTTACATTATATCGAATGGCTGATGCTAACCAAAATTCAAATTGTAACAGCAGAGATATTACGTGTGAATGTGAAACAACAGAACAACACCCAATCGATTTTTTAGGTGATTCAATATGTAAGGTACCGACTTCAAGTGTTCGAGAAATTGTCAAAAAATATGAACCAGATAAGGAAGTTAAGATAAATTTTCATTCGGCACCACATTATAATAGTGGAGGAAGGCATACAATAGCAGCAACATCATTATCAAATGCTACTACCAGTTCAGGAATTGAATCAATGAAGATGGGTAGTAGTAGTAATGGTAACAATAGTAATACAGCATCAGGAATTGATCTTACTGTTGGTAGCGGTAGTAGAGGTAGTGATGTTATAGGAAGTACATCATTCGTGTCAGCTAATGATTCCTTTAGAAATGTTGCATCAAATAGATCAGGAAAATTAAAAAATGTATTATCTGAAAAACAATTTTTGGATGAGGATCGAGCTACATATTTATCTCATATTCCGATTTTACAACAAAATAGGTTAGTATTAGTGCTAAAAAATAGTTAAAGTTAAAGCATCATATAGGTGACAGACATAGAAGAGAATATTTTCTATTATTTTTATATACGTACAAAATTTACAATTTTCTTTTTTTCATAGTTCTGCATCTCAATATTCCAAAGAATCGTACGATTCAAGAAATCGTAGTAAAGAAAATTCGTCGCAATTCGATTTTGAAAAAGATATAACCGATGCATCATACAAAAGTAGAACATCAATCACAAAAACATATCAAGGTGAATATTTTTGATTGATAGTTCTTATTATCTTTTCGATTATTTTTAATTCGCAATAATTATCATCAAATTTTGTATTTCATCTTTTTTTAATTATATTTTTTAAGGAGTTCGTATTACGACCGACATATTTTTTGATTCATTATCGAGGATACCAGAAAATTGGATTGTGAAACGTATTGAAACTGATATTCCACAAAGTAAAATTATAAGTGAATTTCAAAAAAATAATGGTGCTTAGTACAAAAATATACTCGTATATGTGAATGTGAATGTATAATGGATTGAGTAAACTCATAATAGGTATATCATATGGCCCCAAATTCATAATTTGTATAAAGCCAATTATTCAATCAGGAGTATGAGAAAATTTTTAAGTTTAAAAAATTTATTTTTTTTTTATTTTTTTGTATGCCAGTGTAAATGTATATATTTTTTTTGATTTTATTTTTATTATTAAATATTTTCCCGTAAAGGGATTTTCTGTATCTTAAATCTAAAATTTGAACAAACGAAATATGAGTATTATAGAAAATGACATTAGTATAATAAATTTCTTAGAAACTTGAATACATTTGAAATTTTTTCAAATCTTTAATGCTTTTATAAATTTAACTTTTTTTTTCTTTTCACATGATTGGGAACACGTGTAATCGATAAAATGTTTACAAATTTTTATGTTCTAGTGATTCTATGTAGAAGATTTTAGAAAGAAAATGATTTTTGTTTTTGTTCAGATTTTATAATTAATCCCAAGCTATCACCAAACTATCAATACCTGGTAAAAAATTAAGATAAAACATGAGTCAAAGACACTATAATAAAGTTGTAATTGTATTAAACATATGAATATCTAGGTTATTTCAATTAAAATATAACTCATTTGTACGGCAGTCTAAATGCAGATTGAGTGAATTTGCATTGACGTACTCCTATTAACAATTTCAATGCAAATTAAAATTCAAATACATATTCGTTCAGTTTACTTTATTGACAAGTAAAACCCAATGTGTAATGAAAACTCGCATAATTATACTTACTTTGATATGTGTATTTTTAATTTTT
Organism: Villa cingulata; assembly: GCA_951394055.1. Lineage (NCBI taxonomy): Eukaryota > Metazoa > Arthropoda > Insecta > Diptera > Bombyliidae > Villa > Villa cingulata. The sequence goes on along the minus strand of OX596020.1, from coordinate 4,614,862 downwards.
TATAATTGAATGGAAGTATCCTGACTTTAGTACATATCGACTCAATGCGAATCAATGTTTTATACATAAAAATTAAACAGTCCGGATCTGGATTTTTCCAGTACGATTCTCATTTCGCATTAAGTTAAAATCGCATTCAAACTGAAGCATAAACAAGATAAGTAAGTCTCTTCATATATAGAATTCACGCATATGTATATGCAATTTATAAAGTGTGAAAGTGGTAAAAGTTATTGAACATGTGTTGATAATTTAAAAAAATTTTCTTAATAATTCGATTTTTAAATTTCCATAAAAGTAAATATCCTCACACTTTTACGTCTGTATCTTACATATTACGCATTCATCTTTATTATAAATGCGAATAGGTATATTATAAGATATATATATGTAAATAATTATATATACATATATGTATGTATATATTTGCTATTTATGTATTCATCCAATATAATATATAGTTACATACGCAGTCCTCACATCAATTTTCTTTTCTTTGTGTTTTGATAATAATAATGCCGATGCCGATAATATTTTACATACACAGTGTAATAACCTTGAAAAATGATAAGAAAAATTCTCTTCTAACATTGAAAAATAATGAATAGAAAAAAAATATAAAGGACCTTTGCATGAGACGACTGTTGCTTATACTGCTCTGTAAATGCGTGTATTTGTGAAATCTACATAATAAAAATTAAGCCCAAAAATAAAAAAGAGAGAAAAAAAATATTTATACGCACTTATTTAACATTAGATTTTTGGTAGGAATATGTACATAATGTAGGTATGTATGTAATGTACGAAAATATCTGATACATTAAATACGCATTAAATTTATTTCGATTTTATTAATAATTTATTATTAATGGAAATTGAAAATGATCATTTTATATCGATTTCTAAAACAATATGAAAATTGATATGAGAGAAAAATAAAACATTATTAAATTAATTAACATAAAAATATCAAATTAATTGAAAATTAATTTCCGTTAAAAATTACGTTTTAATTTTGAATGTTAACGAATGTAATCGTATCTTCTAATACATCTATAACCTAAGTACTTATAAAGTAATCACAATAATACTTTTATTCATTGTTTAATAATAGGTGTTTTCGATTTGGCAAGTACTTGCGAGTACTAAAATGTGTCTAGGATAAATTGTTAAAACGAACGACACAAAAATCATTCGTAACTACTTCCATTTACTTCCAGCAAAGACCATAGAAGAATAATTATTCTTCTATGGTCTTTGCTTCCAGCTACTTGAAAAATTTTTCATGAATAGCTGGGAGTAGATGGTTTAGCATGGACATTTACTTTTTCTACTAGCAAGTACTTGAAATTGCCAAATCGAAAGCACCTAATAAGTCAATTATATTATTTATACCCCAGACAGATCATAATGGAGTGCTTATCTTAATAGCTATCTACATCCTACAATAAGCACGTTAATTTCAACGAATAACACACACTATAAACTATGTGTACATATATTATATGTCAATTATTTTGACATTTTAACATGGCGACGTTTGATACTCACGTGCTCGTATTTGACGTAGGCTATAGTTTAGAATAAAAAAAATTTTTTTTTGTTATAAAAAATCTTATGTGTCTGTGACTGTATGGGAAATTTCGAATAAATTTGAATTGCACAAGGATAAAATTATTTTGGTCTATCTAGAGTATAAAATTCATATTCTAAATAATTTTATTATACAATTAAGATTAAATGGTGTACTGAAATAATTAAAACCAATCTAAAAATAATTATTTTATTTAATTCATATACAAGTAGAGTCTTTAACCTAGAATCGTTACAATAGATACACAATACATTTACAATCAATAAATACACAATACACAGTACATTATAAATATTACAAATAATATTAGTAGAAAAAAAAATAAAATCCAAAATCTTAATTAAAATTAATTGAAATTTTTGTGACAAAATGTGTAAAAATTTTAATTAGATGCAGTATACGTTTCAGAGAATACATAGAAGCAACAAGGTATTGGAAAAACAAAAACCGATTTAAAAGGTATAAAAATATCTAAAGATGATCTAATTAAAATCAAGAATGCAGCAAGTGGTGTGCCGCAAACAAAATACGACAAATACATTGGCATCGATCCCGGACATAGACTCATGATGGGAATCGTGAAGTGTGATGTCTCAGATCCGACAAAATATGAGAATTTAAAAATAAAAAGTAGAGAGTTCCATAGCAGCACCGGACAAAGAACACGGAAAGCAAAATTATGGAAATGGACTAAAGAGATCGAAAAGACAAGACGCAATTATTGCGAATCACACGAGTTCCTAATTTCATCGATGAGTATATTCTACAAAGAATATGTAGAATACAGGTTGAAGATGTTCGGGTCGATGCAACAGACGTACAAAAAACGTAAAGTGACGAGATTAAAATTTCAAAAATACATTGCAACCGAAAAAGCCATAACTCAGTTATTGAAGAAAATCATCACCAAAAAAGAAAAGACTTTAATTTTGATGGGTGACTATAGAACGCCACAGAATTGCACAGTAAAGGGTTATATCCGTTCCCCTTGTCCGCAGGTGCTGCGAAGACTGAGAAAGGTTGCAGATGTAAAAGAAGTTGACGAGTTTCGTACATCGAAACTTTGTTCCAAATGTTTCATGGAGTTAAAAACACCTAAATCTCCACACCGTTTCCAAGTTTGCCAAAACTGTAAAATGGTGTGGAACAGAGATATTAATGCAGCAAACAACATGATTCATTTAGGAACAAGTAACGAAAGACACGAAAACTTTGTCCCCGATAATCTCGTCACTTCCCCCCCTCGAAGAAAAAAACGGAAAAAATAGAAATCACAAGTAAGTATTTCGTACTCACATGATCGCCTTAATATCATAATATAATTAACCAATATTTCATCTACTTCCAGAACTTCACCTGATTTGTAAATTCACCTGATTTGACGATATGCTATGACGACCTACATGAATGCTGGTTTTAACTTCAAAAATATCTTCTTACGAATGGTTATTAACAAATTAATGAAATAATTTGTTTACAATGACTAAGATTATTAACGTTGCCAGATATTTTACGGTAATGCCTGTACCAAACTACAAATTTAATCTCTTCATCAAACTAACAAATTAATAACGACAACCATTGCATATGCCTTGCTTGTCCACCTCTTTGCACCGATCACTCATCATTTAAAAGATTCAGATTTTCGAAATTTTCATTTAGAAAATAGTATCAGACTATGGCAAGGTATGTGGGAGTATAAAGTTCCTGGAGCTGAATGTTTTATTGCACCAGTAAAACCAAAAACAAGAAATTTATTTATTGGCGTACTAGTATACGATAATCTACCGAACTTTTTCCTGGAAGAACGTATTACATTTTCAATGACTTTTCATATAAAAGAGCTCCTGGGTTTCATCACCAAAAGATTTCTTTTTTCCTGAAACTATACCAGAAGAAGTTTCAAGCTTGGAAGAAGAACGTGCTATTTTTCGTTTACCAGCTGGACTACATTTAATGGACCCATCTTTCTACACGGTTTACTTAATATCTTTGAATATAAAAATGTTTATATCTTTGTTATGAAAATATACCATATAAAAAATTGAAAATTTTTAGACTTATGCCAGTCTACTGCAACAATCTTGATTTTGACCAAGAAAAAATTCATGAAAAAGATGGTAAACAGAAACAAACTGACCAAACACCAAAATCAACAACATCTGCAGAATAGAATAAAGGTAGTGCTAAAAGTTTGTCCTCAGTTAAATATGATGTAACAGCAGCCACAAGTTTTGGATGTAGCTGTCTTTTCAGATCTCATTGGCAAGAAGAAGGAGTCTATCGGAGCTTACACTATTTATATAATCGGTAAAAATAAAATTTTCTTCTGATTTTCATAATTACATATACATATAATTACATATAATAGTCTACGAGAAATCAGTGAAGAATCATCTCAACAACCACGTAAACGTTCAAATTCATTACGAGTTCCACAAATTGAAATTTCTTTATATCAAGGACCCGGGTCTACTACTCGCGAAGAGCTGCAGTCATATATTACATCGAAGTTACAGAACTATCGTTTTCACCGCTATTATCAGGTATATAAATTTCAAAGTAAACTCATGAACCGAATTTTCAATATTATTCTTTCAATATTCTTAAATAACAGAGTCCGCATTTCATCCAATTGGCGGTAAATCAGCAGGAGCAACATCATTGATCGAAATAAACTAAAATGTAGAAGCGGAACTAAAATGTTCTCAAAATCTGTTAGAGCTCTTGATTCCGTAAAGGTTCAAACCATTTTTTATTAAATAAAATTTAGCCAATTGTCACCTTAGTTTTTATTTTGTCACATTCAAGGATTACCATCGAAGCTTGGATACTGGCGAAAAACATCTGTCATGACCCCAACTTGACCAAAGGAAAAGCATGCCAAGTTTAAGGTAAGTAAAGAGTCCTATGAAAATCATATTTGTAATTCCTGTAGATTACACAAAAGTTTATGTTGGCATATAGGCAAATCAGCTGGTATTTAGCATACAGTAATGCAGAGATACGATTACATACATTATGTAGTACATTCATGAAGAATGCACACGTTAATAAAGTTATTAGGACATCACAATCAACAGGATCTAAAACGACGGTCACAGCACATATACCAACACCCTTCCCATACCATCTAAGAAGACAAGTATGTAAGTATTATTTATTCTTAATATTTTTAAAAAATTGTTTTATTTTCAATTTTTTCAATAAACATTATTTCAGGCATTCACTGATTCTCAATTAGATGCACTTAGCAACGCTGGCAGTATGGTTGCTGGATTTTGTGGACATATGCTTAGATCACATACAGATTCTCATATAGATTACAGTGGATCGGATGAATCAGAAGCTCCAGAATCATAATTTCATATTACGAAGGACGGAGGAATTGATTATGAAATGGTTCTTTTTTGTCTATTTTACCGTGTTCAAAAGAGATTCAACTACTTGTTCTCTACAGGTATTAGAAACTGGATTAAACATTGGGAGTGTGGAAGTTACGACAGCGTTCACATGCAATTTCTATGGGAATTATTAAAAGAGCACTACTACATCTTGGTTGTCCTCATGGCTGTGTAACGATGGTATATATTAAGTTTTTAGTTTACATACTTACATTTTCTTTTCATATGTTTGATTATATATATTGCTCAGGCATAAGAGGTCCTCCAGCAGAGTTCCTTAGAATTCAGTGTCAAAAAACATTACCTCGAATGTTACGTCAGGTGTAGGAATAACAATTATAAAAAACTCATCAGCTTCAAAGTAGGTGCTTGCATGCCACTTTTTTCATTGGTATATAATAAGGGGGTTCATTTCACGTCGTAAACTTCGCAATCTTCCTAGTTCATTTCCATCCATTTACAAATCTGTGAATGTAAAATGCTTCGCAGTTTCTAAATTATATTTTCGTAGTTTCGTAGTTAATCTTTGACAATTCTTTGAAATAAAAATTGTCGTAGTTGGCATAGAAATTAAAATACATATAAGAAAATAAATTGCTAGGTTCATTTAGTAATCACGACTTTGCAGTGTTGCAGAAATGTTGCTTTTAATGTCACTATAAATAAGTAACATTAAAATTTTTGTGTTACGATTAAGTAACTGATGCATATTACGACGTTTTGACATTTGTGTTAAAAAATTTAATTTTTTTAAAAATTTTTTCATTTTGAACAATTAACTTTGAAAAAAGAACTAAATTCAATATATAATCAAACTTCAAAATTTTAATCTTAGTAGTAGTCATCGCAACATCGAATTTTATGTTGCAAGTATTGTGTTATTGTTATGTTAGTCTCTAATGCAGTGTTAACTTTATGAACCCACCCAATAACAGATAAAATAAAAACAACTACGAAAAAATTTTATCGTTCATTTCAACAGAACTACGAAACTTGAAAACTGAAATGAATCCCCTTAATATATTGAATTTGGACATATATTGGCGGCATATCATCGTCTGGCGGACAAGGTGGTTACGCAACAGATTTTAGTAATGGACTAAGTTACAGCTGTACTGATAGAGTTGACAACTCGATTTGTTGATAAGGAATTCTGCTAAGGAACTCAGAACGCAGGAGGATATGGCCATGTATTGTGATGTCAGACAATTGGTTACGTATGTGAAAGGAGCTCATGCTGGACCATTTAGACGAGTAGCAGTAAGTGGAATTTTGGCTGTTACACGAAGACCTAGTAAACACGTGTGATAAGGTATAAACTTAATGCCTTACGTACATTACTTAATATTAATACTAATATGATTATTAAATGCAGACACGTTCTTCAGACGAAATTGAAAGTTTGAACACTAGTCAACAAGAAGATAATCGAACTCAAGGAAAATTATTTTTCAAAAAACGTAGTACATCCTCAACTTGCACTGTAACAATAAATTTAAAGCAATCATGGGTATTAACAAATAAATATAAATAAGTAATTTGTTTATTACGATAATGCCTACACTACTGCAAATCTATTCTCTTCATCAAACTAATAAATTAATTCGAATGCTTGGATCTGCTTCAGCAATTTTAGATGCTGATGGGGAAGCTCATAAAGTATACTTTTTAAATTACATTTCATTTTTACAGTAAATCGTAATATATTTCATCTACTTTTTCCAGGTTCAGTCAAGCTGTCTTTTTGATCTTCTGCTTAGTTTAGAAGACCCTTCACCAGATCCACTTAACATTTTCATATCATTTGAGAATTTATGAGCAAAGCTTCAACTAGATCACAGGTATTGTTCGAGAAACAAGGCGGAGATTCAAAATTAAGTTAACTTTTGGATGTTAAATGTCACATCAGGTTAACCAACGGACCAACGGCTAAACAAATAGTTTTAAGAATAACAAATAGTTTTAAGAATAACAAATGATATTAAGAATAACAAATAATATCTAAAAAAACGAAATATTCGTACGGGGTGTAAAATATTGTTACTTTCCCCCGACTTGGCTGTGAAGTCCAGACTTTGCAGTCAGGTTTAATTACCCTTTCTCTTTCGAATCGAATTTGTCTGGGTAAATTAATTTACTTATACGCCACATGTATTGGATTTGTATGTACATATACTCCAAACCCACAAACTACATGCATATATTCTCTTTTTTATATCATTTTTTTTTCTCAATTCTACTCCTCATTTATTTTTTTTTCTCTCTCTATCCCTCTTCTCTATCAAGGATAAAATAGAATTTCTACATAAAAACACAACAGTTGATATATGTATGTATATTTTTTTTTTAATTTACTAAATTATATTCAATAATGAAAATTATTCTAAATATAAAATTATTTTGACCTCATGATAATGTAATGTAATACTCACATACTCGTACATATATTTACTACGGCACACAAACAATATTTATAAAAATTTTGCCCAACATATGCGAGTATACAAAACTTTTTTATGTACAAACACACGTAAACATTTATAATTTACGTCAAAAAAAATTATTTTATTCTTTTTCATGCACACTTATTCTATTATCCTTGTTCATAACAGAAAGATTTGTTTGTTTTGTTTTTTTTTTTGGTCGATTTTCATGAACATATTTACGTACCCGTATACATACACCTAACGAACGTATATACATAGTAGTATGTTTTTTTATTTCAAACAGAACAGCAACAAATTTTGAAAAAAAATTCATACATACATAATATCTATTGTAGGTACATACAAACATGCATACAATTATTAATATACATAATTATGTATGTACATAGGTATATTCAAGTTTTCTTTATAAGTTCAAGGTCAATAAATCCTTGAATTGAATGCCAATGGCTGTTTACTATTACCCTATTACCCATTACATACGCATGTACATGAATAATATCCATATTTTTATGTATGTGTATTATACAGTAATTTTATTGTATATATGTATATACATACATGTGCATACATTATATACATAACATGTATTCTGATATTACACATATTTTCATCGGCACATACACCGATTTTGCCCACTACTATCTACTCATTGGCATTGCTGTATTCTTTTACGCTTAATTTTTTTTTCATTCCAAATACGAGTAGTCTTATTTCTTTACAAGAAAAATAAAAAAAATAAAATTAAAAAATATAAATAAGAAAAAAAATGAAGGACAAGGACATTGCTTTGCTACTATACCATTGCATCTAAACATTATGTACACAACAATATGTATATGTGTACTCGTATATTAAAAAAAATAAATTTAAAAATCAATTAGATTAGAAATGGAATTGAAAAAAAAAACCCAACCAATTTATTATCTGAACAAAAATAGTGGAACACGTACATCCAAGTATTGTAATTGTTTGCCTTTTGCTTGTAAATTGATTTGTGTCTTATATGTATATACATGTATGTTGGGTATTTATTTAGGTGTTATATCTATGTAAACCTACAGCCCCCAATAGTGTACATATTTCAGTTGAAAATAAAATGCATTTTCATTGTTGACACAGATAATGAAAACTCTAGCTATAATTGAAAACTAATTTATACATTTTATTTTATTGAATCTAATTCGGAAAGCAAAATAAATTAGTGAATTACTTCATTTATTTTTTACTTTTAATTTAATGTATGAATATTGAATGAAAAAAGAAATTGAAAAATTAACTAAAAAATTAATAACTCTTTTTCGTATAGGTACCTCCAAGCATATGAAGATGATGAATAGAAATTGCGATATCTGTAACTTTTATCCTGATTAACATTCACCCATTTGACAATTAAATTAAGTATATGTATTCAGAAATGGTACACTCTTCTTTCGAATAGAAATATTATACAAGATATGTAGGTACTAAAGATGACAATAATTATGAATTTTCTCTCTACTATACTTTTTCCTTTTGACAATGTAAAATCAATATATCGAATTTGAATTGACATTTCATTTGAAAACTTTCCCTTAAATTCGATTTGTTAAATTTACATTTAAATTTATTTTTTTAATTTTGCGGTATTTTTTTTTTATATTTATTTCCATACTGCGCACAAACATTTGACAAAAAAAATTTTCAAACAATGACAAAAGAAAAAAATATCACACGTACACATTTTTCATTACTACCTACTTCTTTTTCTTTTTCTTCAGATTCTGATGGCTTTGTACCCACGCGTTCTTATGATTGTTCCACGTGTAATCATATTTCTTTTTATTTCAAACTTAAAGACCAAACATAATCACGCTCAATTGGAGTAATATTGAGCACGAATTTCGAATATATTTTTTTTAAAAAAAGATGATGATATTTTAGGTTAATATAAAATTGTCCTTTTGTATCTCTTATCAATTGTATGGTGTGTATAATAAGAAAATGTGGAAATTTTCTTTACAAAAAAAAAAATATATTTATGGAAAAGTGAAAAAATATAACTAAGTAACATATTAAAAATTAACCAAAATATGAGTATTTTTCAATTCTTATATTTAGGCAGCAAAAATTGCTTCAAAGATATTTGAACAAATGTTTAATAAATATTTTCTTAAGATGCTACTTAGTATGCTACTTTTTTTTATTTTTATTTTAGAGAGAGGTTGGGGTGAACCCGCCTCCCCCTAGCCCGCACCATTTACCCACCTTTTACATACTTTTTTTTTTAATTTTCGTTCTTATTTTATTTTAGGTTTACCACTAATAACCTCTAAATCCTCCATTGTTTATTAAAAACAAAACAAACAATTTTTTTGAAATTTGATTTTGGTAAAAAAATTTAATTTTCTGTTATGGATTAGGAAAAAATATGTAATCTAGAAAATTCGTTATCAATATAATAAGTAATGGCAAATATTTACGTAGTAGGTATACTAACTTGAAAAATAATTTATATACAACGTAAATTCATAATCGACACAGTCATTTACACAAATAATAAGTATACAGGTATACAGTGTGTGTGTACATATTCACTATATAAGAGTAAATATAAATAAATTAATTGAAAATAGAAAAAAAGAAGAAAAAAAATGAAATAAATGAAAAATTTTTTCATAGACACATTTTCACCTTCATAACATAAATTATTATCAAGTTCAAGTTCAGATAATTACACACAGATATACATAATATATATACATACTTGTAGGTATATATACCTAAATGTATACATATACTTACATATATAACTCGCACACTTAAAATATTTTTTATTTAAGGTCATGTCATAGATATATTTTCTTATTCTATTACATGAGGAAAAATAAATAATAAAATGAAAATACAAAGAATTTCATATAGAATTATTGTATATTAACACATTTATATATATGTACATATTTGTCTGCCTACATTATTTTTGCTATCAATATATAATATTACGTATGCATTATGTATATATGTATATATATACATATATATAAAAAATATTTTACAACCATATAATAGTACATATTTATAATTCCACTACTACTATTACTACTGCTGCTACTACTATACTATTACACTTTTATATGTACCCACATAACGCTTTTATTTTAACTGTATTACAACCACATACAACATAATACCAATATAACGTATGTACATACATTTCATATACAAATAAACACCTAACATCCAATAACAATTACAAATTTATCATTATCTATCATTGTATTTAGCCTTGTTCATGACCTTGATAAAATTCTCATCACATACAGAAGAGAATATAAAAGTCTTTTAATACACACACCATATAATCTGGTATATCTATGTACATCTACAACATCATTATCATCAGAAATTATTATCATTACCAGCACCGCAATAGTTACCACATCACATCCCATACACGATACTCGTATAATACATATGTACGTACATGCATATCTATATATAGTCAATTTCCTTGTGTCCTTCATTATTAAAATTTTTCTTTGAATTTGACGTAAATCTAGGCATCGTTTATATACCTTAGTCCTTAACGTTCCTACGTATTTATATGTACTACCATAGAATAAATAAACATATGTTTATTTATTCTATGGTACTACCTACAAATATCCTTTACGTATATATATTTGTATATAATGTACAATAATAATAATATGTACACAATTATTGTTTATAATTTATTTAAACTACATCAGATATTGCGTTATTTGGTTATATATAGTATATAAGTAACGTAAAAAAGTAAGTAATAACAATAAAGAATAAATGAGGAGCATCGTTTCAAAATGCAAGATCTCCATAATGTTTTATTTTCCAAAAAACAAACTATTAATTCCTTTTTTTTTTGGGAAATTGATTAATACAAAAAAGCTTTGAAATAATCATTGTTATGGAGAAAAATAATCAATAAATAACGAAATCAATTTTTACATTTTGAACCAAGAGCCGTTTTTATAATGTAAATATCATAGAGAATATTGCATATTGAAACGAAGCCGTATTAAAATATAAAAGCCTGCTTCTTTATCAACTGAAGTACGCATCAAAAAGAAAATTTTCGTTTAATGGAGTATTTGCATTTTGAAACGATGCTCCTCAAATACAGTATCGTATTGCATTTAAGTAGTTATTGTATTCATACCGCTTATTGCTTACAGTTATGCAGACGTAGACATTCGGAATATGTAGATAAGATAAAGTACTGTAGATCAATAAGATTTTCAAAATTTTTAAAACTTTTCAAATTTTTAAAATAAAGATCATTACAAATTAAATTGTATTGCAGATATTCTAAAATTTCTGATCATTATTTTAATAAACTAACATTTGTAAGATAATTTGTAAGAATAATGTGTAGGTATATCATATCATCAAAGGATTATAACCAAGAAAAAAAAATTATAGGAACTAAAATTCAAATATTTGCATATAAATACAAAAAATATATGCATTACTACATTCAAAGAAATTTTAAATTTCTTATATAGAATACGTTCAATACGATAGTATTTCTTAACTGCGTGTGCACATACAGATACATATATGTATACTTATACATAATTTTTATTTGTTAAAAAATTAAAAAAATAAATTTTATTACCTTCAAATTTAGATTTATGTATACATATATGCATATTCCTATGTAATTATGATGCCTTTCATTATCTAACACGGAAGAAAAAACAAAATTCAAATAATCTGTTGCAAGGACATATTTGGCATGTTAAAATTATAGAATATACATACGCAATTACATGTTTATATTTTACTTTATTTCACGGTCAAGGTCTATCGTTCATTCGTTCAATCGTTTTAGTTCGTCTACATATATGTACATTGTGTTTATATTGCTTTAAAAAATATATAAAAAATAGTATTATGTATATAATATATTCGCATAATTATGTATTTGTATCTATACACATTTTACACAAACACGCGTGCAACAATTTATGATATGGTTGAATATACATACATATTCAAATCGGTGCAGATTCAAGATTGGTGTTCAACTGAAAGCTTCAATTTTCCTACAATAAATACTACAATACAAAAAAATATTGAAATAACTTCATAAATTCACACTTAAGAGCGTTTTTCTCTTATAAATTATTTTTTTTACTTATTGGGAAAATGTTCATTGATATAATCAAAATGGCAATACTTGGTGGAAATTTATATTTAATAAAAAAAATATGTATCTATTAAAAACAGAAAAATATATTTAATAAATTTTTAAGTTCTGTGTGATTTTGCCATTTTGCTTTATTTTAGTTTCTCTTAATTTTAACAAGTAAGCGAAAGCTTTTAAATATCAATTTCAAAATTTCAAATTTCAGGTACTCTTATCATATAATATAAAATAACTCTTATAATAATTTTTATTTTAAAATTTTAATCAGGGTTGAGAATGGCACATCGCAAAAGTGTACTAGATTTGAGTAGAGAAACGTACTAAATAAGAAGTAAACGTACTAACATAGAAAACCACATATTTATTCATCATAATTTGCAGTAAATGTTAAATTATTGCTGAGTTTATCGAATAAATGATTGATTGGCTGTATTTAAACCTTTACACAATGCATTCAACCACGTAAAGGTAAAAAAAAAACGATCTTACAAAATAAATAGGTTTTGGTAAGAATAGGACTTTAAGAAAATGAAATTATGACTGTTTGATCCATTTTTTCATGAAAATAAACAAATTAATGTATTATTTATTATTATTAAAAAAAAAAAACAAATAAGTATTTAATTTTAAACAAAATAAAACTTCATACAAACTTAATGCTTAATAAAACAAACAAAAATAATATAATATAAATTAAAAATTTACATTTACAAAATACAATTTCACATTTCAATAGAATAATTCAGTTTATTAAAATTCAATTAATTTCAGTTAATTCCGCATGTTCATTTGTACTTTTATACGATACTTTTTTCAAAATCAATTTCTTTGAAGGATTCCACGTAAAACAATTTTGGTTTTTTGAATTTAGTCCATCCTTGACAGACAACATTTTCGAAGTAGTTTCCAATTTCAGTTTATTGCGATCTTTGATTTTAATATGATTTTGTATCGAAAAAATTCTCTCAACATCCGCTGACGAATGTGGAAATGCAAGTGCAGAACAAACAATTTTGCCAATATTTCTATACATATATTCATTCATGGTGTTTTTTAAGTTTGTAACTTTAAACCAAAATTCTTCTACATCGCATCCTTTGAGTTTTTCTAATTCTGGACAATCAAATAATGATCTCCATTCATTAAATATTTTTTCACAGTTTTCTTCTTTTAAAGGAAAATATCTTATTAGAGGAGAAATATTTGTTATGTTACCAGATAAAATGCAATCCGGATGAAGATTAGGAAAAAAGTTTAATATTTCGCTCTCAAAATTGAATTTCTCTTTAATTTTATTACAAAATTCAATATAGAAATTTAAACAATTTGATTTCACAGTTGTATAATCATAATCATTTTCTGCTGTTAAAGCAATATTTTTATATTCCACTTCCGATAAATTTTGCGAAATGAAATCATTTCTAATAAAGTTCCTGATCATTTGCTTAAATAAATGTTTCATTCACGGTGCTAAGCAACTATTTTTGATCCATTTGATTAAATAATTGTTTGAATTTTCAGTTTGACTTTTTTGAGTTTTAAAAAACGTACTAAAAATTGACAAATTCGGGAAAGTCGTACTTTTGTACGACATAATTCTAAAAGTACTAGAAAAAATACGAAAGTACTAGATTTCCCATCCGTGATTTTAATACTTCGAGAAAGAGTGTGGAGCAAGTGTGGAGTGGATTGTGGTGTGTTGCTGGTAAAGTGAAGTGAATAGTTGAAGTTGTGTGGTGTAATTTATGATATGATTTATGAAAGCTTCAATATTGAAATAAAACGAGCAAATATAGAAAATTTTGAAAATTTGTAATAAATATAACGAATTATTTTTTTGTTTGAATTTAAAATTCAAAAATTCTACTTTTAATTTTAATCTTTTAATTTTACAGTAAATATTTTGTTTTATTTCAGTTTTTTCTTTTTATGTACTACTTTTTTTTTGTTTCCTCTCATCAATGGTAGTAAATTATAAAATTAATTTTATATGAATATACATATGGATGTGTCTAATAAATTTTAATGAGATTACTTTTTACTTGCATACATATTTTTTATTATTTTCCTTTTATATTTAAATCAAATTAAATATTAGAAGGAAAAAAAAATTGTGAATAATAAGGATAGAAAATAATTTTGAATAAATGAGATCAAGGACATTTAAATATTGTTTTCATTTTATTTTATTTTTTTTTTTTTTTTCACTTTTCGTTTCCATTCAATAAATTAATTCTGAACATACGAGAGAAATAAAAACCCTGATAGCAAAGAAAAAAAAAATTAAATAATATGCACTCTACTATACTACAATATACATAAATATCCTCTAGATCTAGACTATTGTACCTACATTTGATTATACGTAGATTTGTTTACATACATATACATACATAAAATTGTAAATTTATTGAGAAAATCAGGTTTAGGACAAGGACAAGGACAATTAACAATTCAGAATTTTTAGAAAAAAAATCTATTATTATAATATTGGAAAAAACAACAAAATTTCATCATAAATAAGAGCATACACTATGTACAATAAAAGTGAAAATTAAAATTTTGTGGAACACATTCAATGACGCATTAAGAAAACATCTGCGTTTCTTTTCTAAAACAAAAAAAAAAATGTTTCTCATAGTTGCTCGAAAAGTATCTTCTAACAAAATTTTCGTTAAGCTTATTACTATGGTAGTATTATTAATTTTTATATGATTCATTTTATCCACCATGATTCCAAATACATAAGCCTACCTATTCATTTTTTCCCACTCTTCTATTTCCAGGATTGTGTGTTATGTACTGTCTGTACAGTCAATTACATAAACCACCTCGCCCTACTTTTACATCGTATTTAGGACAAGGTCAAAATAAAATCTTTTTCTATATTACAAATTCTAAAAAAAGGCCAAATGTGAATGACTGAACCTCTACTCTGAAACAGTTATAAGTGAACGAATTTGTTGTATGTGGAATTGGTTCACTTTAAATTTAATCAAATTATTTATTATTCAATTAAATTATATTTATATGAATCAAGTAAGAGTAAAAAATATGAAAATATTTATTATAATTTTTTATCCATTAAAGAACAAAATCAATAAAATACAAATAAATTTAAATAAAGGAACATTATATTTATAAAAATTAATTAAAACAAATTTTGCATAAAATTATCATTCTTTTTTTTCACATTCCTTTCCTTAATTCTTCCATTTTTTCTAAATACACTTTCAATTCTTCTAACAATGATTTCATTTCGTTATTCATATCACCTTTATTATTATTTTCCACTGCTCTTACACATCCTTGTACACATAAACGAGTCGACGATAATTGTGATTTAATTCTTGATTTTTCCGATTCATCATTACATAGAACTACCGCTTCCCAAGTATACTCACATATATCCTTACATAAATTCATAATTTTTATGCAAGTATCTAGTTTTTGTGACCATGAAAAATCTTTTTGTGTATACGATCGATATGAATTTTGCAATTTTTGTGCTTTTGCTAAAGATGATTCCTCTATAGTTGCTGATAATTTCCATAATTTTGGTTCATTTATATACATAGCACACTGGTGTGCTAACAGTTCCTTCATTTTTTTTCGAAGACGTTCTGTTGGTCTACCTTGACTATCTGGTAGATTTTGTTGAATTGCTTTCACCAATATTTCAAGAATTTCTAAATCTAAAAATTTCTCGTTTTTCTTCAATTCAATCAATTGATTGTAAGCATTTATTGCATCTTCGAAATTTCCAGTATCAATACTCACAATCATTAGATTTTCCCATATTTTCCAATTATTAAAATTACACTTCAATGCTTCATGTAGAATTTTATGTGCACGGTTCTTATCACCTAACTTTATTAAAGCTTTTGAAAGATTGTTCCATGATTCAAAACCATTCGGTTCAATATGGGTATAGCGCAGATATGCTTGAGCTGCTATATCCCATTTTTCTAAAGTTAATGCTGCATAACCAAGTCTTAACCATATTACTTCTTGTAGTGAATTTATTTCCACAGATTTTTGTAAATGTGGTATAGCCTTCTCATATTGCTTTTTAGCGAAGTAATATGATCCCCAATGACGTTGGGCGATTCCGCTTGTTTCATTACTCAGCTTCCATGCAGTTTCATAGTGGCTCGGATCGTCTGTAGCGTCACCAAGTAAACAATACAATTTTACAGTTTCTTTCTTTTTTAGTTCGCTTCTAATAACTTCAGCCGCTTTATGTCGCAAATCAAGTCTAGTGTAACATTCGATAACATTTTCCCATGCTTGAATTTCAATGTATAAATCTAATGCGGTTTTTACAAGTCCTAAACTAATCATCAAATCACCCAATTGTTTTTGAATGTCCCATTTCGGTATTAAAAATGATGCAAATCCATATGATAATCTTTCTTTAACGCTATATTTTGAACCATTTACAATATTTAAAACCTCTTCACATTGCTTCAAGCTTCTTTCAACAGTTCTCTTATGATTTGATTCCTGTTTAATATTCAAAAGTAAAGTAGTTAATCGAACATTAAGCGGACCATGCTCCTGATATAATAAAGTCGTTAAATATGGTTCGAGCATTTCGTCAGATAAACGATCTTTTGGTTGAGATTTTAGCAGATATTTTCTAAAATATTTTGTAAAGTTATTTTAAAAGCATAAATATCACAAATTTTACTTACGTCTGGGTTAAAATTAATGCCTGCAAAATACTTTGAATATTCATAACCACGTTATCTTTATCTTCAACAAATTTTATCTTTTCCAGACGAATTTCATCGTCCAATTTTAGTAATTTTGGTAATACTGTACTGCCATTCGTATCTTTTGACGACAAAAATTGACCTTTATCATTCTGAACTGTTTTTAAGCAAAGTTGCGGAAGAGGATTCTGTTGAAATTTTGTACGATAACCAAGTAAACCTTAAAGTAAAGTGTATAATTCAAAATTAATCATTTTTGATATACATACTGAAAAATTTTAACTTTAAGTAAC
This sequence comes from Villa cingulata, assembly GCA_951394055.1. NCBI lineage: Eukaryota > Metazoa > Arthropoda > Insecta > Diptera > Bombyliidae > Villa > Villa cingulata. The sequence continues at coordinate 4,597,233 of OX596020.1, read as the reverse complement.
TTACCTTCAACATTTATTTTAATTCCAAGTTTTTGATGATTTTGCTCTAAGATTTTTTCAGATTTCTTAACGTGATGAAAAGTTATATACATTTGAGCAATTTCTATTATGATTAACATTTCTAATTCATTATTACCAATACCAATCTGTTCTATATATTCAGATATTGAATTTACCAAAGAACAAAATTCTTCATATAAAGAATTTGCTAATTCATCAAGGCAATTTTGATGAATCAATAAACATCGAATCTTCCACCATTTAAATATCTTCAAGAGAAAATACAAATTTTAAAATTATTGTCAATTTTAAAATACAGTCCATTATTGATTTACCAATTTCGAATTAGCTGATACATCCAATTTCTGTAAAAGTGATTTTGCTGCCAGTAAAAATTCTGGATAGATAACATTTACATTTAACTCTTCACCATCTACTGATAGTTGTTTTACAGTATTTATATTTTTTGGCCACGTGCTTTTAATGAATTCATTATACTCTTCTGATAAATTGGGACCAATAAAATTTTGTTGTATAAATGCCAATAGAAATGCTTCAGCTGCAACAAGAATATCATATTCTGATCCTTCAAATTCACCATCTAAATTATTTTCAATAAATTTTATTACATTTGCAGTTTTTAAGAGACTTAACCAATCACATTTCCACAGTAATTCAACTTTATTTTTCCGACTATCTAAAATATAAAATATGAAATTTAAAAAAGTGTTTTGTAATAGTATAAATGATAAATCTTACCTTCAATTTCGGCTGAATTTATATTTACATCATCAGTAAAATTACAAACTAAAAGTTGATCAAATTTTTCCATTTTACAAATGTTCAGCAACAATATATTGTTTTTCTTTCTAGAATCTCAATCTAGCTAGAGCGCAGCGCCTTTCTTTTTGTCCTTTTTGTGTTTTTCGTTTTTCTTCTTATTCTTTTATCAAACAAAACAATACTTTGTGTTTGGGATTGTGAATTATTAAAAATGTAAAATATGATTCACAATCACAATTGTAATAATTTTACGTAATACTGGTGGTAAATGGTAATACCAAAATACAACTCGCAATCGCAATTCTAAAATCTTTTGACATTTCATTTTGTTAATGATACCATACGATGATACGACATACGAAAACAGCATTAACAAATTCCAGATTTATACAAATATCAAATACAACATAACCTAACTTGCACGTGTTGGTGTTAATCTAGAAAATAGAAATTTATTAATTTAATTTGAAGAGAAAAAATTAAAAATTCTGTGTTAATTTTTTTAAAAAAGCTATAATTTAGAAAAAATGGGAAAGAAAGCGAAATTAGGAAAATTTCGTAAAGATAAGTTTTATAAATTAGCCAAGGAAACAGGTAAGTAAATAGTAAAATTATTAAAATAAACGTACTGAGTGAAAATAATGTACTTAAAATGAATCTAAATTTTAGGATTTCGATCTCGTGCTGCATTCAAATTAATTCAATTGAATCGCAAATTTGGATTTTTACAAGAAAGTCAAGTATGTATAGATTTATGTGCAGCACCAGGTGGTTGGATGCAAGTTGCAAAACAAAACATGCCTGTATCATCGATTGTTATCGGTGTAGATTTATATCCAATACGCCCAATTCCTGGTTGTATTAGTTTAATTGAAGATATAACAACAGACAAATGTAAACAATCATTGACGAAAGAATTGCAGTCATGGAAAGCTGATTGTGTACTGCATGATGGTGCACCAAATGTCGGAAAAAATTGGTTGTACGATGCATATCAGCAGATTTGTCTAACACTGAGTGCTTTAAAACTATCGACAAATTTTTTACGTAAGGGTGGCTGGTTTATAACAAAAGTATTTCGTTCGAAAGATTATAACGCCTTATTATGGGTGTTGAAACAGTTATTTAAAAAGGTACATGCAACAAAACCGAGTGCATCTAGGAAAGAATCAGCGGAAATATTCATTGTATGTCAATCTTATTTGGCACCAGAAAAAATTGATTCAAAATTATTAGATCCTAAATATGTTTTTGAAGAATTAGATTTAGAAGGTAAAAAACAATCAACTTTGTTACATCCTGATAAACAAAAACGTATTAAAGCCGAAGGCTATACAGAAAAAGATATATCGTCAAGAAGTGAAATATCGGTAACGGAATTTATGGAAAGTAAAAATGCCCTTGCAGCGTTACAAGGTGTAAGTAGTATAAAAATTGATCATAATGGTGTACGAAATCATCCAAGAACGACAAGTGAAATTGTCGAGTGTTGTAAAGATATTAAAGTTCTTGGAAGAAAAGATGTGAAATCACTGTTAAATTGGTGGAAACATGTTAAAGCAGATTTGTTCAAAGAACCAACTGAAGATGAAGATGAGAAGAAGACAAATGAAGAACCACCTAGACCACTTACTGAAGAGGAAATTGAAGAAAAAGAATTTGAAGAATTAGAAGAAAAAATTTTAGAATTAGAAGATGAAGAACGTCGTGAAGAAAAACGAAAAAGGAAAAAGATATTCAAAGAAAAGGCTAAACTTTCACAAAAAATGAATTTGAAAATGGTAATAAAAGGTGATCAAGGACCTACTGAACAAGCCGAAGATGAAATTTTCGACTTGAGAGAAATAAAAACTAAAGAAGATTTAGAAAATTTACAAGACATAAGTCCTGATTATGTGGAAGAAGAGCAGAAAAATGATGTACACTTGCCGAAATATAAAAAGTAAAAATTGATTAAAATCAGACATTGAAAATTTTCTAAATAATTTATTTTTATTTGTTTTAGATTCGACAAAGATAATAAGGTACTAGATGATGAAGGACGGTATGAAGATGCGGGTGATTCTGCACCAGAAGAATCGGACACAGAATCCGAGAGCGATTACGATAAAGAAGGATTAGGTTTAAGTGATGAAGACGATGCAGGAGTGAAAAGAAAAAAGAAACTTATGAAGAAGAAGAAACAAGAAGAGCATCCATTGATTAAGTCATCTGATTTCCGAGACAAAGACACCAAACGTAAGCAGCGAGTTCAGTTATGGTTTGAAAAAGAAAATTTACAAAAGTTCGATACTGATGACGACGAAGATTTTGATTTAGACAAACTCGCGAATGAATACAAAAATAGAGGTGTTGCTGTTTTAGGAGAAGACGAAAATAATGAAAAGAAGATAGTAATAAAAAGACGACATAGTATCGATTCGAATGAAATTCAAACATCATCATCCGATGATGATGATGATGATAATAGTGATACAAGCGACGACGATAATTATGATGTCGATCGTGAAATGAAAGCAGCAGAAGATCAAAGTAAATTCAAGGAACCGAAAACGAAAAAAATACGACTCACAGAAAAGGAGCTGGCAATTGGTGCTATGATGGTGAAAGGACGAAAAACTAAACGAGATTTAATTGATCTTGGATGGAATCGTTATGCATTCAATGATGAAAATTTACCAACATGGTTTGTACAAGATGAAGAATTACATATGAGAAAAGAGATCCCAGTACCAGCTGAATTGACTGAAGAGTATGAGAATAAAGTGCGAGAATTGAATGTACGTCCAATTAAAAAAGTCATGGAGGCAAAAGCACGAAAAAAGAAACGTGCTTTGAAACGACTGGCCAAGGCACAGAAAAAAGCTGAACAAATTTTAGATAATGCTGACGCTAGTGCACAAGAAAAGATGAGACAAATTAAGAAACTATACAAAAAAGCCGAAGATAAAAAGAAAGAACTCACTTATGTTGTAGCTAAAAAACACTTAGCTGGTAAAAGAGTTCGAAGACCACCAAATGTTAAAGGTCGATTCAAAGTTGTAGATCCAAGAATGAAAAAAGATAAAAGAGCTGAAGCATCTAAACAAAAGAAAAGTAAAGGAAAGAAAAAATAAATATTTTTATTTTTAGACGTTTAGATAATTAGGATTATTTTGTTTATAAAAATGTTTCCGTTTTAAAAATTAAATTAGTTATTAAAATTAAAAGTACTTGAAAATCGTTTCTTTTCGAATTAGAATCAATCAATCAATTCTTCATTTTTCTTTTTATTTAAAAAAAAAATACTTTAACAAAATTTCCTAACTTACATTACAAATATTTTATGTACATTCACAAAAATATAATGAATCTGTAAAGCATTTTACTTTTAAGTCAAATTGCACTTAAGTACTAAATTTATAGTTTAATTACATACTGTTCGTCTGTGTCTGTGTAATTTTAGGCACTTTGTTTTGATGGAACTTAATTCTATTGTTTTGTTCATAGATGAAAACTTTAAAAGTTTTCAATTTGTTTTTATTTTATTTACTTTCCTACTTTCAAATTACTGTAAAATCTATAATTTGTTCCTTTTTCCTTTTTTGTTCGACATTAATTTAAATGCAGTTTTATGTACCAAATTTTTATTTTATACCATCGGTGGATTAGCTTGAGCATATAAAACAGCATCATGTACTGTTGGTAAAATTTGAAATGGTCCTTCACCTAGTGCCATACTATGAACAAGATTATCATAAACAGTATCCGAGGGATTTGCTAGATAAACATTTACATTTAATGTTTCCATTTCTTTAATTATTTCTGTTATTGTTTTACAACCGGCATAATCGATATGTCCCAATGCAGACAAATCAATAATTAACGCATGAAAATAATTACGGTATCGATATGTTCTAGTGCTATGTGAAACTTCATTGATTTCATCGACTGCATCACCGCCACTGCTATTTCCATTCATTGCAGCAATTGATGCTCTACGAAGTTTTTCAGTATCAATGTCTAGGTTCTGATACAAAGTCTTTTTAAATGTTGAACGTGTAGCAAAATTTACAGAACCAAAGTGACGGAAAATTTTTATTTTTGGTATTTCTAGAGCACTCTTGTGATATTTTAAATCAACATAAATTCCAGTTTCTGGTGTTGCTCCTAACAATGAACTGTACGGTTTACATCCTTTTATATAAACTCCGCCCAGTGATACCAAAATTCCAATGAATAATCTGTAGAGAAGAGAAATAGAAAAAAATTGAAATTTTAGAAAAAATTTTATGTGTTCATCTACATTTTGAAAACGACTTACCCTATATCGATGTCGATTATAATAACTCCAACAAACGTTGCAACCCATGTAAGTAACTCCAATTTACCTTGCTTCGAGAATCGTCTCAATTCTTTTGCCTGCATAAACATTCCTTTTAATGCTACCACAATTATGCCAGCTAAAACACACTACAATCACATTCTGTATCAATAACAGTAAAGGACTATTTTTTTAATTCAATTTAACCCATACTTACTCTTGGAAGAGTATTAAAAAATGGTCCAATGAATAGTAAAATAATGAGAATAATTAAAGCTGATACAACCGATGCAATCTGTGTCATGCCTCCAGTCTGATCTTGAATCAATGATCTAGAAAGTGAACAAGCTAATGGTATACATGAAAATAAACCGCCAACGATATTTGATGTACCCAAAGCGAACAGTTCTTGATTTGCATTCACTTCATATGAATGCTTTTTAGCGAATATTAATGACATTGACATTACCACCGAATAACTAACAATAGCAATTGCAATCGAATCCAAAGCAACAGCAGGTAATAATTTTAATGGTGGTATAGTTGGTGTCGGTAATCCCAATGGAATATTTCCAACAAGTTTAACTGAATAATTTGTTCCTAAATCCATATATCTTGATATTAGTGTACCACCGACAACTGCTATCAATTCAGCCGGCAATGGAAAACGACATTTTTTGTTCAGCCATGGTTTTGCGAATTCATTCATTATTGTCATAAATAAAATAATCCCTGATGAGAATATTAATGCGGCAGTATTCGTATTTTCGATTTGTTTTCCATAATCTATTAAAGTGTAAATAATTTTGAATGCACCTTTATGTCTTGGCACTGATATTCCAAGAATATCTTTAATTTGTGTTACGATAACATGTACAGCTGCAGCTGTAGTGAAACCATTTACTAGTGGTTCACTTAGAAGTGACGCTAAAGCACCAAGACGTACAAAACCCATTATTATCTAAACAAAAAAAAAAAAAAAAAAAACAATTAAAAAATATTTTCAAACATTCAAGAAAATGTAAAATTCTTACGTGAATAATTCCAACCATAATAGCAGTTGCTGTTACAACTTCTAATGGTGTATACTTTGTTTCTGTTGTATTCATCATCATTTCAATTGTTGTTGATGGATAACTTGAATTTGAATTTGAATTTGAATTATCAACATTATTTGGAATAGTTGCATGATTCTGTACAACTTTTAATGTCATTAAACTGATAACAGCGAATGTACCCATTGATATATGTCGTGATGTACCCAAAATAATATAAACCAATACCGGAAAGAATGCCATATATAAACCGACATTTGCTGTTACACCAGCCAATATACCATATGCCATACCCTGTGGTATATGCATAACAGCAACTGTTAGGCCAGCTATTATATCACCAATTAAATAATTTTTTATTGAATATTTTGGTAACCATTTTATAATTGGTATTAAATTTGAAAAAATTCGTAAAAAATTTATTTCAAACCAATATTCACGTATTGCATATAAAATGCTTTTATCACGAGCCTCATATCCAGTTTCTTTAATAACAGCTTCCTGACTTAATACATCACGATTTATAACATATTTTGGTATAATTATTTTTGGTTTATTATTTGAATTTTTTTTATTAAGAATTTCTAATCTAAAAAATTTCAAAAAACAGAAAAAAAAAATACATATGTTAGATAAAAACTGCTATAAAATATGTACATATGTAGGTATAAAAATGAAATGTGTACTTACTCGCTATTTAAATTATTGTCCATTTTGTTTTTAAATTGAAAAATTATTTATTTGAATTTTTTCTTCTATAAAAACGTTAAATTTAAAGTATGTACTAATTTTTATAATTTCTTATCACCGACTCATAATAATTTGATTCAAATTCTGAGAATATAAAAATCAAATGAAAAAAATATTATAATAAAACTTTCCTCTCTTCAGATAAAAAAAAAAAAAATTAAAAATAAAATTTTAATTGAAAGTATCAATTCCGTATTTTGTATGATTATTATTATTCAAATTCACGAATATCTGAGTTATAAAGATTAGAAGGAAAACAAAATTCTATTTTCTAAATGGATTTATCTATTTATTTATTTTAAAAAATATCATCTGACTGAATCAATCCAATCAGTATTAATTATAATATACTCATAATAATAATAATAATAATCTGCTGAAAGTTACGAAAAATATTGATTGAAATTTTTTTTTTTAATTAAAATTATATTCGATCTTTTCAAATTGTGCTACATACACAACTATACAGCTTCTCTTTTAGTATTTTTGTGTCCACATATTTAATATTTTTTGTTATTTTTTTTCACTTTTCAATAATTTTCAACTGGAATAATCGATCAATTGATATGAATTACAAAGATGTAGCTATTTATATATATATATGCAATACACATATGTACACATTTTTTAAGTTATTTGAATTGATTGGAAACATTGAAAATTAAAAAAAAATTCATAATACTCGTCGTATATCACATAATTGATAAAAATACTTGATTGATTTATGCATGCAATTTTTATTACGATTAATTGATTATTATGCTGAATAACTTGGTTTGCAATATAATCAAGATCAACTACAAATTCAGATATCTGCACCACCTTAAAAATATAATAAGCACCACACCACGTATGTACATATTTGCATTATAATAATAATTGATTTTTAATTTTTAATTAATGTTTAATTTTATTTGTGTATTTGTAAAATTCAAATTAAAAAAAAAAATAAATAAATAAATAAATAAAATAAATAAAAAAAAAACGTTAATGCAAATTTTTAAAATAGAAAATAAATAACAAAAAATGAAAAACGTTACGTGCCGTAAATAAAAAAAAAAATAAAATTATAAATTAAATTATAATAATAAATCTGTCTAGCTGACTAAACACTTATTTTTTGTGCCTTTTTGAAAAGAAAAACCGATAGACAAAAATGTTTACAAATTTTATGATGTTCATCGCGTATAAAACAATATGAACTCTTTACTCCCAATACTTTTGTTTACCTTTATCTATAATCTTTATCATCAAATTTTATCTTTTTAATATCTTAATTTAAATAAACGTTTTTTTTTTATTTTATTTAATATTGATGTTGATAAAGAGATTAGTTAAGAAAAATCATGTTCTTTTGGTGTTTGAATTAGTTGACTTTGACTTTATTAATCTCACGTGATAATGAAAATGACGAATGATGATATACATAAATGTACAATTTATTACATTAATATTATTATTTATATTTTTAAGTATTTATATGTATGAGTGCAATATGTGCAATAAATGAAAATTAATCAGCTAAATTTAATATTTAGAGCTTTTTTTTCCACCACATTATCACACAAATATGTAGAAGTAGATATGTAGATGTACATAATGTACAAAATATGTACATAATAAATGTGTAAATAAATACATATATTTATTTAAAAATTACATGTAAAAGTAAGTAATCAGTAAATTATTAATTTGGTCGTTGAATTCGTATCGTTATTGTTAATCATGAAAATTTTGTTTTATTTTTAATTTATGTTTAATTCAATTATTTCAGTATTGAATCGATAAAGATAACGAATTTTAAAGTTTAAATTTTATGTAAAGAAAAATATAACAGATGGATTGGATTGAATTGATAATATTATAATCGTACATAAATTTTAACTTTCGTTTTGAACAATAAAATGATAAAATTAATTTTTATTTTTTCTTATTATTTTATCATATTTTTTCTTCATCTGCAAAATCTAAAGAAAAAGAATTTTTCCAGATTATTTTGTTCTACAATCTAGACTGAAAATAAAAATTATTTTTATTAATTAAAAATAACAATTAAAAGCAATTTTTTTTAATAATATATAGACTTTATTTAATTACTATTTTTTGTACTATATTTAATTAATAAAAATAAATAAATAAATAAATATTTTTTATACTTTACGTTTACATACATACGAGACAATTGTAGTACTGGTAGTAGTACTCATATCATAATTTGTATTATTCATTTCGAAAAATTATACAAAAATATAACAAAGAAAGCAAATACGCATGAAATATGTAATATAATAATGATGCGAGTATTATTTATCAGTTAAATTGAAATGAAAAAATAAACAAAAAAGTCAAAAGTTTTGCAAGTAATGTTTTTTACAGCGATAAAAATTAAAATGTGGGGGCGAACAAGATTGGCAAATGGTAAGAAACAATTAATTTCCATTATATTTTTTTCAATTTCAGATTAAAATTTTCATAATTTACCATGTATTGAGTAGTTATACAATTTAGTAAAGCATTCAAATTGAAATGTGTCAAGATAGACTTAAAAAAATAAATAAAAATAATTAACGAACAACCATAATATCAAGACTCTTTTTATTTTGGAAGAAGTCAAACAAACATATATTAACTACAAGCAATATATATAATAATAATTAAAACAACAGAAAAACAAAAGAAACTAAGAAATATTTAATATACGTCAGATTCTTATTCGTCTTGCTTAGTTTTTCAATGTCTCGCACTTATCATAGTTAGCCACGATGCGTCGGTCATTAGGTGTTAGTCACATGAACAATTGAGTTCTACATTTCAGGGTTGACAGCTCGGCCATCCTGTTCGCAGACGTCCTCGTCTGATTCGAAATCGTCCATAGTTGGTGGCAAAGTACACCAACGCATTGACTATATAATAATACATAGACTCAGAAACCATACAAAGAGTGGTATGTAAATTCAGAGCCACAGCTGGCGAATTTATGAACTAAATTTTTTGATTTTCAATTAAAAATTATCAATTTTGCATAAAAATAGGCACAATATTTTGAAAATCCATTTAAAATAATAAATTTTGCATAAAAATAAACGCCACATTTTGAAAATGAATTTATATAAGTATTACATTACATTAGTTTGTAGATAGTGTATATTTGATTTTGTTACTATATAGTTATTATGTTGTTTGTTGTAATCTACATATACGTCAAAGATATACGTATATATATGCATACATATAGAAAATATTACACGGCGATTCAATCCTGATTGTATTCTATATAACGTATAACCGTATAACTGATATCTTGATTGTATTGTGTTAACTGATACAACACATGTTAGTTAAATACAATAAATATAATAAATATGGATCGTATCATAAGACATATAATGAATGATCTTTTTTTAAAAGGGTAGATTTTTTTTCTCTTTATAATTTTCTTATTGTTTACGAATATTACATAATGAATGTATTCCATTTATTTCATTCATTATTTTTGTGCCTTACTTTATTATGATAATATAAATTTAAAAGAAATGTGAATTTCGCTTTTAAATTTGACATCGTCGATTTTTATATGCATTACATGATTGATATCCTCTTATGAATAGTATAGAGAAAATGTATGGATGAAATTTCACTTATGTAATGTAAAAATTTACAGTATACTACAAATTACATAACGAATTTATTCATAGGTAAATATATACTTTATATAAATTAAATGTATATTAATTTCAACATTTAAAAATTTATGAAACTAAAAAAAGGATGATAAAATTTCACTTACATATGTATTTAGTATTTATTAATGAATATATATAATATATAATATCAATAGATAAATACACATATATATTATATATATATGTGTCTATGTATGCAGTATGCAGTATGATAAATTATTTTTTTGGAAAGTCCCTTTTATTATCTATATTTTATTTTACAAAGTAATTAAATACAGTAATTCCTTTCTTTTTCGGTTCTTTTGTTTATAACTAAACAGTTTTTTTATGTCTATATACTTAAATGTACAATTTTATAACTTCATGTGCCGAAATTTACCATTCAATTTATTGAAATGCAAATCTTTTATTATAATATCGATTTTTTTATTTTTTTTTTTTGTGAATTGGAAAATTAAATTCAGAACCTTTTTCTGCATTAAATCTAATATTAGACTACATATAATATTTGTAAATTTTCATTCATATAAAGAGATATGTACATAAAAAAAAAATATTTAATATCCTTGACAGGTAGATTTTTAAAATATTGTATTATTTTTGATATTTTATTCATTGATTTTTGTGTCATTATAATCAAGCTGTTTAATGATTTAACGCATTTCAGACTCATTGTAGAATTCAAATTTAAATTTTAGAAAAAAAAACGGAGTGAATAAATTTAAATTTTTTAATATTTTGAATAGTGATATATTTAAATATCAATTAAATTTTAAAGTAAAATTTTGAAAAAAGACCAATAATTGCCATGTTTGACTTCGTTCATTTATTAAAATCTTTAAGAAATATCCTTTTATTAAATTATTTACAAACCATTGATGGCAAAGTTGATTGGAACATAATTGAAAAATTGTACATTGAAGATAAAAGTAGAACAACTAGGTTGTGTGTCAAATTAACTTCAAGGCACATTTGGCCAAATAATTTCCAAAAAATGAAAGTCAAAACTGCTGCTCAAGTTTTTAGCTGGTCTGTAGCATCAGCTATTAGGGCAATGCAAGTCGCTACATCGACAGCTAATTTTGTTGAAAAAATCAATCACTTATTTGATGTTTTCAATGTAAGCAAATGTAGTTCCAGCAAAATATATATAAACGACCTCTTTATTCAGACAACAGATTTTCCATAAATTTTTTGCATGATATGAAAATTTATCTTGAAAAAATAAAAGTTTTTTCAAAAAAAATAATAAACCCGTTAGAGTATATGCCGTAGATGGTTGTATTCATTTTATTAACGGCATTTTCAAATTATTAGAAATTTTCAAAGGTGTACCAGAAACTAAATTTCTCCTAACTTCAAAACTCCAACAAGATATTGTAGAAAATCAGTTTTCTACCTTACGTTCTATGGGTGGATACAACCGATTCCCTTCTGCTAGAGAATATCACACAAATGTGAAACACATGATAGGAAAAAAACATGTTGGATTAGAATTGGTCCAGACTTCATCCAATTGTCATCCATACCAAATCATTTTTTCATATGTCATAAATCTTACACCAAAGATAAAAGTGTTGCACTCAAATGTCCGTCGGAAGAATTTTTCAAAATTTGTTCGACACAAGTTGAAGTTTTTGAAAAATATTTCAATTCAAATAAGCACAGTAGGAATATTAAAAAAATTCTGAAACAAAAAGCTATTGAATTAACAAATGTTCGGCATCCAACGTGGTTTCGTCAAGATGATGAGTGCAATGACCATAAAATTCAAATTTTAGATTTTTTAATATTAGTTTTAATGAGAAAAACTTGTATTTGGTTGTCACAAGGTATGAAAGAAGCCAAAGAAACTGTTAGCAGAATGGAAGTTTTAAAACAATAACGCATAATTTTAACTTTTTGGTTGTACGTTTTCCGAGCTGAAATCAATAAATCAATAATATATAAAAAATTGGTCCTTTTCAGGACTACCAAAAAAATACGCAAAGATTAAAAGATTTCAGAATTGAAAAACAAAGTTAAAATGTTTTAGGTATACACGAATAAAAAACAGGTTCTTAATTGTTTTCTTCATTTATCTAATTTAAAAGTTAAGTCAACATTTACACATGTAAATATTTACATACGCAAACTAAACCTTTAAGCCTGCATAGGTACTTAGTCTATGCCATTGACTATATAATAATACATGTATAGTGAATGTCTATGCTATATATATAATATTATATATAATATTATATAGTCAATGTCTATGCTTTAGGTGTATAATTCAACACACACAACACATAATATTGATATTATATATTATACACGTTTTAAACTAACATTGATGTACAGCATACGAGGTTGATATACAGTATCATCAGAGGTATCATGGTTACACACATAAGGATACAGTATACAGTATACACTATACAGCAACAGCACAGCAACAGCACAGCAACATTACACTAACAAAAGTACTCTATGCAGTTAACAAGCAGAAGCAGTTTTCTTCTTTTTTTTTTTTAGATCAAATGAAAAATATTTAAAATCCCATGAATATGCAATATTTTTAGTTACTTTATTTGCCACATATGGCTCTGAAATCACCTACCCGATTTAGAAAATAATTCGACATAAAAAATGTATGGGCTTTCTGAGTCTATGTATTATTATATAGTCAATGACCAACGTTTCATCTTGTCAGACGAAAATACTGCTACATACGGTTTCTGTGTGCGTTGAGCTTCTGGAAGATCTTCGACCAGGTAACGATCATTCGGCAGCATTTTGGTAACTAAATATGGCCCTTTATATAACGGCTGCATCTTACGTGACTCGCCCGTCGAGGCTGGTTCGTTATGCACAACGACTATGTCGTCAACATCGTAGACGGTTGGAGGTCTGCGCTTGGCGTCAAATCGTTGTTTCCATTTCGCCGTTGCCGCGTTGATTTGGTCAATGGCAGCTTGTCTCCTTTCGGGAAGTGTAACTTTATCGCATTCCGGTTTGTCACTGACGTCGTGTAATGCCATAATCAACTCGTTTGTGACGACGTCTCGAGGCTGATAATCAAAGATTAGTTCACACGGGGTGCGTTTGGTTGTTGCATTGGGAGTTGTGTTGATGGTCCACTGTATAGATCTTAGATGTTTATCCCAATCCTTATCATCAGTTTTCACCATGGTCGCTAATGCGGCTCGTACCGTTTGATGGACACGCTCTACTTGTCCATTGGCACGTGGTGTGCGAACAGCTGTCTTTATATGTTTTATTTGTAAATCTTGACAGTATTTGCCGAAAGTATTTGAGGTGAATGCCGTACCTCGATCTGTAATCACATTCGTTGGTAGCCCAAAATAATTTGACATTTCATTCAATAATACTAGTACCGGCTGTGTTGACGTATTTTTCACGGCTCGCAATATGACATATTTTGTGAACGCATCGACAGCAACTAAAATATGCGTGTTGCGGCGTTTACTACAAGGATAAGGACCTTCATGATCCAGATGGATCGTTAAAAAGGGTATTGGCACCCGTGGCATCGAGTGCATTTCACCTTCTTGTCGTCCTCCTGGTTTCTTATGATAACAGCAATGAATGCATGAAGCAATGTACCCTTTCATATAATTTCTCATACGTGCGAACCAAAATTTACGCTGACAACGTTCTAAAGCTCGATCGACTGAAAGATGGCCAACATCGTCGTGACACATTTTCGCAATTCTCCATCGTACGGCTTTCGGTACCACCCAACGGAGTCCATTCGATGTTCTTTTGAAAACACCGTTTCTTTGAATGCAATAGTCCTTCTGCATTTGTTTTGCGTCTGAGGTGTCTGACTTGCCTTGTAATATTTCTACTATTGCCTTTATTTGATCATCCTGCAGTTGCATCGTCATCAACCAATCGTCATCGCTAATGTGGATTTTGAGAATATCGTTTCCTACAGATTCTGCTGCAGTAGAATGCTCAACTGGTCGTCGGCTTAATGCGTCAGAGTGACGATTTTGAGTACCTGGGCGGTGGACGAGCTCAAAGTCGTATTCACTCAATTTAAGCCACCATCTGGCTATTCTCGGCTGCAGCGGCTTGGTGAGTTTCGTTGTGCTGATAGCAGCACAATCTGTAATTACTTTTATTCGTTTTCCCAAAACATAAATACGAAAGCGTGTTAATGATTCTACGATGGCAAGAACTTCCAATTCGTGACTTGAAAATTTCGACTCGCTAGAAGTTGTATGTCGGCTGAAGTAGTGAACTGGATGAAGATTTTCGTCACTATCTCGCTGCATCAATATACCTGAAATTCCCATGGAGCACGCGTCAGTATGAACTTCGTGTTGAGGAGCTGGATCATAAAGAGCTAACACTGGACGCTCAGTTAATTTGCATTTCAACGTCTGAAATGAGGTTTCTTGCTCTTCTGTCCACGTGAACGATTCATTTTTCTGAAGCAATCTGCTCAGTGGTTTTGCGATAGCAGCATAATTAGCGATAAATCTTCTAAAATATCCGCTTAAGCCTAAAAACTGGCGGACTTCATGCACGTTAGTCGGCTGAGGGTAATTGGTGACGCAATCGATTTTCTTCTGACCAGGTGCAATTGAATTAAAACTTATCTCGTGACCCAAAAATGTTATCTGACGTTGAAGAAATTCGCACTTGTCTCTTCGTAGTTTAAAACCACTCTCCTGTAGATTAATTA
Organism: Villa cingulata; assembly: GCA_951394055.1. Lineage (NCBI taxonomy): Eukaryota > Metazoa > Arthropoda > Insecta > Diptera > Bombyliidae > Villa > Villa cingulata. The sequence goes on along the minus strand of OX596020.1, from coordinate 4,581,963 downwards.
AAAATTTTCCCAACTTCTGTAACCCTTCTTCAACGTTTTTGCTAGGCAAGATGATGTCGTCAATGTATGTAAATATTTCGCCAGGCATTTTCGCTGCAAGTATATTAATTGCCCTCTGAAACACGGCTGGAGCATTGCATAATCCGAAAGGCATCTTACAGTATTCATACTGCCCATTGTGTGTGCAAAAAGCAGTATATTTGCGAGACTCCTCTGCCATTTTAATTTGATGATAGCCAGAACGAACATCCATTTTAGTAAAATAGCGATTGCCTTGAAGAAGACACAGTTGTTCTTCAACGACGGGCATCTGATATAGCTGTTTAACTGTTTTGGCATTCAATCGACGATAATCAATGCAGAGCCTTGGTTCCCCATTAGATTTTCGAACCAATACAATTGGTGAGGAAAATGGTGAAGCGCTTTCACGTATGATGTTGGTTTTCAATAAATCGTTGACAATTTCTTGGACTGTGTTCCGTTCACCAAAAGGAATCCGATAAGGTTTTTGCATGATCGGTGTTTCGTCCGTTAGCTGAATCGTCATCTCTTCGGTTTCACATGTACCCAATTCTTCAACATTTTCTGCAAAACAATGTCGAAACTTATTCACAAGATGTAGTGTTTGTGCCTTTTCAGGTGCCGAAATATCGTCACCAATATTGATGTCTTTTAAATTGTATGAATTCGATTTCGAACGGATTTGATTAGTTTTCTCAAATTTCAGCGTCTTGTTTTCTTGTACGACACGAATGTCATGGTCATTGAAACAGTTTTGGCCCAAAAGCAAATTGGTATCCAACAAATCATCATCGACAACAAACAAATTCGCCTTCAACTTAACATCATCAACTTCTATCCATGTGTCAAATTGTTGAGTGCAGACAGCATAGCGTCCACCAAATCCATTTAAGATTTTAAATATTTTGGTGATTTTTGCGTCTTTAGGTACGTCTGACTGTCTTATCGTAGAACAATCGCTACCAAGATCGATATACGCAGTTAAAATTTTGTTGTTCATTTTAACTTCTTTATGTAAGAGGTTAGTGCTGATACGTCTGACTTGGGATGCATTTAATTCAGGACACTTGTTGGACTCATGTGTTGTTCTATTACAGTGAATGCATCTCATTTTCCGCTGTGGCTTAGGACAATTTCTAGAAACATGTCCTTGTTCACGACAATTATAGCATGTTACAGATGATTTATCCTTACGTAATTGTGTACCACTGGTTTTTGTGACGTCGTTATCTGAAGTAGTTGCTGGACTATTTTTTTCTTTTACCATTTTGATGCTACCATACCAGTCGATTCTGTCCCTTAGTTCAGCTATCGTAGAGATCCGTTGCCCTTGAATGGACGTATGGAAATTATTTTCCTTCATCCCCAATATAAAGTATTTTACTAAAGCAGCTTCGCTTATATTTGCAGGTAAACCAACTTTTAGTACTTCATCTAAATAATTTAACAGCGATTCAGCAGGTTGTCGTTTTCGATTCATTAATAATATGTGAGTGTCTGCTTCATTAACAATTGGAGTAAATCTTTTCAAAAAGGCAGTTTTGAAATTTTCCCAGCTAGAAAACGTTGTCGATGTATCTATCCAAGTCTTAGCTGTACCTTCTAATTTTGCTGTAATACAAAAAAGGAGCAGCATCTCATCCCAGTTGTAAATGCACAAGAGTTCATTTACCTTTCTGGCCCATTGGTCTGCCGTCAGGCCAGATTCTGGGTTATACAATGGTAGTACATCAATGATATCACGTGGTGAAAAATGATAATTATTTCTAGACTGTTGCGTCTTTTCAATATCCCTTGGTGTTTTATTTATTTCTTCTTGGAAATCTTCGTCTGGGCTTTGATCATCATGATAATTATTTCTAGACTGTTGCGTCTTTTCAATATCCCTTGGTGTTTTATTTATTTCTTCTTGGAAATCTTCGTCTGGACTTTGATCATCCTCCAATTGACGACTTATCCTTGCAATTAATTTCGCTTTGTTGCCCGATGTTGAAAGACCCATTTTTTTTAACTTTTCTCTTAATTCATTCACAGTCATTTTTTTGGTCGCCATTTTATATATTTTTTTTTTTACACAAAGGGAAAAAAAAAATTTTCCTTTTAAACAAAATCAATTTGGTTTTCTGGTTTTATCCCACTTCTGAATTATTGTCAAGATAGACTTAAAAAAATAAATAAAAATAATTAACGAACAACCATAATATCAAGACTCTTTTTATTTTGGAAGAAGTCAAACAAACATATATTAACTACAAGCAATATATATAATAATAATTAAAACAACAGAAAAACAAAAGAAACTAAGAAATATTTAATATACGTCAGATTCTTATTCGTCTTGCTTAGTTTTTCAATGTCTCGCACTTATCATAGTTAGCCACGATGCGTCGGTCATTAGGTGTTAGTCACATGAACAATTGAGTTCTACATTTCAGGGTTGACAAATGTAAAATTTCCAACGTTATTATTTTTAAATTCATCGTCATTTTTTTGTTGTCATCACTGTACTTGCACATATGGTGAGTGTACAGTGTACACTCAAAGTCAAATGAATAAGATATAATTAATTTTAAATAATATGTACATGAGTACATATCTTATATCACATCACATACAATCACTTAATAATTATTTATTATTATCATTTATTATGTATGATTTTAAAACAAAAAAATTAAGGTTTGAAATTTAAAATTTTAATGACATTATTATATGTACTGATATGACATTGTAATGATTATTAATAATTTATCATTTATACATATTTAATTATAAATAGCTACATATTGTAATAAATGTATACTTTCAATTTGTGTGAGTTCTTTTAATTAATCTTTGAGAAATTCTATAAATTAGAATTTATATACAATTTAATGTATACTAAATTTTTTCCTGATTAGATCGATCTTATTTATAATTATTAAATTTAATAATTTTTACACGATGAACAAATAGTATTTAAGTATTATGTAAATCTTTTAAATAATTATTTTTTTATTATTCATTACAATCACTATACTTACAATTTATTGGAATTTAATTAAACCAATTAGTGAAGCTAAAAAAAAGTACTTCTCTTCTCTTCTCAGGACATCTCAAAGACAATTGGAATCACAACAAAAATAAAAATAATCATACAAAATACAGAATTAACAGATAACAAAGAATGTAAGAAAATAATATAATATATAAACAAATTTTTATAATAAACCTACCAGAACCTATCATCACCACACATACACACACCAACAACATCAACTAGGACTAGGCACCTACCAGCTCTAACGGTATACACAGAAAGAATACACAGAAGACAGAAGAAGAACACAGAAAATAACACTCGGGCTCGGCTCAGATTGCTTTCGTTCCTCGCTTTTCTGAAATTCAGTCAAACAAAATATTGATTACACTATCTATCTATTAATTGTATTGCAGATAAAACTAAAACACACATGTTTATAATTGCTACATAATATATAATCAATATACAATAATATACAATCAATCATATTCATATAACAAACATTTATACGAATACGAATCATACGAATCTTGATGCAATTGATGTTCCTCGTTTAGCGATAGCGATGTTGATCATATGGTCTAATTAAATGGAAAATAACATAAAGGCCTGAATATGGTTCAATAATATGATGATGACGGCGAACTAGTAAATACGATAAACCGTCGACCGTCACCGTCAAAATGAACACAAAATCGTCTTGAACACAAGAAATTAACTTTTTTTTAAAAACTATTTTTAAATTTTATAATTTTCTTATTGTTTTCGGCATAATCAAACAACACTGTAGAATAAATTAAAAATAATAAACACCTAAATATATACTGGAATTTGGATTATGTACTCGATGACGGTGACGGTCAAAAGTAGAAAGTTGATGAACTCTCACCGTCATCGTCATGAAAACGGTGATGGCGTATCATATTCACTAACATTAATTTTGTATATTTGAAAAATGACGGTGACGGTGACGGTGAATTATATTCAAGTTCAGGCCTTAATTTAATACTTTATTTCACAAACAACAATATACATGCGAATGTGATATACACAAAAACAAACACAAATTAAAATTTATAAAATCAACATCAACCAACCCCATCAACCGAATATATTCATCATAATGTTTAATTTAGCATAGCAACATTCAGCATTCAACATATGATATGACATATGATATGTTAACGTTGGTGATTTGGTGTTAAGTATGGAAAGATATGAGTAGGTTAGATTAGGTATTGTATAAATAAAATTAAAAAATTAATATATGAATTTTGGTATGGCATTGCTGGTCGCTGGATACAGAATTCAGTAGTACCAGAGCACCAGAGTAGAAACTGCTGATTACAATGTTACCGATGTAACCGTTTTAAAATTCTTGATATCGCAATTACATGAAGCAGTATGTACACAAGAAAGTCTTATTTTACGCGGTAGAAGAAATAAAATGTTCGGTTAAAATGTAACGTTTCATTCGGTGAAAAATTTAATCCATTGTCTGTGTTGTATTCAGATCAACTCAGTCTCACGTCGTCACGTCTTAGCACATTTATGTTTCATCTTTTATACTTTATTTTGGAATCGAATTCATTTGTTCTTGACTTACTTGACTTCTTGACTGAGTAATTGTTGCGCTTTAATTTTGATTCGCTTTCGCAGCTTTTGCAGCTCACATTTACATAAAACAAACATTTACCCTTCTCTTATTTATTTTTTTCTCTTTCTTTTGTTTTTATGTATTTTTTTGGTTTTTTATTAATCATATTAAAGAATTTAGGATTTAGATGATCTAATTAATAAAAAGGAGTTATTATACAAATATAATGTTTAATATTGTTTACTTTACATTAAATTTGTAATTTCTAACATTGTTACATTGTTTGTTTATGATTTAAATATTGAATTTAATTATTTTTTTTTATTTTTCAGGACTAAAGAATTTATGTATTCGAAAAGGTTTTCGTTTGTAATTATTTATTTTGTATTATTACTAGCTATTAGCTAAAAATAATAATGTAAGTACGTATACATATGTAGATATGTAAGTATGTATATTTGTATTTGTATATAAATGAAACATTTTATTTTAAAAATATCAAAAGTAACGAAGTTTTGAATAAAATGTATGTTACTAACCTTGAATATACATATATTGTATATCCTTATAAATTATGACACAGATTTAATATATTTTATTTCATTTATTTGTTTTAAAGTACATAGTTTAAACATTCACTTTTATTTTACATAAGTACTTACACAGATTCATCACACTTTTGAACAACACACAAACAATCTTTAAACATTTTTTGAATTAACTTTTAGTTTATTTAGGGTACCATATTATTTTTATTTTTCTTTGAAAACAAAAAAAAAATTAAATAGATATATATTCAACGTTAAATTATTCAACACACAAATAACAAATAAATTAACAAATCATACAAAATATTTCATCCTGAAACTGTTGTATAGCATAGTATATGTAGATTAGTATGAGAAAATAAAAAAAAAAAACAAATATTTTTGGATTTTTTTTTTCTTTGAATCCATTTACTTAATTGAAATTTATGGTTTTGTGTACATGAAAAACAAAATTACTCGTGAAACAAGAGAAATGTAAAAAGAAAAAAAACAAACAAGAAAAGTTGACCGCATGTCCGGAAAATTTCAAGTCCAAAATATAATAATAACGGATGGAACCTATAATATGTACATGGAACCTATTTGTATATGTAAGAGTATATGTACATACGTATATTTTTTATGAAATTCTTTTTAGCTTTGTTAAAAATATATTATTTTGATTGTAAAAATTATAACAGAAATTTTATATTTGTTTGATTTTTCATATGTTTTACATTTTTTTTCGAAATTTAATGTTTCATTGAAGTGGCGATTTTTTGATGCAAACGCGTTATACATAATATTCGAGTATGTGTATATATATGCTTCATAAAGTAACAGATTTTTGAAATGTACTTCAAACAAACAGAATTTTTTTATATTAATAGATTTTCAACAATTTTGTTTGTTATTAATTATTTTAATATCTTTTGAATGTAAAATAAATGCAGCGATAACAAATTAACATACAAATGTATAAAATTTATGTAATATGCATAAAATACATTAGCTCATATACATATGTATAGGATAAATATATGTATAAAAATGATTGTATTTTGTAGATACATGAAAATAATATGGAGTATTCAATTTTCGTATAGCAAAAGTGTAAAATATCACTTTTTCTACGATTTTATGTAATGAAGTTAGTTTATGGTTATTATACATACAGATATCCCATTTTTAAACCATTAAAATACTAAAAATATGACACACCATCTCTAAATCTCAAAAATATTTTAGTTTGGTTAATTAAAAATTAAAATTTATTTCAATGCATAATTAACATATTTGACATGTAGCATGCAAAAAACATCAAAAAACATTACATTAGTTTAGGCCAACATTTTGTTTTGAAACTTATACCGAGTTTTGGATATGGAGTCATGGGACTTACCAGTAAATCCACATAAGATTGCTGTCTACGGTTTGGTTTAAACAATATTTTATATAGCAAAACAGCTGACTAAGTTTATCCAAACGTCCGACTTTTATTCAAAACATGATTTTACAATCTTGTATATTACAAGACCAAGCTCACCTGATCGTGAATACCCTCAGCAAATCTCTGATAAAAATTTATTTTCCTATAATTTGCAATTTGTAGAGTTTATACTACATGTACATATCTGTACTCGTATTTATGTAATTACAAATATCATATAAATTTATTAAGTTTATGTTTACAATAAAAACCAATTTGAACACGTAAATTAAGTATATAGCACATATGTTTACGAATTACGACTCTCTCTCTGATACATACATACTTATGTACATACTCGTAGTAGATATAGTCGTGTAATAATTATAATTATTTCATACATTTACATTATTTACTTATTATTTTTATTATCATTGGATACACATTGATTGGATTGTAAACATTTTTCAACTTTTATACTATTGTTTCTTTTTGTATTAGGATAGGAGTATGTAATGTTCTCCTCCTCATAGGTTCATCGTATTGTACACAAATTATGCACACATTTTCATATTTATGATATTATTTTACTTTAGCCAAGTAGCAACTCATTTTACTTTGTTCATTTTTTATTAAACAAAGTTCAGTTTCAGTGTATCATTTTTTTTTCTATCATTTCACTTCGCTATTATAATACAAAATTATATAACTTTAATTTTTGCAAATATGTATCATAGGTTTTCTAAGTATTTGAAACAGAAAATGTTTTTTTTTTCTCAAGGCTTTCATTTTGTATGATTTGTTTTATTTCTTTTATTTGTATTTTTCATTTTTTTTTGTTCATCATTTTTAATACAATCTAAATTATATGTAGGCACCATTTTATTTTATTTTTTAACTAAGTAAAAATAAGAGATTGAATATAATTTCTCAAAGTATGAAAGGAATTTTTGTTTTTTGCATACATTTTACTTTTTTTTTCAATTCAAATTTAGCACAATAAAAAAAGGATACCAAAAGAATTAAGGTCTTTGTTCTTATTATTTCTAAAAAAATGTAAAATGTGAAAAAAAAAATGAAATTATGTATATACCCATACTCATACTCATAGTCATTTAGGTTACACAAACTTCTAATTATTTTTGGTTTCAATTTTTTTTTTTTTATAAAAGCAGTTACGTCAATCTCTTTTTCTTTTGTATTGTATTAAGGTTTTGATATGCAGCTATGAGTATGTACATATTTTTATATTACACTTTTGTGTTTATGTTATATTCAGATAATAAGTTATGATACAAATGACTATGTACGAGTATGTGTGTGTATTATGTATATAGTACCTGTAATGACTTTCATCGTTGATCTTTTTTTAGCAGCATATCATCATTCATAATCTGAAAAAGTTTTGTGATTATTTTTTTTACAAATAAAGTATTTTCCTATTACATTCTCTTTTCTTTTTATGCATATTTTTTTCTCGTATTTCAGTTTGAAGAAAATTGTAGACCTATTTCCTTATAAAATAAAACTAAAAATTCCAAGTTTTCCTAGTTTTCCTCGTTTTTTGTTATCTTTTTTAAAGATTTTATAAATTTCAAGAACTTTTTTGTTTTATTATATCTACGACACTAAATGAGTAGTGTAATACTGTAGCTTATATTGTGTATGTTGTATGATGATACACATGCGATAACTATCTATAACTATACCAGCATTTGTTTCTGATATTTCTACATTTCTTTTACAACTTAAAATTTTTTTTTTTTTTTTTTGCAATGTTATTAATTGCTCATACTGCTACTAAAAAAAAAAAGTATAGAAATAACCGTTTTGATGGTGCATATGTACTCTATGTACCACCTATACAGAACAGTATATCATGGCATGGCCCATATTACATTATGAATTGATATAAAATGAAATCAACGTGGGCTTTCAGTGATTTATTATATATTTCATTCATTTATTTTCAACTTATTTTACAATAATGCATTTGTAAGGATTCGAATTATTGTATTTCAAAAAAATTCACCATATACCATACTTGTTTGTACATGCGCCTCGATCATAATTTCTATGTACATAATATGTATTTCACAATACGCGAATATAACTGTAGATATATTCTTACACTCCTTGGTAGTATATATGCATGATAAGAATTTTAGTTTTCAAGTATGTAGTTATCCTGAAAAACGTTTCAGTAAACATCGGATTGTGATTGTGATCTGAATTATAGGAAAGTCCAAATAAAATAAGCAATTGTAAATAAACGAATTATTTGAAGTTTTATTTACTATAACCCGAAATAAAATTATTTGTATATCTATAATTGTTTATATATACGGATATTTCATAAAAATGTGTGCTACAAATAACTAATTTCGCGCCAAAATGTGTTAATTTTTCGTGAGATATCGAAAGCAGAAAAAAAAATATTTTTTTTTCAGTTAAAGATTGATTAATTTTGAATTCCTTCTATCGAATTGAATTTATAAAAAAAGGAAAAAATTTTTTTTTGTATTTGGTATAGAAATTTAAATTTGAAAAAAAATTGTTTTGAAGTTTAAAAAAAAACAATTCTATTTGATATTTTTTGAATAAAAATTAATGACATCCGGAGAATGGGATTTACGTGCTCTAAAAGCACTAGAAGAAGAAGAAATCAAACAATTCGGTGCAATTGGTAAACCAGAAAATTTTTCCAATACCATTTTATTATCAACATCATCATCATCACCATCATCATTATCATCAAGTCCTCCTCCACCACCTCTACCTTCACAATTAATAGTTCCATCAACAATAGAAGAGGAAGAATACTTTGACGATAATTTTATGCCTGTAGTACCATCATTTTGTACAAAATCTTCATTATCATCAGTAATATTATCGTCACAACAACAACAACAAAAACAACAAAAACAATTTAAAAGTGGTGGTAGTTATCATCATCCACATTCACATCGTCCTTTTTCTTCATTATTCACAAAATTCTACAGTTCAGATAACAATGCAAATCATACAAAAAAGCGAATATTATCTGAACAACAAAGGAATGTCACTATACTAGAAGAAGAAAATTATACAGAAAAATCAGCCTGCGGCCATAAAATCTATCATCAACATCATAATAGTAATCAAAATCAACAATTGAATCCTTTTTTATATAAAAAAACAAAATATTCAATATTTGATACAAATTCGATTTGTAATAAAAGGAATAATCGACGTGATATAACGACAACAGCAAAAACAACAACAGAATCATCAGTTCTATCTGATATTTCAACTGGTAATAACAATAAGAACGAAGGTGGCAGCGATGGTGGTAATATAGTTAGTAGCAGCATTGGAGTTGGAAGTAGTCATCTTGAAGTAGGTTTACCATCAATTGATGAATCTAACGAAACGATGACAATGATGATGCTCTTTACATCAACACCATGTTTAACATCATCATCATCAATAACAGGAACAGGAACCAAATGTAATGAAAGTAACATAAACAATAATGACATGGTTGTGCCATCATCGTCATCATCATCATCAACATCAACATTATCATTATCTTATACAAATTTGAATACAAAAATTGCACCAAAAATAGTAACAGCAGCAACAACAGCAACAGAAACAAAAAAAACTAAAAAGATAAATAAGGGAACGATGATAATAGGAGCAGGAGCAACAGCAGCAGCAGCAACAACAACAATGATGAAAAATGAAAATAATTGTATTATGGAATGTAGTAGTAGTAGTATTGGTTTAAATGATGAAATCGGTATCGGTATCGGTATCGGTATAATCGATTGTAGGGGTGGTTGTCTTTATCATAATAATGATAATGCTGATGATAATGATGATGACAAAAATGAAGTGACAAAAATACCAAAGGCAATAGATATAAAAGATTTTGAATTAGAAGATCATATAAAAAATTGTTCGTGCTCATGTAATCATATGGGATATGGAAATTCAATGGATTATCAGGTTTGTTACACATTTTTATATAAATATATATGCGTCTTTTGTATATAATCGACTGTTCATACATATGTAGGTATATTATAGGTGGCAGTTCGATTTTTATATTTTTTTTTCTCGGTAATTTATTTATTTTAAATACATATTTTATTTTTATTTTCATTTTTATTTTTGTAATAGTATTTTTGATTTTGTTTTGCTTTTCAATATAAATTTTATTTATTATTATTCTTATATAAACAAGAACAAGAATATATACATATATACCATATGCAAGAATACATTATTTCTGGTGTATAGATAGTAATAAAAAATTATGAAAAATAGTACCTCTATTCTTGGTGTTCTCATAATCCGCTTCCACACAGATATGTATGTAGACATGTGTAAACAAACACACACAAGAGTATTGTATTATTATATACAATTTTTTTTTTTAAATACATATATTTTTTTTTTACAATAAAGGATGAATGGTATAATATGTGCATAAACGAGTACATTATACATATATGTGTATATGTACACATTAATATACATTATCCCAAAATCATTTATACACATACCATATACAATCATACATATATAGTGCGCTTATAGTACACTACATGTATGCTTTATATATGTATGTATGTATGTATATGTATATACATATGTATACTATATATGTAATATCAATTTTTCCAATTTTTGGATTTTCACATCATAATTCATAATATCACATAATGTTTTTATTTTTTGTATTCAGAAGTTGTTATATTTTCTATTTATCTATTCATGTGTATATTGCATACATCATATTGCGTACATATATACATATGTATATATGAGAACATATAATAGCCTTATTTCTCTTTTGGTTTTTTATTCATTGGTTTGTATATAACGTTTTTTTTTAATATTTTTTTTTTCGATGATATTTTGTTGTCTACACTCTTGTATTATGTATATTGTGTTTTTTATCTATGCCTCATACATTTATTGATATTTCTCTATATGTTTTATATGTATATGAACATATATTAAATATTATTTATAAAAAAAATATAATGTATGATATTTCTAAAAAAAAAATATTTAAAAAAAAATAAAATTATGTACATAAATTTATATACATATACGAATATTCCGTAGTGTTTTTCCATTTCATATACATTTCACCACAGCTTTTGTAAAATATTCGATTTTATATGAGCACTTAAAACTTTATGATGACGCTCTTCAAAAAAGAAAAAAAAAAGTAGAAGAAGAAAAAAAAAATTTATAATGTTTTTAAGTAATCCCTTTTTTTGTGTTTCGTGTGTTATTTTTTTTTTATTATTATACGGATATATATGAGTATCTTGCGGGTACATTTTACACAATATACGAAAAAATTATACGTATATACTTATTATATACATATATATGTACCATGGATAAGGGGATATACTTATAAACACACATAATGTGTAATGTAATGTGTACATTATGTCTCCATGAACTATATATATAATATATGTATATATTTTTTAATATAGTTTCAGTGGTTTCAGTATATATTTTATAATATAGCTTAGATAATATAAATATGAGCATTTCATATTACTTACATATAAGAATAAAACTTGAAAGAAAATAAAAACCGAAACTTGAACCATAAATTCTGTTTGAAATAGCCATTGTCCTTTGCTAATATGTGTATACATATATATACACAAACAATAAAATAATAAAAAAAAGTTCTTACATTTTTATTTTACATTTACATTACATATTATTTCACATACATAATCGTATGTGATGCATATATCTTTCACTTTCACACAAACACTTTACGTACATTTATGCAATTCAATAAAAATTTTACATTTAACATAATACCGGTATAATATTAAATTTTAAAGTATTATTATTTTGTAGTTGTGACTGCATAAAGTCTGTGTTTTATATAATTTCAATTTACCCTGCCTCTGAAACGAATTTCCTAAAACTTTTCTTTTCCAAAAATACATAAATTTACGTTAATCACATAATATCAAAATTTTTTCAGTCTACATCTTTATGCTTTCTCTAAAATTTGTATGTAAAACAAAAAATTCGTAATTCAATAACCCAATTTCCTAAAATAAAATTATTTCATTAAAATTTCTACCGATTACCTTCTTGTTATCAAAAAATTAGTTAAATTGTCTCTGTGTTTTGTTCATTTTATATGTATATACATATACATACTCGTATACATTTAATATAAAAAACATTATGTGTACAAGAAAATAAATCAAAAAGTTAAATGTAACTGTAATGACAATAAAAAATATACTGCATCAAACATAAGGATTTGACATGCACGCTATTAAAGATAATCTACTTTCGTACAACATACGATACGACATTGAACATTGTATGCAATAATACAAGAGCTAAAATAAAAAAGTAAAGTAAAAACTAAAGAAAATTGTATATTGAACATAATCCAAAAATTATACTATTCTATGTATGCAATGCATGTGCATACTCATATATGAAAACGTTTTTTTTTTTTATTATTACAAACCACAATCAAGAAACCATTTTATTTCGTTTTTCTTATTTTTATTTTTTTTTTTATTTTTACATAAAATAGAATTTTCTATAGTTTGTACGTACATTCATAAAAATTATTGTACATGTAACTACGTACATAAATGTACATAAGAAAAAATAAATCGAAATATATTGTAAGTACATTCACTGTACTGAACTTTTAACATAAATAAATGTATTTTTATTCTAAAATCGAATTTAGATTTTTATTTTCATTTTTTTTTTATTTTCTTGTAAAATGTAAAGAATAGTACAATGTACAAGGGTACAAAAGTATTGTAGTACTGGTAGTACATTGCATACAATACCCTTCTGCATATCAGTATTGTATAACATAAAATTATATTATTCTTCTGTTATTCCATGTAGTGGAGAGTGTATTCATTTATACAGAATAAAAATTTTAACTGTAGTAGTTTATACACACATTCTCGTATGTACATGTACATTCATATGTTATGATATAATAAAAATGATTTTAGTTAAATTAACAAAAAAAAAAAAAAGAAATTGTATTCAACATTTAGATTGATCCTGATTCTTAATCAAGTTGAGACAAACTATATTAATTTTATTTATGGTATAAATACAACACAATGTTGTCAAAACAAAAATAAAAAAAAATAAATTGACCAGAAATCTAAGTGACAAGAGTAAAACCAATTTATCTGCCAACATTTTTAACAACACTTAAAACTTAAAACTGTTTTGCTTATGTAATGGAATCGTGCATACGTACTTGTAGATCAGTGTGCACTCACAACAATATACAACCCAGCTGACCAAGTGAACTCATAGTGAATTCATTCTGAATTCATTTCAACCAAGTGATTCTTCACGTGAACGTTCACAGTGAATTCACAGTGAAGATATTTTATTTCAAAAATTTTTACACTATGGCTGGTCACAGTGAATTCACTTAATGAATTCATTTTGAAATCACTTACTGAATGTTTAATGAAAACACAAAATGAATTCATATTGAATGCACTTTGTGAGGGTAAAATATCATTCACAATGTGAGTAATCAATGAATCCAGGCTCTAATTATTATATTCCTACTTTTCGATTTTTTTTTCATTGATTTAAATAAAAACTCTTTAATCACTTAATAATTAATCACTTCGTTATTTTTTATTTATTTTACTTTCTATTTTTAATAAACTAATATTACACAGAATTTAAAACACTTGCTTATTCCTTATTCTTAGTCTCAAATAACTACATTCTATATCGCTTCAGTTTACAAATTAGTACATGAAAAAGAAATACAAAATTTCACTTTACGTTCACTAAGTGATTCCATAGTGTTAGCCTTTGTGAATCGCAACCATTTTACGAAGATAAAACGAATGAATTCGCCTAATCATAAAATTAAAACAAGTTTACATAAATCGTCATTCATCAAATGAATTTTATATGAATATAATTCATATTTCAATCACTTGGTGTATTCATAATGTACCCATATTTTTGAATAATTCACTTATTTTTCACTTCGTGTTTTCAAAATGAATAAGAGAAAAATTATTCATTTCGTGAAGATTTTTGGCATTCACTATGAATTCACTGTGAACCCAGTTCACTGAATGGTCAGCTGGGAACATACAACCCAAACCAAATTGCGTTAGTTTATAGATAATAAATAACGAATTTCCCATTCGGTAATTAAATCAGATATAATTTCAATTTTTTTGTCGTTATCACTCCTATCGAATTGCAATACAAAAAAAAAAAAAAAAAAATTACAATTTTTAAAGAGTCGCAAAATATCGACAAATTTAAGTAAAAATATTTTCATTTCATTGTGTTTGAACTGAATATAAATGAAATTCGTGTCTGTATGCCGATAAATATATTTCCCTAAATTATTTCATGTGAAAAACATAATTTATATTATGTGCTCATAATGAATTGTATTTCGTATTTACGCGTAAGAGAGTGCTATAATTAAATTAATTATTAAAATTATTAAAAAAATATATACGAGTACATTATACATATATTTAGCAAGTAAATGCATACATTATATGCGTATATGTACGTAATATAAAAATAAAATTTCACAGTAAAAGTAAAAATGAAAAATTATTAATAAACCAAATATTTTGAATATAAATTTTCCCCCTAAAATAATGAAAACCATATGCTGTATAGTCTTGAAAATTTTTTTTACTAATTATCAGACCTGAAAATAATTTTCAGAATTTTAAATATTTATTACATACAATACTTATAATAAAATGTATATTATCTACATCCCCACATCATGTAACTTATATCTATAACCATAATAATTTTTCATAATTATTTAAACTTATTTTGATAAGTGCAAAACATTTTTCACTTTTCGTAACACTTGTGCTGATATTACGCACTTACCACGAATATATAGCAACGTATACATATGTATATACGTGTAAGCAATATTGTATAATGGTATATTGTAGTGTGTGAAATAAATATTAAAAAATTCATATAAAATTTAATAGACGAGTAACTTTTGTTAATTAAATCTCTAATACTGCACAGGCAGATTTTCAATGAAATATAGAAAATTTCTTGAGTATCTGACTTTATTCTATACGAGTATTATATTACATTATATCATATACATACATTATATCATATACATACATCATATATATACAAATTTTTGAATTTTAGTATTCTCATCCTCTCATCCTATTTTAAATAAAATTAAAAATATATACATATATAATTAATTTAATAATTTTATACTCACATCCTTTTTTTTTATTAAGCTAACATCTAACATCTAAAATAATTTTTTGAACAAAATTAAAGAAGAAAATAAAATCGAAAATATTTCATAATTCGATTCCAATAACTTTTGAATAATTTTACATTTTTTACATTATAAGCGAATGATTGCTCATTATTTTTGGATGAAAACTTTTTATTAAGTTATTTACATGTACGAGATTTTGATTGATTTAATAAGTTAATTAACTAGTGACTACGAATACGAAACGCAAACATAATTCTAATGAATGAGGGTTAACGACTTTTACTTTAGTAACGATTTCATTTTCATCCTTAACAATACCATCACTGCCTTTGCTGTCTATATGTTAATTGATTTTTCTTTTATTTCAATTCGATTTTAAATAATAAATTGCAGATTGTTTTGAGTTCCCATAGTAATAACGGAGAATATATTTCAAGTAATTTTTTAAAATTTTGTACATAAGTATACTATGGTTGAGGAAAGAATTGCGTAGATATATCGAATATCCTAAAACTCAGAAGTTGGATGCGTTGAACATGCAATAATTTTTTTTATTTTTAGCGTATGCTATGACCACCTTCATCATAATATACATAATATAGTTTGTACCAATTAAATTCTCAATATTTACAAATATTACATATTTAAAAGATAATAAAATCGAATACATATTATGTAATTAACCTTTAAATTTACACAAAATATGTAAATAATATCAAAGGAATAACCCCTATATTATAAGTATTCAGTAAAATATGTATTACCTATATACTTAAATAATAATGATATTAAAATGTTTTTCAATGTGTAATTAAGAGCATATTATCACATTTAACTTGTACGTATAAGGTATATTAATATCTATACATACATATTTAGCATATGATAATTTTGTGATATTCAAATTTTCTATTTTACATTAATTCATAATTTATTTGTAAATCGCATATATACATACGTACAATAATTTAATGTCGTTAAGGATGTAATAAAGAAACACATATTATATTTTAAAAATGTCACATTCTCATACAATAAAAAATGAATATTTATCGAAAAATAAAAAAGAAAAGAAAATTATAACTTATCAGCTATTTGAATAAGAAAAATAAATTTTATAATATTCTGCTGCTACATAATTTATGTGTTCGAAATGATTAGATGATTTTCGATAAAAAATTCTCATTAATTTTCCATTTTCTTTAATATAAGAAGTGTGAAATCTTGTGTGTATGTATACTCATATAAATTTATATTTGGTAATAATAAAGTTTTTTTTTCTTTTTTTAAAAAAGCAAACATAATCAAATAACAAATATATCATTTAATTTTTAGAAATTATTATCAGATAATCTTTCAATATTTAGATTTTCAAAATTTTACATAATATCATCTTCATTTAAAATTTCATTAATTATTCACACAAGTGTATAATGTATAATGCATATGTAAGAAGTAACGACTTATTATTATTATTATTATTATTATTATTATTATTATTAAATAGACACTTATCATTTTATTATACGTAAATCCCAATATCAACAAGTTTATAAAAACAATGAACTTATGAAAGGAAAATATTTTCTATTTAATGGGTGAATAAATCCTTTTTAAACATACCGTATTCCACTTTAAAATTTAATTTATATAATCTGTACTATAGTAATACTACATATATAAATACGATAAGTACGCGAATATGTATGTAATGTATATACAGTATTTGTGTTTATGTATAGTATCATATGTAACAATTATCATGAATAATAAAAATTTTAAAACTAATCGTAAATCAATATTTTCATTTTACATAAGCACTATGGTATACTAACTGTATATGTACTAACTTTATGTACTATCATCATCACAACAATAAAATATAAGATTTTATACAAAATTTAGAAAAAAATTAAAAATTAAAGAGAAAATAAAACCAAAACATATTAAACCATTGCAATTGCAACAATTGAGTTCCTCTTGCCATCAATTAGGTAAGTACGTGTACGTTTGTATGTATGGACTGTTAGTTACATATTATGTATGTACTCATTTTGTGAATAAATTTAACAATTTTTTGTATAAAAATAAAATAATATAAGAACTTTTATAAAGTATAGTAATGTACATACACATGTAATATGTATTTAATTATGTTCAAGTTCTTGGAATATTTACTTCCACGATTTAGTTTTCATTTTATATTTTATTTAATTTTATTTTTCAAATTGAATTAAACGATATCCTGTTTTTGATGTATACGAAAGTATTTACATAGTATAACTCGTATATGCGTACAAACGAACATTATTACAAATACATATAAGAATATTCGTACATATATTCGGATTAAAAATAAAGAATTTAAATTATGCAGCTATGCACTCGTATATAGATTTACGAAACCTAATATGTTAGAAAATGTTATAAGAAGGCTTGTTAGATTTTGTAATAATAGATTAGTTTTTGGTTTAAACAAATTAATATTTATGCTGACACAGAACAAAATTTACATATATATACATAACACATATGTATGTATGTACAAATATTTATATGGAATAAATATTTAAATATAAATTTGAAATAATCATTAAATCATAGAAATACATATATGAAAATGTTCAGTATAGTTTAGATTTAGATTTATTATGCCATACGCATACATGCTAACTTTTGCATGTAAATTTACATGTACGAGTATATGCGAATGTAAGTTGATGTAAATGTTTTGAATATATGTAAGTATATGTAGATATGTAAATTTTAAGGAAAATACCATTTGAATTCGTTGACTTTAAATATAACAAGATTTGTATAAAAACTATGAAAATTTAAATAAAATTAATATGCATATACTATATTTATATTGCGTGTATCAAATACTTACGTAAATGCATTTTTGTTTCATTTTTATAATTTGCATTATACAATAGTAAAATAACTAAAGAAAAAATAATAATATATGTATTAAGAAATACATTTTTGAAAAAAATTTATATTGGATTATAAATTCATTCATATTTTCTGCGATAATTCTATCAGCAACATAAAATATTAGGTTTCTAATTTTAATGTAATGTTAAAAATACTCGTATGTACATATATACTCGTATAAACGTAAAATACATACTTGTATATCATGGATAAATTCTATCTATCCTTTATCCTTGTATATTGAAAAGACATCATATACTCATATATAAATTAATTTCATGCGTTTTATACGAAATTTGCATAATAATTTTCGAAATAAAATATGAAATATAGTAGAACACGTCTGTTTCCGTAAAAGGAAGCATAACTTATTTAATTAAAAAATTTTTGTTAGTAAAATTTTATACAGAATTTTATAATCAGAAAATTCGATTATATAATATGTAATTCTGTTGTGGTTGATATCTATACTGCGTTAAATCTTTTAAAGTATAAACTATAAATTGAAAATTATATACTATACGAAAAAACTACATACTCGTACATATATTGTACTTTTAAAATTATCTTTTATGTTTATGTTCTACATGCCTGATACACATATCGTCAATATTATAATATTTTCGCGTATACAGATATTACAAGATATTTTGAAACCCTAGAGAAATTTTCGAATTTTACCTGAGAATATATACATATAAACTTTATATTTTGTGGGTATATCGGATACGAGTACAAGAAAATTTTTAATGATGAATATTTGAGTAAAAAACTATAGCACAAAATATTACTGATGGATTCGATCCGAAATGCTTATTAGAGATATTTAAAAATGTATATTTTTGTGTTCAAATTCAAATATTAAAACTTTAAAACTGATAGTATTACTGAGTACTATGAGGTTTGTTCTTTAATAATTTGTGCATCGAGGTGCACCACTAATTATTTTCAATATTTTTCCTGTTATTATCTTTCTGACTATATCAGTTATAAAATTTTAATAAAAGTTTAACTCGCGTATAATAAATAACCTGCCAATATTAAAATTTTTAAACAAGGATAAAATTAAAATGTAATGTGCAATTTTGTTTATAATATTACCTAAGAGCTCTCTCTATCATTGTAATTAATTTGTAAATTTTAATTTAAAGAAAAGTGATTTTTCAGTTAGTTATTTATAAATTGAATTTTTTTTGTTTTTTTTTTCTTTGTTTGTTAAAACTAAAAGAACGTGATTTCAATGAACAAGTAGTAACTGTTGAATTGAAAAATTAATTTTATATTCAGAGAGTTAAAAGAGAAATAATCTTAAAATATTTAATATTTATTTTTAATTAAAATATCAATTAAAAAGGATATACTTACCTGTACACGAATACATAATCCAATTAATCTCATTAATTCCAGTTCAATGATTTTAAAATTAGAAAATTTTATTCTATAAAAACGGAAATTATGTATACAGATTATAGTCGTATATGATATTGTGTGATATTAAATACATTATGCTATCGTCTATGGTCTATTCATACTATTCAAACAAACAGAATAAAATCTTAAGCGAAAAATAGTGTTATTCATGTATTCATGTATATGTATTTATACGAAAATGAAAAAATTTGTTTAGAGTTTAGCACTGTTTTCAAAATTTTCATTTTCACATAAAATGAATGTTTCGGAGTGAATTATGTATTTTGTATCACTTATAAGAGGATTATCGACTACATAAATGATGTTCTAATGTTAGTGATCAATAGTAGTTAATGTCTTTGTGTGTAGTGATAACTATTTAATTAAATTCCTTAAAAAGGAAAATAATAAAACAATTCAATTTATTTACAGAGTAAATGATTTGTATATTGTATACATCTAACGTCATACACTATAGTTATCCTACGAACGAACGAAATTCCTAACTACACCCTACACCCAACCATGAAAATTTTGAATACTTGTACGAGTATGATCAAGTTTATATCTAATGTTCGAGTCTTGAAACTGACATTAAAAAAAATTTGTAAAGCAAATAAATTTTACACAGTCTTCATGTACAAGTACGTACGTATATACACAAATACAATAATGCATGTAATGGGCACACGTATGTAAATATGAGCATCTCTATGTATTCATTTGAAAAAATGGTATAGGGAATTTTCAAAAAGGTATACACACCTATAAGTTAAAAAAAAAAAATGTAAAAAAAGGAAAAATGAATAAAAATTGCTGTGTAGGTATAAATGATATACCTTTCACAACGTATGCTATGACATGCTGATATGTAAAAAAAGAAATTATATGCGCTGAATACATATCTATAGAAAGAATAAAAGAGTATACTTTTAAGCATCTACAAAAAATAATTTTGTACGCAAATTATAATGTGCATATTCATACTCAGAAGCATATGTATGTATATATATGAAACTTTTATAACCTTCCATTTTTAACTAGAATTCTGGGATCGTTTCTATGCAATTTTTGTGCATATAAATTTTAAATTTTTAGCAAAAGAAAATTTCTGGTCTGTTCGCCTTTTAAAATTACATTATATGAAGGAATCTCACTTACAATGAACATACCGTTTTTTTTTTTAATTTCATTTTTGTGACATAGTTTGTACTTACTTTTCGTCATTAAACGTATATTGTACATAATAATATACATAATAATAACAACTACAACTACAGCTATTACTAACACAACAATGAAAACGTGTTGAGTGTAATGATATGTAATTTATTTTTTTATTGTTATACATATATTTTTTTAAAGTATAGTATAACATCTCTATAGCATTTTTTTTACAGCATACTTTTAATTTTTTTTTTTATTTATACAGCATATACATATGCATACATCATAACATAAGAACAATTAATGAGAATACAAACAATAAAGAAAAATAAAATAAAAAATAACGAGAGAAATTCATATGTAGGAAACCAACTACTTCAAAAAACTACTAACTATCTACTATTTCACATATCAAATACTTATCATCTCATATACATATGTATGTGAATATACAGGGTATAATGAGATTTTTATAGTTACATATTATTATATGTTTTTATATGTACAATGTACAACAAATGTATGTATATATAAGAGTTTTTTAAAGCATTATTGTATATGAATGTATGTGTAACTATGTAATTTTTTTGGAAGAATATATAATGGAAATTTCTGATACCCTCATTATGTGAATATGCTCGTATAAAATGTTAAAGTCAAATACATAATGTAATTTAGTGGGTTTAGTAATAAAACTATAAGGAACACATGCTAATAAGTATTTTGATATTTTATTTGAAAATTTTCTTAAAAATTTTCAATGATGACTGTATAATTTTTGACTAAGTATAAAAAAGTCATTCTACATACATATTTGGACTTCGTCCTCTATTATTTCTACACCCAATTATAAATATTATGGGAAGCATTTGCTACAAATTAAATTACAATCAAAACCGGAATATTAATATAGCTGTCTCCTGTCTTTGCATACAGCTTATATCTAACCGAAACTATACATATTATCGAAATGCAAAATTTAATTAAATGTGACAAAATTAAATTTCCCTGTATAAATAACTTAATATGTGTTGTATATGCCAAAAAAAATATTCACATTATTATAAGATAGGTATATACTTTGCGAATTTTTATTATTTTTTTTTTATAAATATCTATTTGTAACCTAAAAATGTTTTTAAAGACAATACGTTTTATGTATATTATTTTGTTTTATTATTATTATTTTTTTTATTTATTGTATTCCTTCTTACTGCATGCGCATATAATTTGAAATTATGTATAAAAATATAGGAGATGTTATGTATAAATACTCAAATCTATCTACATAATGTAATCCTTTATATTTTTAACAAGGCAAATACATGTCTATGTACTGTCAAGAGCTACTTACCCGAAAAATAAAATGGAACTGCAACTCAAAAGCAAAAAAAAAAAAAAAATGAAAAAAAAAATCTAAAAAATGAAAACAAAATTGAGATAAAAAAGCAAAATACAGATAATTTTCGCTTGTTTACTTCCTAGTGTGCCTGTGCATTTCCTTTAAAATATTTTTTTCTTATTATATTAAACGTGTAATACACACATATAAATGTACATACATATTAACGGTTGTTTTTATAGATATACACATATATATATTTTTTTTTCTTTGTTATTTTTACATTTTTACATAAAATTTTATATTATACTATTATACACATAGTTTTATAAGTGCTTCACTTTTAACTACATACATATGTATATAAATTCGAGTATTTATATACCTATGTACATATAAATTTATAATAACGAATACAAAGCAATTTACATGAATTTTTAAACTTAACAAAAACACTTTAAATATGAATATTATTATTTTTAAATGTACATACATACATATATACATACATATATTCATATACATCTACATTAGAATAGAATATAAATATAAAAATACTTTTTAACATTTACTTGATATTATATATTGTACAAATGAAAAATAATGATAGGAAAAAAAAAATAGTAAAACCAAAAACAATAAACAAAAAATATACACATACATATGTATATAATGTACATATACATAAATATACAATTATTATATAAAAGACAAAAAATGCCTTTTTTGAAGAGATATATATGCTTTTCTATAAATGCATTAGACAAAAAATATCATCTAAGTATATTGTATACAAATATAATGCACATACATATAAAGATAACTATATACGATTATGTACGAGGTTTGATAAAAAATATATATTGGTAATTTTAGTTTTACTTTAAAAATCTTCATTTATTTATTTATTTCAATTTTGTCACCTTTAAAGTAATTCGCTCCAGATACAGTGCTATTTAAATCTTTTTAAATAACTCTTCTGAAACTCATATTTTGGTATAGTTTTCAGCTCCTTTAGCGATTCTGTTTTTATGTCATTAATGGATAGCAAAACGCAAAACGTCATTTTATCATGGTTCTCTTTTGCTTCGGGAATATAGAGAAAACACAGAGGATCATGTCCGGTAAATACGCAGTAATCATATTATAATCATTAATATAATCATATATAATGATGTGTTTTTGACCAAATATTCACGAACAAGCAATCATGTGTAAGCAAGTTAATTAACGTGCGGTGCAATTTCCACAAAGCTATTTACCACAATTCTGATAATTATTCTGGCAATTGGATTTAGTACACGAAATTTCAAAGTTATCATTATATTTTGATAAACCCTCGTACGTGTGTAGTACGGTGATGGGTGTATACTTAACAAAACAACACAATGTAACCATTTAAGATTTTAACAAAATTGAAAATTGTCGCTTTACACGTACCTAAAATGTAGATACGCTACGTATAGGTGTATTGTATAAACATAGTATTGTATGGAATACAAATTCAGAATATATTATAATAATGTATATAACAATTTATATAATATTGTTGTATATAAGTAGGTTATGTATGTAATAGAGGTACTATTTGAATGAAATGTACGTCACGAACATTTTAATGGAAATAAAGACAAAAACATACATACTAATGGTATATATAGACATATAGACATATCTATTAAACGTGTACAAACATACATACATATATGCATAATGAATGAATATGAATGAACATTAAAGACAAGAATAAACCACTATGTCGAATTATTTTTCGCACATGTACATATATCTACGATAAAATATGTATGTACATAAATGTAAAGCACATAAATACATATTATACATATTAGAGAGGAAAGAATTCTATTCATTCATACATTTATAATTTTCTTTCCATTTCAAAATTTAGCTAAGATTATTTTCTTTTTCTTCTTATACTTACATATATGTACATAATATTTATACATGTATTGCTATTTATTGTATGTACCTCTACATATGTACATATATCATAACAAATTAGAATTATATAAGTACATATACATATATACATACATACTTACACTCAAAGATAAATTTATATTTACCTATGTGTCTGTGTGTATTATTTTGAAAACGTATAGACAACAAAAAGCTTTTAATGGTGTGAAAATTTCAATATTACATTGTAAAGATTTTGAACAATACAAGAAAAATAATATAAAAAATTATAAATAAAAAAGAATAAAATTTAAAAACAATATATATAAAAAGCACGAACGATTTTAAAAGTGAAAATAAGAAAAAAATAATTATTATATTCTATTCAGGATATTCAATGATTCGAACAGAATAAAATGAATTAAATATACTTTTATTTGTATATATGTATTGAATAATATCATCACAGTATACGCGGTTTATTATTTTTTTATTTTTTTTTTAAATGTATTTTTATGTTTTTCATTTGATTATTGTATGCAAAGTTATACATTTAACACCTCTATGTACATGTATTACTTATGTGAAATTAATTTAAAAAATATATAAAAATTCTTTACATACATACACATTATGTACATACATTGGTTAGGTCTGTAGGCGAGTTTACAGACAAGGAAATTATTTGATCCTATAGAAGAAAATTGTAAATAAAGGCATCGTTACAATTCCGAATTGGACGAGTTAATAGAAGTGAAAGTAAAGAAAAACTAATTTTTAAGTTTTCATTGCCTATTTCCAACTTTTATTACCGTCAAAGTTCACTTTGTTTTGAATGTGCGCCAGCGTGCTTTGAAATAAAGCTTGGGGATGCTGATCTTTTTTTAGTCTACTTTTTGACAACTAAGTGGTAACACAAAGTATTATTAGAACACTTTAATAATAGACCAATCTCCAATCTGATTCCTATCATGCACTAAATGAGCTTGCTTCTCTACGAGCTGGTTCGTAATAATAAGTCTAGTCTAACTGTAGTGCTATTGAAGAAGAAAAAGAAGGCAATTTTATATAGATAGAAAATAATGAGCAGAATAATTTTAATTGTTGTTTTAATCTTGTTTAAAAATGTTTATTTAAATATTTAAGTGTCGTACTCACCAATTAAGATATATTTCATGTCGGATATATTTTAGCCAGGTACAATTTCATCTTATTCATCAACCTCGATAAGATTTGTTTACAGACTTCATTTTCGGAGTGCTGCATATGTCTGCTGATTGCGAAAAGTTAGTATTTTTATATGATAAAATGAAAAAGAGGTTATGTGGTGTAATGATTATATGTGAGTGTTGTGCTGTTGCTGTTAATAACAAGATTATGTTTAAACGATATTTATAGTACCACTCCCAGGTTGTCTTAAAAGTATCCGAATAGTATATAGTCGAGGTTGATGAATACACTTTATATTAGATAAAAGATAATCTTGGTTGGTGAATACGATCTTAAAAGATTTTTTTAATTTAATTTAATGAATATATTAAAAAATTAAACATCTATGTTTACGATTAAACCAAACAAAAATCTTGCATTTAAATTTAAAAAAACCATGTGACGTCAAACTTTTCAAAAATAAGTCTACTATATCATTACATTATCTTACCTTTTTTACACTTTTTACACTCTGTGGATTTAACTTACAGATCCGTCAACATATCAATATAGAATTAGAACAAGAACAAAATAAGGATAATAAAAAAGCATATTTGTATTGATATACTTTATGACAAAATGATGTATTAGATGTATAATAATGTATTAGATGTATTAGATGTATACGTATAGATATCATATTTTATAGTAGGTATATATTATACTATTTTTTAAATCCAACATGTTATTAATACACATAAAAAAGTCAATGAAAAGTTCAAGAACAGAGTAAAAACGGAAATCGCCAAAAGCAATAAAATCTCTTAAATCTTTTGTTTATACTTTTTTCATTATATCTATAACTTATTTTTATACTATTCCATCTTATTCCTTTTTATCATCACATAGACTTTTATTTTATGTACTATACACATATATCTTTATTTATGTAAAATAATATATCCATACATATATATTCTGAGTGGGGTTATGTACACAATGTACTTATGTACTTTATATACCTACTATTTTTCGGTTTTGTTCTCTAATTTCTTACAATTCTTGCGATAATAAAATAAAATTTTATTTTTTTTTTCTTTTATTTTTCCTCAGTTTTGTTTTTTCTTTTTTTTTTACTTTTTGATATTTTTTTATATTTTAATCCTATGTATAATGTTATATATATATATATATATATATATATATATATATATATATATATATATATATATATATATATATATATATATAGTATAGCGTAGGCATGTTATATATTCAATTCAATTAAACCCCAAAAATTACTCTAAACCTCTACATTTACTAAAGTTTTTCATTTCTGAATAATTAGTCTCTAAGCCATAGTATAATACATTCAGATACACCATTCTCTGCTTCTTCTTACGTATATCCTTTTCACTGAAATATTTCGAATAAATTTACTGACTGTGACTGTATCACTATGTACTCGTACTATTTTGTATATATGTACATATGAAATGTAGTCACATTTCATGAAAATAAAATACAAATATGTATAAATTAAATAGCTTATCTTGCTTGACTATACATGTATATGTGTTAATGTATGAAAAAGTGTATTATATTCTATTGTTCTTTTGTCATCTTGATTATCCTCATTTTTTTTTGTTTTTCATTTCTTTTCTTTTTATTTTTATTAAAATATTTTTTTTGTCCTATTTATATTTTATTTAATTTATTTTTTATTATGTATATTAAAAGAGAAAAAAATTTTTTGAACCAAAAATATATACTAATTTAATTATTTTTCGTTTTAGAATATTGCATTATATTTTTAGCCAAGTTCGTAATATTAATATGTATAATCGTATATATAGATACATAACATTTCAATGAATTAATTTTAAGTTGAATTATTTTAGTATCTGTTCGTTCTGCAGGTCCGATTCCTGCTTGCCCAGTGCCCATGGCAAAAGTAAGAAAAATAATTTTCAAATTTTGGTTGCCTATTTCCTACTTTCTCTACCCCCAAAAAATATGTAACTCAACATGGCTTGAATATAAGCTTGCTAGGAACAAGAGTTTAGAAATCCTGATGCTAAGAAAAAATTGCGGACAACTTTATAAATTTGTTTCAAAACATAATCATAAAAATATAGCATAACGTAAAATACCCAATATTCGCTATTTTATAATTTTTACGGTAGTATAACATAGAATTTTTTTCCTTAGAACGATCAAAAAATTATTTCAATTACATAAGCATTGTAATTGTATTTTGTGTATTATTCTAATGTGAATGAAAAACAATAAGATTTTACCAAAAAAATCTCATTTTTATATTAAATATAATGTAAAAATACATATTTACAGTACAGACATTGCCAGAGCGATAGAATGGATAGAATGATTTACATTTTTATTGCATATCGCATGTGAAATTTCAAGAATTTTATTATACATAAATATATTTAATTTTTTTTTCGTTCATTTTAAACTAAGAAAAATAGAAAAAAAAATATATAAGAATAATGATAATGTCAAAGCTCAAAGGTAACATGTAAATACATATCTATACGAATATGTATATAGTAGGTATGCATTTATTCTACATAAATTAGAAAACTTTTCAAATTTTCTTTTTACTTTTTGAAATATGTACGAATATATCATATAGCATATCATCATGCACCCGTATAAATATACTTTTATCAATTTCATACAAAAAAGAAGCACACAAACATACACATTCATATATTTATACATATGAACTCGGTGACATTTATTTAAATAATACATATATTCATATGTATGTATGTGCATTTTTTTTGTTGAAATTAATGAAATAAAATTTGAATTTTTAAAAGAGATTTTCAAACTTTTTTTTCTTATCGAATTTATCAGAACATTAAAGTTTAAAGAAAGATATCTACATATAAGTATGTATATAAGCGTATGTAGCTACACTACAATAGATGTACATATCATATGTATATTGTCTATTATTGATTATAGTTATTATAGTTCTAAAATAATTATATGCAAACATCTGTGATATGTGTAATTGTATATACGTACTAGATGTGGGTAGAATTATAATCTTATTCATTTATCCGTTGAGTTGAATCGTTGAATGCAATAAAGCATTTTTTTTTTCATATCCTTTTTATCCAAGAACACCTGCAATATATACATATATTTTCTTGTCAAGAATGTGCTCAATATATGAATCAATGATTTATATGTTAATGCATTCTTTCATATTTATTTTCTGAACAAATACTAAATTTTCAATCATATCTTCAGTTTTTAAATTAGAGTCATGGGATTTTGAAGTTGAAATTACAAAAATAAAAAATGTTTTTCATTTCATTTTCAAGTGAAAATCATTTAGAAATATTTACAACTCATTAGAATTTTATAAAAATAATAAAAAAAAAAACATAGTACATAGTTCTATAATTCTCTTGTAAACACATTATTGCGGTATTCTAGGTTCTTCACAAAATGAATAAATTTTGAAATTCGTAGTGCTAAAAACCTTCATAATAATAATCTGCTCTAATACAACATTATTCTTCATTTGCTATTCATTCTATGTATGTATAACAAGAATCTAGTACAGAATCGAGTATCTAGTACAAGCATATACAAGTATGTGCACGTGTATTTCGTACATTATCAAACATTTTTTTTTGTATATACTCGTATGTACTACCATTACCACTCAATTAATTTTGTGTCTTTCTTAACCAGCCAGATCTGTCTGTCAGACACTATCGGGTTGTTAATCATTTTCATGTGTCCATCCATAAATGTGTACACAATTGAATGATAATAGAGACGTTATATAATTTGCATAAATATTCAATTCGATTTTCCATGGCATTTATGTACTTCTACATCTACCCTATATACGTAAATGGGTATATTCATACATACTTACATATTTTGTATGCACATACATTTCTAATTTTTATTTTGTTCTTGCCTGATGTAGTTGAAATTTCAAATTTGAATTTGAATTGCTACTTTTTTGGAAAATTAACATTTCTTGAATTATCCAAAAATTTACATAAATTTTTCCTTGAAAATTTAATGAAATTCTATTGTTAAATATTATACGAATATATACATAAATGTACAGGACAATAGATAAAAGAAAAATAAAATGTTAAATTAAACTGTATATTTGTTGTTTTTTTAACAACCTAATATAAAGAAAAAAGTAATTTTAATATTATGTAAATATTTTTTTATTACTATGAGCATGTTCTCGAAAATGTTTTCGTTTTTGTGATAACATCATACTACAGTGGCTATAGGCAGAGGCAATTTAATATCTTGACATGTTTTGTTATCATTTACATAATGTACAAGTAACAACATACATTATTTTTGAAATTTGATTTGTATGAATTAAAATTATATCTTTTACTAACAACCAAAATGACGATAATAAAAATCCATATATCAGGCGATAAAATTAGTATTAAATGTCTTTTAACCGTCATGGTAGAGGATCTCGATTATTTAATGACAAAATTATCGCCATCTTTTAAACTTTTGGTCATCAAGATCATTTAATATAATTCCCAAAGGACTTTTGTTTTTTGATATGATTTTTTTTCTTTAACCACTCTATGCGTGTATTTATATTTATATTTTTATTCAGAGAAAAATCAATTAACCTCTACTTCTGACAATCCAAAATTGCCCAGTCTTCGTCATTCTCTGAACAAAATACTTATTTCTCAGTTTTATCAGTCAAGGTAATCTTCATCATTTAGACAAAAATGAACGCCAAAGATAATTTTGACGAAAAAAATTTTTCGTTTACTTTTTTTACATATTTTTCTGTTTTTTTTTTTAAACGATTTTGATATAAATTTATAGGTAGATACACGTACAATATAGAAACGAATAAAACCAAATGATAAATTATGTGCATATGTATTATATTTTGTTTGTATAAAGTACATACAATGCGTTAAAATATCAATTCTATGCTTGAATAAGATACTAAATACTGCACTTAACAAACCATGAATAAGCAATTGCATATTTTATATACGACTATATATACGAATATATAAAAACACAAAGTATCACATTCTAGTAAATGTATAGTTGTATTTGTATTCACCTGTATGTGAAGTGATGCAATGAACTTAGAATAATAAAAGAATCTTTCATAGTACGTCTACGTAGTATGTAGTATCTACTATTAAAAAGCTCTAACGTATTAAATGTAGATAGATACGAGTACATATTCGTACACATTGTATTTCTCTACATATATGAGTAATTTTTTTTATTTTTGTATGAACATATACGTATGCAATGCACTAAGTATGTAGGAGTATAATAAAATGAGATCGCCTCTTATGATATTTTGATACTATTTTTTTTTATATTTTATATTTTTATTTTTCATTTACTTTTTGTTTTTCTAAAAGAATCAAAGTGTTTAAAACATTTTTGAGTGTTAAAAAAATGATTAAAAACATTCTTTTGACTGTATATAAAAATATGCATAAAGTTATACACTTATTTGTATATGTACTATATTCATACAAATATTCTCGATGCACTTAATGTATGTGCGCATATATGTATTTTCAATTCATTTTTTTATTTTTATAAAAAATTTTCACTACATTTTAAATAAAATGAATGTAAAAAAAAAAAAAAAACATTAAAAAAGTTTTTAAAAATATTTTTTTTATTATTTTTAGTTTTTTAATTTTTAATTTTTTTCAAAATTTATTTCACACTAACTGTGGTAAAAATTTGAAAACAAAAAAAAAATGGATAAAAGGATTTCATACATGCAGAATATTCATATAACAAATTAAATTAATTTTCACATTATTCAGAAATGCATAATATACGTATATACATATGTATGTATTTAAGTGGAGTATAGTAGATAGTAAATATTTAAGTTTATATATCCTGTAGTTACCTATATATAGTTCACATATTATTCAAGTATTTTATAGAGATCCTATGACTAAATTATATTCATTGCTGAGTATACATATTTATTTTGATTGTGAATATTTACATATATGAATAATAAAATGTATAATTATATTAATAACACTGTATTCATAAAGTACATAATATAGTATGTACATATTTATATATTAAATTGAATGCCGGATAATAATAATAATAAAGTTTGTATCTGAACTAAATTGTAATACACTATATAGGTTTCGAATAAACACATAAAGGTATAATACTGTAGATATAAATTATAATTAATCTAAACCAAAATGTAAATTATCAAAAACCTGTAAAATCCAATTACTGTATGTAATATGAATGGTAATTCATTAATTTTATTTTTCGATATTAAAAAAAAAAAGAAAAACAAAAAATAAATAAATAAAAATTTAATTTATAATTATTTAACTTGTCTCGTACTATTTAAAAAAAAAAATACATTTTTGTAATATATAATTACCTAATTAATTTTTTGTTTCAATGCATTGGAACATTGTAAAATGTCAAAAAAAAAAAAAAAACTTAAAAAATGGTAAATTACATATTTATTTATTCATTATAAACAAGTGTATACCAATTTTTACTTAATAAACGGCACTGCTTAATAATGATAATTCTTTCAGTTCATTCTGAAATCCCTTATATACCACGCATAATTAATCGTTTGACGAATCAAGTTCCTTATGAAACTTCAAAAAATATTTTCATTTTCAATTATTGCAAATCAAAATCAAATATATAAAAATGATAAATATATTTTTCTTCTGAGTTAACTTTTATTTTAATTAAATATTTCTTTACCCCAAAATTATATAATATCAATAATTGATTTTAATTTCAATTAATTATTTCTATAATAATAATTAATAGTGTTTACGAATAATTGAGTAATAATAATAAATTTATAATAAGTAAAGTAAAAATCAAATCATAATATTTTAATGTTGTCACATGAAATGTTTTTGTTAAATGTTTTGAAATAATAAAACTATTTGTATAATATGTACCTACATACTTACATATACTTATTTAGATCGTATACAAATATTGTATATTATATAATATATTACATATACTACCTATACTACTTTCCATACAAATACGTATAAATAATATTTGAAATCTTCATACTCCATAATATTTACTATGTAAATTTCGATATATAAATAATATAATCATATTCATTTAATGTGCGTAAATTAGTTTATAAATTTATATTCAAATTATATGATGCGAATAAATAAATTTATTATGTGTACGAGTACGTACATATTAAATACTACTTACATAGTAGTATACAATATTCAAATCTGGTATTTAATCGATTTGACAACATAAAATGTACCATTATCATGTACTCGTATATAAAATATATGTATAAGTATATACTAGCTTCTACAGAATATGAATATCTGTATAATAAAAATTATATTTTATTCATATTTGTTGATCTCTCTCATTACCAAATTATAAATAAATATTATTCGTAATTCTATTTATATTCGTATATATGCATAATATGTATACACATCTATGAGTATTTGTTATTTTATTGTACATTGTACTTAACGTATATGAAATATTCAAATTATATGCCGAAAACATTTTCAAAACATATTTCTCTGATAAATGTGACTTAGTATATGTACATTTTTGGTTGTATTATACATTATGTGTTTGTTATAACCTATTCATACATATTTTATAAGTATATATAATACATATATTTGTATTTGTATACGTGAATTTATATATAGAAATTAAAGCCTTTTAAATACATAAGCATAAAACACACATACAATATACATAGGAAAATTCAATGAAATATTTCTTATGAATAACAAATAAGTTATTGTAAAATATGTAAATATAATTAAATTTTATATGTGTTTGTACATGTATTATTAATTAATTTTATGTTCCTAATAATAATATTCATTTATAAATAATGTGTATAAATAAAATAATGTATGTACATGATATACAAAATGTACGAATAAATTTATTTATTTAAATATTCATGTTATCGATAAGGAAAATATAAAATATTTATAGCTAATAAAATGGATAATAAAATGTTCGATAAATAAATACATACATTATTCGTACATTATAAATAATAAAAACATATCTTTGCTCTTTTCAATATCTTTAGAGAAAATTTTAAAATCCAAAAAATTAGAAACATAGATATTGTATAATTATAATCCAAATGTTAATGTACATAAATAATGTATTCTTGGGTTAATTGCCACTTCATCGTCTCATCATTTAATTGGTCGCCTCCTAGATTTGTTATTTTAGTACTCTTTTCATATTATATGTGCCATGATATGGCTTAGATGTTCTAAGGTAATCATTTTGTATGTATGTATATATACGTTCAAACTAGACAGATTTAAAAATATTTTCTCTCTCTTCATTTTGGTCAGTGACCATGGTTTTTTACCATATAGATATGTCACTATCAGCCTGAACAAAGTCTAAAATATACATGCAGAGAGAAGATTATGTTACAAAATTTCAGTAAGGCGTGATAATTTTCCAAAAATCATCATTACTTTTGTGATTCGCGAGTAAAACATTTCAATTTCAATGGTTTAAAATACTCATACATAATATTATTTTTATCACATTTTCATTTATCTGACCAAAAAAAGGAAAGAAATAAAGATATGTTCAATTATTCACGAAGGGCAGTGATTGTAAATATTTGCTTTCTCATAATATTTACAAAAATTTACATATGTACATATGTATATACACAAAAATAAAATAAAATAAAAAATGTACACATATATGTATTAGTAAACACATCAGGTTGTACATTCGAATGAAATAGAAATATTCACGTACATAAATCAATACAATTTGAAAACATATTAATTAAAATTCAAACTTTGATTATTATTCAATGATTTTGAATATTTCGATTAATCGAAACGACCGCAATACCCACATTAAATGAAAACTGAAACTGAAAATAAATTTTGCATAGGTACGATTTCGGCAGAATTGAAATTATTGAAATGCAAGGATTTATTATTGTGTGAAGTGGTGCGATGAGAAATGATGAAATTTTAATGGAAATTAGAAACTTTGTGTGACGATTTTATTTTCAACAATTTGCAAATATTTTCGAAATTAGAATTTTATTTAATTTTGAATTTTAAATTAATATTGAAAATCCAATTTACATACATATATACAAATATTTTAAGATTTAATTAATTTACATAAAACTATGAAAATACGATTTTGTACTAAATGTTATTCGGATAATACATGTAAATATATATGTGTATACATATTGATGTCAACATGTATGTACGTATCCACATGTAGGAGTATCACTCTTGTATGCTCATAGGCGATTCATGTGACAAAGATTTATGGTTGAGGTTAACGAATGTGATTAATGATAATTTCAATGTTATGCTATTACTGAAATGAAATTTTCAAAAGTTACTTTGACACTATACGAAAATTACATCTGTAATAATAATTATTAATAATAATAATAATATTTTCCAGTATCTGAAATTCAAAATTCTCCATGGATCACTTATCTAATAAATGTACATCGTCTTATCCTATTATTTTTTTATTTTTTGGTTTTTTTTTTGTTTTTTGGTATTACAATACGTATTTTTCATATTTGTAAACCATAAAAAAAATAATTTGATAAATGGTATGATAAATTTTTATATCCTATTATCCTGAAGTGTATATATACGTATTTGTATGTGTGTGTATTTCTTAATCTCGTTTATAGTATAGTACTACAGCTTGGAATTTCAAACATCTGAGTATAAAAATCGGATAAAAATTGCTACACAACGCTACATCTTGAAGAATTTTTCATATTTGCGTCTATGTATAGAGAGTTTCAGTAATATGGGCATGGAAGAATTATTTAAAAAAAAATCATGCTTTATTGTTGGAAAAAGCACTTGACACAAAAATTGCTATAGTTAAAAAAATTGTATAGTCTTCTTTGAATTTATAACAATTTGCAAATTTCATAATAAAAATTGTCATATGAAATATGAAATAACTTTATTAAATATCAGAATTTTTTTTTTTTTGTTCTGTACTTGTATGTTCTGTATGCATTTTGATGTGTGTGGTGATATGATAAAATCGTGTTGTTATTCGAATGCGAAACTTTTATCATACGAATTTGTACGATTATTTTTAATCTGGAAAAAATGTTATAATGTTATATAGGATTTGTATATAAACAGTTATGTGTTATGGATATTGTATTTTATTTTTTATTTTTTTGCATATACATACATATGTATGTAATTCAATCTGATTGGTATAACACAATTATGAAATAATTTAACAAAAATTTCGAAAACCGTTTAATATGCACAAGTATTAAAATATTAAAAAAAGAAAATTGGAAATTTTATTGCAATTTTCCACTTAAATATATATAAAAATATATAAGTATTTTTACAAATACAATATTGTACATATTTTTATATGTTTGTTTTTACAAAAGATTTCATTACAATTTGAATTTCAATATTATTAATTTTATTCAAACCAAATTATTTAAACAAATACTGGGCATATCATATTCGATTATGTAAATTAATATAAATAATATGGAATTTTAAATAGCGGAAAAGAATTTATTTGCTAAGTATTTGTACATATCATTGTACACATATATTTATGTTTTTTTTTTTTTACCATAAATGTTTGGTATATTTGTTTCATATATTTTTTGCTTCACATTTACATATTTTATTAAAATTATAAATTTAAAACAAAATAATATGTAAATATGTATGTTTGCAGGCAGCTGGATGCAATAAACCACATACTTATTCATATTTCATTTCACACATGCATATGTAAATGTATGTAGTATGTGCAAAGGAATAGAATAAAAAAATAATCATTAATAGAATAGAAAATATTCATACATTTTATCCATGTTTGTGTATTCATTGAATTAGGTACATATTTTATTATGAAATAGATTATGTGGTAGAAATGGAAAAATGAAAATTTTTTTTCCGGTTTTTTTAATTTGAAAATCTACATGCCATTTGAACACAATAACACAAATACAAATTCTTGAATTCACACATAAAAATTTCATATTGTTTTTGCATACATAAATCATATACCAAAATTGTTTACAAAAATACATATGAATCCCGAAAAATAATAAACATATACTCATATGCACATGCAGGCAATATTTCATTCAAAATTTAGTTGAAATGAAAAAATTTTACTTGTGAATTTCACAATATTTGACAGTTGAATTATTTTGAAATTTGAATTCAATTTAAAATTTTTTCAAGGCGTACAAATATTCTTATGTACTTACAAGGTATACAACGTAAGGTAAAGGTACATACAAATAGAAATAACTCTTTAAATAAATGAATCCATTTTAATCTGATATTATTTATAAATGTCTTTTAATTCTATTAAGCTCTTATTACTTTTAACTTTTAGAGTTAGAAATAATAAATGAGTATACAAGGAACGAGTGAAAAATTAAATATTTTTTTTTTCGTCTACGAAAAAGTTTTGTCTGGAAGAGTTTATATACGCACGTACGTTTGTTAGTATGTGCTAAAGCTATAAATTTAATCACATATTAAACATACAATTAACTTTATTTTAACTACACATACGAGTATTCGCATTTTATAACAGTTCAAATATAATATTATATGTATGTAATGTATAAATATATAAAATATATTGTATGTATCTATATATATATTTATATATGCACGAATAAATGTGTACATACAATTTTATATTAAAAAAGTTATCAACTTTTTATCACAAAGAAATGTATTTTTTCCTTAACAATAAAAATAATAATAACGAGAAGTTCGAAACACAAAAAGAAAATTAAGTAAAAAAAGATATAAAAGGTAAAAAAATTAAATTAAATATAAAATAAGTTATGTGTATTTGGAACGTGTATGAATATGTGTACGTAGATATGTGTAGTTACACTCTACTACATACGTATAGGGGGAGATGTTGATGATGGCTGTATATGAATCCGTACAAAAACGTATAAATCTGTATAAAAACGTGTGTAATATATAATATAATATATACACAGGTACCAGGTAGGTTACAAAGAGATTCATATATATGTAAATGGGAAAAAAAAAAATATTACGTAAGACAAGACGCAATGGGAAAATTGCCAACTGCTTTTGGATATGTTTACATATACAATAACTAACCACACAGCACCTAAATCACATAATCTATGTACCTATATGTACATATATACAATATAATCATATGTATGTATATTTAAAATCTTATACATTCCCTATATTTTTTTACAACATATAAGTACGCATACATACAATTTTTTGTATTTTTCATAATATTCATTTCAAAGAAAATATAAAAATTTAAATAAGAAAAAAATAAATACTCACATACTCGTGTATGTAATGTAAGTAAACAATAATACAAATTTCTTTTAAATTACAAATACGAATTTTATCTTGAAATCTTATTAACTGTGTATGTTATATAAAATGAAATAAAAAAAAATTGATACAATAAAATTTGAAATGAACAATCAAAATCATGTAATATGCGAATATTTATACATGATATGCAAATTATATTGTATGTATGTGTAGTAGAGGAATATACATATCTATACATGATATTCATAAAAAATATGGTAATCAAATGAGAGCTATGTACAATATATTCTTAATTTGAAGTTAATAATCAAACAGTATATAAAACATCAGTATTATTCTTTATTTATTTTAAATATGGATTAATGAAATTTTATGATTGAATTGAAATATCTTTGCATTTATTTGATCATTTAGCCTAAGTTATTTTGATGGTGATTTTTCAAAATTATTAGTTTTTCATAGCCTGTCAAGGGATGGTCCTCCATTCGTCTCTATTTCTCACCATTCCTTTCCAGATTTTTATTTTTAGGATCTTTGTATATCGAAAATATATACTGAACGAAAATGTTTTAAAGTTGTAAAAGGAATCTAAAAAAATTTGGATGTAATTATGTTTGAAAAATATTCTGTACTAATTTGATCACCCAAAATTTATATACATAACAGTAGATCTAGACATGGCTTTTTTAGGGAATATAATATACTATATATATAATATGTATACTTATATAAGTACACACAAATATACACATAAATACTTAAAAAATAAAAAAATAAACTGAAATACAATGACAGGAATATATATAAATTTACGTAATGTATAATACAGGTATGTATCTATACTTTATATAGGTACTTTACCTTAAAAGTAAATAAATACTATATTTCTAACAATATGCAAATACAATATTCACTCTGTACGAATCGTATGTGTATATTAACAAATACTTACGTATACGCATTTAATATATAAGGATATAAAAGAATGTATTTACACTCATATGTAAATTGAGAATAAGAAAAGTAAATTTCAGAATAAGAAAAGTAAAATCCAGAAAAAACAGTGAAAAAAAATTTATGATAAAAATGGGAAAATATTACACACAACAAAATACAACAGAAAAATAAATATAAGTAAAAATAAAACTGACGAAAAAATAAAATAAATATTAAATGTTTTATGAATTTCATTTTCATGTAAGCATAAGCGAAATAAAAAGCATAAAAACAAAATACTGTATGTACTTTTTTCTTTTCCTACTTTGGAAAAATAAAAAATATTTAAAATTGTTGGTTTCCGCTTTGAAGACTTGAATAAAAAATGAAAATTACAAAAATTCTTTTCTACTATTGTATACACAATATATAAATTCTAAACATCAAATAAGAGAAAAGATATGAAAAGAAAAAAATGTGAAATAAATAAAAAGCATAGATTTAGGATAGATACATCGTATTTGTACACATATATCTAATAAAACAAAAAACAAAAAAAAACAAAAAAAAAAAACATAAAAATCAAAAAAAGGGAAAATAATGTTATTTCATTTTTTTTTTTTCGTTCACATTTTTTTTCCTTCATATTCATTGTGTATATGGTATAAAAATTTTATATCCTCTTTTTGAAAGGGATACCTACTTTAATAAGTAAAAATCTTTTTTTTTCCTTTCATCATTTTTATATATTTTCATTTTTGCACAAATTAACTCAAAATTATGAGAAAATGCCAACGATATAACATACATATGTCAACGTTAAATTATTATATCCTTCTCATATTTATATTTATTTATCTTTTTATTTTCGCTTTTTAAATTTAATTTATTTATTTATATTTTCTTTTTTAATTTACAGTCACTTCAAAAGGTATATTATTTGAAAAGAGTTTAATTTTGGCTTAATTGAATTAAAAGGATTTGCCGTATTTTCAGTTTTCTTATTTTTATTTTGTGTTTACAAGTACTTGGATTTATTATGATTTTCACAATTACATATATACATATGTACATGTATTCGTATATCATCATGAGTATATATATGTGTCTATATTTATATAAAAGAAAGAATAAATAATAGACAAGTTAGCAAATACAAACACAATGATTCACAAATAGAAACACAAGCCGATTAGTTGCTACGTTTTTTCTGAGAATATGCATTATACTCGTACATAGGTAGCAATACCGTAACCGAACATACCATCTTAAAGAAATTGTGTATAATGTTATGAAATTATTATGAAAATTTTAATTATGATCTGAAACTGAATATATTTGACAGTTTATCACTTTGAGAAATTTGTGAAACTGAAAATGAAATAAAAATGGAAAAAAAAAGGAAATGAAAAATTAACGAAATATTTTTTTTTGTATTATTTCTTTTTTTAAGTAAGAAACCACATCGCATATACAGTCAAAGTCATGCATACAAAGAGTGCGATGATAATGATAATTAAATATACCATGAAGACTGTCACCGTAATAAGTAAAATATTTATATACATATGTACGTAGGTATTTTTTTCATTTAACCAGCCACACGAAACCACTTCAAGGCTTCCACAATAATATATAATTTGTGTATATAATGTATACATATTTCAAAGAAATAATGAAAAAATGTTTTAAGTATACATACATACATATATAGCTACTACAATTATATACACATGATATATAGTTATATGTCGTATATAAACTTGTGAAAATATACGAGATATGTATAAATTATGTAATATAATATTATGACACTTATATTCAGTGAAAATTAAAAAATAAATTTTTTAAGTATAATTTATTATGTACATAATATAGTACATATACTTACACGTAAGTATATATGTATGTATATGTATATACGAGGATTTATAAAAATTATGGCGAACAAATACTTTAATAAATTCAAATAACGATATTAACGAAAAAAATAATCAAAAGTATTAAAGTATGAATTTCGAATGAAATTTAGCGAAAACTATTCATTTTGTATTTTCGACATGCTCAAATCCAATTATCAAAATAAATAGAAAATATTCGCAAATACAAACAGATAATGTACGTACTACCTACTCACCGTAAGTACATTTGCATATTTTTTTTAAAAAAAAAAAAATTCATCTTGAATTTCTGACACCATCATCATTATCATCATCATCAGTGTCATAAAAAACTGGAATCATTTTTCAAATAACATAAAATAAAATAACGTAAAAAATAAATTTTCTTCTTAAAATGTATGTATGTAAATAATAAAATTTTATAGATAGCTGTGATTTTTTTGTTTCGCAATGTGATATGAAAGAAAAAAAAATAGCAATAACAAAACAAAAAATAAATCATCCTTTTTCTTATACTCATGTACTCGTATGTATTTATTTTATAATGAAAATGAACAGAAATCTTTTAATCTTTTTATGTCACACTCATATTACTTATTTGCAGTCTTTATACTTTATACCTTCTTCTATATTTTATACCTAATTTTAATTAATATGTAATATGTGTTTTCATATTTTCAGTCAAAATACAACTACATTATGTACAAAGTACAAGTCTTAGGAACAATATCTACATATTTACACATATAGATATGTACATTTACATATACATACGGATATATGAGTATACAAAATAAGAAAAATCACATTTTAAATTTATGTGTACACACATTTTGTATATGTACGAGTATGCAATGTATGTCTTATGTATTTACTCCTGAGTCCTGATAAATGTAATGTACATAAATGTGTATACGTACTTACATATGTATATGTACAGTGAGCGAAATTAATATAAAGGTACCTGCAAGTTTAACTTTTGTCTATCGATTTCTGCAAAATTTGATCCCCTATCACTTATCTGTTATTAACATTTCGTTAAATAAAGGATCTTGTGATTTTTGGAGAATTTATCAAAACATCTCTTTAAAATGTACAATTTTTCGCGAAATTAATATAAAGGCATAAATAATTTTCTCACGTATTTTATTCTTTTATATTCTATATTTTTTTCCAAATAACTTCAAAAATAAATTAATTTCTTAATATCTAGTATGATTTCCACAGTTTTGGATGACTGGATATATCCGGTTTGGCATGGAATCTGTCAGCTTCTCGGAAGACTTCTAAATTGATTGTAGCCCAAGATGTTTTTATAGTTTTTTTTTTAATGAATTGAAGCATTATCGTGTTGAAAAATAAAATTTGTTCCTCCAGCAGCATCACCATACTCATCTAGAACAAATTCTAAAAGCTCAGTGTATTTTTTGGCGTTCATTTTTGGTGCCATCCGCATAATTGGAATTTTGTTGTGGTTCTCAAAAGCTCCCCAGACCATCACACTGCCTCCACCCGAATTCCTTATCTTTCTTATTTCTGGAGCATTACGAATATCATGCCATAATACTAACAACTATATAGGCCGTCTAAATTAAACTTTTTTTCATCGCTGAACACGATTTTCTGCCATTCTTGCGTACAGAATATATAATAATACTCGCCTTTATATTAATTTCGATCACTGTATATAGAATGAATGCAAATACATACATATATATATGTAGGATATGCTGTATATTAGTGCAAATAAATTGTAAATGTGAGAAGAATTTAAAATACATAAATTTTTCAAAAATATAACAGTTTATTTCTTGCATATTTTATAAAGTACATTCAACATCCATACATACATATGTGTTGCAAATATATACATATATACATACGTATATATTATGTGAATGCTAGGATTATATTTGTACATTTATATGTGGTTATAATTATCTTATATGTGTTATGTCTTAGGTGTAGAAAATATATTTTCAAAAATCAAATATTCCTTTCCTGTATGTTATCAAAATGTACTTTTATGTGTTCCTCGTATTACGTTTATGTAGCTTACATAATGTATTGATATATAATGTATGTAGATGTTCTGTATTTAGTTATTTTTGGTTTTCGTAAGAGTTTTAACAATTTCATCAAATAATTCTTGGTAAACATTTTGCTAAACAAAATTATTCTATAATGAATGTGCAAACGTAACAATTTATTATTTGTTAAATACTATACCATATATAGTCATTAGAATTTGATTTGAATTGATTTTTAAATCCTCAATATGTACATATGTATACACAAATGAACGAGTATGTTGTAAATAATGAAATGTAACATTTACACAAAATACTCATACTCTAAATTAACATTTTATATTACTTATATAATATCTGTATATGTGATATACAAGTCCATTTATATAATAATTCATTTTATTTTCCAGAATTCAG
Source organism: Villa cingulata (assembly GCA_951394055.1). Classification (NCBI taxonomy): domain Eukaryota; kingdom Metazoa; phylum Arthropoda; class Insecta; order Diptera; family Bombyliidae; genus Villa; species Villa cingulata. Next base: position 4,538,417 of record OX596020.1, on the reverse strand, counting down.
TTTTTTGTCAAATTTATTTTCATTTTTATTTCATTTCATTCCCAATATTGTAGATTTATTGTTATTCCATTTGGCATTCATATAAATTACATTTTCAGGAAATATGAAAGTTCAGCAAAAAATGAAAAAAAAAAAAATAATAAAAATAAAATACGAAAAAAATAAAAAAGTGAAAAAAGCGAAGAAGAAAAAAAAAATAATGAACAAAAAATATAACGAATAAAGCACGCTTCTGTAATCAATCGGAAAATGCTTTTTTACCAATGAAATTTTTATTTTTTTCATGATAAAATTTAAGACAAAAAAAAATAAATAAAAAAACGACAAAAATATTTTACTGTTTTTATTCTTTTTCTTTATTTTTTTTTTTTTATACTATAGAAATGATATTTATATGTGTGGTGATGTGGTACTACAATGTACTATGTATCTACTAAATAAATCTGTACGTGTATAATACACAGATTTTATTGACAGCAAATATAAAACAAAAATAAAAAAAAAATAAAAATACACAAAAAAATTAACAATAAATATTTTTCCAGATTCCATGAGTAAAAAGTGGTAACAAAAATGTTAACAGAAATAAATACTCATACAAAAATACACATTACTTAGATATATACCTACACATGCATGCAATACATAGAATACATAGAAAACAATAAAACTCATGAGAAAATTGAATTTAGCTTCTAAACATGCAGAAAGTGTACATATATAGTAAATATTATTACCATATAGAGATTCATTCATTCGAAAAATATATACAAAAAAAAATACGAATAAATAGAATAAAATAAAATAAAATAAAATAAGAATGAAATAAATTTTATTTATTTTTATTTTTTTTATGTATATTTTTTATACATATACATGTGTACATTTATAAATACTCGTATATGTATTAAAATACATGTGTTCAATGAATAAACATAAACACAGCAATCGTTAATTCGAATCTTATTTAATTTCAGTTTTGAAGTGGCAAAAAGATTTTAATGTAATTTTATTCAAACGAATAAAATTTATTTAGAATCATTAAAGATACATACACAAACATAACATAAGTACAATTCAAATAGAAACATACATCCTATATACCTATATATACATTTATGCAAAATAATATGAAATAAATGTACATATACAAAATAATTTTCATTTTGATTTTTGATGATTATAATGATGTGATTATTATGATGATATGTAAATGGTTTGGAGGCTGATTACCACACTGTTTTTGTACACTAAATCGAATAAAATTTTTGATTGAAAATGCGGTCTACTTATAGTACATACATATGAGTGAGTGAGTATTCTTTTTTTATGTGAATTTTGAAATTAATTTGAAAATCATTATTATTTTGAAAATTTATTAATTAATGATTATAACATACTCACTCGTACAATTTATTGATTCTTTCCTCTATTATTCATACATACTTATGTACATATTATGTATTACAAATTCTATATAAATGTATTGTACAGACAAAGTTAACATATGCATCATTATTATCAGTTAAAAATGAATCTAGTTCAGTCAACTGTGAAAACTAGAGTGTATATAAAATGCAATAAATGTAAGTAAGTATGTACATCATCATAAGTATACACGTCGTACATATACCTACATATGCGATAGTATTTTATGAAAGTCGACTCATCTAGTAGCATTTTTTTTTTTACAACTTTTCGAATAAAGTTTTTTTTTGCGTTTTATCGTTTTTAGCATTTTTTTTATTACTGATATGGTCGGACGAATTATTGAAAAATTTTGCTACTGAACAAATTGACCTGAATCTTTGCAATGCATTTCAATCCAAAAACTTGTAAAAATGTAATCAAAATAAATTACATAATTTCCGAAACACATGTATTATGCAGTAATAGTTATCTACATATAATATTTGCCATCATTTTTTAATAAAGAAAAAAGAAAAAAGTTTCTTTTTAAAATAATATTTAAAATGTTTGGTGATCCTATCTATTATGACAATCGCAAGATTTATGTACGTGTTTATATGTACACATCTTTATTGAATTTTTTTAAAGTTTATATTACCATACCATGTTACCATGTTACTTAAAAATTACAACAACTTTAAGGATAAAGCATGTACGCACATACGCATGTGCACAAGTACTCGTATGCATAGATAAAAAAATAATGTAATTAAATGATAAAATCAAAATAATCCCTTGTAATCATATAAGAAATGAATAAAAAGGAAGTAACATGAATTGCTGTGTATGTATGTGGCACCAGATGTGTGCGGTAAGTGTTAATCGTTATAAAAATTCATCAGGGTATGGTCTTAAAACGTTTATATAGTCTTCTTATAAATGGTCATAAATTATAAATCTGAAAATCCTTCAAAGTTTCAATATTATTTTTACTTTTTTTTGAACAAAAATGGATTATTTTAGTTGAATAACACAGGGTATTACGTATATACTATGTAATTTATTTGTAATTTTGAAAGTATAGAAATACAGAAATATTCCTACCTATAGAATGTCAAACATAAATAAAGAGAACAAAAATATTCTTTGCAGTAGCAAAAAGGAAAAACAATTTTTCCACTACAAACCGAAAAGAAAAGTTCAATTATGTACATAATATCACAAACTTTCGTTTCCTATTATTATTTTAATTGTTGAAAAGAGATCCAATAAGAAACAATTACCATACATAACCTATACAAATTGATAATATCCCTATTGTTAACCATTTCAGTTAGCCGTTCTTTAAGTGTGTGTTAATGTTATATGGAAACCATCTAAAAGATACAAAAATGTATTCATATGTGTATATGTATTTATCTTTAAAAATCACTAAATGAAATCTTTATACATAATATGGAAGAGGGGTAAGGATGTTTGAATTTGAATGTACAAACATTATTTTAATTTTTCTTTTGTATTATATTCATTATTTTTATATGAAATCTCATTGAAAGAAAATACAAAAAATATCTACTTAATATGAATACGGATAATCTGATTCAGTTAACTTCAATATCAGAGGAAGCTACATAAATGAATGTAAAAAAATTACTTTTATTTGATATACTTAGAAAAAGAAAATCGAAGAAAAAAGAAAATAAATATAAGGACGAATAAACGAAACATAATCAAAACAATTTTTTTATCCTCTTTGTCCTGAAGATAAGTTTAAAAAACAAATTTTTTTTTCTCCCATTTTACATTACATTAATTTATTACAGTTAAATGATTTTTTTGTGTGATGTTGTTGCTGTATCATTTACCATATAATAATAAGAAGATATAATCAATATTCAAAATAAATTTTCTTGAATAAATATATCCTTTTTTTTTTTGAGTTCAATGATGACTAAAAAAATAAATTGTATTTTGACTCATATACTCGTATTGAGATCTAAAAACATGATAAGATATGATGCCTTCTCATATACTCTGCACTAATATCTCTGTTAATATCAGAAATAAGATACTTATTTAGGTCCTCACTTTTCCTTTTCATTTTCTATGGGTTGTGTATTTCTTTTTTCACTTTTTTTCTTTTGCTCATTTTTGTTACATTTTATATAATCATTTTTTGTTATTCATTTCCTTTTTATCATCTAATAATAAGGATGGTTGAAATGTCGATGACTCTGTCTATATACAATTATACATATTATCAGTATTATACTATCGTATGTAAGTCTGTATATTTATAAAATATTACGTACGCTTTCAAATTTTAATTATATTAATGGAAATCATTTTATTTTTATCAATAATTTTAGATGTCAATAATAGTACTGCTGTAAGGATATTAAAGAATACTGTAGGAAATTTTGTAATTTTTTTTTAATTTGATTATAAATCTGTTTGATAATAATAATACAGAAAAGAAAACATATGTAAGCAAAGGCGTAAAGGGTACACGTCCTCGTATGTATATATAGTATATATTACACGGATGATAAAAACGAATTTTGATAAGATATAATATATAATGTACTTATAAAATAATGATTTCAGAATAAATTATTATGTATGTATGAAGTATAGTAATAAGATTTAGGGATATGATAAAAATATATATAAAAATTAATTGGCATATCTGTTTAATATTTTGATACTTTTTATCAGTTGTAAACAAAAAACATTTAGGTACATATATATACAATAGGATTTGTATCTTATTTGACGACCTTTTTTATATTTCAGATTAAATTTTAGGTACAAAATACAATAATACAATAATACCTTATACTTATCGTCCTATTCTAAAATATATATGTACATATATATACATATACTAACTACAAAAAGGTATATCTATATACAAGCACTTTTATTTTTTTACATATAATTAATTATATGTATTTACCTTTAACACGAGTATATAAGATCTCAGATCTTGAAAAGTGTACCGTACTTCAAAAGGTGGTGTATTATACATAATTTTGACCCAAATATTATTCAGTAATATCAGATAAGTAACTTTCTCTTTCTATTTAATTGAATTGAATTGAGATCCTGAGCTTCAATGTTTGGATAAATTTTGGGTACCTACATAAAATCAATTTAATTTATTCCTCTACATTACATTTTAATCATTTTCTTCACATTCAAATAATGATAATTTGATTTTATTAAAAAGAGATTATGAATAATATAAAAGGAAAAATAAATTTTTTTTTATAAAATTTTAATACCATCATATCTACCAAAAATTATATATAGCATTTTAAATTTAAATTAATCTTTGTCCAAATTAAATTAATCTTTGTCCAAGTTAAATTAAACTTTGTACATTTTAAATTAAACTTTGTCAATTTTTAATTACACTTGAAAAAGATTGAAAATGTGAGTGATACATTGATTATTATGGATAATGCCAGAATCCATAAGACTTCTAAAAATAGAGAGCTAATTTCTTCGAGAGCTCGGTTGGAGTACTTGTCACCATACTCTGCAATGCTCAATCCCATCGAAAAAGCATAAAATGGACAAAGTTTAATTTAAAATGTACAAAGTTTAATTCAACTTGTACAAAGATTAATTTAACTTGGATAAAGATTAATTTAACTTGTACAAAGATTAATTTAAGTTAGAAAAATTTGAATTTAAATTTAAAATGCTATAGAAAGGAAGATATACAAATGAATATAAAGAAAAATATTTATTTTATTTTCTACCATAGCATCTATGATATTGGGTGTAAACATGTTGAATAATTTTCAAGAAACATTTTCAATTTTTTAATTATTGAGTATACCACTAATTGAATCTTTATATGAATTATTTATACGAATACATACGAATATATTACAAGATATAAATTAAAGAAATCAAAAGTTTAAATTCATTCTTCGTGTGTATAAATTATATTTTTGTGGTAAGTTAAGCATTTTGTAATGTGGCAAGGAGCTATTGCATTTTTATAAATATATACAATTATACAAATAATACATTTTTTTAGTAATCACAAATAAAAATTTTGATCATGGCATTAATATCTTGAGTATTAGGCGTCGTATCTGTCTATGGATTTATTAATTTAACTGAATTGACTACATGGTAAAAATGAAAAAGTTTTGAAATGAATGGGCATAAATAAGACTAATACATACAATTAATACAAATTTATGTTATAAAAAAAAAAATGTCAGACTGTCATGTATACAAAAAAAAAAATTTATTCATGTATTACATAACATACAAGTTTGTGGGTGTAATATTTTCGTACTTATATACCTAACTCTGTATAAATTAAATTATCAAAACAAGAATGAAACGAAATGACAATATAAATAAAATCCTTCGTAACTTTTAACATTAATAAATTATATCCCAATGTTCTTACGTTATAATGTCCTTCATATATACCTACATTATATATTTATATTCATATATATTGTATGTAGATACATAATGTATAGATATACCACCTCTTTTATGTGTATGTATAATTGTATCTATCACCGAGCCATGACCTATCTCTATTAAGGAAAAAAAAAAGAAATATTTTAACTGTAACACCCTGTATGTATATAATGTATTACATTACGTAGGAAGTATATTCCTTTTTTTCAATTATGTTCTAATAGAAAGTATTAAATAAGATGACATTATTCTCATTATCATTATCTTCATCATTGTACATACATACATACATACATATGTAAGTACACAATCTGTATGTTATTGGTTTTTATATATACCGTCTCAAATAATCCAATCAAATGCGTACACATATATATATATGTATACAAATACACGCATACTTATTACTTATATACGTTATATTATAACATATCCTGTACATAAGTATCTATAAATTCTATTATTATTATTGAATCGCCTTTTTATCGATAATATTTTGTATGGTATTTTTCAATTTTCTTATACTACTCAAACTATGTATATACGACGACGAGTACATTTATAACATCTAAAGTACATATGAATTTATTATATGGTTTTGTTTTTCATTATAAGTTTAATTTTTTTTTATTCTTCCTTTTATTTTCTTTTATTTATTTTCATTATGAACATTTATATATATCTACATAGTCATGATGATGACATATAAACGCAAAAAATTACCTCGTAGAATTGTAATAAAGTACAAGGATATCCTTATGTTAACAAAGGAATTCATACAAATAATAATTATAATAACTGTCTAGATATGATTACATACATACAACTTCTTTTTTTTTTATAGTAATTTTCTATTTTTTTATAAAAAAAAATTTTTTCTATTTTATTTTTTTCATTTTATTCATTTGTTTTGTCTTTGTAATAATTATTATTTGTATATGGTGCTAAAAATATACATATTATACATATTTACGTATATGCGTGTATATAGATATATTCGTTGTGTATATATATATTTACAAATATAAACTTATAAATATCATTCATAATCATGTATATACATATATAAACTAGTATTTAAATAAAAAAAAAAAATTAAAAAAAAAAAACAGATAAGTAAAATTACGAATGATCCAGAAGAAAACTGAACAAAAATAGAAAAAAAATAAAAGAACAAAAAAAAAGAAAAACCATTATGTAGTTGTCTGATTCTTTGAATTCATAATGAACTTTTGCTTTTCAATGCCCAAGTTGTCTTTTTCAGTACACTTTTTTTCTTTCGTATATTTTTTATCATCTTTATCATACACACACAAACATACATTATGTATATGTATACTTTCAATAATATCTTTGCCTTTTTTACTTTTAACTTTCTAACATCATTTTTCTATTCTATATGTGTGTTCTTCTTATTCTTATTCTCTTCTTCTTTTTACATTTTTTTTAATATTCTGTATTCAAAATGTGAAATATGTAGTTTTTAAAAAGTTTTTAATGTTGAAAATATTTCAACGCTATACAAAATATAATAAGTGTTTATATGAATATATTATGTATATTTTTTTTCTTTCTTTCTATATACTAAATATAAATAGGTGCAGATATAATGTACTCTTGCCTTGTATATAGCAGCGATTATTTGTTTCATTTATACAAAGGCACACATATACACAGTGATACACACACATGTATGAATAAAATGTACATATATACTCGTATAGATATAAATACATATCCTTGATTCCCTGTATGTGTGTATATGTATATGCATATTAAACACTTGATAGAATATTGGCATACAAACACGTACACTACACACACGTATAATTATGTACGTGCTCATAGAGTTTATCATATATGTACATAATATGTATACATACATATCAAGCAACCAAAAACTTTTTACATTCAGTTCAGAATGAAAAAGGACATGGAACTCGTATTACCATTATACGTATACAAAATGTACATTTACAACACATATAAAATTCATTAATATTAGTATACCTATACATATTTATTTGTGTATTTAAAATGTTTAGATTTGGATATTGTTTCTCGTAATTTTATACTACACATGCGTTAAAATTTGAACACACAAAACGAAAATATGAAAAAATAAAATTTGTATAGGATCCGGGAACCTTTTCCTATACATAATTTTTCTTTTTCAGTTAAATATTTCTACATTCACATATGTATGTAATAAAATTATGTATGTATATATCATTCATATATTCGTTATGTATATACATACACATATGTATACTTTCAAATTCTTATAAAGTTTTTTGATCATTTTCAGTTTTTGATTTGCTCTCAAATTGTAAACAAGTGTTAATTAGTTATTGAATTCGTTCTTGATTGATTTGTTTTTTTTTTGGCATTTTATAATAGGATTTTCTATAATGAGCTATTAATTAAATAATTAGTTTTTTGATTTTATGTGTACATATATGTGTGTCGTGTGTGTAAAAGTGTTCCTATATACTTATATTTCTGAAGGTATTTAGTGTTTTAGTATGTACTTATCATAATAGAAAAATAATCAGATAAATAAAGTAACAAATTGAAAAATCAAATTTATTCGTGTAATAATATTCGAAAAATCAAAAATTATACAAATTTATATAACGTACGTGTAGTAAAATTTTTCTATAAATTCCTATAATAATGGATATCCGTCCGTTAAATTGTCTTGAATCAGATAATTTATGTAAATTTGAGATATTTGGATTAACAAATTCTGCAATGATGCCGGTCATGATAACAATGGCGCCTACAACAATCGGTACTATACAACAGCAACAAATTCAACAACAATTTCAACAAAATCCAAATACAATAACATCCTTTCGCCAACAACAACAACAACAACAGCAGCAGCAGCAACAACATCATCATCATCCCCATTCACATTCACATTTACATACACATCATCCTCATCAGATCCAACAACAACCTTCATCATTTGTAAATCCATTATTATCATCATCTGACACTGGTTTAACATCAACAGCAGTTGTTGGAACACAGACTGCATTAATATCACCAACACATATATCAGGATTACAATCGACGAATATGATATCACAAGAGAATCAACGATATGAACAGACTCCATCAGGAAATGTTTTCATTGAAGATACTTACAAAAAATATCCGATTTCTCGTACATTGCACTCTACTACTATAGTTGAAGGTGATGATGGTGATGGTGATGATGATATGAATATTAATAGTAGCGTCGATAGGCATGAATATGATAATAAGAATGTAAGTGATGGTGGTGGTGACGGTAGTGGAGGTGTGGGTGGATATAATGTTGGCATCATTACTGACAAGAATATTTTTATGAGTGGTGGTAGTTGTGAACTCCATCCACATCGTGGCGGTGGCAGTGGTGTTGGTAGTCAAACAAAAATATTTTCTCAGAAAATTATGGAGCCAAGAAATATGACTCCTAAATTACATGAAACGACATCAATGAAAGCAGTTCAAGAGCAACAACAAGAGATATCGTCTTCATGCATTTCTAAGATGACATTAGGCAGTAATAATGATGGATGTGGAGCTGGTTGTAATGCATTAATGATGATGAAAATAGTTGGAGGTGGTGGTGGTGGTTGTGCTGGAGGCAATGGTGTTAATAGTAATAATGATGGTAATGGTAGTGGTAGTAGTGCAAATAATTATAACAGAGATGTATATGACAGTCAAATTAAAATATGTGGCGGTGATACGATTACCAAGCAAATGATATATCAAGGAATTGATGATGGCAATATAAAACATTGTAATTGCATGTATATGAGCTTTGATGGTTTCACACCTGATTATCAAGTAATTTTTTAATTAAAATTTCATTTTCCTATGAATATTATGTACTTTGCTTTGCTACATATTAATATACATACTTGTATATGTATACATGTAGATGTTCGTAAAATGAAAATTTGTATTTGTTGTTCATATTCCAGGATATTTATAACTATACACATTATATGTATGTAGATACATACTTGTGTACATTAGTATAGATAAATATAATGACACACATATACTTATACATGTACATATATATTGATATACTAGTATGTATGTACATGCATATGCATGCATTCATAATTTTTTTATCGTTCAATTTGTAATTACACAATTTTCTGGCTGACACATTTACATGGTTATTACATTTTGATTTACGTATAGAAATCCCCATTGCAAGCATGAAACTACAGCTACAAGTATGCTAATCATTTTCTGATTATACACGTATATTATTTTATGTACATACGTAACGTAACTATATTTTACAATATATACAACCAGTATATCTCATATGAAATATTATAATATAAGAATGAAATAATTATATTTATATGTACATAGATACATAATTTTATTGAATATTTTATGGAAAAAAAATATTCATTTTCTGATTTTTTTTTGCTTCCTTTTTCATTCATTTCCTCGAAAATTAATTAATAAATTATTCACTGATCAATTTTTATTCATTATTCAATGAGAATTTTTCTCGCACTGGAAAATTATTATTTATGTAAAATTTAATATAACAGAATATATGTAGGTTGGAGTGTAAAGGATCAAATAGGTCGTATAACAAAATGCATACAAAAGATTCAAAACGCACATAATGTAGGTTGGTGTACCAGATGTAATTTATTTGAGATTACTGTACATGATATAGTGTACATAAAACAAAAATGATAAATTCAATTCAAGGAAAGAGACTTCTATAAAGTTTTCAATATTTTTTAACATTTTTTCAATATCTGAAATCAGAAAATACATACTTATGTACTCATATAAAATGAGTGATTTTTTCAAAACTGAATTCCGGTAGATCTATGTATCAAAAAATGTGTGCTATCAAAAAATTTCAGTGAAAATTCAGTTCACTTATTTTATAAATTTTATTTTTCAAATGTTAGATATCCTAATTATGTTTTGTACGTAGTACATATGTATGTAAATGTAAATATATTTGAAATGTTTATGTAAATGCAAAATAATAATAAAACTGCAAAATAATAATATATACGTACCTATACATTCATAATGCCTGTATGTACATTTATTTGACTGCCATATAATTACATCAAACTGCAATTGTGCAAAATAAAATAAAATGCTATTTCATACATTTATAATAGTAATTTGCATTAATATCTTTACGACGAGTATAGAATATGTATTTCTCTGTCGTATATGTAGGTAGAAATTTGTTCCATTTTAAAAATTTAAATCAGCAAGAAAACTTTTTATAAACTTTTTAGAATACACCATACATATGTATGTATCTACATATATAAAAAAGTATAAAAAAAATTCAAACAAAAAATAACAACAATAACAGCAACACAACAGCAACAACATTAAATAGTTGGCAACAAAATAATCTCTTCAAAAATATGTTTTATGTAAATTAGACATTTGCGTCCATTTTACTATATATGTATGTATGTATGTATAAACAGATAAGAATATTATATATTTTATGTTAATTTTTGTGTACAATAATTTCTATTTTATTTTTATTTTTTTATAAGTACATTTAGTTTGAAGTTAAAAGTACCTAATGATTTATGCAACATAAATATATTCATATACAATATCATATACACTACACAGGCATATACATATACACATATTATTCACATTGGTTCATACATAATAGTATACAAATTGCCTTAGAGGATTTAAAGAAATTATACGCCAAAACTAAAAAAAAGGAAAACAATTGTTATTGTTTAATAGGATTTTTTTTTTATAGAATATAAACATAAATGAGATAAATCTTTTACATTTTCTTTTCATGCTTCTTCTAGTTTTTTTTTTTTTTTGAGTTTTTGTTTTAAGAAAAAGAAAACATAAACAAACCTTTTTTAAAATTCAAATTAGAACACATCAGTATACAGACATCTTTATTTTTACATGCAATCTTTATCTTTATCTAAGTACTACGTACTATCGTACTATATAGTTTTACGCTAATACTCAAAAATAAAGTTAGATTCATACCATACCATACCAAAGCCAATAACGTAATATATAATAACGATTTAAATTTTTATGAACAAAAGTACATTTCAAATTTTAAATCTATCTGAAAAAAAAGGATACGTGTATGTAAAAATGCATGTATTAATGGACACATACATACATATAAACTATAGTGTCATTTTTTTTTTCATCAATAAAACATTAAACTTTGCCAAACTTCTGTTTGAAATATGAAAATTTTATTATTATCTGCATTCAACTTTCTACTTTTTTTGTAATTTTATTTTTTACGATTTTTTTTTTTTGCATTGTCTGCAAAATGAAAAAAGGACTACTCTTAATTCTTGTTGTTTTCAATCAAATCAATTCTCAAATCTGTTATACTCGTGTTCATAGATCTTGACCGTTGTTAGGTTTTGTAATTCTTTTTCAAGAATTACATACCAAAATCACTACCAATTTAAATCTATATATAGTTGCAAATGTATATAATATACATCTACATATAAAATCATGTACAAAATACGATAAAAAAAATGAACAAAAGTAAAAAATAAATTAAAGTTCAGTCAAACAACAAAACTTTTTCATTAATAATTATTTGAATATATATTTTTTTTTTTTTAAAGAAAGAAAATAAACAAAACCAAATAATGTATGTATGTACAACATAAAAAATAATGGAACAGAACAACAGAAGTAAAATTGAGTAACTTTTCGGCTTTTATTTTACAAATGAATGTCGAAATTATTTGTAACAAAATTTTCTCTAATTTCCTGTTATTGTTATTGTTGTTTTCTTACGTTCAATTTTCTTCATTTTTCTTTTATAGTCTGTTCTATACGTGTCTGTTGTGTCTACATGTTTGTATGTATATGTATATACATTGTGGGTCTTATTAACTTGAATATACTAAATACAATTTTCTGTTTTTTGTAAACTTTTTCATTCTTATATTAAACTTTTCGATAAAATGTTGTTTTCTTTTCATTTTTATTATTTTTTCATTTAATTTCATTTTTTTTTGTATTTATTTTGTTGTATCGAAAAATTGTAATTTCTTTGTGTTGTTACTGTTTTTTTTTTTAAATTTTTTGTTATTTTTCATTTTTTACTTTTTTTTGAATATTTGTTTTTTGCTGAATAATAACTTTCGTTTTGTAAAACGCCTTGAGAAATCTGGAAAAATTTTTTTAATAAATTATTTATGTTATACATAGAAAAACTTGTAATAATTTAAGAAGGTAATAGAATTTAATAAATAAGACAAAATACACATGTTCGAGTATATATATATACAGATATATACATATACATATGTACACATATGTTCATATATACAGAAGTTATTATGTTCTGAAAAAAATAAAATTAAGTAAATTGTAAATTGAAATATGTACCTAGTAATACAGAGTTTTTCATTCTATACCAAAATGATATATCTGTCTAATTTTTCAATCGAACGAAAGATGAGGAAATGACTAAGCACAGATATTTACTTATGAAAAGACGAATAGATTTTAATGAAAGTAATTTAGGCAAGAAAAATTATTCTCATTTTGTATAGCATGTAAGATGATAATGACGTGTTCAAATTGTAGCTGAAGGCTATATGAAAAATAGAAAATTTTTTGAGAAAAAATGTATAAGCATATAGCTACATTAATTAAATAAATAACAAAATAAAAACAAACAAACAGAAAATAAAATAAAAAGTTAAAGGATTTCATGGGAAAATTTCATATGATAAAAATATATCAAGGCTTTATTCATTTCATTGATTGTCTCTGACTAATAATATAATCTTTTAAGCTCAATAATCTGGAATGAAGCTGTCAACAAATTAAGCAATATAATTTTGGTTCAGCATTTCGAACTAATGGACTGACTGTTAATTGTTTGACACCGTCAATTTCATGCTCATTTTCATACATATACGTAAATAGGTCAAATTTGTATGTCAAACTTTCAATGACGATCGAATTTCAAAAATTCAGTGTATTATGATGTTAAGCTGATGCTGAATTTAGAAATTTAAATATTTTCTTGAGATTTGTAAATTCGATGCTATTCAATAAATGTAGATAACATGGAAAACAACTTATTTGTAAGAATATTGCAGTAGTGATACGCAATGTCACATCAGTTTGATCCCAAATCTCTTTACATTGATCATGAAAGAGTAATGCAAATAACGAAATAAATGAAAGCTTTTAGTTTTTAGTGTAAACAATTTTTTTTAAAATATTGTTTCAAAAATGTTCCACTTGCATGGTGAACGTTATATAGTGTATGTAAAAAAATAAAATGTACAATAAATTACATCATAAATTTTTCAATGTATCAGATGGCTGCGCTATACATAATGTACGATTATATTCATCTATATATATGTATATTTTTCGATATTTTGAACACAATGCGAATACATACATACATAGATATACATATTTTCCTCATTTTTCTTATTTTTTCCTCTTTGAGTAGTGATTTTTCAAGTTGGAAAATTTATTACTTGAAATATCCATTCATTCAATTTAAAACAAAAACAAAGAAAACCGAAATATTTTCCTTAATTGACAAACTCAGAACCATATACATATACATACATACTCATATATGAGTGTATATACTACGTACATACAAAATATACAATATATATGTATATATGTATGTATAGACCAAGAGTTGTTATATGTAATATAGAATCTGTAGATTAATCAAGAAAATTTACATTTTACTTCAATGGATATACATATTTGTTTTCAAGTGTACTATAAGAATTATTCTTTTAAAAATTTCCTTATTTCAATCCACATATAGTTTATAATTTGTAAAAAACTATGTCAATTAGATTTCTTAGTGCATAATATTTCTAGATACCAATATCATAATATATGCTTTTTTGAACAAACTACTTATGTACATACATATAATATTTTTAGTATCAATTTAACCTAATATACATATACTATATACATATACAATGTAGTTTAATTTTACATTTATGTAGATACGAGTAAATATATGCATGATGATGATACTCATAAATAGTACATGTAAGTAAGTATCATATTGCATATAATATTTGCATTCGTACAAGAAATCCAAAAATATACTATATGTGGAGTTAGCTCAAAGCAAATTTCAAAAAGAAGAAAAAGAAGAAAATAAATGAAAAATGTAACAAATTTTTAACTAATATTACGTATATATATACATACATATATATGAATATGGATATATGGAAAATAGATACCTACTAAAAGAGAGAAAATAATAAAAAAAAAATAATAATTTTTTCTCGTACTCATCATATATGACACAAGTAATTCCATACAACACTTTTACTTTGAGTGCATACTCATCGTTTCATTCACCTAAACTAATTACCTTGTTGAAATTTTAAGCTAGATATAATACAGGGTAAATCCTATTTAATTTTTTTATTAATATTTTAATCTTCATTTTTATTATGAGCCAAAATTTGAAAGTTTTTAAGAATATAATTTACAGAATATTTTTCAATTTTCTTTTTAACATTCTTGACACAATTTTTCAACAATATACGACTACAATATTATGATATCTCGTTTTGGTTTCATGCAATTTATTTTAAAATTAAATTTCCTTTATTTTCAAATTTTAATTATAATTAAATAGCATTTTCTTAAAAATTAAATTTTCATGTTTTTTATTTCTTTTAAATTTTAACATGATATGAGAATGATTGTGGAAACCAAATTAAATATTTATTTAAAGTTTTTTTGAAAATTTACTTTACTTACTCTCGCAAATACAGACAGAAACTTTTCACTCACTTTATTATATGAGTTTACATTGTACAATAAATACTTGTTTTTATATTGTACATTCTGTATGCAATATTGTGTACATTTCTTTTCTTTGTAAGTTATGAAATAATGCATATAAATACTCGTACATATTCATACATATAGATATGTAAAAATAAGAATATATATATACATTATAATTTCTTTGTGTAAGAAATAAAAACTTTTATTTGGATTTTTCTAAATGTAGTACATGTAGGTATATACTCGTATAATTTTAATTAAAAACATTTTCATTTCTTGATTTTGTTTACTTTTTTTCTTCTTCTTGATACATCAGTTTTTCGATTAAGAACGTTTTATTTTATTATTCTATTTATTGTAATTCATCAAAATAAAGAAAAAATAAACTATTTTTATATGTTTTCTATTTATATTTAATTTCAATAAACTTTCTGTGTGTGTTATAAATATGCTTTTCTTATTCGTAGTTATGTTGTTCAAAGATTTATTCGTATATGTAGTATGTGTTAAATTAAAAAGTTTTACAATATCATTCGAAAAAATATTTTCTAAATATCTACATATTTATGTAAAATACCTCTGTCTGTGCAATATATTCTTTAGATACACACAATATGGTTTATATATCTACCTATAATATCTCATAATAAATACATACATATATACATACAATCAGGATACCTGCTACACTACAGATAATAATTTTATTGTAAATGTATATACATAATTTGATTGTGTAAATAGTTTACAAAACAAATTAAATTATTTCATAGATTATATGTATACAATATGAATATAAGTAAATATTGTATCCAGCAGTTATGGAATAAAATAAATTTCATAATTTTAACAAATATACCACCAACCTCAACATAAAATATGTGAACATTTTGTATTTTGTATTCTAGGATCTAGGCTATAAGAAAGTTGTCATCGTTATACTTACTTAGTTAAAGCGCTTGAATAATTCTTTTGTCATTGTCATATTTGTTCCATGAATAATTAATTGTAATGATATACATATATGATGAATATTACAATAATCTTTAATTCTAATCTAATCTATTTTACTCATATATAATATAATATGGATATAATGTTATGTACAACACCACCACCATCGAGCTATTCAAGCTCCTTATTACGTAAAATATAAGATAAGTAATTTGTTTGGAAAAAAAAAAATAAATGAATAAAATAAAATAAAATATATAATACAATACAAGTAAAATTTACTTATCACATTAAAATTTAAATGACATTACTGTGCGACAAATAATTATTATTGTTGGAATATGCAAACTGCACGTGAATAAATTTATAAAACATTTCGATCGATTCTAAGGTTACGTTACGTACATTTATTATTAAAATATTTTACCTGTATAAGTAGATAAAAAAGAATTTTATTTTTCCTTTTTTTTTAAATAATTTTTATTCTATTGTTATTCTATATTTCTTTTCAAATGTATTATATAATAATGGGTGATCAAATGAGAACTGTATATTTTTAATTTCAAATAAATACAAAACGGTATTAGATTAAATACAATTTTTTAATTTACTTTATAAATATTGATGGATGATATATATTTTTATTTGAAAATTATTCAATGTAAATAATCGTAATTGGATTTTTTTTAAAATATTCGATTCTATAATACAAATTTTTCACAACCTTTTCCACATAAATCTGCTCTTATTTCACTAATCACATACGAATATCTTGGCTTAAAGAGCACTGAGTGTTTATCTAAAGAGAGTAAATCTAAGATTAGTGTAAATCCTTCAAAAAAAAAAGTTCAATGTAGTTACATCCAAGGTCTTGGCAGGGAATGCCAATTTACAAGATGGAGACGATTTTTCTGTAAAATAATGTATAGATCTGTTTCAAGTTATTCATCTAAAGCCAAATTTGCAATTATTCTTAATATTTTCCATGATCATTTGTCAAACAATAATATAGAACACAATATATATGTTAATTTTGAAGGGAATTTTAAAGAAAATAAGTATGGCAGCTATGGTCTTTAAAAAAATATGTGGCACTGATTTGATCACCCTCAACAAGTGGATAATTATTTTTTTCTTACAATTACAAGTATACATATAGTGTTTCTAAATAATTAGAAATGATTGTAAGAAAATCTTATTTTTCTAAACAAAAATTCATTTTATATGTTAATTTAAAAAAGACAAAAAAAAATAATACAAGAATTTTATTTCTTCTGACACTGCTTTTTGCTTTAAAATTAAATTACTTACATACACACATAATTCAAAGTGATTGAATGATGTAATTAAGAATATGTCTGATTTAATATTGTTTCAGTATATTAATTTAAGATTTGCAGTTTTATTATATTTATTTTTCTATTATATTTAAAGAAAGACTAATGACAACATCAATCGTATATTGTAATGAGACATTTATCTTGGGAGAGATTATACGTATACCGTATATATATATATATGTTCAGATATACGATGTAATTTTTTACAAATTATTTTAAATAAAGATAAAACATTTTATCCATTCAGTTGTAGTAGTATATGTAGTATGATGTATTTATTATTAGACAAATGTGTGTGTGTATGTTTAATACATAAATTTATGTTGAATATAATTGTGTACTATATACACAAAAATATACACACACACTCAAGTGATGCAGTAAGACTTTAATATATTTTAGTATACATAAAAGTTACCGCTATACATCAATCAAACTTTCATTAAAAACAAATTTCAAACTTTCCATACACATTCCTCTAAATACACATATGTATGTACATGCATTATATGTGATTATATTCTTATATCTCTATATATATCTCTACATATGTATGTATCTATACGAGTATATCTATGAATAAAAATAGCGACAACTTAAAGTAACTTAATAAATATCCTGTTGCAACTGAAATTTTTCAATAAAAAATGATTGTATATATATATACATATATATGCGAGTATGTACATATATATGTACATATATTTACACATTAAATTTACAGTGAGTTATGGTATTTGTAATAACGAGAATGACGTGTTGTATGAAAACGTATAGTGAGTTAAACCCAAATTGAACGTATCAAATTTATATTGTACGTACAAAATATTATGTAGAGATGTATGCAGTATGCACATACATACACATGTAGTATATGTACTTTACATTAATCTATTCATGGAAAAAATTTATCTTTAAGGCTTTATTGAGCCAATGGATTGATTAATTTATGAAATGGAATGAATATCAACAATTTTTCAGATATTTTTCGTGTAAATATATGACTTGCATACATACAAAAACCTAGATACATAAATAACTTTTATTTAAAAAAAAATTCTTTTTTTATTGTAAATATAAATTTTAAACAATATTTTATTGCGAACAAAATCATAATGTTGACCCCAAATATTATGCCTTCCCATTTGTTTGCGTATTTAATTTATTTTGTTTGTACATATAACACTTTTTATGTTTTTATAATATATTCGTTAGGAAAACAAAAACTATGAATTGATTATTTTTAATTAAAGTACTGTCACGAAATAATGTAAATATTTGAACAATGCGATCATATTAATGTAATACATGTACAAAATAAAAGGCTGAAATTCCGAATTGGTGCCGCCAGATTTTGAAACGAGACCTTCCGATAATGATTCTTTGGAATGTCCTGAGCTAGAGAAATAACGATTTTCGTAAAACATGCCATTTTGAACCAAACATTTTTAAGGGTAGTTTGCGTCCTTAAGATAAATTTGCGCCAATAGAGACATATACCACGTTAAATAGGACATTACAAAGTATATCATTATCGGAAGGTCTCGTTTCAAAATCTGCCGGCACAAATTCGGAAGTTTCCCAAAAAAAAAAAAAATATACAAAAATATTTTTAAATTGAAACTATAAATATAGATATGCGAGTATAATGATTATGTATTATTTAAAAAATGCAGTAAAATAAATGAAATCAGAGACATACATACTCATATGTGTGTATATATTTACACATATTTGCAAAATGTACTCAAAATCCACAAAATTCAATTTAAAATTTAATATTTTTAATTTATTCATTATGAATTCAAAAATATGTTTTTTCTTTTTTAATTTTTTGTGACTTGTTTTCAACACTTTGTAATTAAGAATTTTCATAAAATTGATAATTCAATATCTTTTATTTTTTCACAATTTCAAATGATTTTACATATTTTTGATGATGATTTTAGAAAGAAATAATAATAATAATGCATCTTGCTTTTTAGTATTTTCTTGCAGTTGAAAAAAATACTGTAATTTTCTTAGTTTAGGGTCAACATATGGTATTAATAACGATGCCTCCAGTCCAGAAGTAATGGATTCATAAATATTATACATGGTACCTACATATTTTCTTTTTCGGAATAAATTCATATTTTCTTACCGTAAAACATTCTTTGCAAACATATAAATTCAACGAAAATCTATGAATTATAATTGGACAAATTGAAGAAAAATCATCTAGAACTATACACACACATTGTGTACTATTTACTCCGGTTATTAAGATTTAAAAACAAACAAAAAACTCAATGTAATATTATAGTGTATGATAAAAGTGATACCATACCATCTAAAGATCCAACTCTATCTGTTAGTTCATTTTTGAATATTTCCTGTCTTGAGAATATTAAATTTTTTTCTCTGAAAAAAAAAAAATTGTAAAAAATTGTTGGGAGTGATTGGAAACAATCAGAAACGATAATAAAGAAATATTGAAATATAAAGCTTCTAATTGCATACACTGTGTAAGTGCTTATATGTAATATACATACGAATATGTATAGACAAAAATAAAAACTAAACTGTATGTGCATTAAGAATTGAATGTGGCAGCTGAATAATAAAAAAAATTATCACCTTTTTCAGAAATTTGTTGCGTATATACATATAAGTATGTATCTAATTTTTTTATTCATTTTCTCTTCTGCAAATTTTCATTCATGAAAAAATTTTATTTCAAGACAGAAATTTCAATAGGAAATACGAGAAATACAGGTGTAGGAAATATCAAAAAACCATAATAAATGAAAAATTGTAAACAAAAAAAAAAAAAAACAACTTTTGTAAACTAAAATACAGTGACACGATATATAGGACTCAATTTCGTTAGTGGAATATCATTCAGAGTTATTTCTTCCGAATGAATCATTGAACTGGAATGAAATTTCAAAAAAAGTTACTAAAGCGAAAGGACAACAAAAATAAAATACACGAAAAAAAAGGAAAAATAAAATAAATTTCTATGCTAAAAGCACTACAAAATATAAGCTAAAAATGTTATTCTAACAATTCACAAAATTTTTAAAAATCTCATGTTTAGAGGTACTCATGTATATTTTTTAAATTAAATTTTTATCAAAAAAAGAAAAAGAAAAATATACAATCCAGCAGGATAATGGATTTGAAGTGTAGTAAATATCAGGTTTCCATAGTGTTTTTTCAACAATAAATAGGATTTTTTTGTTTGTTTGTTGGAAAATGATTCTGTATAAATGTGCGTTTGTGTGTAGTAGTGTAAAGGATCAACCTACTACACACAGTAGAGAATTTTTGCAAAATGTGTGTTACAAATAATGAATACCAGATATCAGAGCATTAAAGGAAAATTCACAGTATACGGTATTTTCAAAATAATATCGAATAAAATCCATTCAAATCCACTACATAAGCGTACGTTTATACATATATATATGTACATACATTCATATTATTCTTTTTTTTCTATGCTTTCAAATTTACAAAATAAATACATTTAAATTATTTATACGCGTTTTATATGCCCAAAACAAAAAAAAGTATTTTTTTTTTTTTTTGTAAAATCAAAAATTACCATAATAACATAGGCCTATTATACAATTTAAATTAAATTATTGTAAAATTTCTATAGATAGTAAACATAAAATGAAATCTTTGTGGATACATATTAAATTTTCTTCCCCGAGGCCGAGACTATATATTTTATTATTCATACGATAGGTATACAACGAGTGTTATTATTAAGAAATGAATAAATATTTTTTTTCTTTTTGTGTAAACTTTTAAATGTTTGCAATACCATTTTAAATGAAATGGTCATCATCGAATATGTGAAACGAGAGAGAAAATATAAAGAATATTATATGAATGATATGAGCAAAAAGATCATGATATTATATTTACATATTTATTTTATATATGTATAAGTATTTGTTATGAACGATTAAATTTGAAAAAAAAAATTTCAAGGAACATGGAAACAATAATAATAATAATATCATGTTTAAAATACATATACTTATTTCAAATTATACAAGAACATAATATTCGTACAATCATACTTACATATACCTAAGCATATACATAATTTCATATAAATACGTACAGCGATAAATGTGTATACATTTTCTTATTTATCATAAATAAAGTAAGGTATAAGCATAGTATAAGGGTATAAGTATAAGATATATGAAGAAAAAAAAAATCTTTAGAATAATCGTTTTTATGTGAGCACATACATATATGTATATCCATACATAATTTATATATACGGTTTTATTATTTTTGCATTTTTTTTTAATGTTAATATGTATTTTGTATTTCATTCTATCATTCTACTACATAGATATTACACGTATTTACATATGCAAACGTATATAAAAGTGTGTATAATACATACATATAATTTATTTGGAAAAAAATATATATCTAATCCCCAGGGGAATAAAACAAAATAATCTAAGTAGTATATAAATGTATGTATGTATATATGTATAGATAAACCGATATACATTATGATAAATTTATGTTGAATTTATACTAAATTCTTCCTATATGTATATTATGATTACAAAACACAATAAACACATATATGTATATGTATATTACATAAAAACGAAAAATATATCATTGTACAGACAATTTCTATAATAAAATTAATATCGTATATCCTTATATATATATACATACATATATATGATATGTATTTACTATATATTAAATGATATGTTTATTATTTCCTGATAAATATACTTAGACATATATATCTATGTATGTGTATATATAAGTAAAATATTTATTATACATATATGCACATACATATAGAAGAAAAAATTTGAAATATAATAAATTTGTTATTTATAAAATATTCTTAACGTTTATCATTCCATGAATATTTCGAAGGATATTTTAATAATATTTTCTAAATTTTAATGATTATATGTTTGCGCATAATACTTGCTATATATACATATATACAAGTAAATATGTGTATTTTAAGTGGGTACAACGTACAACTTATATGTATTGTATGTATGTGAAATATTAGAATATTTTTTTAAATAAATAAATACATTTATGTATGCATATACTTATCCGTATATGTACGTGAATTTTTTTGACCTTATAAAAATCACATCATTATTTTAATGATACACATGTACACTTAAATATGTATGTACATGTATATAAAATAATGTGTCTACAAAAATATATTCATATATACATATGTATACTATAAATGTATGCTGCATATATATTCGTACGTATATGTATACTTATTCTTAAAAAAATATAACTTTACTATAAATTTTATATCAACATACATCTGTATAAATAATTTACAACTTTCAGTAGTAATTAATACATACATACATATGTACATGTATGTACATTTTTATATATGGATTTTGTATATATTTGTGCTTATAGTGGCATTGAATAAAAAATGATTTTGAAACATATATGTACATATAGTTACGAGTATTATAAAATATTAATGAGCAAAAATATCGAAAAATGTTACTAAGTATAGGAATTAATCTATTTTGACACAAACAAAATATATTCTCGTACATACTCGTACATAAAATGAAAATAAATACCCGTGCATAAGTTTTTGTTTATATACAATTATATATTAAATATTGTATATAGAAGTACATAATATGCTATGTACGTGCAGATATTCAGAGAAATACGAATAAATCGTATAACATTCTTAAAGTAAAACACTTTCTGAAAATAAACAAAATAAAATACCAAGAAAAAATGAACATGAAATTAAATAAGATGTTTGCTCAATTTTTTACTAAATAATTGACGAGAATTTTCTTCTTATAGGTTATAAATATTTTGTGCGAGTATGAAATTTTCATTAATATAGGTTTTCTTTTCATAAAAAAATGATAATCAAAACTTTTATATACATGTATACGAGTACGTGTATACGAGTATACGTCATATACTTATGTTCTATTTTTCTAAATTATTTTTGAATATAATTTGGAAGTTCATTGTTTTTAGTGATTACTGATAACAGAAAATATTTATTTTTCATGTTCAGTGTTCTATATAGAATATTCATAAATTAATTTCTTTTGAAAAATTTTTTAAAATAAATAAATAAATAAACAACTATAATAATAATAACACATACGTATATGTATTCGTATACACAAGTAAATACTATGTACTCTATTACTCTATATATACATACTCGTATATACGAGTTTGATTTCATCCAGAAAATTAAAACAAAACAAAATATATTTTTAATTGAACCGACTATTGACTATCGACTATCGATTAATAGTAGTATTGCCTTATTGCTTATTGCTATATAAACAACACATAACATTTTCAAACGATGTGAATGAATTATTATGTCAATAAAAAAAATATTATTTATGCAAAATATACAATCAGCTATACGCGTATTGGGTATACATACTCGTAGATATATAAAAATGATATTAAAATTGAAAAGTTATATAAATACAGATAATTAATATTATGTATAAATATACAATTGCATGTGTTCAGATGTATTTTAAAAAAGAAAAAAAAAATAAATAAATAAAATATAAATGGACTAGATAAAATCATAATATTCACAATTTTAATATGAAATCAATCAAAAAATATTTCATATAAATTTCAACAATTTTATCATCAATCAAACGTACAATTTTTGATAAATTTGAGATTTAATCTATAAAATAAATGAAAATGAATGCAATAAATTTATATAGGACTGTCGACTGTATAAAATATAAATATAATATGTGCATAATATACATACATATGTATTATGTACATAATCGTATAACTATAAAAAGTGACTATGCAAAAAATATATCTATACATATAATAATGTACTTTATGTAACTTATATTTTTAGGATTTTTCATTTTTATACATACATATATACATACATACATAATATATATGTTCATATGTTCATTATATTTTAAAAATGGACATTTTTAAATGTTATGGCGTTAAAAAAAAATTGATACCAAAACGAATTTTCAATATAACACATTATAATTTGTTGCATTCCATTTTATGCATATGAAATATTTTATATGTACATACACATATGTACTCGTATCTATATATGTACATATATGTACATAATATATATTTTCGTCTGCAAAAATAATTGTGTATATATGTATTGATAAAATGTACTTACCCAGTTAAATATAATCAATCACAATATTCACTATCACTATAGTACATGATTATTGTAAATTAGTTTTTTCTTCACACATTCGGTTATCAGTTATCATCTAACTATAATCTATCACATATTACTCATTGCAATATGAACATTTTGACATTACAGTGACAATCAATTTTTTTTAATTTAATTACGAGTGAATGATATGAAATTGAAATGAAGAATTTGTGCTCGCATAGTGATGATTAGTGAAAAGTAGATACCTTATAGAGCATAAAAGTGAACAATAGTATTTGCAAATATTGAAAAAGGTTCACTTGTAAATCATTCATTGAAATCAATATGTATGTAATTATGATCGATTATCGATAGATATGAATGTTAACAAGAAGACAACACAGGACCGATCCCCATGGTAAATATAAATGAAAATAATCGGACGCAAATATAAATAAATAAATGAGAAAAGGACAAGAAGAAGATTATGAATATAGTTATGATTGATGCATTCATTAGATTATATTATCAAATTTTTATCAATTTAAATTAAATGAATACATTATTATCAAATCACATGATATCACAGTGAATTCACTAGGTGAATAATAAAATTACATACACATGTGTTTCATTCACTGGGATTATAATAGATTTATCCTGTATATAATTGATTTTATAAATATTGACTGCATACATATGCACATATATGCGTGAATATTAGATGCTATACATATATGCACAGTATTTTATGAAATTATTTTCATTTTTATTTAATTTATTGAAAGAAAAAATAAATGTAATCAAAAAGAAATTAAAATTTAAACTCTTTAGGGTGCCTTATATTTAATAAATTCACATACATACCTACATATATGTTTACAATTCTACAAAAAATGTACAATTATATGTATAAATAAATATTTATATACTTACATATGTAAATTCACTTAAATATACAAATTAAATTTACTTGTAAGTTCTCATATCCTTGTAATTCGTAACTTATGAAAAATTGGAAAAAATAGCCTTTATGCTTTAATTAATTTTGTAGATTTTTTTTTTTTTTTTTTACCAAAGTTTTACTCGAACTCATCCATATATGTACATATGTATGGTACTCTGTATACATAATTTTTCCTCCCATTAATATTTCTCTCTAGCATTCCTGTTCTTTTGTTTTTACTTTTCCACTCAAAAATTTAATTTTTTTCTTTTTGAAAAATAAATTAAAAAATCAAAAAAATTGAAAAATGAACAAGCAATTTAAACATTTTTCATCAATTATATAGCACAGGTATTATACTCGTGTACAAGTGTACAAATAAAACTGTACATTATACATATAATTTCCTTCATGTGGCATTCTTTGCATTTACAAAATACATCAGATTTATGTTACATGTTAAATTTCAATTCAAAAATCATCGAAATTTCTTATAGTACTACACTACCTAAAATATTCATTTCCTTCAATTGTTTCTATTTTTGTTGCGTTTATTTCTTTCTACTTTTCAAATTTATTTTGTACGACTACATAAATAATATTCAAAATTTACAATTATTTCAAATAGAAAATTTTTAAAGAAAAATAAGGAAAATTTCAATTATTTGTTTATTTTACTGTACGAGTACTACAAGTATTCTTTAAAAAAATAATGAGAAATTCAATTACTTAAAATATTTAAAAAATATATTTAAATTTAAAATTATATAGAATGAGAAATTATATATGTATAAAATTCCAAATCAATATATTTTAAAAATTTCATTATTTAATGATAACAATTAATAAAAAAAAAAAAAATAAATTATCTGAATTTTCATTTAAAAAATATATATATATATTTATGAATATACGAGTACATATACATATAATATTTTTGATGACTTTTTCCACTTGATTTCCTCCTTTATATGGAGTTTTCAATGTCCGTGTATTAGAACCAGAAATTTTCGAGATTAATATTATTTTATATTTTCTATGTATGATGATTGTTCGAGTATTATGTACATATATGATATGATGCTTGAAGTCAACGTATAGAAAGATAGAAAAAGAGAGTAGTACATATCTATATATTTTTGTGTATATTAATCCATTTCTCTTCATTTTGCATACGCTACGCACACAATTACACATGACTGTATTGTGAATGAATCCTAAATAAATGTATAATTTAATTCACATGAATAAGCCAATAATAATAAACAACAACGAAAAAAATGTATATAGCATTAAATTTCGTATCTATATAATTACACGCATACATTATATATGTAAGTAGTTATAATGTACACAGAAACGTACACATAAAATATTTGAAAAGTAATTTAATCTCTCTGGAAACATTAAAATTTACGATTAAAATATCCACTTTATATACACTTAGAGGTATACATATATATTTGTATTAGTATGTATGTATTTATTTACACACACGCAAATATAAATAGCTATATATGTACTGTACATAGATAAATATCCTGTACAAAAAATTTATTATTTGTACATATATAAATGGATACATATTTTGAAATATTTATGTGTATATAATATATAATTTTTTTTCTATATCTAATCAAGTTAAATATTCGATTGAATGAGCAACAAAAAATAAATGTTTTTCTTTCATTTATTTTATACTTTTACACATTTTTGTTGTTCATTAATTTTCTCTTGTTTTCTTTATTATATTATTATTATTATTATTATTATTTTTTTTTTTAATTTAGTAAACATGAAAAATGAAAACATACAACATACAAATGTACATAATAATGAAAGAAGAGTTCTTCATTAAATAAAACATAAAACAAATTTAAGAAAATATAAATTTTGTTTTTATATTAAGATAATAAAATGATTATTATTACTGTATAGCACGATAAAATTAAAATATATTCTTCATATAATATTGATACTTATTTTTATTTATATATACATACATATTATTTATATTATACAGTATAGAATATAGTATAAATATATTATTTTTTAATTGTGTTATATAAATTATGTATCTTGTGAATACATATATAAGATGAAAATGAAATAAAGTTTTATGTGTAAATAACTTTTAAAAACAAAAAGCGCAAACTAATTTATGTGAAAACTGAAACAAAAATTTTTATTTGAAATCTTTTAATAAACATTTTCAGCAAAAGATGTATGTATGTATGCAATGTAACAACAAAAAATGATTTTGTTAAGAAATTAAAGAAAATATCATAGTTATCAAGATCTTTATTAAATAAAATATGTTCATTTATGTTCATTAGTCGTACTTATACTTTCTATCGGACAATTTCTTTAGACCATCATCAAACAATTATGTATGTATATACATATATCAATATATGAATGGGTGAGTTTCAAAATCTCGAAAAATTCATTGTGGTCTGGTATGGTATTACCACAATTGCAATACAATTATTCAACATTATATACGGTAATACAAAACTTATATCTACAATATATCACTGACACTGACTTGCTTTCATTTTGGTATCAAGAAAATTTTCGATTCACCAATTTGCTTAATTGATACGTCAAAAATATACGTTGACAATAATGTTTTGAAACTTTAAAATTTGCACTATAAAATTTTATTTAAATATTTTGAAACTCACCCTATATATTATATAGTATATTACTTATATTATATTATATTAGTAATACAGATATTATATGAACAAATTCAATTGTTAAACGATATTATATATATTAATGAAAATTGATATCAAATTTTTTTCTAATATCAAGATGTATATACTTTGATAATAATATAATTAAGAAAATAATGAGGAAAATTAATACTTTTGAAAATCGTTCAAATGGTTTTATATTTCCTAAGCGCATCAACTTATGGCTAACATTTTAAGTTTATTTAAACGTATAATATACATATGTATACTTATTTCATGAGTTTAGAATTAAATTATACTTTGCTAGGACTACATATTTTTCTTGTGTATATATGATATACACATAACGCAAATAATGTATATTTTCATATTATAATTTGTATAAAAAGTCGTAAATTATATTTTATAATCTTTTTCGCATTGAATTTTCTAATAAACCAATTTGAACATTATTTTTTTCTTTTAATTTTCTGCTCTGAAACCCCCTAATGTTATATACAATAATTTACAACGATTTGGTAAAATACATATCCATCGTACATATGTATATTGTTTTTGCAGAAAAAGTTTTTCAACTTCAAGGATAAACGCTACTTTGTAAAAAAAAAAAAAAATTATTCCATTTGCGAACATTTAATTCACATTAATAAAATATTTTTCTTTAAATTTTTACATCTTAATTATTTATTATTCTTTTATATTTTTCATTTAATTTTTTTTTTATATCTATTTTATTTTTTCAAAAATTAATGTACAGACAACTGGATTTGGCTGTTTACCAGATGTTACAGAACATTCAAATATACGTCGTACAACATCAAGACAAGATTCAACATCAAATTCAGAATTTGCTGACATAACGAGTATTGATAAAACGAAAAAAATCAAAAATTCTAAAATTGAAAATAAACGAAAATATTGTATATTTAGTTTATCAATAATTGTATCATTAATATTATTTGCAATTATATCAATAATTGTATATCAATTCATTTTATTGAAACCAAATCGTAATTCATATGATCAACGAATAAAAATTGTTCAAAAAATATTAAAAGAAGTACCACTAATTGATGGACATAATGATTTACCATGGAATGTTAGAAAATATGCTCATAATAGTTTAGAATTGATCGATTTACGAAATCATGATTACGCAGATCATCAGAAAACTATATGGCATAAACCATTATGGTCACAAACCGATATACCAAGAATGAAAGAGGGTCTA
Organism: Villa cingulata; assembly: GCA_951394055.1. Lineage (NCBI taxonomy): Eukaryota > Metazoa > Arthropoda > Insecta > Diptera > Bombyliidae > Villa > Villa cingulata. The sequence goes on along the minus strand of OX596020.1, from coordinate 4,508,329 downwards.
CTTGGAGCACAAATATGGTAAACAATAAATTAAATTTAAATCTTATTTTTTTATCTGTACTGCATTATGTGATTCTTATCAGATTTAGATATTATACAACATATTTTTCACTTTTCTTTTTTTCCTCATACTGTTTTTTATTCGTATAGGTCTGCTTATGTTCCTTGTGAAGCTCAAGGTTTGGATGCTGTCCAGTTAGCATTGGAACAAATTGATATTATTCATAGATTTACTGAACTGTATCCAAATGATTTAGTTTTGGCGATATCATCTCAAGAGATTCTTTCAGCACATAAAAAAGGTACATTGGCATCATTGATCGGTATCGAAGGTGGTCATGCTTTAGGTTCATCTCTTGGAGTTCTAAGATCTCTACATGCACTTGGAGCACGTTATTTAACGTTAACCCATCAATGCGATACGTCATGGGCTGGTTCCAGTTATATGTCAATGGATAAAGGATTAACATCATTCGGAAAAGCAGTCGTTAAAGAAATGAATCGTTTGGGTATGATGATTGATTTATCACATTCATCAGATGCTACAGCACGAGATGTACTCGATGTGACACGCGCACCGGTCATATTTTCGCATTCGGTAGCACGAAGTCTATGCAATTCAACACGTAATATTCCAGATGATATTTTACGAGCTGTTGCCGATAACGGTGGTTTGATAATGATCAGTTTCGATTCACAATATGTATCATGCGATGAAAGTTCAACTATCGAAGATGTTATTTCTCATATAAAATATATTCGTTCGATTGTTGGTATTCAACATATTGGAATTGGAGCTGGTTTTGATGGTATCACAAATCCACCAAAAGGTCTTGAAGATGTTTCAAAATATCCAAATTTATTTGCTGCACTATTAAAAGATACAAATTGGAGTGAAGAAGATGTTGCAATGTTGGCTGGTAAAAATTTTATAAGAGTCTTAAAGTCGGTTGAAAATGTTCGCGATTATTGGAAACGTGCTGCTATACCGCCAGTTGAAATGACTGAACCAATTAAGAAGTCACATTGTACCTATATGTCATCATGACCTCAAAATCGTACTACCACTATCATAACGACATCAATTCAAAATCAAACAATAATTGACTCTTAAATACAAGAGAATGTGAAAAAGAAATATGTAACTTGGAATAAAATAAATTATACATTATATATTATATTATTAATTATACAATTGAATATTGTAATTATGTACCGTTTTTTGAGAGAAAAATGAAAACAAAACAAAAATGTTGTGACTAACTTCTTTTTTAAACTTTATCTAAAATTATTATTAACCACCGTAACCATATCGATCAAAACTGAATTCTGATACTTTCAACAAAATATTAACCCCCACATTAATGTGACACACGCTACACCAAAAATTCAAACAATTTTAAGAATTTTAAAAATTATGAAAATCGAAATTGGTATTTTTTCAAATAATTTAGCGTTGAAATTAATTTCTTGGACTTTTCTTTTAAATTATTTCATGCAATACTTAAATAAGAAAGGATCTAACTCTAACAAATCTATTTTATGGCAGAGAACTGTATGAAAAGTACAAGTCCAATTAATTCTTTGAAATTATAGAATTTTGCTGAAATCAAATATACTACCTATAATATAATATGTCTTGATTTTCATAAATATAATTATTAGTACATTGAAAACTATTTTACTTACTTTGCTTGATTTAAATTCACTAAAGTGAGTTTAGACTGCTTGATATGTCAAATATGATTTGGTTTGATTTGTGTCAAAAATGTTATCAGATGGTGTGAAACCATGTGAACATATCATATTTGACATATCAAATCATGTCGAGTTCGACATTTTGGAATTAGAACATGCTCTAATTCAATTTGACTTGGGTTTGACTTTTTATTTTGCTATTTCCAGATTTTCAATCAAAGGATACAGGTAAAATTAAAATTTTAACGTTTTGTGAATAATTAATTATTTCTGTAACACTTTTATAGATTTCTTTCACATTTATAGAAAAATATATTTTAAAATGGAGATATCTTCACCAAAAAATAATAACTTTTAGCATCCATTTCAAATCGTTTGCAACTGACAGTTCATGTTCAATGTTATGTTTGACAAATCAAATGGTGTGAAAACATATAAAGAAATGGAAATGACTCTTGTCGTAGCAAATCATAAGCTACGTCATTTTCATGTCGAATCACAAATCATGTTTGACATATCAAGCAGTCTAAACTCACTTTAAAAGCACTATAAAAATTTAAAAATTACTTTATTTTTCACTTTCATTTGAAGAAACTATGAATTCAGTTTAAAAGTGAGTTTAGACTGCTTGATATGTCATATATGATTTGGTTTGATTTGTGTCAAAAATGTTGTCAGATGGTGTGAAGCCATGTGAACATATCATATTTGACATATCAAATCATGTCGAGTTCGACATTTTGGATTTAGAACATGCTCTAAAAAAAAAAAAAAAAAAAAAAAAAAAAAACAAACAAACTTTGCTTCGGCGGTAAAATTTACATCAAATCGATGGAAAATTTATTTTTCAAGGATGTAAGAAAAAAAGCAATAAACACTGCCCATAGAATGGTATATAATTTAAACCAAATATAATTCCAAATGATAGATGACGCTGTTCTAAAACCAGAAAAGGAAGTCAGTTAAATTCATTCTCGTGAGATATCTTGTTCTACATGTCCGTAGATATATAATGTATATATACACTTTATTTTATACTAATAAAATAATATAAATAATTAGTTGTATCTGTGGTTATATATAGCATTTTCAAATTTAATATAAAATAAAATAAAATAACATAATCCTATATCCTAAATTTGAATTTCTTTTCAAAACTTTTAAACTGAAATCAACAAATACCGAAATGGCGAAATCTATTAAAGCGTCATCTATAGAATCGTTGAGCATACAAAATATTATATCAAATTATATGGATGGATATTTGCCAATTGGTATAAAAATCGTTATGCACATTATAATTTGAAATTTTAAATTAAGTGCCATATCCAATCAGGAAAAATGACAACACGAGAATGTTTCTTGTTTTTGTTTCAATTGTTAGTCAATCATTTTCCATTTGGATTGGAAGTTAACAATTATGTAAATTCATATGAAATGTGAAAATAAATTGAAAAAAAATTGAAGGCTGGTAGAGGTTAGGAAAATGACTGGCCTGGCTAGAGGCTAAATGTGGCTGCTCGCTGAGCTAAAATGGAGAGTTGGAATTGGAATGGAAATGGAATATGGAGCTTTTACACAGCGCCAGCCGACAGCCATCAGCCACATTTTCATGGCATTGATTATTTGAGCCACTGATCAACCACTAGAAATAGATGTGACACTGAGCACGTGTTAGCAAAAATTTCTCATGACCTTTGTCCCGTTATTCATTCGGCCTTAACGGTTTTGCTAAAAGTCGATAGCAATTAAGAGCCTTTGTACGAAGAAGAGACAAAAAAAATGGAACTGCAACACCAACCTTTTTAAAAAATATAACATTATTACAGGGTATACTCATTAAAAAAAGTACAAATTTTGTTATTTAAAATTTTTTATCTAAAATAAACAAAATTAATTGTAAATGCATTACACTTAAAATTTTTTGTTTGCTATCAAATGTTTTTACATTTTTGTTAAATTTCTTAATTATAAAATAAATTCTTACTCTAATATATAGCTTAACAAAATAAACTTTTTCTTGTCTTTAAAAATACATTATGAAAAAATGTAAACATCTGCGTATCAGTTTCAATTTTCCCTATGATTTACATCGTCTACCTAACCAGTACTAACACAGTGAAAAAGTTCCAGATCGCCTTTAAAAATGCATTGTGAAAAAATCGTATACATGTACAATATGATTGTATTGCTCACATTTATATATTGTTTTGTATCTTTTTTTCAGTACGGCGGTTTATAAGGAAAAATGGATTTGAAATAAGTACATTAATTCTGTACTGTTTTTGTAAATTGAATTTTGATTTTTTTTATTATTTTTAAATATTTATGTGTGTTGGTAAATTTAAAAAAAAAAGAGTGTCACATCTAGTTAGTTGTTGATCACTGATTTGAGCAAACATCAAAAGCAGCAGCAGCAGCAGCCAGCACAAGCACAATAGAAGCAGAACAGCAATCCAACAGCACTTCCATTCCATTTCCAATATTTCCATTCCAATTGTAATTTTTGAATATCTGTTGGCAGAGCAGAGTGCAGAGTACATCCAGCCAATCAATTAGGTTATATTGTAATTTTAGTAATATAATATTCCTTCTTTTATCTATCAATTTGAAAAATACATTTTGGATCATATTAAGGTCAAGAAAAATTAATTAATTAATAGTAAGTTAATTAATTATAAAATATATTAGATATAAATTATTTTTTCAAAACTAGAATTCTATTAATAAATTATTCTTGTGAAAAATCAATGAGATCAGTGTTATGTAATATTGGACTTGTGATAAATTTTAAATTAAATATTTTACGTATACATACATATATACCTATATGTATATCTAATCTAATAAATTTTTTCATTAAATCTCAGCTAATGTACATTTTTTATTGTATTTCGATTTCAGATTAAAAAAAAAATGTTCTCATTTTGGGGTATAGCTAACAAATCACCCTTCAAAGGGCCATTTACTAAAGCTCAATGTGATGGTCAGGCACCATCATCATCCCCAGTTCCTGGACGTGAAATTCAACCTGCTTCTGCCGCTGCACAGGAAGATTCATGTGAATTCGGCTCCAATAAATATTTCCTTCTCTGTGGTATTGGTGGTATTCTATCATGTGGTACAACACATACATTTGTCGTACCATTGGATTTAGTTAAATGTCGATTACAAGTCGATGCAGCTAAATATAAAAATCTATTTCATGGATTTAAAGTGACAGTAAATGAAGAAGGTGCACGTGGTTTAGCTAAAGGATGGGCACCAACATTCTTTGGTTATTCAGCACAGGTATGTAGTGTGTGTGAACAATAAAAAAAATTGCAAACTTTTATGTATGCAATTTTATTGATTTATTCCGGTCATTTATTATTGCACTTACATAATTTTTTTTTTGTCTTGAATTTGACATTGGGAAATTATTTTTGCAATTTTGTCTGTTATAATATGTAATATTAGATCATAAAGTGAAAGTAGCTAATTGATTTAATTAGAATTTTAGCTTAGGTATGTACATATTAAATTAACTATGCCTATTTTCAAGTACGCCATCTAAGTTTGTAAAAAAATTAAATTCAAATTTAAGTTCACTGAAAAAAAATTTGTATTTCAGTCAACGAAAAATATGTAATATGAAATATTGTATTTATATATTACATTTATTAGAGCAAATAATTTTCATTTTTTTATATTTAAAAAAGTAAAAGAAATACATACATATAACAAAAAGTTCACGTACATCCTTACAAAAGAGAGCAAAAAAAAATCAAAAATGCATTTCAATTTCAATAAAATTCGATGTCCTCCTCCAAAATCTCCATATGATATATTTCAAACTGTAGAGCAATTACCTGTATTTGATAAAATGTGTCAATTTCCACTATATGAATGGGACAGAAATTATGTAATTCTGGTAGCGACTGTAATCGTTGTAAGTTAAAAATATTAGAATTCAAAAAAAGAAAAAAAAATTACAATTATAAGTGTATTTTGTATCATTTTTATTCAGCTAATAAACATTTGGCAAACAATGCAATTATTAATTCGTCCAAAAAAGATACCAGATTCAGAATGTTTCTTATTGAATATAAATTATTCACTAAAAATTGTAGGTTTATCACTTGCAAGCGAATCAAATTTATTATTGCTATATGATTTGATACAGGTAAATTAATTGATTTTGATACAGAATCAATAATATGCTACATATTGTGCGTATAACATTTGAAAATTTTCTTTTCGATTGTATAATGTATACATTTATCTCATTTTTTACGTCATTTAGGAAAACTATGATGAATTAACAACGTATTTAATAACAAATGCATCACTGCTAATTATTAAATTATTAACAACGAATATATATTATGCAATGAAAAGAATGCCATTAACTGATTACACAAAAATAATAATTTTCTGTATGATTATGTTCTTAAATTGGTCAAATATATTTTGTCTTGTTCATAATTATTACAAAAATTGTATATTTATTTTTTAAATATTATTTATTGATTTATTTATTTAGCTGATCATTTGTAAACACAATTGCAAAAATAAATCGAAATCCTAAAATTAATTGTTTTTCATTTCAATCTTATTCAAGACAAGATATTTTTATGAAGCTGAACGATGATATGTTGATGATTGGGAATTAATTTCCAATTATTAATTTTAATAAAAATATGTATATTTGTTTTTGATTATAGGGTCTGTGTAAATTTGGTTTTTATGAAATATTCAAAGTTTATTATGCGAATTTATTGGGTGAAGAGAATGCATATTTATATCGTACATCATTGTATTTAGCATCATCAGCATCAGCTGAATTCTTTGCTGATATTGCATTAGCACCATTCGAGGCAGCTAAAGTTAAAATTCAAACAATGCCCGGTTATGCAAATACATTCCGTCAAGCAGCACCAAAAATGATGAAAGAAGAAGGTATATCAGCATTCTATAAAGGTCTGGTACCATTATGGTGTCGTCAAATACCATACACAATGATGAAATTCGCATGTTTCGAAAGAACTGTTGAATTACTTTACAAGTAAGTTTAAAAAAATATGAAATTTCTTTAAAAATGAAATGTACTATTTTGTTTTTCGTGTAATTTTTTAGATTTGTTGTACCAAAACCAAGAGCTGAATGTTCTAAAGGTGAACAATTGGTTGTTACATTTGCTGCCGGTTATATAGCTGGTGTATTTTGTGCTATTGTATCACATCCAGCTGATGTTGTCGTATCAAAATTGAATCAAGCTAAAGGTTCATCAGCATTCGAGGTAGCTAGAAGTCTTGGATTCTTTGGTATGTGGAATGGTTTAGTACCACGTATCATAATGATTGGTACATTAACTGCCCTACAATGGTTCATATATGATGGTGTTAAAGTTGCATTAAGATTACCACGTCCACCACCACCAGAAATGCCAGAATCATTAAAACAAAAATTAGGAAAAACTGAATAAAATCACAGAGATAAATAAATAAAAAAAAAACAAATTCAACAACAATAATTTAAAAATTAAAAAAAAAAAGGAAATAGAATATTATATAAGGGAAACTTAAACGATAGTGATAATTTATTATCAAAGATTTCTTCAAATCTATCATATTACATACAAATATAATCAGGTATTTATTATATTTTATTGTATATGAAAATCAATTGCAAAGACTATTAACTTTAAAAATGTATTGTTAATTAAAGATTCTAAGATAAACACATTCCAAAAAATGATAATGAAAATAAAAAAAATTAATAAAATAATTTGCATTTATATCAATAAATAGAAAGCTTTTAAAAAAATAAGCAATTTTTTCCAATGATAAAAGTATTCAGAATGAAGTGAATTTAATCTTTAATTAACAAACAATTTGAATAAGTTAAATAAATATTTTAATTTTAATTGAAATTATTTAAAATAATTTAAACAGATAAAATTGATTGAAAATATAAACAATGATCAAGTATTATTTTAGATATATTTTAGTTAAAATTAATTTTGTTCTTAAAAAACATTAAAGAAAAAAAAACATTATTATCAAACATAAAAAAATTAATCATTCCAATTATACATGTAAATTATAATTGAATACCCTTCAATCGTCATTATATTTCGATTTAAATCAGAGTCGTATGTAATTTATAGTCAATATCAATATGTAATTCATTTAATTGTTAAATTAATGTGAAACTTTAATTTTATGTTTACGTTGTTATAAAATCAAAATTATAAAAGAATAAAGATTGTTTCCCGGAATAAAAATTAAAAAAAAAAAAAACTGAAGAAAATGTGTAATAATTTTTCTTAATGATTTTCAGTTTAAATTTCTTCGTGGGTACTGATTGTTCATGTTCTACATAGCTAGATTATTATAACCATTTTGCTTTGTTTAGCTAACGACTCACAAATTGTCCACATTTTCTATATTTTACTTATTTAAGAGGGGATAATCTTCCGGAAGCCATAGTATAGTTTTAGCTAAAGGCTTGGCAACTTGCAAAGTTAATGAAAGAGAGTATTGTATTATACTTACATTGAAGGTTTGGTCATTCGAAAATGTCTATAAAAAAATGTCATCCTGTTATTGTTTAATTTTATTAAGAAATTGTTCCACCTTTTTTGATTTAGTGTAGAAAATTAATTAATTAAATTATTTAAAATTATTTACTGGAGGAGGTGATTAATTTTGCTTGTTATCAAAGCAAAGCAACTAATTCGTACATCAATGCGATACATCAGTGCTGTTTTAAAACTTTGCATCACGACTGTTCTAATGCCTCATCACAACAACACATTTTTGAGGCGTTTTGAAACTCACCCTTTGTAAATTTTAGATTATAATATTTATTTGATAGTTATATAGTGTTGTGATAGTGCGCTTAATTGAAATCGGGTTCTAATTTCTGGAAAATTGAATTGCTCATCATGTACCTTGCTAATTATATCATAATAAAAAAATGTATTTGTATTAGCTGCCATAAAATTGAATAAAAACAAAATCATTTATATATTTTTTTCATATATCATTATTATTAATATTTTTCTTAATAATCATCATACAAATTATTTCTAAATTTTAAATAAGCAAAATTGTACAATTTAAAATTATTCTCTTCTCATAAAGAAGGTAATTTTTTTTAATTATTTTCTAATTTATTACTTACTTTGCAAAAAAAGAAACAAAAAACAGTAAAACAATTTTCTTTTTTTTTTTTAAATTTAAACATAAAACAAACTAAATAAAAATAAAATTAAATTAAAAAACATACTTAATAACATGTATAAATTTTTATAATTTTATTTTTTTTTTTATTTTTAATATTTTCTCTCTCTCTCTCTCTCTCTCTCTCATTATCTATCATTCATTCTTATTCAAATGATATTGTTACATATTTCATTCTTAATTTTAAATTAATTTTTTTTTACGTTTTTTTAAAAAAAAAATTTACTTTACAAAATTTTTTAATTCATTTCATAATACACTACAACTATACAATTACAAATCATATGCAATTGATATTATTTATGATAATTATTATTAATGATTAATAAACTAAACAGAAAAGTAAATTATATTTTATAGTATATATAGTATGTATGTAGTAGTATGTAGTAATTTATGCATTTACTTAAATTAAATTAAATTTTTTTCTATGTATGATTGTTACTATAACATTTTTACATTTATTGTTATTTTTATTTTACCCATTTTCATTTCATTTTTTTTTTAGTTTTTTTTTTTTAATTTTTTTGAATGTACTCATCATTTATTGATACACAAACACATTAGTTATTAAAAATCGATATACTTTTAATATACATTTTGTTGACACATACACATACATTATTTGAAACATTTAAACACTTTTAAATACAAAAAAAAAAAAAAAAAAAAAAAATTAACAATTCAAAACAATTCATCATCAGTGATTACATTCATTTCTTTTTAATGTACATATTTTTATTTATTTATTTATTTATATTTTTTAATTAAAATGTTTATGTTTTATTGTATTATAACATACATATATGTAAATGTTTTATTATTATTTTTATTTATTTTTTTTTAAATTGCACATATCTATTATTTTCATATTATAAAAATATAAAGTATAAAATATAGAATATTGAAGGTAGGTTTATATGCATAAAATGTATAACAAATTCAATTATAGCGATAGACTTTACTACCAATAATCGTATAGCAAAATCTAATAAAATTCTATATAATAGCACAGACAATATATTGTCTGTGATAATTGTAATTTCTTACCAATAATATTCAGTATTTTTATCTGTAAAAATTTATAAAAAAAACATTAGAAAAATATTTATGTATTTTTATATTGTTAGTAACATTTTATGCATATGAACCGATATGTATGTATGTGTTTTTTGTGGTTTTTCTTTCTTTTTTACAATTCTTTGTTTTATATATATTTTTTGTTCATTTTCTTATAAACTATAAATTCATCTGATCTCGCGCTAATATTAACAATTATATGTGTAATATTATTGATTTTCGAAATAACTAGAAAACATAATTACAATTACAATAATTTTACGTGTACAATAATAATAATAATAATAATAATATAATAATTAACGTTTGTATAATAGAGATAGAAAAAATATAATAATATCAACATTAATAATAATAATAATAGTAATAATAAAAATTAACTGTACAACAATATAATATAATATTTACAAAAAAAAAAAACAAATTTTTAATTTATTTATTTAAGAACCACAAAATCTATTAAAAATTTGTATAATATTTTAGATTTCGATTGTCATAAATTACCAATCCATTTTGACTGTTTATTTATTCTTATTTTTTACATATTTTTTTTTTCTTTCATTTATTTATTTCCTTCTTTTACATTTTTCGTTTTTCATTTTGTTTTTCCTCTTTGTTAAAAATTAATAAACGCACTTTTTTCTTGTTAAATTTTTCGTTAAAAAAAAAAGAAAATAATAATGTTCTTGTTAACTCATATCCTCATACATTTAACATTTAACTTATTTGCTCAAAAATATATTTTACGCTCATATGCGATATTTAAAACACCTAACATAAAAATGTAATAATTAAAATTTTAAATAAATAAATTAAAAAAAAAATACACACACACACAAATGCATAAAAATATTAAAAAAAAAAAGAAAAAAAAATTATTGCATCTACCTACAATTAGTAGTAGTTTTGAATATAAAAATATTTTCATTTTTCATTTCAAATTAAACGTGTAAGTTGAATTTAAGACGACTAAATTGCAGCAAGTTTGTTGAGTAGAGTAAGTTTAAATAAGGTAAATGGTTAAACAAACTTTTTCATTTAAATGTTTTGCATTTTCGTTTTATGTTTCTCATTGCATATATCATATTACATTTAATTTATCAAATAAAATTACACGCATATGAGCGTAATAGTTTGTATAAGTTATTGAATTATATTTTTTCAGTACATTTATATTTTTTCTTTTTATTTTTCATTTCAATTTTCAGGTTATTTTTTTTTTGTTTTGTTTTGTAAAAATATAATTTTTATTTATTTTTTTCTTTTCTTCACTTTCACTTTTCTTTTTCATATTTCCTTTTTTCATTTTATAAAATTTAATATAAGGTAATATAAAATTTATATAATGTATGTAAATATTTTTTTATTTATTTTTTTTCATTACAATTATGGCAACTTACAAAAAAAAAAACCTTCCTTGAACATTCTCAGTCTTTTAGTTACAAACAACAAAATTAAAATTAAAAATTAAAAATTAATTATAATAATTATAATAACATTTTTTTTTGTTTTATTTTTTTAAGAAACAAACTTCAATAAAAAAAAAAGCGCAATAAAATTAAGAGAAAAATATATTATGTATATATTCTTTTTTGTATATATAACCTTGTATTATAACTTTGAAAAATGTATATATGTAAAAAAATTCTCAATTTAATTAGACGCAATTTTTGTGATAATATATGACTTTTTTTTTTTGAATGAAAATAAAATGGTACGTCTTTCATGGGAAAAAGTGTATGAACATATATGTATTATTTACATTTTATATGTAATGACCACATCATAACTAATTGATTTTTGATTTTTATATACTTTCGAAAAATATTATTTTAACAAAAAAAAATTATTTATAATTGAGAATTTTGATTAATTATAAAATATTGTATAAAAATATCACTATATATAGTACATAGCCTTGACCATGATATTGCAATATAATTTTCACCACAGTATAATTATGTATTTCGCATTTATAGTATGTATTTGTCGTATTCTCTAAACACATAATGCAATGATAATAATGAATATAATCATGATGCAAAAATAAAATTAAAAATTTTAAAATTTTAATAAGATTAATAATAAAAATAAAATAAAATATGAAAAAGAGAAATAATTTTAAAAAAACAAAAAAAAAAACGAATTTATGCTAAAAATCTTAAAATCTTATTATCACAAATTTCGAATTTTGCGTATACATATACATATTTTACACACATATTATATGCCAAAATAGTTTTTTTCATTATTACGTTTCGTTCATTTTTTATGTATTCATTTTTATTTGGTTTATTTTTCTTTTTTTTTTTTTTCAAATTTTCCATTAAGGAAAAATAAAAATAATAATTATATAAGACAGTCTTTTTTCATTACCATACCCTGATTTCTTATACAAAATTATTACTTTAAAAAAAAAGCCTATCTTCATTATTTTCAATGTTGTTATATTCATAGCTACGTGTATGTATAAGCTAAAATCCTAAAAGGATAAAAATAATGTATGTATTTAAAAATGTACTCCTGTAAATTAATACAAATCATAATCATATCTCTCCGAGGTTCAGTACAGAATAATGTCATGTCAGCGACATCGTCTAGAAAAAACCGAAAATTTTCAGATTAAATTAATGAACGTTATACTTGAGACAGACATATGGAGTATGATACTGCGTAGTAAAGAAAATTGATCATTTAGTATCTCTAGAAATTATTTTAGTAATAAACATTTGTTTGTCTCGATTTCATTTAATACAAATAAACAATACAATGTCTATCATAGGTATTTGTCATTCAATTGAATCATTTTCTAATTTCGTTCGTGACATTGACATTATCAGTGCATGTACATTGCCCAATAATCTTTTTTTTTCGCTTTCATTCTCAATAATAATTATTATTTATTTGAATACATAAAACATAAAACATCTTAAGAAAATATAGACATTTATGTACACACTATCTACGCAATTAATAAAAATTTTGATTTCTAATTAAGATTTTTTCATTTTTTGTATCATGATTTTAGGAACATCACTGCATAGTTTTAGAAGCGAATTATTATTATTTATTTATTTTATTTTTTTTTTCAATTTAACTTCATGACAGTGAAATTTTTTAGAACTTTCAAATAAAACGTATGTATATGTAATTTTGAACAAAAATAAAAAACAATTTTAAAAATTAAAAATATTAATAAATAAAATTAAAAGGCAATAATTTAAAAAGGCAAATAAATAAAATTAAAAAATAAAAATAATTCTCACATTTTTTTCATGATCTTTATACATAAAATTGATGCATAATTTAGAAAATTTTTAAAATCCTAAATACACTTAATATTTGAGGACTAGGGATAATTTTCATTTGAGTGTTCTTAATTATTTTTTTTTTTGATTAGTGTATTATATAAAAATTTTTCTATAAATGTAGGTACCTAATTTATAATTTCTCGCTGATTTTCCAATTAATTTCGATCGTACATATTCGTGTTAGTTTTTTGTATCTTTCCTTTTACTTTTTCAATTATAAATGTAATTGATGAGTTCTTTCAATAAATGTAATGGCACTTAAAATTTTTTTCATTTTATTAATACAAATTTTCTCTTCCTTTTCATTTTAACAAGAAACATTTAAAAAAAAAAAAACACGAACTTTATATCACATTCTTGTTACATGTTACATGTGTAAGTTTCCACTTAGTAGTATATTTATTATTTTGATCTGCTTCGATATTTTATGATTGATCTTCTCGTTCAGTTTGTTGGATATAAGATGCGTGCATTTAAAAATTTATAATTTTTTAAATTATATTTTTATGTTTAATATGTGTATATATGTAGGTATATTTATGTCATTGCATTGAATCCTTTCATGTTTGATATTTAGCATTTCACTTTGTTTTTCAACACATTTTTATTGATTTGATCTTTTGATCTATAATGCAAAATGTGGATTTCATCTCACTCTCTTTTCTTTGTCCTTTATTTTTTTCTTGTTTTTTTTTATTTTATTTTTTTTTTTTGTTTTTTGCACTAATGCACATTATTTGTATTTTCTTTTTGCACATATACTTTCAATTTCAATATAATATTTATAGCAAATCATTGCTTCCTTATATCAATTTTTATATTGTAGTCTGATTGTAGGTAAAAAAAAAAAAAAACCTGAAAATAAATTATTGAAAAAAGAAAAATTTAATTAAATCCTTAATAATTGAAATAATGGAAATTTTTCATCATTGAGATAAATTTGTAGTCATTTGTTATATGATCAGTGTGTCAATAGTATAATGTATGATGTATGCAGAATATATTTATTTTGTACGAACATAAATTATCGTTATAACATACCTTTGTTTTGAGAATCATACAATCTTGTATATATTCTCTTCAGTCTCTACCAATATGGACGTGGCATTTGATTCGACCAAACATCACCATTTTTTTTATTTATTTGAATTGGATCATTGGACATTGTTGTGTTACTATCACTATTATTATTATTGCTATTATTATTGTTATCGTCATTGTTGCTTGATGTCGTATGATTTCCAGTATTTATATAATTTTTGTACGATTGATAATCTTCAGCAACATTTGATCTTTTCGATATTGTATAATTTTTTTTCTGCAAACCATATAAAAATGAAGGAGTGAAAAATTGAATTAATAATTTATAAAATAAAATGAAAATAAATAAGAATTTGTAATTGAAGAAGGATATTAAATAATTTGATTGTATTACTCACATCATTATTATCCCAATATTCTTTTCCTTCTGATCTAAAACAGATACAGAATTCTAATTTTTTCGATGATGGCGGTAATGTGATTTTAAATGAAAATGTATCATAAAGAACGTATGCTGAACTTGGACCATAGATCTATAAAATTACACACAAAAAAAATATATTAACTAAAAATATATTTTTTTATTTTAATTTTAATTTTAAATCATTAATAACTAACCTCTGAATACGTGCAAAATATATCCTGTTGACTTTTCCAATTATCCCATGTAACACGTACAATAACTTCCTTTTCGAAACTGATATTTTTCACTTTAACTGTACCCACAACAATTGATTCATTCTCCTTAATTATAACATTTTCTAATGAAATATTATGTTTATCAATTTTCTCTCTATTTAAGAGAAATAAAATGAAAAAACAAAGGTAGAAATATATTAAAAAAATTCTGATAACGGATATTAAAAATTTTATGATTTGCATTTAACAAAATACAAATACACATACGTGATACATACCTAAATTGCAAATAATCAGATGCTGGTTGTTTAAAATCAACTACCCATTGTTCTGATGGATGCGGACTTACGAGACCTTGTGTTATTTGCGCTAAAAATTTTAGTGTCCAATATGGTGGTACATTTGATGGCTCTGACATATAACGTATCTGTGTTAATGAATATCCTTTATCATCAGCGAATGCAACTTTCTTTTTTAATCGACTGTAAGTAAACATAAGAATAAAATTATAAAACTTATTTAACTATTTTTTTTTCCTTATAAAATTTAACTCCCAATAAATACATTATGTTAATTCATTATTCACTTACCCTGATGGCTTTTCTTTCACACTTAAATTATCTGTAGTTTTATCGCATGAGCGCGTTATTAGACATGATTTAGGTATTTGCAGTGATTTTTTCTCCATACTTAGATCGGTTTGCATCATTTGTGGGAATTTTCGTCGTTGTTGCGGTGGTGTTAGAACTTGTGGACGGCATGATCTGACTGGCTGATCGAAGAATCTAATTTTTTTTTTCAAAAATTAAAAATATCAATTAAATGAAATATCTAAAACAAAAAGAAAAACAGAAAAACAAATTTCGAAAAATAACTTACGAGTAATCTCCATTACTGTAATCAGCTAAGAATGCACCTGGTGGACTGTGACTATAAATCGAAGGTCCATGAGATACCATCATTTCATAATTGGCTGGCATTTCGGCACTTAATGACATTTAATTAATGTTATAGGAAATAACTGCAAGAAGAGAAAATAGAAGAGAAATTTTGTTAAATATTTTTATTTGAAATTATCTATATTTTAAATAATTGCGTATACAAATTAAATGAAAATGCTTCGAAAAATTTTATGAATTTACTAAATTGACTAGAAGAAATAAGTTATCTTATAGTATTACAACAAATTTTCATACATAATTATTTATTTATATTCGAAATTAATTTCTTCTGATTTTGTATACTGTATCCAGGATTATATTGGACTACATTGGTATTTTGTTTCTACCTATATTTGTGTGTGAACATTTTATGTTTCAAAAAAACAATTTATAAATACCTACATGTGTGTATGGTCAATGGTATGGTGTATTACATATGAGCGTTGTGTTTGTAAAAGTTTATTTCTCTTAAAAACGTTTAAATTTAAATACATTTCAGACATAAATGATCATGAAAATGAGTCAAAGAATTCACGTGATATTTTACCTGAAAATCACTCTGAAACTACAACGTATGTCACGTACAATTTTAGTGTTATGTATATAAAATGAATTGTCATAAAAAATAATAGATAAAATTATAGAAAATTTTAAAAACGGTAATTTGTCACCAATTTCAGATAATAGACAAGTAGAGACAAACATTACAACTAGACAGATGTATAACGTATAACAAAATTATTTTATTTTTATTTATTATATGACTTTTATATATGACTATTTATTATATGAAAATGACTATATACGGATTTATGAGAAAATATTTGTGCATGTAGATGTACAAAATAGATTATTAAATATATACACATATGTACTCAAATACGTGTTGTATATTATATATTATATAAAGCGGATATGTGTTACCTGATTTTTAAGGAAGAATAAATATTGAAGTAAATTAAAAATATATTAAAAATCTATTGATGGGATTAGGATAGCTCAACGAATACAACTGCTCTTAAAAGTAATTAAAAAAAATATATATATAGAATGTGTAGGCAGTAAAAGGCATTTAAAAGGCAGTATATTATTGTATATAAAAGGAAAGTCATATTTTATATTTGAATTAATTTGTTTTTTCAGAAACCTTCATTAGATTTTCTGGTACGTGTATGTATAAAAATAAGATAATAAAGGATGTGTGTAACGCATACATAAGTATTTCTTACAAATAACTATAATTAATTTCTAAATTATATATAATTTACTTACATATTATGTATACGTAAATCATAATTTTTCAAATACGAGTATGTACATTTTAATTCTATCGAAACCGAAACATAAATAAATCTCATATTTACGATCATCAGAATATTACAAAATATTTTTAAGCTTTTTTTTTTTTAAATAATATTAATCTTAAATCTGATCTCATCGAATCTCTATATGGCGTTACAATAAAACAAAAATATACATAATAAATAAAATATCGAGTCCTCTGAATTTGAACCAGAACCGAATGTTGTAAATGTTTTCGCAAAAAACAAAAAAAAAATGGATGAAGCTTATTGCGTTTTTCAATAATTATGATAATTCAATCATAAATATGTACTAGTACACATACAATGCGACACATCATATAGATAAACGTAAAATACAAAAATATGAAATGTTTCCTTTTGCAATTAATTTTTTTTTTTCGAAATCAGGAAAAAAAATCGTATATATATGTACGTTTACATTTGTATTTATGTACTGGGAGTGTACGGTTTATCAAACTGAAATGAAAATTTATTTATTTTGAAAATTATTTATTTGACAAGAGTTATCAAAAATATTGAAATACCTATATAGAAAAAAAAAACCTGTTACACATATATATTTTTGTTTATCAATTCATATAGTATAACAACCGTAAGCACAGATACTATATTTACACTCATGCTATAATATTCGAGTATAAACGAGCAGCTACATTTATATAGGTATGTATAAACAAAAATACATTTAAAAGATAACCTTTTCTTCCCATTTTTTTTTTTTAAATAAATTTGTAAATACAAAACAGTACGTATATTCTCGAATTATTATATGTATATTCGTACAAAAAAAAGTATATGTAAGTGAATATGTAATAGCGAAAATGATTACCCACAAGAACCCACAAGAACTTCTTATTTTTTTTTTTCAAAAAAAAAAAAAAAAATTAAATATAAATTATTTTCTTTTCTTTTTTTTTCATGTAAAAATAATTCTATAGCTACGTGATTATTAGCAATAATTTTTGGACATATGTACATAGTGTATATACATATTATCTGAGTTTATGTTAATGGCATAAGTATTGATACCATACCATATATGTATGTACTTAAAAAATTATTTTTTTGTTTTGTAATTATTTTTTTGTCCAAATGATAACATAAAATAAATTTCATTTCATAGGTATTTATAAATATGTGTATGTAATGCAATTGTAGATAATTATAAATTATCATGTATGCTTTTATTTTTTGCAACAAAATATTTCAATTTTTTTTTTTACTGTGATTATATATATATTTCGTGGTAATAATACTCGTATGACAAATTTATCTAGTATCTAGTGTAGTACATTTTTTTTAGTACATATACGACATTTTTTTATGTGTAGGTGTAAAAATAAAATTTTGGCAATAGATTTTTTTTTTTTTGAATTTTCAATTCTACGAATATTGAAATTTTAAACAATAGCTGACTGAAAAATTAAAGAAATTAATGAATTTTACACTTTGAGATGAGTATAATTAAAAAAGAATAAACATCAAGTATAGACAATTTTATTGTACAGAGGAAAGAAGAAAAATACTAGACTATAAGTATATAAAGATTATTATTCTAATAACTGTTGATGTTAAAATATTAGCATAAATCAGACATCATTGAAATTATCGATGGATATCATAAAAATTTCATTCAGTCAAATTGTAGTTTGTAACGTATGATTGTAATATGATATGAATTAGATATCTAGGGCAAAATTAAATAAATTTTCAAAAATTTAATCAATGATCAATCAATAATGATAATGCGTAGATACATGATATTGAACGAAAATAATTACGATAAATATACATGTTTTCATCTTCCGTAGCTTCACAGTCCTTCACACAAATTTTTATTTTATTTTATTAAACAAGTATAGAGGACAAGTAAACCTACCTCCCATTCGTTCGCACCACTAACCGTACTAAGACTCATTACTAAAATTTGAGGAAAATATTTAAAATTTTTGATGTATTTTTTTTTTTTTCAAATTCAACTCTTCAGAATCAGATTTAAAATTTTTTATATACATATGTATGTATATAAGTAGTTAATGTTTTCGCTGCATATAAGTTCTGGTAAAATAAAAAATTTATTATCTTTCTTTTCTCACACATTATTCCGAAATGTCATTACAAATTATATTTTCATTCCAATTCAATAATCCACAATTAATTCGAAAGGTTAAAAAAGATATTTTTAAAAAATTCTCTGCCTTTAATATGTGCGTATATGTATCTATATATGTATGTTGACATCATGTGAATTTAACTATATATGTATGTATGTATGTATTTGTAAATATTTTTTGTAAGAAATATACACACAAGAATTGTTTATAAAAACAAAAATTAAAAGGAATAATACTTAATACATATATACAACTCTCATCTCTTGTGCGGCTTGATATTTTCTTTTTTGTAATTATAACACGTACACAATATACTGTCATCATAAATGTTTATATAGCCACATATAGCTTATATGGCTATATATCACACAACGTTATAAATAATGCCGGTCTGCCGGTTAATATTTTATTTATAAATTATAAAAAATTGTACTATATGTATTCGTGTTGTCACGCTGTCATTTAATGATTCTATACTGTATAATACACTTTCAGTTTTTTTTTGTTTTCTTCTTCATAATGTAAATAAAAATATGGACGAAAAAATAAACAAAAAAAAAAAAAAACATCAGAGGATTAATAATAATTTTTCACCTGTAACGTATACATAAACACAAAATAATGAAATAATAAGAAGAAATGAACGTAATATGTATATACATATGTAAGGTAAGTCACTTCTTAAATTGAACGTGTTAATATATGCATAAGAAAAGAATATAAAAATAATGTGTATACATTATATGAACATATTAGGAGCTTTCGATTTGGCAATTTCAAGTAGTTGCGAGTAGAAAAGGTAAATGCCTGTGCTAAGCCATCTATTTGCAGCTACTCATGAAAAAATTTTCAAGTAGCTGGAAGTAGATGCAAGTAAGTTACGAATAATTTTTGTGTCGTTCGTTTTAACAATTTATCCTAGACATATTTTGGGTACTCGCATATACTTGAAATTGTCAAATCGAAAGCGCCTATTATATTGTTAGTTATATATGTAAATATTTGTGTACAGTACACACTGTATTCAACATTATTTATACCATACTCATACATTTATATGATTTTTTTTTTTTGTAGATAATTTAAATTTGAATTATTTTAACCAATATTATGTATACAAAATGTGATAAGCTGATACAAATAATATTAAAATGAAAAAAAAAAATTCGTAATATGTGTGTGTAATGGAAAAAACGCAATTTCGAAATTTCTTTAAAATTCTAAAAATAAGCATATAATATTTAGATATTTTGCTTGCATAGTTATACATACATGTACATTATATGCGTACATAATATAAAGAAAACAGAAATGTTATAAATTCTTATCGTAAGTGTACAAATGGATTAATATTTTCATTATCAAACATTTACGTATGTACTTTTAATTTTATTATCTTTCATTTCTTATGTTTAATAAGAATTTACTTACATATACGCGTAATAATATACAACATTTATTATATATACGATTTTGTGCAGATAATATTGTACATATATGTACATATATCGAAATAAATATGTGTATATGTATGCGTAAAAATCATTGAAATTTGCAATAATTATCGATTTTGAAATTATCATTATAATACATGCTTACATTACTTTCAGTACTCTGTTTTTTACTTGTATTGATTATGTGTATTTGATTTAATTGTTTTTTCATTGTGATTCTAAATCTGAAATATAGATTTCAAATTCTTGTTGTTTTTTAATTTGTTGTTGTTATAGAATTCCTTAAAATGAATAACACTACTAACTCTACCACTTACATATTTTTTTTTTTACTAATCATTGCAAATATTTTCCTTTTAAGATAAATGTTGTCCCAATATTTTTTTGAGTGAGAAATTTTAGTACATTGTATAAAAACTAATATGCTCATCACATAACAGTTCAACTTAAAATTGTGATTAAATATTTTTAAAAATTATTTATTAATAATTTTACCAGAAATTTATTTTTGCTCCAATACTTTTTTGTGCCAGTGTACATACATACATATCACAAAATTTTTGGAATATTCTAATTATTGACACGACAAAAAAAAAAATATAAATAAATGTGAAAATAATAATTCATAAAATCAATTATTTGCTATTGTCTGTCGCATATACATACATATTATGTATACAATAAGTACAGTACATATAAATCATTGTAGAATTGAAGGCGCCTTTAAATTCCAAAATTTGTAGAAATAATTAAAAATATTACTATTTTAATAAATACTGAGCCGCTGATCAAATTTGACTCGACAAGTCGGTCATTATTTACACAATCATTACATTTTTATTGTTTAAATTTTAGATTAAATCTACATACATTAGATAGTTTTTATGTATTTATTTATTTTATTTATGTACGAGTATTTTTTTTTTTTTTTAAATCAAATATTTACGCATACACTATTATGTGCGCCTATACAATAAATCATAAAATTGTTATTGTTTGTATTTGTACATACAAAAAAATTTGATTAAATTAAAATGAAAAAATCAAAATTTTAAAACTGTTACTGAAAATTTAAATGGAAAATTTTCAATGATTTTTAATTATTTAACAAAATAGAAGTAAATTTTGTGATTTGTTTCAATAATAATTTCATAATATTTACATATAAATATGTACCTAAGTACTTACATATAATATGTATTTAAAATTTTTGATATGTATGAAGAAAAAAAAAACAATCAAAGTTATTTTTAGTAAGTACACATTTTCAACATATATGTATAAATATACATTAAGATAATTTTGATTTAGCAAACATTTTTCAATAAATATATATACATACTCGAATATAGTTTAAAAATTTTACAGAATCAAAAATCACATGTCATTTTTTTTTTCATTCTCAAGGATTTACAAAATTTTTTCTGTATACTTATGCCACAAAAAGAAATTACATATGTGCTGCTAGTGCATAAATTAAAAAAAGAAGCTAAAAAAAAATAAATAACAATTCATAATGACAGTGAAAATAAAAAAAATGAAAACCACACACACACATACTTTGACCAAATAAAACCTCTTAAAACAGATCCTACATATATGTAAATAAAATTGATTCATAAAAGATTTTACCACTTAAAAAATTTCAAATGTTTTGAATAATTGTAATCATACTAGATTTGGTACATATGAATGTACACACTCGTATTGTATGGAATATCTGAATGCTTACGAGTATATACGAGTATACGAATACGAATACGTATAGTATGTAAGAGGTTTTTTTTTTTAAAAATATTTTTCAAGAGATTTCTTTCAAACTGTCAATTCATATAAAATAACCTAAATACATTTGTACACATGTTTTTCCTTACATTTTTTTTTTTTTTTGCCTTGAATTTAAGTGAAAGTTGATTGAAAAGTGTTCCTTAAAATAATAATGAAAATATTGTAAATTATGGTTTGAATTTTGTTTCTTGTCATTCAAATTTTAAGAGTCAAATTTAATTTAAAATCTGTTACAAATCTATAAATATATTATTCATTATTTCATTACAAATGAAGATACATACTCGTATACGTTTAATGTCAAGTAAATATGCATTTATGTGGTAATTGCAATCAATAATTTCTTTCGTATATCCTTGTCAAAATTGTGTCATAGGATTTTATTTAATTACACTAAATGCAATGTTTTTTTTTTTTTAGAGATACATACATATTTCGAATAAAATCAAATTAAGAAATACATATGTTCTGCAATGTATGCAATTCTCTATATTTTCTTCCAACATATGTAATAATTTAAAAACTGAAATAATAAAAAATTTAAATAAAATTTTGAAAATTATTCAAATGTGGAGTAATAAACAGACAGTTTAATAGCAAAATATTTGATAAAAAAAATTAAATATAATAATAATGTATTTATCATGCGTTAATTTTATATCGCAAAGACTTAAATATGTAGATATATACATACGTACGATTATATTAAGTATATCAATTTTTATTTTATTTTTTGTAATATACATTACGTTAAACGTATACAAGTACAAATTTAATATCATATCAGACAGACAGTGTCAGCTGATCAAAATTTAACCAACATATAAAATACAAGTAAAAAAGATACAAATTTATATAATTATCTAAGTAGAATCATATAAGTATATAAGTGCGTGCAATGTATAATGCATGTACAGTATATATCATTTTATAATAAAAATTTAAAATTCTATTGTAATAAAATATAACATTGATTGTGTCCTTATTTGAACTAATAAAAATGTAATAATTTTCAATTGAATCTGTTTAAAATTTTCTTAACTAAATAAATATGTATATAGGCGCAAATATGTACAGACAAATGTATAGTATGCTAAGAAAAAAAAAATACATTATATTGAATTAAATTTTCGTCTTTCTTGTTTTTTCTTTTCTGTTATATCTTCATTAAAAAATTGTCTTCTTATCATCAATCTCGTGAAATGTATGAATGGATTTGGTTGGATATACATATGTGTATGCATAGCGACGAACATATTTATGTATAAATAATTTGTAGTGG
The DNA here is from genome assembly GCA_951394055.1 of Villa cingulata. Lineage (NCBI taxonomy): Eukaryota > Metazoa > Arthropoda > Insecta > Diptera > Bombyliidae > Villa > Villa cingulata. The sequence goes on along the minus strand of OX596020.1, from coordinate 4,484,428 downwards.
AAATTAGATCATCCTTAAATTTGTTCATTTATGTGTATATACACTATACACGATCACTGTTGTAGGTTGAATAACCTTCAACAGAACAAGTGAAAACAAAACAAAACATAAAATTCATTTAAATATTTCATATAATATCATAAGTTTGTAAATTATACAACTAACACACATACACATACACACAAACACACGTATAAACACAAAGTTAAATATAAATTCGTAAAAAATAAATATTTTTAGATAATAGTAAATAAATTAATTATTTCTTCCTCTTTACACATTGTATATATACTTTCATACGAATATATGTATGTATGTACATATGTCATATTTATGATCACTTTTATAATGGATGATCTTATGATATTTTGAAACGTGTGGTCGTGTGGACAATTATGTATTAAAAAATAAAAAAAAACTTTTATCAGTTTTTCAAATTTTAGTTACGCGAGATCGCGAGATACAATTCATTTGAAGAAATTTTTGATTTCGTATAATGTATAAAATCGAACATACATATATAGCGAGGATTAGTATCTATACAAAAAAGCGTTAATAGAAATTTAAAATTAAATAAATAATAAGTAATGATGAAGGCTATTTATCATCCATTACAGAATTAAGTCAAAGTCAGATTACAAAATGAACAAAACAAAAAAATAATTTTGAGAATTTAATTAATTCTAAAAATTTTCGTAATTTATATGAAAATTATGTGTATATATGATCATATCATCAAGATTTCACGTGATTTTATGAGTCTCTTGATAATGTACAATACAATATTTTTCTATAATGTGTTTTACAAATTTTGTAGGTTAACTTAAAAATTCTCTAAACATTGAATGTTTTTAAATTTATGAATATGTAAATGTTTAATTATACGAACGATTTAGAAAATAGTTTAGTTGATCAATCGTTTGTGAGCATGTATGTATATTTTTCCTATACACGATTCCATATTTAACAGTATATACGTAACATTTTGATATTTTAAATTTTTATTGTTTTAGTACTTATTCATAATGTAAAATATAAAAAAAAATTTTTTTTTTTCGAAATTAAACCAAAAAAAAAAAATATCAAATTCTGATCATGAAATTTTTGAATAATAATTTAATTAGAGACAAGCAGATATGTATAGATAAAATGAAAATTTTTATTACGAAATCTTTTATTGTATTTTAATCACATACGAGTAGTGAGTTGGTATATATTTTGTGTAATAGTATAATATCAATTTTCCATATTGTACATTAACGTATACGAATAGGGAGAAGAAAAAATTAAATAAATTTTTTCAATATCGAATCACTTGTATAACCAGATATTATTATTATATTTTTTACAATAATTTTCTCTTTTATCATTATTACAAAAAAAAAAAAAAATATATATACCCATTCATTAATTTTAAATGTTTTGATAATATTAATTAATACATATACGCTTCATATATTTTTCTTGAATTTTAATTTTCTTTAACCTCCAATATAAATTTTTAAATAAAATTATTTCGAAATTAATTTTTTTTTTTTTTTTTTTGTATTTACAAGAAAAAATTTTATAGATAAAAAAATTTTAAATTGTATTTTATTTATTTCTGAGATAAGAAAAGGATCAAAAATTTATTGTAAGCAAGAGTGTATACTTGAAATTTTATCTAAATAAAATGATTAGATATTGACCATACATGAAGTACATAAATACTTGTAAATACACTTACTCGTATGTATGTACCTTCTTCAAAGATAATTTAAAATTAAAAATTAATATTTCCTTGAGTAAATAAATTTTAAAATTAATTTAAATATGTACATCACATAAGAAATACAAATTTATTATAGAATATAAAATATCATTTTTTTTTATATTAGACTCTGTGTATTAGTTAAAAATATTGTGAAAGATAAATATGTGTACACATGTACATGTACAAAATATTTTTGGTAGACAAAAATAAATGAAAAAAAAATTAATATTACATTGAATAGGTACATATACATGCCATATACTATACGAAGCATGAAGGATTAGTCATTGTACAATAATATGAAAATTCGTCTAATTCAGTGAGTTGAGTGGGTATCATCGCACTATCGCAATATTTTCACGAAAATAATTCTGTATATTGTTGTTGTATAGTTGTTGAGAAACAATATTGATAAACATATTCTGATTTTTTCCAGTAGAATTGAATTTCTTCTTTTTATTTTGGAATAAACATAATCTTAAATTGAAAAGAAAAACAAAATAATTTATTTCTAATGATACTGCGATGAACCGTAACAAATTAAACAGACATTAGATGACACATGAAAAATTATCAAAATAATTAAATTTTTTTTGTTCATTTAAGCGTGTGTCTACAGTACATATAATTTATATAATATTTAATATGTACATGCATAGATGCCAATATGTAAACGTTGCGATTATAGTATGTATATTGGAAATGAATTTCTGAGTCAGACAAATATACATATTTTTTTTTTTTTTTTTTTTTTTGGAATCAAAAATTCAATTTCACACAATCCAGTTAACTATAAGTAATTTTCCATTTCGAATGAAAATTTATAAATAAAACGAAATTGATAAGGACTATAGATAATAAATATATGTAGAAGATTATTTAAATAAAAATAAATTAAATGTGATTAAATATATTAAAATATTTTCTTTTTTTTTTTGTTTTTTTTGTCAATTTTAAGTTTATAAATATTTTCATGTACTACATATAGTACAATCTATACGTAAATAATTTTGTTACGAAAAAAATGTTTGTTTTCTTTTTGTTTTAGATTATAATTATTGCGTCTGCACTAGAAATGTATATTTATAATAATACCATACTATAAAGTCATCTGTTATTACTTATACACTACATAGAATTATATTGCACATGGGGTGTGGTCGTTTAAAAAAAAAAAAAAAAGAATAGAAGAAAAGAACAGATATCGAATTAAAAATCTTCCTTAAAAAATTAAATATCTACACAAAAAAAAAAATTTTTTTTTTTTATTTCAAATGAGAAAATCAGAGAAAAAAAAATAATATCAAGATGCCAACTGCGCAATTAGAAATTACAAAAGCAACAACATAATCAAAATAAAAAAATCATTATATCCACATACGCACAGACAGACACATATATATATATATATATATAGCTATATATATATAATGTTACAACTACAAATGCATGTATGTAAAATACATCCTTTACAATTACAAATTTCCAAATGGTATATACATAAGTAAAGTATATTTAATTAAAATGTATAACAGTTGTTCAGTTGTGGCTGTAATGTGATGTGATATATGTACATAAATGCAGTAACAAAAAATTGTATAGGAGTACATTACATACTTGTAATTGTAATATCAATGATCGTCTACAGAAAAAAATAATTAAAAACAGTATTTACATTTTTTCTTAATATGTAATTGAAAATTTATTAATGAATCAAACAATACTACACTAATACTACACTAATAAGTATACATATAATGTATATATATATTTTTGTATATATTATGTATAAATGATTATGTGCCTGAAACTGATTTTTCTGAAATTTTTAAAAATTATTTAATTATACATTTAAATTTTATGAATGTGCCAACATATTTATATGAAACTATAATATTATGAATTATAAATAAAAATTTAAAATAAAATTCAAATAACTATGTAGATATTGTCGTTGATGTATACTTTTTATGTATTTATACACATATACATCATTTTAGAAAGAAATAAAATAAAAAATGCCAAATAAAAGCCAAAAAAAGAAATTATTGAATTGACCTTAGAAATTCTATAATATAAAGAGTGTAAATTTGTACAAATATAGAACATAAAAATTTTTAAAAATTTTAGTCCATATTTTAAAATTTCATATGATATGGTTGAATAATTTTTATTTAAAATATTATTAGAACGTGTAGAAATTTTTCATAATATATGTATGAAGGAACATATATATCTTTAAATTTTTTTTAGTAATATATATAGTGAATCATACACACACCATACTCGTACATAAAATTTAAAATTTTTTAAATAACGAAAATATTCATCATTCGAATAATAATAATAAAAAAAAAATTTTTCATATTTTCAAACATAATTTCTTTATTTTTATGTAATGTACATATAACACATTAGTTTATTTTCATTTATTTATTTTTATTTATTTTTTTTTCTTTTGATTTGCGTCATTTTCATTCAAATTAGAAATTAAAATGAGAAATTTCCTTTTTTTTATAAAAATTTTATTATACGAAAACATCAAATAATGTAATAAATATTTTGAATATTATAATTATGTGCTATTTTACATTAAATAACTTACAAATAATATTATATTAGGTATCTTAAATGATCTTTGATTGTAGTTAATAATAATAATAATAATAATTTCAAGTTGATGAACGTCACATTTTTATCTTTTTATCTTTCGTTGAACTCAATATTGAAATTGAGGCATTGACTATACGAAGGGCTAACAGTTTTCGATTAAAGTAAAAGTTGGAATGATTGGCAACATTATAACAACATATTATATACAGTAATTATTATGTAAATAAATATTAAATCCTTAATTGGAAAGATATTAATTTTCATACACTAGTATTTCAGAAAAGCGTGCGCGAGTTGAAAGTTTATTCGATCAAATATACATTTTTAATTATAATTCGTTAATTAAATAAGTAAATGTTACATTTTTATGAATTCGTAATTTTAATGAGTAAACTAAGAAAAAATAATAACAAAAATATAAATAATTTATATGGGTATACGGTATATATCGTATACAGTAAATACATAGAAGTATATGTACGTCCGCCCTTCTTTAATTAATCAATTAATTATGAGGTTGTATATTTTCATTTAATTTTATTTATTTTTCTTCAATAAAAAGTTCAAAATAAATTCATTTTCGTATAAGTATTTAATATTTTTCATGTTTCCTTCTTCTTAATTTAATTTTTAAATAATTTTTATTAATTTTTCAATTCTCTCTTTCTATCTTTTACTGACTTCATTTTATTTTTATAATTAATTGATTAATAAAAATTTAAATTTATTTTTAATTGGATTTCATTATTGCTTGATTATCTCTTCTCATTATACAATATCAAAATATCATTCATAAAATTAAATATTCAATCGCATTAACAATTTTTTCGTTTTATTTTCAATTTATATTTCGAGTTGATTTTTGTAGATTTTATTTTAATTTATTTAATGTCTTTTTAAATTATAGAAACTGAAAAATGTAAATTTTTTCAGATTGATTACAAAAATGTTTGTACCAAAAAAAAAAAAAAAAAAAAAAAAAAATTTATCAATTTGAGCAAATACATATATGTACATATATTACATGCATTTATTCATACACATGTGATGTGTGAAATGAAATAAAGGAACTTTATTTCTCTTCTCATCATTTTATTTATTTATAATATTTTTTTATTTCTTTTTTTTTTGTAATTTTGATTTGAAATTTTTTATTCATATTCTCATAAATGCGAATGGAAAATTTTTTTAAAATATGACCTATTAACATTATATCAATATACACTTATACTTGTTACACTTTATACTTGTACAATATATAACCAAGTATGTATAATAATAATGGCAAGGAAAGAATGTAAGACTTAAATGAAAATTAAAAATAAATAAAGTAATAATATAGAGAAAACAGAATTGAAATAAATAATTTTTTGTTTTCTTTACAACAGATACGTTACTATGGTGATATTTATGTCCGTTTAAGTACTAACTGATAGTAAATTTTGAAAAAATTGCATTTTCAATAAACGCTTTTTTAATTTCGAATTTTAATTTATTATAAACAAGAAGTACTATTCTATCAACACTATACAATTCTCAAATTTTTAGGATTTTATCTTGTATTTTTTTTAGAAATAATTCTGAAAATATTGACGATTGATATATTTAAAAATTTTATGATATGTATTTTTCAAATTTCTGTTCATCAAACTGTATTGTTGCGAGCCGGCATGGAACTCAGACAGGCATTTGAATCTAGTTTACAAAAAGCATAATGATTTTCAAACCGAGTATATTATAGTATTATACTGATAATTTAAGAATTACTTTAACTGCAATTATTACGTGAAAAAAATAAATTTGAACAACATAATTTTCATTTAAAATAAAAATTTGAAATTTTAATAATATAAATTATTGTTTACCAGATATTTGATCAGCGATGTATGTGTGTACATACGATTATTTCCACAATAAATGCATAAATATATATTTTTTAAAAGAAGAATGCATAAAATTATGTCATGATTAGAAATTTAAGGATTTTTAATTTTCTAAATTAATTTATTTACTATAAATTATTAAAAATTATCGATTTACAATAATGAAAACTGCACTTCAGACAATCAGTTCGCACTTAAACTTTCAATTATGTACCTTATTTGTCAATTATTTTTAATTAACAAAATTTCTTTAATTGAAATACTATATAAATTTTAAGAGAAAAAAATCTGATGTATATTATTATTTTGTTGATATTTCTTTTTTTTTCAATTTATATAATTTGAGTAAACATTATAAAAACACAAGTGTAGTGAAATTTTCTCGTAATTATTAAGAAATGAGTGAAAAATCAATTTTTTTTTTTCAATAAAAAATATCAAAAAAATTACTTTATATATTAATAAATCACTCACAAAATTATTATTTCTTAATATCCCTTATGGTGAATAATAATTTAAAACAAATATTAACCAGAAAAATTGTTAAAAAAATACTCTTATTTATTAAATTAATTTACTTACATTTATTAAATTTAACTTTAATAATAAATGTGATTAAATGAAAGTTTTTTTTTTTTTTTTTTTTTTTTTTTAAAAAACAGTTTCAGTATTATTATTTAGTTTTGTTTTCAATTTTATGTGATTTTATGTAGAGTCCTCTACACTAATAGAACTTATATGTAACGTTATAATTATTGTCTTTGCACAAAATTATTGTCCTTTTTTTGTTCTCAAAATATTACGTATACTTAAAAATCATATATGTCTATTTACAAACAAAAGAAAATTAATATACATATATTGTCCTTATTTTTTTTTTTCTTGCATATTTTATTTAAAACGAACAAATTTATTTTGAATAATTGAAAGTACAATAAAAAATTAGTAATAATAATAAACATAAATAATAAAAACAAATTAAATTAAATACACCACTTTTTCAGTAATTTTTGAAATTAAATTATGTATGTTCGCTTTACGAAAAATTTCGTGTATTTATCGTACAACGTTTTAACTTATTATGATGTTACGTATTCAAAATATTTTCAAAATAGCGGCGAAAATTTACACACATATTCTTCCTATTCCCTATAGTAGCTTATATACACTGTGTGCGGTATGCAGTGTAATAATATGTTTGAAAAATGCTTTCGTTTAATAAAATATATAAATTCGGATTGTATGTGTTTGTGTATACATTATAAAATGTAAATATCCATACTTCAATATTCTAGTACATATGTATGTATGGGTGTGTGATAAGTGTAGAGTAGAATTAACCAATATACATTTAAGAAACCAGCTGATTTCTCCTAAGTATTTATATACTTTATGTGTATATAACGAAACGACACAAACGTTTGTACCTACATATATTGTATATAAATATATTTTCTTTTTAATAGAAATTTACATGAATATATGGAGCTAAAGACTCGACACCACACACAACATTTTAAACATTACATATTTTATAATATGATAAGATGAGGGAGTTTTGAAAAATTAATAAAATCTACACTCATATCACTGTAGCTGTATCTCGAATATTATTTTTGAAACTTTCACGCAGATACGTGTATTTATTGTCGTAGTTATTCATTTTTATATTTTATTATTAAAATATAATCACAACCGAACTAAGAAGAATACACTTGTCAGTCAGTCAGTCAATCAGTACAAAACAAAACTAACTCCAGTAAGGTAAAAAATAGAATAGATCAAATTCAATAAAATACAGGGAAAAAAATTAAAATCCTCCACAAAAATTCCAACAAAAGGAATGTGTAAATAATAAAATAGATTCCACAAAAAATCAAAAGAAAAATTTGTATCCTTCTTTTAAGAACGTTACGGTATCCATTACTGACCATATCCACCATATCATCTTCTGTATTGTTATTTACTAAATTAACAGACAAGAGCTACCTGCATAATTCAAATATATCGACGTGTCTGAATAACTATATCTATTTATCTATACCACTATCTTCGTCTACGACTACTACTACTACTACTACTGTTACTGGTACTGCTACCACTTTTCTCTATCATTATTAGCGACTGTTATTGTTATCTATTGGCTTATTAGTTTATGTAGGAGCCTGATATGATTATTTCGCTTAAAGCGGTTTTTGCAGTTCAATGTATGTCGGTTTGGTCAGTTTAAAGCGGATATTTAATACTATATATATACATATTATACCAATATGTATTCAATAATAAATAATCAATGAAAGATGTATTCTCTCTAAGAAGAAGCTTTAAAGATTCCTGAGAACATCTAATTAAATATACAATAAGTACATGATATGTATATTTAATATAAATAAGAAAATGATCATATAATAATTACCAAAAAGCCAAAAAGCCAAAGTTGTACACGCATCAATCTCGTGAACAAATTGAATAAATGTGTACTTGTATATATGTATGTATATCAAATATACGAGCATATATGTAAGTATACGTGTATATAATCGAGGCTAAAAATGTATACAAATATAAAAATAATTAATGAAAAAAAAATAAAAACTCACATCACCCAATCACCACCACGACGACAACATAACAAACATTAAACCATAGCAGAAGTCGCGACATGAGAAAAAGTTTATCTTTTTGAAAAAAAAATCAATAAAAATCACCGTCTCGTAACACATTGTATTTGTTATCGTTATCATTGTGTCGTGTTTTCGTCGTTGCGGTCGTTGTCGAAATTCACATCGGACGGTCGGTCGGTAATCGGTATGCCCACACCGTATGTAAAAACAAACATATATTATACTAGTATATACACCACATACATATATATACTAGTTTGTTCGTATTTCTTTCACGACTTTTTTTTTAATACGGATATTTTTAGAAAAAAAATACTGCTTTAATAGAATTCAGATTCAGAGTGGCGCTCGCTATCAAAAGCACTTATAATGATCTTGCTCTTTACGGATCTAAATGGATTCAGCTGGTAGCGCCTACATCTAATATTCAAATTTTTATATAAAAATCAAATTGAAAAATCATTAATTAAATTGATAATGCACACATACACTACTTCAATTTTGTATAGCTAACAGTACAGTTAGTTGCATAATTAAAAGAATTCATTAAGGAAAAATTTCCACTTCAATTATATGTACATATATGTACATAGATGTTTTAGAAATAAAAATAGAATATATGTACATATGTATCTAATAAACATTACAATGCAAATTTTAAATACATATAAATATAAAAATAGTTTTTTTCATCTGATTACGTACAATATATTTTGAATATGTATTACCAAAATAATATATGTATTTCATTGAAACAATTATGTATATATAATTAATATTGTGTACCAGAATAACATTAGCCAGCACCAGTACACACCCCATACACACATTTCATCACATGATTCTTATTAAGGTTAATGATCTGAACAGAATATTTTTATTTTGTTATTAAAATTACAATAAAATTAAATTAAAAAAAAAAAAATATTTAAATGAAAATTTAATACAACACGCGCTTGACTGTATAAATATAAGTACATATATGTATGTACATTATACTCTGATCTGAATATAAACTGACGTTGTGCCTCCTATACGTCATCATTATATAAAATCATCATAAAATTATAGCCACCGCAACAATTGTGTTGGATAGTTAAAAATTCAGTACAATTGAATCAAAATGAAATAATTATGTACATCACTGTGAATATCAAATTGAACCAGTTTTTAATAATAATAATTTTTTTGTTTGTTTCTTAATTATGTACTAATTTAACTTAAGATAATCATGGATAAATTTAGCAAATTACAATATTATTACGTACGAGTATTATGCGCGCATGTAAATTATAATAATTGTAATTGTCATCAAAATCAATTCAATGAACTCACAATTAACTCAATTAATTTAACGAATATTGAAACTAGAGTATAACGACGGTATATAGTATATAATTATTTATGCATACGTATTTATGTATTTGTGTGAAATTTTTCAACAAAATGCAAAACGAAATTAATAAAATGACAATAATAGTTATTAGTAATGAATGCAGTACAATTTTGTCTGTAATTAATTATTCAAAATCATTTAAAATTCAACAGGAAAGTGAACAACAACAGAATAATTTTAACGGCAACAAATTAATAAACTTTCTTATTTTAAAAATGTAAATTTTTTTGTAAATATTTTTTAAGAGTTAAAACACCCGAAATATCGTAAGTTTAAATTTAAAATTAAACAATGTACATAATACGTGTACGTGTCAAAAATAATGAAAATTTGAATAAAAATATCAAGCACCCATATGCAAAAAATAAAGAAATAATTTTATATGTACTGTACATATATACATATTCTCACACGCACTACATTGAATGGTGCAAGTCTTTTTGTAAATTTGTACATACTCGTACTAAAAACAATATTTGAAAAGATATTATGATATACCATATGAGACAAGACGTGCATACATTTGTATTTCTTTAAATGTATCCACCACGTAATATTCAAAAATATTTAAAATAATTGATGACTTTTTTCAATAGCCGAATTTTCGAAAACATACGTGTGTATGCATATGTATGCGAGTTTATGTACATGATATAGATATAATATAATGACGTGCCTTTTATTTAATTAAAGTCTACAAAAAATATTTTTTGGGATTATTTTTTCTCTCTGTTTTTGAACCACGACTAATATTATATTCGTATTCGTACTGTATCATATGCTGTTATATGTATGTAGTATACAACAAATAAATAAAATGATTTGTTTATAAACACATCATTATTTTTATATTTTAATTTAAAAATTATACCAAAATTATGAATTAGACCTAGACATTGACTTATATTAAAGTCAATAAAATTAAATGATGAGCTATTTTCAAATAAAAAATTAAAAAAAATAAATAAATATGCATAAATGTGAATTATGATATATGTATTTACTGCATATATTTGTACTTAATATATGTACTATATAATCATTTGAATGTACACAAAACAAGAAAATTAATGCAAAAATTTACAATGAAGGAAAAAAAGAAGAAAATTTTTGAAGACTCAATTTTAAAATTTTTGTTTATTTAACACTCAAAATATGTATGCATATAAAATATAAAGAAAAAACAATTTTGAAAAAATCATTTTATATAATTAATAAACAATTCACTTATACCTTTATACATATTCATATGTAAATACTCGTATATGAATGCGCGTCTTCAAATTTGACTTCATTGTACTTAAGTATACATCTATATTTATAAATGTTTCTTCTATACTGTTAAATAAAAATACTCGCATTTTTTTATCAGAAACTCTAAAAAAAAACGTCTTCAAAACAAATATACGTACAAACAAATTTTTTTTCAATCAAATTTTTGCATTTATGCACATTCACATAATGAGTGACTGTATGTTATATTACAAAACAAAAAAGTAAAAATATATGCAAAAAATTCTGCACAACATTTTATAACGCAAGCAGTGTCATTAAAAAGTAATTGAAAAATATATATACAATACACACACTAACACATACATAACAATTTTTTATAAAATAATTTTTAATATCTATACTTCATAATTTTAAAAAAAACAATGAAAATAATCTTGCGTGTATGTATATACATAGTACGATTACAGTATGAAGAAGATCAACTATTATGATTACCTAACACCCTATATATTCGCAGTATGAAAATCATACATTTTATTTTAATAATTTTGAACATTTACTGCTGTATTTTTATTATCCATTCGATAAGAATTATTTTGTCAATGTAAAGGGTTTTCAAATAAGAGTGATAGAACTTTGAAGTGGCATAAAAACTGCAAAAGAAAAGATACTCTTTGTTTTATTTTGAAATATGTATATTCGATGGCATTACATATTAAATATTATATCATTTAAATGACCTCGACGACTGTAATCCAATTTTCGATTAATCTGGCACATAAATCGGGCTGTATCGCACCAATAACATTGATGATATTTGCTTTCAAAATGTCAAAAATTTGACTCCACAAAAAAAAGTCTATAGGAGTGTTAAATCGCAAGATCTAGGAGGTCCATTTCTCGAAATAATCTTGTCACCGACAGCTCACCGACAAACATTGCGGCTGTTACAGTTAAAAGTTCTATCACTCTTATTGGAAAATCTTCTACATATGCGAGTACATCGGAATGTATATTTAAATTATATATGGTAGAAGCGTAGGTAGAAGCATATAGTGTTATACAAACAAAAATAAAAAAAAAAAATTAATATACTTGCAGTGCAATACTTATTTTTTTTTTCCAAACAATTTAAAAAATAAACAAAAATACCGGTTAACTTTAGTAAATTTGTAAATATTGATTATTTCGAATATTTATTTACAAATTTGAAAGATTTAATGATCTGGATCTTCTTAGATCTTTTTAATTTTTCCGTTTTCTCCTACTTACGTACTTTTGTTATAATGACTTTAAAATAAAGGTCATATGTGTAGTTTATTAAAATTCAATTTTTGTTTGTTTTTTCTTTCAATATTTTGATTTTCATTCCAAAAACAAAAACTAAAAAAATAAAAATGAAGAAATCAAAGTGTATGTAAATAAAAAATGTATAAAAGCACTGAGTTATGTATATGTAGTAGATGTATATATAATTTTATGTCTAAAAATATTCATGATTCAAAATAATACACTTGTCCTATATGAGGTGCATACATATATATAAATACATCAGTTATATCAGTTATATGTAGGTATACTTGTATTCTTTATTCTTAAATTATGTATGCATACATATATAAATAATAAAGTGAAGTGAATATAATATCTTGCATGGATTCAGGCTAATAATTTTTCTTCATTCCCCTTATCAATTTTATTTTTTCTGATTAATTTGTAAATTGTTGATTGATTATTATGAATGAATAAAATTTAAAAATTTATTTCTTTTTAAAAAAAAGAATATTGAGAAAAATTTAGAAAAAATAAATCATTTTAAATAATGCATAAATCATAATCGCGATTTAATTTTAAAATCTTCCAACATTAAAAAAAGTATAAAAAATATGTATTAAATTGAATGGATTTCAAATTGTCAAAAAAAAAAAAAAATTATTTTTGTATTATTATGATAAATTGATTTTATACGTGCAGACATGAAGAAATGAAGAAAATGTAATGTAGGAGGTGTATGATGTATCAGAAAATTTTAATATTAGTTAACTGACTGACAAAAAAAATCCTTGATCAAATGATTATTACCTATATACTCACATCGGAATAATAAAAACTTTGAAAGATTTAAAGTAAGTATTTAATCGGTATGAATAAGTACACTGTGATCCTGATCTATGACTGTAGGATATTGAAATAAAAATTTAAATGAAAAAACTAAAAGAAAATGAAAACAAAAATTTCAAAGTATGTATGATCATTTATTTAATTCCACTTTAAATATGATCAGAACAAATATAATTTCATATTTGAAATGTACTTTGAGACTATTTTATATTTTATGGGCTTTTGTATTCGTGTGCGAAATAAATGTAGTACAACCACCACTTAATTCAAGATTCAAGTAAATTGATATCTATATTATCATTGGATATCGACAATTGACTGTCATTCAAATTATGTGTTTATCATTCATAAAAATGCTAACATTTTCTCTTTCAATTTTATGGAATTAAGAAAAATATTCTCTTATACATATTTCATTTAAAAAAAAAAAAAAAAAAAAAAACAATTTTTGAAAAAGTTGTTTTTAGATTTTATGATTTGTTTTTTTAAATTTGCTTCAAATGAAGTTTTCATGTAAGTCTTATAAGCTCTAAGTATTTAATAATAGTGTAAATATATTTTGTTTTTGATATATGAATACATTAAAACACATACATATATACATAGTTTACAATATACAAGAAAATATAATCAAAAACTTTCATTTTATAAACGATAATTCAATCTTTCAATTTACCATTTATTTATATAAAGTGTGTAAATGTACAATCAGTACAATACAATTACAATATTACAATATCGAAAATTTAAATCTATTTTCCGCCTACTCTTTATCATTTTTATCAGTTTAAATAATCAAATGTTTTCAATACAATATTTATAACTTCACTTATAGAACATTTTCTAGACGATACGATAATAATGTACTCGCGTACTTACTTAATACTTCGCGTGTATTTTATGCACCCATTAATATATGTATACATAAACGTGTAAATACATCTAAATATAATACATGCCACATTTTTATCTTATGTATACGTGTACATTAAATGTGAAAATTTTATAAGAGCATAATATTGCTGTGCAGTGCATTATATTTACATGAATGATAGACGGCCGCCGGCCGGTACCTTTTTCTAAATTTAATCTGATCCGATGCAAATAGTAATCGATTTAAAAAAACCAATATAACAAAAATTTTATTATACACATATACATTTGTAAATACACATAGTATCTGTATGCATATATGTACGTGTAATTTTTACACAGTCACTTTGCATATTTATACCTTTTTGAATTATTAGTAAGCACACATTTTTTTTTTCTATGGTAAAGAATTCATTTTTAAATTAAATTCAATTCAAATATGTGGTTTTCTGTTGAATATGGATGTAAATAGATGAATATAAATATGTGTATGTAATATTTTTTTACATATACATACTATATTTTATCAATGTTTATATGTAAAATTTTGAATAATAAATGTAACAATATGTATATTTATTTGTAAGCAAATGCAAGTTCACAATATTATTGTATTAGTTTGATATTACAAGATCAAACTCCACCTAAACGCAAAACATCAATTTATTTTATCTTTCAATATTTTTTAAATTATTTTCATAATAAATTAAAAAAATTTACCGATTCTTTATTTATTCATTACGTACATAAGTACACAAGCATATACATAATATATACATAATAAATAAATATACATACGTATATATGCATATTTATTGTGTTAAAAAATGTTCTTAAACATAATTTTTATAATAATTCAACTACACGAATATGAACATTATTTATATGTAATGTATTTTTAATTTAAATCTTCTATACCTATATGAACACATCTATGGCATGTAAGTAAGATGGTTTTAACTTACAATATTTAACATTTAACGATTTAACGTTACTATTTTGCATATACAATTTTAGTATATTTTATGAAAACTATTCTCTCTTACATATTTATACATGCGTATTTATTGTTTATTTATTTTATTTTATCCTTATTGGATTGCTTATTCTCTATAATCTGAACTCGTTTATTGTGTGTTGTGTGTAAACTGATCTGATAGATATGAAAAAAAAAACTATACATATTCTAAATTATATCCAAGAGTGTTAAGATGTTATATGTAAGAAAAAAAAAGTTGAAGGAAAAATGAAGTTAAAAAAATGTTTATTGAAATTTCATTTAAGAAAATACATACATTCATATTGGCAGTTTAACGCCCGATAAAGTACAACATATTTATTTACAAATAGGTTGGTATATAAATGTCATACATACATTTATATACAGCTGTATGTACACATAAATGTATACTTTAAGAGTATCGATATTCTCGGAGACATATGCAGGATGTTTCACTCTGCATAAAATCTGCATAAAAAATAAAAATCTTTGTTGTTTTGTTCTGTTCTATAAGAATATATACTAACACCTGATAATATTTTAAAGACGCGATCGTGATCCTTTATATCCTATATCATAACATGTGCAAATATATTGTTAACTTCAAATGTGCTATAAAAAAAAGGATCCAAATATTACTGTTTTCTAACATTTATGTTACAGATACCATACAAGCACCTATATAACATAAAAATCTTTATATTTATCATTGTGATAAATTTTATATGAATCAGTAAAAACAAATTATCACCCTGTGCATCTATTACAGAAATAAATAAATATGTAAATCTTACCTCCTTCCTGGAAGCTAAACCATAATGAATTATGTTAGATATATTATTTTGTATACACATAAAAATGTAAAAGTCTACTATAACAACAGTTCAAAATGCAATATACAAGTATATACGTACATAATGTATCTACATATACAATCATATATTCATTACAACCCACAACTTTATGTTTTTTACATTTCTCTTCATGATTATATTATTACCTATCTATCTATCCATAAATCTATGTATCTATGTATCTATACACTCTAAATACATATATGCAAATTCGTATAAATATACATGTAGCTGCAAATAATAAGAGAAGCAAAAACGCCTTTGGTTTTATATATAATACTTGAATATTCTCATAAAATACATATATAATATATTACATTTTGAATAAGGATTTTCTGTAGTACTCGTATAACTAAACGACAACCAAAAATAAAAATCCAATAATAATAATAATAATAATAACAACAGCAACAACGACAAGATAAAAAAGAAAATCATAGTAGACTCGTGTAATGCTGTAATGTACGAGTACAATGAATGTAAAAGATATGTACCGAATAATAATACCAATAAATAAAATATATCCGTTTGAAGTTTATAAATTTGTTTAATTTTTCTTATATATGGGCAGTTATTTTTCTTCTTCTTATTTTCATATTTTTTTTACAATGTTATTTTCTTTATTCTGATTTTTCATAAATCCTGTATCATATCATAGCACAAGTTATGCATATGTACCTTTGACTTATAATTTATATAATGTTGTATAGTAGTGTGGGTATATGCAAAATAAATTACATTGAGAAAAGAAAATTAAAAGAAAATGTAAAATATGTGTACATACAAATACTGTACATACATATATATAAATTTAATAGACACATTTGACCATTTATATTTTAAATTTTATGAATTGTATAGTACATTCTAATATACGAGCACTCGTACCTGTACCTGTATAAGTACCATATTACTCATTTTTGTTTTTTCGTTTTACAAAAAACAAGAATATAAAATAACGAAATAAAAATAAACAACTAATTCCTGGCACGCATACTCTCCTGTAATAATGAAAATAATAATTTAATGGAAAATGAATCTATTAATTGCCGATAAAATATTTTTAGTTTGTTAAATATTTAAGACAAGAGAAATGAATGAATGAAAAAAAAGGAAAAAAAAAATATTTCATATTTTTAATGAGCCAATAATACACACATTTATGCACTTTTATGTGCATGCTTGTATACATAATATGTAGGTTATTCACATGAATGCATAATACATACTCGTATTCCGTATTATGGATATTACATTTGAACTCGTTGTGTTATAATTATGGAGTTTTAAAATGCCTTAAAGGTACATACATGTAAATTTGTATTTTATTTTATATTATATTCCGGTATTTACACGTTCGTACGTACATAATATAACCGATATCTGTATTAAGTGATCTTTTGACGTGCAAGTTTCAAATCTATAAAGAAAATAAAGTCAAAATAAAATAAAAAAAAATAAAAACCAAAAAAATTGGAAAAAATAAAATACTAAAAGAGAACAAAAATTAAAGTTAAAGACAAATAAATAAAATCTATCAATAGTCCGAATCGATTAGCAATTCATATAATAGCATGCACATACTCGTATTTATTTTATTTATTTATTATTTTGGTCATCGTACAAAAGACTGAAGTGTGGAACCAATGTATCCGTATGTAATGTATAATTTGAATATGTATATTTTTCTGTCTGAAATTCTCTCTCTTCAACATGTGAACATTAAATATAGACACAGGCAGGGTGATAAATTGAACAATCCTAACAAAAAAAAATGCATGCAAAATGAATATTATTTCTTCAAGCATTTTTACATTACTACATCCTCGTACGTTTGTCTGTATTTGTGTTGCATGTATACACAATATGTAATACTTACTTGACATTAATTAAATTTCCTATAGCTAAATGTTATTTTTATACATACATACTTATTTATTTTTTATTTCGAAGCGATTTCGTTTTACAGAACTTTTTTTTACAAAATAAAAATTTACTATAATTTATTAATTATTTAGGCATCCTATCCTGATAAGCTTCAGGGAATAATATAGCACCGAATACCAAATACTGTTGAAGATTTCTTTTTGAATCTATATCTGTGTTGAATAAAGTTTTCAGTTCTGTTTTTTATAGTGATTACCCTATGCCTATCTTCATCTCTTATTTATTCATTCAGCTAGGAAAAGAAAACTGAATGAACATTCAAATAAATTTTGAATGAATAAAATATGAACATATATATTCATTTTGACTGCTAAATAAAATGAACATTTTTATTTCATTTTTTTCTTTTTGTTTCTTTTTATTTCTATAATTATTGACCGTTGTTGTATGTACATCTGGATCAAATGTCAAAAGATTTGAAAATTGATTTCTGTTTAATTTTTCACACTTTACTTAAATTTTAATTGCCGTTTAATTGACACATGTATAACTATACATATACATATACGAATTTAATTGTTCAAAATTCTGTTTTAATAATTTACTTATTGTACGTCCGAATGCTTCATGATCAGATCTGATTATATACTGGTATTGTAATGATTTTGGAAAAAAAAATTTGAAACGAATTTTCTATAGATATTCATGTACATAATGTATGTGACTTTATGTTTATACATACAGTTTGACATTTTGACTTCAAAATAATTTAAAAAATAAAGAAATTTATAAATACAAACAAACCATAAATGCAATCACGTATGTATGTGTATCAGACGCAAGACTCAGAAGAAATGAAATTCTGAACAAAAAATAATTTCGCTGCCTGTCCATATTAAGAGAAAGCATAAAATTGCACTCTTAACCTTGAATTGAGTAAGATATTTTGAATAAATACATTCAATACTATACATATATGAATGCAATACTATTTTTAGATGAATATTTAGAACATTTTCATATTTTTATATATTATGTCATATGTACATATGACCATTATACTGTTAAACGTACGTATGTATGTATGTTTTTTGCATTTTGTATATATTCATGAATTATAAGTACATATTTGAAAGGTTGAAAGATTAATAATATTCAACAGTTTATTTATCAATTTGAATATTGTATATATAACAAATCAAATCACAAAAAATCATATAAATGTATGTACAAGTAGGTAAATGTATTTCTTTTATATATATGTGGTGTACATACGATTTCTAAATTTAAATTAAAGATACAAAATATGAATAAATAAAAAACCAAAAGATAATTTTTGTTGCCATCTTGAATTAAGATTAATTGCAATTTTATAGATCTTGTGCGTATATTATACATTGTGCATATATTGCATTTACTTAGTTAATGAATTTGAAAAATTATAATGTTACTAATCAGAAATAAAAATAATGTTACTAAAAGAAAACAAAAAAAAAAAAAAATAAATCAACATTTTGTGGTTTTTGTGGTATATACAAACTGAAAAAGAACCTTCAATATTAAATCAAATAACGTTAACTTGATGATAGATGTTATAAATGTATTTAGCTATGCATTTATATGCTTAAATATGTACATATACATATATGCATATTTCGCATAGAATGTAATGTTTTAAATATATAGGGTTGTGAATTTTGAAAATTGCAAATATTGAATGTTCTTTGTTTATTGAAAATAAAAATCTCATTGAAGTGAAATACTTTTGAAAGTATTAAGTATTAAGTATTTCAAAATCTTACAAATTTACTGGCATCGACAGATTATAGTGGCAATTTTAAGTGATTTAAATTTCATCTTAACATATAAGTACAACACTGTGGTACAAATGAACAACATCCCTTGGATATTTCAATATTAAACTTTTGAATATTTTTTAAAATAAATCACATATGTATCAATTTAATTTACATGTAATGAACAAATATATGTAAATGAATGTGTATATGTATTTGTATAGATAATCTCAATTCAAACTATACATTAATATATTGATTGTAAATTAATTCGAACTAATTATTATTATCGAATGACAACAACGATATGCACCAATAAATTTTTGAAAAATATTCCAGTCCAAAAAAAAAAAAAAACATACGTATGTGTAGCATGTGTGTACATGTATGCAATGTTTTTAATAACTGCAGTACGTAATATCCAATGATATGTAAAATCATATATGAAACATATATAAACTTTCATAGTCGTATATAAATATGTATGTAAAATCGTAAATAAGGTGAACTGCTGTAAAAATTTATAGATTTTGTGTGATATTCGAACTATTACGTAAAATTTTTGTCTAGATATGTAAATTCATGTGTGTGCTGTGCTTGTATACAAAATTTTGTTTGAGAATATTTAAATATTTTGAACGGTGAATTTATTTGATAAATTGTTTAGGAATTTTTCAGGCTATAAAAAATTGTATTGGCGATATATAAATCTATATAGCTATATGTAATTATGTATGCAAAACAAATTCCTGTAGATCTGTTCAAATTGCAACGAATAACGACAACGATCAAACCAACTATACCACAGCAAATTTTCCACTCGCAGCAAAATGAATTAAATTTAATTTATATTTTTGGTCACTTGTCAAATTAAATCAGACACAAATGTACAATAAATTAGGCACAATAAAGCGTATAAATTGTTCTCTTTTTTACCAAATTTCATAATGAGCATATAATAAAATTCCGCTTATCACTGGAATAGTGGGCAATATATTTATTGTTTATTATTGTCAGTCAAACGGTGTCGTATCGTAATGAGCAATTTCATTTCTGGAGCTAAACAAAAATCCATATTCTCAACATCATTTAATATATCATACGTTATATTTTATATACAAAACATTATCCATTATCAAAAACAATACATACAATAACATATCATATTAAACATATTATGTATATTTCTACTTAATTTGCAAAATGATATCAAAGAGATATGTAACTATATGATTATAAAAACTTTATTAAAAACTTTATAAGATAAAGCTATAGTTTGAAATATTAATTATTATAAAAGTAATCAAAATTGGAATGGATTGATATATATATACAAACGATAAGGTCAATGAACATTATCTACAATTTTTATCTGTTTAGAAAGTGTATAGAAATAAATTTAGGTGTGCACTCTAAGTACGTGATATGAATATATTGATAAAAATTTATTATGAAAAAAGAATAAAAATAAAAATGAAACAATTAATTTTGTGTCGTTATATAGAAATGATTTTTTTGAAAATAACCATGAACTTAACATTTTTATAAAAAAAAAATTGTTTTAATTTTATTTGACTGTATTTTTTTTTTTTTCTAAATTAAAAAATTAACAAATAAATCATTCACAAATTTGTTATCACTGATTATAAAATAAATTTAGTGTATAATACATGATGATATTTTAACGAGTAATATAAGTATAGACATCATGCTAGACGAGACTAGACACCGCGTGTATAATAATACACAGACAGTATACATACGGACATACACAGTCATATATTTTAATAAGAATTACTTTCTTGCATAAAATATAAAAAAAATTCACATTCTGTTGTGTATTGTATACTGTGTACAAACGCATATCATCTGATTTTTGGAAAAAAAATTAAAACTACAAATAAATCGTACATTGACATCAATTCAAATCGAATAAAAATCAGCTGTTATACTGTGACTTTTCCACATTATGTGCAAATATTTAAGTATATAAATACATATATATAATATATGTTTATATATTTTATATGTATTGTTATACGTATTGTATACATGATCAAAATGCATGCAAAAAATAAGTGGAACACGTTGTTCAAATTATCGTAATCTACGTAAAATTTGAAACGATCTGAAACTTTCAATATACATTCGTATGTTTCAGGTTTAATTTTTACTTTTTTTTTCGTCATCAAAAATACCGTCTTTATAATTTGATTTTATTTAAAAAGTTATCAATTACAATTATTATTATTATGTTGTTTTATATTGAAATTATTTTAATTTCGAATTTTTTTTATCAAGAAACTCTTTGATACTATCTGCAATTATTATCATTCATTCAATATTCTAAAATATGTAAATTTGAAAATGTTTTTTTTTTTTTTTAATTTTTTCAAATAATAATCCAGACTGTGTCAGATTTAGATTGAATCCGACGACCATGGAACAGAAATATTTGAATTATCTCTCACGCGCAGTCCGTATGATATTTCTAATATAAATTTCCTATACTTTTATATAAAATTATAATTATAAATTATTTCTTATTTTTGTCTACCCAAAATATATACTTCTCCGTTTAATTTACATGACTTTACTTAGACACATAGTATCTATACATATCTATACATAACGAAAGATTTATATGTATTTAATGAACTTGTGGAAAATTTTCAACTATTTTTGTTATATTTCTTGTTGTTGTTTTGTTTCTATCTTAATTCATTTTTCATTTATTTATAATATTCGCGGACAATATAATAATAATAATTGTAATGATAATAAAATATATAATATAAAATAAACATATTTAATTAAAATGTATAATTTAATAATAGAGTGGCGAGATAAAAAAAAATGTAAGTATGTAAGTACATAGTACACACATTTTAAAAATAAAATATTCTTACATAGAAAATAATGATATAAAATTTAAAATTATAGGTACATATTTGCCTATACGTGTACATTAAAATGTACATGATTTTAAATAACAATTAGATATATGTACGAGTATTTGATTTGATCCACATAAATATAGTTGCTAAACTTGTTCCATAGATACATAAGTATAATCTAATACAACATACGGGCACTCATAAATTTTAAAAATGTGAAAGAAAACTGAAATAAAGCCCATGAAATCCAACAACTTTCACCCTAACCTAACGTAGTATACAAGTACATTTATACATAATTATGTATGTATATAGTGTATTATAAAATCAAAACACATATCTGTACACAATTATAATGAATATATACTTACATTTTTTTTTTAGTGTTATACTATTAAAATTTTCCTGAAGAAAAATATTTATTTTTTAAAAAAAGTGAAAAATATTTTATAATATTATAGAATACCACTGCAATCTAAATAAAAATTTTTTAGATTCGATCTTATTAAGGTCAAGAAAATCATACTCATCAACAAATAAGTATACAATACATTACATGCATCTAAATGTGTAACTATTTTTAGTTTTTTTTTATTATTGAAAGGAAATAAATGTTTGTAATTGATGGCTAGTAAATCTCTGAACAATCACATAGAGTTATAAATATAATCCACTTATAATACTCGTATGATTGGCAATAATTGCACAACAAAAAAAAATATGTATCAGTAATTTCGAATCAACAATAATATTTGTATTTATAATACCATGTGTCCACTATATTTTTAATTGATGTATAAAATAAAAAAATGAAAACATATAT
Source organism: Villa cingulata (assembly GCA_951394055.1). NCBI lineage: Eukaryota > Metazoa > Arthropoda > Insecta > Diptera > Bombyliidae > Villa > Villa cingulata. The sequence continues at coordinate 4,460,672 of OX596020.1, read as the reverse complement.
GTACTAGTATTGTGAAAATATCAGATAATATATGAGTATGAAAATCTCTTTATTTTTATTTGTTTTTTCTTCTTCTTCTTCTTATTTTCTATATAAAAATAATAATTGTACCATAATCCATATAATAATTGTGATTATGTTATCACTTTAATGTGTAATTTATAAAAAAAAAGTAAATAAAAAATAATTATATGTATTTTTATTTTCTTCTAAATTTAAATTTAAAATTAATTATCATTTAGACTAGTTTTTCACGTTTGTTTATTTATTGTGCGTATTTATTATTATAGTGTATATATCTACGAGTGTATATATACATAGTTGTTTTGATTATAGAATAAAATAAGTAAACACCATAATTATATACATTTACTGTGTGTACATAAATAGTTTTCCTATATATACATATTAGAATAGACGGTAACATTAAATATAGGAAAATAATTAAATATATTTATAAAACACCTCCTCCAATTAAATCGATTTATCGGTAAACCGATCAATCAATAATTGTATTTATTGCACACATTTATATCACTGTATAATACAATAAAAATCTTCAACTTCCTGTTGGCAATAATTTGTCTATACGTATATTGTAACTTGTGTTGAACTTCTTACAAACCACATAAATGCATTTCGATGTACATACATATACATTATATCATATCAAAAGATGATACAAACGATCATCATAATGAATGGTAATTTTAAGCCATCATTTTTATTTTTATGATCCTTAAAATTTCATGCATCATTCATGCATCCTACATATTTACATTATTATGTATGTATATGTATAAGAGAGAATTTCTGTAAAGTTGTCGGTGGGTAATTATATGATGTATACGTGTGTACAGATACAAGAAATAAAATTCATAGCTCATTAATTAATTTTCTAATAATGTGGTGAACATCAAAAAAGCAATGTACTTATTATGCACATTATGTACATACATACATAAGTATATGTATGCACCTATTTAGCGAAGTCATTTGATATTCGAAAATTATTTTAAAATTATAATTTATTTTTACAACCAGTATGTACCAGAAATTCAAAAACTAAAATACCTTACACAAACACACATACATATATACATAAATTGTGGTATATATGTACATATAATTAATGTGGTGTTACAAGTAGTAGTAGTAATAGTAGTATGACACTGACTCTCAACTCTGTATTGATTATATTTAAATAAAAATTATCACGTTTCTATAACGTGATATTAATTTTTTTTTTTTCGTTTTTTCGCTTAGTACATTTTCGAGTACAAAAATAACAATAATTAAAACGTATCTCTTCTTCTTCTCGTATCTAAATTTTTTTTGTCTTCAAAATATAAAATTTTATTTACATACTAAGTAGGTAGGTATATGAAATACGTTAACATCGTGTGTATAAAATTTAAAATACATATATAAAAGCATATAGCTATAAAATTAATTCAAAACACATTTTTTTTCTGTGTTCAAATAATAAACATACAAAAATTTATAAAATTTCATTATTAAAAATATAACAAACCTAAATATACGTTACATATGTAATTAAATATGTATACATACAATGTACAGAATGTATGTATATGATCGATTTTATATTTTCAATATTCGATCATAACGATCATTAATAAAAATAATAATTTTTAATATTTTTGTTGAATAAAAATTTCAATAAATTTAGGCGCCATCAAATCTGTTTATTATTAACATCTATATACATACAGTAAAACACAACGAATCCGTACAAATACATGCATTCAATATTTGTTGTACAAGTTATCATATATAATTAATTCCGATAGTAATTTTCAAATTAAAAATTATAACTTTATGATAATTTGATTAATTTGCAAAAAAACAAAAAAAAAAAACAATTGCAAAATAAAATAAAAAATTAGAGGAAAATTTCATTTGATTTTTCATTTACATTATGAACCGTATACGTTACGTACCAAGTATACTTAAACGCTCAAACAGTCGATACACGGCACCAATTCAATGATCATTCTTTCAGTCTTCATTCGCTTGAATGATCATACAAAAAACCCCTGATAAACGACATCTTCTTCTATGATCATTGTCATTGATAGTTTATATGTGAATATTTTTAATTTTTTCTATTCAATTTCAGATTTTTACTGTCAATTTTAAATTATTATAATCTGTATATTGTAGTTCTTGGTGTCATTTCACTATCTTCATTCGCCGGCTAATAAAGTTCCTGGAACTTCAATGAAGTTAGAATGAAGATGTTAATGATCATTTTAACTTAATTCATGATAACAGACGACAAATGAATGATCATTTGCAACGAATGATCATTTGCAACGAATGATCATTGAATTGGTGCCGTGTAACAACCATATTATGCATCTATTTGTATGTCAATAAAATATAAATGTACATATTTTGAAATACTTTATCTTTTGTTATCATTTATAAAATGTAAATATTTTTAAAATGATGTATACTTATAATATATTATGTAAGTATGTATAAATATATATGTATATTACATTGTGCTATATTTTATATTCTTTTTAAAGTTTAAATTGATCAAATACATTACTACATACGCTTCTTGGCTTTACATTTAAATTAGATTTGGAATGTTTTGAATTACATGAATCAATAACACACAAAATATTAATATATGTAAGTATATACATTTATGTGTACATATACATATATAGTGTATATATACATATAGATGCACATAAAAAATTCTATTGTATTGTGTATATGGGTAACTATATCATTGAATTAAAATAAAGAATATTAATAATGAAAATCAGGTGAGGAAAACCTTACTAGTTGAATACAATTTTTTCATAGAAATAGAAGTATTAATAATTGCCAAGTTATTGGTAATATTGAACATAAAAACAAATGTTTGAAAAAAAAAAAAAACTGAATCTCATATCAAATATCATTCACGTATATTGACATACTGAAATTACATTAGATTTAATACATCTACTTATACATATATACATACATTGTATGCACAAGATTACACCTACATCCCCTTTTCATAATATTACATGTACAATGTGTATGTACGTATACTAATTGTATGAATCGGAAAAATATAAACGTCGTATAAAATTGTGGTTTGAAAAATTATTATACATATTCTATGAAAGTCTACTAAAGTCCATATACCATAGGTACATACGATATACGAATAGAATGTAATGTAAGTTATTGTAAGTTCACTGATATTTGAAAAAAATATAAAAATATAAAAATATAAAAATAATAATAATAATGAATTATGATTTTATAATATATGGGGTGATTTTATTTTATTTTATTTTAATTTTGTTTTTATCTGTATTTTATTTTATTTTTTTTTATTTATTATCGCATAAAAATTGTGAATATCTTTTAATTTCAATAATTTTTATAAATAATAATTCAAATTCAAAATAAATACATATGTGATACAAAAAGTTCAGAGTCACTTCAATAAAAAAATACCTAATAATATAATTAATTTAATTGGGAGCATACATATATACATATGATTACTGGCTATATGTGGGTTAATATGTGAAATCATTTTGTTATTTTCTTTTTATTTTCATTTTGATATTATATGTATATTTTTTTTGACTTGTTGACTTTCTTTCTTTTATTCTTTTGACTGTAAACAGCTTGTTTACATATATAATCGAACGTAAAAAAATTATGCAATTTTTTTCATAACATAATATAATATTTTAAAATAACTTAGATAGTATTTGATCTTCGGTACATGGTGCATACAAACAAGTATATAAATATGTACTCGTATATATCTAATAATATATACATAATGTAATGAATATACACGTTTTATAACAAACATTTAAAATTGTTATCATTTTATGTCTTGTGCACATATTTTTTTTTTCATATACAAATAATAATAATAATGCAGTGTAGTAAATATCTCAATTCTGAAGTAATTTTGTTATTCTAGTATATGTAGAATAAAAAATTGTATGCAAGTAAAGTACTATGCATGTATTCTTGTGATGTATAGACTAGTAAACTCGTAGTTATAAGCAATAAAAAATTTAAATAAATATACAACTTAGGAGTTTATCAATAAACTAAACACTTAGGAGGAATAGAAAATGTTTGATTTTTCTTTCTTTTTTTTTGTATTCTGTTTTAAGTTTTTTAATTAAAAATATTCTCAGAATGAATTCAACTTTAAATATTACATATTCATGTACTTATGTACATGTGCACATTTTAATAGGAAGTTTTGTATTTTTCGTATTGTTTTTTGAGTCACTGCATACGAACCTTCTCTTTGAAGATCTGAATAACACAGTGCAGATAGTGCAAAATATTATCAGTATGAAAATTATACGATTATGTACGAGTATGCAAATTCTGAAAATATTGTATTCAAAAAAATTTTCAAAAAAATCATATCATTGTATAATCCCTTTAAAACGTTTTTTTTTTTATAATTTTTTATTTAAATCACATATTTTGTATATTATTATTTCGACCCTGTAACAAGTAAATTTCACGAGACATAAATTCAGCTTGAGAAAAAAATTTTTTGCATGTACATACATACTACCTATCTTGATTAACCTGCTATCTGACGAAAATGTTTTTCATCAGTTTCTTTATTTTATATATTTTTATAAAAAATAGAATAATTTTTATTATTCATATCACATATCTGTATATGAGAAACCATGAAAATCCAGTGAAAAACATTCATAAAAAAAAACACAAACAACAAATAAAATTCATTCGCATTCCATATTTTAATTTTATCGTTTTATGTACTCACCACATACATAATTATTTTATTCAAAAAAAAAAAAAATATATATATATTATTTTCGCAGTACCTTCTAGTACTACATAATGTATATTTAAGAGTTACTATATTTTGCCGAAAAGAAATTTCGTTTTCTGATATGCGTATATATGTGTAAATTTTATGTGAATAAAATTTGTATGCATTTTAACATTTTTTAGTTGTATTTTAACCTCGTTCTATATGAATATGCCACTATAATAATTGTTTATATACTTAGTCTATATACATATGTACGTAATTAAGATTCGTAAATATGAAGATTTAAATTAAGTATCACATTTTAGTATACGGTTTCATTAAATTGAAGTAATAATCATTGAATACCATTCGTTCATATTTAATAATAATTAAAAATTATTGTAATATACATATGATTATTGTTGAATATTTTTTTTTATTAATTATTTCAATGCATAAAATTTATTTGTCATTACAGGAAAAACATTTTTTTAAATACATACTCGTAATTCGTAACTCGTATGTATATATGTACATATGTATTTACTCACATACGAGTGTATTACATTAATTTCTGTTTTTGGAAACAAAACTGTATGTACATTTGACTAAATTAATATAATAAATGTATATGACTATAACTATAAAACAAATACGTTATAATATGAAATGAAAGTAGTTCATTTTGATCATAATCAAAAAGATCACTGACATTGATAAAATAAAAAAAAATCAATATTTGTATATATATGTACATTAATATACCATATCAGTTACATACTCCTATACAATTATATACCTATATAATAATCATGCATTCATTAAATAATAAATTGTTTTTGCCTTTTGCGAAAATAAAAATCGAAACGATTATAATATGAACATATATAACAACTGATCTGCAACTGCGATATATTTTTTCCATTTTCAAAAAGAAAACACCGAATACAGAAATGCTATATGCAATGTAAATAAATGTACAAATTATCAAAAAATGAAAAAAAAAATAAATAATAATAAAAACAAATTAATTTTTCATATCATACATGTACACATACGAATGAATTTATCAAAAATCTAGAGATACGATATCTGTAGACATATCACATATACATATATGTAGGTAAGTATTTTAAAGAAATAGAATGCATCAATATACATTTATTTAGTATTTAAGATAATAAATATACTTAAATATAGGTATAATAATATTTTATCAAATCATATTCATATCAATCTAAAATAATTTACATCGTCATCGTATGATAATTTTTTTTATCATAAGTATATTCGCTAAATGTATACATAATGTATATACGTAAAATGTTTCTAAATGAAAGTGAAATCTACTATACTTGTAAATTTCTATAAATATACTCGTAATAAACGCAGACAGAAAGTAAATGCATATTACGTATTCGAAAAAGTGTAATAAACTAAAAAATATTAAGATATGTACATATGTATAAGTAATTATATTATTATTTAATATTACATATATCCATGTGTTCGCATTTATGTACTCGCGTATAGTAAAGATACGTATGCATGTTTTGATTCAAAATAAAACAGGAATTGCATATGTATTGTATTTTATATCATAATTTTATTATTTTTTGTATTATTTTTTAAATTTATACTAAAGAACATCAGTTATTTTGCTCTGAAATTAAAATATTTTGTCTAGCAAATTGTTTATATAACGTATCTGCCGTACATATAGCACCTATATTCGTAATTATGTATACCTAAATCAAAAATATCCAGCACCAGCATCAATAAGATGCCATCTAAAAACGCATGACTGCACAAAAATAATATAAATCACAAGATCACTAAACCACGTATATATATGTACTCATGCACATTTAAATATGTATTTCTCTTTGCAGTTAATCTTCAATTTTTATATAGAGACTGTATTACAAGAGCAGTATTTACTTTAAAAAAAAAATTTTTTCGTCAAAAGTCATAAGACTTGAACATTTTAAAAATTACAAATTTATTTATTTATTTTATTTTTTATTTACAAAATTATCTTAATTGAAATCTTTTATTGCCTTCATGATGAGTCCAAAAATAAATTTAAATTTTATGTAGGCATGTACTATGTACATATGTATATACATATATGGTAGTGTATAATATTTGTATTCGTGTGTATAAAATTAATACAAATATCTACAAATTATTACACGTACATATTCATATTTTTTTGTTATATTCGAATAAATATAAGTATAAGATATTTTTAGTAATTTTTTTGTATCGATAAAATTTGAATTATTTAATTAATTTTAAATTATTCAAAAATTATGATTTTAAATTGCGCTAATAAATCGTTACAATTTCATTCATTAAAATTTTATTTACAAAATGCAAATGATATTTAAATCATTTCAATACTTGAAAATGGAATTTATTTCAAATGAATATGTAACAAAATAGATTAGAAATTGCATTTCAATTAATATTTAATTAAACCATTAAACTAATAAATATAATTTATCGTACAATCACTTCACATACTGTGCATATATGTATGTATATGTATATGATAACATTGTAATTAAATTTTTGTTTAATCTAAAATGCATCATTAATCATTTTTATATGAATTTTAATCATTCAAATAAATTAAAATTGTCATTTTCTCATTATATAATAATATATACATATAACAATAAGTTAAAAGTATAACTTTGAATATGTTTGGTAGGAATCGTAATGTACTCGTTAATAATTGTAAATAAAATTCAAAAAATATACATATAAATTTCAAGTTTTCTTAACAATTGAAAACGAGTATGTGTAATAGATTTTTTTTTAATTGTGACTTCCTTTTAATTTATTATATACATTTATATTAAATTAAAAATTATAAGGGTATCAGAAAAAATTGATGAATATTTATCTTACTGTTCGTATACTGTATGTACTAGTGCATATATCATGTTTTTGAATTTTTAACGCATATCACTGTTCAAATTGAAAAAGAAAATATATTAAATTTTTCATTAACTAACATATGTATATATTTGTATTTGTTTTTATTTAGTTTTGTTCATTATTTCATACATTTGTTCACATTATACCTATTTTATGTATTTTTTGGAATGCATATTAAGATTAATTTCCTATTTTGTTATACATTTTTCTGTTCTTTTTTTTTTTGAGTTTATTTTACATTTATCTTACAAAATTGTATAAACAATACATACATATACTTGTATTAATGCTTTAAATTTGAATCTATATGAGAGATCTTAAATACCAAATTTGTCTGTCAAGTAAGTTGCAATTAAATTTTTCTTGTAAATGTACAACATTATAATATGATGTATTCATATATCTGTATACGTACACTTGTACACTCTTACTCGTATATATATAAATGAGAGAAAAAATTTTTAGTTCATTTACCATAATCATGATGATTGTCGTATACTAAATCAAAATTAGCAAAATTATCATACATAATATAAATATTGCACATTATACATACGTATATCTATATTATATAAAGTATCGATATAGTATGTATATATAAAATTTTACATTATATTATATGCATAACTTGAATATCTCTACAAATTTATATATGTACGAGTATTTCACATTACGTTTATTTATTAGTATGAATATAATCTTAACATTTTAAGATAAAATAAAATAAAATAAACAAATAAACAAAAACCTGAAACAAATATAATATCTAAATATACTAGTAAACAAACATATATGTACATACATAAATATTTTTGTATAAATTTGTTTTAATTTTTTTTGTTTTTTTTTTGATTTTTTCTGGATATATTCATTGACATAGTACACGGTATTTACATGATAGGTATTATGGCACCATTCATTTCAAAAATAAAAGTACATATTATAGAAGAAAAGTTTCTCTTTTACTTCTGTATAAGTACATTACTTGTAGAATGTAAATGTAAAGTTATTCACAAAAACAAGAAAAATAAAAGTAAACAAATTTGAAAAATTACATACCTTTATACACATATACATTAAATGTATGTACTTGTATCTACATGTTTTTATTGCTAGACATACAAACAACCAAAAAAAAAATTACTTTTCTTTTTTAGTTGCAGACATAGGTATTACCAATTACACTAAAAATAGAAGAAAAAATATTTTATTTACCACCGTGTGCACATATATAATGTCATGTCATGCATGCATTTAAATAATGTACTATATACAATGATGTACATACAAATGCATAGGTGATATGCATATGCATATATATGTATATAATATATATACATATATATATAGATTTATTTCCTTGCAATATTAGATATTTATAAGAATTGTACATACATATCTATATAATTTCATTAAACTTCTATTTTCGTTTATTTATATACTCGTATATTTCTTGTTAAAATGTATTTTATTTAAATATATCTATACATTGTATATATTATATGTATACCTACTTAGTATTTGTAATATATGTATGTAAATAAACTTTATTTTTTATTTTCTTTTTCTTAAAAATTACGATTTACCTTTTTTCTATATAAAAATAAGTACGTTATGTGTATAAAATCGAAAATATTCATTTGACATATGGCACATTACACACACAAACACACACATTTATGGTACTTTACAGCTTGTACAAATATGTACATACTTACATCTATGCATCTAGCATGAATGTTTTTAAAGTCAAATATTATATAAACTTTAAAAAAATAAAAAATAAATAAATTTAAAGAGCAACTTTCAATACAAAAATTTCGAAGATACAATCAATGTACATATATTGTATAACCGAACAGAATGAGTAGGTACAAAAAAAATGTTCGAAATGTACTCGTGTACCAGTATAAGCACGTGAATACATTTTTTTTAATTTTTGTTTATAGTTCAATTCAGCATTCGATTTAAATAAAGCAAAGAAACGAAAGAAATTTTCTTGATATTCAATTTCAATTAACATTTCAAAGAATTTTCATCATTGAAACTATTATTATGTACTCGCCATATAACTCGTGTTTAGTATTCAGGATTTGAATATGAAAAATTAAACAAACTAACGATTAGAAAGATTTTATTTTTTTAAAAGAAAAAAAAAAAAATTGAAATTCTTGTAATTAAATATTTGCACAGTTCACTACAGGCATCTATAGGTATATGTACCTACCTAATATAAATATAATATTGATAATATCTAATAATTGTATTTTGAGCACAGTCAGATAACAAAATGATCGAATAACTTTAGGATATTTTCTATAGAACATATAGAACAAATCTGTACATACAAAATAATTAATTATCTTTATTATTTTTTATTAATTTTTTTTTTAAGTTTTTTAAGTAAAATATCTTTTTCTTTAATTTGTTACAAGAGAAATATATTACACCTTTTTTTTTTATTCCAAACACTCTACACAAACTGAATGTTGACTCAATCAAATGCAAAATCGTACATAGTTATGCTATTACATATACTTGATTCTAAACATGCATAATTATATTATACTCATATGTATGTTTTTTTTTCTAACGTTGCTTTTTAATATTTTCCGTATTTTTATGTATTTTTAAAAAATTCATTGTTCATGTGCTCGTTATTTAACTCGTTTTTTTTCCATAAATTTTAATTTAATTTCGTTTTCTGTTTTTTATTTTTTATTTATTTTTTTTTTAAATCTTTTTCTTTTGTTGCGTATTTCTTATGCTAAATATAGTAGCAATCAAAATAGCACGTTAGTGTCGTTTAGTGATATAATCGCAATATTACTTATCATTATAGAACACTTATCATATTTTATGCATACTACATGTACTCATGTATTTAACATTCAAATATCAAATCTATTTATTTATAAAAATGAATGTGTGTACAACATTTGAAATTCTATTCTCATTGTGCTTTATTATAAATGTTGTCGTGTACGAAAAGAAATATACATATGTATGTATGTATACATATTGTGTATACATATATCGGAGCAAACACATATTTTTCACCTGATGCATTAATATTTACGAGTATAGATAGATTGCGTATTAGTAGAGTAGACAGAACATTATTTCATATATAATATGTTACATACTTTTATAGCGCATATTGAGATAAACAAAAAAAAAATGGAAAAACAAGTTTGTTATTAGGTGATCAACATAACTTTTTTATTGAAAATGTCCCTGATCAATTACATCAACCTTCTTATTTTTTTTTATTATTATTATTATTTTTATTCATATGATATTACAACGAGTATGTATCACATTCATTAATTTCCTTTTGATATTTTTAATATTTAATAGTAACGAATATAATACATAATAATTATTTTGATATTCTGCATTTTAATACAGTTCAATAAATTGATTACATAAATACGAAAATTAATTGCGTGTACATACCTATAATAATGTCCGTCTGCACTCTTTAATTTATATTCTTTTTACATTTTCTTTTAATTTAATTAATTATTTTTTATTCTCAAATTCTAAGTAGTCGTATTAATTTCTAGTTTCATCAATTTTTTAAATACATATACTAAATCGAATCTGTGTATCAAATAAAAATAGAAAACCATTTGGTCGACAAAATGAAAATATGTGCAGTGTATATACGAATGCATTATGTGCAGATATTCTAGCATTTAAAAACGAAAAAAAAAATCAATTTTGTTTTATAAATAGAACATATTCGCATGTGCAGATTATTGAACTGAAATTGTATTAATTAATCAATTTATATTTATCGATAGCAATTACTTTAGAACAAAAAAAACAACTAATTCCAATTTGAATTTTTTAGTTGAAATTTTCCTCATTATGAAAATTGAATTTGAATTGAAATAAAAAAATAATTTAATTTGAAAAATATCAAGTAAATTAGAATAAAAATTACATAATTATTGTCTTAAAATTCATTTAAATTTAAAACCAATCAAATATATATGTATGTTAATTAAAAATATTTACATCTTATACTATTGACACACTGCACAGATAAACCATGGTTATCTCAAATGGTTTATCGATAACTTGTTATAGGTGACACATTTAAATTGAGGTGAACTAGTTTATGTATTCATACGACACCTGTCGAGATAAATTCAAACACTAATTCTTCTTCATCTAGTCAGCCTCAGCATGTTAGCTGAAATTTGGTCTGACAGTTTGTTTAAATATAATATAAAAAAAAAATAACACAAACGTCAAAGATAACTGAGTTCAAACTTGGTTAACAAGATAACTGAGTTATAGAAACTCGGTTAACTTAACCGAGTTCTGAAAGTCAGTTATCGCAAAGATAAACCAAAAAACTGAGATAACCATGGTTTATCTCTGCAGTGTGTCAATAGTATTAGACTACTTATTTGAGATAATTTTAGTTTTTTATATAATCTGTATTCATATACAAAATGTAAATACTTATTTTTGTATTTCCTTAATTATTTTTCAACGTCTCAAATTAAGAACATCTTTTTACAAAAAAAAAATATAAATAAATATCTAGGAAAATACACTCAATGCTATAAAAATTTTTTTGTTGGATTAGATAAAAAGACATAATCTGTAAAAATTATAATCTATTATATTTCTTCCTGCAAAACAAAACAAAAAAAAACATTAGAGCGCCAAGGTTATGTGTGTCATACCTAGCTCTAAACAAAAGAAAAAATTCATAGACGTACGTAATGTTTTACGAACTTTTGAAAAAAAAAAAAACAACGTCAATTTTGTTCCGAAATTAGATTTTTTCAAATATTATTGTATATATATATTTGGTGTACAAATACGTAATACTGGTAATACATACATTAATATCTATATACGTACATAAATATGTGCGGAATGAAAAATGAATTTTTACTCCCACAGAAAATTTAATAATAAATTTTTTTTTTTACTAATAAAAAGATTTTTTCCCATCTAATTGTTATTATAGTGGTAGTATTATTTTCTTAATAATACGATCATTTGTATACTCGTACGCAGAATATTATAGAGAAAGTAAATTTATTTTTTTTTTTTATTGGACACCAACAAATCATTTTCTAGACATGTCTAATAGAAAATATTCGTGCATGTACTTATACGTACATACTTATGATACATTTATACGAATAAGTAAGACAATGACATTTTCAATAGATCACGTAGTGATTGATCCTAATTAAATGTAATACTTGGTAATACTACAATGTAAAGTATTCACTTCGAAAATAAAATAAACTTTATTGTTTGTTCGATATATGTAGGTACGTACATTTCTCTTCATTAGAAAAACTGAAAGATTTATCTAATCCACTTTATTCCTATAATTGAAAATGTCATCTTTACATCATAAATCTAATAAAATTAAATTTCAAATGTTTATTATATAAGTACATATACTGAACAAACGGTAACATGTATATGTTCCCATATTTGATGAAAATCAAGTACAATAAAAGTACTTAATGGAAAACAAAAATAAATTATATTAATATAAATAAAAATTATTATTATTATAAAAATAAAAATAAATAAAGTTGAAAACATTTTATTTTAGTGCTCTTATAAACTTTCACCACCACAACAATATTTTCTCCTCAATATAGTAATAAGTAATGCCAGTAATACCATATGCCTTAAGGCCATAAGTGTATTTTTGTACACTGAATTTTGTGAATTAGAGAGAAAGAGACATTCTTTTACTATATCGCATTCTTATTTTGTTTTTAAAACAAAAATTAAATAAATAAATAAAAATAAAATCTTAATCAAAATCATTTTTGACAATTTAAAAATAACTTTTGTTAACATTTTTATTAATTTTTTTTTTAAATTTTTTTCACATGATCTCGTAAAATTTACATTTTATAAGTGTTATTCTTATACGCACTTATATATTACTATACTATATTTTTTTTAAAAGAGAATAATTATTCATAAAAAAAAATAAATAAATAAAATAAAAAACTTAAAAAAAAATCAAACATCTTTTATTTTATCAGTTATTGTCAGTTGTAAAATAAAGTTTAAATATAATTATTTCAACAAGGTCATTAAAAAATATGTATCATATTGTTATTATTAAGAATACATATAACATATGCGTAAACTGTTTTAAACGCTGAAACTAATTAACCGCGTGAAACCATAGCAAGAAAACATAAAGTAAAACAAAAATTATAAATGAAAATATTACATATGTATCTAATGTATGTAATCTCTATATGACTAATTAAATTACATTTTTGGTACATAGCCTTGTGAAAATGATAAATATATGTATTTCATGGTTTAACAAAAATGAAATGAAAAAGAAAAATTTTAAATAATCAAACAAATTTCATAAAATTTATTTTCTTTTCAAATTTCAAAAATGTTTTCATTGTGTAAATTTTATTAAATTTATTCGTATATAAATACACATATTTGTGAGTTAATAATGATTTGAATTGATAATTTATTTATTTGAGAACAATTTACTAAAAGAAAAAAATATTTAAAAAAAAAAATTAAAAATTTTAAAATATTATATACTCGTACATGTGTGTAAAAATATTGCCAAAAAATTTGTTTATCTTCAGTTTTTTATGGTGCGAAAAGTGTAGACAGACATAATGTAATATATGTATATACACTCACCAATGTTACTGAATAAATTTACAATATTTATTAATATACAAAAAATTTTTTATATTTTTATAATTATTAAATCAAATCAAATCAAATTTTGTATTTCATATTAAATTTTTAAAAAAGTAATGATAAAAAATTTTAATGCGAATTTTCTAATATCTACGCATTAAACGCATTTAAGGAATTTTATACTTTCTAAGACTTTTCCTATATTGATCGCAATTTCTATTTTGTGTAGTAAAATTATAAAATATTAAGCAAAATAATTTGTATTCTACGTCAAATGTGGTCAAATGGAGTAGAAGTCAACTGAAAAAAAAAAATACGCAGAAAATATTTTCATTTTTATGAAATACATTCCTAGATAATGTACTTACACATCGTATATTAATAACCAAATTTTTAATATTTGTATAAAATTTTCTGAATTATATTTTTTACATTTAATAACATTTTTATATCATTTCAAAACTTTTTCAATTCATATTTTTTATTTTAATCTTTGAGTAAATAAAAAACATATATGAATGAGTAAATTCTCATTTTCTATCAAGAATATATTTCATATTATATATAAGCATACAAGTGTGTGTGTAAACGCATCTAAATATACAATTATTTAATGAGTACACACATACGTACATATATTGGTGAGTTAGAATATTTTTAATTTTTTTTTTTTTTCAATTTTAATGTTTTTTGAACTTAATCAACCGTGTAATTACAAATAATTTTCACTTCATAATTTACTTTTTTAAATTACAAATAAATACAGAACTACATAAGTATATAAAAGTTTTATGTAATATTAACTAAGTAAATTTATGTATAATAAGTAATAACGACACCATCAATGATAATTTTATGCACACAAATATATACATATACATATATATATATATAAATATGTACACACAAGTATTAAATTTATTTGATATACAAGTAAATAATATGTTAAAAATGTATGAAAATTATAATAAAAAAATGTAAAGAAAAAAATATTTCCATTCATAAGATAATTATTTAAATTCTTATCAAGTTATAAATTTTTTAAAATTTATGAATTACTTTTTACACAATAAATAATGTTCAGATGTATACATATGTAAAAAATAGCCGGTTTAATTTACTCGAATACATTTACATACATATGTATACGAACATGGACGTAAGAAGCAATCACTTTAAATTTCTTTTGACAAAGTTAACCGACCATTTAAACGACTATTATACTTATGAAGATCACCTGTATAAATCAATATAAATGTTATACATACATTATATATACAGCACTTGCTCGTGCAAGCATATATACGTTTATGTGTAACGTATTTGATTGAATCTTATGATGAAAATGAAGAAAAATTCTTAATTGCAAAAAAATATTTTTTTTTTTTATATTATGTACATACACAGACACTTATATACTTGTAATTTTAATTCAATCATTATTGAAGTACATATTATTTTTATCGTAATCAAGAAAATATTTAAAAAATACAAAGTATATCCACATATAAAAGAAATTTATTAACCAACTTCTCTACACAGGAGCAAAACAAAAAATAAGTAAATGAAATATAAAATAATTTATACAGCTTACAATTATATAAAAAAGAAAAAAAAATAAAAACGTACACAAATACATACGAAAAAAAAAATTGTATTTTAATAAAAATTAAAACTGAAAAACCAGTCTGAAATATTATTATGCGTATACAAAGGTGTATATAATGTATTTTTGCAACCAGAGAGAATCGATTACACTCTTCATCGTCCTATTAATATAATGCTCGTATAGAATGTACGTACACATACATTTTACATATTATAATTAAAAAAAAAGGAAAATGTTTTTTTTTTATATAAATTAAATGGATCAGTTATCATCGATATTCATCACATCGGTATCATCATCGTATTTGCAATCGTCAGCGCCTCAGCATCATGCAATATTTTTCTATAGGTTTAATCAATTCGAAATGCAATTTATTTTTATATTTGCAAATTATATATACATTCACACACACACATCCATACACACGAGTATATTATATGCATGCATTCATATTTAGATTTCAAGTATAGATTACAATTTTTTTTTTTTTTGTTTCTATTCCTTTCATTTTAATTCTTGTAATCATACAACATATACATATACAATCGCGTATATAATATATACACATGAAAAAGTATATCAAATAACATGATTCTCTAGTTAAATGTTTTCTGAAATCAATTACTACAAAATTTGAATCAAATTGAATCACACTACACTACAATCTGTATCACATTTTTCCAGTGATTAAGTTATTACATAGAAAGGAATGAAAAGAAATTGCAATATTTTATTTAGCTGCAATCACTGAAATGCTGTTTTGTTTAAATTTTTAATCTAAAAATAATTGTACAATACATACATATTTTAAATTGAAAAATTCTAGCTTATTGTAGACATGTATGTACGTATGTGTTCTTTATTTCTTTTGATAAATGTGTCTGCTGAAATTCATTGCGTGTTTAAATAAGTAAAAATTTTGTATTTTTTTTTTTACAAAAATAGCAAAGAAAATAACTAAATTCTGTCGACCTTAGAAGTTATATCTACATAAAAGTTACACTTAACAGAGTAAATTACTTAGTTAATTTTTTTTTTCATACATGCAGTTTACATCGTCTAGTCAAAAAACATTCATTCTTTGTTTTTAATTTGTGAAATAAATAAATAAAAAATATAAAAAATACAATCATTTTATTGTAAATATTAAAAAGTTTTTAAAGAATAATTTTATTATTTACATATTTCCCATGGAATACAAACTTATTGTTGTATGATTTTATATTTTTTTCATATTTCCTAATACATAGTTCAACTTTATTATTTTCTCAATGTTTAACATCATAAATTCATCATAACCATATAAATAAAGTGTAAATGTATGTATAATAATATGCTTTTATGTGGTTTTTTTTTAACTTGATGTTATATAAGAATAAAACTTATTGGCATAACCGAAAAAAAAATGAATTGTTTTATTGAATCTTTAATGTCTTTATTACTTTTACATGTATTTCTAGATTTCAAATTTCAAGCATACTATGTATATGTACATAGCTATTATACATATATGTACGTAGTAACTTCAATTTTCTTTAAGAAATTATCTAAGTAATTTATTACAGTCAAATTCCTCTAAGTCGAAATTCCTGTAATTCGAATTTTCCTCTATCTCGAATTTTACAGACATTTTTTTGCGTTCCCTTGAAATTTTCATAGTTAAATCATCCTCTAAGTCGAAATTCCTCTAAGTCAAATATTCCTCTAACTCAACATTTTTGTCAAGTTTTTGTCGATCTTTAAATTCCCTTAACTCGAATTTAAACATGAAACAGTGCTTTAAATTTCTATACATACATACATATTTGGATACATTTATTTCTAGTTAGTTTAACACTTGTTCTATGATGCAAAACATGATTATTCATGTTCACTTTTGTTTGGCTTGTGTATATACAATATGCAAAAATTACAATGAAGAATCAATATCTGTTTGTTTGCGAATTCTGTAATGCAAAACATGATCATTCTGATTTAGAAAATGCCATTCAAATATTACAGAATGCTATTGAAATGACTCCTGGTGTTCCTGATGAGGTGCATGTTAGCTTGTATAAATTAGAAACCTTTTTTAAGCAAAAAAATATAAATTTTCAATCAAAAATAACTGATTTTTTCTCAAAATAAATTAAATAAATATGTACATATCTAAACATGTATGCCCACTGTTTTTTTTTCGTATCATACATATTTTTCAAAAAAAAAAAACTTATTTTTTATTTATGCCATTTTTGTAAAAATTTATCTAATAAATTGTATGAATTTTATTTATTGATTTAATCCACCTAAAATAATTTTTTTTTTCAATCCCTCTAACTCAAAATTCTTCTAAAATCCCTCTAACTCGAAGTAATTTTGATGGCAGTTGACGATTCGAGTTAGAGGAATTTGACTGTATTTCTTATGTGTATTGCAATTAAAAATACAAAATAATTTATGTTCAATTAAAAAATGTACATCCATAATCGCATACGCATACATAAATATACATATACATATAAGAAGAGTGCACAATATGCAATAAAAGGTATATTAAATAGTAATTTAATTTGCATGAAATATACATGAAAAATATTTAATATCCTCCATATCTTTTTATAATACTTTTTTTTTAATATCTCAGCTAGAGATACATATTATTGTCAAATCCTTTCTCACTTTTTTATATTTTCCTTCCCATCAGTTTTCTTTTCAATCGTACACTGATACAAGTATATGTATATGTATATATATATATGTATATAGGCAATAAATTATTATTATCTAGAGAGATCAAAACATTCTTCTCATCTTTTCTTTTTTATAGGTATTTCTTTTGATTATTTTAATGGCGTTTTTTTAGCATTGAAAAGATATACTAATAGATAATAAATACATAATATAAATAAATATTTTTTTTAAAATTAATTTGCGGTTCTAAATCAATATAAAACGAACATACTTATAGATATAAACATATGTATATTAACCGTTACACGAGTTTTATATAGGTAAAATTTAAAAGAAATATATGTACATATATCTATGTATACGTATATATGAATGCATACATATATTTTTTATATTACACAAATGAACATACGTATGTATATAACTGTAATGTAATGTAATTAAACATTATGTTAAGATGAAAACGGTAATAAAGGATAGATTTAAAATATGATATGCGCAAGTAAGTGGATTATGCATATACTCGTATAAGTAGTTTATATGGTGGTGATTGGGTGACAGTGTTGTTAATTTATCATTTAACATAACATATTTTTTATTTTATTTTACATTTTTTTTTTTCATATTTTTTTCTTTCTATTTTCTTTTAAAACATTATCATCACATATTTAATTACAGATTAATAACATACAGTAACATTAATATTATTAACAGCTAACACAACGTATGAGAAATGAAAGACCGATGAATATAAAACCAAGTAGCAGTTTATCTTTCAGATTTTAATTTGTACTTTTTTTTTGTAAATGTTTTTTCTTAGTTTTATATAAGTTCATTAGATATACGTGAATGTGACTATGCATATGTAGATATATGTATCTGTATACCTACAAATTGTATAACTATATAGTGTAAGTGCTAGTAAAAATACCGTGATTATATATTTTCTAATTTAATATAATTTGACATTTAATTAGGTATTCATTTTTTATTGGCATTGTAAGCACATATTTGTGGTTTGAAAAATTAATACACAAAAGATCGAAATGTGCTAAGTATATCTATCTAATGTATGTACATACATATAATATTTCGAATTGTTGAAGTTAAGTATTCTTGTACGCAAAAAAAAAAAAAAATTATAAACTTTTACTGTACCTACTCATTTACATGCATTAATTAAAAATATATGTATGTATATCATTACAATTTTATAATCATACAAAATACTACTTATTATCGCCATCATTAACATCATCTCATTATCATCGTCATCATTCTCATCATCATAACTCATATCAGATCAAGACAAGTCACGGTCATAATCAATAAAATTGTTCCACATTTATTTTTTTCTTATTTAGTTTTTAGTGATTTTTAATTTATTTTCCTGCTTCTCATTAATATGCATATCATCGATATCGAAATATATGCTATGAGTGTGTATACATAAATGTAATGTTTTATTCATTTTTATGACTTTTCTAAATATTACATATTATTTTTATCATAATAATTGAATGTATTTTTGAATCTTATAAAAATGTACACCACACATACTACAACCATAATTGTATCAAATCACAGCACAGCAAAATTTGTTTAAATTATTAAAAGAATATAGAAAAATATACATATATATGTACATATATGTGCACATACTTATAGATAGTACATAAATGTTTATAGGAGTATCCATCATTTAATTTTGAAAAAAGGCCCAATTCAATTTTATTTATTTATTTCGATAATAAAAACGGTTAAAATATTTTTTTAAGTATTTTTCCTTTTTGAATTTCAATTATTTATGTGCATGTACAGTATAGATAATAAAATATCGAATACAATTCTAAAGTACTTACACAATGCATATGTGTGTGTGTATGTTATAACTAGTGATGATAAAACGAAAATGATCCGTATGGTATCATCGTCATTCAAATGATAATTTTTTGATTTCAATATAAAAATTTAAATTACAAATTATTTTTATTTTATTAGCCCTTTTCACATATTATGTACATCAATAAAATAAATGTATCTAAATATAAAATAAACAAACAAGCGAACAAAAAGTCTTTCTCTATTATTATTTTTAATAATATAATACGTAAATGTAGTATGTACTACTGTGTCCAAAAAATAAGGTGACATTGTATTTATTTTGAAAATTCTTTATTTATTATTCCAAGTCAATTTCATCCCCTTCAAAGTAATCCCCTCCCGATGCAATGCACTTATGCCAACGGATTTTCCAATTTTCGAAACACTGATTGTAGTCACTTTCCGGGATGGCCTTCAGTTCCGTCTTCGCTGCGGCTTGAATCTCCTCTATCGTATCAAAACGGTGTCCCCGGAGCGGTCTTTTGAGCTTGCTGAACAGCCAAAAGTCACACGGCGCCAGATCAGGTGAATACGGTGGTTGTGGAACGATATGGGTCGAGTTTTTGGCGAAATGATCACGAATTACGAATGCAGTATGGGATGGTGCATTATCGTGGTGTAAAAACCAAGAATTGTCTTTCCACAATTCCGGCCTTTTTAGGCGAATAGCGTTACGCAAACGACGCATAACATTCAAATAATATTCCTTATTGACTGTTTGGCCCGGCGGAAGGAATTCATAATGCACAACACCACGATAATCGAAGAAAACAGTCAACATGACCTTGATTTTTGAGCGACTTTGGCGCGATTTTTTTGGTTTCGGCTCCCCTTTGGCACGATATTCGCTCGATTGATCGCTTGTTTCGGGGTCGTAAGCATAGATCCAAGTCTCGTCTCCAGTGATTATGCGTTCCATCTTATTCTGATAGTCAGAAAGCATCGTTTCACACACTTCAACACGACGCCTCTTTTCCAAAAAATTCAATGTTTTCGGTACCAGTCGAGATTGTACGCGCTTGAGGCCCAAAACATCCTTTAAAATGGTATTGACCGAGCCTTTCGATATGCCAACCTCATCAGCAAGGTCTCTAATCGTTGTACGGCGGTTTCCCAGCACCAAATCTTTGATTTGTTGGACGTGAGTTTCGTCGGTTGAGGTTGATGGTCGCCCAGGACGCTCTTCGTCTTCGACACGTTCACGGCCGGCTTGGAACTCACTATACCACTTGTAAACATTTTTTTTAGACATAGCTTCATCACCAAAAGCTTTCTGCACCATCCTCAACGTATCCGCAGCAGAAAATTGATTCCGCAAACAAAATTTAATGCAAATTCTTTGCTCAACAAATTTCGACATCGCAAAAAACGAAAAACTAACTTTTATCAGCTCACAAAACAATGCGTATCTCAAACACTAATGAATATTTTGACATGTAAATTTGACATAAATGTCACTGACAGTATTACCAATCTACAAAAAAAAAATAATTCTTGAAATCATTCGACGAACGCAGTTTAAATACAATGTCACCTTATTTTTTGGACACAGTAGTATATATGCATGATAAAAATATAAAAACCAAAATAACATAATGACCATGTATCATTTTTTAAAACCTGACAATAATAATAATAATAATAATAAATACAACATATACATATACATATGATGGTGTTACGATCATATTTTTTTCTTTTGAATTTTATCTTTAAATATTTTACTTCACTTCTTTACACATACAATATACAATTAAGGTAATGCATGTGTTATATGCTCGATTTTTTTTTAAACTTTTTACTTTTTATTTATAATAATCAAATTAAATATTTTTGTATATTTTTTAAAAATTTAAATACAAATACAAATACGAGCGCATATAATTATGTTTACCCAAATATTATAAATGCAAGTATGTTACCAAATGTAATGAAATTCATATTTAGTATATGACAATATCATATTAAAAATAAGATAATCATCGATCGAAACTAAAAATAAAATTTTTCAAATTTATAATGAATAAAATATCATTGGCACATTACTCGTAAATACATACATGAATTTGATTTCGGAAGTTTATTTTATTCAATAATTGAATGCTCAGTTTTTTGTCGATTGTTCAAAAATAATGAATGTATGTATGTATGTACACACTACACGTATACAATTTATATCTATATTTTTAAATTTTACAATATTAAAAAGAATTTTTTTTTATAATTATTTATTCAATTTATTCATGATCATTATTATAACTTTCTAATTGATTTTAAAATATACATAAAAAAAAACGCAGATACTCTCCATATTTATTGTTAATTCGAATTTCAGTTATAAAGAAAAGTATTTTGAAAAAAAATTCACATACAATACGATATTACAATATTTATGGTTATAGTTCGTATTATCATACGAATGGAAATGATCATTAAATATAACATCGTTACAAGTTTATCAATAAATACACTTAATTCGCTTGTAAATATGTATGTGTGTATATTAAACATTTTTTTTTTACAAATTTTCACAATCTCTATTACAAATTTGAATACTTAAATCCTAAATCCAATTGATAATAACATTCCTATATAAGAAGAAACATTTTTCTTTTAATTTTTTAATGTAAATAAATTACATTTTAAGAAAATCGAATATATTCAAGGATTAGAAAATTGCAAAAATTTTGTATACGAGTATTTTTATGTAGGTATCTACTACGATACTACACAATTTGATACCAGCTAATTATTCACATATTTTACTACATCAATTTTATGTATGCATGTATACAATAAATGACGATTGTATGGAATTTAAATTGAACTTTTATATTATGTAATACAAAAAAAAAAAAAAAAGAAAAAAAGGAAAATCGTAAATAAACAATTTGGTAAAATGTATACCTTTATGTGCATACATATAATATGATTTGAAGCATTTGGAAGTATGTTTATTTATAAAAAGATCACCTACTGTATTGATATCATGCAACTAACAAATTACAAATCTCCTATAGTTTTTCAGATTCTTCTAATTGCAACCACTGTCCACACCAGAAATTCAAAAACATAAATAAATTACAAATACTTACTCGAGCGCATATTATACCTTTTACCTATAATACCGCTATGACTATGACTAATCAAAATAAATAAATTACGTGAATTGAATTTAAATAAAAATGTATTCTTCTCATTAATAAAATATTCATGTTCCTTATTCTCCTTAATTCATTTTGTTTTATTTTTATTGTTATTTTCGATATACGAATATGTATTGTAAAAATATAAAAATGTTCGTTATACGTTGTTAAATTTAATTTATAAATATGTGTATATAACATTTAATATACGTACAATTACAATTTTCTCTGTTATTTTATTATTCCTTTAACTTAACTTTTGCTAAAATTACTGTTTCTTCTGTAATTATATAGTATTTAAAATGTTTTTTTTTTTATTTTGCAAAAAATAAATATGTGATGCACGAGCGTACGACGTACGCAGGTATTATGTTATATACATTCGTATGCGTAACATTCGAAATATGTACACAGAGTTGCATGGGCATATTGAAAAAAATACTTGAATTTAACGATTTTGGTAAAATGTAGAATGTGGGGATACCTTATAATTTAAAAACAATATTTATTACATACACAGGTACATAAAATATGGTTTATATTTATATCATATATATATACAGTGGTTACAAAAATTATTTGTGTATAGCAAAGATGTTTTCCTTTTTCTTCCTATTCCTGCACTATTTTGCACAATTGGTTTTTTTTTTTTTATTAAGGACTTGATATAAAATGTTATTTTTGTGAACATTATACACTTTATATCTAAGTTTTTACACAGAAATACCATTGTTATATATTACAACAACGAGAATAGCTCAGTTTTCACTTTTCTCGACATTTATACTTTTAATATTCGCTTAACGTGCTTCAAAGTCAAAACAAAATGAATAATTTTCATCTTAATAATCATATTATTAATAAAATCAAAATCAATAAATCGATAAGTCCCGTTAATTCTTAGAATACTTTATGCAGGAGTACAAATAATTTTTGTAATAATCAAATTATGTTTTTTTTTCTTTTTGGTTCTAAGAATAGATAATACTGTTTTTTTTATTATGGCGTATTTATAAGTGTTTGAAAAAATAAGTTTATAAATTTCAAAGTATTAAAACTGTTCAAATCCAAGTTACAGTATTTTATTTATGAACAAATAATTTTTGTAATCACTGTATATCAAATGCATATTATATCAATGAATATACAAATTTATATGTTCAAGTACATGCATATTTAATTACTTTTACTTAAATATGTATGTATCATGTATGCATCATTATACAACAAGAAGGTATACCTTTGTCTTTTAAAAGTATATAAGTATGTACATAATTTTTATTTTAATACACGACAATGACGTACAACTATTATTATAATGTAGAATGGAATGTAACATATAACTAATTATCAAAAATAAAAAGTAAAAATAATGCACAATAATCTAAGGTAGATAATTCTTTATTTCGTTGCATTTGTTTTATTACTGTGTTAATTTATATGTTTCAATTTCATATATCTAAGGAAAAATTTATTAAATCAATATGTGTAATGTAATACATACATTTTGTTAAGTAAAATGTAAAATAAAATAAAATAAATACTAATACACATACATACACATGATTACATATGTTTAACTTGTAAAATTACAATGTTAATTCTTAATGTGTTGTATATGCATATATAATGTAATATTCAAAAAATATAACAAATATGTTTACATGGGCATACACATTATGTATATATGTATGTGTGTATGTATGTATGTATGTATGTATATGCTTGTGATAGATATTTGCTGCTAATTAATAAGTACAGAGAGTGCATTAATTTATACAAAATTACAAATCATTGCAAATATATAAAATTAGGAATATACATACATTCATCTATAATGTTTATATATATACATCTGAATGTAGATATATACACATGCACATACGAAGAATATTAATGTTTTCTGTCTTAACGCTTATTTATATTTTCATTATATACAACATACATATAGCATTTTATATACTCGTATACACACATCTAATATAATCGTCTCGTTATTATAAGTATATTATGTATGTAGCTATACATACAATGTTTACAGATTTCATAAAATATGTATAATATGTTATTTACAAACATATACGATTGTAATATAATGATTTTGCAAAATATATTTTTCAAGATCGTTCACATTTTCACGGTAAAAATTTAATACCTTTATTTACATTATTTATATGTATGTATACATATAATAACATGGTATAATTTACAAAATTCATAAATACATATATGTATATGAATGTATGTACTACATATGCTTAATGTTTTATACATACTTTTATGTATGTACATCAACATACACATTTCATATTTATATCTCGTATGATTATTAAATATATTTTTTATGTGCGTACGTACATATGTATAACAATGCACTTTATAAGGTCCTTCAATAAATGAATTGAATTTAATTAAAATAAAAATAAAAAAAAAAAATAATCTAAAACAAATGTACATACATACATACATCCAAATGTGTTTATTTATGCGTGTATATCACTATCAAATATAGAATATGTAATGTGTAATGTAAAGTAATGGAATGAAATTAATTCGTATTCATTCATTCGTATTATATGTACATCATGAGAAATTTTTTAAATTTTTTACTCTTCTTGTAATACGTATACAGTATACGGACGTATTTATATTATTCATATAGATAATCACACAATATATAATCTATATACATAAATATAAAGAATGTATGCATACATACATGAATTAAATTTCGAAATTCACCTACGTACTTGAAAATGATTTAAAAATTTCAAGTTACATCCTACTCAAATTAATCTTGAATACAAGCAAGTTTAAAATCATAAATATGTACATACATATTAATACAGAAAAATTATATTATGCTCCACTTTTATAATATCAGAGTATATATTCATTTGATTATTATTGTTTATTATTGTTGAATAACTTATACAGGCTAGGCTGTATTTGTATTTGAAAGGGGAGGAAAATGGGTTTGTAATTTATTGTATGCAGATACTTATATCTTATATTTTAAAAACTCGTATATACATATATGTATATACATATATATAAATATATACGAATTCGAGTATCTATATATTTTGATGTTAAAAAACGTAACGAAAATTGATACTACATGTGCATGTGATACACATAATTCTATATTTCTGTATATTGTATATTGTCATGTAAAATATATACAATTACATTATGTACAAGTTATTATAAATAACAATATACAATGACACCTATATACACACATAATATGTACTCGTATATTAAAATTTCTATACATGCAAATGTTCGTAAAAATATAATTCAATGTACTAGCTGCATATACTCGTAAAGTGCATTAAATTATTTATAATATAAATTTTTAATTTGATTTCATTTTAACACACCGGAAATCTTTCTTTAATGGATTATTCAAAAAAGAACTAAATTGAATGCACGAGTACGCAAGTACATAATATCTTAAATGTAATATCAGTTATTCGTGATTATTATTTCTGTTCCTAGCTTCTAATATGAGTATGAATATGTATACTTAAATATTACGCGATCTATATATACATTTTGTAGGGACATAATCTTTTAGATAAATTTATTTTTCTTCATTTTTTGCAAATAAATCTATTAAATTGTACATAAAATCCCATTAATATTGTAAAGTCAGCACGCATATGCATATTAAATAATCTAGTCATCATCATCATCATCATCATCATCATCATCATTTGCTCTTTATCATTTATTATCATAATTTAATTCATTCAAGAATTTTTACTTTACATTTATGTATAGGTATATTTATGTACATTAATACGTATATGTGTATAAATTTTTTTTTCCAGCACTCGTTAGTTTAGTCAAAGAGATTTTTTGATTTCTAAAATAGGCATTTTATAGATAAATAAATTTTTCATATTCATTTTATATGTATGTGTTTGAGAATATGAATGAATTTATTTAATATTATTCTTCATTCTTTATAATTTTCAATACATTTATGTAAGTATTTTACTGTGTGGGAGCACATGAATATGTATGTACATTTGTTTATTGATGGAAAAAGTAGATAATATTATAAGGAGGAAAATTTAAATTCAAAATGATCGGACTTTCAATACCATATACACATTGACTACTTTTATTTCTTTTCTAAAAATATGTATATGCACGTCACTATAAAAAGAAAGAAAGGAGGCCGAAAAAAATTGAATGTAGATCTAAGACAATAAGTATGTATGTATGTACATACATATACACTTTAAATAATATGTTTATGAATATACATATATATACGTATATAAATAAATAGACACAATCAAAATTATATATAGAGAGAGATATTTAAAATTATATGCCAAGAAAAGATACACCCACATAATACATTCATTAGTCAAGAAGTCAATAATTCTTCTCTCCTGTATTTATATAATGTACAAATGTAAATCGTGTAACATATTATATTATACATTCATTATTGTATTACAAATAATATATATGTACATATATACATTTAACATTTTATATTCATACATAAGAAGAATATACAAGTATATTAAACGTGAATTTCATTATGAACTTCTTATTAAATAGATGCTAGACAACATTAGTAGACTTCAAGTCCAACTTTTCAGATTACCACTTTAGGTAATAGATTATTATAAAGAATTTCTGTCTTTTTTTTTTTCTTTTTCTTCACAGTACTCGTACATGTTCATACATACTTCTTTCCTGCTGATTTATAATTCATATTACATATGTAACATACATACGAGTAGATAAATTATGTTTACTATATACATATATATGTATTTAGGATGCTTGTAACATAAAAATGACAATGCACTGAAAAATGCAGCAATAGCCACCACAACAGTATTCAACATAAATATATTAGTAGCAACAACACCATTATTACTACTACCTTTTATGTACATTATATAATTATATATTTATATACATTACATAAATATGTATATGATTTTTTTTAAAAGGAGGCAAAATATATATAACAATATAAATACACGCATTTTTTTTCTATTTTATGATAGATATATCCTCACATATTAAATGCGTGTATAGTGTACGTTAAATGAAAATGATAAACCGGCTTTGTATGTACATAATATGTACATATAAAATATGTATTACATGAATATATGTATATGCAAGTACATAAAAATAATAATAGTACATAATAGGTAATGGATGGTATTAATGTAATTATAATAAAGTTAGTAATATATACTAATAAAATATTCCAAAATGTGATAACATAAAAATTACAAAAGCTAGACAAAGTAGCACCACGTACTAGCCACCAATATTACATTATACGAGTTCACTATAGTATAGTGAAGGGAAAAATGTAATAAACTTTTATAGAAGAAAAAGTTGATTCTTTCAAAAAAAAAGTCTTTCTGGAAAATACAGAGAAAAATCTTTAAATATTCATGTGCGTTATAAAAACGTAATAACATAAAAGTAAAACATAACGTACCTGTTTATATTGAGGTAGAATTTTAAAATTCTATTTTAATTTCAAACTTATAATTTTATTCTTCAGTTAAAATAATAAAAATTATAATAAATTGCTAATTATAAAAATGAAAATCTTTGGGAATATTTTACTTCAAAAATTTTAACTATTCAATTTTTTATTTATATATTTCACGTTGAAATCTGAAGAATATTTTGTTGTATGCTCATGCCGTCTCATCCAAATTATAATAAATGTAAATATTTAGAAGTGAAGTATATATATCTACTTTAAATGACTTTATGACTTTAAATTGTAATCATAAATAAATGTATGAGTATAATTAGAAGAGAATATAAAATCTTTATTAATATCCACTTTATCAATTATTCATAGAAATCATTTTTAAAATTATACATAAATGTATTTCTATAATTATATTTTCAGTTATGTATTTAATTATGAAAGATAACTGAAATTGAATAATAAATTTCAAAAATAAAATTATCATTATAAATGTATGTATGTGCATACTCGTGTAATATGGCTCTAAAAGTATAAAATAAAAAGACTGTGTTAGTCTTCTCAGTTATTCTATTTTTATTTACCAAATATTTTCCAATATTTCTTCATAACACATTTTAATTGACTTCATGTAGATAAAAATAACTGTACTGTGATATATTCAAATTTAAAATTAATTCAAAAAAATCAAATTTATTTATTTTCTTCTTTTTTTTTTTTTGTTAAATCTTATAAATTCCTATAAATGGATTACAAAAATTTTCTAAATTATTTTCAATTACATAGCAATGTTCGCATAGAGAGTTTTTATATATACATACATATTTATGTATATGTATATTTTTCATTGATATGAATTTTCGATAACATTTTAACATGATCTAGAAAATAAATTGATCATGCATCTACATATATGTATGTGTACGTGTACGAGCATAACAAAACAACCCACTTTTTCTTTAGGAGAAAAACGGAACAACGAAACGAAATAATTTTTTTAAACAATTTTAGAGAAATTTTTCTTATGTATGTAAAGTAAATATAATATACAAAAATAAGCAAAAAATGTACATATGTATATACATAAATTTACAACTATATACAAGTACATGGGTATATGAATATCTTTGTATCATATCCTACACTACATAATAATATTCTGTTTATTTTGTGTGTACTGATTTTGCATTTGATTACGTTGATTGCATTATTGGGACTAGAACATGAAATCTACATATATATAAATATAAATATGTACTATGTGTATAAGAAAATGAAACAAACTTTTATAAGTGATCAGTCTTATAATATTATGTATACATACACATATAGAGTACATAGTGCATACATAGTAAGTAAATTGGAAGATTTGTATAAATCAGAAAATCGTATGTACATACATACATATAAAATGCTGCACTATACCTAAAACAAAAACCTAAAAAACCGTGAAGCAAAATAAGTAAATAAATTGTATATTATTTATGTACTACGTATACATATATAAAACATGATCTTGGTTTAAAAAAAAAATTGTTATAAATTTACTTAAAATGTTAGAATTTAAAATAATGCCTTAAATGTTTTTATGGTTTAAATTTTAAATTATATTTTTTTGCTTGACTTCCAGCTCCTACAAAACGTATAATCATATACTATATGTATGTATGTATGTACATATATGTAAATATATGCAAATGAATAACATGTATTTCTATACACCATATATGTAGTGAGAACACAACATACTCATATTTGTGTACATTATAAATACCTAGTATACTATTTAAAAAAATTGTAATAACAACAATAAGCAACAATGTTGCTTGATCGTGTTAACCAAAAAAAAAAAAAAAAACCAAAACGAAAAATATCTTGATAAAAGATTATATAAATAATGAAAAACAAAACAAGAAGTTTCTATAATACAATGTACTATAAGTAAATTAAGAAAATATGTGACATACTCATGTGTATAAAAAAACGTATTCATATTATGTACATAACTTTGTACTTATTATACGTATAGATGTATGTATGTATGTTGTATACCATATCTACTATGTATCATGTACGTGTATGTTACATATTTTTGTACTTGTTTCATATAACCATATAAATAATATTTTTTTATTTTCTGTAATTTTATTATAGTATACCTATCTACCTATATAAATTTATAAATTTTCCTTATATCAATCGATTTATAAAACCGATAATAATAAAAGTTGAAAAAGTGAAAAAAAAAGCAATCTAGAATACCTTTCATTTACGTTAGTGATTATTTTTTTATTATTCTCTCTGATGAATGCATTATACTCGAGTTTACATAAAAGCATATACATATGTACGTTACATGTACTACTTATGCATAATATATCTATGTAATCTACCTACATAACATACACACATATACATATTTACTATAAGATATCCATGAATAAAACGAAATTATCAATATATTTGCATGTTTTGACTTTTGTTCTTCTTTTGATATGCAACAGCAGCAATTTTTGCTGTGGCTGTTGTTTTAGTTGTTTTTGATTAATCCTTGATCTGTTTCTTTATTTTTAATGCAAAAACTATGAACATAACACAAAATGTCTACACATATATCTGTCTACATATTTGCTTTCTATTTTTTTTTTATTCATTTTTCTTTTCTTATAATATGTTAATTTATATTCATTTTTAAATATAGAAAAAAGATACAAAAAAAATTAAAATTTTATTTAAAAACAAAAATAGGCAAAATAGAAAATTTGAATAAATTCAATTTTGTAAGATGGTTTTTCTTTTTTTGTGTTTTTTCAAAACAAAATAATGATTTTTCTGATGATTAGATAAAATGATAATACTTAAATTGAACGAATATACATAGACATAAATACATGCCTGTGTACATTATATGAAATTACATATTATTTATATTTTGTATTTTATTATGCAAATAAATCGTTTGAATTTTATAAAATTATACTTTTGGTAATTGAAGATTTTAAAAAACAAAAAAATAAATAACATTTCACGATAAGCATAGTTTTATGCTCATTATAAATTATTCAAAATGTACATAGTACAGCTTACTATAATATCCTTAGGTTCGCATTGTCTAACCATATCACCCCTATGCTGACGCTGACAGTCGAGTCGTGTGACTGCGAAATTCCGTTGTCGTTGTCGTCTCGATTTTTATTCCGTATGCTGACAGTCGTGTGATCGTGATGTGACTGTAATAATTTGTCGTTTTTATTCGAGTCTCGAATAAGAAATTGTCATTTTGTTTGAATTTGAATATTTAAAATAGAATATATTTAAATAAAAAATAAAATATTTTTATTAAATGTTTTATTAAATTTATAATTAATAAGAAATAAATAAAATTAAAAAATATATAAATAAAAATGTTTAATTGAAACTATTCAACTTTAGTCATATAATATTTAGTATAAAAAAATTTAATAATAAACAAATATTATAAAATTAAAATGTTTAAATATTATCAAAAAAAAGTAAATTAATTTATTTTTATGTATAATTAATAAAAATTTTACTTAAACTTTTGGATTTTCCATACTTATTTTTGTTGTCATTGTCACTTCACTTCAAGGTACCGACTAAAAGTGACAATAAAACGACTACAAATACGACTGTCAGCATACAAGATACGACTGTTGTCTTGTCGTATTGAATCGAGATTTGAAGTAAATACGACTGTCAGCCAGCATACCAACTTCCAATTCCAAGTCTCGTCTCAGGTGAGAGAAAATACGACTGTCAGCATAGGGCTCGTCTTTTATTATCTCTCAAATTTATTTTGTCAAACAATTTGAATTCTTTCGTATATATATGGGTAGAAATTACTATTGATAGTAAATTGATCGGTAATTTTATTCAAAATTTAAATGGTTCATTTTTAATATTGATCATAATCATGCGTATGTATGTAGGCTCTTTACATCATTTCAATTTTTTACCATGTACAATAGAAGAAAATATGTATCAAAATCATATGAACACTTGAGGATCATCATAACAAACGTAAGATTATAATAAAACTGGCTTTAAATGTATCCCTATTACATTTAAATGATTTAACATGCAAGTGTACACAACGTATTTTCAAACACGAAAAACCTTACACATTCTATATTAATCTGTACACTACACAAGTCTATATTCGCATCCACTCAAATGAATTAGAAGAA
The DNA here is from genome assembly GCA_951394055.1 of Villa cingulata. Taxonomy (NCBI): domain Eukaryota; kingdom Metazoa; phylum Arthropoda; class Insecta; order Diptera; family Bombyliidae; genus Villa; species Villa cingulata. Next base: position 4,427,215 of record OX596020.1, on the reverse strand, counting down.
AAAAACTGGTAATATGGTTATTTGGTGACAAATTTTGATTATTATTTTCCGGTAATAAATTACAAATTATTATTATGTATACAAGTATATAAATATTAATATCGAATTCAGTTTATTTTCTTTTTTGTCGATGTTACTCTTGAAAAAAATATATTTATGTATATCTAGATTTTGAAAAAAAAATTTCATTTTTTCAAAAATAGAGAGAATGAAAAGAAGTAAAAAAAAAATTCAAAAAAGATGATACGTGGGAATTGAATAGGCAGACTGATATTTTATACGTTTTATTGCGTCCAGGATCCACTTATTATTTGTATGAAAATGCATTTATATGTATATACACAATCATTGTATTTAATCCAATATTATGAATAACATATAGGTGTATGTACACATAAAAAAAATTTTAATTTAAATTAAAAATAAAATGATGTATGTTCTATCAAGTTCTATGTAGGCACGCACGTACGTACGTATGTAGGTTTTTTTTTAATTTAAAAATAAATATACATTTAGCATTTAAATGTGGAATGTGTAATATTACATTTGTGGGTATGCGTACATACATGTATAGGTATGCATACATATGTAATATATCGTTGAATGATCTCTCTGAAATTTAAAATAGTACACATTATAAATCTATAAATAGAATAAATGAATGCATTTCTATCTGGCAGCCTAAAGTACATATAAAAGTATCGACAAACATGCATCACAATTTTATATATAGACACTCGTAATTAAAACTTTCGTTTATTTTATTATGAATCCATTATAAATAAATAGGCACTTTTTACTTTATTCATTATAAGTGGATGAATGTATGCATTTTTTGATATGAAAGTAAATTTCCATATGCATTTTAATTATTATACATCAAAATAAAATAGCCACACTAAAACAAAAAATGAGATAAAAATTAAATTATGGAAAAAAATAATCAAAAAGAAAGAAATAAAAATCCAGAAATCCAGAAGACAAAAAAACGATTCAGACAACAAAAAAAATTAATTTAAAAGCCGGCTTTTCTTATACATACTTTAATAATATTGGTGGTTTGTTGGCTATATATTTACATTGCGCATATAAAGGGTGATTCAAAATTAATATCATATTCTCTTTATCTTTATATACTGATTTTAAATACAATATTCTCGTTAAATGAATGCGTTATGCTTGTAAATACATTTCAAAAAAAATTTTTCAGAAAGTTTTGAATATTTATTCCATCGCCAACATACTTAACATTAAAAAGTCATAAGATAAGTTATATTTTGTAAGTATGTATAGAAGATCTCATCTCTGTAAAATTTATTCAGAATATAATTTTTCAAATGCACTTACTATACCCACGAATAGAAATACATAGCTTGTATAGTATATAGTATCCACTCGTAAAATAAAAATTAAAAATTAAATGAATATTAAATGAGAATTTAATCCTTTAAAGGACATCCATATACATGTATTGTGTGTACATATGTACTCATTTTATATGTTTATTTTTTATAAAAAAAAAAACTATAAATTTAATCACGAATCTAAAACGATACATGACATCGATAAATACACTTCTGTGATACCTTCTGCGTATACACACGCTCATTTCAGTTTATCATTATATCATGTAATTTTTTTTTATATTTTTATTTTGTTTTAGGTACATCTATAATCTCATCTAAACGTACATACTCGTACTATGTGTATCATTTAGTTGCACAAATGTAAAATACAGAAATATGTATAAATGTATATATTAAGGGTATTCACTTAATGCATTAAAAGGTATCTAAATCGAGTAAAATGTATATTTTTACACGATTTACAAGCTTTTATAAAAAAATTTTACACGAAGCGAGTAAATTTAACTTTTCAAATTAATCGCGTAATGCATTTATGAGGTACTGTATAAAATATTGATGTCAATGTCGCTGTCGTTAATTGTGTCAGCTATCTCAGTCGTTAATTTGTGTTCAGTACTTAATTAGGACTTCCGTCTTCTTTTGATCCTAGTTATCGTGTCGTAAATAAATGTAGTGTAATTTGAAAATTTACACTTTTACAAGAAAATTTCATATACTAATGTATTACACAAGATGTATCGCAGTGCTTTCACTTAAATTAAAACATATGCGTAAATTTACTCTAATATACGAATTTATAATTTTATATACTTTTTTAAGTGAATACCCTTATTGTAAATATTATTCAGATATATATATATATAGTATATATATGTTAGATATAGTATATATGTTAGATCTAATCTAATATTTAAAATATAAAATTATGTACGTACTTATGTAGATAGATATACTTACCATAAGTAAATAGACTCTTATGTATAATTGCAATTGTAATGATATGCAATTTTTGAAATATAATACACAAATGTTATATGTATGCACATATGTATGTTGTATGTAAATAATATGAAATATGTAGATTTTTTTAATTGTTACTATATATATTTTATTTTATGTAATTATATATAACATATGTAATTTATACATTTTATTGTCGATCGTTTATATATATATACTTCTTATACATAAATCATATAATATGTGTGTAATAAGTAATTATTATTTCGAGTATATATAATAATGTAACGTGATAATAATATATGATGATCGATTGTGTTGAATAAAAAGTGAAATATTTTTTGAACAAAATAAAAATTTTAAAAATAATTTTTTCTTTTTTCAATTACGACAAAAATGAATAATTGATTAGTCCGTTATAAAAATACAAATTAGTCTATTTTCTTTTTCATATTTTAAAAAATAATGAACCATTTTTATGCGTTTAAATGAAAATATTATTTATATTAATATATCATAGCTAAAATTATATAATGTCCTTTATGTATATTAATTATTAATTCTTGTACTCTTATACATACAATTTGTCGTTATATTTTTTTTTTAACAAAAATTTAATGTCAAATATTATGTATTATATAAAAAACGTGATAGTAGTATAGAGGGTTAACAATGTGTAAAAATTGCACACAATAAAAATAATAATTTTAACAAAAACAAATTTTTTATAAATAACAGAATAAAAGTACATATAATAACGTTCTACATATATACATACATACATGAATTGAAAAATGTTCAATTTTTTAGTTTAAAATTACAAACACTCGCTCATAAGACAATATATGTATAATAAAACAACGTTACCGGTAAAGAATACGAAAATGTACATACATGTTAAACACAAAAGAGTCTAGATTTTGACTTTTTTAAAGTTTTATTTTTTTCTTTCGAATTTGATTTAAAATTCTGTGATTTGATTTGAAGTAAGATGAATATTTTTTAAGATGTATTTTTTTTAAAATTTTATTTTTAATTTTAACATTTTATTATATAACACACTGATAATATAATATTGATATTGGATACATATAAGTACATATATGTATGGACAATTGGACACAAATAAATGTAATATAAAACAATTACACACAGTTAACCTTCCGTTTCAGAGTTATTGTTTTATACAGCACGATATTATTAAAAACTTATTCTATTTTTTCATCGGTTTTTTTTTCTTTCTCATATTATTTTTTTCGAGTTCAACATAACAATGAAAATTAATAAATAACGAACATTAAAATGTACATACGAGTAAAATTATAACAATTTACAAATTAGAATATATATTTTAAATAAATTACAGTACATTATGCATATATAACGTATACACGTATTAACAGTTTTTTTATAGGAAGTAACACATTTATATAGTTATGGTTCAAACAAAAGAGAGAAGACGAATTGATAAATTCTAATTAATAAAACAATATAGATAATATACCTACTATGTGATTTATTTGAAAAAATATACTATATTTTTTTTTTTTAAATTTGAATTAAATTTTAAGATTAAAAATCATTTAAAAAATTACTATACTACATATTATCATTGTTAGTATGTATGTACATATCACCGTACTAATAAATAATATATAACGATCAGTAAATTAATACATTATGTAATTTAATAATTCACATAAACACATTAAAAAGAATATTTAAAAACTTTTCTAAATTTAATTATTAACGGTTTTTTTTTTTTGCAGATAAAGTAATAATTATATATATTTAATGAAATTTGAAGAATAAAAAATCAAATAAAATAAAGACGATAAAACGTAAAATTATGTATTTTAAAATATTATATAGTAGGTACCCTACCCCACATACACACGTAAATGTAACAACACGTAAAATGTATTTAAACTTTTCTTATCCACAAGTTATTTAAGACTGATCAGTATTTTTTTTTTTTATTTTCAAAAAGAAATATCATTTTTTTTTGTTTCCAATTTTCTTTTTCAACAAAAATAACTCGGAGAAAAAAACATATGTAATAAATACATATGTATGTATATATTTATAAACTCGTTCATATGTAGATAAATATATAAATATAATAAAATAATATGTATGATAAATAGAGAAACACAAGCGCGACAAACAAAAATTAAATATATGTTGAATGTTGATGTAGTATGTATGTATAGTATGTACATAGTAGAGTAGGTATACATATAGTCATAGTATAGTGTATAATGTGTATATTAAAAAAATAAAATATGTACGACATTCACATTATTATAATGTGCGATCATATGAATTAATAAGGTATGTGTATGCGTATGCGTAAGCGACTAAGCGTAGTTTAGTATGGTATGGTTTAGTTACATATGAAATGAAGCAGAGAAGAGAAAAAAATGCATACAGATAATGAATTGTGATGTTGTATTGTTATTTGTTGTATATGGCATGGTGATAAATTTTTATTTTATATACTATTCGATACGGTATACGATATAATGTATGTAATAATACATTATACGTTATACCATATACGATAAATATTTTTAATAATTTCAAATACCCTTCTATCCTATGTAACATTAATACATATTTATTAATTCATACACCATATACATTATAATAATATACCATAATTCCTACTTTTTTGTATGAAAGAAATATAAGCATGCATGAATATTATAAATATGTAGTTATGTACATATGTATATACTTATATTTATAATGTAATATGTAATGCACTTTTGTATCTAATTTATATATGTATGTTGTTATATGTATATTTATTTTTATATCAGAAAATATATTTGACTTCTAATATATCCATAAAAATAAAAGGAATGAATGAGTGTCGATAACATCGCCTCATCTCGTATCGTCTTAATTTTGTCGATAGTCGATATTATCGACACTCATAATAGGGCCCAATATTTGATACTTACATTCATACATATATAGTATTACACACAAATATATTTTAAAAAATGTCTCTTTTTTATAAATATAAAAAAAATTATTGATAAGAAAAGCACACATTTTTCTTTTAAAAATCAAAGCAATAATCCATACATACATATTATATATTTATGTATGCATATGTGTAGGTATTATGTATATATAATACATATATGTATAAATATAAATAAATACACATTAATCTACAAACCATTCCTCATCTTCATATCATCGGTTCGGTTGCATTACAACTTGTTTTCGACTTACGAGTTACGAGTTTACTTACATTCATTACAATTTACAAATGGTGTAGAACTGTAGATATAGATTATATATAGATACCATATCATACTTAACTACACTCAATTTATATACGAATACAATATAAATAAAAAATAACTAAGTAACCGGTACCGGTACCGGTCCGGACCCGGTATCATCAATAAAATAAATAATCAACAAGTATACATGCATTTGTTGGCATTTGTTTTGTGTCTTATTATTGTTATTTAGCAAAGTACTTGTTGAGTTGTTAGGAAATGTTCAACAATCAACAGTATTCAAACTCAAACTCAAACAAGTTATATGTAATAATGTTCGTTCAATCAACAAACAGTATTACCGGTTACCGCATTTCATACATCGTACATCGTACATTTCGAACATCGAATTTGATTTTGTCTTTTAAAATTCTTCTGCGGATCTTTTATACATCTTTCTCTATTATTATTTCCTAGAGTGGCTAATATTCCTCTGTTCATATTCTGTACATTTTTTTCATTTACAACATAATTTTTCTATAATCTAAAATATTTTCAATATCTTTTACTTGTGCTCATCACGTAGTCTCGTTTATTTCAATCATCCCTAGCTATTCAGAAAACATTTTGTTTTTAATAAATTTTTAATTATCGTCAAAAAAAATATTTTTCAGATTCAGGTTTATCTAAAGGCTCAAGTAAAATTTTGAAATATCCATGTGAAATAGCATGATTTAAAAATTTTAACTATTATTATTTATTATTGACGTAATTCATTTTTATTAAATTCATCTACATACATAATAATTATTTCATATTTCATAATTACGATATTAAAATTGTAACAAACCAAAATTAAAAGAAGTATATTTTCTTATCGTTCAATTTTTTCATAACTGGATTCCTTGTATTTAATTGAATTTTTTAATCGGATTCACTTTCACTTTCTGATTGAAAATCACCAACATCTATGCTGAACTTATATTCTTGATCACATCCCAAATATGAATCACTCATAAAATATAATGTATATTCATGACATCCAGGACTTGGTGCTACAAAATCTAATTTAACTTTTGCTTTCTGTTGTAATGTTAAACGTTTAATTGAGAAAAGCGAATTTGTTTTTGGATCACCAATAACTACCCACCATCCTTCTTCACGTTTCTATATATTTAAAGAAATAAAAATAATATAAAATCATATATATATATAAGTGATTATATTTTTAAAAAATAAAAATTAATAAATTTAATATTTTTATATTTACTTGTGGGAAAAATGGTGCTATAACTGGTCCAGTTACTTCATCTTCACGCTCTAATTGTACAACAACATTAACTGTTGAACCAGAATGTATATGATCTTTATCCAATATTTCAAAATTCATTTCTATATTTGGATAACGATTACAAAAACGTGCAACATCAGCCATTTGTATATCAGATAATTGTAATAATCTTGTACGATCATCATCCTCTAATTCCATAATATCGAAGACAGTTTCTATACCCTACAGAAAAAAATATATAAAAATATAAACAGAATAAAAGATTAATATTGTTTGACATTTATTATTCTTAATATTTACAACAATTTCATTTGAAGGGATTTAAAATATTCTTAATCATAAATAAAATTCTTATCAATTTCGAAGATAACTATCATTAGTATGAGTCATTCAAGAAAACGAAAACAAAATAATTTTTCTGATATTATCACTTCAATGTTTGCAACGTTATCAAAATTAAAACGAAATAATTGTGATATCAACAACATGATTCATCTTTTACTTGCTAAATTGCTTTCTCTTTACAAAGATTAACATTCAAAATAAACGAATTCTATTTATGAGCCAATAAAATATTTTTCTTTTCAATCAAAACACAAACATAAGAACTAGCTTACCTTATCAGTACATCTTTTAATAATTTCTTGTGTGAAATGAGGTAATTGTTTTAGATATGAGTCCTTACTCCACATTGCTTGCGTTGCCATTTGTGCTAATTCCATAGCAGCAACAGCTGGTGATAACCAACCATTTGAACTTAGCACATCAACACATGCCTGTATCAAACGTATCGCTTTACCCAAAATTATTTCTGTATCACCTTGTAGCTCTGGGCCCAATTGTAAACGAGATAAATGTGCTTGTAGTAGCAAATTTGTTTTTATATGAGGATCATTATATCTGAAATTAAAAATGTGAAATTTATTTGAAATAATTTTAAAATTAATTTCGTATAGGATAACATACTTTGGAGCTGTATCATTTGGTCCAGTCAATTTATTTGGTAATCTCTGTGCGAGATTACGTAAAATATTCTCTTCGTGATGACGTACAACGATATCCTCATATTCAGCTGCAGATGATATTATTTCTAAAAGTCCTCTGATCTTTGTTTTACTGTTCAATGATAAACTGAATAATTCGATTGTCGTATAATTTATGTAGTAATAGGCGGCAATCATTCCCAAATTCAATGGAAGTGTATCCATATCGTCTTCAATACTTATACATTTCGATTGTTCTAGATCAGATAAAGTATTTTCGACTAGTTCAGATAAATGATCAGAAAGATGTCTGTGAGTAACTCCTTGTAAATTGTAATAATTAGGATTTTGTGTTAAACGTCTATACAAAAATGTCCATGTCAAATAATCGACAGCATCCTGTTTGTTCTCAATGGTTTTTGTAACAACTTCAGCATTGAAATGATCATGTAATCTGTGATCGAGATGACTTTCAATTGGTAACGGTTCACTCAAAAATTTCTTGAAGAAATCTTTTTTGGATGTTTGACACATTAAAACACATTTTGCATCTAAATCTTCAACGGGACGATTTGCACGTCCAACCATTTGTAATACATCAGTTATTGGATAATCTTCGTATGAATGATTCTTCCCGTTATAATATTGAGTATCCATGATAATTACCAAATGGGCTGATATATTTAAACCCCAGCAAAGATCTCGAGTAACGACAGCTATTTGAACTGCGCCTGAATCAAATAATTGTTCAACTAAACGATGATCGGACACTGTTAGTCCCTCATGAATATATGCAACACCCTGTGACAAAGTTTCTTTCAAAGTTTTATCAGACATTCTGTCAAGGAATGGCTTTATATCCTCTTCTTCAGCATGGAAAAATCTAGTTGGTTGCAGTTCTGACGCACAATAGGTTAATATATCGATGGCTGTTAATCTTGCTTGCTTACGGGACGAAACAAACACAATCACTGGCTTATGTGGGCTGTATTTCATTATAGCGTTATAGACGGGTTTAGACATTGCTGCAATTCTGGTCGCGTTATGAGTCATATTAAATCCTTGAACGTGTAATTCTAAAGGAATTGGACGTACACTTGGATGGAAATTGAATGTCGTGTTAGGACTGCATCCTAACCACTGTGCAACATCTCTAGCGTCGGATAACGACGATGATAAAGCAATAATTCGAATCTGTTTTTCAATTTGTGACGAAATGTAACGCATTCTGGAACAAACAACTTCCAGTACAGGACCATCTTCTCCTCCTATTAATTGAAGTTCATCAACCATAAAAAGTTGTACATTTTGCACATTTTTTCTTTGTTTCCAACGTCTCGATAGGACATCCCATTTATCTGCTGTAGTGATAATTATTTGACCTTTGGCCAACAATTTTAAATCAGTACCTGTTTCTCCTGTTAATTTTACAACTTTAACACCTAGATGACCAAATTTATTATGCCAATCGCCAAATACCAAATCTGCAAGAGCATCTTTTGATACTAAATAAACACATCTACCTTCTGAATTTTGTGACAACAGTCTCATTGTTCCGAATTCAGCAATCGTCATTTTTCCCGATCCAGTTGGTGCACCAACAAATACATTATCATCACTATTGTAAACTGCGTTAAAAACTTGGGTTTGAATTGGATTAAACTGTGGATATTTATCAATGTAAAATGATTCATATTTAGGATTACGTAGAGCAGTAATTGGTAATGGTTGCAGATCAAGCAATTCTGTTGGTGGTAAATTCTTTTCAGGAAGAATTAAATGCCTAAAAGAAACTGGCAATTGTGTTTCAGCTCCTATCCAGCGATCAGAAACAATTCTTAAGAAGTATTGTGGCGGCAAGGGTTCGAAAATAGGCACGAAGAATTTTATTAAATGCTCATCGTTTGCGTATTTTTCCTTCAATAAAAAAAATTCGTGATGTAAAATAACTTCAGAGTCCACATCTTCGATCAAAATCCAAAAACCTTCTGATAATCCGTGAACTTTTTCATCCCACTGAAAATCTGGAGTAATAGTCAATTCAACTCTGAGTGTTGATCGTGTTATGGGCTGAATATGAGTTGATAATTCCAATTTCGGGAATTGATGAATAAATTTATGAATTGTTTTACCTAGTTTTGGTACACGAATCAATTCACCGATTTCATTCGGTTCTAAATCATACAATCTTTCCCATGGGAAATTCTTTTTTTCAATTTTTTTTGCAATTTCTTCTGGCATTTTTTTGAATTGCCGCAAAGGTGACATTGATTGCCACATTCTCCTATCTATCATTTTGCAAAGAGTCAACGCTTTATCTGCCAATTGGGCCCAACCTCTATGAAGCACAACTTCAAATATTGCTCGAACAAGACGAGATGCTGATTGTGTAACGAAAACCATATCCGACATCAATGCGAATCCTTCAAGCTTTAACTGAGAAATATAAGCTTGCAAAAGTACATTTACTTTTGCACTTGGTTCTTCTATAGATTCTTTAATTGGAATTGGAACACGTTCAACCAATTTCTGTAGTTCTAATTTTTCTTCTTCACGGACTGTTATATTTTTGAATTCTGATGACAATGAAAATACTCGGAATAATTCAATTTCACTAAGAGTGGGCTTCAAAAGTTGATTATAAGTCATCATAGTTTCATGAGTACAATAATAATGAGAAGCAATTCGACCTAGTTCCGTTACTTGAAAATGCCCACTTTTTCTATCATATTTAACAAGTCCGCTCTTATCTAAATGCAATGCAGCTGTATGTATAAGATCTGCTCTATGAAGCTCTAATAGCGGATCTTCTTTAATTTTGTCAAATGATATACCATATAATGTTGGTTGACGGAGCATTCTTATGTACAGATATGTATATCCTAACCAATTAGCTGCGTCTTTAATATTTTGTACCGTTCCTAAAACTATCTCTGCATTCAACATATCTGGCATTCTAGTTATAAATTGTGATTCAATTGGTAATTGCTGATTCAATAGAGACAGATAATATTGAAGTTCACTATGATTTGTAATTAGTATACCTTCTCCTTTTGTGTCATATTGTGGACGACCAGCTCTACCTAACATCTGCAATACGTCCAATGCACTTAATTCAACCCAACGTCCTTTTTCTGGATTGTAGATTTGTGTTCCCTTAATTATTACAGTATGTGCTGGTAAATTTACACCCCAAGCCAAAGTCGCAGTGGAAACTAAAACTTGAATGTGTCGATCAGCAAAAAGATCTTCTACCAATGTTCTGTCAACTCTAGTCATACCAGCGTGATGAATAGCAAAACCATATGGCAACAATTCTTTTAGTTCACTGTTTTTGACTTGCTCCGCTTCAGTTCGAAGAACTTCCATACTAGCTGATCCTTCTCGTAGAAAACTTCCCAAAGTATCTTTTTCCAAGCACATATCTCTAATTGCTCTTGCAGTTTTTCCAGTTTCCTTTCTTGAATGTACAAAAACAAGAACTTGATTTCGTCCAGCATGTTCCATTGTCTTTTCATAAACAATTTCGTTCATAACTTGAAAACGTTTTAATGCCTTCTTCTCAGTAACACCAATATATTGTTGTTCTAAAGCGACAGGTCTGAAACTGTTATCAAAGTAGAAAAGTCCCTTATCTGCTTTCACTCGTAAAAATGAAGCAACATCTTGATAATTAGGCAAAGTTGCAGATAAGCCAACCAATCTAACATCTTCTTGTGATGTTTCTATATTCCGTATTGTTCTAGCAACAAGCGCTTCAAGTACAGGACCTCTTTCATCGTGAAGCAAGTGAATTTCATCAATAATTACCAAACGTACCAAAGATGTAAATGTTTTTTCACCACCTTTTCGAGTTATAATATCCCATTTCTCTGGTGTACAAACAATTACTTGCGTTGCTGCAATTTGCTCTCTAGTTAATTGATGATCACCAGTTAATTCAGATACAACTAGATTGTAACATCCCAAACGTTTACCAAAATTTCCTACCATTTCTTGGACCAAAGATTTCATCGGAGCCACATAAATTATTTTAAATTCGTCTGCATTTATTGTACCGTCATCGTTTATATGTTTTCCGATTTCTCGCATCATAGCCAACAAAGCAACATTCGTTTTACCAGCACCAGTTGGAGCACAAAGTAAAATATTTTCATCGGTTTCCAATGCAGCTCGCCACAAACGACTCTGTATTCGATTCAATGTTTTAAAGCCTTCAAAAACTGGTTGTACATACTTAGGAAGTTTCTCAATCGGTTGCAGTTCTTCTTTTTCATCAAATGGTTTAGGTTTCAATGCTGGAACATGAACTTCTTCATATCCTTTACGTTGCTTCCGGAATGAACCGTCTGGTAATTGACAACGTTTGTTAGCCATAAAATGTGATCCCTGGGCAAACACTAATTCATCAAGTTCCAAAACTTTACGTATACCTCCAATTTGTCCAGCAATCCCTTGTCCACTTTCATCACTGTCTTCTTTCCTTTTCTGTGCTCTAGATGAACCACTCATATCATCATCTTCATTTTTACCAGTATCCAATTGTCGTAAAATTTTCGACAGATAGTGATCTCCTTTCATGACATCTCGAATTTTTTGTCTTTCTGATTCCGTTTGAGCTGAAGCTAACATTGTACAATACAAGATCATTTGTCGATACTTTTTAAGTTGTTTGATAAATTCAAAGCATTCGTAGCCTAAAAGTAATACTAATTGATTTTCACAATCTCGATCATCTCCAGAATCTTTTAGTACATTCAAAACTTCTGCAGCTTTAGCCTGAGATGCCATGGCGTCTTTATAATATTTGCTTAGGCATCTTTGAAGCCAGTATGCGTCAATATCTAATGGATGGAGTCCTCTTTCTTTTTTCACATTAACAGCATCATCAGTATTACCAAGATTTTCAGCATGCAGTGCACCATCAATTCGCGCTTCTTCTCCTTCTTCTTGACCATCTTCATCTCGTATCTCTCCATACATATCTTCATCACTTTCTTCCTCTGACTCCTCAAATTGAACATTTATCCCATACGTTTCATCAATCTGTTCATCATGATTTACACCCAATGTTGAAAGTGCATCATTTCCGAAATCGGTTATTTTTTTGCCAAGATTAACTAGAAGTGCAAATCTTTCATCTGCAACACTTCCAAGTAAACTATCAATTTCACGTTTCTTTTCTCTATCTTTTAATTTTTCATTTTTCAATACTGCTAAAATTTCATCAGCAGCACCGCATAAAATATCTCTTGGCTGATCACCTAAAGCCTCTTGAATGAAACTCAATAAAACTTCATATGTTTGTCGTGTTTCTTGTGTTTTTGGTCGATATACAATACCAACCATTTCATCAATACCTTCCGACAATAATGTGGCACCCTTCATTCTATCGAAATCGTATTGAGCTTCATCTCGTTTTTGTCTCTTTGCTTTTCGTTCTTCAGTTTTTTCTGGTTTGGAACGTTGATATCTGTCTCCCATACGTGTTCCTTCTAATTTTCCAACCAGTGATACAACTTCACCAGTTGCCTCATCTCGACGTGGTCTTTCAATTAAACGAACATCAGCTTGCAATACAAGATTAGAATTCGCTTTATATTCATATTGAAGCTGTCTAGCTGCTGCATCTGCCATAGCTTCAAAACTAACTTTTCAATTAAATTTTTATAAAAATTATATATTTATTTACTCTTTATTTTGTTTTATTTTATTTTGACAATTATTTACACATTTGTAAACGTTTAAAATAAAATTATCAACAAACATTCAAACAATAATTTTTGACTTAAATTCATAAAACCACCGTATACAACAAAAACAAATGCAACAATACAGAAGAACAGACAGAGGCAGGGCAGACAGTGTGTTGAGTGTGAGTGTGGTGTGGTTGTGGTGCTGGATGCTGGTGTGAGTACTGCGTACTTGGCGTACTGCGGTTGTCAATAAAATAAAATCTTTTCATTCTTCTTCCACTTTTAATTTACTTTGAAAAAGCCACCGTATACAACAAAAACAAATGCAACAATACAGAAGAACAGACAGAGGCAGGGCAGACAGTGTGTTGAGTGTGAGTGTGGTGTGGTTGTGGTGCTGGATGCTGGTGTGAGTACTGCGTACTTGGCGTACTGCGGTTGTCAATAAAATAAAATCTTTTCATTCTTCTTCCACTTTTAATTTACTTTGAAAAAGCAAAATTTAATGTGGTAAAAAGACAATTTTATTTTCATTCCATAAACCAAAAGCCAAAAGGATATTTTTTTAACAATTTTATCTTGTTAAACTGTTCTGTTATATGTTATATTTAGAAAAAAAAAACAAATTCCCATTGAAGTTAAATGTTAAATGAAAAATGTATATAAAAAATATTTCGAAATTGTCAAATATTTCTGGATAATGGGATAATTGATAATTAAATCTAACGACATACCAGTAAAATTCACCACAAATAACATCTCATCTTTCTTTTCCATACCATGCAGCATGCATAAACCATGTAACTGTAGCCGTACCAGTGACCATTTGGCTAGTGGAAACAAACCAAGAAGTTATTAAACAAAGAAGAAGATAAAGAAAATATGAATTTAATTTTAAATTTTCATTCATTCCATTCTAATTGTCAATTGTCAAAATGCCAAATCTGAAATCGTTCATTTCAGTTTGTGTTTCGAACTTTACAACGTGTAATTTTTTTAGCTTTGGTAAGTTGAAGTCAGAATCAAAAGTATTTTTGGTATTGTTTTAATTTCAATTTAAAATCCTCAAATATCTATTAAATTTTTAACCATCTATTAAAAATGTAATAAAATTTAAATTATAAAAATGGTAAAAATTGTTATTATAATTTTAGTTCTTAAATTTCGAGTAAGAAGTCCCTATTTACACTTTAAGGATGGGTAGGGAGAACAAAGCCGCTTGGAAAGCAAATTATTTTACCAAAGTAGTTGTAAGTATCTATTGTTAATTTGATTATAAATTAAAACATAAAAAAATTCGTGATGAAAAAATTACACGTCTGAAAATATGGAGTCCAGGCACTTTAGCTAGAAATAGCAGAACCCAAAGTGTCTGCCATATTTATGTTGCTCCCCTCTCAAGTCTGAAAATTTTTTATAAAAATGTTAATTACAATCCAAAGAAGATTAAATACTTTATCTAATAAATAATGATTTCGATTTTTAGCAACTCTTCGATGAATATCCAAAATGCTTCATTGTTGGAGCTGATAATGTAGGGTCAAAGCAGATGCAACAAATCCGTTCATCTCTTCGCGGAATGGGGGTTGTCCTTATGGGCAAGAACACCATGATGCGAAAAGCAATTCGTGGACATCTTGAAAATAATGCATCTCTGGAAAAATTGCTACCACATATCAAAGGCAACGTAGGTTTTGTATTTACTAAAGGAGATCTAGCCGAAATACGTGATAAATTGTTGGAAAGCAAAGTCCGTGCACCTGCTCGTGCTGGTGCTATTGCTCCATTACCAGTTATTATTCCAGCACAAAATACTGGTTTAGGGCCAGAAAAAACATCTTTCTTCCAGGCATTATCTATTCCAACAAAAATTTCAAAGGGTACTATTGAAATTATTAATGATGTACCAATTTTGAAGCCAGGAGATAAAGTGGGAGCTTCAGAAGCAACACTTCTGAACATGTTAAACATCTCTCCTTTCTCGTATGGTTTAGTAATTGAACAAGTGTACGATTCAGGTTCAATTTTTTCACCAGATATTTTAGATATCAAACCAGAAGATCTTCGTGCCAAATTCCAGGCTGGTGTTGCTAATTTGGCTGCAGTTTGTTTAGAAATTGGCTATCCAACAATTGCATCTGCACCACACAGCATTGTCAATGGATTCAAAAACTTATTGGCTATTGCTGCAGTTACTGATGTTGAATTTAAAGAAGCAACAACTGTCAAGGAATTCCTTAAAGATCCAAGTAAATTTGCAGCAGTTGCTGTTGCCGCTGTTTCTGATGTTGCTGCTGCCGCTCCAGCTGCTGAAGCAAAGAAAGAAGAGAAGAAAGAAGAATCTGAAGAATCAGATGATGATATGGGCTTTGGTTTGTTCGATTAAAACTAATTATGTGCATATACTCGTCCAGGATATTATTCCTATGGCGATATTGTACTTTTCGTAAAGCAGAAATAAAATAAAAAACATGATATACATACATGAAAATAAAATTACGAGTTTTATTTAATATTTTAATTAAAAATAAAATGTAATTTAAAGGTGACCATAAATAAAATCAAAGAGTTTGAGGATAATTTATAATTAGTTGGTACGTAAAAATAAATTAGTAAATCGCTAAAGGTAAATAGTAAATACACATTACAATTTACAACGCAACTAATGAAATGACACGATATTCCAATTCCAATCCCATATTGTTTTAATGAGATTCTCTTGTAAGTTCTCTTTTCGCTCTACGGCTCTACTACAATATTTTTTCGTACAAAAATTTTGAATTTGTTTCGTATATCGTAAATAGTAAATCGTATATTATTGTTTGTTGAGTTGGGGGGTGCGGCTGCGGGTGTGTGGTATAAAATTAGAAACGAAAGGAAAAAATACATTTTTTTGGATTCATCTTTTCTAATTTCTACTACTAATATTATGATGTCAAATTCAAAATTATTGTCATGTCATTTTTTTTATTTAATTCAAGTGATTTAAAATTTCAGTAATAATTTGTAGAATATAAATTTTAAAAGCCAAAATAAAAAATTGAATCTAAAAATAAAAATTTTTGAAAAATAAAGTTAAAATAAACATCATATAAAATCATAAACCACAAATTAGAAAATGGTAACATTTTTTTTTCTTATAAAGTTTCTTATTTTGAAAATATTTTAATTATATTTTGATAAGAATTTCCATAAAATGCTGCAGTGTACTTATAATATGTATATGAAATGAATGATTCTTGCAATTCGTGCATACAAACACAAAGTAGTAAAATTAAATTTGTGATTGAAAAATATTTCGAAAAGAAAATAAATTTTTTATAATTTTCTATTATAAATTTGTGGTATTGCAATATAGCTGTAACATGTCAAAATTTTATACAACTCATTAATGTATATTTTGCTTTAATTTGCTGGTTTTTTTTACCTGACACCTCTAGTTTATCTACACAATTTTGTGTGATACATAATTATATTTATACAAATACCTCAAATAATAATTTAAAAAAAAAATTATTTTTTGTAATTAATTTGTAAAGTGTAAAAAATAAGGATTAAAAATCAAAAGTACATTTATGTACATGTTATGTGCCCGCTTAATCAAATCATCAGACAAAATAACTTTCAAATAGAATAAGGAAAAGGAACAGAAAAATCGTATTTTTCTACAAAACACATTATTAGATTAAAATATGATGAAGAAAGTTTTAAATGTTTATGTGAGAATAATATTTGAAATTTATTTTAATGAAGGATCAGACAAATTCATAAAAAAAACAATAAACAATTGAAATATCATCATTGTATAATGATTGATTGTTGTTATTTTCGTTTTTGAATCGCTCCAAAATCTTGAATAATGTTTTCAGTTTCGTAAAGAAGGATATTATCTGCCAATCTATTGAAAATTCAATAGATCTATCTATTGAAAAGAAAGAAATTCATGTGCATATACATATAATAACTGCATATTTAATACAAGCACATAAATTTCATTTAATTTAGATTTTATTTAATTTTGCATTTACTTTTTTAATTAATTTCTTTTTAAATATTTGTTTGCTAATTTTTTTTATTTTTCTTCTTTTTTTTTTTTTTATATAGAATAAATTAAAACCAGCTCAAAAGGATAAAGTTAGAAAATTTATATCGTTAACACAAACTGGTGAACAAACAGCAATTTTTTGTTTATCACATAATGATTGGAAATTAGATTTGGCTAGTGATAATTATTTTCAAAATCCAGAATTATATTATCGTGAATTAGATCGTAAAAAAATTGAACAATTATTTAATAAATATCGTGATCCGAATGATATATTCAAAATAAATTCAGATGGTATTATAAAATTTTTAGATGATTTAAAATTGAATCCAGATTCAAAATTAGTATTAATAATTGCATGGAAATTTCATGCTGAACAACAATGTGAATTTACAAAAGATGAATTTGTAAATGGTTTTATAGATTTAGGTGTAGATAATATAGATAAATTAAAAATGAAATTACCCATATTGGAAAATGAATTATTAGATTCAAATAAATTTAAAGATTTTTATCAATTTACATTCAATTATGCTAAAGAATCTGGTCAAAAAGGTTTAGATTTAGATATGGCAATTGCATATTGGAAAATTGTATTACAAGGAAAATTTAAATTTCTTGATTTATGGTGTCATTTTTTACAGGTAAATGTTACTATATTGAAATTTACTTATGTATCATATATAAAAATAATATATAATTCGAAATTATCATTGATAATTTGTAGGAAAAGCATCGACGTTCAATTCCAAAAGATACATGGAATTTATTATTAGATTTTGCATGTCATATTGATGATAACATGACAAATTATGATTCTGAAGGTGCTTGGCCAGTTTTAATTGATGATTTTGTTGAATGGTGTCAAGAGAATTATTTTCAACCACAAAAAAATAAAATTTCAATGAATAATACAACTGGAACAACTGGTACAGATACTGCAAATAATACAATAACAATGGGATCAACAACGACATCATCATCAACAGTAGCAACACCTTATCAAACTTCACATAATACAAACATGAATTATGGGTAACGTATTTGAATGCGTGCCTTGGATTTAGCAAAAAAATAAAGTAAATTAATAAGAAAAATGAAATTATTTTAGATGAAAAATATATATATATAATGTAAACATATATATATTAAAAAGATTTAATTAAATATTTCCAGAGCAGAAACGATATAAAACTTGGATATTTTGTTTGAAAAAAATACAAATAAATAAATAAAATTTTATTTTATTCCCTTGTGAAGTAAATTTGAAAAAAAAAATAAAAGAAAAAATAATATGTTGGCACTATACTAAATAAATACTCCATACACTAGATACAATTTTAATATCTGCAATCAAACAAAAAAAAAATCGTTCTATTCTAATCTTTTTTTTTATGAAAGATGTTCATTCAAAATTGTTTTTTTTTTTTTTTTTGTTCACAGATTAAAAGTACATAATTACAATATTTCAAAAATATAAAAATTTATTTCAATTAATGAATTATGAGTGAAAAAAAAACCTGTTTCTAGGTACATATTTTGAAAAGAAATATATTTTGAAATATACGTACATATTATTATATGTACATATAATATATATATATATATACATTTTTTTTTCTGTGAAAAAATAAAGATAAATTATTTATAGTAATTTTTCATATTATTTTTGATTTTGATTATGTAATTAATGAAAATTAAGTGAAAATTATAAAATTGTTATAATATTTTTGTTAAAAGAGAGTGAAAATTAAATAATGATGATTTAATCAATTAATGATTTAATTTTAAAAAAGTAATCTATTAAGGATTGTTGTTTTCTATTATGAAAACGTTTTTTTTTTTTTTTAATTTAATTTTATTTTAAATTAGAAATTGAGCAAAAAAAATATTTTTTATTATATACTTCTTCCATTTTTGTGAATTTGATATATTAACGACCGAAAATAATTACAACCAGAATTATATAATAACATAAATTAGGATATTTATATGTACAACAATAGAAAAATTAAAAAAATAAATTATTTATTTTGATTTAATATTATTTAATTTAATTTTAAATGCAAAAAAAATAAAATAAATTGTATAGAAATGATATAAATTATACATTTAAAAAAAATTTAATTAAATAAATCTAGAAATATTAAAATTTATTTTAAACGCAATATTATTACATATATAAATTTTTAAAAGAACCTGTAAATTCATGTTTATTTATTTATTTTTTATTTTTTTTTTAAATTCTTGTTGCCTACCATGTGTAATATAGAAAAATATTTAACTCCATTTTTTTTTTAATTAACCAAGATTAACATAAAATTTGCAAAATAGTAAAAAAAATAATTAGCTATCGTGTAATTTTTTGTGAAATTATCATCATTAATTTTTTGATGAATGTTCTTGCTGAATTTTGTTTTGATCCATCATTTCTTTTTCAAGTGCTAACTGTAAAGCATCAACAAAATTTTCTAAATTAATTTGTGAGTTTTTATCACAAAATAACGCATGTGCTAAAAATGGTAATTTCCTTAATGTTCTTCCACTTAAACCACAACTTTTTTCAGCTATATTCATTAATTTTAAACTTATCTGTCGTTTTGTATCATCATCTTTATTATTATTATTACTATTATTATGTTTCTTCAAATTATTAAATGAAATTATTTCCTCGGTTGTTGTTGCATTTATGATTTTTACCTACGAGAAAATGAAAATATAAAAAATTAAAATTTTAAAAAAGATAAAATCATCATTTAAATTCTTAACCCTTTTAAGTTCTTTAATTGCTGATAAATAAATATCATAAACAGCTTTTACAGATGGATAACCAATATATTGTTTTATATCAGATCTATCAATAAATGCAATATCAATTGATGATGTTAGATTCGATGTAGCTAAAATTAATACATTCGGATAATTTTTTATTTGATCTAATTGCGTTAGAACAGCATTAACAACACGTAATGCATCTCTTGGTTCGTTTCCTGTTATAAAATAAAATTATAAAAAATTTATGTTTATTTATTCATTTTATTTTATTGTGCAATTTACAATAAATTTTATATAATTTAGGTATGTAAAATTCACCTGATATTGCACTTCTGGCATATGCTAATGATTCAATTTCATCAATTAGAACACATACTAAAGATTTTGGCATTAATACCATTTCTTTAATTTTATTAAAAAGTTTCATAACTAATTTACCACTCTAAAAATAAATAAATAAATAAAATATCAAAAAAAAAAAAACATTATTCAAATAATTAAATCAAAAAATTTGCAATATTAGCCAATAAAAAATATTTTTGTTTTTATGTAAGTTATAAATAAATGTACATATATAATTATTTTATTTGTTTTACCTCCGAAAACCATTTTGAAAATAAACTATGACTATTGATTTCTATTAGATGTGTATATTTATACCTAGAAGCAAACAAAAAATAAAATTTATCTAATTTGTATTAAATTTTGTTATTTTCTTGTATTTGTTTTTTATTTATATTTACATTGGTAATAATCTAATTGATAATTTTTGTGCAATTGCCTTACATAAACTTGTTTTACCAGTTCCCGGTGGCCCATGTAATAATACAATACGATTACATGATATTATATGTTGATTAACATTATTCATACCAAACAAAATAGATGTTTCAATAAATTTCATAATCTAATATTATTTTTAAAAATAAATAAATATATATAAAAATAAAAAATATTTAATTTATATAAATTAAAAAATTATATTGTGTATACATTCTCTTTTAAACCATCTTCATAGATAAGACTCTCCCAAAGGCCAATAAATTCTTTTGACGGTAGTATCCAATGATTTGAAGCTGGAACTTCTTCATCACCATCATTCTAAAATGAAACAAATCAATTGCTATTACACACTTGGAAAAAAAATATAATATTGAAATAATTATACCTCAAATACTTCTACTTCCGATGGTCTTTCATATGGTTGATAAAAATTATAATTTACATTACTATTTTCTGTAACACTCTGAAATAATTTAATAAATTTTCATTTACAATCTAAAACTGTATGTATTTTTGATAGCATTTAATTGATTATGTTACTCTTAAATAAATAAAACTTACGCTCTGATTTTTTGAATCAATTGAAATATATTCTACGTATTCGTGCAAATCTGATGAATTATCTTTTGTACATTCAATTATTTGATCTTCAATATTATTTACAACAAATGATGAAAGTAGAAACTCATTTAATTTTGTAACAAGTTCAGAATGCTCAATTGATCTACAAAAAAAAATATATATAGCTATATAATAAAATGTATTCTAAATGAGATTTCTTAAATAATTATTTTCTTTAAATTATGTGTTTACTTTCCAGTTCTTGATACTTCTATATTAATATCCTTAACATTCATTTTGATTTTTGTATTTTTTAATAATTTATTTAAATTTGAATTAAAATTTAATTTATAACCTTTGTATTACTTTTTTTTTAAATTCAAATAAATCTAACTGTAATTTAATTTCGTAGCAACCTCCAAATGAGAAAAGAAACATCAAAAGAAAAAATAAAAAATTTAAAATTATTTAATTGACGTGACGTCGTCGTATCGTATTTTATTTTGTTTACAAATTTTTGATTTTTTGACACGTGCTACTTCTACTAAATTCAAATTGCATGGAATATGGAATGGAATATGAATCAACAATATGATGGAATACAAACAGTATTACAAGCTCAAAAAAACATAATCATATTTCGTTAGTAATTTAAATATGTAGTGTTTATAAAAATATTTAATTAATAAATATTTTATTATAAAATTACAATTTTAAATAAAACATTCGATGGAAAAATACTTTTAGTACTTTCTATTTAATAAAATTGTTTTAGTTTAGTATATACTTTCAAGGAGTAATACCAATCATACGGTATATCATGATTAAAAATTCAATTCATTTTACTCCATTCCCCTATTTATTTCAAAATCCTTTTCTATTTTTACTTAACAATAACAAACTGCAAACGAATGGTCATTGAACTTTTAACTTCGATTCCCCCTTTCTTTTAAACATTAAAATTTTTACGTTATTTGGCATTTTTATCATCTTATCCTTGTTTTC
Organism: Villa cingulata; assembly: GCA_951394055.1. Lineage (NCBI taxonomy): Eukaryota > Metazoa > Arthropoda > Insecta > Diptera > Bombyliidae > Villa > Villa cingulata. The sequence goes on along the minus strand of OX596020.1, from coordinate 4,404,507 downwards.
ATTTTATATTTTTGTTTTATTTAAATAAATTATTCTTTTGACATTTCTCTTTCTGTTTATCTATTTTTTGTTTCTTTAGGTTTCTTTTCTATAGAGCTTTTGCGCAAGCGCAAAAGAGAAAATTATATTTGTTTTGTTTATTTTTCATGTTTGTAATAATGGTAGTAATTAATAAACAATTAAATTCCGTAGTAGAAATAAAAAGAAAAAATTATTAGCTTGAACAAGTTTGGTTGTACAGCATAGCTTTCAATTTTAACTTTCTACGATAATTTTTTATCCATTTCCATTCAAATTCAATTGATCAACAAACAAATCAATTGATTTGTTTTTGCCTTTTTTTTTCATATTTGGTTATTTGGTGATGTGTGTACGATAAAATTTTTATATAAATTTACTATTTATATACCGTAAATTGATTGCTTTGGAAATTGATCTCTAGCTGTGCTACGTTGCTATTTCTGGTCTAACATAACATAAAAAATGTCGAATTATAAAAATTGTCCCAATTTTGTGTATGTGTAGTTCAAAAGTGATGACTGATGACATAGATAAAAAATTAAATACAAGAAAGTAAATGTGAAACTAAATATTGGGTGAAAATGTTTAAACATCATAATATAATAGTTCGTTCATCATTTATATTTACAAATTGAAACGAAAAAAAAAAAAATTAACTAGACGTGAATAAAAAGAAAAACGTATAATTTTAATGGATAAAATCTAAAAATGTAAAAACACAAAAATATTATTTTAAATTGTGTTTTTTGTATAGATATAAATATAAATTAGATTGGTTTAAAGTAAAAATAATAAATTACGAAAATGACATTTTTTCAATTGTTTCGATTATTTTTATGGAAAAATATAAAACATATTTCATTTAATTGGATGTCAATATCATTAATTTTTATTGGTTGTTTTACTACATTATTTATTTATTTATGTTCAACACAAAATGTTACAGTTTATCCAGAAACAAAGTACGATACACAAAATGAGGTAAATTATATATTTTTCATCATTAATATACATTTATTCCAAATTCCAATGTATGGACGTACTACGTATAGTACGTAAAATTATCGACATTATATATGTATATATAACACACTTATAAATTTATTAATAAGAATTTTTCATTCTAATATGAATTAAAGTTCATTTACCTTTTTTTGCTTGTCCTCTCTTATTCAAACAGAAAATAGAAACACTTTTATACGTCGTAAATACACCACCTTTATGTACGTGAACACAATCTAGGTAGTAGCACAGACAATATATATATTATCTGTGGTAGTAGAGTAGGTACCTCTACCTAACTAATAATTATCTACCTACCTACTTCTTGTTATTACCAATTACCATACTAATACTAACAAAAGGTAACGAAGCAGAAATAAAAAATTGGGCTAATAAAATAACCCGTACCCGTAGAACTGTTGTAATTTCTAATTTGTAAAGTAAAGTGGAGTATCCGAGTTCCGAGTATGTTAAATTTGTTATGTTGTGAGCGTGACTTGTGACTCGAGAGCAGTGTTGCCACTCGAAAAATTTTCCCCGGACCATTAATGTTTGAAAAAAGTACCAAAATTGGAAAAAAAGTACCAAATTTTTTGCATGTAGTATTTAGTAAACTAACTATACATTGTACATATCTGTATGTATGTATGCATACATTATAAATATACATCTTTGTTTAACTATTTGTACTTTAAAAATTTTAAATTCAAGACACAAAATTTGAACAAATTAACTTTATTTCTATAAAAAAATAAAAAGCCAAAGAAAAATAGATAAATATTTAAAAATAATTAAACGATTTACAATATTACTATTGTTAACGTTGTTTCCATTTGAGAATACAAATAAGGTAACCGACTTTTCTCGGCCTGAAATTCCTTATTTAGATTGTTAATTATATATAAAATATAAGACAGAAAAATAAAATAGATTTTAAATTTAGGGACATCCATTAATTCTGCCAATTCAGTCGATTTAACTTCATTAATTTCTAAAGAGCAGGATATGAAGTATAACCTCAGAGGATCCCATTGTTCCAGTATCCTATTTATAACACTTTCTAAAGAAAGCCATCTTGTTAGCGATAGTCCTATTATTTTATGTGATTGAACTGAGCAATATTCTTGGAATTCTTTAAGTTCATTAATTCTTTTTGAACTATGCGCAAAAAAATTAAAAATATTTATGCATAGTTTTTCTACAGTTATAGGAAGTTTTTTGCATGCATTGATGCATATGAAGTACATAAGTGTAAAGAATGGCATGTACATTTTATGAAGAATAAATTTACATTGTTTTGTCTAAATTTAGCTTGCACTCCGTTCTTAATTGTTTCGAAAATAGTGTTAGCGTCCGTTTTAATCAATTCCAGGAAGCTTAGAAATCTATCTTTGATTGTTCTAGTGCTTTTATCTATATATTTTTTCGAAGTTATGTCCGTGGTCTCATCTATAATGAGCGAAAATTTACTTTCTTTTACTTCAGAAATTATTTTTTACTAACTAAAAAAAGTACCAACCATAAAAAAAAAGTACCATCGTACCAAGGGCAAAAAAAAGTACCAATTTTGGTTAAATTTAACCAAAGTGGCAACCGTGCTCGAGAGTCGAGGTGGTGGTCTGGTCTCTGGTTGTCTGGGTCTGGGATCTAGGTCTCTGCTCTGGTAGTGTCGTTCTCGTTCGCTACTCGTTATCGTTATATTTATGTTTGTTCCTAATTTCTTCATGAGTGCATGTCTGACTGATTGTCTCCTACCTGTAGACGATGACAAATTGACGTTGACGACATATCGTTTTTCATATTTTTCATCATCAGAATATTAGAAGAAATTATTTATCTTCCAATTTTTTTTGTTTTTAACTTTTAGATAAATTTTGTTAAAATTCTTATCTTAATTTTTAGATAGCCCTGAGGTTTTCATTATCAGAAAGAAGCCATAGTATTTTTTATTTTTAAAACATTAAAACAGAAAATAGTAATGATTGTGGTAGTGGTGTAGTAGTAATACACCAATACACGTTACTGAACTGACTACTCGTATAACGTTTATCGTAATAAATTGAAATATGCACCACAAACCTATAATGGTATGAAATTAAGCCACATAAAACTCAAAATATTATAGATAATGTAGTAGAAAATTTAAGATGATTTGATTTGCTGGTATGGATTTTCCTATTTAGATATTTATTAATATTTTTTCAAATTCAACATTCTCTCATCCACTTACATACTTATTTATTTATTTTTCTTTTTTTCTTAAATTCCGAAAACAAAATTAAGTAATTTTCTTTAAAGGATGTATCAAAATAAAATATAAAAATACTATACATATCTGTCTACAAAATGTATTTATAAAAAAAATTCAACGCAGTTGTGGTTAGTTTGTTAGTTACCTAATTAATATTCTAACAAAGCAAATTTTTAAATATACCTAGAATAAATTACAATGAATTTATTGATATCAATAAAAATTATAGATTATATAGGTACTTATATAATTGAATTGCATTACTTGAACGTTGAATGTATGAAATGAAATATACAATGCAAATGACTACTATGTACCTACTTCAAACAATTGGAAAATATTGAATTACATTTATTATTTTAATCATGAATAAGTACGTAAGTACTTAAATGTAAATATGATAATTATTAATAAATTATTTATAAATTTTTGTCTCATATTACATTTTACTGTCCATAATAATAACACATATGATACGAATCTATAGAAGAGGGTGTCAGAACGTTGGTACATATGATATGTTGTATGTTATGTACTCATATTCACAGATCCCAATAAATTATGTACCTAAATGTACAGTATTTCATATTACAAGTAGTGTAGTGATTGTGTGTAAGCTAAGCATTATTATGGACATTGACAAATTTTCATTAAAACTCTGCGAAAGTATTATCAGATTTTTTTAAATTGTTTTAATTGTTTTCTTATGTGTAAATACATTTATTTACCGGACACCCTGTAGTATGTATGTATATTGTCATAATACAAATTCAATAGAAGTTGATAAAAAATAAATAATAATAATTGGATATTACTTTTCCTTTTTGTTTTTTAATATAAACTTTTGCATATATGCAGATGTATATCTGACACTCTGGCAGATATAAATACATACATAAATAATACATAATATAATATGTACCATGATTGATACTCACTCATATCGTCATATCTCATATGTACATACAATACATCCGTTTATACTATTTATCATTTTACATTTTTACAACTCGATAAACAAAATTTTGCTTGACTAATGAAAAATACAAACCGAAGCTTAAATTTAATTTATAAAATGTTCTTATTGTATTTATGAATTTCGCACATTATAAGAACGTTTATGTTTGTATGTGTATTTACATATTCGTATATGAATGAATTTGATTGTTTTATAAAATAAATTTAAAATAAAAACAAATCAATCCAGCTAAACAAAGCAAAGTGAAGAAAAGCAAAAAAAAAAGAAGAAAATAATTAGGTACTTTGAGTTGAGTTTGTTTATGAAATAAAATTCTTGATAAAATATAATACATATTAAATACATATTAAAGAAGGCTAATTATTTATGTATGTATGTATATACAAGTGTATATGTAAATATACTATATATATATACGAGTATATTATGTTGCAATTAATTTTGCAATTTTAAAAAGAAAAAAATAACGACATTGTTTTTTATACGATGCATTATCTAACTATATGATATCATACTCTACAAATGTAAAATAGTAAAGCATGTATGTTTGAAAGTGTTTACTACACAGAAAAATTTAGTATTTACAACTTAAAAAGATTGCTTTAAGTTACATACATAGGTATCATACTTGCAACTTGCAATTAATAGTATGTTTACAACCATTCACATCACGGTTGATTGTATACTACACACAATCTAAAAATAAAAAAAAAATTATTTCTGATAAAGACTAACAATAAATATTTATATATAATGTACATTTAAAAATTGATAACTTAAGTTGATTATGCCTATATGTACATATATGTATGTATTTATTTAAAAAAAGTCAAAAGTATCATAATAATAAAATCATTATTTATGATCAAGTATGTAGAATGATTTCATATTTCATTTATCGTTAGTAAAGAAATGATAACAAGCCAACCCTTCTGATTAAATTCACAACCTATATATGTGATAGATATAGGTACACAATATGATGTATGAAATAATATGAAATGCAGTAACATATATGTATATTTAAAAAAAAAATCGTCATCGTATGATAAAATTTATTATTTATATTACTATAGATAATATATATAGTTTAGTACTTAAATACAATTTATTTTATTATTTTGACGTCCGTTACTAAAATGTGACATTACAAAATACAAATGAGTATACTCATTTAATTATTTGCATATGATGGTTGATAATATTCTGATAAGGTTATTAAAAATATGAAAAAAAAAAACCGAAGATAAATTTAAAAAAGGATAAATTTTATTTATTTATTTATAATACATTATATATATGTTATTTATTTTTTGTTTATTTTATTTTGTGTTACATTGTAGGGATTACTTAAAAGTTATTTCGCTGGCGGAGATAATGATTTCATTTATTATTCACCAACAAATGCGTATATTGATGATCTTATGGAATCAGTTCGACTGGATTTATCTGTATCATCAGAAAGTATGTATACACATTAGAAAAAAAAAATACATATGTATGTAAAAATGATAGATTTATTTATATGTATACTATTATTATTATTATTATTTAGGATTATTACCATTTCAAAAACCTGATGATATGTTTTTAGCAATTGAAGAAAATAAAAATGCCCAAAGTTTTGCAATTTTATTTAAAAATACCACAAATGATAAAGGTATTAGTTATGCAATAAGCAGTTTATCGAATCGTATTTCAACAGCCACTGTGTATTTGAATGATGAAAATGTTGTCGGAATTAAAGGTTCTTATTTCAAAAATGAATTATTTATTTATTTATTTATTTTTTTTGTTCTCTCTGTTCTTTTGTGACTAATTATTATGCCTGTTAATTATTCATATTTATATTTGAAATAGAATTTGATGAGTATACAGCAAGTGGTTTTTTTATATTGCAACGAGCTATTGATAAAAATTTCATAAAAATCCATACTGAAAATGAACCACAAACTGAGGTATGTTATACGTACAATATGAAATAGTTTTTCTTTTTTGCTTTTCTTCAGGCAAAACGAAAACAAATATTCATAAATTTATTTTTTTTTTTTTTTAGATTGAAGTTGCACCGTTTCCAACCCGTGAAGTTGAAGTTATTGATAGTTCACGTATTATATCATTTTCAGTTATATTTTCACTTTTAATATGCGTTCTGTTGTTGATAACATTTTTAGTTCCATTTGTTGAAGAAAAACAAAATGGTGTAAAGGTAAATAAATTTGAAAATTTACAAAATAAAATAAATAATATTTAAAATATTTAAAATTTTTGTATACAACCAATAATTTATCTGTTTTCATTTTACTATAGGAATTTCTTAGTCTTACTACACCGTATAGTTATTTAAATGGCATCACATTTTATGTAACAAGATTTATAATATATTTTTTATATGGAATTTTTGCAATTATAATTGGATATATTTATAATGCAATCGGTATAACATCAATATGTTGGTTAATATCATTATTTTTAATTTTCATATTATCATCAATGTGTTACACAATGCTTATTTCAGTATTTTTCAATTCAGGTAAAAACAAAAATTATTCTTAAAAAGAAATTTTTATGAAATTTTGAAATTATGTAAGAAAATTTTTTTAATTTTTTTCTTAATTTCCATTGTAGTATTTTATGCAAAAGCTGCTGGTGCTTTATTATTATTTGTTCCATGTATTCTATTTTTTTCTGAAGGAAGTGTTCTACAATATTATCCATTTTTTTTTAGTGAAACAACATTCCTAGAGGGAATGAGAATATTACAAATCTTTACGAATAAACGTAATAAAATTTTATATTTCTCTAAAAAAAAATAAATAAATAAATTTCTTTTTTTTTATATTATATTTTGTTCAGATAAAATCATTACAGTTAATGATTTTTATATCAATATAACACCATCTTCGTATAAATTGATTAATATTTACATGATATTAATCATACAATGTTTTGTGTATTCAGTATTATATTTATACCTATCGTACATTTTTCCTGGACCAGGAGGTATATCACAACCATTCTATTTCTTCTTAAAGGTATAGAAACGAGAGAATGAAATAAATATTTTTTATAAGATGAAAATTAAAATTTTTAATTTTGTTTAGCCATCATTTTATAAATCATCACCAACACAATCATCATCGCAATACATAAATAATATACACAATAATCAACACGATAATAATCAAAAAGTTATTCTTGAAATAAAAAATTTAACAAAAATCATAAATAAATGTTGCGGTAAGAATAAATTATTGTTTTATTATTTTTTTTTAATTTAATTCAAAATACATACTTGATTGAAGATATTTTACTCAGTTGGTTATACATTATTATTTATTGATATTTTTATATTTTAGATGACAGCGAAAAAATAATAAATAATTTAAATTTTGATATTTATGATAAACGAATAACTGTATTACTTGGTCATAATGGAGCTGGAAAAACTACAACAATAAATATGATAATTGGAGCTGTAGATAAAACATGTGGAGAAATATCTGTATGTGGATTTAAAGATCCATCATTATATCATCATTTAATTGGATATTGCCCACAATATAGTATATTTATGGAATATTTAAATTGTTTTGATCATTTAAAATTTTTCGCTCAACTGAGAGGACTTGATGATTATGAAGCGGAAAAAATTGCAAATTTATTATTAAATAAATTACGTTTAACTGATAAAGCAAATGAACCAGGTAAAAATTTATCTGGTGGAATGAAACGTAGATTATCATTAGGAATGGCTGTAACTGGAAATACAAAGTATGTAATAAAATTAAAAAAATTTCTGAGATATATTGTTGTTGATTTAAATATAAAATTTTATTCCTTTTTCGTTTTTTTTTTTTTGTTTTTTTTTTTTTTTTGTTTACAAATATACACACAGATTAATTATTCTTGATGAACCATCATCGGGATTAGATCCAGAATCAAGAAGACAATTATGGGATATATTACTTGAATTGCGTAAAACTCAATCGATTTTATTAACAACACATTTTATGGAAGAAGCTGAAGTATTAGGTGATAATGTTGCAATATTATCACATGGAAAATTAATTTGTGATGGTGTACCGATGGCATTAAAAAGAAAATATAAATGTGGTTATATATTAAAATTATTGGTAGACGAAGATAATTTTGAAAAACAAAAAATAATGGATATAATCCAACATGACATACCAAATGCTAAAATTAAAGTACATAAATATCAAAAAAAAAAAAAAAAAAATTAAATTGAAAAACGATTTATTTATTTATTTATTTTTTTCTGTATAGGCTCTCATTACTCCAACTTTATGTATTAATTTACCATACGAACAAGAACATAAATATCCAATAATTTTAAGAAATTTAGAAGATAATATGTCATCGCTTGGTATTAAATCGATTAGTATAACAAATTCATCATTAGAAGATGTGTTTTTGAAGTTAGTAAAAGTCCTAATTTTTAAAATTTTTTCTTTTTGTTTTAAATGATTGATTTTAAAACATTTCATAATTTTTTTTTTTTCTTTTGGTACAGTTGTACGTCATCTGACGAAGTAGATTCAGTTAATAAAACATTTTCACGTAATACTGGTGATATTTACATGCATATAAAAGATAATGGAACCGATACAACATTAACATCAACATTCATACCAAAATTTGGACAACAGAGTTTTGCTGTCCTATATAAGAAATGGATTTTTTTGAAACGTTTATGGTCGTATTCATTATTTATGGTAAGATTTAATTAGTAATTCTTAAAGTGATTAAATTCTTATATGATTTCTTTTTTTAAAAATTTAATATTGGTTATTTTTTTTATTCAAATTTTAGTTTTCATTACCATTTGCTGCTATTGCACTTTCATATTTCATAATAAATTCGCAACGAACAAATATAAGTTCTACGATTGAATTAGATTTAGATTTACGACATTTACCAATGAATGAAGTTCTTATACAAATTTCATCAGAAGTTAGTTTCATGAGAGAACATTTTGAAGATGTTATGAAACCAACAAATTCAATACTAAAATTCATTGTTGAACATCAGTCATTAAAAGACGGTATGTTAATTTCCTTTGAATAAATTTCAATTTCGAACATATGAATATATATTTTTTTAATTTTTAATTGAACAAAAAAAAAAAGAAAATGTAATGATTGAAATTTTTAATATTCATATTTATATTTTTCTTTAAAATAGAAATCTTAAAGAGACAACATGATAATTTAGCAAATTTTTATCAAAATGTTATTGGAGCTGTTCGAGTATACAATGATGAAATTGGAAAAATTCATTTCGAAATATTTTATTCACCGAATATTGTTCATAGTTCATCGATTATGTTGAATTTAATTGATAATGTTATTTTACAATGTTCTTCAAAGGATGATAATATTCAAATTGAAACATCAAATATACCGATACGAAGGTAAATTATATATTTTTTAAGTTTGAAAAATAAAAACAAAATTCTAAATAAAAAATTTCATTTTAAATAAAATCTAGAATTAATGAAGTAAGTCCAGCTAAACTAGAGTATTATGCGTACATGGTACCAGTTGGTATGTTCTAAAAAAAATAATTTTTTTTTTACATTTTTAAAAGTAATTGTGATTATTTTTTAACATTAAAAATTAAAAATAATTTCGCATTTTCGTAGGTTGGTTCTTCTACATACTATTCTATATTTCATTGCCGTTTGAAGAGGATAAAACTGAATTCAAAAAATTACAAAATATTTCTCCATTAACATACTGGTCATCATTTACATTTTATGATATGATACTTCATACCATAATTTGTGTTCTCACGTACCTTTTCCAAAAATCATTACCTTTTCATGACATTTACAATGATGATGAATTACGTAATTATATTTAACTTTAAAAACTTTTTTAGTTTAAACATTTTTTAATTTAAATTTCATCTTTTTCTCAAATAATAATGATTACAGTTTGGCTTACAACAACATTTATACTATATGGATTTGCATATTTACCAATATTATATGTTTGTTCGTCATCATTTAAATCACTTTCAACATTAACAGCATTTCTATTTTCATTATTTATAATATCGAGTAAGTGTCGGTTGATCATAACGAACACAATTACAATCGATAGATTACAATTATAGTAGTTTTATAAAGTCTAATTTATTTTTTTATTATTTTCTTGAATTTTACTACCTATTAGCTGTTATCCCAGACATAACATCTTCCAATAAAGCTACCATGAATGATTATTCAGAAATAATTTCAGTTCTATTATTTTTACCGGATTTTGCATTAAAACATCAAATAAAAGTGATTAATGAAAATTATTTTTTAAATCGTCGAAACGCATTAATTAGTAGCAAAAAAATTGGATTAAATGAAGATTTGATTAAATTAAATTTAACTGGAAAACAAGAGGAAATTATCGATACGACAACATTTTATTTTTATTCAATATTCGTATTCATAAGTTGTGAGGTAAAAAAAAAAATGTTTTTTTTTTTTTTTTAATTTTCAAATGTTTAATCAGAATGAAATGTTTTTTTTTTTTTTTCATTTTAATTTTTATAGTTTTTCTTAATATTTTTATGGGAAAACATGAGAAAAAGACAAATTATAATTGATTTTTGTAATTTGAAATCGTTCAGAAAACGTAATAATAAAACAGAATCTACAGATGTTGATGAAGTCGATGTTCAACGTGAAAGAGATGAAGTTGACAGTATTTTCTCAAGTATGTAGAATAAAAATTATATTATTAATAATTTTAATTTTTGATAATATAATAATTTACAGAACATTTAGAATCAAGATATCCATTGATTGTATCAAAATTACAAAAATCATACGGTAATTTGTTAGCAGTTAATCAAATTAGTTTTGCTGTTAAACAAGGTGAATGCTTTGGTTTATTGGGATTGAATGGTGCTGGTAAAACGTCAACATTCGAAATGATAACTGGTAATATGAAAATAAATGGAGGAAAAGTATTAATTGATAGAGCTAGTGTAAATAAAAATATAAATTTGGTAATTTAATTTCTCAACACAAGCAAGAAAACTTAAATGGCAAAATATGAAATTTACTTATTTATTTATTATATTAAAATATTGTAGTATAAATCTTTATTGGGTTATTGTCCGCAAGGAAATGCATTAATTTGTCATATGACAGCATTTGAAATACTCAAATATATCGCAATGATACGTGGTGTACGTGATCCAAATAATGAAGTTCGTAGATGGTTAGAACGTTTAGATTTAGTACGATATAAGAATGTTCCAATAATGAATTATTCTGGTGGAACGAAACGTAAATTGAATACAGCTATAGCAATGGTATAAAAAATTGAAAATTAAAAATATGTATTAAAATTAAAATCAAAATTTCGATTTGATTTTAAAATAACAGTGGTATTCATGATGTATAGTAAATGGTAAATTGATGGTAAATGATAAAAGTGTTAAAGATAATTTTGTGAACACTCCTGAAATAAATGTTTAAATTTTCAGAATCCATAAATTGAAAATTCAGAAATAATTTTTCAACTATTTCACAACCACAACATTTTTATTTTATGATACGCCTGACTTGAAAAAATGACAGAAAAATTACGAATTACCATTTACCATACAAAACATGCTTTAATTCATGGTAAAATTTTACCATGTGGTAACTTGTTTTTCCATATAAAATTTTTACCATCAATTATCATAGTTTACCATTTACTACGATTACAACGATTACCACACTTTTACCACACATCATGAACACCACTAATATTCAAAATTTTTTTATTATATATGTATTTTGATAGATTGGTAATCCGAAAGTATTATTCTTGGATGAACCAACAGCTGGTGTTGATCCAAAATCAAGAAGATTCATTTGGAAATGTATTCAACAATTCCAGAATGATAATAAAACAATTGTACTTACATCACATAGGTAAAATCTTAATAATAAATTTTTTAATATAATTTTATTTTGTTTTTAAATAAAAAACAAAAATATGAAATGAAATGAATGAAAATATTTCGTCTTCAATTTATTACATGCACACACACAGCATGGATGAATGTGAGAATTTATGTAATCGTTTAGCAATAATGGCAAAAGGTAAATTTCAATGTATCGGCTATATACCGATGTTAAAAGCAAATTTCGGTTCCGGTTTTACAATAATGTTACGTATAAAAGAAAATGCAAATGATGAAGATATTGAAAAATTAAAGACCGATATTTGCATTAAATTTCGATGTGATATTCGTGAACAATTTGCTGTAAGTATAAAACTAGTGTAACTCATTACTTTGTTAAATTAATTTTTAAATAATATATTTTAAATGTTTTTTATTTGAATTTTCATTTTTTTTTTTTTTTAATTATTATACAGGGAGTTATAACATATTTCGTTAATGATGATACAGTATATTGGTCAGATGTATTCCAAAAATTAGAACAAATCTACAATATTCATAAACAGACAATTTTATTAGATTATTCAGTTAATGAAGCAACACTTGAAGATATATTCTTAAAATTCGAGAATAAATGTAGAAATATTGAAACAAGTTTAATGTGATCAGGATCAGAATCATAATCAATATAAATGGATGGTATTTTATTTATATATCATTGTAGAAAAAATCGAAGCAATAATATTTTGAATATTTAATTCGATTCGAGCAAAGAATAAGAGCAAAGAACAGATTAAATTATGTGTTATCTGGAGGAGAGAAATAAATTTATGCATATGTAAATATAATTTCAAAATACATACACATTTAATTGATTTAAATATGAAAATGTATTCTTGAAAAATAAAAAAGAAATAAAAATGCTTCAAAAGAAAAATAAAACAAAAATATAAGTGGGGGAGAGAAGAAAACCACAACACAGAAGAAGATACGAAAAATGCAAATGTAAATAAATATTATTTTGTATTTATTATAAATTTAATATATAGTTTAGTTTAGAAAAATAAGAATATAAAGAAACATAGTTTCACAGATATTTTATATGTTTTATAAATGTATATAATTTTTTCAATACCGCATATATATAAAATCCAGTATGCGTGCATATAATAATATTTATTTATTTCTTTTTTTCTTGTTTCGATCTTAGATATTTGTGTAATGTTTGAATAATTTACTATTATAATAATATTAAAAATTCAAGTAAAAACAAAATTATTAATCTAATTACATATAAAAGTGTAATGTATGTAAAATGTGTAACTACTATAAGTTTTTACAAATAATTCTAATTGTAATATTAATTAAAATGCATTATATGTAATGTAAAAAACAAAACAAAAAAAAAATGATAAAATCTTTGCTTTAAAAGCAATTAAAATTATGAAAATAGGATATAAGATTTCACAATTTATTGCAACCGCTTTAATTCTTTATTTTACACGGTAAATACATTTCCAATTTATTTCATTATTTACTAAAAAGTGTAATGTAAAGGACTGCTAGAGTCGAATATTTTTGACGAGACAAGAATGATGGTTATGGTGGTGGAATTATCTAATTCGATTCATTTGCTGCTCATTTTCGGTTGAACTCGAATCAAATTTTCAATTAAAATTTAAATCAAAATCGATTTAGGGTATCTAATGTTAATTTGTTTTCGATGCTAGTATATTTCATTCGAAACGCATTATTTTCGAGTTACATAATTCAATCATTCCAGATCTCGTAAGTTTTCGAATAAATAGAATTAAAACATTAAAGTTTACGTTAAAATCATGTAAAAAAATGAATTGGGTATTATTTTATTATAGAATTAGTTATTATTTTTTTTTATGTTTCTTATAATAAACACTATAATTATTTATCAATTTTTATATTTAATATTATTTATTCATTTTTTTTTTATTTTTTTTTTTATTATTAAATAATTAAATTTATCATTTAGTTTTCTTTTCCATGATGTCAAATATCTTATTAGATCACTTATACTCACCAAATTATGAATAATGAATTGGATTTTAATAAGATTTCAACACACGTAAATTCACGTAAAATGTTAACATATTCAAACATTTTGGAATTTATATAATTCATAAAAGAAAGAAAAAAGAAACGAATCAAAAGGTACTTAAGTGGAATAAATTTAAAATTTTTTTCATAAATAGTTATCATCGCCTCAATTTTTAATTGTTGCTTAAGTTTCGGGGAAATATAATTTTTCGCGTTATCTATTATCAGAATCAAAGTGATATAGCACCCTTAAGAATTACCAATAAATTGTTATATCACACTTACGAATTGAAACGACAACATTTACAGATGGACTAGAGCAAAAACAGAAAGTATGTATTTTCAAATAAAGAAATAATTCTCCAAAATAAAATACAATTTTGTATGCACAATAATCGCATCAAAATATAATTTAACATTCAACTCATAATATCTTTCATTTTGATATCAAAAATATAATCAAATTACATTATAATTAATTGAAAATGAAATGAAAAACAAACGAACACACATATTATATTTAACTTTGTGCTAATTTTACATTTGAACAATTTTTATTTCATATTGTGATGGTAATCGATTAACGAATAATTACATTAGTAAAAATATGTACGTGTGTATATATATATAATATGTATATTATTTTCTGGATTATTTATTCTAATTTTTTTTTTTTTTTAATTATTTGTGCTAAATAAATAACTTAACGTTGATGGTTGTGCATGAAAGCTAATTCCAGCTTCACCCCATTTCGTATAAATTAAACGTTCTAATGGTGTTATAACGTTTTCTTCTTTCTCTTGTTGTGTCACTGTTTGTGGAGCACTTGTAACTGATGTTTGCCTTTGTAACATGTATGTGGCACGATTTGCCTGATGACGATTATCTATGGTCATTTTAATTTGATTCGATGAACAACTGTAATAGTATAAATCGAAACAACTTTCAGCGTGATAATTACGTAATAATTCATTGTTCGTATTAAATATAACACCATAATGTCCGGCACAATTTGTTATCCAAATTGGAACAATCGGAGTTTTAAGACGTGAACCAGGCTGACGATCATCTGACTGAAATTATGAAGAATTTCTATTGAAATTTACTTATACGAGTAAATTTTATGTGTGGACTTTAAACATAAAATGGTATATAGAAGTTTATTTATACATACGTACATTCATTTTATCATTTTCCCATAAAAGTAATCCTAGAACATTTCTATTTAAAACTCCATATTGAGGTATTGCCTTTATATAAAGAAAAAAAAATATTTTTCTCACAAATTTACATAAACAAATATAAATGAATTCTTTAAAGTTTCTACAATATTTTTACATAATTTGATTCATCTCCGACGTGTATAACACCGTTATGAAGGTATGGTGTTGCTCGTCCAGTTAATAATAGAGTGACAACATTTAGAGATCCTTCTTCTGTTGAACCAACTAAATATGCGCCACGACTCGAATTTAAATCTGTTCGAACTCTAAAGCATTAGAGGTCGAATTTAAAATTAAAAATTTACACTTTTTTTTTTGAATATGTACATATATATAATTTATTGTTGTACATACTTATTGAGAGTACGCGTCAAAACTGCACTATATAGAAAAAGTAATGCTCCGGAACCATCTTCTTCCATGAACTAAAAATGAAGAAAAAATGTTTGAAAATCTTTATTTGATAAATTAATGAAAATATTATTGGAATTTTAATGTTAATTAACAGATATATACGAATTCGTTGTGTATGTAAAAATAATGAACTAAGTACTTACGTATTTTAAATGTTGCCGAAGAAAAGGTTTTGCATCTTCACGTTTCATTTCGAACAAATATAACTATGAGATATAGAAAAATACATAAAATTCATATACGTACATACATATATATAAAATAAATAATATAATTAAAAGACAAAAATGAATTTGTATATACTCTTTCAGTAACACAATCCTGAAAATATGAAATACTATGCGGAACGAAAGATTCTTCACTGGCCAATACAATTATGACTTTTGTTTTTTCTGCAATCAAATGTAAAATTTCGGCCATTGATGTTAATAGAGCTTCTTGTTGTTGCTGTTCATTTGGACGTAATGCGCTAAAAAAATTTAACTCATTGAAAAAAAAATTTGTATTTTATTTTCATTTTTCAACATAGAACTATAAATTTTGTTCAAAAATTAAAAAAAAAAAATCGTCTTTTGTTTCACATACTCTTGAACGGAATAATATTTTTTACTGAATAGAAAATATTTAAGAATGAATCCTTGTAAAACTGAATGTAAACCTCTAGTACCATTTCTATGACAACGTAAACCATAGGCTAATTCTTGTGATGGTGGATTAAATGTAAAACTTGTTCTAGTCCATTCACCTCGTGGAGATGCAGCAGCAGTACCAAATACAAGTTGTCGTAATTCCTAAATAAATTTAATTAATTTAATGATTACATTTTTATGCGAAAAAAAAAATTCAAAATGAATTGAATTTGATTTTAGATAGCTGCGCATTGTATATGCATATATATATATGAATGCATAAATAAATATGAAATTGAATAAAATGCTGCGTAATTTTGAAATTTATCGAAGAGGCTATAATACGATTTCTTAATTTTTTTGATTGAAATGAAGAAAATATTTTCTAAAAATTAATTCTAAATAAAACTGAATATAATGTGTAATATCATGTGCAATATAAAAACTGATTTTTTTTTTTTTAAATTAATGTAAAAAGTCATAAAATCTATCTATATTTAGATATTTTAATATGTACACGTACCAATGCTAATTCAGCAGTTATAGGTTTTCCATGCTTGAATATTCCTTCAGGAGAGGTAATCGTACTTTTTTTTTGCATAACGAATTTTTATTAGAAATATTTGATTTAATTCACTTTGATCTTTTTTATCTTTTTTTTGTTTTTGAATTTTTTATTTAAAAAATTTAATTTATTTTTGTTATATTTTAAGCGGTTCAAATCAAATTTATTCTGATAAAAATTAATTTTTGTATTTTATGTATTTATGATTCTTGATTTTAATTCTTGAATCTTTATATTATGTATTGCCTCCCAGAGTTCTATGGTGATAATGTATATATATGTATGTCTGGAAATATTCTATAATCCTTTTTAATATGTGTACCTATATCTTATATATATCTAATATAAATTTTTGATTAAAATAAATAATGTCCTGATTTCTGAATGATTTGATAATGAAATGTTTTCTTTGAAAAAAAAATTGTCACTAAAGGCTAAAGAACAAAAATCATTTTCATTTTTATATCATTATTATACGCGATACATTTTACATTATTATACTTTGTATAAGTACATGCATATATTTGTACATATTTATTTGAAAAATATTCATATTAGATACATACGTTATACCATTATACATATAAATATATAGGATTAACATTTACTTATTACAAATCATTATACTTAACGAGTATACAATATTAGATATATACGAGTACATGTATTGTATATATTACATATATTATTTTATTATAGATAAGAATTATAAAATCGCGTGAAACTTATATGTAGGCAAGTGTTTTCATTATATTTCATTTTTGGTTTTCAGAGGCATAAAACATAATTTGAAAAAAAAATTCATTTATTCGTATGTGAGTAGGTATGTATTTCGTAATATATGTTTAGTAAAAGAATGAAAGTATGAAAAAAAAATTTACCTTTTTCTTTGTATATGTATGCAAGTATGTATATAATAATACACATGTATATTGGGTGTAATAAATTACATACATTAAATACATACTATATATGCATCTGTATGTACATATGTGTGCA
Organism: Villa cingulata; assembly: GCA_951394055.1. Taxonomy (NCBI): domain Eukaryota; kingdom Metazoa; phylum Arthropoda; class Insecta; order Diptera; family Bombyliidae; genus Villa; species Villa cingulata. Next base: position 4,386,428 of record OX596020.1, on the reverse strand, counting down.
ATAAAGTATTTTCACTTAAAATATTTATTGTCTTATTGCTTTATTTTTTCTTTTTTTTTTGAGTATTTCTGTTACAAATGAATAAAAATTTTTTTTTTATTTTTATATAAATGTACTTACACGAAATTTTGGCACGTCTATAAATAAAATAATTTTTAGAATGTGTTTAATACGAAACACGATATGTAATATTATATTATATTATTGTATAAAGAGATATACATACATACATATTCATAAGAATATACATATTATAGTGATGAACAAAAAATGTATGCAACTATGAATGAAATTATATGTAGTATATACCAAGATATTTTTATATAACGTTTAAAAAAAATATCGAAAAAAATTATAATAAATCATTCAATTCTTTTGTAATTATATTATAACCAAAATTTCAACTAGTATCATTTATCTCAACAAAAATGGAGGAAGACATTTAAAAATGGCGTCAATCAACTTACAAATAAAAGAAAACATTTTTTCTTCAATTTTCAAGTTTTATTTGAAGTCAATAAAAATTATACATATACGTATAATTAAACATTTTATTCGATTATTCAATTATTTCAATTCAATTTTTCATATTTTTCTTTCATATATGCGTACACCTTATATATAATTCATTTATCTCTTGATATTATTATGGAATTGTCATTATCATCAATGATGCTATACATCTCATGTTGAGCCTGGGCATTCACTGTAATCTCCAGACTAATTGCTATATCATGTGTGCAGTGTGCACCTACTTCTACAGTTTAACGTGAATTGCGCGTTTGCGAATCATTGAGTTGGAGGTATAGAGGAGCAAACTCTTTTACATATGATAGAGATAAGGCTTATAGACAGACACATTATTAGAATACAATGATGTGATGATTGAATAATTCTTTGTGTTACTTGTTGTCAGCAAGTAGAAGACTACTGGTCAGTATCTCTATAAGTTAAATTTCTGTTATTATATGAAAATTAATGTAGTTTCAAATATAATTTTTGTTTAATTTTTTATTATGTAATTATTATAAAATCTTAAGCATAATTACAAAAAAAAAAAATAAATGAAAAAAAAAACATTCTTCCTCCAAATGACAAAAATTTAATTCTGTTGTGTTGCAAATGTTATTTTTATCACTGTAATATTGAACATATTTGAAAATTACAATATTTACTACACATAATACACATTATTCAAAATTCAATAGATTGTATACGTAAAATTTTTACATAAATATACTACATTGGAGTGTATAGTAATATGGATTATCGAAAGTGTATAATGTTTGTAATTTATTACACAAACATATATACTCGTATATATATATATGTATGTATATATTAAAAAAAATAAAAATGAAAATAAATCGAAATTAAAACGAAAAACAATATGTTATTCTTTTATTAGAATTTTTCATATAAGAAAATTATTTTCCAAAGAAAATTTTCAGTTACAATTATTATAATTGTATTTGTATTATCTCTATGATGTCCACCTATACAATACACACGCTACACATACTTATAAGGTCATTAAATTATATGTATCAGACTGTTGTGTTGTGTTATGTTATATAGCTATATGCATGTTCTGTTAATATATTTTTTTTTCTGATTTTGTTTTTTTACCAGTACAAAAAATATTGTAAATCTATAAATGCAATCGCCTATAACAATTGTATCACTAACACTATGTAATGTAACATACATTATAATAAATGAATATCGATCAGATTTGTATAATTTATTGTTTATACAAGATACTACAAAGGAATCTTTATTACACTTGACTTTATTTTTTCTATTACACATTTTAATATTACGTATATTTTATATTACATACATTTTTTACGTATACAGACAGAGATATATAATTCGGTATTAGAGGAAATGTACGTACAAACAATATGTATGTATATGTGATGTTTATTAGTTATAAGAGTGAATAAATATTTTCCATGCTATCACCATATAATAATAATTTGCTTAATAATTTTTCAGATATGTATATATTTATGTATGCACGTCATACACTTATATACATATTACATTATGTACATATGTACATATTTTAAAAATAAAATTTTTAATTGAATTGTACATACACACAGTACACTAGAACGTTGATTATCTGGACCTCTATAATTATTTGGTCTAACTAGTTCAATTTTAATTACCTTACCTCAATATTATTCGGGAAAACCTCTGTCACCCGGGTTGCATATTTTATAGTTATGTGCTATATAGGTTTAGTTTATTTTTCGTAATTAAATATACGTACTCATACATATATTCAAACAAAAATGAAACATTATAACTAATTATTATAATATTCTAGTTTAATTGCTTAATAGTCAATAAGAATCCAAATATAGATTTGTTTAGCACACGTGCAGGTATTTCATTTAAGTTTAAAATTTCATTATTAAATTATTTGTAGTTTTCATTAGACGTTTTGAACCTCTCCGCGATAGACCGGAAGACTCTGGTCCCGATCACCCAAAATAATCGAAGTCCTACTGTATATGAAGTAAAAAATATAGTGCATTTACAAACAATCAAAACTTATAGTAAAATATGAATGAATGAATCATACATGCACATAATTCATATGTATAAGTAAAAGTACATATATATACATATATGTCTACAGTTACCAGCTAACTAACTAACCGATTAAAAACAGAATCGTTGAGATATATATATATATAGATTTGATATTATTTTCGTTATATTATACGTTATTAAAATATCATGAAAACCCTTCTTTTTTTACATTTTTTTTCAGAATGTTAGTATAGCAAAAATATTAAAGTGTTTCAATTTAAAAGAACAAACAAAAAAATAAATGCATACATATTTTTGGAATTATTTTACTAAACTGCCATTTAATATAAATTGCATGCTTATTACATTTCATTACATTTTATTGATAGGAATATTAGAAGCAAAAATAATTGTCACGTTATCCCTTAAATAAGAAAAGTACATTATATTTATGTGTGTAATGTGTATAGTATACGTATATAGTATCTATCCATATATGGCGACCAAATATCCTTGAATTTTTATATTTTTTAATACATATACATATTTCAAATGTTCAAAAATTTTCTCATATTCATACATACTCGTATAGTTATATGCTGTACCTTGTACTTTTAAGATTTTACCTTCATTGATAATGTATAATCGTTAAAATTGTTAAATTTTTCAAAAATGTTTAAATTTAAATGAATATCATCAGATATATATAAATATATATATATATATATATATTTTTTTGAATTTTTATAAATTTAGGTTCATGAAATACTTGTATATACTGATACACATGCACATTATGTATATGAATATATTACTTATATATGTACATGAATTGTTAATGACACATTTTTCATTTTTCTGATTATTGATAAAAGGTCGAAATAGAAAATAAATTTTTTAAATTTAAGTATTAAAGGTGGTGGTTGGTACCTTCAATATTATTTTTACCTTTAAAAATACATATGTATATGGTAAATATACGAGTAATGTATGCATTCATGATTCATATAAATAAATGCGTATACATAGACGACACACATATATATACATATATGTAGGTATAGCGTATAGGCAAAAAATGTATAAATATTTCTTGATATAGATAGGTATACCTAGGATATAGGATGACTCCTCATCATCAATATTAGAATATATTACATACATGCTGTCAATAAATCGAATATACACGCGGTTAAGGTGTAAATGCAATATCAAATTACAAGTACATGAATGAATTTTTAAAGATATGTACATAAAGTATATACATAAATATATAAAATTTCTTGAACAATGCGATAATTTGAAATGAAGATATAATTTTGAAATTATTTTTTTAAATATAAATTAATAAGAATTATTTATCAGAAAAGTTAACAATTCGAATGTCCTCTTTAACGTGGTACATGGTCTTTATTGGTGCAAATTCATTTAAATGACGCAATATACCCTTAAAAATTGTTGGTCCATAAATTGGCATGTTTTACATCAAAACCCATTATTTCTCCGTATCAGCATCTCTTTAAAATGGTATACATTGACTAATCCAATCCAATATATGCTGATACGGAGAAATAACGTTCTTTGTAAAACACGCAAATTTGGATCAACAATTTTGAAGGGTATAGGTTGCGTCTTTAAAATGAATTTGCACCAATAAAGACATGTACCACGTTAAAGAGGACATTCCAAAGTATATCCTTTTTGATAAGGTCTCGTTCCACAAGAGCTGGCGACACCAATTGGGAAGTTTCAGCCAAAAATTCGAATAAGACCTATTTCTTAAATTTTTAATGCAGAAGTAGAAGTAGATAATATAAACTTTAAAATACACCCTATACTCTGTGTATTCGTACATTCATTTATACAATATACATATGTAGTAATTATTACATACTTATACGTAATATATATACGAGAATAATATACTTCTACATATCCGTATAAATAGTATAGAAAAAATTCACAGTGAAAATATGTCTACATAAAGTGAATATCATTTTCTGTAATATCCCATATTCTACATATGAATTTATAAATACATCTACTCGTATATGTATAGCTTTTCCGTTAAAATACAATACATACAATACAATATATAAAAAACCAGAACAAAATAAGACAAAAAATTAAAAAAAAAAAAAAGTAAAAATAAAAAGAAGCGTTTCATTTTTTAATCAAATTAACTAATTGCATTATATACCTTTGATTCTTTTGTACATTTATATGTACTATTATAGTTAACTTTATATATGTGTACATAGTTCTATATATGTAGATCTGGATTCCATAATTGAGCTTTGTTTTTGAAATTCATGTTTATTCATTTTTTGTATTTCCATCATAACGTTTTAATTTTTTCTATATACATATTATTAGCGAGAAAATTTATTTTTTTTACACACATTCACACATTCATAACATAATAATATTATACAAAAAAGAGAGTAAAATATAAGATTAAAAAAAAAAAATCAAAATTTATATCTGAAAAATACATTTTAAATAAAAATATATAGAGATTTTAAATTTTAACAAAATAAAAAGATATTTGTGTAATTTTTATTCAATTAAAAATCAAATAAAACAGAACACAACAAAATGCCAAAGGATGATCCTGAAACAACGGCATTAAAAGCCGAAATTACATCGATTACAGATAAATTTAAGGTTGGTATTATTATCTATATATGTACATATAAAAATCAATTTAATACATGTATGTTCAAAAACAAATTCATTTTTATGGATTAAAAAAGTTTTGATTTACTTTAATTACATTTGCGCATAAGATTTTCTAAAGATTAAAATATTAAAAAAATTATATTATCATAAGGATTATATATACATACATACACACGTGCATATACGATTCTATATACATATATTCTTTAAATTAGAAATGAAAATATGAAAATTATGTGAATAATTAAAAATCGATACATCAAATGTATGAAAAATTATAACAAAAAATTGTGAAATCATAAAAAAATCAATAATTCATGGATAATAGTATAGTGACTATATACGAGTATACATATACATAACAAGTATATATGCGGTTTTGTGAAAATAATAACATAAAAAGACACAATTATTGAATGTGTATACATTTTACGTAAGAGATAAATTTACGCATCTAAATAACAAACAGAAAGAATTATTATGAATTATGAAATCCGATAATATTATATATATGTATACACTTAAAGTAATATTTTTTAAATATTTTCCTAATAATGATGAAAGATAATTTTAATTAACATTGTGATGTGAAAAGGAATTTATTTTTATAATATTTTTTTTTTTATTTTCAAAAATTTGAAAATAACGCTTGTTGATCTATTGTGCATATAATGTACAAACTATGTACATATAACATCCATTACATATTACACATAGACTTCTTATTTTAATGCACACAAACCCGTATACATCATTTAAAAATGAATGATATTCGTTTAATTGGCTTATTACCAATATAAGTATACATACATAGCACATATGTATATATGTATATATTTTTATTATTTTCCGCAGAAAATTGTTATTATGCGCAATTCAAAAACTAACAATTTAGTCAAGATCGATATATATGTATTCACGTTTTCATACCTTTTACATCATTTATTCCATTATTATAAAAATTGTTTTAAATAGATTTTTATTTTATACAATAAGGACATTTGTTTTCACACCATTATAATATGTATATAATATTGTAGTACTCTATATGTCGATATACTATTATATTTGCAATATGACCTTTAATTTTTATAATTAATTTAAAATCAAAATGAACTTAATCTTATTATATAATTATTGTTTGTCTATTATTTTCAAAACAAATAATACATGAAGGAAGCACAATCAAAAGCGGCTGATTGTTCATTAAGTGATAAATGTGGAGATATGGCTGATTGTCCAAAATTACGATTTATGCCAAAAAAAATTCTAAAAGGTCATATAAATAAAGTTAATTCTGTACATTTTGCCGGTGATTCAAGACATTGCGTTACTGGTTCATTAGATGGTAAACTAATAATATGGGATACTTGGACTGGAAATAAAGTGCAAGTACATTTCAAAAAAAAAAAAAAAAAATTCAAATATAAAATTTAATAAAAAATTAATAATAATAATTTTTACCTATACAGTTTCATATAATTTTCCTATATGATTTTTGTTACTTCTTTCATAATCATTTTAGATTATTCCATTACGATCCGCATGGGTTATGACCGTTGCATTTTCACCATCTGGTAATTTTGTTGCATGTGGTGGAATGGATAATCAATGCACAATTTATGATTTAAATAATCGTGATTCGACTGGTGTTGCAAAAATGACACGTGAATTATTAGGATATGAAGGATTTTTAAGTTCATGTCGATTTCTAGATGATACTCATCTAATAACTGGATCGGGTGATATGAAAATGTTAATTATTATTCTAAATTTATATACGAAAAAACAAAAAAAAAAAAAATTAAAATTTTCTATAAAAACAATTTTGATGATTTTTTTCAGATGTCATTGGGATTTAGAATCTGGTAAAAAAAATATGGAATTTGATGGGCATGCAGGAGATGTTGTATCAATATCATTATCACCGGACATGAAAACTTATATAACTGGATCTGTAGATAAAACTTGTAAATTATGGGATGTACGTGAAGATAAACATAAACAAATGTTTTTTGGGCATGAATCTGATGTTAACTCTGTATGCGTAAGTATTGCGTAATATGTATGCGTATATATATTAAATAATAATTCTATTTCATGCGAAATGTTAATGCGCAGTATCATCCTTGTGGTCAAGCGTTCGCAACAGCATCTGAAGATCAATCGGCCAGATTATATGATATACGAGCTGATCAACAAATAGCACTTTATCAACCACCGACTAAAACTGGTTTTACTTCTTGTGGTAAATAATAATTGCGCATATTTTGGCTGTAATTATATGAAAAATTTTCTGTTGTTTCATTTATAGCATTATCATTCAGTGGACGTTATCTTTTGGCTGGATCTGTAGATAATGTAATACATTCATGGGATACTTTAAAAACAACACATACTGGTAAGCCAAAAATTACAAATAATGGTTTTTTTTTTTTTTTAATTATTGACAATTTTATTTCAATTTGTCCTCAAATTATAGGTCAATTAGCTGGTCATGAAAATAGAATTACATCAATTTGTTTAACACCAAATGGTATGGCATTAGCATCATGCAGTTGGGATCAAAACGTACGAGTTTGGGTTTAATTTTATTAAAATTATGTTGTATTTTTTTTTAAATAATGATGATTTATGAATTAATTAAAAATAATTAATTCCTTTAATGTGAAATAAAAAAAATAAAATATATATTGTAAGAAATTCGAATGAAAAAATATAATTGTGATGCTAGTATACAATTCAAATTTAAATTAGCAATGAAAAATTTAGAAAAAAAAATTGAAAGAGATAGATCAACAATTACTAGAAAAAAGAATATATGATAAACATGTTAACAGTACATAATTGATAATTATTAATTATATATATATCTAGATAATGTAAGTAATATCCTTTTATGTATTATTCCATTTACAATTACAGTAATAAATTCCTATACATATTATAAACATATTCAGCTATATAATCTTTATTGTGAATAGAATTGTTATTTAAAAATGAATATTATAAAATTGAATAAAGAAAATTGTGTAAAAGTTTTAAATTAATTTCATTTTTTTTCTTCTTGAACTATTTTTAAATTTACAAAAGACGAATTAAAGTATACAAAGTTACTTATTAATGCATTAATTGACTAAAATCTGAGATGTATTTATAGATAGATGTACGTTATACAAAATGATGCATGAATTAGTTCATTAGTTCACATACATATTAAATACATATTTAACGTAGAACATGCAGGAAAACGATTGTTCAATTAAAAAAAATATATATTTAAATTATTTGAAATAAATGTATATAATTTCCAAATAGATGGCGCAAGTATCATACGAAAATTTTATATTCATAAATTTGCAATTGGTATGAATGACAAATACAAGTTTTTGAAATTTGAAAATTTCAATGAAAAAAGATAGAAATTTTATTTTTATCAACCCTCCTGAGTATGACAATTGTATCAGAGCATCATATGGGTGTCAAAATCAAATTTCAAATTTTGACATTTATAAACGTTTTTATAATTATTATGTTTTGTCAGTTTGTTGCGCTATATTGATATCAGTTGAAAAGATTTTAATTTAATTTTAATTATTATATTAAATATTATAGAAAAATAAATTATTTTTAAAAGAATTTACATTAGTTAATATTAGACAGGGATAATTTGATAATTTGTATTGTACATCATTAAACAAAACCAAATATAGTCGAAAAATGTATAAAAATGATGTGTTCGACAAAGAGATTTTAAATTCTGTTAATTACAATTTAAATGGATCAGCGATAAGAAGTAGAAAAATTAATCTAATCATAACATAACACATTTAATAATGAATTTAATTGAATTTTCTATTTTCCAGATGTGTATCTAAGAAAGGCAACAGAAGCATTTGATGCTGGTAATATTAGTGAAAGTATTTTTTATCAAACTGAAGCATTATGTATGACGGCACATTTTAAATTCTTTCTAGATAATAAATTACGTAAGTTTTAATAAATATTACACTTATCTCTTATCAAATAAAACTCTTTTTTTTCATTTTTTTATTTACCTGTAGCTGTTGATCTTAGTACTTACATTCCAGATTCAAATTCATCTGATAAAGAGAATAAATCAAATAATGAGTTTGAGTAAATATTTTTATTCTTTACGAAAAATAACATTTTTAATAACAAAATGTATTAAATTAAACTTATTTCTGTAATATTTACATGTTCCTCTAGAAATAATCGTTTCATCAAATGGTGCGAAAATCTTTTAAAATCTAATTCTAAAAATAAGAAAGCTATAAGTCCATGTATTAACCGAGATGTATTTTATGAAAAAGATCCAATTAAGGGATATCAAAATATAATTGAATTCTGTGAAGAACTTCCAAATGGTGGGTAATTTCAATTTTTGAAAAATACACATCAACATTACCTATATAATATTTTTCTGTTCTATTTTTAAAAACATATTTTTTCATCTGTATTTTATTTTAGAATGGACGGTAGTGCAAATTTGTAAAGAATATAATCCAAGCACAACGTTTTCATTACATTCAGAAATTATATCAAATGAAAATTCGATATTTTTAACAGTATTAAAATATCCTTATGATACAGTTAAATCAAAAATGAAACCATTCTGTATACGGATTGAGAATACTGATGATAATAGTAATTTTTTTAATATTAAACAAAAATTTTATTTAAATTGAATTGTTTGTTTATATAATTTAGATATATTTCTTCAATTTATCGAAATAATAACAGAATTTGAAAAAAAAGTACGTTTTAATGGTGTTAAAAATGAGAAGAATGAACATGCACAATTTTGGCAAAATTTAATGATAATCGAACATGAAATTGAGGTAAAATAAAATTTATTTATTTTTGTTTGTTATTTATTTGTACTTTTATTCTTTAGGAATTATTAGTACGTTTTAAAGAATTTATTGGTCATTGGATAGGTCTTTTATCAGGGAATATTTGCAGTGAAAAGCAACAAATCCAAAATGATATATTTAAACTTGTAGATGATTTCGTTGTAACTCATAAGTTAGTATAATCGTAAAATATGTATATAATTTATTATCTATCTAATTAATTCACAACAGTATAAATTTATAATTCAATTTATTCGATATTTTAATAATTTTAGTTTAAATGATGATAAAAGAAATATTTTAAATTTAATCGCAAGGCAAATAAATTTATTAGATCGAAATGGTTTAAATCGTTTCTGTGAATATTTAGCAAAAAATGAAAACAATGAACAATTTATATGCGAAAAATTATTAGATTTTTTAAATGATATGAAAAATAAATTCAATTTAGAAAAAATCGAATTTTCACCGTGCATATTAATAGTGGATGAGGTAAAATTTGTTAAAAATTTTTTTCAAAAAATATTCAATAATTGAAATTTATTTCGTTTTTTGTTTTTTTTTATAGCTTGTTGATCATTTCTTTTGGGAAATGTTAAATCCGAAACAGGAATTTTGTCGTATCAGTTCATTTCATATACTAAAAAGATTATTTAATGAACATAAGAATCGTCTACATAATGGTTATTTACAGATACCAGTTAAAAATGGTCATTCCATTATAAATCCAGGTAAAAAAAAATTAACTTCACAATGAATATGATAATTTCGAAAATCGATTTAATTAACTTTTCGATTATTCATATATATTTTTTTTAATTTTAAAAAGATAAAACTCTAGGTAAAATGGAACAAAGGATGACGACATTCTTTAAATATTGGCTACCAGATTGGAATTGTTCAGTTGGTGAAATACCAACATCTGATAATTTTTTAGAATTTTTGCAAACATCTGATTGTTTTGTGTAAGCTATTATTAAAAAAATAATTTAATTGATATTTTGGCCTACATTAACATAAATATGCCTTCTATAGATATTGTGGTCATGGATCTGCTTTACAATTCTTAAACGGACATGATATAGCGAAATTAGATACAAAGTCAATTATATTTTTATTTGGATGTGAATCAGTTCGTCTTAAATCGGATGGCTTACATAGTGAAATGACTGCTTCACATATTTATTATCATGCTGCATTATGGTAATTTAATAAAATAAATAAATATGTACATATAAAATGTATATATTTTTCATTTGAAATTATGTTTTTACACATTTTTATTAATTTTTGTTATTTTAGTCCAGCTATTATTGGCAATTTGCTTTCAGTATTAGATTATCAAAGTGATACAATATCAACGAATTTATTAAGTATTTGGTTGCCAGGTAAAAAACGTAAAAGGCATTGGTTAAATCTTGATAAGACAACATGGAAAGCCGGAGGGAATATATCTGGTAATTTTTTTTTTACACAGATAATATGTAATATAATATAGGTAATACAAGAAGCAAAAATGTATAAATCTCATTTTTGATTTTCAGAATCGAATTTATGTGATAACAATTCATTACCTGAACATGAACCGAAATTAACAAAAGTTCTAAGTCATATACGTTCAGATACTTCATATCGATTATATATTAGAATTAGCATAATTCTAAGAGGTTTACCAATAAATAGTGAATAAATTGTAAATATAAATATGAATTAAAATTAATTAAAAATAAACTGTATATTTATATGTAATGTTGTAATAAGAAAAAAAAAGTTTAAAATAAAAAAAAATCAAATTTTTATACAAATAAATAAATTTTGTTTTGTGTTTTATTTATTTAATCTTACCACCCCTGTATAGTTCGATTTAAATACTTATAGTAATAGCCAAAACAGATGGCAAATGCGTGATGTACTAAGTTCACATGCATAGAAGAAAATATACTTACACACACATTCACAAAATTAAAATAATACTAAGTTTTGCTGCACCTGCACTGCGAAAACAAAAATTTTCAAAATATATTTTTAAGTACAGAAGAAGAGTAAGAAGTAAACATGCTGCATAAATTTTGTTTTAGAGTAGAAAAATAAACTGACCATCATCAGTTGTGCCTGCGCAGAACAAACAAAACGTGTTGCTTACATATGCTTGAGTAAAGATTTCTAATAGAAAGTAGGCGAAGCTTAACAATTTTCTTAAGATCAAAATTGTATTCGCATTACAAAAAATTTTTACTAATCTACAATAAGCGTAAAGATTCGCCATCTGTTTTGACGAACATTAATTATAGTTGATCGAATCATTGGACCATAAATCACGTATATTATATTTCGCGTATTGCATATTCTGTAAAATTCTCAAACAAATTTCAAAAATTGCCATTTTCCAAATATATATAAAAGAAAACAGTGTATATACACATGTGTGTGTAAATAAAAAAATTGTTTTGTTATTTAAAAATTATTTTTTTTTCTTATTTTTTAAAGAAGGAAAAATTTGTTGTTTTTTTTTTATTAGGTATTATTTTCATTATCATTATTAATATTAATAGTAGTGCATTTAAATTACAGTGTATTTTTTTGAATTGATTATCACTATTTTGTTTTTTTTTTAATAAATTAAAATTTATGTAAAATATGTTTTATATTGTTTATATTATAAGTATATTATACACTCAATATTATGTATGTTATACATTATTGTTTTGTTCATTTATAATGCTTATTATATAATTTTAATTTATATCATACTTATATAATTATGTGTATGTTAAAAAAAAATTATTAATGATTCTGATTAAATTTTTAAAATGTACATTATTTTGTAATTCATATACAAGTGGTTATGTATTTATATACCAGTATTATTATTATTATTTTTTAAATAAAAAATATGTATGTATGTATGTATGTACATCGTTTTATATAAATGTAGTATGAAATTTTTATTTGTTAAGTATTTATATAATATTCTTACAATGATTGTAATCATTCACTAAATGATGTAAAAGACATGTAAACCGGGTAAAACGAGTAAATTACACATAAGTATTTACACGTTTAACTCGATTTACATGTCTTTTACTTTTACTGTACATAGTGAATACCCTAAATAATTTATAATAAATCGTAAACAAAAATTAATTTACAAAATACAAAAGAGCATAATAAAAGATAAAGGATATTGTAATGTATATACGAGTATATTTAAAATTTAATTAAATCGTTTGTTTTCAAAATTATATTTCATATTTTTTCCAATCAACATATTATTTGCTCTGGTAAAAATAAATATATGATATTTGAATACATTAGAATGATGGATAGATAAATAAAATATGCAAAATATCAAAAACATTAAAAAAAAAATAAATAAAAATATAATAGAATTCTAAAAAACAAAATTAATTTCAATGAAATTTCAAGAAGTTAACATCAAATTGGCTGTGTTCTAAAATATGTTCACGGTATTATTCATTTAAACTAGTAGTTGAAGGTATTTAAATCGACTAAAACATGTAAATACGTGTATTTCACTCGGATTACGTGTCTTTAATTGCATTAATTGAATACCCTCATTAATAAAAATATCGATGCGCAGACATTACTGTAATGATTCGAAAAAGTTAGATTTTTATTTTATTGTATGGGGAGGGGAGGGTATATAATTTTTGAAATTGAAATCTTGAAACCAGAATTTGATAAAAATATACTATAAAGGTTTAAACCAGTTTAAACTTACTCTTAAGGGATTTTTTGATTTCACAGTAGTGGTAGTTTAAAGTTTAGTCGTTGGGTCAAACAGACTTGAACTTGACCACTTATGCAGGTTTAACTAAACTCAAAATTAAAATTTCACTGTGAAATTGGGTATTGGGTAACAAATTTTGTTCAACTAAGAAGAAAACTCATGTTACAATATTTGCTCGAATGGATGAATACATTCAAAAATACATTCACAAACAATTAATTCAAAATATCTGTAAATTTCTGACTTTTGTATTTAAATACAAAGAACAATGTCACTGTTTCAATTGAATTCGCATTGTCTGTCTGTCTCAATTTTGTATTTTAAATGGCATATTGATGCATTTTAGAACTCAGCCTAAATAAAAGTAATCATACACATCATATTATGTATACTTTCTCAAAGCACAAACATGAACTAAACAAACGAAAAAAAATAGAAGAAAAAAAAAATAAAAATACGTTACTTTTATCTTTGCAATTATTTTTTTATTCATTTACTTTATTTTTGTAAATATTTAATTTTTTTAAATTATTATTTTTTTTTCTCAGAATTATTTTCTATTTATTTTTATTTATTCTTCAATTGTTTTATTTTATTATTATTACATAAAAATATAATAATTAACAAAATGACTGACTATATACATTATTATAAATTTTCAATAATTTAATTACATTTTTTTTTATCATTAATCCATTGTATTATTTATTTTATTCATCATACATGCTTGTATGTACATAATTTTTTTAATATTATGTAAATATATTAATATAAAAAAATTATTTAGATTTAGAAAAAAATTACATATACATCATACCTATCTATTTACATATATAGAAAAATTATTTTAATTTTTTTTTTAATTTTCATTTTTTAATTTTTTCAAATTTTTTTATTTATTTTTATTTTATCATGTAATCATAGAATTTTATTTGTTTATTTTTACAGTAAGCATATTTTACATATTAAATTATGTCTTTTTTAAACTTAGATTTAAATTTATTTCAATATGTAATTGTTTTTCTTCTTCTTCTAAATATACATATATATACATACAATGTATACATGTATATTAAGTGCACACGGATACTCAGTCCATTATGGTATGGCCAGTATGGCATCGCTGATCACTACTGCGATCAGTAATTCTGTCAGGTTTTATTATCAGTAATCAGCTACTAGTGGTACATTGCTGATTGAAATTACTGATCGACTTGGGCGATAGTAGCGCGCTGGATGGAATTCGAACTCTGTAACTGTACCTCAAGCGTACCAGTCCAACATCACAACCATCGCACTATTCAAGCCCCCATGTAATTGTTTTTTGTTGATTTTATATTTTAAAAGAATATTTGTTGTTATTGTATAGAATTTTATAGAGTTTTAATTAGCTGGGGGCTGTTGTCATTTTAATTGTAATTAAATACCGGTCATCTCTTATTAAATTTTGAATGGAAAGAAAGAAAATGAATTTTTACATTTTGTAAAGTTAAATTATCATATTTTTATTACAGTTTAGTTATTTATAAAAATATTCTCGAACATCCTGGATGAACATCAGAGTATATTTTGGAATATTCTCAAACACTCTAGAATATTTTCAGACATTGTCTAGCATTTAATAACATTTTAAAAAAAAAAATTCCAGGATATATTTTTAAACATTTTGGAACATTTTATATGACATCATCCATTGATATATGCTGCAAATTTTAACATTCATTACAAATTACGAAACCAATCGACGAATGTTGATTCATGGCGGAAATGGAAGGCTACTATATGATCCACATTATAAGCCTTGTGCTGTATATGACACATCAGGAATGAATTGCGGAGCACATACGTACATATCTGGATTTCTTAAAATCTTAATTAAAGTTAAATTTCAAATTTTATTATTTTCCTCATAGAAATGCTCAATTAATTTCATTATTTGGTATATCTATATGATTATTTGTTAATTTTATTTTTCAAATTTTCAAAATTTTTAGTCATTTTTACATTTTTTTTTCTTGATTTAAATTTTTTAAATTTTTTTTAATTTTTTATTTTTTATAAAAATATATAGCACCTATAAATTTATTTTTTTTTTCATTATTACAAATTACAACTTTTTTCTTGTCTTCAAATTAATTTTTAATAAAACGGATTTACAAGATTTTTATTTTCATTTATTTATTTATTTTTTTATTATTATTTTTTTTTTTTGGTTTCTCCTTAGTATATTATTATTTTAATTATCTTTATCATCATATTAAATTTCGTTTTTCATTTATTATTTACGTACGTTCCTCTGTATGATGATGTCTTTATGATTTTATTTTGCATTTATGTACATATATGATTATTAATAAAATTTTAAGAAAAATGAGAAATAACAAAAAATGAAGAGAGAAAAAATTTTCTTGTATATAAAGAGATAATTTTAAATTTTATAATACATTTTTTTAATGCTCTTTATTGACGAACATTTTTGTTAATTCAACTAAATTTGTGTCACCGTATCTAGTTACATTCAATTTAGAAGCATTTTCATTCTTTTTCGTTTGCGTGTGCCATGTTAATATCTATAAGTAGAAGAGAAAAAGAGGGAAAAAAAAAACATAAATATTTTCTATGTAATTTTTACATTTTTTTTGTTTTTGTTTTAAATTCTCTATTAATATTTTTAGAGATTAATGATTTTCATCATAGTTTCATTTATATATCTATTGTACGTTCGTATATATATGTATAATAAATTATACTTACTTTTGTGCATGATGACGCTAATAATTGTATATCTGAGGTATTTAATGGAGCTAAACTTTTTAAAAATCCATCCTCTTCGTAACCACCTTTATATGGCATTTCAGCTTTTGGACGTTCTAATAAAAATTTAACGCTAACCGCAAAACCAGCCATATCGACCGGATATTTTCTACCACCAATCCAACCATCATAAAATCCAATAATTTTACCATTTTTAACTACTGGACTACTAACACCAAGTTTTGTAACAAGACCAACTGGCCACATTGATACGGTTTTTGTGTATCTCATCTGTAAAAACCAACCAAACAACAACACAAACAACAACAAAAAATCGAAAATAAAATTAGAAAAAAAAAAAAAAATTTAAAACAGAAAATGTGTATAAATGTATTCTGTAAGTGAATGAATTTTATGAAGTAAAATGAAATAAAATTTTTGTTAAAATGAAAATATTGTTTTATTGTTGGTTTTATAAATATTTTGAAATTTTATGGTCCTGTCATGTAGATATCATATCACTTTATCATTCATAATTTAGATATTTATTACACGTACACATGTGCATGCACATACTTATGTACATTACGTAATTATGTAATTGCTGTATCCTGTATGTAATGTACGTACGTGTAAGTGTATCTATCTGTATGAACTTTATTATACAAATAAATTTGATTCAATTTTTTTTTTTTAATTTTTGAAATTTTAAATAAAATTGTAATTTTATTTTTGCATGTGGACAACAATTTTAATATTTATTATGCAGATTCAAAAGGACAATATAGAATTTAGTTGCATTTATTAACTGTATCACATTATTTGTTTATAGAAATAAATCAAGGATGAGTTTTGGAAGTGGCTGGATTTGGATAGCCTGAACCAATACCGACACAACACTGAAAATTATGTTAATAAGACTATTGTTATGCCATTATTGTCTTTGACCGTAAAAAATACAGAAGAGAAATGGGCAAAAAATTGCATGCAAATGATATCCTATTTGTTATGTATGTACATATGTACATATAAAGTTCATTTATTACCATCACTTTTCAGCCTCTAGAGTATTTGTAATCGAAAACAACAAATAGGCAAAATAAAAAAATAATAATAGATTTTTTATATAAAAAACCACAAAACATTTACATTGACTTCTGTGCCAAAAACTGAAGAGAAAATAAAATATATATGTATGTTGTTATGCATAACCATTAATTTTGTTTAAAACCTACCCATGACATAGGCAGGATTGAAGGTTATCATTGAAGGTCAATTTAATAATTCAATAATAATAATAATAATTATTTATAAATATACAATTTAATATATTTCTAAATACCATTATACGCCCCATTTTCATTTAATAGAAATTATTTACAAGTATACATATGTACGTATGTGTGTACGTACGTAGATATGTAAATGTATATTTAGTTCATTACTTAGTTAAAAAGTATAAAATCATAAATTTCGAATATTGATCAATTTTTCATTTTCATTTTTCTCTCTCTTAAAGTTACAAACAAGTATTGTGTACGAGTATTATTGTATATTTATTATTGCAGAAAAAATATTCTTCCATACTCGTATACAGTTTTATTGGTTTGTATATATAAATATATATTGTATAGTCATGTACGTCCAATATTTTCTTGTCACATTTTTGTATGGGCTTAAATGCTTAAATTTTTTATTTATGCCTAGTTATATTGAAAAAGATTATTATATAACATACTACCAATGCTACGTTATTTTAGAGAATTATGTATTCTATATGTGTACATGTATCTATGTATGTGCTTATGTGTATCTAACTTATACCACCTTATACACAATGTACACACTTATTTGAAATTCTACTACAAAAAATTGGCAAAAAGAATATTTCTATTATTTCTGACATTTTTATAAATACGAATAAGTTGTATGCAGCAATTTTATTTTTATATTAATATGAATACGATTCGTTATTTTCAAGGATATGCGTATACGAATGATAATTTTTTATTATTTTATTTTTTAACAGATTGCAGATAAAATCATTGAATTCATTTAATACACTTACTCGTACCTCGTACATAAAACAAATATTTACATATAAAATATAACATACTTAACTGATTGATTCTTCTAATACTGACATTAATTTGTCCGAATTCCGGATAGGATAGTATGAGATACAGATGATAGAAATTTTTAGGGCGAATTGAAAGAGAAATTTTGCATTGAATTTGCGTTAGGTGAATAAAATTGGAAGAAATGAGTTTTCTATCTAGAAAAATAAATTCCAAACCAGTATGGACCGATTGATCGGAGATTTAATTAAAATGATTCCACCAACTCTTGTAAGTAGACATAGAAGTAGACCTATGTAGAAGATGGATGGTGGAGATTTGCTTTAATTGTAAAAATGCGTATAGATTATAAACATGTGATATACATCGGGACTAGTGTGGGAAAATCACTTCAATTATTACGAGTATAAGGATCATTTTAGAATTGTATACCACAAGATTTTTATTATTTTTAAGAATTTTTAATTTATTTTAATACTATTTCTTTTCCAATTTTTTTTTTCATTTAGATTTCATAGTGTTAAAATATTTAAAATTATTTTATTTTATTCTAACACAATGTTGTTGTTATTGTTGTTCTCTACGGTGGGCAGGGACGTTTATTTGCAAACCTGAGCACTAAGACAGGGCTGTCCAATGTACTCGAAGATCCCATCTAGTCGAACTTCTTCGTTGCTCTCTGGTAACGAAGGAATTTAACCTGACATTTGGGACCGAAAGATTCGGGCCCGATGATTTTAGTACCAAAAATATGCACCCTAATAAGTAGAGGAGAAGACAGGACACTCACACAAAGCGCGTCACTGGTGATTCGTACTTTATATAAAACTCATTTCCTAACACAATAACAGTGAATAAAAAAAATTACATACATTATACATGTATGCAGAGTGCGTATGTGTGAACTCGTACATATAATAATATAATTTTCTGTTGTTTTTCTTAAGTAAATAATTTGATATTGATGCTCAAATATGTATTTGCATTTTTGATAATACAAATAAATAATGTATTATTTTCTCTTTGAATGAAATAAAAAGTAAAGGAAGTTAAGTATACATTAGTAATACATTTATATTGAGTTATCATGTATTCAAATGATGAATAACATCATAACAAATAACATTATTTCACAGTACAACGTACAACGTTAACGTTAAAAAGTTTATTTAAAAAAAATTCAATAACATACAAAAATAAAATATTATTAGAAATAAAAATAAACTGATAAATAAATAAAAAAGTATGTGTACGTAAAATAAATAAATGGATGAATTTCAAAATGAAAATTTTTACTGTACTGTAATATACAGAATTGAAATGAAACCAAAAAATATGTGAATGTAAAATTTTCTGAGGTTTTTTTTTTGTATTTTTATTCATCCAATTTTATTTATTTTATTTTATTTTTATTTTTTTTTTTTTGCTTTTAAATTAATTACCTGTTCAAATATTGACACATCATATGTGTTATCATCGTCAGCAAAATAAAAAACCCCATCAGTTGCATTTGCTCGTAACCATTTTAATCCGCGATTACGATTTGATACACCACGTGGTATTGCTTTACCTTTTCTATATTTAGCTGGCATTGGAGCTTTAAATATACGCATATAATGAGGGAGAGATTAAACAGTAAAATTTGATATTAAAAAAAAAAAAAAATAAATGAAAACGAAAACATAAACGAGAATAAGAATAATTATATGTATAGTAATAATAATTGTATACAATGCCAATTATATTTGTATTTTATACACCATCACGCCAGGACAAAAAATGATAACAAAACAAGAATAAAAAAGGAAATAAAATGAAATGAAAATTATACGAAATAACGTGTATATACACGAATATAATGGTCGTATAAGTGATATGGTAGTAGAATTATTGATTAAAAATAATTATAAATACGCGAACGTCGAATAAAAATTTCCCATCCCATCTATTTAATGCAAAATGTGATTTCAAAATTATATAACACATGAAATGTTTGTTTGTTTATTTGATTGGATTTCTTTTATTTTTATATGTATATTATTTACATTAAAATTTTGTTATTTATATTTTTATTTTCTGTTTATATGCATATGAGAATCGTTGAATATTTTTATTTTTTATTTCCTTGGTGTATATAATGTGCGCTTATCACAGTTCATGTTATAAATATATTAAAAAAATAGAGCTGGTATACTCGTATTTATTTAGTACATTTACATAATACAATATACATATTATACAGTGAACATCAAATTTAAACTTTGGATACCTGTCAGTCAAAATCAAATTATTACATTACATTACATATTACATTATGTTCTTAATATTATTCCAGAATTCTCTGTTCATTCTCAAGTTATAAAAAAATAACTAAAACATGTCCTAAAAGTATGATTCAAAAGTGTTTCTACAGCCATTAATTCCATACAAATATTTTATACGGTTTTTCTACAGGTAATGTTACAAAAATCTCTTTATTGTTTCTTGTAAAAACTCGATTTTTATGATAATTGGCATATTACTTAAGAAAGACACTTTGGTATTTCATATATGCAATTTAATTTATGACTCTATCTTCCCCTGTTCAAAAAAATTAAATCTATATACATATTAAAGATGAATCTTAGATGAATTTTGATACCAAATTTTTTTTACAAAACTGATAACGTTAACATAGTAACATTAACATAACGTTAACATTTTATTTGAAGAATAATAATAAACTTTTCTACTACATTAACGTGTAAAATATACGTTTTTACTTGCCTAGAGTTTTGGAGAGATTTTATTACAAAAATTTGGAGGTGTAAAAAAACTTTTGACACTCACTGTATATATGTTCTGTATAATACATAATACTTATTTAAATTTATTTTCATTTTATGATTTAAATTTATGTATTTTTTTAATATATTTTTTTTTTTACATTTAGTATTTAATTAATTTCGTTATTTTTTTTTTAAGGATGTTATTATTATTATTATTGATTACACACATATACACACTTGTACCTCGTACTATATAATTATTATTAAATACAGTTAAAAAGTATTGCATGTTATACAATTTTTACAATTATGTTAATTTTCATTTTATTTGATTTCATTTGATTTCATTTAATTTATTTATTTTGTTTCATTTTATTTATTTTTTTTTTTTTTAATTTATTAAATTCGTTTCAATTTAAATATTTATCATCAAATGCAAATATGTACATGTATGTAGGTATTGAATTTAATATGTTTTGTACAAATAGTTTATAGATTTACATACCTGTTAAATGTTCAAATGGCACACCGATATGCTTTAATGTACTCGTTACTAATGGTGATGGATGTTCAGCATCCTCAATAACTAACCATAATAAATTTGATACATGTTTTAATGTATAACCTAGTCTAGTTATTTCAGCCAATTGTTCTGGTCTTTTATATGTTGGGGTTATAATATATAAAGGAGGCTGAAAATAAATATAAATAAAAAATAAAATAAAATTCAATATACTTATGTACATAAATAAAGATATAGATCTATGTACATATATATATTCGCCTATACAAAATACAAACGTAATAAAATAATTAAAATAATAAAGCAAAGCAATGAATACTACACAACTCTCATACATTGTATATAAAAGTGTTATATGATATGGTATCGACTATCGAGATAAAGTATTAGGAGGTATTTAATTTGATCGATTATTTAATTCGATTGTAATAAATGTGTACACTACTGGGTATATATATAAAATGTGGCACGTACATATATGTATCAATTACTTACGTATGTACGAATCTTGTATGTATGCGTTTACCATTTGTAGGCATAGTATACACTCGTGAGTTGTATATATGTTTTAAATGGATGTGTGTATTTAAGAATAAGGAAATGAAAAAAAAAATATATATATATATTATATACATTATTGCTGATCCTGGACTATAAATAAAAGAATTAACGGAATCAGACATACCAACGTGTATAATAGCAAGCATAAAATATAATAGAGTGTATTGAATGTGATTAAATTTAGAGTCTGGAGCCTGGAAGAAAAATATATATCAACTATACAGATATTTCCTATATTGAATTCAATTGAAAAATGATACAAATCCTACAAAATACACTTGTATGTGGTATATATGTACAAATATTTATATAAGATATGATCAGTAATAATGAGTATTTTATAAAGAGTCTGAGAATGAGAATATATAAAAAAAAATATCAAATTAATGTGACTTCTTTTCTATTTAAGTATATACGTATTTTTGTATGTCAATAATAATTAATCAGCAATGGATTAGGATTAGAAAGAATTTTATACACATATGTTATGTATATGTAAATATTGTACATAATGTAAATTAAGTAAATATAATTTACTGCGTAAAGTGTAAAATTAGTGGTATATGTGCCAATACTATTTTAATCGAGTGTACATAAATGTTTATTCGGGTGTTAGGTGGATACAGTGTGAATACCATAGGATGTCAGAAGAAGAATTGAATTTATGTATAATGATGTATCCGGATATAAAAATGAAGTTTTTTTTTTTAATATTAAAACGATATTTACCATAAATTAAAAATTTATTTTAATTAAAAATTGTTAAAAATAAAAGAAAAAATGAAGCGGAAAATATTTTATAAAAAATAAAAACAATATAAAAAAAATTTTTTTTTTTGTTTTTTTTTTTTTTTTAAATCAATTAATTTAATTTATTTCACTTACCTTGATTTCATTGTCTTGCGCTGTTATTATTTGGGCACCAGATAAATTATATTGATAAAGCACCGTATATATACATGTTGTCATTAAAAATATAGTCAGGTACATTTTAAATGAATTTCTCATTTCTAGTATATATTTATATAATTGTACGAATTATTTTATTAATAATATAAAATAATATTTTTTTATTATTTCAAATTTATTATTACTATTGTTTTTATTATAAATTAATAATAATAACAATAATAATAACGACGACGACATTGAAAATTAATTTTATTTTTATAATTCATACTATATATATATATTATACGATAAATAATATGAATAATTATAAATATGATTAACTATTTTATAATTGTTTCAGTTATCCATTCCTATTATATATATATGAATACAGGTTTAAATTCAATCTGTAAAGAAAATATGAAAAAACCAAAAGGAAATTCATTAATAAATTATCATAAAAATATGTGAAAATATTTATAAATTTATTTCTATTATATAAATAATATTTTTTAAAAAAAAATTTTTACAACACAAATACATATATACATATGTAGTTTTTTTAATTAAAATTTATATTTATTATGAAATTAAAACATATATGTAATGTATGTATATATTTCTCCTCTTTTTGGGTATTCATTTATGCACAGGGTTCAATCAAATATTTTTGTCGTTATATTTCATATTAAAAGGACACCAAATCAATTTCAAAATTTTCACTGAAATGATCTCTAAACGTTTTACTTCATGCTACCCTATGTATGCACCGCATCATATGTATGTATGGTATGTATTAATTATATGATTGTGAACCACTATGGAAAAATTTGTCGGAAAATTAACAAACTCAATTAAATGAAACATGATATAGTGTGGCTTCGATTGATCTATTTTAGAATATGTAATCCATGTTATGGCATTATGATTAATCTTTATGCCATGCTCGGTATTGGAATTTCTTAACTCTGTTTTTCAGGAAGATGGTAATAGGATAGTTATTCAAAAAGTTGAGTGCAATTTTAGGGGTAACTAATGAAAAGTTGAAAAAAAAAATTTGTATGAAAATAATGTTTTCTTTAGTTTATGTCGTTTAACGAGATTCGAATTTGGTAATTATTGGAAATTTACCTTATGATTAGAGTTTAGAGTATACCACCTCCAACTCGAACAATAATTAGGTATCAAACTCCCGAAAAAATTAAAATTATTAAATTAAACTATTGTAGGTATGTATATACTTATGTAGTTATAGTTTTGACTGAAAATAAATTTTATATATGTATGTATATATATTTTTTAACTTTCTATACAATACGAGTATTATGTATATACGTAATTAATTTCTGAAGGTATTAAAAACCACACAATATAATTATAAAATTATTGCTATTACTATGATATTACTATTAATATTTTTTTATATTTTTATATTTTTATAATATTTAAAACTTAAAAAATATACACATTGTATGTAATGCACATCTATGATATGAATATGTGTACGGGTACGAGTATAATGTGTACGAAATATAATTTTCTAAATATCAAGTACATGTCGCAATAAAATAAATAAAATATAATTCAAGTGTCTATATAGTTTTATAAAATATAAGTCTACACATACATATATAATCCATATCTACATGTATGATGCATAAATATGTTTAATCATATTCATATAGATATTTGTATGTTTGATTTTTACATCATTATATAAAACATACATACATATATACTTTACATTTGAGCTGAAACGAAATTTTATTTTTCATATTTTTATCATTATATTTTATCATTATCAGTACAGCCTTGTACAGTATAAATACAGATGTTCATAGGTGTGCCGCATCGATTATATGTAATATAGAATTTTCATTTTCATTTTTTTTCTCAAATAAATTTACTATAATTTTAATAATTATTACACACATCAATAAAATGAAATTATCTCGTTTATTTTTCCTTTTTTTTTTGATAATTTTATTTGCACATTTCTTATACTTTATTTATATTTGTTTTACATACATACACATATAGATACATGGTTTATATCTTTATTTATGTAAAAACGTCAATATTTTGCAATTGTTTACTTTTCAAGGTATCGTATGCATTTTAAGTATATTGCATTTTATATATACTCGTACAATCAAATTAGAAGCGAGAAAAAAATATTAAAAACTATATTTTATCAATCACACCTAATTTTAATTGAACACAAGAAATTTATCAGAAATTCTTCTAACTTCTAGAAGCAAATATAAATTGTGATTAAAACTCGCAGTATGTTTTGCACATGAAAAGTAAAATGAAATTATTGCAATATTTAAAAAAAAAATCAAAGAATGAGGAAAACAAAACATTTACATATTTATTAACAAAATAATTTGAAATGATAATAAAATTAAAAATAAATTAAAATTGTGGTATCATGATATTACATTAATGGTTGGTAATTGCTTATAAATTAATACAAGAATGTCTATTATACATTCAATTTATTTCTCGTTCTGATTGTATTCGCTACACCTATGTAATTTGTTGCAATTTTCTAATTTTTTTAAATCTTAAACACATACTTACATTACATAGATATAGACTCAATTGAAAAAAAAATCTTCTAAATACCTACGTAACTAATGTACATATAGATTATAAAATAAAATTGCCTCTATTCATTTTAGTTTGAAAAAAAAGCTAAATTAAATAAATGAATAAAATTCTGAGAATACACTCGTACAAGTATTCCGATAAATTTATTGCGATTCAATATAAAAAGTTTGTACAATTATATGTACTAAATGCATGTTTGTGTACATAAAATATCAAATATTACAAACTTTTTCAAAAATAAAAAAAAAAAAACTTTTATTTACACAGAATCGATAACATAAATATCAAGCAACAATGATAATACCACAAATAATAAAATTAATTTAATTGCATATATAAATCTATAAGATACCTTTTATAAATTGAATTTAAAATAATATATATTGCAATTGCATATACATACTACGAAAAATAGTTTTTAAAAATGTCTGTATTGTAATGACTTTCAATTTTAAAGGTATTAATTGATATTTGAATTTAAATTTTCTAATTAATTTCTAATAAAAATTTTTTAATAAATCCAAATAATATTTAAAATAAAATAGGAAAAATGATTTTTATAATAATTCAATAATTAGGTTCTTCCTTCTCCTGATTCAAGTCTACTTGTTACTTTCAAATATTAATTATATCATTTTTAAAATGGATCAGTGTTAACGGCTGTATTATGTATTTAATTGAGTTTGTTTCTATGTCCACAGTTTAGTGGTTCACAATCTGCATTGCATAGAAATGTATGTGGGTGCATTTGCCTACATCAAAGTATGTTAGTAATAACGAAAGTCTACAAATTATATTTCATTGAAAAATATTGGCTCAATTTAAATCTCAAATGGATGACGTGAGAATAGTTTTATCCTTTTGTATGCGAAAATATTATTTTGCATGTAAAAAACCATTTACATTCAATTAATTATTGGAACGAAAATAATATCCAAATAACATTGCACATCTACCTATTTAATTATATGTATATATACTTATGTATATGCATTTATACTCTATACTAAGTATATATATAGATTCTAGATACTTTTAATTATTTTTGTGAAATTATTTTAATCAAGAAATAACAAAATACATTGAAAAAAGTTTTAAGAAATTTCAAAGTTATTTTTTATACACTTTGATTTTGTTAACATATAAAAATGAGTGAAAAAAAAAAAAATAAAAAATTTTAAGTCTTTTAAAGAAAAACAAAAAAGGAGAATTTTATTTCAGATCTATACACATATATGTACATAAAAAATGTTTACATACACTCACATCCTTCAAATTATATAAAAGGAAAATATATGATAACATTTTAATTTTCTAAGTTAAAAAAAAAATTTCTAAGATACACGAAAGAAAGTTATTTCTTTTTCAAATTCCTTTTTTTTGTTCTTGTTTTAAATTATTTTTGAAAATGTTAATACTTTTTTGCTTGCTTCTAGCTATTAAAATAATATATACCAAGTGTGAGTAAAAAGGAAAAATAAATTTAAAATTATTTTTACTCATCTTCTTTTTATTTGTATTCATTATACTTAGTAGGTAGATACATATATAAGTAACTTTGATTTAACATTTTACCATCTGCCATCAATCATCATCATAATCATGGATCTTGCCTTCTATACTTGCAAATAGGTAGGTACTACTCCGTATACATATGTACTTAATATCATCACACCCAGTCTATATTAATTTTCTTTTCTCTTGTTTCTATAACAATATTTAGCTTTTGCTGATTACATCAAATAAATCTTCAATTTTCATTTAATTATCTGATGTATGTAGCATATGCATACATACATACATATGTACACATGTATATTTTATTTACTATTACATTTGTATTTTTAAATGTACTTTGTAATAAACATTTAATAAATTAAATGTAGGTATATAACTACTTGTATATATGTTTATTGAAATAATGTATGTAGTGTATTTCTTCGTACATGTACAGGGTGTTTTTACCTTTCTTTTTTTTTATCTTTCGTCAGAATCTATCGAATGTCTATCTGATAATCACCCTACATCTCTTTCTCCAATGCCATTACACGGTTCAACTTGAGCCTTTGCTTACAACACTGCATTCACACATACATACATACATATCATGAACACATATGTATGAACACATTATGATGATTGAAATTGCAAAATGTTATAATGATTATAATACGTTTACTTGTATTTGTATCTTACGTAAATATCATCAACTATGATTTCTACTGGGAACTTTTTCATATTTCACAAATACATGTTCACATGTTGTACGAAATATTTATATTATGATGTATACATACATATAATATGCACTGTATATGTAAGAAGTAAAAGAACAATTTTCCATTAAAAATTATTTCTAATTGAATTAAATTTGTACATAAATACTCGTATGTATTTATAAAATACTTTTCCTTTATAATACGTTTGTTATTTAATTTAATCTTAGCATATATGTACCTATCTATCAGTACATACTCGTATATGTACTCGTAATGTACATATTTGATATTTTAAAATCATCAGAAAACAATTAGTATAAGTAAGTAATATAAAACAGATTATACTTATTTATTCGTACATGATAAAATTTTCTATTTTAAAAAAAGAATGAAATAAATACTCGTACTACAAGTTGCATGTGTAAATGTTAAACAATAATCCTTATGAGCAGCTTTTTTATTTACATATTTATATTTTTTATTTTTATGAAGGCATGAAGGCTTAGATGAAAAACAAAATAAAACAAAGAATATTAAAATTCTATATTGAATAGATGATACGCAAAATAATTTGAAATGAATCGAATCGAAATTTAATGCGGTATGTAGAATTATAAGCACAGGACAGAAGAGTTATGGATCATGCTATATATATAGGTTCCACTGTTCCACCCATCATAGGGCATACAGAAAACTGAATAATTATGATGATGATAATGATATTCGTAAGAAGATCCTACATTATGTTAGTTTGAATAACATATTATATTCATATTATGAGTATGCATCTAATAAATGTTTTCTCTATTCACTTTCGTTTAGCTAATTAATTAATAAAAATTTCATTATCTAGAATATGGCGAACTTTTGAACGAAATTTTATTTTATATTATTTGAATGGTTAATTTAAAATTTTCGTTTATTTCAAGATTAATTTCAATTTTTACTTATTATATACTTTGTGTCGTATTCCAAAAAAAGTCATAAATTCAATTAAGATTTATAAATTCAATTATTACTAATTTAAAATGAAGTGACAATATTTGTACGTAAGTAAATTGTTTTTCAGATAATACATATATAGATACACAGCAACAGTACAATAAAAAAATAATGAATAAATATAAAAATAAAAATAAATTTGAAAATTTTAAACTTTACTGTATAATAATAATAATAATAATGGAAAATTGATTATTCTTGATTATTCGTAATTTGTTCTTAAAATATCTCATGTAATTCAAATACGATATTGTATATTATACTCGTATACATATAATGTAAATGTACAGAGAATAGGGACTACATATAATAATATATACATCTAGAAAGGATGAAACATAAAATTCAAATAAATTTTTTTATAATTCACTCATCATATTATACAAGTAAATAGATACAAATATACATATATGTATTTGTACGTATAAAAGATGTCGGATGTATACGAATACGATATACTGTATATGATATACGTATATGTAATCATATGTACATTTATAATAAAATGACGGTTTTATTTAATACGCATACAAATGAGATAGATTAAATTGAAATCTTATTAAATTTATTGCTAGTAAAGTATATTAAATACAATTGTTTGTAATGTGTGATATATACTTATGTGATATATAATGTACATGCATATATTTTTTATTTGTGAATTTTATAATATCATTTACCATATGGCTTAAAAGAAAAACAAATACGTATAGATACTCAAAGAAAATAAAATACATATATAAACACATTATATAGATAAAGCATATATACTCGTATTCGTATGGGAAATAAATAAATTGCATCTTTGAAATTGTATTCTGTAATTCTATATACAATTTATATTAATATATAAAATTTAATTTTATTTTTCAAGGAAATTTTATTAAATTATCAATAAAATTGTACATAATGAGCATATGCATATATACGGATATTTACGTAATTTGTAAAAATATATGTATATGTAAATGCGATGTACTAAGTATATAAAGTCTAAATAGCACAAAGTAAGTATATTATTGGTATATATTATGTAAATTTAAATGTAATTTAGATTGGGATATGTGAGAAATTTTTTCTTTATTTAATTTTAGATACCAATTTATAAATACATTTAAATGTAAAGAAAAAAAAAATACAAATCCATTTACGTAACATATAATCCTATATGTCATATTGTATGTACATAAAAATCATGAATAAAATTATACGCAAAATGAGCAGACATAATGTGTACATTAATACATGCATAGATGAATATAAAATAATTTTATTTATATTATTATGTTATAATGGAGATGTTAAACAGATCATAATTTTTAACTTTTTAACAATTACATAAGTAATAATCATGTAATACACATATACAAATCCAAATGTTACGTAGGTAAAGTACCTATATGGAAAACATTTTGAAATGTAAGAATTATGATAAATCTATGTCATTCTTTGTAGGTGAATATTATTATTACATTCTCATTCCGATATAAGTTACGTATATATAAACTCCAGCTACATTTGAAAATGCTGACATAATTCTTACTCTAATTTATGATATACTTTTCTAAATATGGAATTTTCTATTAATTTTAACAATCGAATTATTAATCAAATACCTTTGTACATTAAATGATTTCTATTGCAAACTCAATTTTTCATACATAGTCTTCGTAAGTCGTATGTTTGGATGTTGTACATTTATACATTTATATAGGTACACATTCTTAGTATATTATAAATATACGTAATCTATCAATCTAGGATATAATTTTATTCTTAAATCCATGTCAAATATAGGTTAGGTATACATACACTTTGCAGATATGCGTTGATGTGTAAAATAATATATCTATGTTTTCATTTATTTATTTTTTCTTCTTCTTATACATTTTGAGGTAAATAACTTAGTGCAAGTTGTTGCCGTACTAACTACAACTACAAGCATAAGCATACGATACGAATATGCGATAATGATAAATAACTATACCAGAGTGAAAAGATTTCTTTAAGTAAGTTTTTAATGCTTTGTGTGATCATAATAATTATTCGCTAATACATAGATGTACGTCTAATCATTTATATAAGAGTATTGTATGGCATTATATCAGTAAGTACAGCATACAAGAATAAAAGTATAAACGAACAAAATATTATGTGACACAGTATCAAAAAATTTTTAATTGAAAAGTTTTTTAAAGATCTATATAGACAAAATTTTAACATTTAAGTACCAGGATTTATAAACTTATCCTTATCGTATATTCATTGTATTCATTTTTAGCAAAAAAAAAAAAAAAAAAAAATGTAAAATACATAAATGAAAAATAAACAAAAAAAAAATCTGTACGAAAGATTTCTTAATCGACTCTATACAAGAATTAAAAATCTGCAAAAATGAAAAAGAAAAAAAACCACAAAACAACACAAAAATAACGAATAATTTTGAATCTCCCATGACGAACATAATTTTGGAACAAAGAAAAAGTTTGTCAAACATTTTTTTCGAAAGTTTTTCATTCCATAATTTCACAATTTGTTAAATAAAACATGAAAAACAATTTAAAAAAGTAAAAACATTATTTAAATCCAATGTGATCCATTGTTATATACATAAATTGTGTTCGCATTTGTATATGAACGCATATAATATAATATTTTTTTTTTTCTATAATTCTATAGAAAATACTTTTAAAAAATCAAAATTTCAAATTAACAAATTTTCAACCAAAAAAAAAAAAATATAATATGATTTTCATTCAATTATATATTTTGATATAATTATTTGCATATACTCGTACTTTTAAGGATTCTTTTGAGTTTTGAATATGGATTTTATGCACGATACTTAAAAATTTCACTAAAAATTAAATACTAAAAAGAAAAATTACAATAAAAAATTATTTTTCATGAATGATTCTTATGAAATTTTCATTTTTCTACATAATATAATTCCAGTCCAGTAAGAATTTATATTTGTGTTCTTTTCATTTCATAATAAATAGTAGCGGTATATTAAAAAAGAAATCGTTTATTAAATTTTTAAATCATTTTTTACATTAAATACTCGCCGAATATATTAATACATATTTATATGTATAAGCGAGTACGTAGTACATTGGTCTATATAGATTCAGATTTTTATGTAAAATTTTTTAATTAGCCGTACCACAAATACTTAAACGTATGACTTTGATATGAATGTATTTTGTGTCCACGGGAATTATATTCTACATTTAATTGTAAAGCGAAAGAACATTTTTTGAAAGTTTCTCAAAAAGATTTCTGTTTTTTGTACTTTTTATTCATTTATTTATTTGTTTTTATTTTTTAAAATCATTTAACAGATTTTATTTCATTTCTACGACTACGATTCATAAGCATACACCTACTACATATTATTATTAGCATTTTATGTATGTATGTACAAAAGTATAACTCTTCTACAAAATTCTATTGAATCTGAATCTCTTCTGTACATTTAGCGAGTTAAAATTTATTGAAAAGAAAATTTAAATTTTTGAAATAAATTAAATTTCTCATTACAAACAGTTTAGAAAATTTGAATTTTTTCTTGTTTTAATTTTTTTTTTTTAAAGTTTACTCTTTAAAAATATGGAAAAAATCATTCTTTTAGTTATGAAATTTGTTATAGCATTCTTTTTGATGATTTCTATCCTTTTTCTTTTTTGGTGAAAATTCAAAAAAAATTATAAGAGAATAAAATTCTTTATTTGTGAATGCATAAAGTTTATTTTAATATATATAATATATATTTTTTTTATTTTATTTTCATTTCGAATTTTATTTATATATCGAAGGATTTTATAGTTTGTTTAAAGAAAAAAAACTTTCAAAATAATAAAATAACTTCTGTACTACATATCATACATATGTACATACAATTTCTATACGTAGACGTACATATATAATGGGCATTATTATTTACATAAATATTTTTCATAGACGAACAGATAGATTCAGAAATTTTTTTTCAAAATAAAATTTTTATGCAAACAAAAATAATATTAAGATGAAAATTTAAAATTTTATTTTTTTTTTTTTAATTTAATTTATTTTTGTTGCATATAAAATAGAAAAGAAACAGAAACAACATAGCAAGCAAAAACAATCTAATAACAAAGAAAGAAATCTTATTAAAACTAAAAACTAAAAACTTTATATCATTTACATAATTTCAAAATATTATCAAATTAAAAAATATAAAATAATATAGAAGTGAGTGTAAGTATTAAAGCACAGCACAAATAATAATAATTATGATGGAAAGATTTCATATTATAATAGTGGCAGAAAGATGTATATGTATGTAAAACTATTTCTTTTTATGGATTGATGTTACATTCTACTTCTGCTCTACTGTAAAAAACTATATATAGTAGTAGTAATAGACGCTAGTAGGAGTGGTAGTAGTAAGTAGTGATAGAATGCATGTACTACTTTTATAATATATATAACGAACGAGCGTACACATGTCGCGTAAACTTACATATTCGTACTCGTAGCGTAGTCGTAATTGTACTACATGGTAAAACTGGTAAAATATAAAATGCAATGATAAAAACGAAACTTTTCCAAAAAACTTTTCTTCTACAATTTCATTTTGTACAGTACTTTTTTTTTGTTTTTCTTATCTTCATTCATATTACTATACCACTCTGTTACTACAGTAGATATTTTGAATATGAAAGAAATTTTGAAGAAAAGAAAATATTATGTATAATTTTATTTTATTTTGTTTGTTAAATTTATCGAAGCAGAAATTTTTATCGGATTTTATATATATTCTTGTTTTCATTTTAGGAAGAAAAATAAAGAAAATAAAAAAAAAAACGAATAAGCAAGAAACGAAGAAATGAAATTTTTTAGTTTTTTTTTTTTTGTTGGAAAAGTTGAACGAATGAATTCAATTTCATTTTTCCAACTGACAAGTATTTTTATGTTTTTCAGTATGAACTTTGCTTAGAGTAAAAATAATTCGATATGTACTTATATACATATGTATAATGTAGCATGTAGACAAGTTTATAGCCTTAATCTAATGAGAAATTTAGCCTAAGCAGATTGTATGTGTATAATGGGTGTACTTTAGATGGACAAAAAATTATAACAACTGATTAAAACCTCGTCCAGTGATATCTGTTATAGTCAATGCGCCTCTAGAGATGAAGTTTTATGTCATCGATAAAATTAGAAATTTAATGAATAACTATGTGGTTCATAAAATTTAAAAGTTTATCTCTAAATTTCGAACTTGTCATTGATGCAAGGAGTGAATGAATTTTGTCTTTGTTCTTTTCATTGTCGAAATTACTTGACACCAGTCTTAAATTTATTTATGGTATAAATTTTTTTCTTATTGGATTTCAGTTACATTTATTTATTTATCTATTTATTTACTTATATATATGTACTAGGAACTAGGTACAAGCTGAAATACAATTTTCGCAGATAGTTTTTTAAGCTTTTAAGTTAATTACAATTTAAATTTATAACTTGAAGTTTTTAATAGAAAATCCATTGCTATGCACATTGTATGCAGTATTATATAAGAATCCTTAAAATTTAATGGTGTCATTAAATATTCAATCGAACTAAAATTTAATTCATTAGCTATATACAATGTTGTACACATATTGTTTTAACTTAAAAGTGAAAATACTTTTATTTTGTATTTCTGTTTTACTTTTCTTGAATGCAAATAATGTACACACAATGGACCAAAAAAAAATTAAAAATGAAAAAGAAAAAAAAAAAACAATAAAAAAAAAAAACTAGAAAAACAATAAAGGAAAACATTTAAAATTCATGAATAGATAAATCGATTAGATATAATGACTTTTTCAATGCTCACGTTTACATACTTTTTATGCATTTTGCATATACAATTTAAAACAATTTATATAGGATGCAAAATACATTATTATATAAAAAAAAAAAAACAAAATAAAGCATACAAAAAATAAATTCTCATACATACATACATAATAACGATATCCGAAAATTATATTCTGTGTTAATGATGTTTACGTGAAAATTAAAATAAACGTACAATATGCAGATCATTGTCTTTATGCGATAATATGCGCGTATAAGTGCACATAAAATTTTTAATGCAGATGTACGTATACATACATACGAACAAATATTGTTTTTAATATATGTATTTTGAAAATTTATATGCAAAATAAGCAGAATAAATGCAAAAGAATTTTTAATTAAAAAAAAAAATACTTAAATAAAATAAAATAAACAGAAATAATAAAATATTTTTATAAATAAAACAAAAAAAAAATAAAAATGTAAAAAAAAAATTTTTTTAAATAAAATCAGTGTTTTTTTTTTAATGTAAAGAATTGAAAAAGAAAAAATTGAATGTTTTTTTTTTTGTACATAATTTGAAATGTATACGCACAATATGGTAAATGAAAAGTATGTATACACACAGAATGATAGTAGCAGATGGATAATAATTATTTATAAATGTTTAGCTATGCATATTTATAGTTCACTTGCGATATTCTATTTTTACTCTTGAATTTCGCGAATTGCATTATATCAGAAATTAATATATTTACTTTTCTTTTACGTGATTAGTTTGAAACTTGAACTGGCAAAATATTTACACACATTGCTAATTTGAGAACAAAATTAATCATTATTATACTTTCCTGTAGAATTAGTGTACATATTATTATGTTTTCTGATAAATATGTATTGACTTTATTTTTATGCAATTTCTATAATTACACAAAATTTCTCGGTATGTATTTGTTAGTTACATTAAAAAGATTTTCAGGCAGGTACACTGATTTGAAGAGATTGAATACT
The DNA here is from genome assembly GCA_951394055.1 of Villa cingulata. Lineage (NCBI taxonomy): Eukaryota > Metazoa > Arthropoda > Insecta > Diptera > Bombyliidae > Villa > Villa cingulata. The sequence goes on along the minus strand of OX596020.1, from coordinate 4,350,310 downwards.
GTATGCATGTACATGTTGTAATGTGACATTATACATACTTATATACACATACGTAAAAGAACATTACTGTGGGATTTGTATCACAATACACGAGTATATTTATGTGGATCATTTTATATGTTCATATGTAGACTATGTGAAAAATTGTACATAAATAATGTACCTATAGTACGTTACGTATACAGAGTAATTTATATTTTTCATTCTTTCATTTTTGTTATATTCTGCTTGTCTAAACACAAAATATGTACAGTGCCGTTGAAAAAAATTTTGAAACAAACGTGATTTCTCTTAAAAATCAATACATAGACATTTATTTATTGTTAAATTTTCAATTTATCATACTGAAAATATTTTTTAAAATGTTTATTAATAAAATCATAATAAAACAACTAAATAATTTACAATAATATCAAAATTTAAACGTCACAAATTTATAATACTCTCTTCAAATGCTGTCAAAAAAAAAATTGTGGGATATATTTTATACTCTTCTCACAGAATATTATATTAATGACAAAAGCACTGAATCATACTGTTATTTTTAATTAGCGCTTGAAATGGTGTACAAACAATAATCAGAGATACTAGGTGCTTTCGATTTGGCGATTTCAAGTACTTGCGAGTAGAAAAGGTATATGTCTGTGCTAAACCATCTACTCGCAGCTACTCATGAAAAATTTTTCACGTAACTGCTAGTAGATGCTAGTAAGTAGTTACGAATAATTTTTGTGTCGTTCGTTTTAACAATTTATCCTAGATACATTTTAAACTTGAAAACTATCCTAATTTATCCTAAACACACTTGAAACTGCCAAATCGAAAGCACCTACTGTATAGCCAAAAGTCTTCAATGCTGGTTCATTACTCTCTGATTTATAAAAAATTGTTCGTCTTCAAATACGATTAAAATCAGACAAAAATCCTGATATATCAGATACTCATACAATTTATCATCGTTAAACCGGGAAAAGGAATGTGTGAAATTTAAAAAATTTCTAGTATGATGAAAACGAAAATTTAACCAGAAATATTATGTTTGCTCCAAAGTTTTTTCACGTCACTGTACATCAGTAATATGTTGCGAGTACATAGTACATATTTTATGCAAACGTATAAGATGTATATACTAGATGTACTAGATTTATGATATTTTTTTCTCATGCTTTATTTAAAATTGTTTCTTTTATTTTTTTTGTATTTTAAAATTTATTCCTATACACATCACACATGTACATACTATATACTATATAAAATATTTTACGCTTTAGCGTTAATCCTTATTTCTTTTGTTTTAATTTTTTACATGCAATTTTTTTACATTTTACTTTTTTTTTTGTCTTTTTTGTATATAGTATGTAGAATGCGTGTTTTGTCAAAGTATCTAGTAAGTATATATACTTTCAGTTCAGGATTTAAAATGTTTTTGTTTATTTTGTTTTACAAAATATAAGAGAAAAACATTATTATTATTATGTATTATTTTTTTGGCTTTGTTTATTAATTTTTTTTTTTTTTAAATATAAAACTATAAAAAAAATAAAATACTTTTATTATATTGTATGTTCTTGTGATGTACTTTCCACATTGAAAAAACCCACAATAAAAAAAAAAGCTATAAAAGATTTCATATAACAACAGAAAAAATGATAAACAAATAAAATAAGAAAAAAATATTATACATATAAGTATTACTATACTATGTAAGCTTCATAGAATTTATATGAGTATAACAACATCATCATATCTACACTGGTATCTGTATAGTAAATGTAGGTACTACGTGTGAATAAGTATTTGTGTACGGAGCACGAGCAGAGCATGAGCATGTTTCAAAGTTAAAACTCTATGAATTGCTGAACACATGATAGATAAAAAATAACAATATAAAAATGAAAAAAAAAAGAAAAATAATAATAAAAGAAAAATGAACAAAGAGAAAAATCTTTGAAACAAAAGAAGAGAGACAACTTAAATATATCTTTGAAATAGAAAATTCCTTTTTAAATTTAATTAAAAAAGATTTTAAAATTTTTAGTTACATTTATGTAACATACGAGATACGGTACGAGTATAATAGTAGAAATATTATATTTGTGTCTTTATATATTTGTCATATTTGTAATTTGGTTTTTTTTTTTTAAAATAGTACTTACATATATATGAGTACGAGAATGCACCTGTATATCAGCTGAATTTTTTCATTTTTTCATCATACATACGTATGGAGTATGGATTTATGGCATTTTGTTTTTTGCTACTATAAAAGCACTTAAAGTCTACATGCAGTTAATCTGATCTGAATATGTTACACAATCTAAATGCTGAAACTAAGTTACAGAGATTATATCTCCTACCTATAATAGTACCTCTACTATGTATCCACCACCTACATACAGCAATTAAAAATATTCGTTTCTAATGGAATAATTTGTTTTTTATGTACATACATATACATATGTATATTTGTATAATGCTACAGTGACAATATACAGTGATAACATATTTTCCTATTACTCAGAATCATTTAAACTAATATCCTGACAAACTGTAAAGGGCACCATAACGTACAACGTACAACTATTCCTGTATGTGCACAGTTTACTTACTGGATTATATTTAGATTCATAGTAAATTCAAAAAGTCTTTGTTTAGAAAAATATGTACTTATTTGATTCATTTCGAAGTAGAATTTTGAAATTTAAAAACTTTGATAAATACAAAACCAAATATGTATATACATAACAACATATTTGATAAATGGTATATACGTCTACATTTTAATTACTTTTATTAAATTCTTTATATAGAAAAATTTCTGTTTTACATTAATTTTTGTATGTACTAATTTCATTTTTTTATATATAAACGTTTCTCTTGTGCTTCCATGTTGTATTTGAAAATGTGTGTATTTTCTACTACCAATCTCTATACTCTTTTATAAAATGTTCTTATAATATCCATGTATTAGTTATATAGTGGTTTTTTTGGTTAGTGTAGGTGGTGAGGTGATGGTGATGTATATAGTTGGTATGTCATTCATTTATGGATTTACGTGCGTACATACTAACTAGAACCTAGAACTATACTTACATACTTCTGTTTTTCTAAATTAACACAGTTCTATAGCTACTAATCAAATTCATGTCGAAATTACAGAATTTCCTCTTTATTTTTTTGTTCATTTTTTTTTAATTTAAATTTTTGTATTTGAGATTTTTTGTTCTCTTTTATTTTTTTTCGTTTCACAAATAAATGAACAAGATCAAGAGTCATTTCAAATGATTTCGGTTGGTTGGGTTTTTTGGTTTCTAGAAAAAAAAAAAACATTTTTTTTTTCTCTCATTTTATTTTAAAATTTTTGTTTTTTTTTTGTAGAGCAATTCACTTAAAAATTTTATTAAATTTTTCAAATGGTTTTCCTTATACCAGTATAGTAATGCGTATGAATGCATGAGTGTATGTACATAAAAATAAAATCTAATAATATTTTGTTGTTATTTTTTTGGTTTTAATTTTGGTTTTTTTTTTTTCATTTTCATTTTTTCAATTTTGTTTTTTTTATTGCAGGTTCAATTCTATACATACGTATAATAATGAAACACAATAATATGTTAGTAGTTGTGTAGTGCAAATACACTTTAGTTGTTGAAGTTGTTTAAGGGAAAAAATACAAAAAGAAAAAAAAAATTAAAAATGAAAAATCTAGGGCAATAAAATATGGTTGATGAGTGTTCTTGATGACCATCAAATTGCATAATTTATGTGTGTGCATTCTGTATGTTTTTCTTCTACAAATATGTACATATACAAACTTTAAAAAATAAAAAAATTAAAAAAAAAAAATAATAGAAAATAAGAAAAATCAATTGAAAATGAACTCCTTTTTTTTCATGATGCAATTCATCATCCTGATTTGTTTTGAAATTTTTCTTTTATACTGCACTACTTAGTAATGTAATAGTAGTAGTAGTATAGTATTAGTTTATATTGTTGTTGGTATTTTTATTGTTATTTTTGCCATTATTGTAATTTTTAAAACTAATATTTACTTTATTCTTGATGACTTTCTCACGGACAGTTGACTTTTGCTTTGTTGTTCTGTTATTGACATTTTCTCATCAGAGATTATTTAATCGTTTTATTCTTCAACTGTAGGCTATATATATATATATATTAAACTATATACGTATAATAAAATATAATAATTGATAAGTTGCTAAAAATAGAAAAATATGATAAGATCAATGTATTGAAAACAAAAACTGTACCGTATGAAAAACATTGTTAATAAAGTTGTTGTCTAGGTAAGACGTGTTTTTTTATTTATGTTGAAGACGTGGATGCCCTACACAACGTACATACAAATATACATATATATTAATAATATTGTCGCATTTATTTTATAAAGGCAAAGAAAAAAATTGAAAAAAAAAAAAATCAGGAAAACAATAGAAATCAAAAAGAAATTGAACTTTATATTAAATAAGGATCCAGAATGACAAATCAATAAATATGTACTTATGGATAAAGAAGTAAGGAAAATATTGAAAAAAAATAAAATGAAAGTTCACCATCATGTGTATTGTTATACATCCTCGTATATAGAGCCATATTGTATTCGCCCCATAGCTAGTTAGAGGTTATCTATAGGATGGAATATTGATTGATTGATTGAAACTTATTTGTGATTTGAGAATGAGAGAAAAAAAAATTTAAAAGGATAATAATTATACAATAGATTAAGAAGTAAAAGAAATCAAAATCGGACGTACTATACATAACAGAAAAAATTTAATTGAATAAGATTTAAAAATTTTTTTCTTTTTGTGATAAATAAAGAATTTTTTTGTATACGGAACTATATAGAATACGCTATATGCAATTATAATAAAAAAAAAAAAAAGCAGAAGACTGTGAAATTTGAAATTATGTATATATGATCGCATATATATCTCGCAGCTAGTATATATATACATATATGTAAGTAGTTTTGTTCTGATTTGTGAAATGAAGACAATTTCGTTCAAGGATTCTTGAAAAAAAAATTTGAAAAGAATTCGAAACGAATTAATTTAGATCAGAAACAGAAAAATCTTCAAATATAATTCAAAAGTTATAAATATAATTTACCTACATATACATATATGTATTGTGTACAGTAAATATATAAAAAAATATTTTAAAGGATACTCACAATCATAATAGTATATCAGAACTAATATCAGAACACATTTTGAAGTGAAACATTATTTCAATAATTTTTAATTTAATTTGATTTCTTTCATTTTTTTTTTTTCAGTTTTTTGAACTTTCAATATAAATAAATTTTGAATTCAAACTCGAACTCAAATTCAAACTGTAACTCTCAGATGTACTCGTAAACTTATAGCATAATTATGTAGGTACATATATGATATGTACACAGAAAACTACTTGAAACTTTTTCATCATAATGACTATATAAATACTTGTATATTTATAAAAATGTGTATAGATATTTACATAACACTGATGATATATTTTATTATGTCACTTTTATAAATACTGGAGTACCAACTCTATACTTGTATAATGATATATCCTTCATCCTTCATGGATTATATACTGTTTCTGTTCAGAAAAATATTCTTCATAATTAACGTATTTTTTACTTATATTACTTTTCTTTACAAACACATTGTATAATGCAAGTATATATGAATATCAACATATATCTACGTTACGTCTCTATGTCTGTATATGTACGTATTTGTATGTGTATTGTAATATGCGTTTTTATGTAAAATATTCGATTTCATGTGATTTTGAATTTTTAATTTCCTGTCATCATATATATGTACATATGTATAGATATGCATACAATGAATACACAAATACATACATATAAGTTCGTATATAAGCAATAATATACCTAATGTACATAATTATATTTGCATATAAGGTCGTATAGGTATGCATACATATAGAGTGATATGCACGCAATTTTTATTTAATTTAATGAATATATTTTTTTTGTAGTTTTACTTTTCATATCCATCTGTATATACATACATGCATAAATTTACATCTGAACTTTAAATATATATATTTAATGTACAAATCCATATAGGATTAAATCTGAATTTATTATTTTATCATAGATTATGTACGTATGTATGTTTATGCAATGTTATGTTGATGTACATTATATATGTATGATTATATGCGTGTTCGCATTCTTAACTTAACAAAAAAGCATATGGTAATGTAACACATGAACGACATTATGACATAAATATTTTACTGTATATATAATATGTGTAATGTAAATATATGTATACGTATAACATTTATATGGATTTGTGTGTAATTTAAAAGCGAAAAACGTGCAAATGGTAGCGAAAAATAAAAAAGGTGAAATACGTATAAAAACAAATCTGAAAAACTTAATATAATAGAGTAGGTATAAAAAAAAAATTTAAATCATAAAAGAAATATAGTTCTAGTATGTAATCAAGTAACACATATGTACTATATGTACATAACATACATAGTATTTTTTAACACTCAATTCAAAATGTATATAAATGTACTCAACATTATATTATGATGTACATATTCAGTCCTGCTATATATACATATAGTATGTAGTTCCAATAGTGATGATGACTCTGATACTCGTATTATATTTTATTATTATATATTATATAAAAGTGAGTACACAAGAAGAAATACCATATGTTAATACATCGAGTCCATTTACTACATATTTATATAATACACATATGATTACAGAATTTAAAGAAAAATTCATACAAAAAAGAATTAAAAATTAAATTTTTTAAGAGTATAATAATGTAATGATAATTGTTTTTACAATTTTGTTTGATATATACGTAGGTATATGTATGTACGTACATAAAACGCGTACATACAAGTGTATGTACATATAACCGAATCAACGAAATATAATCGTATGTATACATCATAAATATGTTATGTTATCCTTTTATACATTTTTATTTTTACTTATTTTGAAAAAAATATGATGTATATTTTGATTTATTTTTATGTACAGACAGACATTATATGTACGCATGTATATTAAATGCATGTTTTTATACATAAATTTTACTTTATTTTCTGCTTTTTGAAAAGAAAATATGTTTTTACATATACATATATATATTTTTTTTGCATATTTATTAATTCCAAATAATATTTTTTTTTTCATAATTTCTTTGAGTATATTCTTTATTGTGTATATAGATGCATTAAAAACGTGAAAGTGCATAATTATAATTTTTCAGTATATATTATATAGTTTTTTTTAAGTTTTTAATAAAAACGAAAAATATCTTTGCATTTATAAAAGTATATACAACATGTATATGCATATTATGTATGTATGTAATATGTGACAATAGCGTGTATAAAGTTCAAAGCATTCTTGTGTAAGTACATACTTATCTTAGTAACATCATAGTAGTAGCTATTATAATACAATACCTATAACATAGTATATTGTAACTGAAACTAAAAATATAGTATATTATGTATATTATGTACCTTATATACTTTGTTTAATATATAAGTAGATATTTTCGTTTATGTAAGTTTACTTATGTGAAAATATTTGCATATATATTCTACACTTACTCACTATACTATAACAAAATATGTACATATATATACATCTACGAATAAGTATATATTATATGTTATATGCATACAAAAATACTACTTGTATGTACTTTATATACTTTGTAAAATGTTAAAAGAAAAACGAAACTATGGTTCAGAATAATATATGGGTATACATGAAATTTATGTGTATGTTTTACATCATCTTCCTCTGCATATAACTATAAATATATGTATAAGGATACAAATAAGGAACTATGAAAATTTTATAGGAAATAGAATTATAATAAATTTCCTTTATATAAAATATTGTTATAGTGTACATACATGTATATGTTTGTAAGGAGGTATGTGAAAATTATTTGTTATTTATTTTGTTATCATTATTATTTTTAAATCTTTTCAAATATTTTTATAATGAGGAAGGTTTATGAAAATTCAAAAGCATAAAATAGTAACATTATTTATTAAAAATATTTTGGATTTTTTTTTTAAATATTTTTTAAAATATACATAACATTTGTTGTTTTTTTGTTCAGTAATTCGATTATTGAAAATGCTAAGAGGTTTAATGTGTATGTAGAACTCGTAAAAATTGAAATGCAAAACTTATACGTAATAATAATTATGAAATATATATTAGTACATACATTTAAGAGGTATTATGCAATAGGTGTAGAGGAAATATTATAAAACTCTTACTCTGTATGAGTACACAATTATGTATATAAGGTATGTATATTATATTCAAAATAAATTTTTCTTTTAAAAATAAGCTTTCCTTTTTGATTATTATTTTTTATTAATAAATAAGTATATTAATAGAAGAAAATAACAAAAAATAATACAATGTACGAGTACGAGTAGAGTATGAGTATTAAGTATTATTAATGCAAAAATGAGAACCATCTACGAGTATTACATTTATTGTACAACTAAATATTCTTTCCAAAGAAGTTGTATGCATGAATTTGATATACATTCTCATTAACATTACACATAGGTATGTATATGATACATAATTTTTAAATTTTTTTAGATATACATATATAATTAAATTTTTTAGTATAATAAATTTCAAATCGTATATTAAGTGCACACGGATACTGAATCCATTATAGCACCCCGCCGATCAGTAATTCTGTCAGATATAATCCAGCTCAGAAATCAGTTACTGGTGAACATAACTGACTGGAATTAATGATCGAGTTAGACGAGAGTAGTTTGCTGGCTGGAGGGGGATTCATACCGAGATCTCAAGAGTGCCAAACCAACACCACACCATCGAGCTATTCAAGCCCCTAGAAAAAAAATGTATATGTCAGTTATAAGTTTTATATATTACACATTCTGCATCCTGTTGGAAATGTTATTATAGCCTAAAATTCTTCTTTAAAAATGGAATACTTTTACTCAGGAAAATTGACGGTAGCACAGTTAAGGATGTTGGATAAATTTGAAAAGTAAATTCTAAGAAAAATCTTCGGCTAGGTAAGAACTGAAAGTGAAAGTGATCTCTGACATATAACGATTAAGATGGCTTGGGCATGTGCTAAGAATGGAGGAAGAATAGACTCCGAAGATATTCTTATAAAACAGATAGAGAGTCAAAGACTTCTCACACGTCCTAGGAGTACATGGAAAGATAGCGTTGAGATGGATGCCAGTGCCAGTCTGGTGTGAGATTGTGGAAATTAGTGCTGGACAGGATAAAGAGACTAGTTCCAATGATGATGATGATGATGACATGAGTTATGTATATACATTTAGATTTAATTTTATTTCAGAAAATTCAATTCATGTTTATGTATTTCAAAAGTAAATTCTTTGTATGTTATCTTATTCAAATTATTTCTAGATAAGGTAGAGTATTTATAGTACAAATACATTTTGTTTAGTTTGGTACTCGGTTTGGTATATACACATTTTTCAAATATCCATACATTACATGAATGATATTTGTATATATATATATATATATATATATATATATATATATATGTATGTACATAAACATGTACGTGTATACGTTATATGCAATATTTATACGAGAATGCATTTAATTTTAAATAGAAAATATCTCAGTCGGAAATTAAATATGTCCTCTGTTAAAGTTTAGATATTATTTTTTTATGTATGCTTTAAAGTTATTTTATAAAATACATATATACATATGAACAGAACACAGAGTGAATTGTGATGATGATATGCAGTACAGATAATTTTTGATAAAAAAAAAATGTTTTCTGAATAAAATAAGCATAATCTAAAATTGTATTTAGGTATACAAAGATGTAAAGTATAATTATTTCTAAAAGTAGGTTAAGGTATAGCCAGAACTTGTATCATATTCGATATCATGTAACAATTTTAAATTTAAGATTTTTCTATATTAAAAAAAAATTACAACAAATAAAGCAAACTATATGCTATGTAGAAAGTAACTGGGCATGTATGAATGTAAATTGAGAATTCACAGTTTTATATAACTTTTATTCAAATATAATAAATATATTACTTCATATAAGAACATAACATACGTGTATAATATCAGGATTATTTAGAAAATTTTTGAATATCTTCTATATCCTTCAAAATTTTCATACGATATAACAGATAATAGTAGATAATATTATTTTACATAATTATATTATTTATGATTGATATGTACGATGATGTATGTACATTTAGACTCGTATGTGTACACATGAAATATGCAAAACTAAAAAAAAAAAAAATAAAATTAAAATATCAAATTATATTATGGCGTTCATATTCATACTGTATGTGCATACCGTACGTAAGTGTATGTATGCATACCACAGAATATATTACTCTAAATTTTATAAATACGAGTATTTGCGTTATATGTACGGGTACATAAAGTATGTAAATGTCACATTATAAAAAATAATTTTTCACAACTTTTCTTTACTACTTACATAGTATATAACTTATAACTTACATAATATTCTGAAGATTTATGAAATTATATGAGAGAAAAACATTTTCGATCTACCGCATTATATGCATGGCGTATAATAGCATAGTAGTAAAAATGCAGTGAAAAAAAAAAAACACAAAAATAAATTTATTTTTTCAATTTTAAATTTAATAAAGAAAAATATTCTAATTACATACATATTACATTTATTGTATAAACGTATGTATTTATATGTAAAAAAAATATAAAACATCTATACAATTTATATGCACTACACATAACCACATAAATGTATAGTAACTGAATATAATAAAAAATGATATTCGTATCATACAATATAAATGTAATACATTTATATACAAATACGACTACACTACATACATATAAAATCCAGAATATTTTAACACAGAACATAAATTAAAATATGTTCCAAGGATATAAAAATGTATGAACGACTATATAATATACGTATACATATGTACATATGAGTGTATAATAAAATTCTCTAATTTGTTTCCGTATTTATATAAAAAAATATATTTACGTATACATAATAAAAATATTTTCATAGACTGTAAAATATATAGATATGTGTATGTATGCTAAAAAAAGCGAAAGCTATAGAAAATTTTATATGAAATACGTACATTCACGTATTTATATTATGTTTCCCATGTATGTACTTACATTTGTATGTATTTGTATGCATTAATATTTTTCTTATTATATTATAATATAAATAATAAATATAGGTATGTACATATGTATATGGTTTAATTTTTACGAGTTTTGTATAGTTGTGTAAAAAGGAATTAGCGTATTATATTCGTACATTATGTACTGTAATAAAAATAACATAATACGTTATGTAAAATAAAATATATTTTGTATTGTTTGCTAAAATTTTATAGTAAAAAACCATATAAATACGTATATAAAATGTATGATAAGTAGTGTCATGTATATATATGTATGTATGTATACATACACACCATCAAAGCCATATAACCAAAATCAAACCACAAAATAAAGACCAAAGCAATTAAAAAACAGAGGAAAATGTTTTGAAAAATGGAAGAAATATGTAATAATAATAAAGATGAGAAGTACAAAAAAATAAAAATGTACAAAATGTAAGATAGAGGTCAAAGGTCATACACATTACACACATTATGTATAGGTAAATGAATAAAAGGAAAATTTAAATGAAAATTTAATTTTATAATTGAAAAACTTAAAAATGGAAAAATAAAATAAAAATAAAAGCAAATATAATACAAAAAAAAAACCTTGACACCGTAATATTTATGTGTATAGTATACCATATACGCATAAGATTAATGAGTGCATCATAAGTAAAGACGAAAATGAGAGTACAATATACTATATGCATGCAAAACACACACAAATACTTGTACACTATACATTTCATTATGTGTAGATACGTGAGTGTATATGCGAATGAATCCAAATATTATATTATATGGTGCGATATGACATAATATGTACTTAATTACACACAGGTCTTTTGTGGGATATAAAATCGTACTAAAATTTTATATTACGTACACATACAAATCTCATTTTTCAGATAGTCTCATACAATACTTTGTCGTATCTAAGTATAAGTATATGTTTGTATGTAGTTGCGGTTTATATACACATGCATACGTATATACAACGTACAATATATACAATTTTTACTACATTTCTTATACGTATACTTACTAGAGTATATGATGACACCATATAGCTTAATAATCATTCTACCATTAACTACTTATAAGTCCTCCAAGCTCCAACCAAATACTTACATATGCATATACGTACATATATTAATACATCAAAGGTTATTGGTTGTTGCGCTGATGTTGGCTTGTAAATTTAGGTGCCAAAGAGTCTCGGTATGATATTGCCAATTTTCATATTCTTATATGTAATGTTATGTCCTTTATAGATATTTTTTTTTTCACATATACTGATTACCGTATACACATAATTCTTAACATATAAATAGAGGCATGCACATACATAAAATTATACACCATCAAATACAATACGTATATATATACTTTTATACTGTATATCGATAACGATAAGATTGTAAGATAAATTTCTCTACACGAGTATATTACATAAATTTTATTCTTTATAGTTATAAAAAAAAAATTTTTTTTTTTTATATTTTCTTTAACATATTTTTTTCATCCTTATGTTATTTATCCAAACAAAGATACTATGCATTATATTTATAATAGATAAACATATTTCGCGTTATAATATACTTTTAAAAAAAAAAATGAAAAAAAGAAAAAATAACAATTTTCCTTTTGTATACAAATTGTGTATATTCAATTCTTGAGCTTGAAATAATAAATAAGACTAACTCATATAGTCAAAAAATATGGCATTTAAATGTTCTGTTCTATTATAGAGAAGAAAAGTTTTTCATGTTGTTTTTCTTTAAGATTTTTTTCTTTTCAATTTTTCTTTTAGTGATTCTTTTTTTTTTGTATTTATTTCATAAATATACGAGTACTTGATCTTATTTTGCTATCATCATCTTTGTGGTATTTATACTATAAAAAAAAGGAATAATAAAAATGAAAAATATCTTCTCATTTATATGCCAATTGAATATTATAATGCTCGTCGTATATACATGTAAAGTAAAAGCACGTAAAAGTATACATACTGGTATATAAAAGAAAAACACCATTTGAAAATTCTATGAAAAAATAATCAAAGTGAAATAAAAAAGTGAAAAAAAAAGGAAAAACAGACTAACTAAGTATGTAGCTATACTAAGACGATGAGGATATTTATGTACATACAAACGATTTGTATGTTTGTACACACACATATGCTATCGACTATATATACATATAATTGTATATATACATATATATGTGTATAGAGATAAATAAAAGAAATTGAGGATATAGAAAATTTATTTCAAAAATACAAATGAAATTTATTGCAAAATACATATCTACAGAGAGGTATGTAATATTATTACGTATACTGTACAGAACAGATTGAATTCAAAAATGTAAGTACCTATCGCTACACTCATACACACTATACGAATACTATTATTTATACTATATATTTATGTACACACATTAACGAAGTATGTGTAAGTATATATAAAAAAAAAAATGAAATAAAAACAATATTCAAAAAAAAAACACAAAAAAAAAAAACACAAAAAAAGAATACTTTAGAAAGTCAACTACATACATTTACGTAATATTTTATACCTTATATATTTAGATGGATTTACGAAAAAAGTAAAAAAAAAAAAATAGCTTAAAGGGTTTAAAAGGATATATGAAAAATGAAATTCATATCTATGCCTTTATATGCGAGTATAGCACTAATATATCGAATAACATGAAATCTACATTTCTGGATATTTTTATTTTATATAATAATTTTTTTTTTTTTACAAATAAATACAAAGAGAAAATTTCTTCGATTTCTCTCTCTTTCTTTTTTTTCAACAAAAATATAAAAAAAATATTTCTATTCCTTCATGGTTTTATACATATTATACGTTTCCTTTTCAGATAATATGCTTATTTATTTTATTTTATTTTTCTGATATGGAGTTTTTTTTTTTTTTTTGTTATGATCCAGACCAAAAAATAAATAAATAAAAATAAAATATAAAATCTAACGTGGAAAAATCAATTTTCTATTTACTGTTATATTTTTTTTATTATTTTTATTATTATTTTATTTTTTTTTAGATTTTGGTCTGTATTTGGAATGTATAGTATAAATTTTGATCGAAAAATAATACATATTCGCCGTATATTTATATAAATTTAAGATAATTTCAAAAATGAAATAAGTATGTAATAATATATTTTACTATCTACAGGGTTGTATGGTGCGAACGAACTGTATACTCGTAGACAAAACAAAACAAAGTAAAATTATATACGATATGTGTACAGAATAGCATATGGCAATTGGAAATTCTATTTAACTTTACTTATGTGCTGAAAGTGCTAAGAGTAATTATGTATTTGTACAACAGTACAGTAGTGCCATTGCCATATAACGTGTATAGTATAGTATACACTAGGATACTCGTCGTATTGTTTGTGTTGTTGACCGTACGCTTGGAAATAAAATTGATTTTTTTAATATCAAATTCGACTCGTATTGTACGTATGTGCATATATTTTATGGTTTAGTGAACACAGGTGCATAGTTTTTTTTGTCTGTTTTGAAAATTCACCTTTTATTTTGGTATTTTCAATAATTATTTGCTACAACTCCGTCAGTAACAGCTGTATATCCTATTTACTGAATAATTTTTTGAATTATTTTGATAAAGAAAATAACATACATACATATATGTATTTCTTAGAAATTAAAGACACTTCATATGTGTTTCTCTAAATATTCTATTTACACAAGTTTTAAAATCAAAATTAATTGATAAATTTTCAAAAAATATTTTATCGAATTGGTGCAAGTTGATAATTGATTTTTATCATTTTTATAAAAAATTTTATTTCATTTCACTTTTGATAAATAAGTAATAAAAATATTAATTGTAAATAACTGATGATAAATAAATTTTAAGAATAAGTATATTCTCTTCAATTTTTCATATCAATCAATACCTTTATTAATGATCTTTCCGTTTCTAATAGTCCTCAAACTGTATTTTTCTAAAGAATGAAAATAACACGATTTTAATTAACCATTCTACTAGAGATAGTAATTACTGGCAGTCGAATTTGAGGCAATGGCAGTTAACTATAAAATACTACCAATACTACACACTACACGACAATCGACGAGTATATTACGGTTTACGTTACTAACTTACTACTCATAATACTATTTACTATATGGATGCATTTTATTCTCCCTCTCTATTCACACACCCATTAAGTGAACAAGTGCGTTGGGACTAAGACTATATGTGTTACGGGGTGTGGGATGAGCGTAATGAATGAATGGAAATGGAAGTGTATAATTATTATAAGATTCTTGTTAAAAATTTCTCATAAGTAATCATCGTTTATCGTTGTTTTCTATTACGATCTGTGTATTTTATATTCATGTATTTGTCAGTGAACGAAATAAGTAAAATTCTCTTAAATATTTATGAAAATACAAGTATGTGAATGTTATGATAAATTTACTCGTAAATTGTATTACAAAAAAAAAAAAAAAATGTATCCAAAATTTATGAAATTACTTGTATTTTGGAAATTTTTCAGTTCGAAATTGGTAAAACGTAAAGCGAAAAATTTCTTTTAATGATAATTATACCATCTGTCATATTTAACATTTTAAAGTACATATTTCGCAGGAATTTTTTATCATTTTTCATGTGCGTAATAAATATTTAACGTTTATTTACATAATTCATAAATTTATATTTACATTTAAATATGCTACTAAAGTACTAATACTTTAATATACCATTTGACTTGAGTCTATTTTAAATGTGAAATATTTTTATCCTCTGGTGAATTATCAAATGCACAACATTGAATTAAAATAAAAATAAATATTCATTCCGATTCCTTATATCCTAAGCATACATATTCACTTAGATGAAAAGAAGTATTTATAATACATATATTATAAAGTAAGGATAAGTTCAAATGATTTCGGTATTTTTAATTTTTCAAAAATTTTTAATATCATTCATTTATCATTTATCAAAACGAGATAGGAAATTATTTTTTTTCTTTTTGATCTTATTCATTTTTATTTTTTCTTTTATGTATTTGAAAATAAAAAAGAATATTTATTTTATATACATACATAAATTTTGATAAATATTCCTGATTTAAG
Source organism: Villa cingulata (assembly GCA_951394055.1). Classification (NCBI taxonomy): domain Eukaryota; kingdom Metazoa; phylum Arthropoda; class Insecta; order Diptera; family Bombyliidae; genus Villa; species Villa cingulata. The sequence goes on along the minus strand of OX596020.1, from coordinate 4,333,908 downwards.
GACAACAAATTTTTATATTTTTATTTTTTTATTTCTTTTATAAATAAATGTACAGAAGCTATTATTAACTCGATCAAGAAAAAAATATTTTTCACATAGAAATAATGTACTTACATATGTACATACATACATGTGTACACATACATATATATTAAGAAAAATGTATGAAAAAAATTTTCATTCGATCTTTTGTTTTTTTTTTTTTATCAAAAACATAAGATAAAATTTGAGATTTTGAGCTGCAAATTAAAAACTAACATCCATGTTACTTAGGTATGTGCTATTATATGTATGTTACGTATATACTCATATACATATACATATATCTAACAATTAAAAAAATGAGAATTAATAGAGAAAAAAAATTTGAATTGAATTAGGATAGTATGAAATATTCATGAACACACTAACTAACAAATGTTGTTGTACATCTAATCTATGATGACCTAGATCCTGTATATTATGTGCTATGATGTTTTCTCTATTGTCTCTAACATTAAAACAAATTTATATGTTATTATTATTTTTATTATTTTTTATTCCTCAAATAAAAATGAAAATTTAAAAAAAACAAAAATTATTATGCGTTGGGGGAGGGGTGGGGTGTTGGTTGTGTAGATATAAGGTTCATAATATGAGAGAATTTTTATATTTTTATTTGTGTGTGTAATATATACATACTTCTGAATTTATTTTTTTAGAATTATTGACATAAAATATACTCGAGTATAAAGATGAACCAAATGTATACATTTTTCATATATACGTTATAAAACTTCTGATTTTATCATCATCATTAATGGCGTTGTATCTCATTTCAAGACTTTGCTCTTACCAAAGTGATTTTTAGACTTACATATTACTATCATATGTGCACCCACAGTTTAACGTGGTTTTGAACCACTGAGTTGCTGGTAGAAAAACCAACTCTTTTACATGACAGAGCAAGGTTGATCTAATTATTAGAATAGAATGATGTAGCAAGCTAGTTAGCAAGCTCTTTTTCCCAGCAAGCTAGTCCAGTACCACTAGTACTCATTCAAAACTAGTGAACTTTTGGGAATTTGGGGGTAATCAAATTTGGAAACAGATAAAGAAAAATTGAAAATTATTTCTCTCGCTTTTGCCGCGGAGCGCAAGCAAAAATTGAACTTTCACTTTCGAGATCAGTAGCCAGTTGCTCTACCACTTGTCGCACCAAGCCCCCTCTGTTGATGTTATACTCATACATAAAGCTCTACACATAACTAAATACACGTATATCGAATTGAATAACATTTATAAGTCATTAACATTACATATACATATGTACATATCCTTATCTTCATTATGTGTTATATTGTCGTTGACTGAACGATTAAAAAAATGTGTTAACTTAAAATAACATTATTTCTAAAGAATTAGAACAAAAACGACTTTTTTTTTATCTTTTTTGGAAGGCTCATGTGTTAAATTTTATAATTTTTCAAGTTGAACACTATCGCACTATCTACACACGAGTATAATACAAACTATGTACATACAAGTATATACGTTAACGGGTGTATCGTATATACATATCTATATATATCGTATATATGTATGTGTTGGAAATATCGTTGTAGAAAGAAATTTGCCGGAAGCTTATCAATAAATTTAAATCTTCAATTAAGAATTTTGACAGTGAAATGTAAAATTCTATAGAATGGCAAGAATTTTTTCAGTTTCTTCTCAGATAATCCAAATAAAAAATACATTAGTTTATGTACAATGTACGTACATACACCACATAGTATATCCTAACTCGTACATGTTATACTTGTACAAACGATAAGTGAGAAAAAAATAAATTCAATAAAAATAAGAAAACAAAATGAGAAATAAAATGTAATTTGAAACATTCTACATACATGCTTCAATCCTCCAAAATTTTTCTTCTTCATTTTCTTTTAGTTTTTTTCTTTTTATTTTTTGTAAAAAAAAAAATTGTTATTTTATCCTTTTTATATCAATTTTAATTCTTATCAGTTAACTTCAATCTATTTAAAAAGAAAAGAAAAGAAAGAAAAACGAAAAGGAAATAAAAAGAACACGAACAAGAGCATGAAAATGTATATTATACAAAGTGTGTAAAAGAATACGTATAAATATATATGTATGTATGTATGTGTAGAAGAAAATTGAAGAATTTTTTTTATAAGTTTATTTTCTAAATAGTATTTTTTGGTTGATGTATATTTGTTTTTGTTATAAGATTGCTTTAGGAAAGGATCGAATAGGACATTTTGTGTACATTATTTCCATTTAAATTGTATTTTTGTATATGTATTTATTTCATTTTTTCTGTACAATATAAATAACATACATCTTTACGTACATACATACATATGTTTGTACTTTGTACGTATACACTTGTATTTCTAATTGAGACCAGCGAATAAAAAAACCGTAAACAAAAAAAAAAAAAAATAATAAAAAAAAATTATGTGAAAAATAGAATTTCTCGCCAGGATACACAAACGATTCAATGTGATTCGATGCGTAATTGTCTGATAAACAAATATACACCGTACGACCATACTATGTATGACAGACTACTTGACTTGCTACAAACGACCAACGCTACATGTACTCTCTATGTATGGATACATCTTATAAAAAATGTACCAGTTGTCAGATGTCAGTGTACCTTTTTTATCTTTTCAATTTCATTTTTTATTTTCTTTATTTTTTTTAATTTATTTTTTGGCAGTGTGTTTTTTTTTTCTTTTTGTTTTTTGTCTATAAGAAAAATATTTTCTTTTCCTTGTTTCATTTAATTTTCTTATTTTCATTTTTTATGAATTATGACGAGAATATTTTCGTACAAAAAAATCTCTCTGCAGATACGAAGACTCTAGAACCAATTTACATTCAATGTTTATGTGTAAAGTCCTTTCATATTTGTGTGAAAATTATAATGTATAAAATAAAAAAGTACATTATATACAACTTGAATTACACACAGTACACATTTACAACGATAATATAATTTAACAATGTGAAATGAAAAGGATATACTTGTATGACAGTATACAGCATTCTTTTATATACTTGTCTCATTGTAATCAATGTTTTGTAAATAAATTCATTTTTTTTTGTTTTATTTTTCTTCTGTGTCTTTATTGTTTTTCTGATTTGCATTCAATTTTGTAGACTGTAGGTAGATTCAATGTACATTAGTGAAAGTGACAAAAATAAAAATAAAAGAAAAATTCTTCTTATAAGAAAAGGTAAATTTGAGTAATTGTTAACTTGACATTTTAGACAAAGGACAAACAAATTCACAATATACATTTAATAATTTATACGAAAAATGAAATCTGTAAAAGAAAATGAAGAATAAGAAAATATAATTATAAATTAAAATAGCCTCGTTGCTATTGGAGAATAAGACATAAATTACGATTATATAGGTATGTGTATAGGATGTCAAAAAATTCATTTTATGACTCAATCTCAATTCGTAACTCATAACAACAACAACAACAACAAAATTAATTCTTCATTATGAATAAATTTTTTATTTCCTCTGAAGAATTATAATGAAAAATTAACTTTTATTTTATTATAGAACGTAGAACAAAATATCCTTGTAGATATCATATTTATATAGAAAAATTATAATAATAATCAGTAAAAGATAAAATTTTATACTAAATAAAAAGATTAAAAAAATATTTAATAACGATACCAGATTATTTAACACTTTTTATATCCTTTTTGTATACATGTATTATATGTTATCATAAAAAAAAATTCAAAGAAAAATTTATTTCATTACTTAACTTCAATTTCAATAATCTGAACAACTGACGTAGTATACATACGTTCGTGTATGTATGAAAATATTTACAACGAGGTGATTTTTATACATGTAGGAGGTGATTGCAAAAAGTTATACATGATAACTACAAAAAAACTATATAGTACATATGTACTACATTCTATTCTACATTCTATATTCTATCAAATTTTATATAAAATTGATTTCTTTCTGTCTTCTTTTTTTTTTACTTTTTGCAAGTTTCTTTTCATCTTCTTGCATTCTTGTTACCATATTTTTGTTATTTTTTTTTCTGTTTTAAGGATATTGATGAGAAAAATTTAAAATCCTATTAAAAACTTTTAATTTTTATTGTTTTTTATTTTAATTTTTTTAAGTAGGTATAGGTATATAGGTAATTTTATTCTTTATGTATTTAGTTTTGCTATAATTCGAATTTAAACTAAAAAATATATAGATAAATTTTATAAACAAAACAGATGTGATGAGTAGCTACTGTTTGATTTCATGAGAAATATTTTTATATTTTCATTTTAATTTCATGTATACTTATGTAAATAAAGTATGAAGTACGTATTTTTAAAAAGTACTTATTAGAATTTATCATTTTGAAGAAACGAGTATTTATTCACAATCATTGATATATTCTCTGTTCAATAATGTAGTAGGATTTTGTGAATACTCACTACATAGATTATTAAAATATTTGTCTTGAGTTTTTTTTCTTCTTTTTTTTATATAAATAAACCAAATGGAGATCAATCGATAAAAATGGAAGAAAAAATTTAAATCTATATTCAGCAGAACTAGGTAGGTATATTACACTTTAGACAGAATATTGTGGTAAACTACATAATATAGAAAATTGATTGTAATACAACTTAATAAATCATATTTATATCGAATTAAATTAAGTCATAATACTTGATTCTAACAATTTAAGGATTCTATGCACTATACGATCAATATCTACTGGTTTATAGCAATACGTGGCAATACTAATATCACCCGTCTAACTCAAGTACATACTGTCTGACGGTCTCAGTTACTATACTAGTAATTGTAACTTTGGCGAATCAATAAGATATATTTTTCTTGAATTTAATTAAATGGTTATTTTGTACATCAATGTAATTCTGAATTATTAGAATTCTGTACAAAATCTATATACAAAACATCCTTAAATCATTTATAACATAACGGTTCAATTTAAAATTGCAATATTTTTTACATATAAACTATTATAGATTTAATAACAAATAAAATATGTAAATAAATATATAAATTTTTTAATAACAGCCATACAATATAATAAGGGGATTCATTTCACTTTTCAGTTTATCGTAAACTTCGTAATCTTCGTAGTTTTTCAGTTTTCGTAGTTCATTTCCATAAATTTACAAACTATACGAAAATATTTTGAAAAACTGCGAAGGTAAAATGCTTTGTAGCTTCTAAATTTTGTGTTTCCTTTGTTTAGTGGTTAATGTTTGACATTTCTTAGAAATAAAAATTACCATAATTGGCATAGAAATTAAAATATGTATTAGAAAATAAATATAACAGATGAAATAAAAACCATGAGAAAAGTAAAATACGAAAAAATTTGATATGGTCGTTAATTTCAAACAGAACTACGAAACTTTAAATCTGAAAAATTATAGTGAACTGAAAAATGAAATGAATCCCTTTAATATTTATTAATCATTTTTACAGAAACATATTTTTTTGGCCAGTGTATACTTTAGTTATATTTCTTTTCGTCATATTCGACAATTCGACAATACAATTTGTTTATATTTTTTTGAAATTTGATAATCTATTTTTGCAGACAGTTTAAAATATATGTATTAGGTATTAGCCAAGTTTCTTATATTATATAATATGAATCAAATATTGAAATTGTATACGATTAATGCGATAGATGTCTATAAAGTTACCAGAACTATACCTATTGATATATACTCGTATTTTTTTTACGCACAATATACAATCATTGGAACGTATCTTCAACAATTGGAACGTATGACACAGATGTATTTTGTATAATGATAAAGTATTTTTAAATTAAAATGATTAAAGAAATACATAATATAAAAATAAAATTATATGAAATAAAATCAAAAGAAAATTATTGTATTTTATACTTATATAATGTATATACATATATACAAAGTACTATATACATTCGTAATATGTATACATATATGTATTGTCGAGTATATTTTATGTATGTTGACAATTTCTAAATTTATTTCATTTTTATATTTTAATTTATATTTAAAAATATGTACGAGTATACATATATTTACCATCATTGTCGTTATTTTATTAAATATTCACTATTAAATATTTACATATACGAATGAATGTATATATAATATTATATGTTTATATAATAGAGTATGTTAATATATATGTGTATGTAATGTACATCACAATGAAATTATTTTTATACAAAGAATATAAGAAGAAGAAGAAAATTATTACAAGTGCACGTTATAAAAAACGCAAAAAATCAAAATAAAAATACCATTACAAACGTCCACATTATAAGTAATACGTATCTACATATGTATATGTATACATGTGTATGTGTATGTATATAATATTGAAAATAAAAAAGAATAAAGAAGAATATTATTATTTACATAAATGTATTATAAGAGAATTTATTATTAGTCTTAAGTGGGTTGTTAGAGATTGTTTAATATCAAATAATAAATTGAAATGAAAATAAAATAAAAGAAAATGAAAAGAAAACAAACAAACAAAAAAAAAGGTGAAGAAGATGAAAAAGGAATGAAAAATGAGAGGAAAAATCCGAAAAGAAAAGAAATCAGCTTTACGATCATAAGTACGTAATATTATGTGTGTAAATAATGCGAACAAACACATATATTTAATAATAAAAATAAAAAATAGTACAAATTATAAGAAAATAAAATAAAAATAATAGCGATGTTTACGAACAAATTATATCTTTTTTTTTTTTTCTTTTTTACTATTAACACATATGTACTATATACGCGTTCATTCATTTCATAAATATAAATACATTAATAATAAGATGTATTTTAAACATATGATGTCGTATTACATAGATGTATGTACATACATATGTAATAGGTATAGTAGGTACATATATTGTACTACATAATTTCTATAATATCCTAAAGTAAAAAAAAAAATGTACACGTTCTGCATTTTATTTTTCCTTGTTTTTTATTAATGTTTTTATTTTTATTTGATTTTTGTAAAATATATTTTCGTATATGATGCATAAAATATTTATATGGATACGTACATTATTAACCACACATTATACTGGTAAAATTTGTTGAAAAGATGAATTTATACGTATGTATAGTATATGGATGTGCGATTATTATTGTTTCAAATACACATACATTTCAAGTGTATTTAAATCTTTTTGGATCTAGATATATGTACTACTTCTTTGCGAGTATTATTATGTATTTTTTGATGATTTAATGATAGCAAAAATATGACGATAATAATAATAATGATGCTGAAATGTTTATGGATATTTTGATATAATGATGATATTACGACAATATTATTATGTGATTGAATACATTTATAAAATGTACTCGAATATATGTACAAATGTATTGTATCTTTTTGATTTGTTTTAAAATGCATAAAAGTACAAAATAATATTTTAATATAAAATTTACTTTTCTTCTTGATTTTCGTATATAGGTATATAATAAAAAATACTTTAATTACACTTTTTTTTTAAAGAATATGCATTAAAGCTTGTTACATTTTCTTTCACTAATAATAATAAAAAAAATATATATATTTTATTATTCAAAACATTGAACACACATTCACACATACAAGTTGTATAAAAGTATTGGCTTTGTGAACGTGAAATTGTGGTAAAAAGTGAAAGTCCTTTAAAAAAATTTGTAATTTTTTTTAATTTTTTAATTTTTATATACAGTTACCTCTATAGTGTTATGTGTATGCCACTATTAACTTTGAACGAAAATTTTATTTTAGTGTGCTGTTTGGCTGTATATTATTTCACAAATTCGATTTTTTCAGATTTCTATATTTTATTTTATTTTTTAGTTTAAGTTTTTCATTAACAATTTTCACTTTTATTTATTTATTTATTTATTTATTTTTTCTTATTTTTTTTTTTTGCGTTATTTTTAAGGAAATTACCACTATTCTATTACTACACCATTATATTCATAACATCATTCATTTTACAATACAATAACATAGCAAGAAGTTTTGCACTTAAAACAAAATATGATGATGATGCTGATCTACCCACTAAGTACTACTTCAAGCTGTAGGTTAAACGTTTTTTTTTTTCTTCAGGAATGTATAACTTTAAATAAACAAAAGTATAAAAAATTAAAGAAAGAAAAGATATATATACGTAAGTACATTAAAATAAAAATAAATGTGTAAGTATTTATTTTAAAAAAAAAAATATGTAAATAAATAAGTACAAAAGGTACCAAAATGAAAATGAATATAAATGCATAAATAAACAAAAAATTTTATTTTTATCTTTCATTCATTCATTGTTTTTTCTTTTTTTCTATAAAAATAGAGAAAAAATAATATAATAATAATAAAAATAATATACAATACAAAAAAAATGTAAGAATGAAAATGAAATCTAAAAAAAAAGGAACGGAAACTAAAAATGAACAAAAATAACAACACTATACATTTTACATGTGAATTGTGAATGAAAAACTAAAACAAATTAAAAAAGAAAAAGAAACACAAAAGAATACAAACTAAAAATACTACAAAATCTTATGAAAAATAAAATGCGGTAACGAGTACTTACAATGCATCATATGTAAGAATGCGAATTATAAAAATCTGCAATTGCACATAATACACGTGTCTTACTTTAGCACACACAAATACATACGAGTATATGAAAGTAAAATAAATAGAATTTCAGTTAACAATTTAGAAGGATATAAGATTTCACAGATTTGAATATTAAACGCACATAGAATATGGAAAATTTTGTTTTGTATTTTATTTACTTTTTATTTATAACTTTTCACTTAAAATAATTTTTTTTTTTGTTGTTTTATTTTAATTTAAATGTTTCGTTTTGTTGTTTTTTTTTTTTCATCATGATCAAAATTCCATTATACAAAATCACAAAACAATTTCTTTGAGAGTTTTATTGAAATTATTTGAAAATTGTTTTCAATTTGAAAAGAAAACAAAAAAAAAACAATTTGTTATCTTTTTATATTTTATTTTATATTTGATTTTGTTTCATTTTTGAAAAGAAAATTTAATTTTTGATTTTCACTATATTTACTTGCGTTATGTATGGTACATTTAGTCACAATTTTTCAAATTGATTCGGAAATCTGATATAAATAATAAAAAACAAAAAAAAAACCGTTTATATAAGTACTTATGTATTCGCTTATTTTTTTAACTAATCTACTTTTGTTTTATGAAGAAAAAATTTTAAGCACACATATTTTGTTATTTTAAAAAAAATAATAATAATAATAAGTAAATAATTTTTTTTTTTACTAAAATTACTTTCAATTTCTACCTTCTAGTATGACGTTGAAATACGATACCTAATTCGAAACCGTAGGTATTTTAATCAACTTCTAGTATTTCAAAAAAAAAAAAAAAAATTTAAAAAAAAAAATAAAAGTTCTATCGATAGCTTAGTTACAAAAATAAAATTAAAATTTTAATTTAAAAAAATAATTTTATTTTTAAATTTTTTTTTTTTTTTTAATTTTCTTTTTTTACAAACACTATAGTCTTGTGCTATAATTGCATTACTTGCATCTACTGTATTATCTGTTGTTACACTTGCAAATTATACTAATGTAAAAAAAAAGAATAATTTTTTTTTTTTGAAAACAAATCAACAAATTTTATATACTCGTGCGACGTACATTTATACAATATTCTGTATTGTGTTAATTATAATAGACAGCCTAGCTATAGTCTAAAGTATAATATAATGAGTGATGAATGAACCGCAGCAGTATTTGCAATAATAAACGATTTTTTAGAATGAATTCAAGTTAAATATTAAAATAATTTTTTTGTTTGTATACTAACTAACTATATATATACGTATATGTATATTATTTCATGTACAATATATACTTTATATACTTACAATTATGTACATATATATAAATACTGATATCAAGTGTAATACATATAAAACAATTGTATTTATTTATATATACTCACTTACTCGTATATATATATATATGAATGCATGCGTAGATGTATTTATATTTCAGATGTGTATATAATACCTTATAAGCACTAAGTAAAATTGTACATTACATTATAATAAATGTATGGTGTATGAAAAAAGACGACAGAAAGTTAGCAGTCATGACAACAATATTGAGGGGTTTTATTTTATTATTAATTTTTTTTTTTTTTTTTTTAAATATAAAAAAATATTAAATAGCCAAAAAATAAAAATTTATAAATCTGATAAAATATAAAATACACATACACACATTCGAGTATGTATACACATTATTTACCAACCACGCAGATTTTTCATCACAATTATATTTTGTAAATTTGAAAATTGCCGGTTGTATTTACATGTAAAGTATAATATGTATATGAAAATGAATTTTTAATTTTTTATTTTTGTTTTCGTTATTTGTTTGAAAAATTATTTCAATTTTGGTCAAGTGGTATTCTACGAGTATGTATATGGTTCGAATCCGGAATTCGTAGCTATACTATCATTTAATTTTATCGGTTTTACATACAAATATACATTATGTATATGCATGTTAATGTACATTTACTTAATGTAAATACTTACATTTTATATATTACATATGAATAATATTTATATATATATATTTGTGTGTATTCATGTATATTACATTTTGTTAAATGGCCATGTGTTTTTACGTATCCATCGTATCATTCAGCTCAATATCATGTATATTAGCTGAATAAATTTTGCATATCTGTGTGGTACTACAGTACGTACAAATATATGAACAAATATACAACAATAATATGTACGCACACACATTAAATTGTATACATATATGTACATAGAACAGCTGGGAAAGGATTTGTTTGTTGTATATAAGTATAAATGATTTCGTTATGATATAAAATTTTGAATTTATGTAGGAGTATGTAACCTAACTACAATAATGCGATCTTATATACATGTATATATGTACGTATACAATAAAATACAAAGTATTTATGCATGCATGTATGTATGTATTTAATGCAAAAAGTAAAACTTTAACTGAATAAAATAAGGAAGGATAAAAGGAAATATAATGATAAAAATTATTATTTATTTTTAAGTTTTATTTGAAATAATCGAATGGGGCGCTATGCTTTTAATGCATATTCGTATATTCGTTTATATATAGTACATATATGTAAAATATGATAAAATGTAAAAATAGCAAAACTTTGCTGTACATACAAATTATAAAAAGATATGTGATGTATTTAATGTGCAGGATATAAGGATCAAGGAAATTGAATATTCAATTTCAAGGATTTATTCTCAATTTATAAATAATTAGGGATATTATTATAAATTTTATTATTTTTGTATTGATGATTGTTTTAGTTTGAACATAAAAATTAATACATACTCGTATTTACAAATAAAATAGAAAATTATTGTACATACATTTCAATTTTTATGTATGCATATGTACATATATATGTATGTATATGTGTATACATCAAATAATAATGCTTGTAAAAAAAAGTCTCAAATAAAAAAATACGACTTGTGTAATGCAATGTATGATTTTCATTTTGTTTCAGTTCATTCTGTTATTCTATTATATTTTATCATTATCTAAATTTATTACAATATTCATCAGTATGTACTGTATATGTATGTGAACATACATATGCGGTAAATACTTAGTTAATCATACATACATATATATATGTATATGATATTGTGTATTGAGTATTATGTACTTGGCACCATAAAGTATATAATTGAAAAAAATATAAAATAAATACATAAATGCAGTACACAATATTGATATTGTTGTTCATACTCGTATATTTTTAGTAAAACTATGCACAAAGTGACAATCGGTAGTAATATACGAAATACAAGTGTACGAAAGATAATGTATATATTTATATTAAAATATTTTAATAACAATGCCACATAAATAATAAATAATTGCAATTACTCTTAACATATGCATACACTATGTATGTCATACTTGTGTGAACTCCTGTCTGTATACATATGTATATATACTCATAGGTAATCTGTGTACATCAACAAAATGTGACAGAATAGAATTTCTAATGACTCTCTATAACATAGACCCCTTAAAAAAAGAATAAAGAAAATAATTTTTACACAAAACAGAACCAACAACAGAAACAGAACAGAAATACATACTCGTACATTTATGTAATATGAATATGAATATATGCAAGCAGGCAGCAGTTATTATTTAATCTATTTAGTCAATGTTTTGTATGTTTATTGTCTCATTGTTATCTAATTGTAAATGTTTGCAAAGAATTGTTGAATTATTATAAAATTTTCATATTTACATATCGTACCATACGTAAGTACTTATTTATACTCGTGTTACATGTATATATACATATGTACACACACATGTAGATAAAGTAAAATGATGTGTAAAATTTATGTACATCACATTCGTGAATACTATAACATACCATATACCATAAAGATATAAACCCTCTCTAATATAAACTTTTTTGAAATTTATATGTAGAATGATTCGTTTTTGTTATAAATAAATATTCTTACAATAGTAAAATAGGAGAATGTATATAGTATCTGTGTAGTATGAGATGAGTATACTTTATTCTTGCATATGAGCATCATGTAGTAGTGGATGGTAGTGGGTGGTAGTAGGTAGTATAGCATCTAGAAAATTTCTAACAAGATTCTTTTGTTTTTGATTCGTAGGTATATAATATTAATTGCATGCATTCATAGAGATAACGTACCTATACATCTTTTATACTCAAATTAAAATTTCATTATTATTTCGTATACATGCTGTGTACTTTTATGAATAAAAATTATAATACTACTTAGTACCACTACATCTGCAAATGTGTGTACGCATAAAGAGTGCAAATGCAAGTACTCTTATTCGTATGTAGATGACTATATAGAATTGGAATAATTAAAATCATTTTAATATGTTATCCTGATGCATAAATGCAGAAGTACATATATGAGTAATCGAATATTTATCATTTAATAAGAACTATAATTATTAGATTATTTGTGAAATTTTTTAAATAAGAAAAAAAAAACTAAATTATCTGTGATAAATGATTATGAATAAATCATTTTATAAATCAGAATAATTGAATCTGTATTAATCATATAAATGTGGTGCATGTATGCACGTTTATATTTATGTATCTATAACGTTTTTCTTTTTAAGTATAAGAAAATTCTAAAATTTTTCCAATAATTAAGTCCTAAACAAACCTGCTAAATGTTAGACAAATTGACATATTCAATGCAATGAAGGCAACTAACTATATTGTGTATATCTATGCTCGTAATGCACTTACATTACGTACATATGTATAGGGTAAGAAGTGATCAATTTAATACTAAATATATACTTTAAAAACATCGTAGCAGCCATATTTTATTTTCAGATTTGCTCCAAAATTTACTAAAATTTATTTTCAGTATGTTTGATAAATCATTATGGAAATAACGAATCAACACGATCAAAAAATCATTCTTTGCATAGAAATTTTACATTAATTTCGATTTCGATTAATTTGGAACAGTTTGACTGCAGATTATGTGAAAAAGTGTTTAAAGATTGATGTTGCAGAATAAAACTAAAAATATTCCAGATAATATTCAAAAAACAAAAAAATTATGGACTTTTACCTAATGTAATAGTTTTGGTTTTGTAATTTTTAAATTATAAAAATTCACATAAAGAGCTATCATTTGATCATCCTTTACATGTAAATACTGTAATCTTATCTAATTGCTTTTCATTATTAAACTGTCAGTGCATGAAACAAAATATGAAAAATATTTTAAAATTAATGAATTTATATAGAATCTATTTACTATATAATGACTTTTACTATAGTACATATACTACCATACTACATATAGTTATAGAGCAATATTTCAGTTACAGATACAAGTATTATCCTGAAAATCGATACTTTAACATTTTCTTTCAGTAGTACATATTGGATGGATTTACGTAATATTTAATGAAAATCGGTGATGCTATCATAGAAAACATCATAGTTTACTAAATAATTTTTATGATTGGATTTTTGATGTGATGACTGATGAGTTTATATGACGACAGTCGACTCGACTCGACCTCTTCAATTAGATTAAAAATTAAATTGTGATGAGAATTTAGCTTAAATACTTTCAAAAAATGTATTCGTTTAAGTATGTGTGTATTTTATTTGCATGTAAATCATATAAATTTTGTTGTATAAAATTTGTATTTAATATTTGATCTATCAAAATGATTATGTTCTTATAGATTTTCATATCATAAATGAAATAGAATTTCTAGAATTTCGATTAGTTTGATCTTTACATTTATATATATGTATATATATATACATACTTAAATAATTGGATCATAGGAAGTTACAATATACATCATGTATTACATTTAATTTACATTTATTTAGATACAATATATTTTAGAATACTGTATGCAATTTAAATGAAAATTTCTAAAATTTCAAAACGAAAAAAAAAAAAAGAATTAAAAAGATTTATGAACATTATAACGTACCATAAGTACACTGTACTGTATGTGTAATGTAAAATACTTATATTCAATATATGTATATAAGTATACATAATGTATATATACATACTTACATATAATATGCGATTATGTATACAATACTGTGTACAAACGTTTAAATTAAGTTCAAGTTTAAATTTGTATTGCCTCTATATATGTAAAGTATTTAGGTTTATATTTAGCTTTATATATTTTATTCGAACATATACATATATAATATACATACTTATATATACTTGTGCTATCTAAAGATATTACATCAAATAGATAACTATATGAAATTTAGCATAATGATATTAGATACTATACTTGTATTAATAAAATATATGCATAGATGGATATAGTATTAAATACATATTATGTAAGTATATGGATGGATACATACATATTATATTCTCTTCTATATAGTATGCATGCATATACTATACACATAATATTACCTATTGTATACAATAAATTCGGATACACAAATCTGATTATACATACATATATATACACACAAAATTTGTTAGATTTAATCAATTTTAATAGAACAAATATATGTATACAAAAAAATAAAATATTCATCTGCTCTCTATAGATATACTCGTACTTCGTACATCATACATTATATCTATTTGTGTAATTGTATATAAATATATAATATGCAAATAATATGTAAAATACTTTATTCTCTATACATACATACATACGTAACGTATATATATAAGTATATTTTGAGTATGATCATAGATGCATATCTACATATGTTATGTACATATATTAATGTATATATTTGCTGTATATGTATGTATATGTATAAAGTTAAAATTTTTGGTACTTACATGAAATTATAACATATCTTTTGATTTTTGTATTATTTGCTGGACATACAATACGGAATACTGTATAATACATGTATACATATACATACATTTGTAATGTACATTATATGGCTCACAATAAATCGTTACAATCAGTATATGTACGAGTATATATGTTTTTGTTCTTTGCTATGGCAAAAATTATTATTAAAACATAACGTATATGTACGATAATGTCATGATGATATTAATATGAAGACAATAAATATGTATAGGTACTGCAATAATACCAGTAATATTATTATTATTATTATTATTATTATTATTATTATTATTATTAGATACTCATCATCGTTATATTTTAAAATAAATACATGTATGAATTGGAAAATTTTAAATTGTTTCTCATTATTGTTTTTATTAATACAAATATGAAATTATATATTTTTAGCAATGTATTTGTATAGTTAAGTTAGTTAGTTAGTTTTGTATTGTATTTAGCTAAATCAGTATAAGTTTAATAATTATATTATAATGTATAGTAATCATCGTATTAAATGAAACTTAACATATATTATTTTATTATAGAAGTACAAGCACATATGATTGTGTGTTCACATAATGAACGACGTATATATACACAACATATAACACATATATACTAGACAAAATATATAAATAATTTATACTTTTAAATATAATATGTATTCTATGGACAAATTTTTTTGGACACCAGTTCTATACACATTATTATATAAGATATCTATACTCTCGTTCAATACAATACTAATTTCTGTACATTAGTTATACCGCGTCGTGATATGTTTAATATACACTCGTAATCGCGTACATTATATTATATATTATATACATTTGCCGCATTTATAACAACAATACAAATACATATATAAATAACACAACAAAAAATTGTTTTTTTTAATTAAAATATGCATTTATATTTTTGTAAAAATTTCATATGTTACATGCGGTATACATGTAACTATGGACACTATATATCTATTTATTTAAATAATAAAATATACATACGATATATAAATTTATACGAATAATATATTACATGTACAATTAGACGGTATCCTATTTCATTTACATTGAAAAATTTTTTATGTATATTTTAATAATTCGTATAGAGTTTACATTAAAAATATGCAATATTATTTATAATAGCAAAAAAATTCGTGAATTTAATAATGTTACATATCCTTTGAATTATTAAAATTTTGTCATAATATGAATAATCTTCTTTTTTTTCAGTTATTCACTGCTAATTAGGTACATACACACACAGACACTATACAAACTATTACATGAAATTAATCTCTTAATTTTTCACCACAACGAAACTAAGTATGTAATTAGAAAAATTACATTGTGTAATACTCAGAAAAATATACGAGAACATGTAATAATTTTAGTATATATTATTATAAAAAATTTATTTTACATTATTTATTTTGTTTATTTGTATGTACATTGTTATAAACATGATATAGTGTAGTTACCAATAAATTATAATTTTCTTCAAAATTTATTTAAAAAAAAAAAAAAACTTAAAACTTCCACTGAATAATTTATTATGTACGTATAGATATATGGAATTACAGATAAATAAATAATAAAATTTTTTTTGTCCGTTTCATTATTAAATTTTTATATACGAAATTTCATTTATGTATTTATTTTTTCTACACACTTTTATACTGTTTGATCGAATGAATTTTTCAATTAGAATTTTGAAAAGCATATAAGTACTTTTACTTTTATTTTTTTTTTGTTTTGTCTTGTATTTTAATAGATTTATGTATGTTGTTTTTTAACTTTTAATTTGTATTATATATTTATTTTTGATTTTTAAAAGAGAAAATAATGATATATTTTTCTTGTGTTTTTTTTTTTTTTTTGTAATTTAAAAATAAAAATTATAAAAAAAACGAATTGTAAAATAATGTTAAATATTTTATTCAGATAACACTCTATATTCGCGTTTATCTATCTCTACAATATACACAACACACGACGAATATGAAAACATATCACACTTTATATGAATTAGATACACAAATGTTATACGAATACGAGAACATAAAAATATGTATTTATGTATGTATATATTTGTGTTATAAAATTGTTATATGTATATATATAATAATCTATACGTTTACATATGTATGTACTCGTATGTCTCCTGTGTGATTTTGCTCTGTTTTTCCTTAGACAGTATACAATATACATTATGTATATTTACATATTTTATTATGTATTTATTATTATATACATATATATGTATATAAATTTTTTTTAGGTTCTGCTTTTATTATTACCCTGGCTTGTATGCATATTTGTATTATTTTTACAAATATCTATATTTTACATTATATGGATTTTATATTTATTTTAATATTGACTGCGCAACGCATAAATTCAGCTATTTTCTGCATTCAATTTTACATTACATATATAGCTAGTTACATATGATGTATATATAGTATGTACTGATGTACTCATGTATACATACTTATAACATTTTTTTTTTTGTAGTTAATCACAAAAATTTCTATTGCGATAAAATATTCAAATAATGTAATTTTCAAAAATTAATATACATAAAACATGCACTGTTAATAACAATAATAAATAATCAATTTTTCATATTTATAATTAAAATTTCAATTAATTATTATTTTTTTAATATGAACTATTGAAATAACCATATAGAATTTGAATTTTTTAAGGTGATTAAAAATTTTTCTTATTCTGTGAAGCACTGTATATAAATTTATATGAGCACCGGCATAAATACCATATATGTACAAAAATATACATATTATACGTGTATAACGTATGAATGTGTTAGCTACTTGTTATTTTATTTTATTTGATATTTGTTTGTAAAATCAAGGAAAATCTAGAAAAAAAAAATACTAATCAAAACACAAAGTGAAAAGAAAGGAAAAGCATAATAATGAATGTTTGTGTATGTTGATGTAAATATACATAACATAGAAAATAGAATGTTTATATACATATATGTATATGGTAGTATAAGGTATAAAGTATAAGCATGTATAGCAAGGATATTAACATATGTATGTGTACACAAGATAATAGATAACATATGCTCAGAGTTATAGCATAAAATTATTTATATAGATATGTATATGTATACATGTTTATGTAAGAGTAAGTATAAATATATGAACAAAAAATATCTTTGATGATAAAATTGCTGACTTTATAATTTATTTATTTGTTTATTAATATAAACTAAAATTAAATACATGAATTACGTGCATATGTAATGTATGAATGAATAACTCAAAATGAATTGTTCACATAACGACAAACAAACAAAAAATGATATGATATGAGAAATAAAAATTATTTTTCAGTTTTTGACCAGAATATTATTATTCTATTTCTATATTAATGATATTAACGTATGCTTACGATAATAGATTAAATTTATTAGCAAAAAACTAAAATACATATACACACATACACAGTACATATTATACATGATTGTGTGTAAAATGAACATTATCGTTTAACTGTGTGTTGTATATATAAAGAATATTTTTTTTTTTTATCTATTCCAGAGATAGAAACAGAACAAGTAAAAATGTAAACAACAGAAAAATAAAAATGAAACGGAAAAAAAGATTAAAATTTAATAAAAATATAATTTTGCATAAATAACAAGTACATAATTACAATAATTGATAATTATTACAAAAAAACATATATGTACAAAGTACATATGTTTTTAAAGAATTAAATTTCACTTTTACTAATTTATATATATGTACATATATGTATACAAAATACAAAGCATAATATTATAATTTGTAATAAAATTATATATTGTATATGTATATGTACAGTCGGTATAATTTTTCTTAGAGATTTTTATGATGATAAGATACATGTAATAATTACAACTTTGTACAATATCGGTTATGTAATAATAATAATGTATGTGTATTAAATTTGATGCTTTTTTTTGTCTTCTTATATATTATAATCCCAGTAAAATTATATATTCAAATACATACTTATATGTATAATATTTGTACTTAAAATAATTATTATACGTTTATACTACATACATACATATATGTATTATGTACGTACAAAATATATAAATACATATACATATGTGTATGAGTAATGTGTGTATATAATTTATATATTCATAAAGCCGCAATATTTTGTTGTTAAGAATTGTGTCACAGGTGATAAGAATTTCCTTTTCTAAATTTTTATTTGATCTATTCAAATTTATAAAAATATGAATGGTTTAAAAATATGTTATACCACACACGTCATGTTAATATCAAAATATGTACGAAAATGATGATATGATTAGAGAACGGGGTGGATTAATTCACTCTTACACATGTAAAATGTGTCTAAAATATTTAATATACATACAGATATTTATATTTATTTATATGTATATATGCGTATGTACATATATGTATGTATATGTTACATACAATGTGCGTATATCCGCCCAAAAAAATAATATTAAAAACAATGTATGTGTTTATATTGAAACCTTGGAATACAATTATGATTTTTATATGGAAATTCAGATATAGATAAAAAGTATAAACGTGCATATAAAACACAAGTAGTGATGCTAGTAATACACATGATCTGAACGTAAATGAATAAGTATTTTATTAGGTGTACATACATACATTATGTACATTTTATTTATTATTGTTATTATTTATCTTATAGGTACATATTATTATATTATATAGTAGAGTGTAGTACTATTTTTGATATTATCATCATTATTACAATTTATTTGATAATTTAAACAGAAATTATATATATAATAATATACATAATATACAAAGAAATACATATTTTATGAATTTTTATAGTTTGTTTTTTTCAAAAACTAAGCTAAAAGAGAATACACATTACATTCGTACTTATATACAAACATATTGTATTTTTTAAATTATGAAAACATTTCATATACGAGTACGATAACTATTTTTTGTGCACATATTATACTTATATGTATCGCTGTAATTAAAAATCAAAAAAAAAAAAAAAAAAAACAAAAGTATTTCTTTGCAATTTTTATGTACAAAATTTACATTAATATTTTATTAAATACAATACATTTCTCTTTAGATAAGTTTTCGTTATAAATTTTCAACAAATAATTTATACAAATGTACGTTAGGTGCAATAATATTTTTATTTTCACCATACATACATTATGTAAATATGAACATATGTACATATATATTATAATATATGAAATTAAAAATTTCAATATACAGGGTGATTCGTAATAAAAGTGTAATAAGACGTTTGTCGTTTAAGTGTTACATATACATACATATGAAGGATAAAAAGTTAATTTTTGACCAACATTTTTTCAAAGTTTTAAGTTTGAACATTCATATCTGTTGATATCTGCCATATTTGACAACGGATCGGGACATGTTAGATACTTTTGGAAAGCTCATAATACATACTTTATATTGAAACTTTATTTGTTCACAAATCCTGTTTCGAATAGAAGTTAAAACGTTTTATATAAGCTCACCTCCGTCCACAGACACCTTAAAAAAGGGGGAAGGAGAGATTTTAATAAAAAAGGCCTAATCATAAACGCTGATCACAACATACTTCAAGGAATAGATTGATATATGTTGGAACACTTTATTACGAATCACCCTGCACTTATCTTTATAACTCTTGTATATTATGTATGTATATGAAGCCAGCATTTAACTGATAAGATTCTTTGTAATTTTAATAACAAATTTATCTAACTACAAGAGTATGTATTACATTATATTATGCGACTATAGGACAGCTATATATTATTATACCGGAAATTTCATTTAATAATACATACATACATATGTAAAAATGATAATATTATAAATATAAAATGAATTTTAATTTTTTTTTCTCTCTTCTTCTTTTGATTTAATTATTATCACATTTGAAAGTATAAAATTTTTATTTTACTTTATTTTTCATTTAATTTTAATCAGAATCATAAATTTTAATAAGAAATTATGTTGAAATTTTTGATACTGAATGAATCTATGTATGTGTTTATGAATTTATTTAGAAAAACGAATAATTGTTGTTTAGATTCTTGAAAGACCTATTGGATTGATAAAATATAAAATTTATTTTTATTTTTTCAATTAATTTTTTATCAACAAAAGAAACAATATTCTTAAATGACCGTTCCTTTCTTTTTTCGTTTTTTTTTTTTTTAAATTCAAAATTTCAGATTTGTAAAAAAGTATGCAAATATATATTTAAAATTTTTTGTGCCAATAAATAATTTCTGCTATTAATGTAAATCTGGCCATGCTGGTCAACAACACTGAATACCATAATCCAATAATCTGTCTTGTCATGAATTTGAAAAGAAATGTTAATGTTCGTTATTTACTACCTTCCTCATATCGACTTATTGACAAAACTGAAGTAATAAACTTTTTGACGATACTGAAAAGAAAAAGACATACAGAATTGTTTTGTTTTTATTTTGGATATATATAATATATTTTTAAAACTTGTATTGTGTGAATGTGAAATAATGTACCTATACTTGTGTATGCATTGTATTTGTATATGGAAATATGAATAAATGTCAATTTAATATTATTAATATAGCACAAACAAAAACCATAAATCAGAAATCACACTACATTCCCACCTACATCACATACTATATTACCACATATTACTATACGAATACGATAACGATATGCATATCATATCATATATGAATGTGCAAATAATACATAAATGTGAATCAATAATTAGTTTTTATGATTTTTTTCAAGTTTTTTAATCATAAATTCCATAAATTTTAATGTAAATATTTTGTGAAAAAGTGGGAGTGCATTGCAATATAAATAAATTGAAAATAAGTCAAATATTTTATAGTAGAAAATAAAATAAAAATATCTCTTTATTTAAATAAATTGAATAGTTGAAAGAAACTTTTATAACTTTTTTTTTTCCAAGTAAGTAGCTATGTAAATTGCCTTTAAATAAAATGAATATTTATTGATTTTATTCAAATATAAAAAGTATGAATACAATTTATTTTTTTGTCTAATTGAAAATGGAAATTTAAATTTTATTTAAAAAATTTATTTTTATATTTTCTTTTGTTATAGGTGATTAGGTGTAGTTTCATATACAATACAATATCATTTCACGCAAAAATAATGGATGATAATGAATTAAGAAAATGGCAAATGGAACAAATCGAAAATTGTAATAGAGAGAATGTAATTAATAATGCACTTGAGAATATACAATCATCAAATTTAGAGGAATCAGGGATATTAATGGCAATTCAGGAATACGGATTACAACAGCAGCAAAGTCCTAGACCTAGTAGTAGCAATAGCAATCCAAATTTGAACTTTATGTTTTGTTCGTCATTATCATCATCTTCGACATCATTGTCGTCATCACCATCATTAATATCATTGATACGCAAAATACGGCATGAAAATCAAGAACAACAAAATCAATCTGAAACTGAATTTGAACAAGAACAGAACAGAGAACAGCATGAACTGTTATCATGTCCATCTACATCAAATCGTTCGATGAATATGAATCAAATAATTTCAATTAATAATAATAATAACAATAATTATAATAATTTCAGTAATACTACCAGTATTAATATGGAAAATCAAATTGATATGTCGAATTTAATTGAAACTGCTGTATCGACTGCCATACAAAAACAAGGATTATTACCATTTGAACCAAATAGATGATATAATAATGATAATAAAAGAATTTCTTAAATTAATCCATTTTTTAAAAAAAAAAATTAAAATTATTTACATAATAATAATAATATCAAAAGTAACGTATCTATAACATATTGAATATTAATATAAAAAAAAAATACTATTACATAGGTAGCTATATACATATACCTAAATATCTTGATTAAATATCAAAGAATCATTAAGTTAGATTCTGATATTCATACCATATGTACACTATATATAATTATATATGTATATATATATACAATACAATATGTATTTTAAAAATTTAATTGGGTAACTGAATGTAGAGGTACATATTTTCAAGATGTATAAATCGAAATTTAAATTATGTGTAAACATGAGTGTAAAGTAGATTTTCATAATTTTTGGAATTTTTAATTTTTTTTTTAAATAAAAATATTATAATTACAGATAGTTTTAAATTTCAACAAAAACAATTTCAAATTGAATTTTTCATAGAGATTTTAAAATACCGATTGAATTAATTCCATTCATTGAAAGATAATATTTTGAAAGATATCAACAAAAAAAACATCAATTATTATTATGAAACAGGATGTTTTCACACATTGTGAGTGACATATCGTAATTTTTTCAAAATCTAATATAATTTTTTTAAATGTGGCAAAACGGAAAATTTTGTGACATGGGTTACATTTATGTGTTTTGAAGAAATTTGCGATATATCATTGCGATAAGGAATATATTGGCAAAAATATTTGAATTATTATATAATAAATGCGAAAAGTATTAAAATTACTTTTAATAATAAGAAACTCATAGAAATAAGAAATATCAATTATTACACATTTCAGTACATACTAGGTATAAAAATATAAAAAAATATGTTCCAATTAGTAATAAAAATTATAGAATTTAAAAATGTATGAGTTCATAAATACATTGACACGGTGTCGGTTCATAATTTGCACTTCCACTTCAAAATAAAGTGTACACGCTGTTTTTGTGCACCAATGCCGGATCGATAATTTTTAACTCAAACAATTGACATGCAATGCACATTTTTATAGAAATGATGAAATAAATAATGACAATATAACTATAGCTGGGAATATTTTTTTTTATTTACAGATTATTAAAATGAAAATTAATTAAGATATATGACAATTCAGTATTCGATATAAAAAATGTGAAATACAAGGAAAAAGTGAAATATAAGATTTATTGTTTTTGTTTCTTTCTATCCAAATTTATTGATTTTAGAATTTAAATTCTATTCGATTTATTAGTAGGTATTCGCCGAAAAAATAGAGCAGATAATTGGAATTTAATTAAAATGAAAAAAATACAATTTTTATTTAATTTTTTATTTTTTTTTTTTCATTTATTGAACAAAATAAACATGAGTTTTTTATTTATTAATTAATTTTTTTTTTTTTATTTTCATTTTCATAAATCTAATATTATTATTATGTATTACATTTTTTGTTTACATAATATTGTTTTTTAATATTTTTATTTTTTAAATACATACATTACATTACATACATAGAATCCGTTATGAGTGTTGTTTTTCATCGGTGTATATATGATGTACGTAATAATAATAATAATAATAATTAATTGTGAACAATAAAAATATAATAAAATTATAAAAAAAAAAATGAAATTGAAAATGAAAAAGCATATAGAAAACGAAAACAATAAATGTTTATAGAAAAAAAAATTAAATGGGTAATGACAAAAAAGTAATAAAAAAATAAAAAAAATATATAATAAAAAAGTTAGAAAAGAAAAACCTACACATATTCTTAATTCAATAATTATAAATAAATATAGAAAAAAAAAATGTTTTTTTTTTTTAAAAATTTAAACTTGATTTTTTTTACTTTTTTTTTACAACAAAACCTTTTTTTATTTTTAATATGTTTCGGTTTATTCAAAAATCATAATATATATATATAGTAATATGTAATTAATATAATAAATTAAATCATTTTTATATTATGTGGCTATATTTCATAATAATTTCAATTTTCAAATTACATAATGTATTATTATTCAATACATATATAATTTACATATATAATCAATGAAAAGATTATCAAAATTTAATATTTTCAATATGAATAATAATCATAATCAATAAAAATATATTTTTTGTTATAAATAAGCAAGTAAACAAACAAACAAAAAAAAAAAAGAAAAAAGAAAACATACATACATAGATACATACATATGGAATGTATGTACGTATGTATGTAAATGCCAGGTCAATTATACAATTTATTTGTTCTTAATTTATAAAATTAAATTTTCATAAAACAATTATTTATATATATATATATACATACTATTATGTATGTAGTGTATCACTGAATAAATATATATACAAATACATATATATAATTTTCAGTTATTTATGTAATTCAATGACATTACATAATTTTGTTTTGTTACAGTTTTTCATGTTATATATTTTCATTAATTTATTTTTAACTGAACTTTTACTTTTGTATTTATTTTATTTGAATTTTTTGTTGATAAATATTTTTATTGCTTTCAATTCTTTTTTTTTTTTATTTTTCAATTCGTTCATATTATTCTGTTGTTTTTCCGTTTTTCTTTAAATTAAATTTGATTTTTTTTTTCACAATTCAAATATAGTTTCCTAATTGTTGTTGTTATATATGGTTATTTATAACATAATAGTTTTTTTTTCCTAAATTATAAATTAAAGTATAAACACAATTTTCATTTGACTATTCTACAAATATAATTGTTAAATAATTTGAATATTTGTTGTTTATTCTCTTTCTATCTTTATTTGATTAAATTTTATTTTTTTTTAATTTTCATTTGTTTTATTACATGTAGGTATAATAACTACATAAATTTTATGTTGTGTATATATACAAATTGATTTTTTTTTATTTTTTTAACATAATATTTTTTTCTTTAATTTGTTTCCAATTATGTATATTTTTTTTTTTTTTATTGAAATTAATAATTTTCAAAATTATTAAATTTGAGCTTGTAGCAACAATACAATTTCAATTTATTTTGTTCTATGTGTTATTATAATACATCATCGTGACTTCCAAAATGCATCTGAAACAGTTTAGATGGTTTTAGATACAAAGTCACATGTTCCGAAATGCCAAAGTATAATATTTGATGATGTCACATGTTCCAAATCGTTTGGCAAATGTATTTAAAACGTATAAAATGAGCAAATAACGCATCTACTGTATAATTGCTACTTTCATGATACCGAATATATACTGAACTGTTTCTGGTGGATTTTGGAAGTCACGGCTTATCAATATAAAAATAATAAAATTAAAAAATAAAAATAATAAAAAAAAATATATCAGAACTAATCAATCATATATTGTCTTCATACACGCTCCAACCGTGTTTGTACAACAACTCGGTCGGTTGAGTTGGACTTATACCATTGATTAATACAATAATATATGTACATAATGTATGTACTAAGATATTTTACGTGTAGTGTATTTTAAATGGAATGCTTTTCATTTTTAAGCAAATAACTCTCGCACCCATATAAGCAAAGTTTCATCACAAAATTTGAATGTTGGTGGCTTTGAAACAACAAATTTGAATACATCTATAAATATTATTGAGTAGTTGAATTTATGATTACGATCAAATTCATTCAATCACTCATTCTATTGTAATCTGAGTGCATTGATTAATCAAATCTCAAATATCATACATTAAACCTAAATAATTTATAAATTTTTAATTTCTAATGATATTAACTTATGACTATTTTTTCTTTTTTTTTTTTGACAATTGATATTATTTGATACACTTTGTGTTCGATTTAAACCGATCATAAAAAAAATTTTCGTTCAATATTACGGTCTGGATTACGATTAAATTCTAAATATGTACATAATTTGTTCAATCTGATAGCTCATTCGATTGTAATGATGAACTCAACCTGTAAGGTTATTACACTTTTCATGTTTTCAATATGTTATATTGTTGTAAATTCAATGTTGGCGGCAAACTAGGTTGTATAATTAGGTTGGATCGTGTATAAACAGCAATACACATTTTAGTTTGAGGTATAATAATTTATATTAATAATAATGATAATGAAATAATAATAAAATCTAGTAGCAATATGTAACATATATCCAGTTTCTCGTTCATTATATGTACATATCTTTTTTTGTTTTTATTAAAATATAAAATTTTACTTTTTACTATTAATAATTTATGATTTCTTTTACTTCATTTTTTTTTTTTAATTTATAATATAGTACATAATATTTATTTTATGTAATTTGAATATGTATAGATTTTTAATTTTCATCTGAATATATGTACTATATATAATATAAATGTATTATTCTTTTGAAATTAACTTTTCACCTTAAAACTATTCAAATAAATACAAATAATTTAAATGTTTTTAGTTTTTTTCTTTTTTTTTTTTTGTTAAAGATAATTTCGTTTTTTGTTTCTTTCTTTTTTTTTTTTAACTATATTAATTCATTAATTTCCATTTTAATCATATTACATATTTTATTAAATTAATTCAATTCTTTTTACTTTATTTTAAATGTAATTTTCTGTAGTTATCTATTTATTTTTATATTTAGATTTTTGTTTATAATTTTCATTTACACTCATATTTCACTTTTAAATGTTTTTCTATTGTGTTTAGTCATAATTTAGATTCATATTTGTTTAATTTTTTTCTTACCTTTTTTTTATTGTATTTTGTTTTTATTTTTGAAATAAAATGTATTTTTAAAGAGGCACAATTGTGGCATTAGCTCTTCTTTGTCTAGCTCCACGACCAGTCAATAAATATGATAGATCAAGTGGTGGAGATGCTATCGGTAATACATCCTGTTTTAGTCTTAAATTTTTTAATATATTCTCTAACCGTGAACGCTTTTCATTGATAGTCTAAATTATCAAGGTTAGAAATTATAAAAACAAAAAAATGAAGAAAAAATTACATCTCGATTATAAATTAAAAAAAAATTTTTTTTTTTTTAAACAATAAACTAATTACTCACCTTAGGAGGAGGAGGCATTAATTGAATTACTGGACCTACGGTTTTTTTCTCTTTCTGTTGATGGTGTTGATTTTGCTGATGCTGATGTTGATGTTGCTGTTGCTGTTGCTGCTGTGACTGTTGCTGATGCTGTTGTTGCTGTTGTTGTGATATTGTTGGTGTTTCATTCGTTTTACGTTTTTTAATTTTTAATAATGAGGGATCAACATCATGTGGCTAAAAAAAATTAACAAAATGAAATATTTTTAAATTTGATTTTGATATATATATATATGTGTGTGTGTATGTTTTAGTTCAGTGTTATTTACCGCATAAGTCCGTGTAATATGAAGTTTATCTTTAAATCTTCTAAATGCATAATTTTTCGTACATATTGGATATGATTGTTTATTTTTGGCGAATAATCGAGCCGTTTTATTAACACGTAACTCACATATATATACATGTTCTTCCGATGTACAATCTACTGGTCGTCCTAAACAGAATGTTTTACGATCTAATACCCAACATCTTGCTATTACCAATTCGATCGGTATTACCTCATATAATGGTACACGTACAACTTCATTTTCATAAAATTTACGTGATGGCTCATGAAATGTTTCGTGTGGCCTCAAATAATGATGGCCAAATATAAAACGTTTACCATCATTATCTTTCCATAATCTTTCAACACGGAATATATCGCATTCAGAATAATCGATTTTTCCGATCGTTTCGTATGTGTGCTTTTTAGTTTCTAGCACATTACCGTCATCATCTTTAATCGGTATATCACGTAAAACATAAACTGTATCGCTTTGACGTATTTGTAAATCACCACGTAATAATGATAAATAATAACGATAATTCTCTTCGGTGAATTCATCAAGTGGTATCTCTAAATCAACTTTTCTCGGTTCACAACGTTCACACAAATAATTCTCTTCATTCACATTCGCTTTTGTACATTCAGTATGCTGCCATACCAAACATTTTGAGCACTGTATCATTAAACCTTCATCTTTGAATAGACCACAAATACATCGAATCACATCCTCATGAGTATTATACACTCCAGTACCTTTACCACCGACTGTGATTCGAAACGATTTTGATGATTTTTCACCGATCAATTCAACAAGTTTACTATAAAGTTCTTTCTTCTTTTCTGTATACTCTTTAGAGAGCCTTTTAACAATTAATGTTTCCTCAGCACCGGGTTCGAAATAATTTATGGCATTTGCAAATACTGAATTTACGTCTTCATCAAATGCTTCGGGAGTCTTATAGTGGCCTTTTTCAACATTTGCTTGTACTGTTGGGAAATCGATTAATTTCGTAAAGGTACGATCTTGTGATGATTGCTTCTTTTTGGATGCTGCCGCTAATTTACTAATTAACGGTTTATCCTCTTCATCTGTAATTAATAAAATAATTATTTATAATACAATTATTGAACGAAAATTGATTTACTATTTCTTATACCTTTCACAGCTTCTAGTGTTATACATATTTCGCGGAATATAGCTGCTAATTTTGCCATTTTTTCAACTTCAGGATCAGTTACTGCCTGTGTTAGTACTCGAGTTTGCATTGTATTCCTTGGTACTCGCAGCAAAGCTGATATTTGTGCAGCCAAAGATGATGGAGTTGATGGTCGACTAGAACTGCCAGAAGTAATAGATGGTTTCGCAGAAGATTTCATTTTTAATCTTCGCACCTAAAAAACATAAAATTCAAGTCAAAATCAATCAAAAATTCCCCCTACAATCGTATAAATTTTTAATTTTTACTTTTTCCAAATTTCTTATTAGGAAACAATTTTTTCCCTTGATTATTTTCTTTTCCCGATCAGAGGGTTGCTGTAAATTTGTTGCTACAAAGTCTTTAGATTGAATTCGTCCAGAATTTTTTCTAGCTTGCCTTTTTCTTGATCTTGAGTGTGCGTTTGATGCTTGAGTAGTTTCAGTGATCTTAATTAGAAATTTTAATGAACAGAAAATACAATTTATTGTGAGATCAAAAACAAATGCTAAAATTTTGTGATTTACCTTCTGTTCAAAGGGTTTAACTCTTTGAGATTTACCACCGATAACTCCACGACATTGAGGAGTTTCACAACGACACTGTTGTCCTTCGGATGGATTAAATAGCGAAAAGTTATAGTCGTACGTTAATTCCTCTCCGGGTTCAATATCTCGTAATGCAAATAATGCCATTCTAGAAAGACCATTCACTGACCATTTTTGCATTTCACAATTAGGTGAACATGAGTGATTTACAAAACGTCCATCACTACCCATACGATGACCATCAATTACCAAACCGCCATCCAAATGTAAGCAGTAATGGTGAGTATCGTTTGCGTACAAAGTTGCCATTCTTTCTTTAAATTCTCTCTCGGTAACAACTTCACCGACATACTCCAAAATGTAAGTTCCCTTTTTGATAGACAGAGATGTTCGTACACCCCATCCTTTGTTTTGAGTCATAAAACGTTCAGTACCTGGTGATATTTCGTGTTTCTGGATTTTTTGATTTGTACATTTGTCACCGCAAGGGCAATTCGCTGGCGAACATTCTGCATAAACCATTCGATTCAGGCAATCATCTCCACATCCAGATTCTGGTTTACAAGTACATTGCTGTCGATCAAAAACTAAATTTGGACGAACATCAGTATAGAAATTCGTTCGAATTTTTCTATAATTCCAGCTTGGAACCATCGCTTTTGTCGGAAGTTTTGAATTTTTATAAGCCCACCATACGTCATATGGCAATAGGAAATCTTGTATTGTTCGTCTGAAGAATTTTTCGCAATATGGTGGTGGAGGAAATAAGGATTGCGGTGCTTGTATCAGTTTTAAATTTTCACCCTTCATTTCGTTGCTACCAACGGCATTGTTGTCCTTTTCGTTCTTTGCTACATTTCCATAACCCTTCTTGGTTCTCGTCGATTTGTAGGATTCGGAAAACAGTCCAGCTGTTAAATAACTTTTTCTCCATTTTGCTGTCTTTTTTGTTTTCACTGTTGAATCACTTTCATCAGTTGAATCAGCTTCGTTAACTTCTAGTGGCGGCAATGGCTCTTGTTCTAGTTCTTCAGGAAAATACGATGAAATTGTGTCAGCTGTCGATGCTGCTTTCTGAGATTCATTTAGTTCAGTTTTAGTTGCAGTTGATTTTTTATTTGCTGCTTCTGGTGTAGGTGTTTTTGTGCTTGACTTTGATTCTGTTTTATTATTATTTACTGTTGTTGATTGTTGTGTCTCTTTTTTCAATTTTTTATTGCTTTTGCTCACTTTTTCACTAGCCTCTACTACTTCGGTTTTAACCATTGTGGCTTCTGACACCTTTTCTTTCTTTTTCTTTTCTGTCTTAGCTTTGTTATCCTTTTTTACGTCTGCCACATTCACTGTCAGTCTTTTTGATTTATTTTTTACTGCGGAATTTGTTGTTACTTTGTTTTCAGTATTAGTGACTTTAAGCTTAATTGCTGCTGCTGATGCTGCCTGTTTACCATTGTTGTTTGTTGTTGATGCTTTAGGCACCTCAATATCTTTATTATTGGTAGATACTGTTGTCGATTTCAAGCTGCGTGAACTTGATCGTTTATCTTTTGATGCTATTTTCTTGTTAACCTTTTCTACTTGTTTCTTCTTTTCCACGACTTTCTTCTGATTAGTGGATGACGTAGTGATTTTATTTGCACCACGATGAATTGGTGAGACTCGTAGATTGTTCTTCAGCAGTTTATCAGCTGCTTTATTTTGATTCTGTTCAATACTTGTCGCAGGTACTTTTCGTGTCGAATCCGTTGTCGAATTGGTCGGAGTGGTCGCATCTCTTTTTTTCTGTGGATCTTGTAAACGTTCCAAACTAACGACTGATAGTCTCGGTACCTTGTTGTTACGTTCGAGGAATGTATCGCTTGCTTCACCAGCATGTGGTACACGATCACACAGTTTCTCTTGTTCAGACAGATTTTCACATTCATTACTAACTACAGGTGTCGATGGTTTTTGCTGATTGTTAATGCTTTCTTTTTCGGTTGAAGCTGCTGTTGTTGCTGGTATTGGTGTTGGTGTTGGTGTAATTTTATTAATTACTTTTCGTTTTTTCCTCTTCAGTGACGGAAAACCAGTTCGATTAATTGGCTTCTTTCGCTTGCGTTTCAAAACTAAATTCACTGTTGCCGTTTTATTGAGTAAAGTCTCAACAACTCCTTTTCCAGACTCAGATTTTGCTGCTTCAGTTGCTCCTGATAATCTATCTATGTCGATCAAATCAGAAACTATTGGAGATTCTACCTCAGACTTTGTTGTTATTATTCCATCTGTTGTTAATTTAACTAAAGGAATTTGAATTTCTAATTCTATCGTCGGTTCGAAGACACCAGGTGGAGGATGTCCTGTTGATGATTGATTCGTAGTTGTCGTTGATTCGCTTGTAGTTGACTTTGAAGAAGAAAGTGTAGTTACAGGTGACACTGTGGTTTTTGCAGAAGCAGTTGTTGAATTGACATTATTGGCACTTTGAATTTTCGAAAGTAAACCTTCTAATCGATTCTTTTTCTTTGTTAGAGTATCTCCTTTTGTATGGTGATGATTTTGTGATTTTTGTGTCACTGAACTCGAATCACTTCCAGCCATTTCATTTGTTTTAGTTGTAAGAGATTTATTATCATTCGAAGAAATCGTGGTTGCACATTGATTGGCTCTAGGTGTTGACGAACTTTCTTCAGCTCTAGAATTATTTGTTTCAAGTAGATGACGTTTTTTTGGAGTAACAACAGTTGCTTTTGATCCACCGCTCGATTTGCCACTTCCTCCAGCATTTGAACTTTTTCCAGATGATTTTCCGCCAGTATCAGCAAAACTGCCATCTTTATCTTTGCCTTTGCCATCTACTACACCAGCATTTTTACCTTCTGAAGATTTTTCGCCAGGTGTAAGAAGATAATGACGCTTCTTAAGTGGCAATTTATGATCATCTGGACTGGCATGTGCATTCTTTTTGTGCCTACGTTTTAAATTAGTGGTTGATGTATGATGCTGATAATGGTGATGTTCTGCTGCATCATTTTGTTTCTTTTTCTTTTGATTTCGTTTACTTTGTGTTTTAAATCCGCTAGATTTATCCTTCTCTGATTTTTCTCTGCTTTCTTTTCCTCCGGCATTAATTCTCTTTTCAACAGCAATTTTGCAAAGATTTGGAAATGAATTTATTAATATTTCGATTTCCGTATTCAGCTTTGAATCAATGAATCCATTACGACTTTGTAGCTTGTAACGCATTCTCCTTCTTCGTTTCTTTTTGTTATCGTGCCTACTACCAGCCGAAAAACTGCTACATCGACTCACTGCTGAAGATCGTCTTGATCTAATTCGTTTTGAAAATTTATCGAATTCCTTCGAAAATGGTAAACTATTATTGGCTCGTACTGATGAGCCACTACCTCCAAATATTCCACCACAACCAAAATACTCATTTCCATCTTGCATACTTTGTTGTTTCCTTAATGGTAAATCGGCAAAATTTGAGAAATTTTTACTACTTCCTCTGCCAAAATATTCACCAGTCGTTATGAACCTGTTTATTTCACCATACAGTTTTGTATGTCCTTTAGAAATTGAAGTTTTACATGTTGATTCTCTACTGCTTTCTTCGCTACTTTGACCCAAACTTAATCCAGCTAATTGCAGTATATCTTGTTCAAGATTAACATTTCCACTTTTCACTGAATGATGTGAAACTGACGATCGTCTTCTACGCGCTAATCGTTTATTTCGTATTCTATTATAGTCACAACTTTTTGCCCGACTAACACAACTTCGCATACTACTACGACTTTTCGCACTAACATCACTTTTATATCCTGAATAATTTCTTGTTCCAACTGAACCATAATCACTAACGTATCCACTTCGAGCGGCTAAAACTTTACTACATATTGTACTACCACCACCATCACTTTTATATCCAGTTAAACTGGGACGACGAAATTTCATATTTACATCGATCTTCTTCCATAATGGATCAACATTATTCGATGATCGATTATCATCTACTAAATCGTCTTCTTTGTTACTACTTTTTGCATTTTTTGTACTTTGTTTTGGGGGCGGTTTTTTTCTTTCTCTTGGCGGATATAAAACTCTTTCGGTTGCTGCATACATTCTCTTATCTAAATTTTCTATACTTATTTTTTGCTGTTGTTGGTGTTGTTCACATGGTGTAGCAGAACGCTTTTGTTCGATTGTAATTTGTTCCTTTCCAGATCCTGTTATCAAATTACTACGATTTCCTATCAATAATTTATTTACATTTGTGCTTGTTTGTGAAGAACAATTACCACTATTATGATCATTGTTATTGTAATGGTGATGATTTTTAGGAGATGGCGATAAACTTTGGGTAATTGATGTTATACCGGAATCAGCTGATTCATTAACGATATTATCTATTTGAGAGCTTTTTTTCGGTCTACCACGTCTTTTTCGCCATTGAGCTAGACTTTTTACATTTTCTGGCTGACCACTCACATCATTACTATTACTAGAAGTTGATTGATTTTTTTTACTTTGTAATTGCTGTTGATTTTGTTGCTGTTGGTGTGATTCTTGTAGTTGACGCTGCTGTTGCGATTCAATTTCTGCAGAATTTTCTAACATTTGTGTGGTTTTTACCATGAAATCACGGAGTAAAGTTGATGTGTATTGCTTTGGTTCAGTCGATAATGGATTTTCTGAATCTGAACAGCTTTCAACACATTTAATTGCAGCATTGACCAACGCAGGCAATTCAGTATCACTCGATGATATGCAACTACCGCCTGGAATTACTTCGTCAACATTTGTATTTTCAATTAATGCTGCTGCCGTTGTCGTTTGATGTACATCAGCCTGATGTATTGAATTATCTTTTTTTTCCTTTTGCATTGATCTTATAGAATTTTTTGTCGTTTCTATAATTTTCAATTTATTATTAGAACGTTTCGTAACGCAATCTGAATCTGTTGACATACCGTCACATTTCACTTCATGAATTACTTCTGAATTAACCTAAAAAAAAAAAAATTGATAATAAATTAAAAACTTTTCTTATATTTTCATGTATAGAAATTTACTCTTTTTCTTTTAATTTTCAATTTTTTAGGTTTCTCTTTTTTTATGATTTCAGTAGAACTGCATTCACTTTCACTACGACTACATACTGAACAGCATGAACTACTCGATATCGCTGATAATTTACGTTTATTTCGTTGCTGCTTTCTAGAAGAATTCATATTTTTCACTTTTTCAATATTTCGAATGTTATTATTGTTTGATGATCTTTTTTGACTTTTTTCATCAGTCCTATGTATGGCTGAAATTTTCATACGTAAACCAACTGTATCAGATCTAAAATATTAAAGAAAAAAAAAATTGAAAAGCGAAATATTTTCTATCATCCAGTCACTTTTAATTTTAAATTTTATTAAAATACTTACTGTGATACACTAAATTGAGGAATTTTTCGTTTTTGATTTTTACTAGTTTTTGAATACGTACTAGAATCATCAGAGAACGAATCACTATCCTGTAATGACAAAATAAAAAATGAACAATTCATAAGTGAATGAAACAAATAAATTGAATTTAATCACAGGATGTGATTATATGTACCTCATCTTCAGCTGAACTATTATCAGCCGATTTAGAAGAGTTTGTAGTCTTTTTAGCTTCTATTTTCATCTTTCTACATCCAGATATATAATTACAAAAAATAAATGAAATAAAATAAAATAAAAAATAAATAAATAAATGATAAATATGAGATATGGACTTACTTAGGATGAGCTTTATATATTTTTTAAATCAATTAACAACAAAAATATTTTTTGCTTGTATTTTTTTAAACATCCATTAATCATCTTATCTTATGTAACTTTAAATTCTATTCTATATAATGGTATTATCTTCTCTTAGTTATGAATAATTAAAAATAACATTATTTGTAAATAATTTGAATTTGTTTAAATTAATACTACTACTGTAATGATGTAGTATGATGATTATCTCAAATTTCTAGTCACAAAATTTATCTGGCTTTTTAATTAACATAAAATAGTATTACGCGTTCTATGTATTTAAAAATTTTTCATATAAAAAAACATACCGAAAAGAAAATATTTAGGTAAGTTTAAAAAAAAAGTTAATTAAAAAGAAAAAAAAAAAAAATATAAAAATTTTCGACTTTTTTTAGTGGAAAAATGAAAATTTATGTATTTACCTTATGTATTTTTTCCTCTTCTCTATGTCTATATGTTAATTTTTATGTACTGAAACAAGCGACTTTTTCAAGTTATTTTAAAAGTCAAGAAGCAGTGGTTCATGATCTAGATATTTTACACATCATGCTCATGTAATGTGGAAAATTTATCTGCTAGATTAATTGCATATTTATTTTTTTTTTCTTCAAGAATATTTTTTAATCCTGTTTTATATGACTATTTATATTTTTTTTTACTATTATTACATTCATGATAATTTTTTTTTAAATTGATTTTTAATTCATAATTTCCCTATTAGATTTTCATAAATCATTTATTTTTCGAATATATTGATAAAATTATGTACTTTAATTTGAAACTATGATAATGAAAAAAATGAAATATTTTATATTAGCTACATTCATATGTTTACAAAAGAAAGATTAGCAATTTATTTTTCAAAAATTTATGAATTTTTCTTATTGTAACTTGCAAAATGGCGCCGTATTTTCGATTACGAATTATTATGCTTTCACAATTATATACATCTAATTATTTCGTAATATACATATAAATATTCAAAATTTTACAATATAATTAACTTCATCAATAAATTTAATTAAAAATGTTAATTTAAATTATTTATTTACAATTACATTTAGATAATTTTTTTGTATTCACAATTCACATTTTTTTATCGTTCCCGTTTTGTTGTTTTTCTGCTTTTTTTGGCTTTTTCTTCATGCCTTTTTCTTCTATTTTTTCAAATATGCTCATATGCTGTATCTTGGTTACAAGTTACAAGTACAATAGTACAATTGCCAATTGATTACAATTACAATTTACAATACAATTACATTTTCACATTTTAGCAGTTTCAGTTTTGTTTTACGTTGTTTTACATAAAAGTTAAATAAAAAAAAATTCTCCCTCAAAAATTTCTTCTTTTGGAATTTCAAGTTTTCTCAGTTTTCTTTCAGTTTCTTTCATTTTTATCGTTAAGTTAATTTGGAGAGTGTTGTTGAACTTTAGAAATCATTTTTTTAAGGAATTTCAAAATAACGTTCGAACTAATTTGAATAATAAGTCCAACAGTTCTTATATGGATATGCAGATCAATGCATGCACACACGAATGCACGAATGCGATAGTTTATGAAATCGATTTAAAATTACACCAATTCCTTTTGAATTCTCTTATGGAATCTGTAAAAAGTAAAAATAACAATATGAAAATAAATATTTTTCTTGAATTTAAATTTACTTCACGTTCAAACTTCAAATTATTCGTTATTATACCAGAGTTGTTGTTGTTGGTTGTGATACCAATAATAACGACTAACTACACTCAAACCAATGCTCAAACTTACTACTCAACGAATATTAACAAATGTTGCAAATGGAAATGATAAATTTGACAGATTCGTGCGTTTCGTATTTCATGTTTCATAATTCCTAATTGTTCATATAATAAAATTGAAATTGGTTCATTTTCGTTTCATTATCAAATTATCAATCTACCAAATGCAAATTATCCAAGGTAATTGGAATACTCTATAGGTAGTATCAATCGAAACTGGCAAGCGCCATTTAAAAGAAAAATTACAAATATTAGATCGTATGGCCATACAAAATCATATGAACGATCTGGGAAATGAATCAAAACAAACATTTATTTATATGATTAAAAAGATTTTATTTATTTAATTTATTTATTTTTTACATCAAAATTTACATAAGTAATTAATCCAAAAATTAATTCATTTTCTGTTTAAATTCAAACTATTCTAACTACATCTACGAGTATTTATTTAGTAGACTCAAACAGCTTGTGCTGATCTAAGAGCTACTAATTTCTATATTATTCAATTAATATTAAACTTATTTAACGAAATGAGATAAAGAAAATATATCCAAGAAAGAAAAATAGAAATAATAAATACATTAATAAGGAAAAATGTAATTATTAGAAATTACAAATTTATAATTTGAAAAATTTATTGATAAAAGAAGAGACTAAACCTATTCTAGACCTATAGTCTTTTGTATATACTTTAAGACATTTTTTATGAATCCTTTTGTCGTAGAGCAATTCTTAACCCATTATTTGCAATTAATAATATAGTATATTTATTTGAAATTTTATATTTTATATAAATTTATATTATTAAAAAATGGTGAAATGTGCTGTAAAAAATTCTGAAAATAAAAAATTTAAATACTAATTTAATTTTAAAAGTGAGTGACTACAGCAATGTAGAAATAACTACTGAAATAGATGAGTTTCCAAATCCTTTTTTATTAGAGTGGAAGGCATCATGTAACGATGAAGACTTGGAGAATTTGATGACTATGTTGCTAATTTTCGCCAATCAAACATCAATTTAAAAAATTATGTTGAAAAAATTGAAGAAAATTAATAAGTCATTGAATATCTTTCTAGATTTATCATAAAAAAACTAAATTTGAAGGAGTTTTTGGACACCAATCCAACTTACACACACATGGATTGATTTTAAATCCGAAGACGGTTTGAAAAACCAAAGCTGGAGTTTTCAAAAAATATTAAAAAACTTGAAGAAATATTTTTAAAAATTAGTGAAAGTAATTTGTATTGTGAGACAAAATTTTTAGAAAAACATTTATTCAATTTAAAACAAATTAATTTACCAACTAATGTTAAAAATCTCTATTTTATATGAAGATTATTATTATTACCACAAGACAAATAAATATATTTATAAATATTTATAAATATATTTATTTGTCTTCTGTTATTACTTTAAAATTAGACATTTAAACAAAGAAATTTCAAGTAATTTGAATTGAGTAATTGTGATTGTAATTTGAAAAATAAAAAAAAATAATAATAAAAACAATAAAATAAAATTCATGATTTTTTTTAAACAATTCCTCATTTTTCCTTTAAAATTGCTTACGAAAATGCATTACAAATCTTTATATGAGTTTTTGTTACGTCACGTTTCATTTCTCATTCATTCTTTATACTACCTATAGAGTGTTCCAATTACCTTGCAAATTATCTATCTTTTTGAGAAATTTGTGTGAGTGTGCACTGTGCACTGTCATCATCTCATCATTCATTTCATCAACATCAACATCATACATACATGCATACATCATACTAGAGCAGAGAGATTGACAACCATAATTGGTGTTGTTCTGGTTTCAATTTTGATTTTTGAAGTATTTGGATTAAGTATTTTTTAAATAAACATATTAGGTTTTTTGTATTTTTCTACTTCTGATTTGAAATTTATTATAAACAAATAATAGTTTGCAATAAAAAAAATCAAAACCAAAATATAAAAAAAATATATATTAAATAAATGGCTGCAACTTTAAAACCATATTTAACTGCTGTGCGGCATACATTATCTGCAGCAATTTGTTTAACAAATTTCTCATCACAAGTTGTTGAAAGATACAATAGACCAGAAATAGAAGTGAGAAGTCGTAAAGAATTAATATTAAATCCAGTAATAATATCACGTAATGAACGTGAAAAAGTTTTAATTGAACCGAGTATAAATTCAGTACGTATAAGTATTGCTGTTAAACAGGCAGATGAAATTGAGAAAATTCTATGTCATATATTTACAAGATTCATGATGACAAGAGCTGAAAATTTTATAATATTACGAAGAAAACCAATTGAAGGATATGATATAAGTTTTTTAATAACAAATTTTCATACAGAAGAAATGTATAAACATAAATTAGTAGATTTTATAATACATTTTATGGAAGAAATTGATAAAGAAATAAGTGAAATGAAATTAGCTGTCAATGCGAGAGCAAGAATATGTTCTGAAGAATTTCTTAAAAGATTTTAGTTAAAGAAAACACTCACTATATAAAACTATATATATACAATGTAATCAAAAGTGAATGAAGAAGAAATAAGGAAGATGAATGCTGTGTAATAAAATATATTTAATTCAACTAACAAAAATCGAACATT
This sequence comes from Villa cingulata, assembly GCA_951394055.1. Classification (NCBI taxonomy): domain Eukaryota; kingdom Metazoa; phylum Arthropoda; class Insecta; order Diptera; family Bombyliidae; genus Villa; species Villa cingulata. Next base: position 4,293,362 of record OX596020.1, on the reverse strand, counting down.
TTGTTTTTGGTATACTAATCATGTACGTACATTACATTTATGTGCATAAGGACAGAAAAAATAAAATCAATCAGAAGCAGTATATTATAAATATGTATTAAAAAATAAATTTTTATTTTATTCTTATCAAATAATCTGTACTGTAAGCTAAAAAAGTTTTCTTTATAATATAAATATTTGTATTTGTAATAATTATATTAATTATGTTTCATTGAAATACTGTCATGTCATACCTATGTAAAAAATATGTTATAATTTGAAATTATGTTTTATATTAGTTATTTTTTTATTGTATTAAAAAAATTTTCCTAGAAAAATTGATACTTTTTATTTTATATTATATATTTATGTATGTATTATATGAAATAATCAATTTTTATTATTTAGCATTTATTTTTCTTATCGATTTGTAGAACAGATTTTCATTAAAAATAATATTTGAAATCTCCAAATTAATTTCACATTAATTCATTTCTAAATCTATAAGTACCTACATTATGTACATTTCTGAATTTATAGTAAATATTTTGGGATTTTAATATTGTTTTTTGGTTTTAGATTTATTTGGATTATGAATGGAGATATACTGAATAATAAATACATAATCTGGATATGGGACATAATTCATACAAATTGAATTTATATTAAATATAAAAATGATAAAAATAACAATTAAATCATATATTTTAAATAGAATAATTAATTGAATAGTCTGCCAAATAAATAATTGTTTTAAATAATGTTATGATATGTTTTTCTTAATTATACGATCATACATAATATATTAAAAATTTTTCATTTTGAAGATTATACAGAATACAGCTGGTATAGCCGTATAGTGGTATGTTGGTATGTTATGTTGCTCTTGGTTTCTCTTTCTTATCTTTTGGCTTTTGGGTGATCTTATCAAGAAACGGATGTTTTTTAATCGGTGAGTAATCCTATTCGTTATATCATTCATTCAATTCGCCGATTTGACTCAATTCACATATTTGCAATTTGCTTGTTATTTGAGATTTGTTAAAAATATTCCTATAAGCATTTCGCTCTGCCAGCCATGCCAGCTCTGCTTTATTTTTTGTTTGTTTAATATCATCCTATAGATATGCAATCTTTTGTATATTAGCATATTTAATTTATTAATTAGTTTTGTATTTGAAATATGAATAGTAACGTACATTAGAAAATTATCCACTATTTTGTGAGAAAACAAATTCATAAAACGAACCTTCCATTCATTTCATGAATCATGATTGAATTCCCTTATTTTATAATTTGAAAATATAAATTTATCTTTCTTTTGCAGATAGAGACTATTTAAATTTTTTTTTTTTTTTATTAAATCATATTAAATTTAGGGGAAGTAAATGAAATTATACACAAATTTAATTTGTATACAATTTTTGTAAAGATTAACAATAAAATATAATAAATTTTCTGTATTATGTTTTTTAAAAAATACTTTAGTAATTGTACAAATATTTTTTTAATCCACATTATGAGCGGTAAGTCTTTGTATCTATTTTAACTGAACGAAAATGATCGCCTGATAAAAAATAATGATAATATGATGTCAATACCTATACATTACTATTACATTACCTAGTAACAATAATTTTCATAGCGAATTTTATATGCAACAAAACATGAAATTATTCATATTCTGTATTTCACTGCTTAGACGACTAAAATGTGTACATGAACGTAGATACATATATAATAATAACAGTGATTCAAAATATTATTCGTAACGTAAATTGGAAGAAATTTTATCGAAAAACTTCGTATTATTATTACTATTATTATTTTCAATGGCGTAAAAATATGAAATAAATTACTTTATTCACCCATCTTAGGTTATTTCAGAGGTTATATTAATTATTAATTAAGAAAATATTAAAATGCTAATTTTTAAATGTTCGTGTTATTGAATTAATATTGTTCTAGATATAAAATGTACAAAAAATTTCTAATATCACTGTATGCAATTATTAAATTTAGGGGAAATAAATGAAATTATATACAAAATGTCTATACTGTACTTGAATATTATAAAAAATACAAATAATTAATAAAAATTTATTATTTCTGTCTTTGTATTTGGTAGAATTTACTCGATGATATCATCTTTGGAAGCAGTAAACAAGCTTTTGTGTATACAATTTTGTTGAGAGAATAAAATCATTTATTATTTACACCTCTCTTTATATAGATACAAATGTGTATGTTTATGCATATGTAATCTAAAAAAAATTAGTAATAAACAAAACAATAAACAAAAAAACAAATAAACACCGGTAAAATAAATAATTTTATTTTTTTCAAATTGCTATTTATACTATTTACAATATTATTTTTATCTATAATAATTGTATATTTACTACGATTAAAATAAATGCACGGTTATACTTATATGTATCGCAAAAATATTTACTGACTAGAATATTCTGAAAAGTTAACAAGTGAAGAACAAAAAATTGTTATTAAGTTTTTTTTTTAAATTTTGACAAAAATATATAAAAATTTTGATATAAAGAAATTTGATTAAAAATTTGTTAACTGTTTGCTTGAGAAATTGTTATTACATTTTATATTAAATCACCATCAGTTTAATTTAATTTATTATTTGTTGAAAAAAATTAACGTAAGTATTTTTATATATCATTAGTTGAATAATTAAATTAAATTAAATTTTGACTAATTATTTATTGTAAACAATTTACGATAAACATTACTAAAATGTATCTATATAAAAGTATATGAGTAAAAATAAGGGGAAAAAATGTACATTATGTTATTTATGTTTGAATAAACATTACACATTTTTTTTTTTTTTTTTGATAATGGAAATTGTGTCTAATCAATTGTTCTGGCAAAAAAGTTAGTACATAGGAAATAGTTATATATAGGAAACAAAGCTACAATATACATACAAGTAATATTTATACATATATACATACTTAATGGATAGGTAAATTAATTTTTTTAATTTTAATGTTTTTATTTTTAAAATTTCAATCCAATTAAATCCATTTTATTGTGGAATTTTAGTTGAATTAAATTAGTTTGATATAATAAGATTGTACGAAAAAGAAGATACTTATATGTTTATACATATACATATGTATGTGTATATACTATATTACAAAGATATTTTATCAGTTTAAATTATTTAGAAAAAATGATTGAAATTATTTTGGGGAATTTTACTTCTAAATTCAATTTGAATTTATATTTCGTATTAGATAATTGAAATTTTTATCAAATTACAAAGGACACATGACATATTATATAAATATTATTATCAATTACCATAAAAATAAAAAGAATATTTTTTTAAATAATATTCTTTAACTGATTTAATAATGTAACAACTTTTTAATTTTTTTTTCTATTATTTTTGCATTTTAAGATTGCAATTTGCAATTTCAGAAAAATTAATTAAAAAATTACAATTATATTCAAATGAATGCAAATATGTATTGCTTTTCGGTTTTTAATTGCCCAGATTTTAATATATGCATTTTAATTTTTTTTTCATTTCATTTTAAATATACATATATGTATACATACAATGTATATAATGTATGTGTGTAATGTGCACATGGATACTCAGTCCATTATGGCACCGTCGATCAGTAATTTTTTTGTCAGATATATCATCATCATCCAGTTTATCATCAGTAATCAGTTACTGGTGTATATGTACATTACTGATTGAATTAATGATCGACTTGGGCCATATATATTCAATATATTTTATATATTTATATATATGTACATATTATATCAGTTTAAATTATTTTATATATGCATATGTATAGCAAATATTTATAATGTTAAGTTTGTGATTATGAAATAGTTCTAAAAGCAATTATTGTGGTTTTAATTTTGCATTGTACACTTTTTTTTTCGTTTTGATCACGATATTGTATAGATATAAATTCTAAGTTATTATTGTAAAGTAGTGTATATACGTAATTATATAACTTTATCGCATTCATTATTATTGTAATTAAATGAACAAAAAAGAAAAAAAAACAATTGAAATTCAATTTATATTTTTTTGTTAGTACAAATGAATATGTAAATTGGTAAATTGCAAATTTAAATTGAATATTTCTAAGTAATAGAATTGCGGTAAAAAGAAAATACACTGTTACTACAATACAAATAAGCGATTTTATTTGCATTATTTGTATCAAGTACAGTATAAAATTATAACCAATATATTAGATGAGATAAAAGAGAAAAATGAAAACGTTCAAGAAGTTCTAATCATTCTTTGGTATTTTTTTTTCCTTAAAATTAAATATAAAGATAGTTTTTTATAAATATTTTTCATTTTTTAATTTAATTCTTATTTTTTAAATTTGTTTTATTAGAGACAAAACAAAAACTAGAAATAACAAGCATAAAAATGAAAAAAATCCTTCATTCTGCGGTCATCTTATTATCATCGTTGGTCATAATTTGTTATTCGGCAAATGTCAGCTTTAATCAAATCGGTGATATAAGGGTATCATACGATGGAAGTACGTAAAGTTATAATTATTATTAAATATGTACATATTTTATTTTTAAATGTAATTCATTTTTGTCCATTTTAATTATAATTATTAAATTTTTTTTTTTATTTTTTTTTTATTTATTTTCGTTTTATTGCATATTATAAAGAAACTCTTATTTGTGATAGAATAACATGTCCGGAAAAAACAGTACGTTGCATTGTTACGAAAAAAACAGTCGATAATGATAAAACACAAATTGAACGTTTGTCACGTTGTTTAAATTCGAACAATGAAATTTTGTTAGAGGATCGACATAACGAAATGAATCCAACACCACATTCGAATGTTGATATTACAGTTGAACATGGAATTGGTGGTACATATTACAATTATAATGATACAAGAACCCGAGAAGCTATCGATCAAATTGAAAAACGTTTGGAACAGATACAAAAAAATTTAACGAAACAATTGAAGGATTTGGAAAATATGTTTTAAAAATTTTAATCGATCATTTAAATACATACTATGTGAATATGACATGTGTATACATGTATGAAATTTATTGAATTCTTTGAATTATTTGAAAAAAAAAAAAGGAAATTATTTTAAACTTTATATCAATATTTTAATTATGAACATTTAATACAATTTTATTTACATTTATCTTTCGTTTTGTTTCAAAATAAAATTATTAATTTATATTTATTGCAGTGCACAATACTTACATATATACATATATGATTTTACAAGCTTTAAAACAAATCCTTAAATATTATATTAAAAATTATTCAAGTAAAAGTTTTGTTTTTAGAAAACTAAGAGTGTACAGTAACGCATCGGTAATGTGAACTATATTAAAAATTATCATGGCCCATGGATATCCACATATTGGGTATATTTAGCTTTTTATTATCAGCCCTATCACAACACAACTCTCGATTGAGTCGAGAATTTCTCGATATCGAGAAATTTTGTATTACAAGTCTCGATCGAGTTTCATTTCTCTTCATTCCAGTAGAAATGATGTCGATAAGTGGTATCACAACTCTCGATCGAGTCGTAAATTTTTCTCGATTTAGCTCGATAGTGATTGAGGTTGTGAACAGTGTAAAAATTGAAAATTTTACTTTAAAATTAAAAGTAACATGTGATTTTTATTAAATTTTGTTTTCATAAAATTTATTTTTGTTAAATTAAATTAATTATATAAATTAAATTAATGTTTAAAATAGAATAAAAATTATGAAAATCCGATACACTAAAATACTAACAAAAAAAAAAAAAACCATATGATATGACATTTGTTTCGCTTTCAATTTATTCCATAGGAACGTTTGAACATGATCTCGATCGAGACTTGTGATACCACATTTCATCTCGATCGAGAAGTTCTATCGTTCCAACGTCTCGACTCGATCGAGACAGAGTTGTAATAGAGCTGTATGATTTGTAGCATTTTTATTTTAATTTCATTACAATATAATCAGCATTATAACATTTCTGATTTGTCTTTCTGTAACTATTGAAAAATTTCTCTTAACATATAGATTGAAAGTTCATGTTATCGAGAAGCTACTGTATTTTTATTCAAAATTATTTATGGAATTCTATGTACGCAGATATCATATTGATGATAGATTTTTTCATTATCATAAAAAATGAAAATTAATATTTGTACGAGTATTAAATAAAATATATCATATATGTATAGATAGTATAAAAGGAATTTTTCAATATTTCCAATAATACCATATGTAAGTAAACGCAGGCAAATACTATATAGAACTATATAATATCAATAATATGTAGTTCTATATAGTCTTTGATGCAGGCCACTCTCTGAATACTAATACACGCACATAACAAATGCGCTTGAATTATTGTTTATTTTATTAAATAAATAAAAAATTAAAAATAATAAAAAGATAATGAAAAAATATATTTATGTATGTATGTATTTATATAAGTGCATTATAATAACAATAAAATAAATGAAAAAATATTTACAAAAATAAAAAAGTTAAAAAAAATTATTTTAATCATATTAAACTGGTCTGATCGCCTGACACTTCATAAAATTACATAAGGATAAAACATAAATTCCATTATTTGTTGTATCTGTATGATGTACTCGTATCCGTATGTATATTTAAAAAAAACTAAACATATTTTTGTGATGTTACATCAATACAATGTGTACATGTATTATTGATAAAAAATGAAATGACTATTATGGTTTGATGCATAAATGAATGAATGGTTGAACTGTTTGAACGCCTTACTTCCACAGCCTGTATTATCTCTGAAAAAAATGGCAAAAATTCACTAAATTCTGTCTTTGAAACACAATAACTCTTGAAACAAAGAACGTAGAGAAGCATATAAGGTATCATTGAAGAGAGGGGGGAGTTTCCTTCAGATTTTTCTTAGACCAGATTCTTCTAGCTAGTACACCGTAGTTATTAAAGGGTGTTTCGTAGATTGAGTGCGAAAAATCTTCATCGCCCTCTAGCGGCTAAACGGTTGAGATTACCCCCCTCCCTCTACAACGATTTTTTGTTTGTCTCGGCGAGACCTATCTACTGTGTGCCGGATGACCACCCGAAACCGGACACCCTGTATAAAATTATAAATTTATGTGTAAAAAAATAATAAAAGGCTATGGATTATTTGCTTTCAATTTTCAATATAAATTTATCATTATGATGATCGGCATATCACTGTAAGTGCTGTAAGTAATATCGGCATTGTCATTATCATCTTTATCATCATCATCATCATCAGTATCATTTTGATGGTTATTATTATCTTTATTATTATCATCATCATCATCATCATCATCATCGTGATACTGCAAGTCAATGTCGGCTTCTTATATTGTGTAGTTTGTAAAATCAATTTTGTCATCGCATATAAAAATAAACTATAAAAATAAATCAGATATGTATTATTATTATTATTATTTTTATTGGTAATGTACCTCTGAAACTGAAACCCTAATGGCAACTTTCAAGTTCATATCTTAAAGAAGAATGCATCAGAAACATCAAAGAATAAAACATAAATAAAACTAAAAATAAAGTACATCACATACTTTAATTCTTATGTTTGACACAGCGATAAAAATTCACGTTTTTCTAGAGAAGATTTTTTGCTTTTATACATATAAGTAATACAATAAACTGAATGCAAAAAAATGGAAAAAAAAAGTGAAATAATCCTAACAAAAAACCAAAAAAATTCAAACAACAATGTGAGTACATATCATACGAGTACATAATAAAATTGAAAATAATAGAAAATTTTTAAATTATTTTATAGAAGAATGTTTTATATGTCAAGAATTATGTGTGTTCTTTTCATCAAGCTTGATATATGAAATACTTGTGTACTAATGTTGTAAATGTGTGTCGTAAATGTAATCCTTTAACAGTTGATACCACCCAATATTCAATCATCACATTGATGTTATTTATTACGTGAAGGATTTATTATAAGATTTAGATTTTTATACGAGTGCATAAACTGAAGAAAGGAGATATACGAATGTATATGCATTACAAACGAAGTTCAAAATGATTATTGCATATCTTGCATTATGGAATATATATAGTATATAGACATAAGTATATTTGTATTTGTATATAGAAAATTTTATGAGCATGTCGGTGCATATGTACATACGTAAGTATACTAAGTATATATAGTCATAGCATAGTATATGTATATATTAAAAAGACATTTAATGATATACCGTATATGATGATTTCTTATATGACAGGATGATGCAACATAGATTCTGGCTTAAATTCTTTTTAAATATATACGTACTCTTTTGTATACAAGTAAGTATATGGTTCGTTATGATTTTTAGATGATTTTTTCAAAGTACATATAAACATATACATATGTATTTTATTCTGTTGTATAGATATAAAATATTCTTGCGGATAAAAATTTTGATAGATCTATTTTTTTGCATGAATTATAAATGCAGCTATAAAATTATTTACATACATACATGCACATACAATTATACATACATCTGCAGACATTTTTGAAGCATTTTTACTAGTAATAGAATATATGAAAAACCGTGTGTATGAAAATATTTAAAGTTTAAATAAATGTTTATTGTTTGCAATATTTATACCTGATGCTAGTATGTATACTTGTAAAATGTATACCTACACATTTAGATTTCTGGTATTTGATTTGAACACATACACTTACACGTATTTACGTAATAAATACAGGAAATGAATTATGATGGATATATATACAATAATGTACTTGAGAAAAATTCAAAATTACATACGGAATATACTTATTATAAATATAAGGGTATAATGCATATGCCACACAATAATCAGTCTATAATATTTTCTATGGTGTATTATATTTCTTGGATTAAATTTATACATTATGTGTACATTAGGCACATACTATACATTGTTTCCATGATAATTTTTTTTTTGTTCTAGTTTATTTTTATCATAATTTGTGTCATGCAAAATTTAGTCTTCAAGCATTACTTGCACACATTACATACATCTATATGCATTTACGAGTACATATTCTTAATCATAATTATTATTATTAAGTATTATTATGTATTATAATCGTAATATTTACCATGATCAATGCCACTCCTCTCTCTATCACATGTAATAATGATTATTATCATTACTATACTAGAGTATATTATTATCATCATCACCACAAAAAAAAAATTTTTTTTTTCAATGAAACGGAAAATTCAAGTTGAAAATTTTATAAAAAAAAACAATAAATATTTAATAATGTTTGTATTTTACTGCAACGTGTAAAATATAAAGATACGTATCTGGATGGATATAGATATACATATATAGTATATATTTTATTTCATATACGATCGCAAATAACTTTATGCTATATTGAAAATTTTGAATTTTTCTTTATACTACGATATTTATTTCTTGACATCCATTAAATATTTTATAAATCCATGAATGCATGTATGCTCATCTATCATAAAACAATAAAGTATTTGATCATTTTATTAATACATATGTACGTTACTTATATGTATAGATATACATACATTATATATTATATTTTAGCATGTTACATAATATTGTATACCAATATAAAAAAAGTAAGATTTAATAATCGAAACAATTCTTTTTGTTTACAAACAGAATTTCTATATATATATAGTAGATTATAGGAAAGAGTATTAAGTTACAAGTTAGATATAATAATAGATTGGAAATTGAAAGATATACGTGTACTTGTATGTGTGAAGATATTACATGCGAGTATAAATGTATATAAACATGATAATCTTAAAATATGTATATTTATACCATATACATAAATGTCTATAGTATGCGTATATAAAAATATACATCATTAAATCAATTTTTGAAATTTTTCTTTAAATTTTCAAAAATTTCTTATATGATGATCATTATTATTATTATGATCATTATTTTCATTATATTGAAAGAAAAACTTATGATCGTCATGATCATATTGTAACATTATCATTTTCACCATCATCATTATCATCATGATCATATAATCACCATCAGTAGATATATCGTCATCATTATTAAGATCACTTTTACTATTATTCTTGATCCAGAATGTACATACATATAATGGCATATTTGTATAGGTTTTATTACATTTTATAGATTATAGTAGTATGTATATATATATAAAAAAAGTATAAAAATATTCATGTGAATGTTATTATATGCTGTAATTGGAAATAAAAAAGAAAATTTTATGATGTTATTATATGTTGCGTTTAAATTCTATTTATAACTCTATATAGTATAGTAATAGATGCATACATATGTAGTATATTGCTTGAGGAAATTGAAATATCCTTAATTTAAGATTCTGCTGTGTGTTCTGTGTGTTGTTTGATAATTAATAATTTTGATTATAATATTCAAAGTCTAAATTTATTTTATAGAAAATTTTCTTCGATACATTATTCATACAGATTATCAAAAAATTTAAAACTCTTTTTTATATTGCAATTATTATATTTGTGCATATAAATATGATGCTCATTTATTTAGTACATATGTATATAATAAAGAAATAATTCATATTAGCTATATGCTCATATGTACCTATACATATATATATGTATGTAATCCATTAATAATATGTAGGTGCAAATTTTAGTTTTTTATGCAGGTGCTTAACTGTCATTAATTTTCAATCTCATTTTCATTGAATTCCAACGAAATCGAAAGCGTCTACTTTCGATATATTACATATTATTCGATTACATATATGTATTTATTACCATTATTACTTATATTATACACATACGTACATATATACATATATTATTTTATCTAAATACTACATGTGTAACGTATTATTACAAATGTATGTACATACTATACTATGTGCTTAGTATTATACATATCCGATATTGTTTTATCATGTTTTATAAAGTATATTTTAAAATATATTTTCTATATAATATAATGTACATATATGTATGTATGCATGTGTATAATTTATTGAAGAGATAAATACAGTATGTGTTTATTTGCATATGTATATATAGTATGTAGATATATATTCATGATATGTAATATGTGTTGGTTGAATGTTTAATGTACCTATACATTTGTATGTATAAATATACAGAACGTGTATATGTGGACATACTAGCAACACAAACAATAATATAAAATTTAAAGTGTTGACAAGTGAGTTGGTGTCATTTTTATAAATGTATAACAAGATATACGATATTAATCAAAATAAAAGTAAAAAATAATATAAACCAAAAAAAGGGAAACAAAAAATGATATGCCAACATTTTTATTGTCGAAATTAAGTATATTGTTTATATATTATACAGTGAAACCTCTCATTATCGAATACTCCACTGATTTTGAGGATTTGATTATTGGTTATAATGTGTATTGGTAGAAAATAGGTTTTTTTTTTATATGTATACATATTTGTATGATAGTAATAAATCTAGAGATCACTTCCACTGATGATGATGATGATATTAGTATGAAATGATTAATCAGTATATTTATATGAGGCTCTTTTATAATATTGTCGCTACTATTTATTCAGATTTCATCTATTCGAGTTCTTTTAACACTAAATTTTTTAATAAAATACAATACAAGGTTTCATTTCATAAAATTTAAAAATTTAGTTTCCGCGTCTGTTTGTGAGAAGTGACTGTATTTAGAAGATAATTATCATTTTATTATGGTAATGAAAATTACTTCACAAAAAATATCGTTGTGAGGAGTTTTACTGTATTTATATATAATTTTATAAATGTGTAAAATATGAAAAAAAATGACATTATTTATTATGATAAATACATACATATATGTATTTTATATATATGTGGAATATTACATTCAATATACCTATGCTATAAGTACATAATATTACGATATTATAACTACGAAATTCAGGATTAAAAATATAAATAAGACTTTACTCTCTATAGTCGCGATATAAATACAAACACTTTTCGATACACATACATATTATGTAGATATTAAAAATCTAATCGCAATATTAAAAGAAAATATAAATTTATGTATTGAGTGTATAGTATATTAACTGATTGAAAAAGTAAAGCAAGTAATAAAGAACAAAAGGATCATACATATATGTATTGCACATTATGTACATAAATTTGTATGAATTTTTTTGATTAAAATATTATGAAAAGATTTCAGAAATAAAATAAAAAGAATAATAAAATACATAGATATTAAATGAAAATTTAAACGAAATAAAAAGTAAAATTTATACATTGTATCTATACATATACATATGTACATAAATATTGTACATTATGTAGATATAACACGATATAATGCAAGCAAATATATGCTCTGATAAATAGAAAATGTTAATGTGATCATATTAAAATGAAAGAAAGGTGTAAAATGCATTCAATCAATATAAATATAAATGTTTACGAGCATACATACATAATATTATAGTACATACATGAAACGAATACTTTTTACATACATGTGTATATAGGTACATTTACATTATGTGTATGAAAAGTACTTATGTATGTAGATTTATATAAAATGTAAAATAATCAGCATTCAATAATATAAAAGCAATAAAATAGCATAGATATATTACAGTTTAGATGTATGTATGAGAACCTTTAATACAGGTGGGTGTTATACATGTAATAAGTATTTGCATACATTTATTTTCCAGTATGTATATATTGTATGATGTATGTACAATGATAGAATATCACAATAAAAAAAAAATATAAAATGTAACATTGCAATGTACAATTTTTATCTAGTATACATTCAAGAATAAAAGAATAATACAAGAACAAAAAATTGCTGGTATCATTAAAAAAAATAAAATAAAAATACAATGAAATTGAAAAAAAAAAGAAAAAAAACAATAAAATGAATAATGTATATACATAGAAGCAAAACATTTTTATAAAAACAAAAAAACTCACAAGATTATTTTTTTGAAAAAATAAATATAAAAAAAAGTATATACATATTTAGATTAACTATATACTTACTTGTACCACTTGTATCTTATTATTCGTGAATATCGTATAGATTTGATTTTAAAATTTTACATACATACTCGTACATTATGAATAGTCTGGATTTTTATTATTCGTGATATACTCATGGCATAATATTTACAACAATCATATACATACATACATTACATTATATGCGTACAATTGTTTCAAATGAAATATGTGTCTGAGATTCAAAAACTCTACATTATATTGTTGCAAAAATGAATAAAAAATCAAGAAGAAAAACGCGAGCATATAAATAATAATAATAAAAGAACAAACATATATAGCATAACTAAACTGAAAGATTTATTTTATATTTGTTTTATATTGAAAATTTTCCTTTCTTTATGCGGTTATTAAATTTATAAATAAAATTTTCATTTCTTGTACATACTCGTATACAAAAATAACAAGAATACTTAAAAACATTAAAAATAAATTTACTATATAGAGTAAAGTACTATGAATAAAATGAAAATTTTTAAATTATTTATGCCTACACTGTTATAAGTATATCTATTGTTGAATTTTAGTGTACGATTGCGTTAGATAATACACCTCGATTTATAGCAACATTAACATACATATATACATATGCATGTAATGTAATGTCAGTACATACTAATACCCTCAAATAATCTATTTACATTACACATATATTTTATGTATGCACACGGTAAGTATGATTTGAATTTGTATATTTTTTAGGTGAACTAGTGTTAATATTATACAAAATATTGAAAATTTTTCATATTTCTTTAGCTTAAAACAAAAGAAAAAACCAAAAAAAAAAAAAAAAAAATAACAAAAGTATACATAGTAGATAAATAAAAAAAATGAAAAAATATTAAAAATATTCAAAATTTTTAATTTTTTATTTTATTTTTTGTCACTTACACAAGTAGCTATATGTATGTTATATTTTCTAATGTGTATGTATTATTGTTATTTTTTTTTTATTTTTTTGATCATATAAAGCTATATAATATATCTATAATATTCAAATTATGTAGGCTCTGTTTATTTTTTAGATAGATACTTATATATGTAAACTATACTGTACACAATTAGAAATGAACAAATTTTTGTCTTGAGGGCATATAAATTGAGAACTAATAATAATAGAGGTGTTACTTTTATATAGTAATAACAAAAAACATAAAAAAAAATGTATAAAACAAAATGAAGTAAAAAAGGAATCAAATAAAAGGAAGTAAAAAATTGGAAAAAAAATATATTATATAAAAATAATACAAATTGTAATAAAAGTACTAATAGAGATACATAAAAAGTACGTACATATGTACATATAAGGTAAGTGGTAAGGTGTGAGTTGTTGAAGTGTACTACACTACGTGCTATATAAATATTTAGTACGAATATACGAGAGTAAATTAATATTAATTTAATGAGGACAAACATTGATGGATTACAAGCGTAACTGAAATATTTTTTATGTTTGTATATTGTACATACGTACATTCATGTGTACATACATATTTCTTATTATATTTTGCATATTATTACATATTACAGTCTCTTCAAAAAGAGACGAACTTTTATAAAAATCAAACAAAAAGTTTTTGAGCTTACATAATAACATTTATTGAAAGAATAATCTTAAACCTATTTCGCGTTATATACAGTCCAATCTCCACTGTTTTGAATTATGAGGTGACATCTTCTGCTGGTACAACTTTCGCTCAATTTTTTGACTTACTCATTGGAAAAGCCATTCCACAGTCTCTTTAACGTTCTTTCCAAGTGACGAACGCTTTCCCGTGAAGTTTGTGCTTCATCAAAGCCCAAACGTTTTCTATGGGATTGGCATACGGGGGCTGTGATGACCAGTCCAACACCTTAACCCCATTTCGTTCTTTCCACTGTGTACACAAGTAAAATATAAATATCACTTCAAACTTTTCTTTATAAACAGAGCTCATTTTTTAAATATCTAACTGCTTTAACAGTTTGAACGCAAATGAAAAAAATCTTTGTCAGCGAAATAGACAAAGGCAAGCTAAACATGACTCATGTAACATTTTTAGTATCTCGGTATCTATTGTGTTTTACCAGACTGTCGTGTCTTTTTTAACAGACTGTATATATGTATATATGCAAATATTATGTACATTATGTATATATGTATTTTGTTTTTATTATAGAAATGTATTAAATAAAGTTGACATAAATGATTGTAATTGTATATGTATGTAATACATATGTACATATATGTATGCACTATGTAATATGCACATAAGATTCGTGTATGTATATAATTTAAATTTTAAAATTTCAAAATTTCGAATTGATATTATGTACCTACTTTTTTATTATTATTATACAATTATATACATTATATTCATATTTTTCCTGTTTCTCAGTATTGTTCTTTTTTTTTTTTCATTTTTTTATTATACTTATTCAGTTTTTATTTCTTATTTTTTATTTTTATTATTATTGATTGAGTAATAGATATATTATCTACAGCATATAGGTAATAATAAACTTATAATATTTATGCGTATACATACATATAAAATATGATTGGACTGGTATTCTGTTTTAAGTGCAAATTACACAAAAATATTTATATTAAATGTAAAAATATATGTATTAGATAAGTTTACATATTCGTCGTACATTTAGTAATTCACTTTCTAAATAATGTCATATTATCTAAAAAAAATTTTATGGAGGTGAATGTATTTCGTTTTGTTTCTTTTATTTTTGTTTTATTTTCATTCTCTCTTTTTCTCTTTTTTTTACTTCTGCTTTAGTTAAGATTATACATGCAAATTTATTATAATATCTGAATTGATTACATATTTATTTATTTAAAAGTGACATCAAAATTTTGTATTTTTCTATACACATAATTACGTCATTATTAACGATTTGAAAATGTGAATGATCAATTTGATCTAGTGCGAGTACAATTCGAATTAAAGCTCAAAGAATAAGATGGTTTTATGACATGTTTCAAAAATGGACAGTAATAGAATAGTGAAAAACGTATTTTGGCTCAATTATTTATCAAAGATATGGAAAGAAAAGGCAGACCTAGGCGGAGATGGTTAGACGACATCGCAGGAGATTTCAGGAAGATTGAAATCAGCGAATACAGATCGTATAATGAATGATCTTTAATTATTGAGGAACCCATGGTTCGTAAAGGACTGCGAAGCTATGAAAGAAAAAGAAGATATGATATCTCGAATACATATTATATGAATAATTTACATTTTACTGATAAAAAAAAATTAAGTGATTATGTTTTTGATTAAATACTTTATTGAATTAAACGACTAGAAATTAAAATTAATTTCTTCCCATGCAGGTATACTCAAACATATTATTTATATGTATAGATTTTACGTTAAAAAATTTGTAATTTTTTTTTTCTGATAGACTATGCATGTGAAAAAATGCAATAATTTTTGAGTATTTTGATCTTTTGTATATGATTCATTCATGGCACGTAATCATCATATTTAATTAATAATAATTATGTATACCGATAAATACGAGTATACCGATAAAGTTACCTATTACATTACACTATACCTATTTTATAAAAGCTTACCGCTATTTCTTTGATTTCATTGAATTTGTCGGTTTTTGTCGCCTTCATTCAGTCAGTTCGTTTGTCTCTCATATAATATATCATCATATCTATAAAAGTATCTATGTGTAGTGCATAAATATGTAGTTGATAATTATATATTGTCAATTTTGTAAATTTATATTTCCATACTGTCTATATTTTTATCATGTGTAATCATTTACATATTTTTCTAACAAAAAATGAAATATTTAATTTTTGTTTGGGTTCCAGTGGTTCTAGGTTCTATACGTATATACATTTTATAAGAAGAGTTCAAAACGAAAATTTTAAAATAAAAAGAAAATCAAAAACCTCAAAAAACAAGAATAATAATGTTTGTTGATGACCATGAATTTTAATTTAAATTTTGTCCTCATAATATTTCTATATATGCCTCATTTATTATAGGTATAGTAGAGTTTAAATTTAAACAATAATAATTCTTAAATAAAATTTTAATATATTTTAGATTTTTTCTTAAATATGTATGTATGTTTCACATTCATTACAATCACGATAACGTAGTAAATCTTACATAAATTGAACTGTATATCTGCCCCTTTGCCTTGTAGTAATTATATTATTTGTACATACATACATATTCTGTATATGTTAGAATATGATGGTAATAGAGTATATTAAGTATATTCCTCTACAAAATAATAATAATTTACCAATATGTATGTAGGAGATTTTAAAATGCATTAATCTGTTTTTCGAGTGTATGTAGCAGTCATAATTTTTTCGTACTTTTGTTCATTGCATTTTAACTTTGGTTTATGTTTTTTTTTTTTTATTTATTTTTAATGATTTAAAACGCTTCACTTTTTTCTCATGTTCCTCATTTACTTACATATTTTTTTATATTTTTTACGAGTACATAATATATACAAATACGGGTAATTTAAACTTTAATAACTGCAGTTCATTTATTTACATTGCTTACACGTATGTAGATTCATATAAATATGTATGTATATGTATGTGTTCAGAATTTAATTGTTTGCATCAACTCCAGCATCACTAACATTGAAACAATTGCACGGCACAGAGTATAAGAAACGAAGACGTAAGTAGTATATTATAGAATAAAAATTAAAAAAACAAATACCAACATACTTATTAGTCTATATGCATAGAATTTTGCATAATCAAGCATAACAGTCAAAGAAAAAAAAAGGATTATTGTTTAGTCGTATTGCCATGATTTTGAAATTTTATATTTTTTTTTGTTATTGTTTTTATTTTACAAAATTTTTATAGATCGCACATACTCGTATACCTCAATACATATATGTACATGTATGCAAATTGTTGATAAGAAAAGAGCGAAACGAAAAAATGAAATAAAAGAAAGAATAAAGGATGTAAGGACATTAAAAAAGAGAAACATTTTTTTTTATACTGGCATTATACGAGCACATGGTGTTTTTAAGTCGGTGTTTTATGGGTTTAGATTTTTTATGTACTTTGCTATAATTTTTTGTTTTTTGCTTTACTTTACTTCGTTTAATTTTATTCAACTTTGTATAATTCGTATATGTGCATTGTGAAATTGAACTAAAATTGTCCATTTTATTTTATATTTTATTTTAAGATCACGATGGATATTTTTAAGATCATTCGTCTAAGAATAAAATTTTGCAAGTCCACGGTTTTAGAACTAATATACTATATATTTATATATGTACATATACAAATGTGTTTATGTATTTATATGTTGGCTAATGGCTGGTATATCTGGTATATACTGGACTGGACGGTAGGTATATATAAGTAATTACATTATTGCGTTCAGATTAATATTATGTGTATGTAAATTTATTACATATACGTATATGTACTTGTACGTATATATGGTTTATTGTATAGTTAAAAAGTTAAGGTTAGATAACGTTATGCTTATTATGTAAACGAACCAATTTCCTTCCGACAATTTACCATGAACTGTGAAATCAACAAATTACTTTGAATTTTAAACTTGAAAGTTAATACGTAGGTGGATTTGAATTGTCATTTAAAGAAGGTGTTGGCTTCATTAGCAAACACCTACGGTCATTTTCTATACAATAATAATAACACTATACATTTATATATAATGCATTTTTATATATATAAGGAGTACAATGGAGTATGATGCGGTCGGTCACAATAATCAAATATAAGAGTCAACAGCAAAAAATAAATAAATAAAAAAGGATTCAAATTGAAATGAACACAAGAACAGAATAAACAGAAAAAATTCTTTTAAATATATGCACAAAATGCATCATTCTGTTGTTCTCATTTATTTCTTCACGCAGTACGGATATGTACATAACAGAGTTTGTAATTAAAAAATCAAAACCAAAACGAACAAAAAAAAAAAAAAAAAAAAGAACAGAGTAATGTTTAGGTATTTTTGTTTTTTTTTTTCTTTTTTTCATACTCTTGTTTCTTGGATTTTTATTATTTGTTCAACACTTAGATTTTTTGTCTTCTTACAATGTCGCTTTTTTACTTTTTGAAAAACAAAACTCAAAAAAATGTATGTTTTTTTTCATTCGTTGAAGTTGAACGTTAACGTACTGACATTTATGAACGTACGTATACGTACAATAATTAATGATGTATTTAATCTGGCACAAAATGTCTGATGGTCATTGGTATCGTGTATAATGTACCAGAATATACGTGCATATTTCGAATTATGATAATTGAAGAAAACGGAAAAGAAAAGAACACAAAATAAATATAACTAAATGCAATTCTTATATGCGAATACTTTTTTATATTTGTATTTTATGAAATTTTCTAAAATAAACTTATTTATTTTAATTTTTCTTCATGTACGATTTTCTTGTTCAATCTTAATAGACGTAGTTTTTCAAAACATAGTACATTATGGACATTGAACACGGTACACAAATGTCTATGGTTTTTGCGTTTAAATTGAAATTAATAAATCTACAAGAAAATAGGATTGAATTTAAGAAAATTGTATTTGATTTTTTTAATTTGTCTGTAATTCTCTTTATTTTATTTTATTTACATATTTATATTTTCATTCATTTTATTTTTTTTTTCTCAATTATTAACTGGTCTTAACTGAGTTGTTGCCATTGTTGTAACTTTCTGATTCGTTCTTCTAATAAATTCTGGTAAATATTTTTCAAATGTATTGAAAATATTATTTTTGATTTGTTTAATATCCATACCATTAATACGTGACACTAGACCATTATTACCATTCTCTAAATAAATATCTAACGGATATACTGGACCAGAATAATTTTCAATAATACTTTCTTGTTCAATCATTTGATTATCCTGATTAATGCACATATTAATTCTTTCGGTTTTCATTCTATCCATATGATATGTTTTTTTCGTAACAATACAACGTACAGTTGATACTGGACATTTTATACGATCACACCAAATCGTTTCTAAATTTATATACGTATACAAGATAATGGATGTTTAAATATGAAATAGAACAGAACATAACAGATTTCGATTAGCAAATACATTTAATAGATACCAAAATTTGTTGAGAAAATAATTTCACAAATTTTTGAGAAAAAAAAAAGGAAGAAAATTACACACTTCCATCACTAGTGATTGCAATATCATCGATCTGATTATAAAATGCTGTAGCTGATAAACAATAATTATTATTTAATAGGCACGTAATTAAAAAAGTACCGAAATTAATTGAAAAATAATTCATTTTTATTTATTTATTAGATGAAATATTTTAATTTTTATATCAAGTATTACGTATGTATTTTTACTAACTGAGAAAACAAAATTTTGTTTTTAATTTGAACTTTAAGTAAAATTTTTCAAATGACGATTTTGAATGGAGATAATTATGAATTTTTATCAATTCAATAGCTTTATCAGAGAATTAAATGTACAAAGGTTAAGCGGTTTCAAAAGTTATGTGAGATATTTCTAAATATAAAATTTGTATACTACATCGTATATGATCAGATGAAGCTTTTGGATGTAGGAGAATTATATACATATATGCATAATCATACATGCATACAAAATAATATAAATTTTTTGTTTATTTATGTAGAATCTTTCAATGTTAATGGAATTGAAATTTTAAATACAACTTGCATCAACATTAAACAATATCTATATAATATCGTATAAAATATTTTGAATTTATATTAGGTACACTTGTATTTCCCATTAAACATTTCAATGTGCTATTATTACTGTTTAATATGTAATTAAAAATTTGAAAACAACAGAAATTGAATAAAAAGTAAAAGTTTGTAAAATAATTGTTGTTAAATTTTTCATTTATTTAAGCCGTATGTATTATGTACATATGTAGGAGTATTTTGTATGTAATTACATTTTTCATTTAAAATTTATAATATTCAATCATCTATAAAGTAAAACAAGACATTCAAAATAATAATAAGACAATCTCCTATTAGTCTCCTTATTGTATTACTTACGTAATCTATTATGTATCTATAGCCTAAGATAAATATCAAAACTTACTCTCAAATTTGTATGATGTGGTTTATTACAATCTTGGATTTTGTATCATTATGTACATATATTATATGACTATGATCACGAAGTATCTATGTACAATAAGGATTAAAAAATAATGAATGTGTAATTTATAAATCAAACTTTCAAAATCAAAAAAATAAAAAAAAAACAAATGAAAAATAAAGGGGAAATAATAAAATAAAATAATATCAAGAAAACGCTTATCGTATTTATAATATTATGAGATGAGAGATGATATGAGAGATGATTCTCATAATTGCCAAAAATCTCTCAGATATTGAATTACATGACACCTGAATTTGTATTAAGGAGAGATTTTTGAATTTGTTGTAATTTTCTTGTGTATGTGTGTCTTTAATTATAATTTTTTTTCGTTATTTTTGGCTTCTTAAAATGCCACAGCTAAAAACCGAACTGAAAAGATTACTTGCTTATTTTTGCTTTTTTAATTGAAAAAAAAGAAAAATCAATTAACTCTAAAACCTATATATAAATGCGAACATATACATTATGTATATTTGTCTATTTTGTATCTAAATCCATATCTAATAGACATTAAAGTTTTCGTGTTTTTAAAATAATTGAAAAAAAAAAAAGTTAAAAAGTTAAAAATAAAAATAAAATTAATAAATAAACTTTAATATGAGTGTTAAGAAAAAATAAATTATGTATGAAATAAATTTTTCACGCATTTCTGTTACTCAGTTGAACAAAACCATCGTATAGACACATACATACGAGTATCATTATGCATTATACATTGTATGAGTGCACCAAAATGTAAGTACATTCGATAGACAGACGTATCTAATAGATTAAAAAAAAAAACTTTTAAATTAAAAATTAAAAGTTAATTGATAAATATAATTTTAATTGACAGAACGCTATTCTTTTTTCTTCGTTCACTATTTTTTTTTTTTATTTTTCATTAAGCAGCGCATAATAATCGTTCGTATATACAGAAATTAAATAAAAGTGAAATGATGTTTTATTTCCAGATAATTTTTTTTTTTATCATACAAAAAAAATTTATTTCTTATACTTATATATACGTACATATGTATATATTTTTTTAAAGTAAGTATTTGCGGTCATGATTTTGTCTGTACAGATGTGTTGCCTACAGCTTATATATTATTTTGTTTTGTTTTCATTTTTCAATTTAATATAGGTACTAACTGCTATATTTAAAGGTGTTTTTTTAATTTATCTTTTATAGTAAGCATATGAGTTGTTGTATAGCGTTAACCACCCATACTACTGTATGTAAAAAAAAAAAAAACTATTCCTATGACTATGTATATTGATTGCTTTATAATAAAATTGAATTTATCATAAAATTAAAAATACAAAGAAATAATTTTTTTAATTTTTATTGTTCATATTTTAGTAGAGTGATATAAGAAATGAAAAGAAAAAAAAATATGAATTTTAATTTCTCTAAAGCATTCAATTATTTTTTTTGGTTTTTTTTTTTTGTAACTATATGAAATGCTTTTCAATGTAAAGTGTAATTGTGTATAAATATCATGCGAATATCGATTAAATGTAATACAAATTCATATCATGTTATATGATTTCATTTTTTTCACTTTCAAATAGTTAAATGATATTTTTAAATATGTATTTTTTAAAAATTCGAATAGCCATTAACGTTAAGGTTAAGATTTAGATAAATCAATTAAAATTTTTATATATTTTTGCTGGTATAATTAAATATACTTTAAAGTATATTAGTAGTTGATTTTTTTTTTAATGTTTAAAAGTGAAAAATGATGTAAATAATACGTTTGTGTTTGTACATAGTTTAAAAAGTTTATATGCACACATATTTATATGAATTATAAAATATCATTTAAGATGTACATAGTAGGTATTAAATGATCTTTTTTTTTAAATGCTTCTACAAAAATATCTTTCTGATATGCACATATGCACATATTTATGATAATGATGTTGGGTACCTGGACAGTATATGTGCCATGCTCATAATGTTGATTAAATCACGCGATTAGTTAATTATAAATGAGATGAATTGTATAAACATTTAAATGAAACTATATAATATATAATATGCACATATGTAGTATACGTAGTATATGAAAAAGCAAATTTATGATACTATATTTTATAAATAATGTTTTTAATTATATATCTACATAGGTATATATGAGTGTATAATCTGTAGCGTGATTCATTGAATCAAATCAAACTGAAGAAGATTATAAATTATTATTTGCAAAATATATGTATAAGGCAACTTGGGTTCGAATAAAAATACTTTTATTTTAATTTTTTCATCTTTCATTTTTCCTGCGATTTGTATAATTTTCTTATTTTTAAATCCTCATTACAGCTACTAAAAATATTGTATTCAATTTCATTTTCGAAACATTTTTAATCAGTTTCATTAATTGCTTGAGACTAACTTTTATATGGCTGAATTTTATGCAATATGAATAAGTTTTTATCATTTTTACTATCGTCACGATAATAGATATACATATGTACTAACATTTTACATAAATGTATTTGAGAAGAAAATTATCAAAATGTATGCATACATATGTATATAGAATTATGTTAAAAATTTTAAATTGTAAAATAAAAATCATTTTAAGTGCGCATTACGTAAAATCATTGAGAAGATAATTGAAATGTTGTCATCAAATCGTATTCAATTAAAAAATTTCACTTTAAACTTATCATTATTTTTGAATTTTACTTTCAAAGATGTGCATTTAAAGTTATACTAAATTTATATATGTAGGCATATTTTAAAGTAACGCAGATAAAGCTACTTCATCCGTGTACAAAATACTCTAAGGCACACATATCTGTAGACAACTATCTATATACATACTATTCAATTGTATATAAAATATGAGTTCTTATTTCCTACATACAGTGTGTTTCACTACAGAAAGCCAGTGATGAATTAAAAACGAATAATTATTTTTATATTATATATTTTATTTTAATTAGCTATAAAATCTCTGTTTTGCATTATATTTAATAGCTCGTCCAGTTTCCACTCGCTTCAAAATCATGCCTGCCCCTGCATCTTTCGTCACAACTTTTTACTAATTTTTTGATACACTCCTCGCTAAGACCCTTCCAAATTCTTTTTAGAACACGCATTAAATGGTCTGTTTTTTATTTTTGTTCCTCGTAATTTCTGCCTCATGTAACGCTACACATTTTTAATAGGATTACAATCTGAAGATTGAAAATGCCAATTTATAGAAGTGATTCCATTTTGAATTTTCCAAAATTCCAAAAAAAGTGATCCTATTTTTAAGCTTCGTTGTTTGGGATCGTAGTCTTCTTGGAGAATCCAATTTCGATTTCTGCGTCCATATCATTTTTCTACGGAGCGCAGTAAACTATTTGTTATAGCTTCGTCATTCGTTTTAAGGATGTAAGTAGAATCGTTGGATTTCTTTAGTGAAACACAATGTACATATAGTTTACAAACTGACTGGGGATGATTAAAAGAGTATAATAATAATTTATAATATTTTATTCGAGAAATTTTTTTTTTCAATTAAATTTTGAATTTTGATTTTTTTTTTCTATGTACACATACATACTAACTTCAGTACATCTTTGTAACTTCTCTGCCTTCAGCTATTTGTATCATCAATGCAAGTAATTCAACATTACTGCGTATCTAGTTAATTTTTAACTCTATGTTTATTTATGAATTCACCTTTAGGCATAATGTAATAAATATAAATAAATTGTATATAAGCTAATGATTTTTATAGTTTCTATGATAGATTTTGTCATTTTTCGATTTATTTTTATATGGGATTTTAATTGTACTTAGGTATTATACGGGCGCATATATTCAATACATAACAGGATAACGATAAATGAATTTATTTAAATATTCATGAAATATATAAATATGTATTGAATATATGAAATTAATTGAAAGTGAATTTTATTGAAGATACGATGAAAAAATAAATAAATTGTAGTTTATTAAACATGGTATCTTGCTTGTTCTATATGTATAAAAGCGGAGAGTATGTATATGCCTATCAAGTTTCTCGCTTAAATCTTTTGTATTTTTTCTATATTAGCAATTTAATGAAAATTTACTACATCCTACAAAGTTTGTTATATGTAGTTTTATAACTAAAGAACATTTTTATGCTTACTAGTTTATTTTATTAAAAAATTTCAACTTTTAAACTCCTTATACCAGATTCAAATAATATGTAAATTATTAATAAAAATATATTAATTTCATAGCAATTTTTGTGTATCGCATTTATAGAATTTCGGAAGTTCACTTCATTGTCATGAACAATTTTTATATGTGTATTCATCTAAATACGTACTTATATATAGTGTGTTTATAAATATACAAACTGATATTTTTCATTTATTCACAAAGTTTTCTTTTTCCTAAAAATACCTACGTACATTATATATTTAAATATTTTTATTACTGGTCAAATTTCTACTTCTATATTTTAAGTCATATCAAATTTTTTGTCGTGTGACATAATTTGAAATGACATTTAAGAATTATTTTATTGCATGCTAAGTCATTATATAGCATTATGTACATATGTTTACGTATACATACAGGCATAATGTATGTACAACTACAAGTATATCCGAGTATATTTATCATATTATTTTCATTGGTAATATGTGTTATTTTTATATTGATGATGGAAGTAAATTATAAATCTGTAGAGAAACAAGTTTTTTAATATATGTATGTATTTTAAGATCATAGACAGCAAAATTAAAACATTAGAAAAATTAATTTGAATCGAGCACTAAACTATATAAACTGTAACTACCACTACTGACCAAGGGTATCTTCAGTCAGAATAGGGCTAGAATAGGAGATGAGTTTTATATGCGATATTGTACGTCAGTAAGTCCACTTCATTTATTATCTACAAAGCAATTTTTTATAAATAAAATTCAAAAAAAGAAAATACATATGGAGAGGTCGTCGGTCGATACAATTTTGTGTTATTTTCTTCGATACACGATTTCGTCATTTGGATTAAATTTGATCGAATTTTTTCTTTGTTTGTTGTTTGTTGATTGCAGATTAAAATGATGAATTATAACATTCAGTACATGTACTAGCACTCTAATAAAACAAGAAAAAATAATATTTTTACAGCTAAAAATCAATGAAGTAAATAAATAAATAAATACTGTTCTAGAATATGAATAACTTATATTGATGGAAATCTATACAGTGACTAACAGTATTGAAATTATTCAATTTTTGACACATATAATACGTATCTTACTCCACCTCCTTATATACATCAAGATCAAGAGTGAATCTAAAATTTAAAATCAAATAAAATTCATTATATTCTTAAATTTAATATAGTCAAAAATACGCGTAAAGATTTCAAAGATTATAAAGTTAATAAATTTTGGAGTTAATTCAGTAGAAATTCTTGAATTCTCCGTATATATTTGGATCTCGTGTCATGTGTATTTAAAAATTTTACTGTATATGTACTACAAGTATTGCTATATGCACTCCTATGTATTACGTATTACACGTTAGACGACAAATTTTTGTGTATGTTTTTTTTGAATAACATCATCATAAATATTTTCATTTTTTTTTCTATAATTTGAGTACATACATTACCCTCTTTTTTTTTACATTTTATTACTTTTATAGGGTCATGAACTAACTGTCTATAACATATATCTACTATACAATATATACGAGTGCTATACAACTATATTTGTATATAGAATGTAATATAATGTTGTACATTATGCACGTGTGTTATTATATAATGTAAAGATTGTCATTTACGAGTTTGTAACTTACGTATATGTAAATACATATGTACGTACGTAAGTATGTAATACAAATATGTATATAATGAAAAAAATTTTAATCGGATATATAACGCAAAATTGAACTGTTATTAAAATAAAATGAATGTGGGTTCTTGACTTTAGACAAAACTCTTTGAATTTGATAAAATTTACCGTGTTTTGTGTATTTGTATTACAATATACATTTGTACATTTATAGTACATTTTTATGTGCACATAATGTATACAGCTTTGTATATGAATTTTTTATGTTTAAAACGCATATTTATTGATTAAAAAAATACATACATATACGAGTACTATATTCTCGTGTATTAGCCCAAAGACGATGTATTATATTGATGTTAAAGATGCCTCTAAAATTTTTAATACCAATACCAATGATGATGATAATGATGGTCATGTTGTTTATGAAAATAATGTACCTATCCGATAGAATATTTACGTGATATTACTTTTTAAGGTATACCAGAGAGAAATATACATATTTTGCAAAGGAATATTATTTTTGTTTTCTATTTTTCGTATGTGCACACATGTTACTTGTATATCACATATGTATACGTACTACATATATTGTGGTGCCCATGTACCTAATCTAACGGTTCAATAATATACAAGTCCAATATTATTATTCGGTCGATTAAGTAGCACTGTCAGATTTAATTTAATGGATAGAGCATATAATACGGCGAGTATCTTAGATATAGGTACTATTGGATTTTTACCATATTTGTTCACTATTATATTATCATTTTATCGCATTCGCATAGTCATCATCATCATTATTACCGTCTTAGTGTCGTCATCTTTGCATGATGTAGCTGTAGCATCATATATGTGTGTAAAATTATGTATAATATATAGTGTAAGGTATTTATACGATAGTATTAGAATTGTATGTGTTAATATGTACATATGCGTTCTTGTCCACACAATAATGTGTGTAACATTTGAACATAAATCTGTAAGGTACATACAATTTTCATTTGATAATATTGTTTTTATGTTAACATACGAGCATATAAAACATACATAATATATGTACATACATATATATGTATATTTTTTTTAGCTTTCTTTTAATTAACTCGAATGGTGTACATATTTGTAATGTCATACTCAATTGGAATTTTAATAGAAGTCAAATTAAAACATTTTATGAGATATTTAAAATCATATATTAGATGTTCAGTCCATCTTTCCGATATATAAATATGAATAACCGTATTATGTATTATATTTTTATATTTTAATACCCTTTCTTTATATTTTTATTCATTTACGTACGTTTTAAATGTAAGTGAATGTGTCTTCTATAGGTACATATATCAGAGTTTAATGTAAATAAAACGATAAAACTAAAAAATACAATTGATAACAGACAAAATCTAGTTTTCAATATTACATTGACTAGAAAAATTTGTAATTTTAATCAAAATATAACCGCATTTTTATTGATTTTAAATTCGAATTGAATTTAAATTTTAATTTCTATTAAACTATACAAATTTGAAATTATTCGAAAATCACAACAATAATTGGTTTTCGTTCATATATTTCAAAATTTTCTACATAAGTATCTGATGTTTTCTTCTAAATTATAGAATTAATTATTTTTAATATTAATCTAAATGCAAGATATGATTAAAATCACTAGCATATAAAACAATTATTTATTTAGATAAATTATATTTAAATAATTTCATGTCAGTTTAGACTATGAAAAATTCTAAACTATAAAATATAAATGATGAAAATTATAGATTGGTTATTATACAATATGTTTCCATATACAGACAAAAATATAATATGTATATATACATGATATATTAGCTGTAGAAAGATTAAAAACTAAAGAATTAAGATCTATCTACATTTTTTTTTTCATATGTTTCTTGTAAATAATAAAACGGTATATAAACTGATATAATTACTTCAAATATTTTTTTCGTATGTGTGTATCTAGTATTTGTTATTTTTTATTTATTTTTTTTTTTTTAATTTTGAAATTAATCAAAATTTAATAACAAAGAGAAACCACATAATCAAAAATAAGTCTATGTATAATTCCCATGTGTATACGAATGTACGTATTGTAATGAGTATAATGTATTAATATAACAAAAATATACAAAGTACAAAAACATTAATGCTGTTCAGTGTATAAAATAAAGTAAAGCAATATATTCCTATCGCCAGCAATTTATCGCAATTAATCAACCATCAATATAAGATTTTTTTTTTTATTATTGTATCATCAGTACGAGTACGAGTCTAGTATATATTTTTTGTACATACATACATATATATTATATATATGTACGATCATATTTTAATATAAAAAAATATATCGTATGAATTTTGTGTAGTTAATCATCATTTTCACCTGATATTATATTTTTTACCTGCTGTTTTAATCAAATGGTAGGCACGTGTTTAAATCATCAGTAAAACGTAAAACTCAGTAAAGAAGAATAAAAAATGAAATAAACAAGAAAAACTCGTAAAAATTGTTTTGGTTGATCTTTATTCTGTTGTTGATTTGTTATTGTTTTTTTTAGAAGACTCTTGTTATACATATCTTTTTCTTATTCTTGTTCTTTATATACGTATTACGTGTGTACGAGTATTTAACATTTGGAACAAATTTTGAAATGCACATTAAACAGTTAGATATTTTATGTACTCACCAATCGCCATACATATAAATACATAGAATGAAAATGAAGAGAAAAAAAAAACTCATTTATTCAAACAGATGGATATACATAAGATCCGTAATAGGAATTTTTTAAATTTTTTTTTTTTTTTTTGTAAGTTGGTTACATTGTGATTTTCACCTATGCACATATAAGATTTTTGTAAATGTATGCTCTGAGGTAATATCATGTAATATCAGACAGACTGTTGTATTTAAATTTTAATTAAAATTTCTCTTTTTATGGTTTTAAAAATTGTACAATATTTTGTGATAAAATGTAGGTAAATATACGTAGTTATGTATTTTTTTTTTTTTTTTTTGAGATATGTACATGCATATGTTTGTATATTTAGGAATAAATTAAATTTTTATTACGCATGTTACATACATATATGTATACGTATGTAGATATATATGTATTCATAGATGTAGATATTTGAGCTGATGAGATAATAAGTTAGATTTGTTATAGATTATGTTCTGATCGACCTTCAGCAATTAAAGAAAATAATAATAAAATGAGGTTGTGAAAAAGTTATTTTGATTTCGAATTACATACATTACATATATGTATGTATGTACTTTTAGGAATACATACACCTATCTAACGTTATTTTTAATGAACTTAATTATTTGTATATACAAGCATAAGTTAAAAGAGTTATAAATTTTATTAGAATCACAGTCAGTCACTGAGTAAGATAATATTTGAGCTGAAGAATGATCGATGCTTCGGCATGATAAATTTTATTACATTCACATAATAAATTTTAATGAAATTATGATGGGAAATAAATAAAAATAAATAAATAACTACTTATACATTCATATTGTTCTTATAGTTATCTTATTTTATTTTTCAAATTATTATAATGAATTCATTTTTAGAAACAGAAAGTGTACAGAATACGTCTAACTTCAATTATGTATAGTATATATATGTATATCCAATCTATTAAATATATATCCATTACAGTAGTACAGTAAAAATAAAACGCATACATATATGCAATTTGTTTCAAATTATTAAAAACTACAAAAATGTTTAACTTGTAAAACTCTAATTTCTATTGAAATTGCAATTAATGTGTTACAATTTCTTTGAAAAAAATGAATTTAACCGTTGAATATACCAAAAACGAATGTTACTGTTGAAATGTTGAAAAAAGAATGAATATTTCTAGAAAAACTACCTTAATAATTAATTAATTAAATTTCATTTTGTTAAATTTGCAAAATATCCTGTGCTGATAAGAAAACTATGCAGTAAATGTACTGTTTATAGATTACAATTAAGTAAGTAAATATGTGAGAAATTTTAGATTTTAACATTTAGATCTGGTTTTTCTTTATTTTATTACGTATTACGTATTACATATATACATTGTACAGTGCAAATATATACAAAAGTGCAGTTGAATTTAATTTTATCATAAATTGATATAATGTTTTACTAATAAATTTGTGATAATTGAGATGGTACATAAATTTCTCTAACACGTTCATTTTTTATTTTTATTTTTTTTTAAAGGAGGGACAGGTAAACCTGTCTCCCCCTAGCTCGCACCACGGCCCACCCAGGCCTTTTGCCGACAAAGAACACCTTTAATAATGAATATTATTAAATACTAATGTTAAAGAATTTTACGAAGAAATCGATGGTAGAATTCAGTTCAAGAAGACCTTAAAGCGGAGATTGAAATTTGGAGAACTGCTTTTTTGGACAGGGCAGAATATCAACAAATTATCTTGGAGAACATTGAGGCCAAGGTTCTGTTGAGTACTGCATAACATCTTAAAAAAGAAGAAGAAGAAATAATTTTATAAATAAAACAAAATAAACACAACATTTTTTGTAAAAAATTTAAAATTTTATTTCTAATCATAATATTGATTCAATGTAAGGTGAACTTTTGTTCTTGCTTGCAAAGTAATACACCACACTGAATTATAAAAAAATTTTCAATTATTATCTTCTAAGTAAAGAGCTTTTATTGTGGATTTATAAAATGTATATGCGTTTGGTTTTAATAGTAAGTATAATTAGGAATATATATTTTTTTAAGGATTAGTATATACTTACATGGTGTTTCTTCTTACCAAAATTATTTTAATCAATAAGATTATAAACTTATCAACAATATTATACCACAGATTATATACTAAAATATATACATAAATCTATACAAAATACATGAAATTATACATAATTTTAAAATTTTTATAAACACAATTTATATTTACAAAGTTAAAGTAATAAAATTTCATGATATTTAAAATGTATACGCACGTAATATATGTACATGTAAATGAATATAAAGTAACATGTAATACATATAAATGAAATGTAAGATAACTGTTTTATTTTATTATCATATTTAGGTAATATGATTTCAAAAAAAAAAAATATTTGTTTTGAAAATATGAGAACATGTTATGCATGAATATAATATGTACGATCATTTTATTTTATTTAGAAATTTCACATTACATTCTTATATAACCGACCGTATGTATATGCACAATGTAATTGCGGCTATTATTATTTATGTCATATGTATAATATGACAGTTAGTTTTCTATAATTTTGTGCATTTTATGTTTCTTTTCATCTTTAAAATTAGAAATTTTTATGTCAAAAATGAATGTATGAACACACTTGAACACTATATATGAAAAATATCTATATTTAAATACTTAATTTTAACTTTTTTTTTTTTTTTTTAAATATGAGATGAGTGTTAAATTTTACAGATTATACATAGGCATATAATGCACATACATAGTTTTTATTACTTGCAATTACATTTATTAGACGCTTGAGTGTTTGAAATGTATGCGTATTGATATCCTCGAACTGAAATAGATCAGAAATATGTCATCTCATAAAAATGTAAGTTATAAGTAAATAAGTATAAGTTTGTATCTACATGTGAGCAATTCACATAAAAATGGTTTTGCGTGATCTACTCGTAGTACGCATTATACATACATATATACATATATATATAATTTAATTGTATAAAAAGTACAGTCTGCGAACCTCATTTTTATGTATATAGTTATTTATAACAATCGTTATTATTATTATTGACATTCAATACATTGTAGTTTTAATAATTTCGTTACATTTGAAACAAGTTTAAAATGTCAAAAATTTTTGTGATTTTCATATTTATTCAATATAAAATTTTGAAAAATAAATTCTAAAATCAATTTTTTCTCTGAAGTTCATTAACCACAGAGAAGTTACAACACATAAAGAAGTTTTAATCTTTGAATAACATTTACTTTAAGATGATATATAAACGAAAAGTTTACAGCCCAGATAGACGGGTCTTTTAAAGCAGTATAACTATTGTATGATCGTTTCAATTTTTTATATCAAATCATCAATCTTATTAGAATTTGCAAAAAAAAAAACACACACAAAGAAAAATTCACATATAAAAAATAACGAATTTAAATTAAAAATTCCGATTATCTTGAATTAACTGTTAGGTTTAGATATATAATTTAGAAATTAAAAAACTGTTTATAAAGTATCAAATTTCAAATATATTTTGAAATAGCAAATAATTTTTTCTTTTTTTCTTACATAAAAAATTCAATTATATCGATATGATCGTGACTTTTATTACGAATATACATATAGTAATCCAATTATATTATACAATACATTGATTGATATTTCAGTTTTATATTATTTTCATTATTGTTAAAATTGATTCTAAAGTATATGTAATAAGTATGTATCTAAAAAAGAAAACATAAAATCTAAACTTTTCTGATTTGATCATATTATTTATTAAAATGATCCAATAAATGTTATTGGAAAAAGTTCAGTTCATATATAGTATTTTCATTTACAGAAATCAAAAGAATGTTGATTAATTTCATTTAAATATTCAAGATCAAACATTATACCTTAATAAACTGAATGTAAATGTATCAGTAGTACATCTGTATTATGAGATAAGCGAGTATATGGATATCGTGTGGAATAGAATAGTGAACATGTAATAGCAATCATAATTATCGTTACAATGATGATGATGATAGTGAACATAATAAATATATAATTAATATTGCTACTAATAAATTCATTTTACATATTATACAGATTTATTTTGTTTTTGTGATATCATTTTTTTAAATTTATTTATTTTTTTTTAACCATAAAATCACAAGCATATGTATACGCGAGTACATAGTAATTGCTATAGTTAAAGTGATCTATGCATTAAAAATATATATATAGAATGCTTTCATGCAAAGAAGATAAAATGAATTCATTGGAAAAATTAAAATTATAAAAAAAAAAGAAATATGAAAAATAATGAAAATAGAAAAACGAGTATAGAGTATACATGTGTGTGTAGCTTTAAAATATGTGTTAAATTAAAAATGGTATTACTTATTTAAATTGTTATAATTATCAAAGATTAATCATTTTAAAGCGAAAGTAATTTACAAAAAAGCAAAAATAAAAAGCATGATAATAATGATAATTGAAACAATGAAAAGGCTAAAGACATGAAACCAATATGAGAAAAAAATAATAATAATTCAAAATTAACCAAACATCAATAACTATAAATAAATTCACATAAAGAAAGTGATTAAATGATACGTATACTGTAAATAATAATATGTTTTTTTATGATTATATGATGTTATATATTCGAACAACATACAAATATGTGTACATACACGTACGAGCCACTTATTAATAAACCTATACATTTTTGTTTTTTTTTACAAAGATTTAACAGCAGTCAAAGTGTTCGTTTCACAGTGATTTAAAATTAATATGTATTATTGTTGTAATAAAGCTTATAAAATAATATACTTTACACACATATACATATGTTTGTACATTTGTATCTTTTAATATTATACACGAACTTATGTATTCTTTAACATCATAGCATCAGTTTAAATGATCAGTTTTATGTTTTATTTAATAAGCGCAAATATGATGTACTTAGTGCACGTTAACTATACACGATATAGCAAAACATTTAATAAAAATAAAATAAATGAAAAGGAAACAAAAATTATTAGAGCTGAAAAAAAAATTTAATAATATATTTTTACTTTCATTTAAAATCTATTATTCACAAATTATAAAAAATATTATTTATACAATATACACTCGTATATGTTTTACATGATGTGCATATACATATATAAGTATATGTAGTTATATATGGTTAAAATCAATTTTTTTAATTGGTGTTATAATTATTCAAGCAGACAATTTATTTATTATACCAACACATTCATACAATACACAACTTTGTTGATAAAAATCAAAATAATGAATCAAAAGAATTAAGTTTTTTTTTTTTCTATTTATTACAAGTATACATACATATGTCTTTTGAAATAAATTCGATATTTACGAGTGTACTACATAAATTAATGTACAATAGTAGAAAATTTTGAATGAAAAAACAAAAGATTTAAGCGAGAAACTTTTTTAGACAATACAAAAGAGAATCATTTTTTTCGGGAAATTCATTATTTTCATTTTAAAATGTTAAATTTCTTGATTTTTTTTTTTTTTAATTTAAAAAGAATGAAAATATAATTTTTCTTCAGAACATTAAAAAATATACCAACTAATACTGATATAATTTTAGGTAATTTATTAATATCATAATTTCCTATTGTTTAAAATTATATTAAATACGAGTATGAAGTACAGAAAAATGTAAATTAAGATAAATACATTTATGTATATTATTAAATATTAAATAATTTCATATTATTATGTGTGATATAACTGTAATTACAATTGAATTATGATAATTTTATGGTGTTAGAGAAGTTTAGAAGATATTTTAATCTCTATCATGTATAGTCGTATATGAGGTACTATGTATAGGTACAATATAGATAATGTATACGTAAGTAAGATTATTAGAACTCTATTATGATATTTATAGAATAATTATTTATAATAATGATTTTATACTTTTATAGAATGAAAGATGTACAATGGTAAAGAACTTTTGTATTTTATACGTGCATTGTGTATACCTATGTATATATATATATATGTATATATATATATATATGTATATATATATAAAAGAAGTATACGTAGGTATATAATGTTTATTTTGTTGGGAAAATACTATATAGGAAGATAATAGTGAAAATAATTGTATAGAATTTGAAGAAAAAAATGATAGTGTGATGACGAATAAATAAAAGTTAAAGTCTGCGGTTAATAATAACTTTAAACGGCAATTCTATATATGTATCTATACTTATTTTTCGTTGTGTAATTTTTGTTTTGTTTCTATATTATAGGGCGTATGTATTCGAATTTTAAAATGTACTCGTATTCATAGAACATAAATACACTGTTTATGAATAGCATTATATTATGTATGTTCGCATGATTGTATCTATGTATATTTGTTATTTTTGTAAAATTTTGTTATTTATATTATAATTTAGGTACCAATAAATACTACTTTAAATTATATGTTATTTTTTTTTTTTTTTTATTGTTCAGCTAAATAGCTTTTCTTTTACGTCATATCACAATTGTATAAACTCTATGCAAAACAACTAACAAATGCATATTTATACATAGATAATACTGTATTTATATTGTATACGTAAAATATATACAGAAATACTCTGTTAAGTGTATAATAATATAAAAATGTGTACTTTTTTATTTTTGTTTTAACTGACACAATAAATACCCATCTCCTCTTTTTCAAAATCTGACTATTTTTCCAATTAATAACAACAATAAATAAATGTTTGTATATGTAATAAAAATTCATTTAATTCTGTTTTATTATTTTTACGGTAATATTTAGTATTACATTAGTACTACATTTGTATGTTGTATATACATACATACATATATTCTAAGTTTACAAGTACAATATATAATATAATATGTTTACATACTTGTAGTACATATTTTATATATACTCGTAATGTTATATGTGTCGTAAATAGATAAAATATTTTCTCACATTAATTTCATCATCTTTCTCTTCTCCTTCGTTTTTTGTTTTATTTTGTTTAATTCTAAGTATACATATTTATGTAATGTGAATAATATGTTCTACGTATAACGTACAGTATATGCATCATATATGTATGTATATACAGAGTATGTACTCAATTCGTACATCATTACATTACAATTCGCTTTTTGGGAATCGAAATATATAAAA
Organism: Villa cingulata; assembly: GCA_951394055.1. Classification (NCBI taxonomy): domain Eukaryota; kingdom Metazoa; phylum Arthropoda; class Insecta; order Diptera; family Bombyliidae; genus Villa; species Villa cingulata. The sequence continues at coordinate 4,256,362 of OX596020.1, read as the reverse complement.
GGTCACGTCTTTAACAGCAAATACGAGTACAATGCACATAAACACAAGCTATACATATTTATAATTCACTTATACATACGTACATATACATAACGTATATGCAGCAAGTTTGTAAAGAATCTGTTCTACTTTTAAATAGAAACATTTTTTTTAAAGAATATAACTTTGATTTTTTTCCTATTTTTTTTTTCCTCAAAGAAATTCAATTTGTACTCGATCCTATGTATATTCCATACATATGTACATTCTATTATTTTGTGTTGTGATTGTATTCATTCTGTTTCGTCTTTCGTACTTTTCAGTTTTATATAATAGATATTTATCACAGGTTTGTATTTTTCTTTTATTTTTGAAATTATTTTATATCAAAACATAAATAGAACAAATAGCAAACTTTAAAATTAAGAATAATATAAAAGCAACAAAAATTTAAAAATGTAAAAGAGTACCTAAAACCGCATATATCGCATATTGAGAAAATAATAATATGTAGCTTTCAATTGAAAAATATACAGGTGGATGCTGAAAATGTATATAAGTATATAATTATGTACATACACGTATATGTGTCTGGCTGGTCTGATTCCTTAAAAAAGATGCATAAAAATGTTAGCATTAAATACGAAAAAGAAAAAAAAATGTTACATTCATCTGTCTTACATAATGAAAAATTTTTTAGTAAATACGTGCTTATCGAAGTAATGTATACTCTGCTGTATATAAGTATATACGTAATTAAACGTAAAACCAAAGACCAATATATTATAGATAGAAAATTCTTATACTTCTTCAAATAACGGATCAATAGATTAGATAAAGTAGATGATATACAATTAAAAAAAAAAAAATAGAAATACAAATACTCGTATGCTCATATGTTTATGTAATATGTGTAGCGATTATTTGAACTTTATCTACATGAATACTTCTTTTTTAGAACTGGCGAGTGGTTATACATACGCTGTAGAACGATATTGATTGCCATAAAACTGTTCAAAAATCATAAACATATAAGTATAACATTTTACAGATTATTCAAAGTATGTATGTTTTAGTTTTTGTTTTCCATTATAAAATGATATATGATCACTGAAAATTTATATTTTCCAAAGGATATATTGATTTGATTTCTCATCTCTAGTGCCTCTCAATTCTTACGTTTTAGTGTAAGAAAATATATGTAATTTGTATTTTAAATTTCCTAGAAATTTATTTTCTTTCTATTCAAGATCAATATATACTCGTATCCGTATGTCACCTAAAATATACCCGTATAAAGTGAATACAATTAGAAATAATTCGATCTAACATTTTTAACTTTTCTCATAAAATATTTTTACGATAAATGTTTTCACGTGAGATATATCATCTGTATGTGATAGATCAGAATGTATACATATAATTTGAATAAACGGCAAACATTTTGGAATTGTACAGTCTATACACACAATAAACATGACTGTAAAAATTATTATATGAAGAATGATCAAATCATCGTTATCCTACAATATTTTGTACACTAAAAATTTTAATGTTATTTATTTTTTTTTTTTTTTTAGAAAAATTATTAAACACTTTTACATAAAATCACATAGAATATTGAATTCCATTTCAAGAGTATTTATCATTCAAGCCATCTTATACTTATTACCTATGCTATTACTATACGTATACGTACTACGTACATTCATACATACACATAAGTATGTGCATATCACAGAAAATAATAAGATGAAAAAAAGAAAATAAAATAAAACAGAAACATAATCGTGAGATATGTAGCTCACATCACATCATGATGGACTGCAAAATACAGAGAATGACATGGGAACACGAACTTAAAAAATCTTGACAGTCATTTAGTACACAAGAAGTCTATATACATATATTATAATATGAGTACTTCAATAACATTCTTAGAATCTGGCTTTTCTTATTCGTATATAATTTTTTTTGTGAGTTTCTTTCTTTTTATTATTTTTTTAATATTTTTAAAGAGGAAAAGTACTGCATTTTATATTTGTAACTTTCTTGTTGTTGTTCATTTATGAATTTTGCTTTTCTTTTTAATGTTTTTTTTTTTTTAGTTCATGGTGATGGCGATAGTGATGGAGTTCAAGCACCCACTCTTAATTTTAAAATGTACATATATTCGAAACGTTCGACATTTGATTCTTTTGATGCGAACGATTTGTAAGGAACGATATATTTGTGTATATAACACTTTAGTCATTTTGCTGTTGGTGTTGTTGTTTTATTTATGTATTTAACTTCATATATGGTACATATGTATATAGGTAACAATAATTGTTTATATGCACGTATTCATCATCATTTTATTATAATGCAGACAACAAAACAATTCAAAGTACCTATTCTTAGCATAATTCACCTTTATGTACACGTATATATACATAAGTACGAATGTTTATGTGTATAATGCTGCACATAGACTTAAATACATATATATAATGTATAATGTAATTACAAATTACATGAGAAAGAAATTACATTTCAGAATAGATTTTGTTATACGTACTCGTATATACTTGTATACACCAATAAGTATGACGTATGTAGTGATGAGTATTCTAGAACTAAGGGAAATACATAATAAAAACGGAGGTAAATGGATTATTATTATAATATGCATAAATATAAATGTACAAATGCAGATGTGTTAACTATTAAATTAATATAAGAATATTGTATACATATAAATGATTGTACAAATATTTTTCTATATGTATGTGTACTTGTATTTCTACATTATTATTTTTTTTTTTACTATTTCCACGTAGTAATCGAAATGGAAAATACCCTTGAATACCTATTATATACATATTTACTATGCATACAAGAATCATTTTTAAAATAAATCTACATGAACATTATATTAAGCATCTTTTGACTGACTTTATTCAATTCAATTGAAATCCCTTTTTTCCACCTATTAATCAAATCGTGATGGTATACAAAAAATTCATTTGTCCGTTTCATTCATTCATTCATCCATCCATCCATCGATCTATTCATATATCCATATTTTGCATACGATACGACGAGTAAATATACATTACATACATACATATACTCGTTATTAATATTTTGCATATGCATATTTTTCATTATTTTGTTTCAAATATAAGTACCATACGATACGATATGCAAAATCTTAACAATTCATAGAACATTCACATTGCAGTCAATTATTATACTTTTATGTACATACATATAAGAGTGCACATCCAAACACCATCCACAACCTCTAAAAATAAAAATAAAAAATCATAAACATGTTCTATTCTATCATAAACAATTTCTTTTGTTGTTATTATTATTACAATTTAAAGTATTAAATTTATTTTATTTTTTTTTACCTTGAACGTTGAACACATATTACATATACGTGATGTATTGACTATATACATTTATTTACAAGCAATAAACTTCGATATTTATACGCCTTTTTCATAACTTTTTATAAATTTTATGAAAATCATGTAGTTTTACACTTTGAAAAGTAATAAAAATAAAATGAATCTGTAAAATACAACAAATCGACAAAAAAGAAATTAAGTATACAAACCAATCTTTTCGTATGTATTAGACTTGAATATCCTTAAAAAATAAAAATATTAATATTAAAAAAAACAAAAAAGATATTAACAATTTCTATCTGTTATTGGATCTACTATCTATGTAAGTAGTTTATTGTGGCTTGTTAGGGAACAAAAATTTATTTATTATTTTCACACAAATATTTATTGTATATATGCATTTATTAATGTACTCATATTAGAGATAACTAAGTATGAATGTCAATTTATGTCTGATGTACATATATATGTATACACGACAGATATATGAATAACAGCTAATAAAATGACGAATGTTTTTTTTTTTAATTACGTATTACAATGTATTTCATAATGTAGGAATAAATGTAATATAATTTTTATAATCATCTTAAAATTTTTTTAGAAAAATTAATTTGAAAAGCTTCAATCGATACATCTATTTGCATATTTACATTATGTTAAGGGACAGGACAGGAATTGTATTTTATTTTTGGGAGATATTTTAGATAACTTAAAATATAATCCTATTAAATATCAGTTTCGTAATGTATTATATTTTACTTTATTATCTTTTACAAATATATGTACATACGAGTATGTACGTACCAAACGACATATACGACTGCTTATATAATACTACAATGAATTGGGCTCATACTCATATATGTATGTCCGAGAATTTGTATTGGGAAATTACATACATATATTATATGCGTGTACGTGTAAGTACGTGTATCAAATTGCCATTGTAAACAAATCGAAAATTTTTAAATTCAAACAATTTATGATTAAAGTAGCTACATACATTTATATACTCGTATATCTGGTATATTATACCACATTATACTTAGATTTATTTCAGATCGAGTATACCAAAATGTATTTATTCATTACATTCTTATTCAAAGTAAAAATTATTACGGTTGTCAATCAATCTACGTAAAAAATTATCAAAGCTGTCAATCAGAGCAAAAACAAAATCGAAATGAAAAAAAAAAAAATAATAATAAAAAACGCTATGCATTTCAGTGGTCATTGAACTTTGTCTTAAATAAATAAATATATCCACATGGCGAAGATCTAGATACACACTAGCAAATAAGTATAAATACAAATATATATTATTGAGAGAGTATGTTAGTATCGTCTATGTGTGGATAGTTATGTGAACTCTACGAATCTATTAAAAATGTACAACAAATATACATGTACAAATACAAACTCGTATAAATAAAAAAGTACCATACATACGAGTATTAGTATACAGTGACTCTCAATCAAAATCGTACAAAGATAAATTTCATATAAGTATTTTTGTCTCTCTATTGAAAAATAATAATCGTTATGTAATGTTGTTAATAATTAAATTCTAAAGTTATACAGCTTCCTTCAAAGAATCTATTGATGTTATTATTGAGGATTTTATAACTTGAGGGCAATTATACAGACACCAAAGTCTAATTACATATTAAGCCGTATGTTTTGAGTCATTGTATTGTTTATGCTTAAAATTACCAGCAAGACAAAATTTAGAAGCATTAGATTATCATCCAAAATTTATAAATATTTCCTTTTATTGATAATTTAATCAATAAATGTTAGATTATCCACTCCTATCGCCGACATTTAGCTCCAAATATTTATCAACCCACCACCGTGTTTGAATATAGGAAGCATATTCTTTGAACTGAACTCTTGATTCGTTTGTCTCCAATAATTAGCCCTTCCATCAGACCGAGCATGATTAAATATGCTTTCTACACTGCTCCAGAGGTCTTACTCCTTATTTGAAAAAGTTTTGGCGAATTTTCTTCTGTATGAATTAGTGTATGAATTTTTTCTAGTGACACGACTATTAATATATCCATATTTTCTCAATGCCCTTCTAACTGTTTTCTATAATTCTATAAATTTTTAAATATGTTTATAACACCTTAATAAATGATATATATTTATAACATTACATTTCGATTATTATTTTTCAATAGAGAGACAGACAAAAATATATGAAATTTATCTTTGTACGGTTTTGACTGAGAGTCACTGTATGTGCTGTGTAAAGCCTGTAAATGAAAATGAAAAAAAGTTCTTACAATCAGATCATTTTTATCTGAACAACTGATTCAATATGTGGATAAACATATATTTAGATTTTGAATTTATTATGTCAAAATGCGATATATGTATTTCTAACTGAATGTTATGTATAGTTTTAATTTTCTTATTGCATGCAACAATTCTTAATAATTTAACATATCAATTTAATTTGTTAGTCATCGTAATAAACTAATAAATTACACAGATAATGAAAAATTGATATGTCATCTGTAGAGGTATTTTTTTTACAAAAAAAAAAAAAAAAAAAAAAAAAAAAAAACTCAGTTTTTGTTTTAATTAATTTTGAATTTTAAAAGAAAAGCCTACACATCTGGAATATAAATATTTTAGATATAATATATACCTTTTGAAGATTTGATTCTTCCTCAATTATTCGTCATTTCATCTATCATTATCTAACGAAGACATTTAGGCATTTATTTTGATTGCATTAATTGACTACGGTCGTTCGGTTTATTTTTTCAACTTTGGTTCATAAATTTTGGTTTCATTTTAAAATTGAAAGGATTTGAATATTTCCCATAGGCATAAATGAAGCAGGTACACATAGTATTAGAGAAAATCAGTTATAATTTTACAAAAAGTTTTAATAAATTTTGAATTCCTTTTTACACATTTTCTTATTTTTAATAGAATAAAGTACTATTGAAGCTGTTTCATTTTTGGATTTTTTAAAAAAAAAATTAACTCACTATATCATGCATTCATACATAGGTAACTGGAAAATATAATCGTAATTATAATTCGTCAAGAATACAATATAAAAACACATAAATACATATATACGATGTACAGCTAACTAAACTATATATTTTGCTCTTTTACCTTATAATTTACTTTATATGAAAATGATAGAAATTTTTGTAAATTTACATCGTCAAATTAATGTTCAAATCTTATTTATTTTTTTTTTTTTGTAATAAAATAATATCACACCCAATGATGATATAGTGTTGATGATGATCATGATGATGATATAGCGAAGATGATGAAAGATTCAAAAAATTCTTTATCATATACTTGTATTGCTACTATAGATATTTTACACACAAGAAACATTTTTTTTACACAAAGAAATGTAAAAGAAAATTATTATAGGTTTAAAAACTTGAACCAAATGAAAAAATAAAATGATGTAAAAAAAAAATTAAAAAAATAACCGCACCATCAAAAATAGAAGAAATAAATTTGTTTTGCTGTACACTTTTCATTATAGCGTTAATACAGGAGTATATGTGAGTGCTATACTATGGCACTACAGAGTTTGTGGTATTATATAGTTGGAGTATTTTGGAATTAAATCAAAGACGTGATTGCATGGTTCAAAGAAATCAAGAAAAAGTTCAGCCGGGCATAAATACAATATGATTCGATGGAATCTAAATAGATGTACAGTACAGATAGGCAAATAGATAAATAAATGGATAAATACCTGTACTTGAATACGTGTTGAAGATAGAAGAAGTTTTTCATTCGTACGTATGTATTTTATTTTTTTCTTACTGTTAAATATATATACTCTTATGTATAAGTAGACATGATTTTTCATCAGTTTAATATTATCTATCTATCTTTACTATATCCAAGAATAAGAATAAAATACTAATATAAGTACAACTTGCCTAGAAATATATGAGCGGACCATCGCTGATTTACAGATTGTATGGATGTACTAGTATACATAAGACGAGTATTACATATTTATACTTACCTATGTATATTACTATTCATAGTTGGATGACTGTAAAAGAATAATTAGTTAGTTGCTATATAGAGTTGTGTGTTATATGTGTTATTGCAAAAAATAGTATAATGTTGTTGATTTTATTTACGATTAAAATATATTTTTCGCCACAAAACATTAATTCTAGTACAATTTACATACTCGTACTTTGTTCATACATTCATTGTACATTGTACGTATGCAATGTGTATCAAGTACACTCGTACATATTCTATACTATTACTACTTTTAATATATTACTTAGATTTTTACATGAATGCAAGTAGAACATAAGAATTTGTTGAAAATACTCGTATTGCACACGTTATGCTTTTCATTTCTGTGATATAATATCTTACAGATATAATCAGTCAAAATAACACCCTCATCATGATGAATTTGAAGCATAAAGAGAAAAATAAAAAAATCACAAATAAAAATACAAAACAAATTAAAATGAAATGAAATTCAACACTCTACAAAAAAGGTATACATATACTGCACAATATAATTCATCTTTTATTTTTGTTTTTTTGCTAATGCTATATATATGCGGTTTATGTACTACGATGATGTGTTATTACCGTGAACGTGATAGTGCATCTAATGCCAATGTCGCTTGATTACCTTGAGACCATCTATATATGTTATGTTTTTATATTTTATCTACACTATGTATGTATACGTATATGAAAACCTCGCTATTTAACTGATAATTTAAAGTGTACATATGTACGAACGTATGTACATTTACATAACTACATGCGAGTGTAGTATGTAAAAAGTTTCTGTTAATAGAGCACCACATGCCACATGGTATACTATAGAAATAGTAATTTATTTATGTATTTTTTATTATTATTTTTGTGTTTAATTTTTATGGTAGAAAGGTAAATTTAGAATAAAAAAAAAATTGAAATTATTTCAAGCATTAAGTCATTATGGTTTATGGTGCACAGTATATTTAGGCTTATAAAACTTATTATATGTAAGTATGTACGCTTATAAAACAATTCTTCTTTGCTTATATAGTATTTTTTCCGGATCGATAATACACTTCAATTTTTATTACATGTATGCATGGACAGACATACACACACAATATGAAAATTTTAAATAAATTTTGTTATGTAATACCTTGCTACTTTGGCAGACAGTTTTTTGTCAAATATAATTAAAAAAAATTAATATTCTTCAGATAATAAAATGTGATCAAGTTAATAAAAGCAATAATTGATCTGTATACAATGTACAAGCTTAGTAATAAATAATTGTCCTTTAATTATAATATTTGAAATTCATTTCGGTTGAAAAAAAATTCTTATTTGACAAATTGTTACTTTACTACTGTTAGTACTCGTATTTAATTGTTACTCCTAAAGTATCTGAATTTTGTCTTGCAAATTTATAAAATACAAACAATCACAATTTTCGGAATTCTCGCATACTAATTATCTTTTTTTTGTCCGTTACTCTAGTAAAGTGTAAAGTCACATCTGTTATAGAATGGAATTCCTTAAATACATAACAAATGATTACAGTCATTCATCTTCTACATTCATTGTAGTGACCAAACATAATTTATTTATTTTTCATTTTTTTTTTTTTTTTTTTGAAAGCATTACTCTCTCCAAATAACTTCACTTTTCAAAATTAGTAAAATCGCAATCGGTTAGTTAAAATTCATTCGTGTATAAATTATTTCTTTCAATATAAGTTGAATGTTTGATAATAAATTTCTAATAAATTCAAGGAAAATTAAATTAAACTTACAGTTTAAACTATAAATTTTATTTTCAAATATTTTAGTTAGTATAACAAAGGTTGCATATTTGAGACTGTGTACATACATACTCGTATATACACGCGTACGAGTGCATATTAAATTATACATTAACATGCAATTATATTGATTGATTTATGTTCGTTTATAATTTATGCAATTGCGCACTTACCTACATATTCGAAAATTTTTAAATGCAATCAGCTACTCTAAATGACCTAAATTCATAAATGCACCCGTTTTACCTGGTACCCTAGGTATAGTACAGTGCATTTTTATTCACTGCACACATTTAATGCATGTATGCTTATAATATTCGTATCTTAAGTTGTATGGAATTAGTAAACAGCATTACCGTTTTTTTTCTATTACAATTAGTAACGAGATATTTTTTTTCTGTTTGTGCACTCTCATTCATAATTAATATTTTTTCAGAATTTTTACTTTTTTACTAGAAGAGATGATAAAGTGTTCTCTTATGAACGGAAATATTATAATGTAATAGTAATGGACAATATCTAGCAAAACTACTAGTCAGATAGCTCCAACTGTCATATTGACACTTCACTTTTACTGTTATTACACATATGCACACAGCACAACACAACTGACTATAGTTATTAATTACTATACGGCTTTTTTATCGCTCCGCAAACCTCTATAGCTTTTTACTAGTTTACTAATTTGGATTGTAGTACAAGTGCAGTTGTGAGTGCAGTTGATTAGAAGATTTTTATTGAGAGAATATTGAAATTCTTCTAATGCAAATATGAATACGAATGTACTAAAATGTATTAATGAATTAGCAATAATATTGAGAGAAAAATTTTAAAAACGAAAATTTTTTTTCTCTTTTAATAAAATGAGTAACGTAAATTTTGTAAGAGTGATATTTTTGTTGAGAAATAATACATAGAAAATGTTTTGTTTTAGCGGCAACACTGTTGATAATATTATGAAGTTAGTTAAAAGAAAAATCATAATTTTTAACAATATTGCTTAATCATCCGAATAAGTATATACAATATCTAAGATGTTTTGTAATGGTCTAATGATTAACTGGATTGCCCACTTGGCCAAACAAATCATAACGATCATATACTTACTTATATTTTCTATATAAATAAAGAAATAAAAAAATATATTACAAATAGGTATTTAATATTCACCTTCAATACACATTGCTTATGTACGAGTTTGTATACATTGATTTTAATGTATATACCCTTAGTATATTATGTGTGTATACATTTTCATTTTTAAAGAAAAAAATAAAAAGAAATCAAATAAAAACTACACATTTTTAAAATTCATATTTATATATGAAAGCACATGCAAAAGTACCTATTTACAATGTATGCACATATTTGAATTATTCATATATTTAAAACAAAAACAATTCAACAATTTTAATCACTTGCATTTTCTAAGCATGTGTATAGTAAATGAAAAATGTAAAAAAAAATAATAAATAAATAAAATAAAAACTACAATCAGAAATCAATAAAATATAAAATATATTCAAGATAGGATAACGATTATAATTATAATGGCAAGTACATATGTACATATGTACATGCATGTATATAGTATTGCTAGTAATATTTTTTATTTAACAAAAAATGTTCATTTATAAATAATATTGAATGTAAGAGAAAAAGAAAATAAAAAATCTAGTAATATGGTAAAAAATAATAATGTGAAAAACGATACTGAACCTCTGCTATGGATGGTAATGATATTGTTTTCCGTTTTATTGTATTCCGTTTTATTATTTAAATATGTACATATATAAACTCATATCATTTTATGTATATAAAAAGGAATTTCATGGATACAATACACACAAATAAAGTACAACTGCTGTGAAGTAATAAATAAGCGCCACATGAGACAATACATGTTTTTGGAGTAGAACGTTTGTAGTAGAGGCGAATATTATTACAATGTAGATCAGACAGTCACTCATACTACATTTGTAAAACAGTGTAACACAAAAATTCTATTTACATACAAGTGCATATGTGATGAATTGATTTGTATAAAGATATATGATATGATGTTAAATTTAAACTAAAGATTCTTACATCTATCAATCAGTATATTTTATATCATATTTTATTTTATATATTCAATTTTATTTTCATTTAAATTCATAATTTTTCGCCGATTTTTTGGTGTAAAAAATTACATACATACATATCTCAGTTTCTCACCTTATGAGTATAATTCAATAAAATGGAACGGAAATCAAAAAACTATACCTTAACTACTATACAAAAATAAAATTTAATTATGATGCTGTTTTAAAATTTTGTTATTTACTGTAATCGATTGAAATAAAGGACCTCTTCTTTGTTGTATATTTTTTTTTTTGTAAAAATAAATATATGTATATGTATTTTAAATACGAAAAGTAAATATACAAAAATGAAATAAATAAATAAAAAATTTCTGGTTGAATTTCTTTTGTACAGATACAAACTTAAATACAATATGAAAAGCTTCAACATGCATTAAACGAAAGATATAAAACAAATTCACAAAAAAATATAAAAAATTAAAAATATAATAAAAATTGCAAAATAAAATTAACTTTAAAGAATGGTACAACTTCTTCTGCTTATTAGAGTATTTTCTTTATTTTTTGTTTTGTTCTTTATTTTATTCTTATTTTTACTTTCATACACAATTGTGGTTAGACATTGCAAATTGAAATTTATGACAAAAGTCTGTCTGACATAATGTTGCACATAAGTATATAGTGTCTATATTGTATACGTATGTGTGTGTTCCACAGTTTGCAGTGCAGGCTCTCTCTGTTAGTAAAAGCAAAAGTAACATAAAACCAAAACCAAAAAAAAAAAAAAAAATAATAAAAATAAAAATCAAAATAATAAACGACTGTATAAAAGAGAATAAAAAGTTGTTAAAATGTTGGTATAGTATAGATCTATGATGTCTTGTGTGTGCATGCAAGGTTTATAATATGATGTTTATATACAGACATAAATGTACATTTATGTATTAATATGTACTACAGGTATCTATTTAGTATGTAATATCTTTTATATCTGCTGTATGTTTAACTAACTATAAATATATTCATAACTAGTATATATACATATATATATACGTACAAATACATACAGATAAATGAAAGAAAAACTGAATAACTTTTGCTTTCGATTATGATAATAATTGAAGTCAACTTTTAGAATGTGATGTTATGTACCGTGTGTTATGTACATTAAATGAACACAGCCATACTCATACATAACATATAAACACATGCATTCATATCATATATTTGCACATACAAATAATATGTGTATGTATATATGTGTAGTATGTATGCTTGTACATGTAATATAGTATGTAATGAATATAAAAATGAAAATTTTTTTCATGCTACATTGAACAATAAAATTAGCAAAAAAAGAAAACAAAAAGGAAAAAAAAAATGATAATGAAAATCTTTAATTCTAATAAGAAAAACAGGATGTGCAACAGTGAACAAAAAGTTGAAAAAAAAGGATAAAATGATAATTGAAAGGTGCTGAATAGAATTATGATCATTAGAAATGGCAACAAATTAGAATAGATAGAAAGAAAAATAGAAAAATGATTAGAAATTACATTTGTACGTCATACATAAGTATACTCGTATGTTGATGTAAAAATTATAAGTGAAATGAATAAAAAATATTAAAAGGAAAAATAAGATAAATGTGACATTGATTTGAAGGTATTTGAAAAAATAAAAATAAAAGGAATGAACATTTTTAAATAATTTTTTTTATTAATATTCAATTTAAAATCGTATATCAGCATTAGGTTTGATGATTGTAAATAGATATAACAACCCAGCTAGTAGAGATCTCTTCTATTCATTGCTTGTAAATGTTTTTTAAGAATTTATTTATTTTTTTAATTGAAAACTAAAGAGCATTTTCCACAAACTTTTTTTTTATACTATTTTTTGGTACTATAACCAATATAACTTGTACTAGTCACATAAGTATGCATACATATTTTTCATTGTCAATTATTATCTAATGATGCATAATGTATAATTAAAAATTTTCAAGTCACATCACAGTTTTTGACTTGTTATTTTTTATGTTTTATTTTTATTTTATTTTTTTCACATTTCATAAGTAGACATTGTCAATAATATTCTCTATAGATTTAGTATAGGCATATGTACATAATATACATATATACATATCTAAGTGCATAAATATCGGTATATGTAAAAAAAAAATGCACATTTGTGTATTTCCATTAACCATTCATTATTTCATTGTATGATGTCTGTTAGAAGATTTGTATATACGAAATTGAATAAACCGATCGAAATGCAATAAAGATGTCAGTTGATGCAATCTTGACTTTTGAAGGTGCCTTTAAACTTCAAATAAGGTGATTTTAAAGTGTAGTACAGTATGTTTATATATAACAAACTTGGATTTAATACCATATATAAATATAGAATTGTTTACTATACACATATAAATGCATTTACATGTGCAACATACATTTGTAAATACATCGAAACTGATATTATATGTTCACAAGAATTTTTCACTTGTATCTGGTATTTCTTTTCAATTTTCAATTTGTTTTATTTACCGCTGATTAGAAATATTAAGATTTATAATATCATACATGTCCATATGTGCATATATTTAAATTTAGTACTTATTCATTTGCTATATACTCGTATACTCGGGCATTCAATTTGTGTTTATATTTTTCACAATGCAAATTTTTATACACTTAACATTGTACATTATATATGCAAGTAAGTTCATGTACATTTACATATAGTACTTTTATATTTTTTAGAGATGTACAAGAGAGGAGTTTTTTCAAGGTATGTTATTTATTTCGGATATGTTATACAAATGAAATACAATCAACAATACACATATTTTATGTACATATTATTTTGGGTAGGAATAGAGGTATGCATTGACATGAAGATTTGTTATCATAAAATATTTTTTGGTAATTTTTTTTTTATTATTTTTTCTTTATACACGTAACATATTTCTTTCATTTTTTTTTTGTTTTGTGTTGTGATCAATGATCTTCGAATATAGTGATCATCATATTCCCATTCAATATTAATCTCTATACCACCACATACCACATTATATCTATCGTAGAATTTATTTATTAACGAACATTCTTCGCTTACAATATACCAATACAGTATACGAAGTACAAGTGCAATATTTACGTATAGTTAGTTGCCCAGTATTGTACATGAATGCAATATATCTATTAAATGGCTGCCACGACTGGGGCAGTAACAGTAGCTCATTGAAGTGTGCTGAATTAAAATTAAAAAAAATTTTCATATCTTGTTACTAAAACAACATATTTTATGTATTTGAACTTTTCTCGCAAAAGTTTATTTTTTCCTTTTTCACTTGAACATCACTCATTTTTTTTTTTTCATAAAGTTCAATAATAATAAATAAATGTGTCCGGATATCTTATTTAAATGTAAATGAAATATGTATTAGATATGAAAAAAATTACCAGGAAATTGTTGAAGATCGTACATACTTACTTACATACATATTACGTAGCTGAACATATTTTTTTTCTTATTTTGTTTTATGTTGAAATTGGTTAAATGCTATATAGTTATATGTCGGCAATTTATTAAAAATGAAATTTAATAGAAAACTTTAAAAAACTTTTCTTTTTGTTTTTCTTTTTCATAATTCTGGTATGTAATCAAACATTTCTGAAAAATAAAAATAATTTTTCATGCTGTATCCTTATTACAGTATGCTCGTATATAGTTAACGTAAATCCATTCTTTTCATGCAGGTTAAAAACCAAAAAAAAAAAAAAGTGCAATCGAATTATTATATTCTATATCGTTCAGCAGAATAATTTGGATTTGAATGATCTGAGATCTAGATATCCATCATTATCAAATATCAAATAAATTTTAAATCGGTTACTGTGACTCCTTAATAAAAAATTTCTGAAAATGCAAAATAAAAAGAAGATAAATAACACATAACCACGATTATGATGATGATAACATATTTACTCGTTCTTACATATAGAGTACATGAATGTATAGTTACATGAATTTCTGTACCTATCTGCAACACGTTGCATATGCACTTATGGTTCTGTACCATCTTATTTTCAATCTATACATGTATGTATGTATGTGAAACGAAATTCTAACGAATGCAAAATTAAATGAAATTTCTTATGATCATTATCTTATACTATAGTATTCTTCAATGATCAGCTGTATTCATCCGAATCATCGTTTTTTCACTAAGAAACATCAGAGTCAGCAAAAGTTAAGTATAAAATTCGTCCGTGCAGCTCATACGTACATAAGAATACAACGATCATTTTCAATTCCTTAGAATTCGAAATCATATCATTGTTATCACTATTATTGTCAACGTTAATCATTATTGATTCACAACAATCACAGAAAAAACAAAAAAATAAAAATAAAAAAACATTTTTATATGTTATATCGTGATCAATGAAAATACAAAAGATACCATAGGTTTTATTTGGTTGATATAGCAGCCAACAAAAGCCAATACTGTTGATAGAACATTTAAGGATGAGCACATCATGTACAATTTACATGCACGAATACAACATGCATATACTCGTACATAATAAGTATACACAAATAAAGAATATCTACAGTTTTGTGCAATTCGAATAATTCAGAATTCAGATGTAATCATAAAATAAAAATTAAATTGTTTTCATTTTCAATTTCAGAATAAGGAATAATGTAAGTACTTAAAGGAAACAAAAAATAAAGAACTAAAAAAAAATTGAAAAATAAATAAGAAATGGTATATAGTCACGATTCATGGTTTCGTTGTCATCTTAGTTCGTTTTAAATTTTCTTTTCATTTTTTCTACAATATCATATCTTTGTGATGATTACAATTCCCAAAACAAAAAAACAAAAAAATGAAACACGGAAAGATTTTTGTCCTTTCATTTTCATAACGATAGTTTTACTTTACTTTTTCTTGTTGTTTATTTTTTCTTTTCAATGTTGTCCTAAACAGAAATACACAGAGAATAAAAAATACATGAAAAATATATAAAAATTCTTTATTTTTTTTTGATTGTTCAAAATATTGTCAATTTAATTTATATTTATCGTATATAGGATACTATAGAATAAAGATAGATACTTGTACATGTATGAATGTGTACACATATTATAGATAGATATACGTACATATATGAGTAAAATGATGTTCAATTCAAATCCCTGGTAATATTTGTAATATATGTTTCACTTCAGGATTTGATCTAATCGAATTGTAAAATTATTTTTACTTTGATTTTCTTCATTTTCTATATATTACATATATACGAGTATGTATGTTATGTATAAAATATGCAAATTATAACAATGATGTTGTTTTCATTTTGAATCAATTGTCTGTATTATGATATTATGCACATTATTGAAAAATAAATTGGTCTCTGTATAACAATGATTATAAAAAGAGAAATATGTAAGACGAAGGATTGACTCAAATATTTACTATACTCACACAGGAATTTGTAAGTGTGTACATGTATATATATATACACACACATACATTAATGTTTAATCATTTTAAGAATAGCGATACGGTTTACAAATATCACATTCATATTCATTTATGGATCAAATCGATTTATTATAAAAAATTTTTTTAAATGCAATTTTTTTCCAGTCGATTAAATTTGTCTCTAGAGAGAAGAAAAAAAGAATATGAAAAATGATAAAAGCGGAAAAAAAAACCAAAAAAAAACAAAAAAAGGAAACATAAAGGAAAAATAAAATCAAATACAAACACAAATTTATCTAAAAAATCTGCACACAATCGAAAACAGAAAAAACAAAAAATAAAAATTATGTAAATTAAACAATAGATTTATTAAACAGATTGATAATCAATTTATATGTGTACGTACGAATACTAATACAAGCATAAATCAGTTTTTTTGTTATTGTTAAATATGCACATTTTAAAATAGACTACATGTATAATGTATTGTATACAAGTGCAGTGTATTATATAGTACACCACAATCGGAATCGATTATCGGTTCAAATCATTTTATGCTAATCAATCGTGAAATAATGATTGAGCAAATCAATATTTTTCATTTTATACTTGTAGGAACATTACTCCATCACTAATAAATAAATGTAGGTATGCAAATTTAATTTATAAAAAATGAGGGAAAAAAAATGATCCTTTTATTTAGTTTTGATTTGAATTCAAATTTCAGGAAGGATGCATGTACATATTATGTAGATAAATTCGACATATACAAATGAATGATTATTAATAATTAATCAATTGATCGATATGCGAATTGATTAAGTTTTGTTTTTTAATTGTTAAAGACAATAATAGAAAAATGACACAAAACATATCAAAATCAAAATGAAAATTTAAATTGACTGTTATTGTGATGACATGAACACAACTCGTATATAATCGATAATATAGATATGATAATTTATTGTCATTTTTTTTCATTTGTAAAGATATACATAGATATCTAAATGAAATTTAAGCTTTATTTGTATTCTATTTACAATTTTAGTAGTTTATACTCAATTTGAATTTTTATTTCTTGAATTTAATATTAGATGTGACTATTTTCGGTTTTTCATTTTTGTTTTGTTGTAAAAAAATTTTTATATGTAATGGTTTGAATAATTAGCAAATTAAATATCATTTCACTCTAATAAAAAAAATTTTAACGATTCATACAGTCTATAGGGATTTATTTTATATCTCCTAAAATAAATATTAATCCAAAGTTCCCTCAGCTTTGAATAAGTATCAGTGGTATCAGCTTGCTGGGAAAAGCAGCTTGGAAATGCTGATAAATACTCTACTTGACAATACAAAGTACTACTAGTGCAATTGATCATTCCAATAATAGATCAATCTAAGCCATATATGCCTAATAGATAAAGATGATATACTCGATAGAATTTTGACGTTTGATCGTGACGTCACACAGTTAATGATATTACAATTAAAATTATATTTTGTGATGTTTTGATAATTTTGTACATTTTCACAATTTTTGGGTAAGTACGTAAAAAACATACATGATTTAAAAATGTATAAATCTATTATTTCATAATCTGAGGTCAAATTAATTAGAGTCCCTCAAAAAAAAAAAAAAAAAATACAACAACAAGAAAAAATGATTTTAATTTACAACTGCATATAAGTATTAATTATTATACATACAACATACTTACATACTATATATTAATATTTTCCTCGCATAAATATTTTGTGTATGCACCTATTGGATACAGAACAGCTATTATCAAACACCAATTCAATAATGAAATGATATGTCTTCAAATTGATTTTATTTATCTGAATGGTAATAAAGCATTATAATGCATATCTATATGTTGTCTTATTTCCATTTTTTTTATTTTTTTTTTATTATTTTTATTTGTGATTAATATTTGAATTCATCTAGCAATCCAACAACCACATCATACCATACCACCACCAACTGACAATAATTTAATATTCAATCGATTGCAATTAATAATTGTCTTCTGATACTATTAAGATTGCTTGTAAAGTAACACGTAACACTATATCCTTTCATTCAGTCAGTTAGGAGTATACTCGCAGGTATTCAGTCATGTATTTATTATTGCACTTTTTAATATGCATCTATCTGTATTTATGAAAAATGAATAAAAAATTAAAACTGCAACAGTACAGAAAATATATTTGCTTTACGTTCTCTATATAGTATTGCATCTGTGTTAAAATGAACTTGCTTTTTAAGTGTAAATTTCATACAAAGTCCATAGACATTCTGAAGAATTCTGAACGAATGTTAACCAATATCCATACCCGTATGTACATTTTTTCAATTTTTTTATATTCTTTTCCTTTTTTAACATTCCATTTTTTGTATTTTGTTCTTCATATCTTCTCTTTTAAACACATAAAGTAGATATTTTTTTCAATTAAAGATTTTATTGTGATGATAAAGATAATGAGGATATGATTTTTCCTTGTTACAACCCTAAAAAAATTATGTTACTTATAGAAAATCAACAGATAGTATTCCATGTATGCGCGCTCTCATGAATGCAAATATGTGCACATTTATGTATGAGCATTCCAATAATTGAATCTCAATGTCTACAAAATCTAGATAAGAATCAACATCGACAATCTTCCATGTTTCATTTTTTTTTCCAACACACAATCGATTTAAACAATATTTTAAGGTGTTCTTTATTAATGGTCTAAAAAATAAAAATTCCATTTTCATATTGCTTCTATGCCTCTGCTATAACACATGCTCCTAGCTCCTACCCTCGTATGAATAAATAGTGTGTACGTAAATACATATAGGTGGTTACTTCTTGTACTCATCATTGTACACCTAAAACTCAACAACTACTTAAGAATCTATAAATCCGTACTGATGCAGAAATAAATTGAATGAATATAATACAGTGGAAATATAAAAAAAAAAAAAAAACTGACAAATGAAAAATGAAACAAAAATTAAAATAATAATTATAATAATAATACGATAAACGAAAACATGACAAATTAATTCTCATAGAATTTAGAATGGAAATTAATTGTACACTACCATAAACTTATATTACAAGCTAGACGAGTATATTGTTTTTTATTCTCATATAAATACGAGTACAATATAATGTAGATGAAGTTAAAATGTCCGTGTAAAGTTTATTTTATTTAACGGTTGTTTTGTATGCTCTTATATACGTATTTTTATTTTGTTAGGATAACACAAAGGATATTCATATTAAAACGATGATGATGATGTGCATAATTTCTATATTGGAAATAGGTACGTTACGAATGCAACTAAATTCTATTGCATCATTATTTTGTAGATGAACAGAAAAATATGTAATTAATGCTTTCTTCTTCTTCTTTTGTATGTGTCCAGAAATAAAAAGAAAAATTAAAAAATTAAATCTGAAAATGAACAAAAATTCTTAAAAAAATCTACAATATATTCGTACAATACAGAAGAAATGATGATGATTCAAAGTTGAATGTCTGTTGTATCATTCACTTGTATATGTACTACTCTATATGTAAGCGAGTTCTGTAATAATGCATATGTACTATACTATTGAATATGCTGTGGTTCCTTATGTTTATCATAGAGGCAAATGTATTTGGCAGAATTTATTGTGCATATATGAGAATGAAAAAAATTTGCAAGATAAAAAATGAATTTGAAAAAGAAAAGGAATATGCATATACCAATAAGGATTTATATGTAGATATTATATTTTATGCTTTATATGAATATGAGGATAATGGATACCTTTAAATCTTCCATATATGCACATACATTTATGAGTACATTTACATTTATAACAAATAAGTAACGTTGTAAAATTACAACGGTCAGTTACAATAATAGTAATTCAAGCATTCTAGTATCTGAAAGAAGGATTCTGATTTGCAAGGCAACTAACAACTAAAAACGATCGAAATAAGAAAAAAAAAACCTTTCAAAATTCTACCATATGTACCTATCTGAATGAAAGATGAAGAGGCCTCAAAGGCAATTAATCTTTAAGGTGAATAATAAATCGATTCAATATCTGTAAAAATTTTTTTATTTTTTTTCTTTCAATTTTTATTCTGGATTTTGTACTATTCTGTTTTATTTTATCATTTTTCCATTTTCGATTGCTGTTGTTGTTGGTGCTATTGAATATTTAAAAACGTTTCTCAGAGTAAACCGAAACCGACGCTTCTTCTTCTTCTTGTTAGGTTCATTTACATTTCAGATTCAATCTACTCGTTTCGTATGTACATATGTACGTTATGTATACTATCAGAGGGTACCCTTCATTTCGGTATATACATATGTACATTCAAAACATCCTGTATAATGGTACTGCACATGAATATTTTTTTTTTCGATTTTATTTTATGTTTACTTAAATTTATTATTCGTTTATATTGGCTCTTTAGTGACTTTGCGGTTTATGCACATAACGATATAACATATAATACACATATACTTGTATGTTTAGGTATGCACATAATTATGTATGTGCCTACATTACTCGCATTACAATTTCATTTCGATATGATTTTTCCTTTTTCCGTTTTTTATCTTTGTAGATTTTGCTTGCAATTTTTATTTTTATCATTTTAATTTTCTTCTTCTTCATATTTCATCTAGAATCTTTTTAATGTATTTTTTTCTTATTTCTTTTTTGTCAATTTATTTTATTTTGCGTATTTATTTTATTATAATTTTTTTTTTTTTTCTAAAAAATATTGCCTCTGATATTATTGCATTGCAATATATGGAATTTATTGAAACCTCCAAGGAGTTGTTTAATTACTCATATGTGAATATTCTAAGTACATATTTTATATGAGTGTAAGTGTTTGTATATAAATTATTTTTTATTATGGTTGTATGGAGTATTTCTATATATATATAGCTGTGTGGTGTGTGTACATGTTCAATTTATATTTATACTCATGTACATATCTGCTCATACACATTCGAATATACATACTCATATATAAAAGTTCAAGGAGTAACTTTACTGACATTTGTGATTATTAATTATTCTGACTTTTTTGATTGATTGCAAATTGTATAAATGAATACCGATGCTGATGATGATTATGATGATGATGATGACGATGGTAATGGTATAATAGTTGCGTTCTATTCAAACCTCATATTTGTATATACAATAATTTCAATGATTTTTATGAACAAGTATCTCTACATGTACATAAGGTGCTCGTATGGATTTATATGAATAGTATATATTACACCCTGATTTATTATAGGCTCATATTTTCATACATACACATTCATATGTACACAATTTTGTTCGTAGATTTTTTATTACACTATAAATAAATTAAGAATATAACAAAATATAGAAAAGAAAGATAAAATAAAATATTATTTTAAATCTATATACGTATAATAACAACGAACCGCCAAACCGACATTTATTTACTATTCAACGTGCAGTTAACTAGAAAATTAAAAAAAAAATAGTGAAAAATATGTAAAAAATTAAATCAAGCTTGAAAAAAACATACATCCCTTCAGGATGTTCGCATGAATTTTAATACAAAACTCATTAGACATCATCGAGTAAATATTAATTAAATGTGTATGTATGTACATTCGTCCAAAATATCTTCTCTATTTATAGCTGTGTGCAAACGAAAATAAAGGATAAATATTCATTTCAAGTTTATTGAAAAATTACTTTACAGCTGTGTTTTGTATATATATAATATTTTGTGAAAAAGAAAAGATGATAAATAAACGTGAATACACGTAAAAAATAGTTATAATTATAGTTGTTATAGTCAAAATACACCTTTCAGTACTCCCTTTAAAACTAATATTAAGCGAAAATTGAACACAATATACGAATCTTTGAATTTATTAAATCAATATTTTTTAGATGATGCAAATAATGCTCGTTATATGAACATAAAGAAAAAATGAGAAATCACATTTGATTAACTTATAAAATTTAAAAAAAATATTTTACTGATCACTTATTTTTATATACATAGGTCTGCAATTTTAGCTATAAGTACGTGTACGTAATACGAACATGTCCTTTGCTTATAAATAAGTATCTATCAGTGTTGTATTTCAACAATATGCATACAGACTATAGGTGACAGACTACACGAATAATTATAATCAGAAGATAGGACATTGTCTACACGATAATTGCTGCTGTCATTTTTATAATCATCATATCGTTATGTTGTGATAATATGGGCATCTATATACAAACTCGTATGTTTGTATATCTATCTAATTTATATGCGAAAAATCTGAAGTTCTTATTTATTTACGTAATTTTATTATTTCTTTTTTAATTTTTTGTTTTTGATTTACTACTTATAAATTACTATAACTTGTGAATGGAATCTTGTATAATGGAAGGATGATCGTTATAAATAAACATTATCCAATAATCTTGTTAGATTTTTAAAAACAAAAACTTTGAATGTACATACTTAATATAACTAATATAAAAATAAATTCAGTCAACGTCAACGGCGAACGGTAATAAATGACAACGTGCAATATGTCAATGTCAGTTCCTGCTTTTTTGTATTTGTCTTTTGTTCATTATATGATATATAATATAAAATGAAAATAAAAACAACAAAACTGAAATAAAATTTCATAATCTTCATCATCGGTTGTTTAAATAAATTTTTCAAATTAATGTAGAATATGCGTAAGCGGTACAAGAATAAGAATAAAGTAATAAAAATTATAAGAATAAAATCAAAATATGTATGTACATACCTACATATGTAAAAGAAAACATGAAAAATATATAATTTGAAAAACATGACACATAATGAATATAAAAAACTATTGAACAAAAATAATAAACCAAAAGAGAATTATGAATATTTTTGTATTGTGTTTTATGTTTTGCTGAAATATGTATACCATCATCATCATATTCTATTTTTGAAAGGAATCCATTTTCAAACGAAAAATTTTTGTACAAAAATTATAATTTTTCCAATGGTGAAAGAATTAATGAAGGCATAAAAAACAATAAAGAAAATATTTTATACTATAATATACGAGTACTATATATACCTACTAGTATATTGGTAGTGGTATAAAATGTATAATGAATGCGCATAGTTAAACAGAATCTATGATTTGTTGTTTGTTGATTTTTAATAGCTTTAAAATGGCTTTAAGGGACTTGAATTCTTTATTTGATTTTTTGTTTTTGTTGTTTTGATTTTGAAAACATGGATTCAAAGTGCCATACAGAAAATTCTTTCTACAAAAAATAACAAAAATTAAAAATAGATGCAAAAATATAATATGAAAAATCGACTATAAGATGCATCTATTATTACATGATTTGTTGTACATATGTATGAGTGTTGTGTTGTTAGTGTTCGTTTATTGATTATTGTAAATGTTATTGTTGTTTTTGTTGTTGTTGTTGCTGTTGTCAAAGACATTTTTTATAGTCTAAAGTCTAAAACTTAGATTAGGTACCTTCGAGCACCTTCTAGTGTACATGATTATTGGCTGTTGTTCATTATTTCTTTTAGCAAGAAATAAGAAAATGTTAAGAAGTACATTTACGGACAAGCATAAGTATCAATATTATGTACCTATACTTATAGAATTGTGCACCTATGTAGATACAAAGGTATAGAACACAATTTCATGAATAAAGTTAAATAATCGCAGTATATACAACAGAATTTTGTTCATAAATTAAAATTTTCCAGTTTGAATTTTTTGAGCAACTGTATAGGTACTCTAGGTAGGTACATATACACATATTTGCATGGGATTTTTGCATAGATTTTCTTGTGATGTCTGCGCTTCCTTTATGAGTATATGTATGCAAAAATATATACCAAGTACAAGCTCTCATCAACATCTTTTATATTTGCATTTAAAAAAAAAATAAACAAAACATTTCAGATTTTCGCTTCAAACTTAAAAGATATAGTATTCATGCTATACCTACTTGCATTAACATACTATTATCTCTATCTCTGGGTATTTTCAATCTTTATAAAATTTCAATAAAAAGGCACTGAGCATATTTTTCAATATACATATATTATCTGAATTATGTTGACTAATTACTTTATGGGATATATGCAGATGATATTCACATTTTTTTTTGTGTTTGTTAAGAAGTATTTATACATA
The DNA here is from genome assembly GCA_951394055.1 of Villa cingulata. Taxonomy (NCBI): domain Eukaryota; kingdom Metazoa; phylum Arthropoda; class Insecta; order Diptera; family Bombyliidae; genus Villa; species Villa cingulata. Next base: position 4,231,356 of record OX596020.1, on the reverse strand, counting down.
TACTGGTATGGTCTTAAGTACAATATATTCAATTACCAATATTTAAAATGAATTTTAAATTGAATTTTAAGTGAACAATATTGAAGGAAAAATTATTCACACATTTCAATTGGAAAAAAAAAAAAAATAAAATAAAAAAAATTCGATAATAAAAATTAAACAAAACAACGTTCAGAAAGGAAGTGCAAAAAATAAAAAAGTAAATTTGATAATTTTTTTTTTCAGATATGGGTATCCACATATTATATTCGTATATATACGTACGTATGGTCATACATATGCTAGTAGATGCAAATAATTATATATGAGTATGTAAATAAATTTCGATGTAATAATATTAAAGTAAAATGCGATTAGTTGTAAATGGGTGGACATGAGACTTAAATGCATGCCATCGTGTCGTGAATTAATCAAATCGCTGCACGCATTCAATGAAAATTTACTTATTGTTATGGATGTGTATATGTAAACGTAGCAGATATACGGATGTACAAACTATATATTACGTACATACATTATACATTTAGATACATACATTTATGTATGTAAATATTTTTACGTTATACAAAATGATTATGCGTGTTATATGTGCATATACATATACATACTTACATATAATGTATATTTTGGTTGCATTAAAGGTAAAATTAGCCGTTGGTCGTTTAACTATTGGCGCCATCAAAAATGTTATAAGTAATAAGTGTACATATGTATGTATGTATACATGTTATGTACATTACATACTCCCCTAGTTCAATGTTGATATGTTAACAAACTAAGTCGATTGGTTTTACCGCAATTAAATAAACTAAGTGACTATTAAATTATGACAGATTGTACTCGTATTTACATACATATATATGTATATAAATCTAAACATACATAATGAAAATTTATACTCGAATATTTGTGATAGATAAATTCATATCATGTACTATATAGTATCTCTACTTATTGATTATATAACTATGTATTAATAATATGTTTATGTGCAAAATTCAGTTTAAAGGGAACATGATTGAATTGAACTTTGAAAACTAATCAAAAGAAAAAAATATTAAAATTTATCATTAAATAACGATATTTATAGTGTATCCATAATGTAATAAAATAGGAAAACGCATCTCAAGATCACAATAATATGTCTGTCTATTCTATAGCATACATTTAGCTGTATCATTCTGACCTTAATGTCTAGCTTTTAATGCTTTTAGTAACGTAAAATAAACTTACTGATAAAATATTGCATAATGGCCATTTTTATGGATTCGTCATTTTGTTTTGTTTTATTTTTTTGAAATAGAGTTCAAATATCAAAGTTCCGGTATTACACAACAGATTTAATCGTGGTGATTAAAAATTATACATATCATATATGTATTTGTAAATGTATTAATATAGGAAATTTGTCAAATTCGGATTTAAAATTGAAAACTACCAACAATTTATTTTTAGGGTTAAAATATTTTCTTTTTTTTCTACTGTTTTATTGTACATTGTACAAATATTTAAGCTAATAAATGTGCACATCAAATCAATAATTTATATCTAAATAAATCAATAAACCAAAAATAACATTCAATAAAAAAATTATTTTAATTGAAAAATCAATTTCCGAGAAAGTTACAAAAGTATATTTATTCGCGTATAAATTTTATGTTGATTGAATCCCGCATACTAATGAAGTTCAAGTTTGTTTATATTAAAGGTTAAGTTGTTTTTAAGAGTGCATGCATGCATATATGTACACTGTTACATACGATGTATAATGATTCAATAATGTTCAAAATAAAGATATAAAAATATGCATGTATATGAGAAAATCGATATCGAAATATAATAAAAGAGAAAGACTGTTGTATATCATGTTGAATTAAAAAAAAAAATCACTTTAGCAGAAAATTTAAAAAGAAAATGTATCCTATACAGATTTACATATCATTTCAAGATTTTGATAAAATAATTTATATTTATTTTTTGATTGTACTTTTTCAATTCAATTCACAATTAAATTGAGTTTATTTAAATTCATTTATTGTACAAAGATTATATATTTCATATTTATTACGATTGTGCATACATATACTATAATAATAATGTACATATTCGCATATAGTGGTGTATTATATATATATATAGTATATATAATTTACAGTAATTCATACTCATGAACAAATTTTAATTTTATATCATCATATTCAGCATATAATAATTCTAAAACTCAGCTTGATATTTCAATTGTAGATATACGTAAAACAAAAATGATTTGTATTTTATTTGTTTTATATATGAAATTTTAAAAGAAAATCTAAAAAATGATTTCAAAGTCAAGAAAATTACTGTGTTGAATAATAAAAGATAAATGCTAGTTAAATATGTATATGAAAAAGTAAAACATAAATAAAAAGACAATTTAAATTGTATACTATTTTATAAATTTTTTCAAAAGATACGATATGAGTTTAGTGTTTACTTACGAAATATGAATTTTTTAAAAGGAAAAAAATATCGCACCACATAGAAATTTTTTTACACACCACATATTTGCATATTATTTGATATTATATTTCAAAGGTGCCATATATGTCATTTTTGTATATAATGTGCTTACAAACAAGTACATTTTATCCAAAACTCTATATACAAAGTAGTACTGTAGACGATTTTTATATATTTAAATGTATGAAACTGTGTTACAGTACATATCTAACATGTAAAGTATACAATATAGACACTGATTTGTGTATATACTTGAGTTACAAGAATGTATGCAGGTGTAGGTTAAAAAAAATCAAGAAAAAAAATTCAACTATTCAAAATATATGATTTTCTCTATTTCACATAGCAATTTATATGTATTTACTTTAATTCTTATTTTGTTTTTAATTTTCTTTGTTTTCTAGAATAATATGTGCGTTTATATAATATATATTACAGTGCGTGTATATGTACATGGAATTGTAACTATAATAAAATTTATGATTGTTATCGGATACGGTGATTTATTCTGACATTTTGATATCGATATGTGATGATTTAGAGACCAATAATCGAAAAGGCATATACATATATATATATAAAATACACATACATACACATTGTATGTGTGTATGTAAATCTCTACAAATGAACTTCTATATCGGAATAATACAAATGAAAACGAAAAAAAATATTACAATGAATACATAAGTAAACGAACAATATATATATCCTTCATCGCACATATTTGCATATTACTTTTAACATTATGTATAATTGTGTACGTACGGAAATGTGTGATATTTTTCATTTGAGTGCAGTTTTGTACAATAAATACTTAGTACATAGACTGTCTAAAAAGTTTCTAGCCTCGGCATGAAGATTACAGTTCTCGTCGAACTCATTTTGTTACGACATGCCTTGTAAGATGATTGCGAAAATTATAGCCATTTTGGACGCTTCTTTGTTGCTCATTTTTGTTACTCAGTATCAATGTTTTTTGTGAAAATGGAAAAAAACGAATCCCGTCTCAGGTCTCACACTTCAGCGGCTGCCATGGTAAAAGTTCATGTACCCGAATTTGAATTGATTGATCATCCACCGTATTCACCTGGTGATTTTTTCCTGTTTCCTAGACTCAAATGTTGGTGTTGGCTCAGAAGACAGAAGTTTATCAAACGAAGAAGTCATCGTATATGTAACATAGAATCATATTTTGTAAATTAAGATGAAAACTATTATTTAGAGTGGTTAAAAGAATGGGAGTATCGCTAAAAAATGTATACACTTAATAGAAGATAATATTGAAAAATAAAACATAATTATAATTAAAACAGAAACTTTTCAGACTATCCTCGTATATATTGTATTTTGACCAGAGAACAAGATGGCACAAACTAGATAAATGCTCTGAATTCTCTATACTTCAGTTTTTTTTTTCATTTTTTATTTAAAAATATGTACAACCGAAACTTGAGAATAATCTATGAAAAAATATCTTTCAAAATATACACATTTCGAATATACACGTGCATATTTGTACGTGAATAATAGATATGTAAATATAGATGGATTTATATATATACAATTTTAACAATTTTCAATTAAATTGAAATGCAATTCACAAGTTGTATATGAGCACATGCATACACATAACACAAACAACAAAAATATAAATAAATGTAAGATGAAAAAACGAAAATTTTTTGTATATTATATACTTTATGGAAATGTATAAACTAAGAAATGATATTACTACACTATGCATGAGTTTTTGTACATATTCACAAGTAAGAGCTTTTAAATATAAATTCAATATTGATAAAAATACATATATACGTATACATTATACATATACGGAGAATAGGAGTATATGCAGATATTCAAAGAAAGAATTTTAAATGAAAATTATTTTATCCACCTAGCACTTTTTATTTTGTTTATTTTTTTGGTTTTTTTTTTCTTGATACATATTGAAATTAGACACGATACTAAAGATTATATAAGTAAATACTCGTATATATATTCTGTATAATCTGTCTACGACGTCTACAATTCATATTTGCAGTATGCGAGTACACTAATGTATTCTGTAGTCGAATGAAACAGTCGCGCAAAAACCTTCAAATATAATGTACGTACGTTTAACGTACGAACACTTTGATTAGACAATTTTTTGCTAGAACTCAGAGTAATTCAAATTCAACATTCAGTAATAAAACAAAATTGTTTGAAATTCGTAATCTTTTTTGAAAATTTAAATTAATATTCCAACTAAATTATTATTGATATTTTAAATGAAATATTGTTATTGAACAAACATTCAAAATTGTTATTCATATAATGTTTAATTTTCAGTGATATAATATTTTTGAAAAAAAAAAATAATTATCTACTAAAGGTTTACAGTTAATTTTCTGCATCACTATACATAACACTTAATAAATTTATTAGATATACGAATATGTACATATGTACGTACGTAATTGTATCACAATATCTGTCTGTATATGAGCAAATAAAATTTACATACATGCACATAGATCTTAGTATATGTATGCAGACGCAGAGAAGACAAATTGATTCTAACTTTATTTGGAAAGCTTTTAATAAAATTGTTATCTATGGTTAGAATCAAAACAAATTGATTTATTCGAATACAATTATTATACACATTTGATAGTATCTTAAAAGTATGCATTTACATATTCTTGCAACTATGTATGCATGTTAGATCATTCCTGTTCCTTTTTATTGTCAGCATTTTCTTGTAGAATTTTTACTTTTTCATTAGAACAAAATAATATAGTTAATGGTTGAATTATAACTACATATATGTACACATTGTACACATATTGCGGGTATGAATTTTATTTTATGATGTTGGAAAAATGTTAATTCTGGTAAAGTGTAGAAAAATAAATATATAAAGTTATATTTGTTTGGTAAATGTTTACTTTATGGTACACACACTAGGAAGGGTATCTAATGATGAGGGATGGTAGGGGCAAGTCCCCTGACTGCACATTGGGTGTCAAACCTTGGTGGACGGACCTATAATTAATTTTATGTATAGAATTATATCTATATTGTACAAATTTGAAAATTATTTTTTACTTGGTATTTTGTTAACATATCCGGGCGAGACTAGTTGAGCTGTTGACATGATTTATTAGCGAAATTTTAAGGTAGTTTTCTCCTCTACAAAATTACAATAATATGTACATATTACAAAATTAAAAATTTAAAAAAAAATTGTTGGAAAATTTGCACGAATTATGTATTTCAGTAGCTCAAAGTTCCAGAGATATTAACAAAAACCGAAGTACTTAATTAATAGTAATTGAAAAATTCACCCAAGGATATCGTTCAAACGACGTTCAACTGTAAACTTATACTTAAAGTATTACATAGTTAAATTGGTAATAAAATAACATTAAATAATCTAACCTTTACCCTAATATCAGACCAAAAAGATAAAAAAAAAACACATATCTAATAAATATTTATTAACTTATGAAGAGTTGAATTATCCGTATGTTCATTATACAAGCACATATTTATATTCATATAATACATCCATACCTAAATAGTATGTGAACGAATATTTATATACTCTAATACATTACAGACTACAGAGTGAGCACAAAAAGTATATAAATTATTATCTAATCTATAAATTTATCTTTTAATTTTTTTTTTTTTTATTTTTTTATTGTTGAATGATGACAATTTTTAATACCTACATCATACTTCACACAGTTTACATAACGGTAAAATTGTAGGTATATTATATATTTTTATTTTTATTCTTCTTCATTATTATTATTATTATTTTTTTTTCGTATTTGTTTAATTTCTTTTCGGAATAATCATTAATCATTCGCCCACTTCAACTTAAAAAATGCGATTTAAGGAAGAGAAATTACCACTATTATGATTATTGCTTTAACGATTATTTATTTATAATTTTTTTTAATTTTGTTGTTGTTGTAATTTTTGTCATAGTAAGTACTCAGACTCAAAGTAATAATGGTAATAAGGTAATGTAAGATGTAAGTGTTCATAAAGTATGATGGTGTTATCAAGAAACGGCAGCAAAAAGTATCTTATATGTATGTAGGTTAGGTACTATGGATTATAATCCATTCATTTTATTATAATCCATATGCGGATGAACTTGTATAGAGATAGACATGCCTTGTTATGAAAATCAGCGTTACCGTTTTGATAATTTTCTACTAAAAGTCAAGAATAGTAAATTTAAAAAAAAAATATTTATAAAACTTAATACAGTTTTGTACTATCTTCGGAGCTAATAATATTTATAATAATTCATTATTTATTTTGTGTATTTTCTACTAAAAGAGGGAATAAATGAATTGATTATTAGTGACAGTACTTGATAAAGAATGAACTTATTAATTACCAGAAGAACCAATGCACTCTTACTACGTAACATATCTACTACCACGTTGTCGTTTTGAATCTATTGCCTCTACTTACTGTACGGACAAATTTCACTTTCAATAGAGTATAAAAATAAGGTGTGCAAATTGTAAATTGGAATTTCTCTTTTCCAATAATTTCTTTTTTTTTTCGCATTTTTATTGAGGTAGTGAATAAATTTTTTTTTTTTTTAAATATAAATCTTATATAAATATGATGGTGAATCAATTATAAAATAAATTCTAAAATTGAATTAAACTAAAATTTCGTTTGAGCGGTAATACTGATTACGAACTTAAAAGTACATACAATATGTACATACATACTATACACATATACTCCTCTTCCAACAACGATAACTACTTATTGCTATTAATGTCATTTAATTTATATGGTTTGTAATAAAATATTTTTCACCCATATACTCTTAATCGTATTCTTATTCAAATCTAAAATTGCCTGAAAATAGAAATAATTTCAAATCAAAACTCATCATAGGTGACAAGAAATTTCAATTAACATTTAAATTGGTCGTCGGCATAAGATTTCAATCTTTTATTATAGTACTCGCATTAGGTATTAGGTATTAGGTACTATACGTTTGTACTACTAAGTACATGTATTATTTTTCAAAATACATAAATTGAATGAGAGAAAAAAATCATAACCATTTAGTTTTCACAGTAGTTAAAATGATTGCATATCAAATTTTATATACTATGTAGTTGCAAAACGACAAATGAATAGTTCTTTAATGAAATTGATCTGATGATTTCATTTTGCTTTTTTCTTTTTGAATATTAGATTAGCAAACAATGTAACTAATTCATGCATGAATATAAAACTTTCTTTATATGATGTGCTATAACTTCAATAAGATCTCTATAGGTCTTTAGTCGTACTTAGTACACTTTAAACAAAGTCATAAATGGACGACAAATAATGATGCATAATTCACGTTATTTTGATTTACTTTGTCTGTGAATGTATTTAATTTATTCATAAAAAAAAAAAAAAAACAATAAATAAATAAATAAAACAGAAGTAACAAAAAATACTGCAGAAAACGAATGAAAATCTTGTGTATATCTATACATACCATTAAATAGATTTTTATGATTAATATGTGATGGGCAACATATGCATACATACATATATAAGTATGCACGATTCGTATCTCATATGAATATATATGTACACGAGTATATGTTTGTTTTAATAATAATAATGATTCCAATGAAGTCAATAAAGAATTATTGTGATCATTTATACCTTTGATACCTTCATTTTATCTTTATTTAAATGAAATACACAGTTAGAAAATACTGTATTATATATACATGTACAAACATCAATTACCGCATTTATAATTGATTTTCTTTCGTCTATGAATACATAAGTGTTAGATACCATAAGCAGAATTATAAATTGAAAACGTTAATGATGCATCTAGTGTAATATGTATACTATTTTCAGAAATTGAAGTCAGTACAGGCAAGATAGGTCAGACAGCAAAGACAGACTCAAGTCAGACGGGCAAGATCCCAACGTTTGTATAAATCTGTCTCGTGTGTGGGGTGATCAGATCTCAATTTCAATCAAGACAGAGATATATTCTTCAGAATTTCCTACAAAATATTATATGTGAAGTTATCAGAAACTCATCGGGTAACTTTTTCCATAAGCACAATACTGACTTCGATTTCTGAAAATAGTATTAATGCACCATATGTTACTCTGACTCTTCATAAGTCATATATCAATTATCCAGTCAATGTGATATAAGAGAACATGCGCATGCATATTTATTTATGTAAATATGAAACTCAATTAAATATTTATATTATTCAGATATTATTATTATTTTTTCTTTGAATTTACGATACATATTAATTACCAAATACAAGTACATTCATGAGTATATATATGGGTAATACGATTCGTAGATATTTTCTTATCTTATTCTGTCATGTACAAAATAAAATTTAAAAATAAGTAAACTTCATATTAAAATACGAGTATTTGTATCTTTATCGACATTGACATACATACACTTACATAAATATACTCGTATATACATATATGTAAAATTTCAAGTCAAAAGTTACATTTTTAAATTTAATCTGCAATATACTCAATTTTAAAATATGAAATCCATTTTTTTACTTAATAATATATTATGTTTTATTTTCAATATACTAGAATACTTCATGTTGCTTATCAAATTAAATCTAGCGTTACAGTTAAATCACTGAATTCATACATTAATGTTACCTGATGTACATGCATCTCCCATATTTTTAGATTTTACTAATGTCACATTCTTACAAAGGATATATATAAGTTCATAAATACTATAAACGTAGATAAGTAAATACATACTTGCACAAATAAAAAATGAAGTAGATGAAAAATAAAACAAAAAACAAATACATATATATTATATATTCTTAGATGAATAAATAATAAAATTTTTTTTTCTTTTTGACAATAATTATAGAAAAATTATTGTCGTCGGTACCTTTTATTTTAGATATGTATACTCGTATGTAGGTATATATATACTGGTAGAATATGTATATGGGGATGTGATAAACAAAAAAAAAAAATAATTAAAATCTTATCATTTTTAGATTATTATTTTCAACATTCATACACGCATATAAAGATTTGTGATGACAATCGTGGTTCTATACATTGATAGTCAGCTAGTATGATTTAATTTCAAAAATATCAAGAATGAAATTAAAAAAAAAATAATAATAATTATAATAAAATATTGTATCCAGATAAAAAATTTAATTACAAAAAAATGAAATTGATTTTAAATAATAAATACATTTCGATTTATTGTTAAGAAGCTGTTGCCATTAAAGAAGGTGATTCAAAAATTTAAATACATATGTACATATTCGCAGTGAAATTTTTTAATTTATGTACTACAGCATTGATATTATATGTAAGTATATTATGTACATATGTATTATATTAATTGCACTAATTACTATATTGCTATTATTAACTTTCTGTTCAAAACTCAAATAAAATTTCATCGAAAATTCTTCAGAGATAGCTATTCGACAGATACAAAGTTATTCTTCAGCACAATCGATTTTTGGTTAGCAGTTTTCTATCTGTCTATGAATAATTGTTTATCGCTGCTGCTTCATGTAATATTGCTTTATTGGGGTGCGTCCCATTCAGTTCCATTTTATTTTTATTATTAGTTGAGGATTTTGTAATTTTCTTGGTACCCTGTAAATTATAAATAAATACGTACATACATTATAATATTAAAGATGGTTATAACCACTGATTACAAATTTATCGTTTATCGTTTATTAAAGATATTATAATAGATAAAGCTCAAATTAATATACGAGTACCATATTTACATATAAGAGAATTCTGTAAACTGAAGAATATATGCGGATAAATGACTTCGTTATCGTAACTATGAAGATAAGTATTCACACATATACGAGTATATACAAAAATTAATACTGATGTGATGTTTTCGATATGCTGATCATGTAATGTGATGATCATAATGCGATGATCTTGCAAGTTATATGAACGAGTACATATTATGTACTATTATAGATGAAACAATGAACAAAAAAATATCAATTTAAAATTTATATTCATTTCATTTTTTTTTATTTTTGCTGTAGATACATGAAAATATTTTCATTTGACTGAAAATCATATAAAATTAAATAAATATAAAAATATTTTTGTGTATCGCTTTATTCATATGTGGATAGGTACTCTTATAAGTACGAGTATAGGTATTTATCATTTGTATTTTCGAATGGGGTTCCGAAAAGGTGTCACCTCCGATCCAAATCAAATCCAAGGCAAATCTTTCAGAAGTTATTAGCAAAAATAGAGTTTTGGCAAAAAAATTAAATTTCAAATTATGGCCGATACGGTGTGATGCGCCAAAAAAGACGAGGATCTCGTGCTTTACTTTAGGCCGAAAGGATATTCTGTGGACAAAATTTCAAGAGGATCAGAGCTGACACCTTTTCGGAACTCCAGTCGTATTTTCTTATTGTGGTTACTATTTGTAGTCTCTATACATATACTACATATTTATCATATTAATGCACATGCGTACAAAAATTTTATACAACATTACGCGATATTATTAAGTTAAGCGTAAATTATCTATATAACAAAATATTAATGAGCGATCACTTTTTATCAAGATATCAATTGTATTTCATTTTCATGCGTATATAAATGTATTAATGGTATATATATACTCACATAAATATCTTCATATAGAAAAGACTCATGCTCATAAATGAATAATAAATATATTTAAAAATATATGAAAAAAAAAATAAATTAATAAAATAAAATTTGCCAATAAGTAAGTGAACATAAATAAATTTATTTATAATCTGGGAATAATGCATAAATGAATGTAATGATTAGTGATAGTCAATTTATGCTACATAAATGTATGTGTACTCAGTACTCGTATACATACGCACTAATATACTATAATATCATAGTCTATGATAATGTCATAAGTACATACATACATAAAATTTTGTGATATACACATACTGATATAATTTATTTACGATTTAAAAATAAACAAAAATATAAAAATGAAGCAGATAAAATTGAAAAATCAAACATAAAAAATCTTCAAACAAATCAAGAAAAAAAAATAATACATATATGTTTAAGATATGAGATTGTGCAAAAAAATTGTTAAATTTTAATATGAGTACGAATATATTATCTTTAATCAAAGTGTTTTTATTGTCTTTAATGCATTTTAATTTCTTTATGCTTCATACACATACCATATGCATATTTTTGCAGTTGGACACCATCATCATAATCATATGCTCGATGTATGTATTTAACATTCCAATATTAAATTTTTCTTATTTCTCATTATTTCAATTTGAATAAATTACAAATAAAACAAAACAAATTAAAAACTAGGTGTAATTTTCCTTTTCTTTTATAATTGCAATTTTATATGGCATGTTATAAAAATCAATTTAAAAAACACGACTATAAAATATACATACGTACACGTATAAGTATACAGATATTTTAATACTTTTTATATAATATTTAATTATTGAATATAAATTATACAAGTGAAATTTTATTTTATTATTATTTTTTCAAAATAAAATAATAAAAAATAAAATTAAAACACTAAAATCAATAGAAATTTATTTTGTTTTTGTTTTAATTAAAAAATTGTTGTTATCGCATAAGTAAGTATGCTTCCATATTTTCATGTACGTAACATAAAAATGTAAAACATTATGCCTACATACTTTTGTATTTTTCCTATTATTTTTTTTTTTTCAAGACAAAATTAAACGATTCTGTACTCTACATACTCGTACTTACTTGAACATGCAATTATTATCAATATTCAGAATATTATGTATGTACATCAACAAGATTCATAAATTTTACACTTGAAATTCTTAATTTTTTTACCATAACTTTACTACAATCAAAACAAAATAATAAAAACTGTATTAAAAATCAAATAAATTAAGTTAAAAAAAATGATTAAATAAATTCATGAAAATAAAAATAAAATTTATAGGAAGAGTTTGTTTTCTTTCAAAGGAATTTGTATATACATGGCAGATAGTAGATACAAGTACTGCAGCTTACTGCACATCTCCAACCTTTCCTTTTTATATTAGACGATTATAATGTATGTATATTGGTATGTAGTGTATTATCTGTGGTAATATCTTATCTAAGTTTTAAGGTGTAATTTCATGTATGTATAACATTATACTTGTTATACATATAAATAATTAGTATACATATCTATGTATATAGAAATATACATGGGTTTGTGTAAATATTGTATATGATCATATAGTTTTTTTAATGTTTAGCATTTTTCCTGATTGTTTTTACATCCTTTCCTGTCTAGATAAATTATTACCAATTATATTTCATCATTTTTATGCTCTTATTTTATATGAATGTATGTTTGTATTTTTGTTATTATACATACCAAACTTATATTATGATAGTTGATCGCATTTTTAGTCCTTTACTGTTTACTTTTTCTTTCAAGCCATAATTTAAATTTATGTTAATTTTGTTGTACTTAAAATGAGAAAAAAGAAAAGAAAAAAAAAACAAAACCCTATAACCTGTACATAAATTTACTATGAATGTACATACGTATGTTATGTATGTATGTGTTGTACATACAATTTTAAGTTTGTGAGTTGCTCATCTTTGGCTTTACTTTTTATATATGTTTTAATTTTTTTTTTTTTTTTTTTTTTCGTAATTTACTTTCTGTTTGCTTTATTATGTTTGTTACATATAAAACAGAAATTTTAATAAGTGTTAACAACGCTTTGGTAATTTACATAAAATTTTTCTAACGTATACGCGAGCACAAAAATAGAAGAATTACACGAGTATATGCAATGTAGTATACCATATAGAGTTGTGGTTGAATGTAGTTGTACACTCACATATAAAATGTAGGGTGTTTATTTAAAGTGTAAATATACATGAATGTATATCGATAATAATGAAACGGATGAATGCATATGAATTTACAAATAATGCGTTCTTATAATAGGATCTTATTTTGCATGTATACTCCTCTTACATGGAATTGTACAATTTATTTCGTGGAAAACTTAGTAGTAGAAGAAAAATAGAAAAAAAAAATGAAACATTTTTCTGTTGATTACAGTTCACGATAAATAACTGAAATAGATGTTTGAACAGAACATATTCAATATTACTTATGGTAACGTACTAGCATGTACTAGTGTATCCTTTTCATATCTTTGACATTTTCAAGTTAACTGAAAAACCTTAAATTTTATTGAATTAGTTGTGTTGTATAGATATGATGTATGATTAAGTACGTACAATATATATTCTTGATTACCTTACGTATACATTATCATTTTTCGTTTTTTGTCTATATTTCTCACTTTAATTTTCACCTCACATACACGATGATTTCGATGATGTTTTCAATGAAGTTTGCAAGTTTTATTTATTTATTTAATTTTTTTTGTTGTATACATTCAAGTATTTATATATATTAGACAGAGTGTCTGACATTATCTTTTAGAAAATCTTTTGTAATAGACATTTAATTTGTAAAATATATTCGAGTATTTTATATGGTACATACGAGTAAGAAACTAACATGTATGCATACATGTATAAATATAGATATACATATAAACATTTAAAAAACGAAATTTATGCATCAGATTTTCATTTATATCTTGTACATTAATAGGATCGTAATGGTAATGTATGCACTTCACTTCATATGCATTTATGTATTGGTAACTATGCACATCATATAAAGCTGTACTTTGGTAAGTACTGTATACACCTATACCTGCAAAAATGAAGTTGTTACATTATTACAAAGACAACATAATTTACATACTTTGATGAACGACTTTTAAGATATTTTGACCGTGTGTTACTAAATTAAAAAGATTTATAGTTTATAGGTTATAGTTTTGGAACTTTGGTTATAGAGTGTTTACCATATTTTATAGTTTTTTAAGTGTCAATTACTAAATTTTATATTTTAACGAAAAAAATAAAACAAAAAAAAATGAAATGAAACGAAATAAGAAAAAATTGTTTAAAATCTTTTCATTAATTTTCATTTATTCCTTTTGTCATTTGATGAAGTATGCCAATGTCAAGCACGACGTCAATGTCAATACCTCCAAGTTGAATGAAAAAAGATTTATGCATACTCTCAACTCGTCTACATACATATAATGTATCTTTTATTTATTTTTTTTTTTTTTGATTCTATATACAATAAACAGTTTTTAATTTTCTGGAATTCTGATATTAAAATTCATTTTGTGATAAGAAGTTTGATGTTAGGTATACGAAACGTAATTTATATGCGGTGTATCGATATATTATATGATTAGAAATAAATTCAAAATGACAATCAAAATCCTAAAACAGAAATTATATGTATAGGTATATTAATTAATTGATTGTCTGTTTTTCTGATAATTTTTTTTTAAATAACTAGAAAAAGTTTTATGTATACCTGAATGGATTGGAAGATTTTTCCAAAGTACTATATGTAAATTTGTTGCTATTTTTATATTTATTAATTTATTTCTTTATTTTAGATAAATTTTGTGATTTATAACTTCTTCTATATACACGTATATAGGAGTATACTGAGGTGCTATATGGGATGTGGTATAGATATGTACGAAAAATTATAGAAAACTTAAGAAAATTCACAACACAGAACATAGGTAGCTATCATAAAATTCCGACTTTTTTTTTTGTTTCACTTGTATTGCTAAATGTCAATTGTGATTTATAATACAATTCGAAAAAGAATTGAAAATCAAAAATAAAAACAAAACTTATTATTTCTATAATGATGATAGGAATATTAAAAAGATGTTCTTGAAGGTGTTTAGAATAGTAAATGGAATTATTATTTAGTGTGCATAAATGTGCATAATCTATAGAAGTAAATATGTGTATATATGTATATGCATGTGTACAGTAATTTACAATAAATAAAATCGATTATGTAAAAAAATTATTGAATCACTAAAGAAGAATCCAAAAATATAATCGATAATGCCAATCAATTCTGTAGATACATGTATGAGAAATTCTATCTGCAGATAAATAATAATTGGAAAATTTTTTAATTGAATTCGAATGATCAAAGAACAAAATTACTTTTATGTTATTTTCCAGCGTTTTCGAATTTATTAAAAATGAAATGATCAAATGTATAAATTCTAACCGCAACTATTCATAAACAAACGACCATATAACATACACATATGAAATGTACATATTCATATTAGATGGGAATGCAATCGAATCATATATTAATGTAGACAAATTTGAATTTTTATTATTTCATTCTACTGAGAAAAAAAAATTAATTAGATGTTTCATTCAACCGACAACAAATAAATTTCCACTAGAATTTTGATTTATTAAATAAAAATTAATAATTTCATTATAAATATAATATAATTTAAATTTATTTTCTTTTATATCTATACTGTACATATACATATATACATATTTCGTTTTTTTCTACTTTTATTTTTTCTTTATTTTTTTTTATTTCGCTTTAACTATTTATTTCTTACCTTTATAACAGTTCTCTCAAAAAAAAGGGTTCTGTTAGGTAAAGTTTTTTTTTTTCAAAATTATAAAATATTCTAATTTCAAATACTTAGTTCAAGAATAATTTTGTTATTTTCAAATTCCAATTTGTTTTTAAATCTAGATTTTTTCCGATTCAATATGGAAAGAAATATGATTTTATAATTTTTCTATAATTAAAATTTATTAGTTTCTTATTAGATTTTCTAATTAATATTTTTATAATTTTTTTTTTATTAATGTGATAAATGAAACACTATTATTAATTGTATAATAATATAAATTTAAAATATTTTAAAATATATGTATATATTTTCATTTGCATAGAATTTTTATTAAGTAGATAAGGTACATGTACATTCAAATATTTATATTTCAGTATAAGTTCGATTATTAAGGTAATTCATTTTTTACTTATACTTACTTATGTATGTAAGTATCTATGTGCTATTCGAGTTCGAGTGTTATTCGTTATCAAAAAAAAAAAAAAAATTGAATTCTAACATTCTGGAAAATTTTTGTTTTTGTTATTAAGTAAAATTTATTAATACTCGTAAAATGTCTCAGCTAACTTTAAAGATATTTTTATAGAACATTTTATTTGTAAGTACTTGGTCTAAATATAAAGCAAAGAAATGACATCGTCGTTCGCTTGTATATTCATGTATTTATTCTATCAAAGTTTAATTTCTAATTATACGGTACTTCTACTTAGACGGTAAAGTAATTAGTTTAACTGAGAGTGCTGAGAGACTTTCAAACTTACGATTTTTCAATCAATAACTTTGCATTAAATTCATAATGAATAAATATACAGGAATACAAAAATGATTGTGAAAATTCAAAAAAAAAAAAATCCTTAACTTTAATGTTATAATCGAAAATCATTTGTTGTCTCGTTAAATTGTAAATTATGATAGTCCTGATCGTAAATCAAAAAAAATGAAAATTACGATAGAATTCTAACACCATTTTAAAATATTAAATGTAAATTATTAAAAATTATATATGCGTTTTGAATATTATATTCAGCTGTAAAATTCTATGTTTGTGTATATTATATACAACCGTATAGCGTATACATATGTGGTAAATCATATTTTTCGAAAGGATATGTGTGTACGCACATATGCGATAAAAATAAATATAGATACCATATTTATGTATAGGTATACAAATAACAAACCCATATTAATAAAATATGATTCATTATAGATTTTCTTGTGATTTTTATTTTTCATCTTTTTTCTTTACTATTTTTTTTTTTTTGCTTCATACATAAATTAAAACGATACATCATAAACTGCATGATATATTTATTTATTTATTTGAATACATACGAGTATATATATATGTACGACTATACGAATATTCTACCATGTATCCAAGTATCTGTTATATATTTTTAGTAAAATTGTGTATTATATACATATGTAGTTATATACTGCAGACTCATGTGTAAATTATGTGATATATGCATTCACATACGTACTTACATACATATGTACATATCGAGACAAAAGTACTTTACATTTAATACACAGACTGCGTAAGTTTTAGAACACACAAACTAATAATATCGTAAATCACATACTTCTTAGATTACCATTATATTATGTATACGTATCAAAGTAAATTACCAATATAAATAGGTGTACTAAGCTAAGAAATATAGAATGAAATGAATTGTACAATAAATGAAAATAAGTAGAAAATAATACTAATATGTACATCATCATTATATATTCTTGGTATACATATATGTATGTACATATAATTCGTATTCACTTACATTTTTGTTCAAATTTCATATTTTCATTATTTATTTTCTATATATATATTTTTTTTTCTATCTGCATAAGTTCTACAATTTCTTTTTCTTTATAATACGAGTTTATCTATATGAATAGATATTCTATTCTGCTCGTAAATGTGTATATGAATAGAGATATAGTTAGTTTTTATATATATTACCTCCCATTGTGCATTTAAATAATAATATTAAACGAATTGAATTTCGACCATTAAAAAAGAATTTAGATAGAGTAATGCACATTTTCTGCAACACATTATACATACAGAATCAAATCAATGAATTGCATATTATACAAAAAAAAAAAAAAAAAAAAACAAAAATAGATAAATTTTTAAAAAAGAAAATAATAAAAAAATAAATGAAATAAAATCATTTTATTTCATTCGTATATAACAGATAACCAACCATTATATTCGCGTATATTTGAAAATGTATATATAATAATTGTAAATTTGTACGTACATACGATAGACTTGTGGTTTTCTTAATTTTTGTTTTTTGTTTTGTTTTTTCTTTCAATTTTATTTTATAACAAATCTATCTATTTAAATACCGCATTTAAGTCATTATTGCGTATGCATAAATTACATGCATAATTCTGTTAAACCATACGAGATTTTATGATTATGTAGACTCGATTTATTATGTGTATAGAACCATCGTAATATATGTACGAGTATAATCGTATATAAAAAAAAATAAAAATAAATTGTAGAAAAACCAAAATAAATACAAGTGAATCTTTAACTATCCAATCTGCTCTGTGATATTGTACATATGTGTAATTGGTTTTATGCCACTTTATATACTATATATATATGTATATACACAGCAAGTCAAATTCGAATATAATTTAGAAGTAATATACAAGATATGATATGTATTATTTTATCATATATGTATGTATACATCTTTTATTATCATGTAAACATCGACATTCATAAAAATTCAGTTTGACCTTTCCACTGTGTAATCATGATGGGAGACTCCCTTTAATATTTTTTTTTATTATATTTCTTCCATTTTTTTTTTCTTTTTGCTTTAAAAATTTATATTTTTGTTTCAAATATATGCATATGTAGTTGGATATTAAAAATGTATGCATATATGTGTAATAAAATATGAACGAAGCTGATTGCAAATGATTTAAAAATATTTTTTTAACATTGATTAGTTTTTCAATAAAATATAGTGTGTAGTTTTTTATTTAAAATTTTTCGCTATTCAATATTTTATATCTTATTCTTATTCTTATTCTCCTTCTTTTTATTTTATATATAATATATACTATCTATACGTAAATTATGCACTTACAACATTAACATATACTCGTATATGTACATGCTGTCGTCTATATGAAGGAATCCTGTGCCTGTCATTATATGATCAGTCAGCTTTTTTTAAAATTTATATTTCACATCGATTTGAAAAAATTTCATGCGAAAATCTATAAAATGACCATCATCATCATTATAGTTATCGTCAGCATCATCATCATCATCATCATCATCATCATCGTTGTCGTTATGTATCGTTATTGCAATATTATTGAACACCATATACTGTATATATGTGAATAATTAGATAGACAGATAGATTTTAGATGAATAGATAGGGAGTAGATAGATGAAGGTACTTAAAATTTTTACACGTTTACAACAATATTGTTGTTGGTATCTCTTATTTTTTTTTTGTTAATATTATTATTATCCTTGTATACAGATAATTAAACATTTGAATGTCACATATATTTTTCAATATTTTCTTCTTTGAACATTTATTGATGTATCATTAATTTTTAAATGCAATTTTAAATATAAAAAATTTATTACAGCGGTCATAAATATTGTGATTGGTTTTTGTTGTTGTTGTTGTTATTTTGAATTTGTTTTTATATACAAGTATACAAGTTTTTTACGTTTATACATACTACTACATATTTTACTACTTATATTATCGTACTTATGGATATCATTTAAGACCATATTAAAATCAAATTTAAATAAATTTTTTTTTTTTTTCTTAAATTTGTTCTATAGTAGATAAATTTCCATGCCTACCAGAATTACAATATAAAATCCACAAATTTACAATATAACTACAATACATGTAATGAATGAAAATTAGAAATTATATTATTGATGGTAGGTACACAATATATTAAAGTCAATTGTCTATTATATTTTCCGCTAAAATTGCTTATTATTAATATCCAAATAAAACGATATACTCGTATATTCATAATTCAATATGTTATACTCGTCGTAATTAATAAATTCCTTTTTATCATGTTTGCATTGTGTAATAGAATTCCAATTTATCTATGTATCTGTACATATAATCAACTGAACGAATGAACAGATTCATTTAACTATCTAGTCTATGATTTAACTAAGTAATCAATTTAATTCTGAGTGAATGATTGATTAATTACTTTACATTAAATAATTACATATACAAATGTACATATTGCGAATTACCAACAATTGAATTATATGTACTCGTACATGCGCTACTTCATGCTTATAAGTTAGTGAAATTTATAATTGAATTTTGATCTACTTCCACATTTACTATACTCATGTATGTATATATTATTCGTCGGTTTTTTTTTTTTTTTGTAGTTACATAACGTAATAAAACACAGAGGTTATATTACACAGAGGAAGAAAATAAAAAAAAACTCATTAATGAAAAAATATGGACGAAAAATTTTTTCAAATTTCACTTTTAAAAATTTTCAAATTTTAATACATATTTTGCGTGCAACACCTCAACCTCAACTTAACTATACGAAAATTTCTATTCAAAACGATAGAAAGTATACACAATGTACGTCCATATATTGTATGAAAACAAAACTAATGGAAAATTTTTAATTAAATTCCTGAACAAATTAATTACCTTTACCTAATTAGAGTTTGTTTTTTGTTTTTATAAACTTTAAATATTTTTATGTTATTTTTGTATAAATTATCATATCCCTGTAGCCTATACTCATACTATCGTAATTGAATTAATAATAATATATAATTTTTTCTAAATATTTTTTTCCTATCATCATTATATAAACAACAAAAATAACATTATGAACAAAAAATGAAATTGAAACTAAAACAAATAAGTAAATAGAATATGGAAAAAAAATTAAATAATTTCTTCAAAATATATCCATCTTCTGATTATAGTAGAAAAATACAAAGTAAACATACTATAGAAAACGAATACAAGTGAACTAATTAGATATGTGTGCTTGTTTTAAGTGCATACATGAAAGATCTACAAATAGGCAGACGTAGACATACCTTACAATTACAACGATATGAATACGAAACGAATATTAGTGGTAAATAAACTTTATCAGAAGATAACAATTATTTCTAATTCCGAAATCTTTGAAGGTCTTAACAAAAGTAAAAGAAGATACGATGCGATACGATATAAAAACGATTGAATTTTATCTACTGAAGCACTTAACTCAACTGAAGAATGATTGAAGATACTCCACTCCAATCTCCAAACTCCAACTCTATGAATATGCCATGCCATCATATAGAATGGATCATGAATCATGAGATGATCATAGCATGATGGAGGATGGAGTCGGTGTCGGTCTCGGTGTCAGTGATCGTTGTATTGTGCTGTGCTGTCGATAAATCTAAGAGTAACTTTAAATTTACCTTTAAGACTTTAAGAGATCCACTCGTACAGATAAACATATAAGCACGAATTTTATTTATAATCTGAATCTCTTATTCATACATACGGCTTCAGCTATACATAATGTTCACGATCACGACGATTCAGTTATGTGGTGATAGCATACATAGTTAACTTACCTTGATTTTTAATCTTTACTTGCATATTAAGCCTTTCTTGGTATCAGCGATCATTGTATCATCAGTATAATAAGGCTCTTTTTATTATACGAATAAAAAGTTGAAGTTTTCGAAATTTTCATTCAGAGAAATAAAGTTTCAAATTCGTACGATCATTACATATTAGAGAAGGATTTTAAAGTTTAGCAAATTCATTTTCATTTTTTGACTACATTACATATTTTCATTTTCGTTTTTTATTATTTTCATTTACTTCGGTATAATTATTCGTTTATGTTTAGATGTTGATTTTCGAAAAAATAAAAAACTTTAAACTTCTTATACTTTAGGCGAAAATAAAATACTCGAGTATCTTATAGGCAAGTTATATACACTGAAAATTTTATCTAGTCGTGGTCGTGGATTTTCAACGGATTTTTCATTCTTTTCAGAATGATCAGTCCAAGAAGTAGGTAGTTTTTTTTATAAGAAGAAGGTTTAAGTAAAATAACATAAAATTGAAAATTTAGTTAGGTATGGCCCGTCAGCCAAAACGGTCGGCTTTTGGGCTGACAATAAATTCTCTAACAAATAATCAATATACGTTATTACGAATTATTCTATTGATATCAACGAATTTTCTAATTAATTTAGTTCGATCCGACGATAATATTTTAAATAATAATAATAATAATAATTTTAGTGGTAATAGTAATTACATAATAAATTTAAATAGTAATTATAGTGGTAATAATTTAGCAACCGTAAATACTAATACCAATAATAGCAATAACACTGCCGGTACAAATCAGCAATTATTACAACAGCAACTGCAACAACAGCAGCAGCAGCAACAACAACAACCAAAATTTGGTGATCGTTTATTACCGCGTAATAGACAATTTAATGGATCAATAAATCAAACAGTCGGTGCTACTGTTCAAAATAGTTTTAAACAAAATAGCCTAAGTAAAATACTAGATAGTTTTAATAGTAATATAAATAATAATAATAGTATAAATAATATAAATCATTTTTTAAATAGTTCAAGTGTTGTAAATACTATAAACAATAATAATAATAATTTTTATGATGATCGTATGATAAGTGATAATTTAAATCATTTTCACGTTACGCAAAACGATAAAAATGATGACAGTAACGATGATGGTGATAGTGATGGCGATGTCATCGATTATAACAGATCTAAATCAAATTCAATAAAATATTTTTCAAATAATAGTAGTGATCATAATAATCGTAATAATCGTCATTATGATGATAGCAATTTATGGTGGATTAGTGATCATCGTCGTAGCAATAAAATCGGTAGTAGAAGTGGAATGATAGGTAGTAATAATAATAGTAATAGTAGTAGTGGTATTAGTGGTAGTAATAGTAATAGTCACAGTGGTATGTCATCATCATTATCATCATCAGATGATGATAACCAAGAAGATGAATTCGATGCGATTGTACATGATGTTGTTGTTATTCCATCGGTTATTGGGGATCAGCAACATCAGGAATTACGGCGACGTAACGATTATGACATTGATCGTA
The DNA here is from genome assembly GCA_951394055.1 of Villa cingulata. Lineage (NCBI taxonomy): Eukaryota > Metazoa > Arthropoda > Insecta > Diptera > Bombyliidae > Villa > Villa cingulata. The sequence goes on along the minus strand of OX596020.1, from coordinate 4,208,052 downwards.
ATTATATTATAGATCATATGAATACGAATGTATCGAAAGCAGATCGTTTGATCGAAATGTCAACAGAATTTTTCATTATACCAACATCGACAGCGATAAATCCACAAGATATCGCTAATCAGCATCACCAACAATCAAGAAATTTTAATGATCAACAGCAACAACAGCAGAATATTCGAAGTGGTGTTATAACACCACGGCCAGTTTTGATTTTAGGATCAAGAAATCCAACAACAACAAATAATTTGTCAGTAACACCACCATCAATCATTACTAGTTCAATTCATATGGATGGATTACGTAAAGAACCGTGGGTAGTACCAGTTTTAGTTTTTGCTTCACTTTCAATGATTCTGATGGCTGCATTCGAAATATTCGTTTTGTTCAAAGCATGGAGAACATCACCATCCAGACGTCATTTATTTCTTGGACAAATGCTATTATTGGGATTATTTGCATGTGCCGGCCTTGGTGCCGTTCTATCAGCAAATCCAACAATTCTATCATGTGCCACTGTACGTTTTGGAGTAGGTGTAGCATATGCATTAGTATTCGCTGCATTATTAGTTAAATGTGTTTTTTTAATAAGTTTAAATGGTGGTGTCTATTTACCAGCACCGTATCAAGGACTTTTATTATTATTTGCCGTTCTAATACAAGTAGCTATAGGTGCCCAATGGCTAATGACACAGCCACCAGATATTCACACGTTAACCGTACCGATAGGACCCAATATCGATAATAAATTCTCAATGTTGATTACATCAACGGATATACAGCGTGTACAGGGTACAACAGTGATATCATTATGTAAAACTCAATTTTCTGAATTTCTATTATCGTTAGTCTACGTGGTATTTTTAATTATATTTGTAACGGTATTAGCAATTAAATCACGTGGTATACGTGATAATTACCGTGAATCAACGTATATCGGTTTAGCAATCGGTGGTGCAATACCAATATGGTTAGGATGGACATTGTGTGGTTTAGCTGTTGCTGATCGTCATAAAGATGCGTGTATTGCATTCGGTTTAATAGCAACATCATCGACAGTATTTTTAGTTATGTTTATGCCAAAGGGTAGGCAATTAGCAGCAATGGGTAAAGAAGGATTATATGTTGAGGATCGTGAAGATCAATTTAGTTCATTAAGTCGTGCTGGTTCCGGATATTCACCATCATTTTTTCATTTTAAACCAATCAAATATGGTGTTATGGGACATAATATGCAAAACTCAACAACGAATACTACAAATTTGAATGGTGGAATTGTTGGCGGTGGCTGTAATACCGGAAATAGTGTTAAACATCAAAATAATGGAGTAACATTAGGAGGAGGTAAGTGCACCACTCTTGATTATTTTTTTAGTTTTTTAATTTCAATTTTGTTTTTCTGCAATTAGAAATTTGAAATTAATAAATTCATATAATAACATTCTGAATAACTTTTTCGAATTTTATAATATTTATGTAATACAATTTATGTTAAATCTATATATCTATGTGCAATGATTGTTATGTGATAAAATATGCAATTAGTCATTGCATTGATCAAAAATACAAATGCAATACATAATTTATATACATTGCTGTAAATAACTTATAGTAGCATTATAACCGTAATAATAATAATAATTAAATTCTAATTTAATGTACTGTATTTAAAATTAAATTTATAATACGTGTACATAAGTACACGTATAAGTATATAACGAAGATCGAAGTGTAAATGTGTGATAATATTTAAAATGATAATGAAAAGCGCAGCTGGTATTCATTTTATAATCTTACAATGTTGGTCCATTGACCAGTTTTCTGCTTATAGGCAACCATACATATATAAGTATGCATTTATATTTTAAATGATCATTTCATATACTGCGAGTATACCTATGGTGAAAATATTAAAATGTATGTAAAATCAAAATTTTCACTTATTAAGAAGCGACTTTCTTAAAGGTCATCAATGGTACAATACTGTATTTATTGTACATACAATAATCGTACATTAGCCCAAAACAACAATATATACAAGTAAAAATTGTATACAAAATATTTAAATACCTATTTTTGTATACAAACATATGGCTTATAAAGAAAACATTTAAAATGAAATGATGTTGATGATTATTATTGTGGAAAGATGTTTTCATTTCTTTTCTTCAAAAACAAAAAAATATAAATAAAATTATTTATTTTTTTTTTGAAAAACTTTTTATAAACTTTATACAAAAAAAATATTAAACTCTGATAAAAGTTACATACCTACGCGTATGTATATATCATCCTATAATACCCACCATGTCTATATTTGTATATGCGGTTGTTATGAGATGACTTTGAAAATGAAAAGTAAAGTAATGACGAAAAATTTGGTGTTTGGTACTCGTTGTTATACCGTATATACATACATATGTTTTAGATGCTGTGAGAAGAATTTCACTTATATTTACATTCATTTATATAAATAATTTTTTTTAAAAACTTCCACACACTACATACGTATGTAATATAATATAAGCTATAAGATAAGGTAGTTAGTTATAAATACAAAACAAAACGATGACCTTTTTTTGTATATTTTCTTTAACTCATTTAAATTCGTGCATTTAAATAGCAGCAAATAATATTATCTATATTTGTATGTGTGTTGTGTATGTAATAAAATAAAATAAAGTCACTATATAAAAGTATCATCGGTCTTTGGCTTTTTATTTTGTTTATTTTGACGGACTTACACTTTCTTTTCAATGAAAATCCATTACTTTACCATATAGAACAATATTTATGCATATCTTTTATGAGCTATGAGTATGCACAAAAGTATGTACATAATAACGTGTGTTTTATAATAAACGTTTGTATACTAATTTAAAGAAGAATAATGTTAGCTCTTTTTCAAAAAATAACAACTACAACAACAAAATAAAATAAATAAATAAAAATGAAAATAAAAATGCATATTAAGCTTTATAACGGGTTAATAACATGACTTCAATATAGCAACTACTATCAACTAAACTTCGTTACATACGCAAATATATGTATACAATCATAAAATATACAAAATTATGTGAATGCATATACGTATGAATTTTCCAATAGTTATTATTATATGTTATATGCTCAGATTCAGATATATAGTACCGTAGTACTTAGATACCAAACAATTCTGTATATTTTATAGATACATTTATGTACAAAATTTACATTATGTGTATTTCATATGAATTCATACATACAACTTATGTACAACTTGTATTCGTATATTTATGTGCATATTGTAGGAAACGATTGAATGACTGTTTTATAGTGACTGCTGTTGCTATGTGCAAAATGAATGCATTCATATTATACGTAATAGTACCACTTTGTATGGTTCTATATTATGTGTATGTACATAAAATAAATGATTTTCTGATTATTCATTCATTACACTTACACCTGGTCTTCAAATAAGTATGTATGTATATATACATAGATGTATAGGTATTGCATATATTATATATATACATATATGTGTATATGTAGATAACTTGTCTATTATAAACATATTCTTCTCTATATAAATTTATCTACGAATAAAAATAAATAGATTGCATACAAACATATGTGCATTGAGCTCGATGTAAAGAAATAAGATTTTATTTAAATTTTGTAAAATAAAAATTTAAAAATTAAGAAATTACGAAGAAAAATATACATTCTCTTACACATGAATGTATTTCATATAAATTTGTACAAATTTTTGTAAAATAATAATGTAAATACATATATTGAATGGAAATATACGTATATAATATTGTATTTTATTTTGGGAAAATTTTCCTTTTCACTTTGACTCGATACTTACAAATACACACATAGATACCAAATTCAGCTGGTACCTATACTACTTCGACAAAAAAATAAAAAAAAATGAAAATGGAAATAAAACCTAGAGAAATTTAAAATAATGTAAATTTGGGATCATCCCAAAAGAGACAACAAAGATCATTTAATTTTCAAATTATTAATTCATTTCTAATACACATCCACATTCTTGTACAATAAATATAAATTAAACTTTGATAAATTAACAAATCCGAAATCAAACCTATATGACTTTCTTATTTTACTTGAATGAAAACTATATTTATGTACATATGTATTTTAAAAATATGAAAACAATTTTCATAACTTTTCGAAGTCTTCCAAAGTTATACTTATGTATTTGAATAAAATTGAAATGAACTCTGAATGAAAAACTGTATACAAATGAACATGAAAAAATATATAAAAATGAACACAATAATTAAAATTCGTGAAATGAGCAAAAATAATATCTATATAACGATACCTATATCGAACACGATCAATTTATGATTATGACTACTAGAATTGAAAGTTGTAAATGATAAATCAAACTTGTAGAACTCACTCAAAGTGCTTCCACTGAATAAATTCAATAATAAATCGAATTAACAACAAATAAAATCTCATCGTATACGTGTACATACATACTCGTATATTCTATATTTTTCTACATATTTATTGAAATGTGAAATTTTTTGAGAAATTTCCAACTAAATAAAAATAAACATTTAACAAGAAGTAATAAAAGAAATTCTTGTATGACACGCGTATACGTGATAATTTTTCATTTACATTTCTCTTCAATTTCTACATTTTTCCGTCTAAAAAATGAAATAGAAAATTAACGACAAAATTACAAAATATTTTTTTTTTCTTATAAAAATTTTGTAAACACAATAAATAGAGGTAATTAATTTATTATTTCGTGTTAGTTAGTATGCAATAAGACAACGATAACAACATATCTACTAAAAATGTCAAAAAAATTTTCTTACCTTTTCCTCAAATCAAATAATAAAAAAAAAAAAAAGATGAAATGAAATAATACATAAATGTGCATGAGTGTCTAATAAAACAAAAAAATTTTCTGTTTTTATATTTTATTTCCGAAAATAAGAAAAGTTTACAGACAGCCCCCCAGACGGACTAAAATGACCAAAGTTTTATGCTACTTAGTGCTCGTATCTCGTATACATATAACATACTTCTGTGGATATAAGATTCGTAAACGTTCATCATTATCATTTTTTATAGCGAACCATACAGAAATTCATTAATTTGTCACGTTTCTAAAGCATTCAAATGAAAACACAAAAAAATTAAAAGAAAAACAAGAAATAAAACATAAAAAAAAAACTTTTTTTTACATTAAATTTCTTAATGTTGTGAGATTTTATTTTCTTTTTACTTTCTATTCATTTTTTTCAAATTTTACATTTTTTTTTTCTGCGGATGATTTATAGCGTTATGTGATAGTATTTAATGAGTTTACTCGGAGGTTCTGTTCATCAGTGTTTTCTAATTGATCATTTTTTAATCAGATCTATAGCTATAAATTAAAAAGGAGTGTACCTACCTATATAACAGTTAATTTTCTTATTGTAAAAGAAAAAAATTTTGTCGAAAAAATAATAATAATTTATCGATTTTCTTAATTTGTGTATTATTCTGTTCTTATTTTTACTGTATTCGTATCGGATATATAGTGAGGAACAATGAGAAGTTTTCAAATTTTCATAACAATTTTTACACTTATATGTTCAACGGCTGTAAGTTAATTGAAAAATATATTTTTTTTTTTCATAAAACTAATTTAATCTAAAAATGTTCCAATATTCGTTCTAAATATTTTCGTGTACCTATCTAATTTCTTTTTTTTTTTACAAATTTGTAGTTAGGAAACATAAAATTACCTAAGGAGAAATATAAAAGTATTGAATTTGAATCAGATGACCACAATAATTACAAATCAGATTCTTCATCCTCTGAAGAAATTGAACCGATTCCAACAAAAACGATTACAAATATACCACGAACATTGGTTATTCCACAGTTTCCTCTGTCCTATCATCATCAGCAATATCCAATTAATTTGCCACCATGGTCTTCACATCATTTACCAGCAGTTATTTCGAGACCAGCTATTGTGATACCAGCACCAGCACCAGCACCACATAAAATCGTTATCCATGAACAAACTAAACCACTAGAAGTCAATACGAAAGGAACAAATGTGGAAGTTACACATCCGAAACTTTTGGTTAATGCAAAACCGATCATTGTTGTACGTAAGCCAGAAACAGTTGTCACACCAATTTTAATTCATAAACAATTACCACCCATAAAAGTTCGTCAATTGTTTGTAAAACAAATCCAGCCAGTTAAAAAAATTCTAATACAAAAAGCTATCGATACAAACGTTAAGGAAACTGAATGGACAAAAGGTGGCTCAAAATTTGTAGAACCATGCACGTAAATTTGAAAATGGAAAGACAGTAATTCTGTATACTTTTTGTAGGATAAGATCTTAGAAAATTTTTTAGTTAATGATGTGATACCTATAGATTTATCAATTAATAAAATTTTGTAAATAAAATTGATAAAAGTGATATAAAAATTGTAAAATTTTCTTTGAAATATTTTCTTCAATTCAACATTTACAAAATTGTTTTAGATCCTTATTCGAAATTCACAAGATTTTCAATCAAATTATCTTCGTTGTTTTGTTGACTTTTATTTTATTACCATTAAATCCATCAAAAGTATAGTGTTTCATTTTAGATGTTATATGAAAGTCTCTAGTCTTTATAATGATCAACCACAATCATCTGTATTATGATGAACATTCTAAAAACTTAACTTCTTTGATGTCGATCATCGATGTCATTTCCATCTACACCATTAATTTAGTTTGCATCATAAAGTGGTTTTTGCAAATTTCATTCAAAATTCTAGTAGCTGTGCTCCTCGTTTCTATATAAAGTTCATAAAAATGATACTCAAAAAAAAAAAATAAATTGCCAGTTTATTAACACGACAAATACGGCATCAATAATAATCAAAACGTGTACTTAAGCGCATATATGCAAGAACCATTGTAAGTATATGTTAGATATTTGTGTTATTTATGAATCTTCTCTAACTTAGTATATTCTGTCGTTTCTGTCGTTTCTGTGGTTTATTTAAAAATAATCAAATAAACAAAAAATAAAATAAATATGTAAAAGAGAAGAAAATATCTTACATACCATCTAAATCTATCATTATTTGCACTACATGCAACATTCGACAAATTTCATTATAAAGTACTTTCACAGTCTTCGCGAATATAGTAGTTAGATCCTACATAGAAAATTTTATGAAAAACTTCTTATTTTTTGTTTCTATTACATTTTTTTTTTTGTTTTTGTTTTTAAAGAAACAACAGTTTGATTTCTTTTTTTGTGTTCTTGTTTGCATTCATTTTTTTTTTTTTTTTGTTGTATACTTTAAAAGGCTTTTTACAGGAAACACTTTAAATATTTACAAGACATTTGCATTCAAGTGAAAATTCACTTCTTAGCGAGTACTTTACTTACTTATTACTTATAGATATACTCTACAATACTCGTGCATATATAACTGACTTATTATAAATAGATACATTATTTATATATATTATATATATTACTGTAGGTGACTACTATATATGAACATGTTACGTGTACTTTACTTACATATAAGGTGGTGGCAGATAAGCCCTCAGAATCTTTTATTTTTCTCCTTTATATAGTTAAAGTTAATGTTAAAGTTTACTCTATATATGTATATATATATATATATATATGTATATATGTATGTATGTACTTGTAGATAAATACCTTTAATTTTTATTCTTCTATACAAATACATATTATATACACATAAAGTTATATGGCACTCAGGACTTGAGGGCAAACATTTTCAACAATTTCTGTATGTAAACGGTGAACAATTCAGCAACAATTTTTACACAATAAGAAAAATGAACAAAATAAAAATAAACAAAACAAAACAAAAATTTGCGTACACATTCAATTACCTAAGTAACGTGCAACTGCAACACCATTTTAAAAGGAATATACAAAGATGATAAAGCATAAAAGGTGTGTAGAAGTGCATTCAATGAAATTTTTTCTCCTTTTTCGTTGTTACCACATAATTCTTTTGTGGCTTTTTTTCTCGCGAAATAAAAAAAAATTATCTTCATATAATATATATAATGTGTGTATACTTACATGCACATTAAATGAACAAAGAGCACAGTTAGTGTGCATGTATATCACCTTGATATTTAAACAATTGGTAAACATCTTCAAGAGCACAAATAAACTATACATAAAATACACTTAATTTTTATTTTTTTTTTATATTTTACTTCATCTTAAGATTTATTTATTTATTTTTTTTTTTTAGAGTTATATAGCCTCCTGAATATTGTAAAGGTAGTTAATCTTTTAAATCCTTGAGACATTCATTTTATCAATCCTCCGTATTCTATAAATACAGATACAATATATAAAAAGGAACAGCAAACAATATAAGTTAATGTTTGATTAAATAAATTGAAAAAAAGACTAAAATTGAATAAATAAATGAAAAAATCACGTACAAAGAAAGCAAAATGAAATATATGCATATATACTAATGTAATGCAGATGGTTTCTTTGGTTTTCTCTGATTTTTATTCATTTATCATTTTTTTGTTCTATAATATTTTTTTTTTGTTTATTTTCGCTTAATCATTGTATAAACACATAAAGAATTTTATATCATTTTTATATGCATTTGCTGATAATAATGTACCTACGAGTATTACACAAGATATTCGATACAATTTTGCATCATTTTAATGAGATGATTTTCATTTAAATGCAGTTTAGCGCAGAGACAAGAAAAAAAAAATCAAAAAAAATGTTATGTCATCAGCTAAAGAAAAATTAATGTACGGTGAACGGCGGTGTACGGAAACTGTATAACCTTTTGACGAGGAGTGAATAAATAATAACAAATATGTAATTTGATTAATTTATTGGATTGGGATTTTTTATTTTATCGATACAAACCAAAATAAAAAAGCAGACTTTTGCTTTCTTCTCAATGTCAAAATTTCACTTTAAAATCGAAATGAAAAATTTTTAATCTTGCCCTAAATGTAAATAAAAACAAATTTCTTTTGAATACTACAAGTTATTTTGAAGATTTATGAAAAGAGAAAAAAAATTATGTTTTTTTTTTAAATCAAATGAAATCATATAAAAAAGTCATCTTATGTTTAATATTTTTCAAAATTTCACTTTTCACAATGAATAAAATGTGAGAAACGTGTGCGTCTTTTAGAAAATCTTTATATCTATTTATATTTAGATGTGGTGAGTGTTCCATATATTTTTTTACAATCTAATGAAGTGTATCATACACACAGTAAAAAAAAGTGATCTCGTATGTATGTTTGTGTGTTTGTGAAAGTAAAATTTAAATGCTATCTCTCTCACATCTCATTATGATTGCTAACATGATTTATATTCGAATATTATTTATTATTTGATTAACAAAAAATTAAATCATCAAAGTATATGAGTACGAATATATTGAGATTTAAAATTTTTTTTAATAAAAAAATAAACCAAAACAGAATTGTAATATAAGCACACTACAATAATATTCATGCATTACCAGAAGTTGTCAAAGTCAAAAGTAAGCTTGTGTCCTACTAAAATGACATCTATTACAGCATACAGCTCAAAATATGAACTCCTCCATTGCACGGTATGGTATGGTATGTATAGTTGAATAGCAAAACATCTGGAATATATTTTAAGCGCATAAATAATATTCGCGTAAGCGTAAATAACAAAATGTAAATTAAATATACGTATATATATATATATATATATATATATATATACATTAAATAAAATGACAAAAATAAGTAAAATTCGAAAATTAAAATTTATTGTTCGAAATATTTATGTTTTTATTATTTTTTGTAATTTTTTAATTGAGAATATGTGCAACTTTGATGCAAAATGCAATACACTTCGATTACTATACTCATTATATACTTCGTTCTCTTCGTTTTAGTTGCATTTACATTTACATTCACGTATACTCATCTACATACATAAATTTTAATTTTACATTTTACATTCAATAATATAGTAGTCTTGTTATATAATTTCGTGTAGTAATCCTTATTGGAATTGCTAAAATAATTTTGCATAATCTTCAATTTTCTTTATTTTGATAAAATATTCTCTAGATAAATAATGTAATGTAGGTACAGATATTTGTTTGCACATTTCTACATACTGTTTATAGATTTTTTTGAATTTTCTTTTCTTGAAATTCTGCGTTTTCTGCAAATACATATTAATTTCAAAAGAATAAAATCAATTTTATATGTAGGTAGGTACAAACACCGATTTTGTTTGAAAAAAAGAATAATAATAATAATAATAACAATGAATAATAAAACATGAAATAAAAAGTGCATATGTATAAGTAGTTAAAATATAACAAGATTGTTTTTACATACACAAAACAATCAAAATAGAAAACTTAAGAAAATTTCCACAGAACTGTTATAACAACTAAAGCGACTAACGAATGTTATATAGAAATTATCCACCAAAAAAAATTTGTTGCTTTTTCATAAGAAGAAAATGTATGATGTACTATAGAATTGATTTATTTTTGTTTTTCTTCATATTCATGGTACAGTTTTTCGGTTTAAATTATTATACAATTCTTATTATTATGTATGCTTTTTATTTTATTTTCAATTTCTTTTTCTTTTTTTTTAACTTTTTTTTTATTAAAATTTTTCTATACCTTATTAATTTCTCTCTTCTTCGCGTACATACTTAATTCTGTTGTATGAAAGTTATATGTCGTTATGAAGTAATGTTGTGTGTGTAAACATTTTTTACTTCATCTTTTCTAAATTCATCTCCATGCGGTCATGCTTCATGTATATTGAATTCATATGAGCCCTGAAGCGTGCCCAATTACTAGATTCTTGATCTCTTTTTTACCATTTTTTTCAAAGTTCTTTTTTATTTTCGTTTCTCTTCAAAACTACACATATTTTAATATATGTACATATTTATTTCGTTTTTCATTTTTTGTTTGTTTGTCTGTGTGTATATATATGAGTTGTTTATTTTTTTTTTTTTCACCCTATTATATACTATATGCATTCACATACGTGTATGGATACGTGTGTGCGCATGTGTAAAATGTCTAACATTATTGAAATTTGCAAAATTATTTATTGTTTTTTTTTTCTGGTATTACTTATAACTTTTATTCTTTTTGAACAGCATATAGTTGTATAACGAGTAGATACCAATAATTCATATAATGGGTACCTACTTAAGCAATTTAATAATAAAAAAACAAAACAAAACAAAACAAAAATTTACATATACATATGTACATACATTGTGTATAAAAATTCACTAGAATTTTACCAATTTATTGCAATACAAAACATGGAAAAAGAATGAACATAAAAAATGAAGCACACACACACTGAAATATTAAAATACATACGAGTGATTAGATATTGTAATGTGTGTGTCTGTATGGTTCAAATTTGATTGTTGGAAATTATATTCACAACTTAAGTTTACACACACACAAATGATACTCTATATATACGATGAAATATCTAAAACATCATGTTCTAAATTTTATCTATGCATACCTTTATACATATGCATATACTTATTTTACTACTCTTATAAACATACATATACATACATATTTATCTTTGGATAAAGGTACCTATGCACATTTACGAGTATATAAAGCCAAAACTAACCGTATTCATAGTCATCACCCACTTTATTTTTTAAAAAGATTTAACATTAACATAACAACACTGTGTACATTCTAATTTCTTTTTATATATTGCACAAAAACAAAAAAAAAATTAAAATAAAAAATGAATAATCGATAAAACCAAAAATGAAATGTAAAAAAAAAACAATGAAAATTGCCAAGTATTGCATACGAGTACATGATAGATATAATAAGAGGCGAATACACAGGTAAATAGATAGAAAAGTATAGTATATATGTATTTATTGTACAAACGAATATACGAAGAAATCAATATTGAAGAGATTATATACTGTTCAATGTTTTCACGCTGTGAACTTAAAAACTTAACGATTACGAGTATGTATGTAGATGTTTTGTTGAAATTGAAATAAGCGACGACACGATCGATATCTGATGAACTTTAGGGTTCATCTAAATTTCTTTTCGTTAATATGTTTTTTTAGTCCAATTTTTCATTTTTCATTTTTTTTTTTTGGTTTGATTATAGATACATACTATTTTCCTTTTTTAATGTTCGCGATTTTAGAGTACCAACAGAAAATCTATAATGCACCTACGTCATATAAAATGCACATATTCGTATATGATCATGCATTTTAAGACTGCTATTAAGAATAAAAATTTCTTTTACATATGTATGTATGTATATATATTTTTGTTTCAATTTAATATTTTGTTTTAAATTTTTTTTTTTTTTCAATTAAAGAAAAATATATACATATATTCTCATACATATTACTTACTTGGATATACCCGTCGTATGTATATGCCAGAAATAAAAATGCCAGAGAGGAGCCCTGCTTCTTTTATTGCACATAATAATAATAACATCAAAATATGCACTTATATTATGGTGTACCAACTAAGTATGTACATTATTTATGTATATGCATTCGTTTACAAGTATAGCGTAGGCATTATATAAATGAGAAGAGAATGATGATGAGAATGATAATGATAATGATTATAATTAATCCTAATTTTTTTTTTTTTCATCCTGATTTTGTTTTATACATCACATATTTCATATTATTATTTTTTTGTTATTATTTATTTTATATTTTCAATTTTTTAACTTTTCATTTTACTTCATTTTAGACTACATATATGTATGTATAACTTGTGCATGCAATCAAACAGGCATGTACTTGTAATATATTTTAAATATATGCATAGATAGTTATATTTATTATTATAATGCTATGTATTATTATAAAATGTGTATATAAAATTGACGTACATACATATATACATATATGTATATTCACTTGCGTATATTATGTATAATCGTATAAAGTGTATTGTATTGCATACAGTATAGTATAATAAAAATGATCGTACAGCATATTTATAAGACTGTGTGAATTGCCCTCAAAGCGTTATTTTACAAGTATGATGGGCTAATTTGATAACCGTACGATATCATTATGTCATTTTTCACATATCTCATGAATGTAATGTGTAAATCGTATCGTAATTTCATTTCAATATTCATACAATAACAGTAACAACAATAAAAATGTGTAAAAAGGAAAAACAGCAAAAATAGATAATATAGAAAATAAAATTAAAATAATAATAATAAAATATAAGATCCAATATATGTAATTTGAAATTATGGTACTGAATGATTATATCTACATTACTTATTACTTGTCGACTGACTGACTGACTCTATTTACTTTACAATTAACTAACAATATAAATGTATTAGGTATTATTAGTTAGTATTATATGTACATGCATATATGTACATTTATTCATATCTATACTTCTATATTTGTATCTTTGAATTGGCATCATACATGACATTAAATCTCACCAAGTTTCCATTACCAAATTACTATATTATGAATGCATACTATATTATCATCAAATACATACATTCGACGAATACGTATATATGCATATTTATATTATAATCATAGTACTGTGTAAATGTATTTCTAATATGTGAAATATTTGAAATAAAATGTAATATCTCGATAAAATTTTCATTTCATTCATTTCATTTTATAGAGAATATTTTCAAGGTAAAAATTTATGCTATTCCATATAAACCTCGAGGATATTTTCTTTAAATTAAATTCATTATAAATTTTATTCGTTCATATATACATACATACTTATATAAATTACATATTTATACATCTATATCAATGTATAAAATAGTTAACATTATTTATTTATTTATTTGTTGTCGTTTTTGTTTTTTTCTGTGTTTTTTTTACATATAAAATACACTTTAAATAATAATGTGATCGATTCGAAGCCAGTTTTTTTATTCGTATACAGTGTTACTTAATTGAAAGAAAGAATGAAAACTGCAAGTCGAAAATAAAACGAGTGTCTTGGAATTAGAAATCACTAAATTCTGAGTTTGAAACACAGTACCTCTTTAAAGGAGAAACCTAGAGGAGCATGTCGGACGTTATTAGAGAGAGGGGAGAGTTTCCTACAGATTTCTCTTAGACTACTTTCTTCTAGTTACTACAGCGTAGTTGTTATTGGGTGTTTTGTAGACGAAGTGCGAAAAATCTTCATCGCCTATAGTACAATTATTTGTTTGCCTCGATAGATCAATCTACTGTTTGTGGTTTGAATATCCGAGGCCTGGCACCATGTAAAAATTGCATAAATATTGTTTAAAAATAAAAATATTTATTTCCCCCCTGTGAAAGATTTCTGATTTAAAAAAATTTTAAAAAAAATCATCAACATCGGAGCTGTTTCTGAGGACTTCTTTTGAAATTGCCTCTTTTTTGTATATTAATTGACGCGACTATTGATTGAAATACATGCCCTTTCTGAAATTAATACGTATGTGCGCATAGTCAATAGAAGATTAATAAATACTAAACAGTTTAAAATAATTCATTTTAAAATCACTATAATGTAACAAAAAATTCTTATTTTTAATTATTATTTGAATGGGATGAGCTAAATATACAAAAAATAAAATTAAGTATTTCTATACCTAGTTGTAGTTTATCTACATTTACTGAGATTGTTTTGAAGGTTTTAACAAAACCAAAATTTCCTAATATATATTTTCAAATTAGTTAAAAATTTCAATAAAAATTGCAAAATTTCTATTACTAAATTGTTATACATTTACTATTCAACTATTTACATTAAAAAAATTTAAAAACACGTAGTGCATTATGTCCATTGAATAAATTTTATTTTTAATTTACATTTACACAAATAAAATAAATGTGTACAAATTGTGTACCTACATTATAATATATACATGCTCGTACTCATTTTATCTATTCACGTAATTTTATCTGCAAATTATCTATTTGGTCAATAAATTTTCTTCAAATTACATTATTCATTTACTAAATAAATTCATTTTTTTATTTTTTATTTTAATATAATGAATGAATATGATGGGAGGCGATTTTATATACTTATGTATGTATATGTATAAATACTATATATGTATATCAGGCATTTTAATTACATACATACATATCCATATGTACATACATATGTATTATGATTATAACAAAATATAATTTTAATTCTTATTACAGTAAAAATTTGAAATTCAATTACAAAATAAATTTGAGAAAAATCAAATTAAAAATAAAGCATAAAATATAAAATAAATAAAATTAATGAAATATGCAGTTAAACATGCAAAATACGAAAATTAACCGGATGATACGATAATGAACACATGATAACACATAATATGTGCACATGTGCACATACAAACATGCTTACATATATGTACTTATATTTCATTATATGTATTTATACAGATAATAGTTATATCATAACACATTTGCATCAATATTTTTTCTGTGTATACGAGTATAAAAATTTCAATTTATTGCATAAATTAATACTCTCACGAGTCTATGTGTGTAATTTTTATTAATTTATTTTTTTTTCTTCTATTTTTAATTTAATTATTTACTTTTGTTTATTTTTTTAGCTTTTATTTCGAACAAATATATACTGCTAGCTGCTAGTGTATGTATTTTATGTACACATCACAATGTAACTTGAGTGAGTTACTTTTTACTTTTTCGTAAATATTTGTATATGAATATAAGATTATTACAAAATAATATTTACCAACTGTTCTACACTCATGAGTATATTGCATGTGAGGTGAGTATGTCTTCAGTGTAATTCAATGCTCTATTGCATTTTTAAGTCAGAAATATTGAATTTTCTTGCAGATCAAACTTGCGAAAATGTTTTTCCATTTGCATACTTTTTATTTCATGCATTTTTATTTTAAAATTCTCTATGGTTGTGATGTCTGCTGTCATATCCTCATATCTAAAAATTTGTGATTAATGTAATTTATATTCTTCAGATTTGATGATAGTTTGATTTCTTATATTCCCAATTTCCAATTAATGTCTAAATACGAAATTGATAATTTTTGTTCATTAGTATATAATGTGTAAATACGTGATTGATTTTTTTTTTGTGTTGGCAAATCTCAATACAAATTTAATTTTACTTTATCATACATATACATTTGCTTGCGCACATTACATGGGTATATGAGTTATTGTTTAATCAGCTCACTTTTTACAATACTCATTATACTACACACGAAAAAAAAGAAATAAAAATATTTTTAAAAGAAATTTATTTCCCATAAAAAAAATTTGCTGTTGTTATCAGTTTTCTATAAATAAGCAAAATATGAAAAAATTTTTTGTTAAAATAAATAAAAATTAATTGTATAACAAAATGTGAATTAGAGTAAGTCGAGAAAATAAGACACTAAATTTTATATAATTACAAAAACAAATTTTAAAATTGAACACAAAAAGAAAAAATAAAAAAATAAAGTAAAAATTACATTGTCTAGCTCTAGCACATAACAAGCGTATACTCGTATGTAAAAATTGCATATACTTAGTTAGCCAAAAAAAATGTGATACACGCAAGAAATTTTCACGCGTCACATGGTAGCACGCATGGGACACATTATTTCATTTCATGGGACACGACCATTTAATAGATTTCGAAAGAAAATTTTTGTTTTTTTACAAATTTTTATGATGGTTTCAGCTAATAAATTTATTGTTTATTTGATTTACTACAGCATATACATATGTAGCAATCGGTTGAATTATTTAATTGAACTTTTGTAAATGAATATAAAAGAATAATCTGTATGCACATGACTCCTTCAACTTTATATAGAAGTTTTGAACGAAAACTTAAATCATTTCTATTATTCCTTTTCATTCTCAGACGCATTTATTTCGATTTACGGAATCATTGAACAATTATGATTGAACGAAAGATTTGAAATTAAATGAAACAAATCAATTATTTTTAGATTGTTTATTGTAATTATAGGCTTTAAGGTTTAAATATATCGAAAATGAGGAAAAGTTAAATGCCAAAAATATGATTGATCCATTTCAAATAAAAAAAAAATAACAAAAACAAAATTTTTAAAATAAAAATAAAATTGCATATTTAAATTGGAATTAAAAATTTCTTTATTATATGAAAAATTTTACATTATCAGAAATCTATTTAATGATATTTATGTCCATCAGAGCAGTCAGATGTAACAATGTGTTTACCATGCCAATCGTTCAATGCTGCTACATTAGCACCATTCCACGCTCCTAAATTGAGACCATTCCATGCTCCAACATTAGCACCATTCCAACCTCCTAAGTAGTTACCATTCCATAATCCTGATTGAAGCCAGCCAGATTGTAAATTATGAGATCTTGATATAACAATATTTTCAACTGGTTGGACTTTCTTCACATACAATTGACGAACTCTGATTGGTGGTAATTGTTTGTGAACGAAAATTGGGCTAACAACAACGTCTGGTTTACGTTTAACGACTACTGGTTTAGCATTAACTGTTAAAGCTGGGTGGCTGACTTCAACTTTTGTACCTTTAGCTTGAACATCCAATGGTTTGCTTTGTTCATGTAAAACAACTTTGTGAGCTGGGACTGAATATCCTCCATATGGTCCAAGGTTTGACAAGAGTACACTGTTAGATAATCCGGAAGCTAAAACTTGTCCACCATTGATATTTGAGCCAAGAACAACTGATTTTGATGCACCAACGAGAACTGGATTTGAATTTACTATTACTTGACCAGCTCCAGATTCACATGGTGGTTCTGGTACAGCTTGTACAAAAGCAGCCTGCATAGTGGAATACAAAATTTAAAGGATTTTTTTAAATTCTCATTAAATTCAAGAAAATATTAAAATCCTTATTTATAAAAATATGTGTAAATTTGTAATACTCACAGAGAAGATTGCAAAAGCAGCGAATAAAACGTTGAATTTGTTCATGATTGTGAATTTACTTTTTCTATTACTTTGTATTAGATCAAGTGCGTTCGAGAACTGCATGATTTCTCAAAATTTCGTCGCTCTTATATACCAATTTCAGATCACCAAAATACCTACTTTGCTAAGCCTAAGAACGTGATATCAGTTATAAATTCTTAATTTGTTTGGAAAATTTTATCACATTACTGTTATTATTGTTCTCGAACTTCCTACATTGGAAAATTCAATTCCGGAAAACGGAAGTATATTCATTAATACTTATAACAATTAATTCAATCATATTAAAATAATATTAATTATGTATATCTTACACTTCAAAAAATAAAAAATGAAACCAAAATAAAACAAAACTGTATCAATACTTTAAGGATTTGAGAATATTACGCGAAGTATAAAAATCATTTATTTCCGTAATTACAATACTACTGTTTACTGTTTTTACTATGAAACCATACAAAATATAAAATATAAATAAATAAAATATAACAAGTTTGTTGATTATCAAATGCGTAAAATGTTGAGGAATTCGATTTCTGTCACAAACAAAAGTATCAACCAGAAATGCAAAAAGTCACGTACTTATGAAGAAGTCATAACATATTTTAACTATTTAAAGATGAGCAGATAAGACGTTATCACGTAGTTTCTCAACACGATTGTAAAAGATAACAAGTTCGTTTTTGTCTTTTAGAATAATTTTAGATAATCAAAAAAAAAAAAAAATGACTTCATACAGTTACTTTCTTGTGATCGGATTCATTGCAGTAAGTATTTTTTAATTTTATTTCTAATTAGGATATTAAAAGTAATTTTGTAATTTTTTATTAAGGTTTGCAATGCAATTCCATTGAATCTGCCATGCATTTATCCAGTAGCTCCATTACCATCAGCCGGTATTAGAGTAATCTCTGGAGGAAGTTTATTATCTAGTCCAGTAGCATATGCCGCTTCAGTTTCTGGATCTGTTATTGCACCATCAACAGTTCTCGCTAGCAATGCAATCTTACCAGTACCAGATCTGTCTTGTGGACCAGCACCAGCTCATAAAGTTGTTGTACATGAACAATCTAATCCTCTTGAAGTAAATGCCAAAGGTACAAATGTTGAAGTGAATCATCCTGGAATTGAAGTAAATGCAAAACCAGTAGTTGTTGCACGTCGACCAGACGTTATCGTTAGTCCAATTTTGGTTCACAAGCAACCGGCACCATTGAAAATTCGTCAATTGTATTTGAAGGCAATACAACCAGTACAAAAAGTCCTAGTACAGAAAGCTGTGTCAACTAATTACAAAGAATCAGATTGGGTTAAGGCTGGTTCAAAAATAATTACACCACCATGCCATTGTTTGTAAATAAACATTTCCTGATAAACTGCATCCTAGATAAGAGTGATGTTACTGTTTTTAAATACTGTATTCCTAAATATTTTCACATAATAAATGTTCATAATTATTCGAACTATAAATTTGTTTTAATAAAAAATTAAAAAAAAAATAATTTGACTCTTTCAATCATAAATAATATGAGGATTCTCATTTTGTTTTCTTTAAACAGATTGTCCTTTTCTTGTGTTTTGGAAATAATATTCAGGATTATAAATATTTTTGTATAAAATACTCAAAATTGTCTACAATTTTCAAATTCGATATGTTTTTTGTTCTTATTTTTTATACAATATTTTTTTAAGAAGTATAATAGTAAACATATGTCACATTTTCAAAAAAAAATTTGAATAAGGAAATCACATTCAACTCCTGAACTTTTGAGATAAATATTTTTAAGTAAATTTTTTTATGTTAATATGTACATATATATAGCCTTGTGATTGGAAAAAATGTATTCATTTATGTTAATTATATTATTATTAACATTTTTATTACTTATTAATTCATTATTCCTGTAATATTACAAAGACTTAATGCTTTAATTACTTATTTTTCCATTTTCAAGAGATATTCAAAATAAAAATGAATATCCGTTTAGCATATTTCAATGATTCTCAATTCTCATGGTTTCGGTTAGTTTGATGTAAATAATAATTCGCATCATGTATCATCATATGATTTGTGCAGACATTTTTTATCAAAATTATGTTGTCAGAATTATATGTAAAAGTTTGAAAATGATAGAGGTTTTTTCTGTGAAAACGTGAACATATTTTAGAATCTTATAGGCAGAAAAATAATGTTAGATTTTTTGTTATTTTTTCTTTACTTTCTTTAACTCAAAATTAATAGCTTGACTGTAACAGTACTATTCGTTGTTTTCTTTACTTTCTTTAACTCAAAATTAATAGCTTGACTGTAACAGTACTATTCGTTGTTTAACTTATCTCCATGTATTACAAATTTGATTAAGAAAATGAAAATCTAATAATTAATCGATAATTTTGAATGCTGTAGCATTTTATGTATTTTGAAATTTTTCGGGACTATTATAAGGGGATTCATGTCACTTTCCAATTCATCAAAATTTTTCAGTTTTGAAATTTCATAGTTTTGTTGATATGAACGACCATCTCAAATATGTTCGTACTTTTTCATAGTTATTTTTTTATCAGCTGTCATATTTATTTTATAGTGTATTTCAATATCTATGTCAACTGAGAACTTTCAAACATCAACTATGAACCTATACGAAACACGAAAGTTAGAAACTGTGAAACATTTTACTTTTGTAGTTTTTAAAAACTTTTGTAGTTGTAAATGTATGGAAATGAACTACGAAAACTAAAAAACTATGAAAATTACGAAGTTTTGACAAACTGAAAAGTGAAATGAATACTGTTATTGTTATTCTAATTTCATTTTTTCTAACTGTTTTTACTATAAGTTCTGATACTTCTTCAAATAATTTAATTTTAAATATTTTATAATATTCCAAAGCAAAATAAAGGTAAATTAAATGAAAAATAAATAAAACAAAAAAAAACCAAAACTGAATATATATCAGTATATAATATTTATATACTACATATTACAAATTGCAAATAATAATCGTTTATTATCATATTCTCTACTTTCATTTCACATTTTACCAATAATAATTTTACTTCATGTTGCCAAAGTGTTTTGTAACAATTACAAAACAGAAAACAAATAAAAATTTTTCTTTAATACGCTCTGCTCTATTCATCAGAATAATTATTTCCGGAAAATGAAGAAAGACATAAACACAGATATTTTAAAATTTTTCATCATATTACGTAATAGATGCACACGCTTCAATATAAATATTTCTTTTCTTCTTGTCGTTTGTTTAAAAAAGTTAATTTCAATCCATTATAATAGTAAGTAGATATGTGATTCTTTTCTTTGAATAATGAAAAGAACAAAGCGCAATAATTTTGAAAGAAAATGTCACGTATCAAAATCATAATCTTTCAGTATAACTTTCTACTATTTAAAGATGAAGATCCGTCGAAATTATCAAACAGTGTTTCAGTGTTCTTTGTGTAAAGATAACAGTTACGGAGATAAAAAAATTGCATCTATATTGCCAAAATGAACAGTTTCAGTTTTATTGTTACTTTCGCAATAATATCTGTAAGAAATTTAAAATTTGAAAAAAATTTACATACATATCCATATATCCAAGGATATTAAAAGTAATTTTGTAATTTTTTATTAAGGTTTGCAATGCAATTCCATTGAATCTGCCATGCAGTTATCCAGTAGCTCCATTACCATTAGCCACATTACCATCAGCCGGTATTAGAGTAATCTCTGGAGGAAGTTTATTATCTAGCCCAGTAGCATATGCCGCTTCAGTTTCTGGATCTGTTATTGCACCATCAACAGTTCTCGCTAGCAATGCAATCTTACCAGTACCAGATCTACATTGTGGACCAGCACCAGCTCATAAAGTTGTTGTACATGAACAATCTAATCCTCTTGAAGTAAATGCCAAAGGTACAAATGTTGAAGTAAATCATCCTGGAATTGAAGTAAATGCAAAACCAGTAGTTGTTGCACGTCGACCAGATGTTATCGTTAGTCCAATTTTGGTTCACAAGCAACCAGCACCATTGAAAATTCGTCAATTGTATTTGAAGGCAATACAACCAGTACAAAAAGTCCTAGTACAGAAAGCTGTGTCAACTAATTACAAAGAATCAGATTGGGTTAAGGCTGGTTCAAAAATAATTACACCACCATGCCATTGTTTGTAAATAAACATTTCCTGATAAACTGCATCCTAGATAAAAGTGATGTTACTGTTTTTAAATATTGTATTCCTAAATATTTTCACATAATAAATGTTCATAAGTATTCGAATTAAAAATCTGTTCTAAATGTCTTTTATTTTTCGTTGACTTTAATTTTTACAAAGATGCCAATTTGATTTTATAGTTTAATTATGAAAATTTACCAAGTAAAAGCAATTAAAGTGAATTAAAAATTTTAATAATTGAATATATTTATACATATGTAAAAGTGTATTTACATAATATATGGCCCAATTTTTTCACCTTTAATCATTTTTACTTACACTCTATGTGGATGTTATAAATCTTCTTTATCACTTACATAATGTGCATAATATTAATCGATATTTTTATTAAAATTTTTTACATATTTTATCTGATATTATTTTCTAAATGTACCGCCTAATGAAAAGTATGTATGTTAACATCTATGTATGTACATGCACATCATAATCATAAGTGCACATTCAATTAAAATGTAATGGGTAGTTGATAGTGGGTCATGCAGTCATCATACTTATTTTCAATAACATTGAACAACTGTAAGTTTTTTTTTGTGTTTATTATATTGATGAAAATTAGCCCAATGCAATAATAAAAGTTTTTGAAAAGTAAATTGTAATATTTGAAGATAAGATAAGAAATCTTTCTGTCGAGAAAAAAAATTCATTCAAAGTGTAAATTTAGGATAATTCAATTATAACACAATCATTTACATTTAGAATATTTGCAGATATTTGAGAACAAAAGTAAAATAACAGTTTTCTCCGATTTATACCGGAAAAATTTTTTTCGAAATTCCCTCATTTAAAAAATGATATGTTTAAAAACAATTAATGATATACTTCACAATATAAAATTCAAACTCACCATAGCCACAGATAAAGATAGTCTTATCTGTGCTATAACCATATTATATAATGTACTTTATTGCATGTGTTTAGTCTAGCTCCAATATAAATTCGTGTGCATGTTTGTGTATTTAAATACGTATGTTCATAATGCAGAAATTTTTTTTATTCATTTATTTTTTTTTTTTCATTCTTGAAAAAAATTTTCTTTAACATTGGAAAAAAAATGAATCAAATCATAAAATAAATAAATGGATTATAATCTTTTGTAAAAAAAAAAATATGTGATCTTACGATGATAATGGCAAATAAATACGAGTGTATACATAGAATGTATAATGGAGAAGTTTTAAAATTTTTTTAAAACATTTTTATTTTTATTTATTTATTATTAATATTACTATATTCAGTTATTTTATTATATTTTATCTGTATTTATTTTAGATCGATTTCATATGAGAAAACTGTATTTTTATTACTATCTCTCTGTTACCGCGCGATATAACAAGAATACAGAAAATTTAATAATATGTAAAAATAAAAAAACCATTAAAAATGGTAAAAAACAAAAAAAAAAAATTTATAAATATAAAAATGAAAATGTGAAAATAAATGTGAAAAAAAATAAGATAAATTTTTATTTATTTACATTTTTCTCAGAAACTAAAAATTAATGTTTCAAAAAAAAAAAAATTAAAAAATAAAGAAAAGCAAAAAAGCAAAGAAAAAAATACAATTTGTTTCTTAAATTTTTTTCAACCGGTTCAGAATGTTCTTTATTACTCATCTATACAGATGCCTTTAGGTTAAGATGATTTTAAAAATGTGAATTAAAAATCGAAATTCGAGAATGGTAGATATTTCGCAGAAAAATTGCAATTTCAGTAAATCGTGTAATAGTGCGATGAGTATGCAGCATATGAATTTTCTTTTTTTCACATCGTTATGAAATGTTTGCAATGACATCATTTAAAAAAAAAAAAAACAACGATAAATGTTTTATTTCATGTGCAAATAATTGATACTATACGTACTCATACATGCATATTATGCACTTTTAATCCCATTAATAAATTGGGTGATTATAGCATTGTGAAAAAATTCTAAAGGTATCGTATCGCAAACTCGAATAAACCCACACAATTATTTGTTCTATAAAATCAAGTTTCTAACTTGATTTCTTGTTTCAAATGTTACTTAGTAGTTCTTAATGAAAATTAAGATAGAGAATTCATTTTCCAATTCCTATATACTATAATTTTAACGATGGTTTTTTTTTTTTAAATCTGCTCTATAGTCTGTCTGAACATAATTTGACACATGGAATTTTTATTATTTAAATATGAAACAGAAATTCAAATAAATCGCATATCATTGTTATTGTACGAGTATTTATACAATATGATATTCGCATTTTATGCTTTGATAAATATTTCGATTTTTTGCCGCTGGTAAGTATTATAATTTTTATTTCATTTATTACTTGTTGTATACCTACTAAGTGTATACTCGTGTATGTACTATGTAATTTGTTTATTTATTTATTGTGAAGTTATTCTTATGTATATTTTCCATTTTCAAATAAATTAAATGATTATACCATACACAAAGAAATTTTTGAAAAAATCAACAAAACTTTAATAAATTGTAGGTATGTACTAAGCTAAGAGTAAGTTCATATAGTTTAGTTCATCTTTTATTCGGATGAAATGATTATGATAATCATCAAAATTATTGCCATCAATAAAAAAAGAAATATACTCGTAATTTTTCATAAACATATCTTTGTTGTCGTAACTTATAAAAATGAAAAAAATTATACTAAAAATCATTTCAAATGAAAGTTTCAATTTATGTTTATTTTCTGTGTAAGTAGATATTTTTAATGTGTTATATGTGAGTATTATTTAAAATTTCATTTTTACAATTGAATTTATCTTCATGTAATATATTATATTGTCTTTTTTATCATTTCTTTGAATCATTCAGCAGTATAAACGTTATATTTAAAATGTTGTGTGTGTGTGTGTGTTCATTATTTTCTCTGTTCATCACATTTCTGCGATTTTTCTTCTTCTTATTTTCATTTCATTTTTGAATAAAATTTTTGGAACGTGACAATAATTTTTCATTTTTATATTTTGTTGAATATTTTCGTCTTTTTGAATTTTTTACATTTAAAATTATGTGTATACTCGTATGCATAAAAGAAAATTTGTGTGTTTAAGAAAACATAACAAAAGACAAAAATGTTCTATAAGTTATTTTTTAAAATAACAAACATTACATACCAATGAGTGTATAAAAATATTTTTAGGATTTGAAAGTATGAAAGAAATTTCTTAATTTCTGATAAAAAAAAATAAAATAAATTGAAATTGAAATTAATAGAGATTGAATTTTATGATTTTTGCATTTGAAATACACTTGAGATAGACAAATAGAAATAATGTGATATTGATAGTATTAGATAGTTGTTGTTTACGATAGGGAAAAACGCTTGCTCGCGAAACTATACACTCAGACGAGACTTTTCCATTTAATTAGATAGTATAAAATTACTTAATTGATCTTATATTGTCTATACAAAATTTTATCAATTTTGAATATAAAAAAAATTTAATTTGATTTTATTCATTACAATACCACAATAATGTAATCAATTTTAATTTCATTAACATACATAATTATAAAGATAATAATTCATGTCAGCCTGTCCTGAGATATTATAAATTCATTACATTATACGATTTGGTGCCTAATTCAACCTGAAAAACTAAAAACCTATCTATATATTTATATTCAAATCTTTGTGACTAATTAAATTTTCATTTTTCAAATTTCATTTTATTTGAAGAATCTAACCTTTTGACAGTAGACCACAAAAATAAAGTCATTCAAATTTATATTTGTATGTATGTATATATCACTTGATATACATTACATTCATAAATTTGTATTTAAGTATAATTTTAGTTGTATATTTGTGTTTAGTTCAATAAAATACTACTTGTACATTATATGTACAACCTTCATTAATTCAATATAATAATTTTTCAACTAGAATTCATTTCTCGATATTTCGATTTCTCACTTCATTGAAAAATCAAAAATCAAATTACAAAACTCATTACAAAAATTAATGAATAAATACATTATCATATTATGTACTCGTATATTAAGTGCAAGTGAATGCATACATACGTAAAGTTTCGAGATTCATGTATTAGTAATATATTATTATTTTTCAATAATTCATGTAATTTTTGTAATGATTTTCTTTACTTGTTTATAACGCTATGTATAGTATATACAAGGTACGAGTATGTTATTCAAAACAAAAGAAATTTTTGTAAATTTTCTACCCTAATAATTTTTGCTGTTATACAAATATAAAAATTCAATTATTATCTAAATTATAAATATTGTTATGATTCTTCTGTTTGTGTGTTATACGATGCTACTACAATAAATATAATTTCAGTAGAAAAAAAAATAATAAGAAAATTAAAGAATTGTTCATGAATTATATGTAAAAATGTATAAATGATCATCGAAATTTAGATAAATAAAATTTTGAATTTGAATAAATTAATTCACATATACTCACTTGCAGTGTACTTGAGTATATACTCGTATCTACTATGAAAATCGCAAAATCGTTAACATTTTCTTGTATCATTTCTAAAAAAAAAGCAATCAAAATTGAACTGAATATAATAAGAATCAAAATAGTTACAGAATGAATATAAATGAACTTTTAATTAGAAATAAAATAATTAAGATTAGAATAACTGTACATATATCTATCTAATGGTT
The DNA here is from genome assembly GCA_951394055.1 of Villa cingulata. Taxonomy (NCBI): domain Eukaryota; kingdom Metazoa; phylum Arthropoda; class Insecta; order Diptera; family Bombyliidae; genus Villa; species Villa cingulata. The sequence continues at coordinate 4,181,128 of OX596020.1, read as the reverse complement.
GTATGTTTGGTATGCATCTAATTGTATTGATGACTATTTGCAATAATCAACTTACTTAAATTTGCACCTAACATTTTTTAGCTATTAAATCTGATTTGAAATTAAAATTTTTTAATTAGAGAACATTTAACTTCCTACTTAGCATATTTATAACTTTAATCAAATCTACATATATGTCTAGGTACCTTCCGTCTCTGAGTAGATACAAACATATGTCTATACTAATATTGTATATATCTAATATAAATTACATTCGAATTTATAATCTAAATCATATCAATTACTTACTTTAAATGATTCAACGATAAATTTATGTATCTTGCATAACAGTACAGACATTCAATTCTATTTACTTATATGTAAATACATAAACTAATGTATGTGGTAACCATATACATACATGATTGTATCCAATCATAAGTAATTTGAAAATAAAAATTTAATCATTTTTATAGCTTGTTGTAATCAAAAAATAAAAAAAAAATTCAAATCACATTTTAATCATTCTCTTGTTTTACTTTTAATTAACCAATTTTATACGGCTTGAATTCAAATTACCAAGTGTGTATGTATGTGCATATATGAATGCATCTGTATGTGATCTGATCTACAATATGTATAATTAATTTTAACGTGTTAGATCAATAATAATGACCATATCATTAGAATCAAGCATTCAGTCACCAAGCATACCATATGTGTGGATATTTTTATACATTCATACAATAATACCTTCCACACTACCGAATAGGAAAAAAAATTGGAATTGCTCAACACAACAATTTATCATATGTTGTTCATTTCTGCTTCTATTGTGTATAAATTTTTTTTGTTTTAAATTTTTAGTTTATACATAACTATACATACGAGCGTATAAAAAAAGGTCATTTCATTTTTTTTTTCTTTCCAGTTTTAATTTCTCTCTTTTGCAATGTTTCAATGCAATACAACTACACAAAAAAAAATATTCAAAATTATTATAATCTTTTATAGATAGAAATTATATATGTGTGTATAGATGGAAATTTCTCTTTCATTTTATTTTAAACAATACCCGTATAATACATGGTTATGTTATGTTACATATGGTTAAGTATTGCACATTTAATATTTCATTAAAATTTTAATAAAAATTCAACTAATGCTATTTATATGCCTGTACCTGTGCACATATTAATAATTATATATAATTATGCATATAATGTAACACTAAATTCAAATTCAGGTTAGCTACAAACACATTAATGAATGTATGTATTATTTATTCTTTTGTATTTTCTATAAGATATGAATTTTTTTTATATACTCAATATTGTACTCTATAAGAAACATGTACATTATAATTTTCTCAGGTAACTAAAACGTAATCTTTAATTGGTTATAGGTATAGGGTATGTAAGATGCTGCATATTAAAAGATCATTGTAATGTAATGAATTTTCTTCATCTTACATTTTCTACATAATGTACTTGTATAAATTACATACATTTTTATGTACAATTACATAAGTGATATATATATGTACATGTACTATTTGTCTGCCATATTATTCTGTAACATAACATACGTTACAAAAATATAAGAAGATTTTTATATTGTTCAATCACTATCATCATTATAATCATCATCATCATCATCATCATCATCATATGTAGATCATCAACAAAAGTGTGATATTTTTATTATACAGTTCATTCTCATTTATTAATGATGTATAGAATAAGTATACGTAAGTAACATGAATTTAAAAAAAAAAATTATATAAATTATTTCATTTTTCATTATATCTGTACATACATATTATATTTAATGTGTGTGTATTGTATATATTATATATATGTATATACATATATATATACATATATCTTTGTATCAGTATACGCATGCATACATATTCATATATGTATGCAGTTTATTAAATGCGGTGTTATACTTAAAAAAATTTCTTAAAATAATATATTACGGTCGCTTTTATTTATTATTTATTCACCTTTTTTAGTACATATGTAGTTTTTTTCACATTATTTTATTTTTAAAATAGTAAATTATAATAATTATAATCACAACAACAATAATTATGAATAAAATGAATTTGAAGGAAAATGTAGAGGAAAAAAATGAATAAAATAAATGAATGAATGAATAAAAATAACGATGTTGATGTTAATGTTGATGATGATAATAATGATGATGATGATGATGATGATGATGTTAATACTCATTACCATCATCAAAATATGAAACATAAATTCATATATTTATTAATATGCGAATACTTGAATATTATATACTATATAAACATATAAATGTATCTATGATATATAACATATTTAGGTGTATAGTACAAGAAGACTGTATAATTAGAGAAAATCATCTTAATACAGAAAAAAATAAGTGATCTAGGTTATGAGTTCGAAGAACTGCAAAAACAAAAAGTTTTTAAAAAAAAATTATTATATGAATATAAAATAAAGAAATGTTCAAAATTATAATATAAATTATATTTTATTTTGTTATCACCTTAACTAAGTTACATAAGTAGAATCTAGGTACACTTCCACATGACATCAAATATTTACTTTATAGATTATTTAAGAAGACATTTTCATATTTCTATAATAATATTTAGGTACATTCAAATATTATTGTGCGAAAAAAAAAATTCAATTAAGAAATCTTACTCACTTTCTCTGCCTCTCTTTCTGCAGTGACACATCTTTTGGATTTTATAATTCGCTCAAGACTATTTATTATTCAATTCGTGTAGCAAATTGCAACTGCTACATACATCGATTACCTGTGATTATCGCATTTTTTTTAATTATTTGGAAAATAAATAAAAATTTTAAGAAGAATTTTCAAAAATAGATATACAGTGAATGTAAGTCATTCGTATTTTCCATTTACAATTCACGTTTAGCATTCAATATAAAATTATCATCGTATCTCATTGAAATAATAAAACATAATAAAATCTTTAAAAAAATACATAAGAATACCGTTTCAATTATAAAAGCACATGTACATATAGTACATGTACTCGTTGCAAATAATTAAAAAAATAAAAAATTCAGAGAAAAATGTTCTCATACTGATAATTTCAATATGTGAATACTGCTCGTATTAAATGAATAATTAATGTCAGTTATTATACAAAAAAAAAATGAATGATGTAAATACATACATAAGTAATTAAATATTTATATATAAAGATTATCTGTTTCCTTTTCGAAATTGTTTTTATTTATTTTTATTTAATTATTCGATAAAATCATTTGATATATAAAATTCAATTGATATCGATCGATTTCAATATCACTTCACGGGTATAACAAAATGAAAAATAATTGAAATTAATTTTAATGTGAAATTAATTACCAAACAAAATTTAAACTTTACATACACACATATATATATTTTTTTAAATATAAATGTTCCGTTTATTGGAAATTTCTTAAAATTATTATTTTTATATTTTGAATTAAAATTTTTTTTTTGGTTTTCTTAATTTTCAAGATGTGAAATTGGATAAGTCGTATCTGATGATCTGATCTGATGTACATATATATATAAAAAATTAATAATTGAATCAAAGAAAAAAGGAAAGAAAGAAAAAACAACAATTTCAAATTAACAAAACAAGTGATAAAATATGTGTGTATGTGTGTATGTTTGTGTAGTTCATTTTGATATTACAATTCTCATTTTTTAATGTAAAATATTCAAATTACAATGAGATTATATACAATACACACAGTACGAGTACACAAACATTACAATGAATATTTATTCATGTATACTCGTACATATGATGCAGTTATATATGTACTTTTAATTGAATTAATACTTTTGAGTTCTAGCGTTCTACAATTCTACACGTATATGTATAAAATATCAATTCCTATTCATCCATAATTAACCATAATTTCGATAATTGATTTTTTATTGAATATAAAATCATCAAGTAAAATAAAATTAAAATAAAAAAAATATCATAAAAGAAAATGTAATTACAAGTTAAAATCAATATAAGTACATAGAGTGTAGAAAAAGTTTTATAAAAGATAAAATTATGTATTACAGAAAATAAAATTATGAATATACAGTAAAAATACATACACACATACGTACATATATCTGAATATTAACTATATTTTATAAATATAATATATAATATATAGGAGTATAGGATTATAGTATCATATTATACATTATGTATAATATATTACATAAATAATAATGGGTAATTTTTACATTAAATTGAATTAAGAAAATTAAAAATTAAAAACAGATTAATGAATTTATACATACAAACAAAAAGGAAAAAAAACCAAGAAAAAAAAAACTGTGTACAGCAGAGTAGAATTTCTTCATTTTGATATTTTTATTCAATGTTGGTAATATAATAAAAGGTAGTCATTATCAATTTAACGAACAGGTATAGGAATAGAAGGTACGTGTACTATATAATATGCATCAGTATTAGGATAATATCTACTGCTAAACGTACATATATGAGTATATGAATATGTTGTATATACTTAGATGTTATTGATTTTACTTCATATCATAGTTCTGTTTCTGTCTTAATTTAATATATCTCTTACAATTTGTGTAATGATGTACTTAATTTTTAGTCTTTTTGAGATTATATTATTTCAATTCAATGCACATATATGTATATAGTACCACATAGTACTTATACTAATAATAATTTCTTATATACAAAGGTACATGTACTCGTATTGCATAGTATGCTGTTGTACATAAGTATATCGCATATCATTATTGTGAATTTTTGCTATAATCATCTTCTTTAAATATAGTAAAGTATATGGTGTAATAATATCAGATTTATGTATATATACTTATGTATACATTACGTATATGTATACTTCCTATCACATTGATGATGACGACTACAAATACGTAGATGATAATGATGGCAATGATGATGATAAGTGATCCTCATCATTGTACATTCAATTGTATAAAATAAAAATAAATATGTATATGTATGTATAAATATAAAATAAATTCCAATAAACCTACACAGTTTGTATATATGTGCATATCTGCTTATAGAATACATATACAAGTACGGGTATGAAATTTTATAGGACTACACAATGTATAATGTACTTCCATATAGATATTGTACATACAATGAACCATATTGACGCCAATCATAATGCTATAGGGTTAAATTATGGTGTTTGAAATGGTATCCTATTTAAAAATAGCTTCTGGTATTTTTGTTTGTATTATTATTCTTATTACTATTATTATTATTATTATTATTATTATTACTACTATTATTACAATTATTATTGTTATTATTATTATCATGTACTATTGATTAATATCAGTTCATATATTAGAATGTTCTAAAAGAAGTGATTAACTTTTTATCCCATACTACAAAAATACACATTTTCAAGAAAAATAAATAAATCGAACGATCAAAACAAAACAAAATTTAATAAATTATGTACATGAATACATCCAAACATAAGTTCTATAAAGAGATACACTGTACATACTCAAGTATTTAATCGCATACTGAATTCATACTGTGCGTAAAATTATATTTATAATATTATTATTATTATAATATTAATATTATATTGCGAAATAATATTTTTAATATAATGTTTACGTATATACTAGAGGTACATTTATATTTTACATTGCATTTAATAATAATTTCAATTGTAAGATTATATACTCTATTTGGATGCTAAAATGCTAAAATTCGTCTTATAATTATTTCATAATTTTATTTTCCTGAATATCATTATTTAGTGTAACAATATTGTGATTAATGATTCAAATTGAAAATAATTTGCTTAACAAACAGTTCATAATATTATTTCATATATTATTATTATCGAATTTAATTTTTATTTGGTACTGTCTAATTTATATCAGCATGTAATGTACACATACACGTACTTAAATTAATCGTAGCGTCGTATCGTAGATAGTATATACCGTCTACAGATTATAGTGAATTTGACTCAAAAACTTTAATAAGTGTTAATTTTATTAATTCTTTTTATTTGTTTTTTTGTTCATCTATGTTTTGTTAAAACTAAATTTCTTGAAATTAAAAACATTTAATAATTTTAATTCAATTGAGAAAAAAAAAAAAATTCGCATTTATTTCCATATATGTTTATATGTATTTTAATATTGTAGTACATGTGATTGGTGGATATATGATACAATATAAATGTACGTGCTTATATTACCGTATATTGTTGAATAGATAAAAATAATTATTTATCTGCTATAAAACAAATGAAATTCTTTTAAAATTTTTATGGACCACAGTAGTAGAATTCGAAATAAATTCTTAAATTAAATTTTTTAGAAAACAAGCGTGAAAATTTACTACTTTACTACATAGTATTATATCTACGAGTCGATATATAATACCTGCTCAGTTGTATGCGGTGAATTTATACACATATTATAGATGAATATTATATTTTATGTACATTTATAAATACAAGAATATTGTATATGCAATGCACATATGTAGGTACCATATAGGTACTTAAATATGGTATAGGGCGAGTAATTAACTCAGCAGTGTATCTGTCTGCGGTTTTATTTTCATTTTGTTATGTGCATATAATACGAAACAACAACAACAAACAAAAAAATAAAATAAAAATGAAAAAAAAAATTACAATAAAAAATAATAAAACAAAAGCAAAAAATTAACTCGTATAATTGAATTCGTTTCATTTTCAGTGCATAGACTATGACATGATTATATACTTATATGATGCTTGTATACATACGCTAGCAATATTTTATACTGTATGTACATGCAATATAATTCAATAAATTAACAAAGATATTCAATTCTTTGGTATTGTTTTAATTTAAGTAATTCAAGTCTTACTGCATTTTTGTATCTATAATCATAACAATGTAATGAACAAAAATAAAAAAAATAAAAAATCAAAAAATATAAAAGTTAAAATGCACACATACGAGTACATATGAACATATATATATAGAAAAAAAAAAAAAAATTCAAGTTTTCATTTCATTCTTAGTTTCGTGACTTCTTTTTGTTGTTGCGGCTGTTGATATTTCGCTGTTGTCGTCGTATTTATTTCAGAATTCAGATGTTTACTCATTTAATGTGAACATGTTGTTTTTGATTTTTTTTATTATTATTTCTATGCTGTGCATATGTGCATAAGTACGAGTTACAATTCCAAGTAAATGAATAAATATATATGTATATGTATGTATATATGTATATGTTTATATATTCGATAGTCTTTCTAATTTTTTGAATATTAATAAAAATTCAAATATGTATTTCTTTTTTCTCGTTCAATATTTCATATCTATATATGTAATCATATCATGTACGTACTTTATAAAAATTATCAAGAAATATGTTACAAATGATAAAAATTTAATATACTCGTACATATTTAACATAAATAATTTGAAAAAAAATTAATAAATAAATAAATATGTGTACATGATCATCATATATCTATACTTATGTGTATGTAGAATAATCATTATCATCTCATATATGTATGTATGTATGTACTATGATGTTGATCGTAATTTATATTTCTGTATAATAATCTAGTACACGTCTGTCTGTCTAGCATTATACGAGTATTATCGTAAATTTATAATAACAATACTACATACATATTCGTATTGTGTATATAATACATAATACGAAAGATCAATTTTATATATTATATATGTATGTACACACATACATACATAATTTAGAAATAACAACAATTAACTGAAAGATAACGAAAGATAACACGAAAATGTATAAAAAGAAAATATAAAAGTATACCATACCTCTAGAAAAAATAATAATAAAATGAAAAATAAAAATCAGATAGATATCTAGATTTAATTAAAATTCAAGGACATGATTTTTAAAGATCATTAACATCTATTTTAATATATGGGTAAAAATGCTATATGTTATACTTGTAATTGTATGTATATAAACCATACAATATATGTATAAATCTATTAGTAATTTTTCTATTTTATTATTTAAATTTTATGATTTCAAGATAAATACTTATATATTGCATACTCACAAGCCTACATACATATATGTATACTCGTAACGTAATATAGATGATGAGCATAGTACTAATGTACTATGATGATGCATGCATAGGATACGTATAATTACGAATATATTTATTCGAAAAAATAGAAAATATTCTGTAATTACTCTAATTCCAATGCTTAATTTTATGTGGAAAAATGAATTAAAAAAGGAACAATATTATAAAATGATGGTAAACTGGTATAAAATCAAACGTTTATCTGGAATTGAAATAAAAAAATAAAAAAAAAATGAATTTATATGTCAAACAATTTATATATACCATATACCTACAATTATCATTTACAAAACAATTACATACTACAATATTGATATTGGAATTGTAGAATATCAATACTAAATTTTTTATTGAATTTTCCTATCAAAAAAATAGTAAGAAAAATACAAAACGAATAAAAATGAGAAAAAAAATGTTTACAGGATATTTTCATTCATTTTTACAATTTTCATTTAAAATTTTTCAAATACATATCTTTGAAATGCTACTGATGATGTGCATATATTTGTACGTTTCCATTGAATGTTAAGAGAAAAATAAAATTAAAATGAAAAGCACAAAAGGCTGTAAGAACATTTTTGTTTTTTTCATACTTACGCAAGCAAAACTATACTTACTTACTTACATACAAATATCATTTACTGATAATCTGATCTCATCGTTTTTTAAAATTCTTGACTTTAAATTGACATTAAATTTTGTATTAATAAAATTCAATCCTGTGATGTCTTCATATGAATATATGTAAATATAATTTGTACGTTGTACAACTTAAGTATATATAGGGATACTCAATACTCGGACAGAGTTGCAATTATTGTTGAATAGAATAAACACAGATGCTCATTACAACCTTACAACTAAAAAAAAATACAAAAAATACTAAAAATAGAAACAAACTAAATGTAATGTAGCAAGTGTATACATACTCGTATAGTATATATAATATCTTTATCTGTCTATTTTGTTGCGATACAATCATAATTATGACTTTATATTACATTTTTTGTATTACCGATAATATGAAAAAGAAAATAAAAAATAAAAGTAAAAATTTTTCTTATTTATCAAAAGCCGCATCTATCCTCACATTATGTGCATTGTATGTATCCGTGTATACAAAAATATTACAATTCCCTAAAGAAGATTTGCAAGTAATCCTTGGTTTAATTTTTATTATTATTTTTTTTTTTTCATAAATAATCGAAGACCTATATGTACTTATGTTCTTATCAATGAGTATAATATTCATAGAAAAGGAAACATGTTAAGAAAATCATTGAATTTTAATTTATTCATTTATAATCGAACTCGAACAAAAAAGAAATATGTATAATGAAATAAAAACTAAAAATTAAATGAAATGAAATGAACGAAAATAGCGAAATGAATTCAATTTGAAATTGAAATTGAATTCAATTGAGATTTCATAGTTTTCATTCCGTGATATTTATGTTTTCTTTTCCTCGTTTTGCCTTCTCTCTTTCTTTCAGTTTGACTATCTGTCTTCGTCTTGTTTAAAACTTTTAAATACAAAATATCAAAGTACACATAGACATACGGTACTAGAACACATTTGTTTGTTATCAATTAATAAGAATCTTAATTGTGCTTAAATTGATTCAAGATTGAACATTTTTAATTTTTTTTTTCTTTAAAATTCACATAAGAATATATTTGATATTCAATATAATGATTTTCATTTCATTTTATTTTGGTTTCATTTTTATTTTTTTTTAGTTACCTATTTAAATGTATGTACATATTTACAAAATATAAAATTGTTGGTACTGAATTCTAAAAAAAAAATGATAATTACAGGAAAAACAAAAACAAATTGACGTAATTTTAAACTGAAAATGCACTTAAAATACCATAATAAAATATTACGTAGATATTTTTATATAAGTATTTGCGCACCTGCATATCATACTATACATTCTATATTGTACATATTCATATAATATTATACCAATATACGATTGAGTATACATATGCAATGCAATTTTCAATTTTTAAATTTTTCACATCACTTACACTCTTTATAACTTTATGCATATCATATGATGATGATTATGATGCTCATACATATATGATGCTTACTTCATCTGTCCAACTTATACAATTACATTTAATAGAAGAGAAGGATATGAATGAAAAAAGAATATATGTACATAATACAAAAAACCTGAAAAAAAAATAAACACTAAGAATAAAATTCTACATTAAGAAGTTTAAAAGTATATACATAAGTAGATACAAGATACAAGCATATGTATGAGGAGTAAGTTCTTATGTCTTTTTTTTAAACACTCATATGTATTTTATTTTATCCTTAACTAATCAGCTTTTCATAAAACCTGTCACAAATCTATAAATGAATTTTATTTCATGATTATGATGATGATCATCTTTATCATCATCATCATCATCATCATCATAGTCTTGATGAAATCAATTCCCTTTCATTTCTTTAAATTTTACTCATTAATATTAAAAGTAAATTCAATCATATTTATTATTAAATTGAAAAAAAAAAAAAGAAACATTTTAGAATTAAAAGATGAAGGAGAAAAAAAAAGGAACTTAAATAAAACATTAACATTAAAAGTGATCATATCAAGCAGTTTCATGATCTTTATATATAAAAGACGTATAGATGTGAAGATTTTGTGTATACATTTGTGTGTAGGAGTATTAATACATATACATATGTGTATACAATATATTCACTCGTATATAAAAGAAAAATTAATAAAAAAATTTTATTATGAAAATGAAAATCAAATCAACTGTGATGTTGATTTTTAAACTTTTTTCTCATTAATATCTTTCAATTTTATTTATTCATATATCTTTATTTTTTTTATATATTTACGTGTATATGAATTGCATTTTAAAATCAAGCATACATTCTGACAATATTTGCGAATAAAGCATATTCTGACGTGTAAAAAGGGTGTATTTACACCAAGACACCACGAAAAATATATGAACATTGATAAAAATTTGAATCATCGATATTTGCAGTGGTATACTTGCATGAATTTGTTCTATAAATCCTAATTCAAAAACATAAAAGAAATAATGTAATACTACATTGAAGAGAAGTTAATGAAATTAATCTGTAAGATGATATAAAAAAAATGGTGATGACGTTGATTGTGGTGATGATGAGGATGATGACGAAGAATTTTTATTTACATTAAATATTTACGAATAAAATTAAAAAGAATATTTTCATAGACGTTCTTGAATCATACGTACATATGTATGTTTCATTTTTTATTTATTTTTAACATTTTTTTTTTCTACTTCAAAATAAAGAAAAATAACTTGTACATTATAATAATAAATATGTAAACAGATATGTCTATAAATAAATTTCTAAAATAAATACACACATATCCATTAGTGTGCCATTGCAATATACTTATGTATATAATTTGTCTTCAATAATATTTTTTACATTTTTCTCTCTGTAATTCAAATAATGAATCTGATTTTTCTAAAGCTCAATGTTTGTTTTTCACTCTCTTTCATTATTTGATGCTGTCATGTATGATAAATCTAAAATACAGTAAGTATTTGAGAAATGAAAAAAAAATGAAGTTTATCTTCAGACAAACTTATACTTATACAATATATAAAAATACACCAGTAGAGAGGTTATTGTTAATTATAGCACCATTTGAACATAAACTTACAATTCCATCCCATTCATCATTCATTCATCTGTGTTTATCTCTGTACCTAACAATCATCCAACCAACCCATTATTTCCCATCCTTCTTAATTTTTTTTTTTTTTGCTTTATTTATTATTATTCTTTTTCATGTCCTCTTAGTTGCAGTAATTTTATTATTTTTTCATCCGTTTGTTTTTTCATCCTTGTTTTTTGTTATACACAAACAAAAAACATAACGCAGTAATAGAGCAACAGAAAAACTCCAGCAAAACATTAAAACACAAAAAAAAAAAACATCAAACATCAAATCAAATGTCACAAAACTCACAAATCATTATGAATATGAAGTAGAATAAGTAACATTCATACATATATGTATATATATATATATATGTGCCTATGGACCTATATGTACATACACTCGTAATATTCTAAGTACAATTTTTAATAACGTGAAGTGAATTAAGATAACAAACAAATCCTTTTCGTTGTAAGTTGTACGTACTTATTTTATAAAAATCTACATGTATGTATGTATTCACTTATATACTTACATCCTATATATATAAATGATTATTGTAATTTATATGTGTAAGATTTGTGAATAAATTCATATGCGAACATTCTCTATTATTACAATGATGATGATGATGATTACAAAGATGCTGCGGTTACATTTAGTTATTGCAAAACTTTAAATTCTATTCATAAACAATTGCTGGTATATGCATAGGTATCTAACCTGAAAAAGTGCCTTTTACCAGAATACTATTTATATGTGTATACATGTATGTACGTTTCTGCAAACAACACTTATAACAACATTATAATATTCATAGGTTTTCAATCTTTATTAGATCTGAATCTGATTTGCATTATGCCCTTTTGACTTTTTTAAGAGGTATTATATGTATTTATGTATATGTACTTATTTTATATATACGTATGTACATATTATAATGCAATATGCATACTATTTACGATGAGTACATACATACAATACACGGTACATACAAGGTTTATGAACCTTTTTCTTTTTTTTTTTAATCTTTCTCTGTATACATTTTTCAATTCAAATAAACGCTTCTGGTTATTACTTTTTTAAATCTACATATTACGAATACCAAGGCATACATATTACATACTTGTATATGCATTCATGCTGATGAAATAAGAATAGTATGTAAATAAAAGGAAATGAATATACTTACATATACATAGGAGAAGATTAATCTGTACTTTAAAATCGAACTATATTGACCAGTAATCATCATCAATATGAAATGCTTGATCATAATAAAAATCTTTTCTATATGAAGAGGAAAAGCATTAAAATCGATTCATTTCTTTTTTTTTTTTCATTTTACATTCAAATCGCAACAATAATAAACATCAGGTAAACATCAGTATACAAGCAGGATAGTATAGTTGATGTGAAAAAAAATAATTGTAAAAAAAAAATAAGATATGGTATTTTCGACTTAAATATATATGTATGTAGGTATATTTGTATATATGATGTAAAGTTGTGTAAACAAGTACTGTGAACATCAAAAGTCTTTGTGCACTTTCAAATTTAAAATTAATTTTGCATACCTGTTAGTCACAATCTTTTGAAAACATAAAACCTTACTATGTTCTTAATATTTTTCTGGAATTTCATAATTTCCATATCTCTGTTGATTCTCAAGTTACAGAAAAATAATAATTAAAACAAATCTCAAAGGCCCAATAGTGTTTTTACACCCATATAATCCCGTATAATTTTTATACTGTTTCTCTGGATAATGTTACAAAACTCTATTTCTTGTAAAAACTATCGATTTTGATGATAATTATAGCATACTTAAGGAAGATACTTTTGCTTTTCATACGCAATTTAATTTATGACTATATTTTCCTCTGTTCACGAAAATTAAATCTATGTATTAAAGATAAATTTTTGATAATTTTTTAAAATCAACTTTTCTTCACGACTGATAACGTTGACATAGTGAAATCAATTATGTGTATTTTATTTGAAGAATATAATAAATTTTAATGTAAAAAACATTTTCACTTGTCAAGTGTTTATTAAGAAGAGGAACTACTTATCTTACAAAAACTTTCAAATGTACAAAGAATTTAGACGTCTACTGTATATGATAGCATGAAAGTTGTATGTTCTACCATAAGATATAAAAAATAATAATCTGAATTGTAATTTTTTTTTCTTTTGTACAAATGTACATATATTTATATGATATTTTTTTCTAGCATACTATACATATAATATACTGCACTTACATACATACCTATACATTAACTATATACGACTACTTTGAATTTTCAGATTCTAAACACACACACACGAAAGGTTAGACACAAACTTAAAATCACTATAAAAACTATAGTACCTATATAAATACCTAAATATATTATATTCTGTATGTATAAATACGAGTGTGTTATTATATACTTAGTAGTTGGAACATTTTGATAGTTTTTCATAATATGTACCTACTATTACTAAAAAAAAACATGAAAAAAAAATAATATTTTTTAATCTCGATATTTATTTATTTGTTCATTCTTTTTGCATTTCTATGATATGGATATAGATGTAGTATTATATAGTACATCTACAGTCTACACATATATGTATATATTATACTACATGTGTACTTATAATAAGTAATAGAAAAAATGAAAAAAATATAAAAATAGAATTTGTTTTTAGAAAACAACGAGAAGCTTCAATAAATTATATTTATTATAGAAAAGTTAAATTGTGAGAAATATATATTTTTTTTATATAAAAAAGTATGCTTACTTTATTTGATGTGTTTTTATATAGTACAACACGAATATGCAGATATAATATCATAAATAGACAATAAAAAAATATACATTACTGCTAGATGTACGTATATATTTAAGTAATAAGAGAACATCCCATATCCATAAATTTCTTAAATAAATAATGAAAATTGCATTGGTACATAATATGCATGCAGAAAATGATGGAATTATGTGCATAAATACTCGTACGAGTGGAAGTAGAGAAAATATGATGAGGAATAAAAATACTATATACTTCTTAGTAATACTATACGAAGATTATGATGGAAATGAAGCAAATAGCACAAAAAAAAATATAAACGGGTGGAAATTGAAATTGCATGTAGTTACATATGTACGTATAATATATATATATACATATACATATATGTATGTACACGTACAGTAATACACATAAATGTACATATCTATATATCTATTTAAATGTGTAATATTTATTACATTACAATAGAAATTGTAGAAGAAGAATAAGAAGAAAAATAAGAAAAGCAGTAGAAAAAGAATAGTATATAGTTAAAATATAACATGTAACCTCTATGTAACAGTTAACTTGTTTTTAACTCATTATTTTACTATATTTAAATGGAATGCCACAAGGTTATTTATTAGGTTAGCTACTGTTTTCATTGTTTTCTATTGCTTCATATATTACGTATACAGATCTACATTTATAGATACACACAGACTTACTCGCGTATTTAATATACACATAAATGTATATCTATATTTATAAATGTAGGGATAGGATCGTACTTTTGAATTGATCATGAAATTTATTAGTTAAAGTATTTATTAGAATGCAAAATATATGATACATGTGCATACAAATATATGTAGAAATGTACATAACATATTCGTATATATGTATATAATATATATATGTATATTGTGAATAAAATGTAAACATTATATAGTTATCTACATTGAATATGATACATTCGGAATACACGTGTATAGTTACATATGAAACGATGTAATATGCATTTATGTTTTCCGTAATAATATGGTATAATAATATAATGATGATGTAAAAGTTTTAACATTTGGGTTGATATTAATTTATATTATTTATTACTTTAATTGTATAAAATATCCACATATGTGTACAATAAACCATAGATATACTATGTACATACTAGTATGTAATAATAATGCAATATTTAATATGATGTTTAATGTATATTACAAGTACATATATTAACATCATTCTAAGTTAGCATTATATGAAAATATGTATTCCAAATTTAATCGGAAAAATTGATTTACATAATGAGATCGGATATTCAGAATGCAGCTACAACATATAAGTACATATATGCATTTGTACTTAATGCATTACACCAATTACACATACTTATTTGGTAATAAGTTTATATATTTAATAGATACTTACATATACATATATTTAAGGATTTTCTGAATTATATTCTTTTGTATTTTTGATATTTTCAAATTAAATTAATATCATTAATACTCTAATATGTTCATATGTAGATAAATTTTTACTAATGTGCATATTTATGAAAAAAATAAATGAATATAAATAAATATATTTAGACATTTGAATCTAACATGAATTCATTCTAAATATGGTTTAAAGGTGAAAAGTTTATATATGAATTCAAACTCATTCATTCTATTATGATTTATATTTTTACGAGAATATATTTATATGTGTCTTTTTCTGTATAAAATATATAATACAATTAGCGGTTTTTTTGAATATAAAATAATGTATATCGCGATTATAAAAGACATTATTGTACTTAATATATATTTAATAGAAAAAAAAAATGTTTAATAAAATTTCTCCCTCTTTTAATCTTGATACGTAGAAGGCAAAAAAATAAATAAATTTTAAAAACAATGCAAAAGTAAAGTAATATTCCATTGTTGCATTGTGTATTAAGCAGATTTTATATCAAAGTTGTCATTTCATATGTATACATACGTGATACAAATCACTTTAAAACAATTATTGTAAAATGAAAATTTACCGAAATGAATTTGATTGTATTTTTTATATTAAAAATAAATGAAGAAAATATTAAAAATATTGAATTTTTACTGTTTGTAATTTTTTTTTCTTTTTATTAATTCATTTTTTTTTATTAATTGATGTCTAAAATTTAGTTATTTATATATACACATTACACGTATTCGTTTGAAAAGTACTGAATACCAATAAACTCTTTGAAGAACATTAAAAATTAACTTTGAAAAAATAAACTAATCCTAAATTAACAAGATTTTGGATTTATATAAAAAATTACAATAATAACATAACATGACGAATCGTACATTCGATTCATGTATTCATTCATTGTACTTCAATGTCTCAATAATAAATTATATTTCTCAAAAAAAAATTATTTATATTTCGTGTTGAGATTAGAAGCAAAATTGTGTAATTACCAAAATAAATAAGAAGAAGAAAAATGTAAAAATCAAATCTCAACAATCTGTCACTTGTAATATATGAGTATGAATATCTGATACCTTTAATTAACAAATCAATTCAAATCTAAAAAAATTCATGATCATTATTCACTATACATATACGAGAGTAATTATTATTTGTTGTAGCAACAGAAGTCAAACATAAAATAAAAAATTTTGTTAATGGTTTTTGATTAATATGTAATTATTTACTGTGAAGTAAAAAAATTAAAATGATTATATTGACGTTAGACAAAAAATAAATACAGATGTACATTATGTATGTAATTAAAATTAAGTACGAGTATTTTTAAGATTATATTTTTTCAAGGACAATCGTTGATTAGATTATCAAATTTAAAAATGTACAATGTTACAAACTGTACAACACTTTTAAATAAAAATTACACAAATCTACAATTTTTAATTTAAGTAGGTACCACCACTCATGATGGATATAGGTACATTAACCATATAACATTTGATCAAAGAGTTTCGTCAGATTTTCCACTTCATAGATACTTCAATTTTTGAATAAGTAGTAAAGATAATGTATAAAAAACCATTTTTAAACTAAAATTGAATCAATCGATTATGTAAATTGGAGTATACACAGATTGAAGGTTACAGTCATTCATATTCCAAATTAAATATTTCCGACAAGTATAAAATTAAATATATACATACTTTGCATTTATTTTTTTCCTTTTTTTTTCTTTACTTTGTGTATTCGTTTAATCACATATCTTCCAGTGTTCTTTGGTTACGAAAAATAAATCTGTAATATTAAGTGGCACATTCATTGAAAATTTATAGTTATATTTTTTGGCTCATATTTAAATTTAAAATACTAATCGTATGTAGATACATACTAGATACAATATACATAAAGATTACCTTTTGCAAAACAGCAATCATAAAGATTGCAGCACTAAATTGTAAATTGCAAAAATTCTACACATTTGTTTATATTTATAATTTTTATAATTTATAATTTCATAGCCATTTGTTTTTTTTTGGGATATCTATTTGGTAATATATATATGCTTTTATTAGAGCATGGGACAAATCAATACGATACATAATGCATATACATACACATCATGATCATCTATTATTTTACTTTATGAAATTTTCATAAAACGCAAATTAATTTTTCACATTAAGTATACATTTAAACATCATTTTTCACGATACAATATTCATCAACATCAAACATTATATATAACTCATTATTATACACACATAAATACATATACATACAATACCATATAACACATACATAGGTATTTTTGTAAAACATAAATTGTATATTGAACACACAATAAATACTTACCTAAAATTTCTTACAGAATCATATAACTTATATAAAATATATTAGATATACTATATTCATTATACATTTTTATACATTTTTCATTGTAAATATTTTATATTGATATAATACATATGCATACTTTATAATTACTATTATTTGTTTATATATATTTTGTTATTTTCTTTTTTTTTCTCTCTTTCTTTCTTAAATACAAAAAAAAAATGTCTTCATGTTTATAAAAAATATATGGGGATTATTGTTATAAATGTACTATATATATATATATACATACACATAAACGAATCTAAAAACAAAAACATATATGTATATATACATACAATCACAACAAATACAAAAATTCAATAATATACAAATAAAAAAAAAATTAAACATCCTTAAACAAACATCAAAATCATCAATTTCACAATTTATTTTGATATGATGATAACGCTGATGATGATGATGATGATGATGATGATAATGGCGATAATAATTACAATATTACATATATTCGTGGTGTATGAAATAATAAAATTATATAAATATTATTAAAGATCGTGTAGCTCTAGTTGCAGCTGGACCACCAAGTTATACACGTATGTATCATTATTTTCCAGCACATTTGACACATCCATTCTGTTTTTATCCGACACCGCCGCCACCACCACCTTTATCACCACCGTTATCACCATTAAAGGCAATCGGAAGTCACACACCAACATCAGCACATATTGCACAAACAATGAGGTATCCAGGTATGGTGAATGATAAATTTAATTTTTATTTTTACATACATTATTCTAAAAAAATTCATTTTCATATACATTTTATTTTATTTTAATATACAAAAATATACGTACATATTAATATACATATACCTAATACACAAACATAAACATACAACTACTGCTTATTTTTATATTTTTTGCATAAAATAATATTTTTTTTTATATTATTAATTTATTATTCGTTTGAATATGTTCAAGGGATGTAAATACTTACTTATATTGTTTAATTTGCTTTATTTTGTACATAATTTTTACATTTTACATCCAGTTTTATCAAATATCACTACAATAGTTTTTGTTGTAGTAGTCTTTGGTTTTATATAAAGTAAAAAATTTTGAAATATTCTAAATTATTTTTATGGAAAATTTCATTCGAATAACCATTATTCTCTTTACCATATATCCGTAACGATTTATTTATGTGAAAGGTTTGTGTCTTAAATCTTTTGTTTTTAGTTCACTTTCATATTACCAATTTTTTTCAATTTTAAGATCGGACAAAATGAAAAATAATGTCAATTATTAATAAAATAATTCAAAACATTACCATAAATATAATTTTTTATAATTTAAATTAATTTATTATTTTTATTGTTTATTTATTGGTTTGAATATGCAAAATAATGTAAGATTTGTACATTATTGATGTCATAACATGTGAAGGATGATTACAGGCATTAAAAATTTAAAAATATTATGTTTTCTTATTTTGTAAAAATCAAGAATTACAACAAACTAATTAAAAATTATATAATTGAAAATATTTACATCATTTTTGATTTAAATTTAGCTTTAAATTTATAAGACATGTTCAATGTTTGTTATAGGTAATTATTTGAAATAGTTCTGATAATTCAATTTAATGTTGTCATTTTACTCGAGATATTGAAAAAAGTTAAAAGTATAGCATCTATAGATATTTTTGTCATTTTGATAATGAATTAGTTTGGAGAATAATATTGTAATATTGGTTAATTATAAAGTATATAATAAATTGTTCATTTTTATTCAATAAAAATGTATCAAATTTTTTAATTTTCAATTAGAAATTGATTTTCGATCAATTTTTTTTTTTAAAAAAATTAAAAATATTTATTTATTCTAATATATTTTCTTTCAGATTTCTTAATTAACTTTAATTTTTTAATTTATTATTATCTTATTTTCATTTATCCCTTTACATATACCAGGTCTTTTCATGCGTCCAGATGAAACGAACGTTTATACAACATTGGAACCGACATTGAGCAGTAATCCGAATGTTTATTTTCAACGTAGTGGTGGTGTACATCCAGGAATGATGTATTAATGAATATTTTCTTTAAAAGTGATCACACAGATAAAAGAATTTTGCTGTAATTATAATTTTTTTTATTTACATTTCTTTTTCGGAATGTATTTTAGCAATTATATACTTACAATATGAAACTGTATGAATAAAATTTCGATTTTCAATTAATTTATCAAAAAAGAAAAAAAAAGAGCCAGAATTTTTTTCCAAGAAAACAAAGTATCTAATTATTTTAAGTTAAAAAATTTTAGAAATAGAAAATATGAGATAAAAAAATTCTAATTAATAAATTAATAATATAATACATTATTCTTAATTAAAGTTACAAATATGAAAAAAAAGGCATTTTGTTTTGACTCCTCCACAATGTGATTATCATTTAGAAAAAAACATTTTTTTTACCATTAATTTTTTAGTTTTTATTTGTGTGTAATTATGTGAAATGAATTTGACATAATATAATTATATGTAAGTAATGACGTATACATACAAACAAATAATATTATATAGAATTTATGTAATATTTACAACATTATATTTGCAAAAAAATATATTGTAACGAAAATTTATTTAAAATTTAATTACATTCACATAAGTACATATATGTATACATTCTTGACCATGCATATATTACACATACATACATATATATTAACATATTAATAACAATTTCAATATAAACACAAATTTCATTTGAAAAACAAAAAAATGTTTAAAACTCCTAGGGAGTATAATAATTTTCTTTACGTATACACATATAGTAAGTAGAAACTCTTTAATGTTTATCTATTAAATTTATATATAGCTGTAGATTAAGAAGAAAAAAAACCACTCAAAATAATACTCAATATTATTTATAAATCTTTAAAAAATTACATACAATTAAAATTTAATGAAGAAAAAAATAATTGAAAAACTTTTAATATCAACAAATTACTCATACATCCATATGAGAACTTAAGAATAATTATATAGTTATACATGGTTACACATAATAACAAGATTCATGAAAAATTGACATTTTCTTTCGCAATATTTCAAAATAAAAATTAAAATTATATCATTTTTGAATTCTTCAATGTGTTTCTATAACGTTTACTAAAGATTTTTATTAATAAAACATTCAGGGCTATCCCTGGTCGAGTAATGTGTGATAGACAGACGAAAACGAATCAATGATGATTCTTCCAGTTTTTTCATACATGTAAATGATAATTCAAAAATCATCCGACACGACACTTTTTCAATGATCTTTTTGGCCATCATACACATATTTATAATTTTTATCGTCAGTTTTAGTTTTTCTGTCAATTTTAAATTATTATTATATAGTATGTATGAGTATATCATGGTTTTTGCTGTAATTTTTTTCACCAATGGAAATTTCCAATTCATCATCTTTAGTAGTTGTCGCTGAATGAAGTTCTCGAAACTTCATTTGAATTTATAGTGAAGTTATTATGAAAATTTAATGATCATTTTAACTTGATTTGGATGGCAAATCACAACGAATTATCATTGATTCGCTTTCGACTGTTTAGCATCTAAGCAAGCAGATTCTGATAAATTGATAATCTGCCACACTTTTCATATAAAGTTTTAAATATTTTCTCCTACTCTCTAAATTTTATATGAAATGTCAATTTGACAGAATCTATTCTAATTCGACTAATATAACCCTAATTAAATGATATAATATTATTATTATTATTATACCGATACAAGTGAATTGAATCTAAGTATTTTTTCTAATTTTTACCTAAACATTTTCTAAATTTTTTTTTGTTTTTTTTTAAGTAAAGTATTATAATATAATTACAAATAATAAATAATATTCTGTTATAAGAATTAGAATAGAATTATTATCAAAATATACATATCAATACAACTCCATAATAATAAAAGTTTCATGACAAAACCATTTAGAACGTATTATAAAAATAACATTACAACTTTAATTCATTCATTCATTTTATTTTTATTTTATTCTTTTTAAATAATGATTCTCTACGTAATTATGAGTAAAATACACGCAGATATATAAGTATGACCTACACCTACTTCTTATGTAATCATCAGATAAAATATTTTTTCAAGTGTTCAGAATTAATGGATCCGTACTATACGAAATTATCATTCACGTAAAACTCATTTAAAAAATGTACAGATAAAAACATAAATGTATATGTGCATTATTCTGATATCAACTAAAATAGTTTATAAAATGTGCAATTTTCACGGTGTGTTTTCTAAAATATTGAACAAATATAAGATTGTAATTGTTATGTCAGTTAGAAAATATCATTATACGCATATACATATATTATAAATTTTATTCATATTATCATGACAAGAAATGATGTTATTTTGTTGTATTTTGATTGAATTACGATATATTCTTATACTCGTATAAGAATTAAGTATATATAATGAATATTATACATTTTTAATTACACAAATATAACATCAAGTTTATTGTCATTTCTTTGTAATAAATTAAATTAAATTAATCATATTACATAAAAGACATAAGATATAAGATATAAGACATAAGATATACTCGTATATATATAGTATAGTATAGTGTATTTTTAATATGAATTTGGGGAAAATATACAACTACATATTTTGAATATAAATAATATATTAATATACATAATAATTATAAATAAAATACAATATTTATAGAAGTATAACGATGTATGTTATAGGTACATTGATATTACTGAGCATTTTTTTTTTCTAATAAAATTTTTTATCATAAAATATGAAACTTTCAATATACAAACTTAAAAATATTTTACATTTTGTGATTTCTCATAAGATTTTTCACATAGGCATTAAAATATAAAACTTTCAATTTCATTAACGTATGTATAAAGTTTAAAAATAGCTCCGTATTTTACAAAATATTGGTATTTATATTTTAGTCATTTTAGTAAATGCTGTTAATTTGATATTTTCTGTTAATTTTCATACAAAATATTGAAATTTCGAAAATAAAATTTCAAAAATTGTGTATGAAATTTAACAGAATATCATATAAAAAGAATCTGCAATACGACCAGAATATTATGTACTGCTATTCAAAATACCGAAAACTACTTTTACTTATTTTCATAGGAAAAATTATATGAGAAAGCGTATAGTGTAATGTTGATATTATTACTGCAACAGTTTAATAAATAAAAATTAACTTTGATTATTCAAATATTACATACATACTTCCACAAACATAAATATGTAGATTATTTAGTTAATAGGATTCAATTCAAATCAATGAGATTATTCACTTTATGCAGTAAAAAGTATGTAAACAGAGTAAAGCGTGTAAACGCGTGTATTTTATTCGGTTTACACATGGCTTACATGTCATTTACTACATTAAGCGAATACCCTCAATATATTTATAATATACACATTATGTATTCATTTAGATTTAAGATATTATACATGTATAAGAGCATATGTAGGTCTATATGCGTATAAATTATGTTCATTATGCGAAATATAAAATCAAAAAGTAATAAAAATTAAAAATAATAAAAATGTTTACACTTAAATTTCTGTAAATATGCTATAAGAATTCATTATTATGTAATTTTTCTTTTAAATATAATATTAGTTTTAATACATACATATAATTTCATTTATACAATACATTAAATAATATGAAAAAATGATAATAATTAAAATAAAATAAAATAAATAGAACAAAAACAAAAGCAAAATGAAGACTTTTCTTCTTACATTTTCTATAAATTTCGTTAATTATTTTCTTTTCCAGTTACAGATTCATATACAAATAATAATTATGTTACCTATACAATTATGTAGTATACATATATAATGCAGGTAAGTATTCTTCTTTATACGTTTACATCATTACTGCGTTAACAGATACATTATTCTTATGCATACATAATAGTACATTTTTCTTTCGTATATAACTGAAAAATTAAATTATGGTGTGATTTACCAAATATGCAAATCGAAAATCACATCTTAAAATGAATAAAATTCAATATTTTTTTGTACATTTCCATATATACCGCACAAATCACCATATTACATTGAATACCATATACATTTTTTTCTTTTTCATTTTCTGCTTCAGAATGACAAGAAACAACGATTAGAATACTGGTATATAATACATTTATGCATTAAACAAAAAACATAACAAATAATAAAAGCAAATATTACAATGTGTAATAGTATGGAGTGTGTATTTTTATTTATCTAATAAGAACTTTAGATATAATCTAAGATAGAAATACAAAAAAAAAAAAAATAAAAACTTCAAAAACATATTCAATTGGATTGCATGCATTCATACAATTTTCAACCAATTTTATCCATCTAACGAGATGTTTTCTCTATATCAATATTTAAAATAAATATAATATGTAGATATATGTAAATATTGAAAAAAAAAAATTAAATAAATAAAAAAAAAAATTAAGGTGAAAATGCAATGAATTCTGAATAACTTTCCACTCAAGTTCTATTTTCGTTTTTGTTTTTTCTTCTGCCATATACCATATTATAATACTTACGCTTACACTATCTATTCTATACCAATAGTATTATTTATAATAAATGCATCTCTTCTCGTACAATTATACGTACTGTATGTATGTACCAACATTGAATTGAAAAAAAAAATAAATGAAAATAAAAACAAAGATAAAGAAAAAATAAAGTAAAGTTGAATAAATATAAAGAAGAACATTATTAACTATATTTGTATATATTTTGACATGCAAATAAGAATGAATTTAAAATCCAGATCAAAACTAAGGAAACTAAATCCTTTCTGGTTAATACTAATTTGAACATTATATTTGAAATATTTCTCACTTTTTCCATTTTTAAATTTATTATTATTTTTGTTTTTTTTTTCTTTTTATTTATATACAATTTTTTCTTTATATATATGACTATATACGTGTGTAATCCGTTGTAAAATTTTCAATGTACGAATACAAATACACAATGTTGTTAAATAATATACATATATATGTATATGTATACAAATGAATGTTTATTTGAGTTTATTAAAGTTAACTAGTCATACTTACCTATAGTTAGTTAGTTAGTCAGTTAGTTAGTTAGCTGGTAGTTAGCTAGGCAGTTTGTTTAGCTAGTTAGTTAGTTGGGTTGATAGTAAGTTAAATGAAGTTAGAGTTAGTACTTTGTAAATACATACATATAAGTATAGAGAAAAGAAATCAAAAACACACCACATTTATAATGATGACCATATAGCTATCAAATAAAGGTGAATACAAAAATTTGTAGTCAATGATGAAATCAACTTCTAACCATACTTACTTACCTACCTACATCACATATATTTATGTCCATTTATCTAAATATAAATACATATAAGCATACATATGTACATAAATATAATACATTTACTTATAATATACTTACTTACACTTATATAAACATACAATACAATATCTATCGAAATATCTATAGCAAAATGAAAATGAAATAACAGAAACAAACAAGAGTTACATAATTGCCTTATGCATAAGATTTTCTATTTTTAACTATATATATTTATGCATTTATATGTATGTACGAGTATATCAAATTCAAGAAGTGTAATTTTTATTTAGAGCTTAGAAAATATGCAAATTCTTTTCTAAGCATAAAATGGAAAAAATATAAAAAAAATAAAATCGAATCGAACTGATGAACGAACTTATTTATATACACGATCGAATAACGAATACAAAACGTGTGGTATAAAAAGTAACTGAAAATAATACATAAAAAGAGAACAAACTGATCAATAAAATCAAACGTACAGAGTAAATGTACTTGTACTAAATACATACATATATGTACATACAAATATGTATGTAGGATCTCTGATACACATTTATTTATAATTTTATATGAACTAAAAATTGAAAGCCTACCGCAAATCTTCTTCATTTTATATTAAAAAGATCAATGACAAAACAAGCAAACAATTGAAAAACAACTACATAATCAAATATGCATTATTATTATACGGTATTGGTTTGTTAGTTAAAATAAGTGGCAAGGTGTATTATAGGTGTACTGCGTGCTGCGTGTAATATTACGGCTCTTGCTGCATATGCTATTATAGACATTGAACGCAATTTAATTTTCATATTGTTTGACTGAATAATAACGCACATTTTCAATTATGTATATTATTTGAAATAGAATAGTAAATATTTCTTTATATTTACATATATGGATTTTCACTTACAAGTTTATTTGTATTATTCGTTTTCCTGTTCTTTTTTTTTTTGTGTGTTTGTAGTTAAGTTATGCATTCGTATTATTAAATTTTTAAATTTGAATTATTTTTTCCTGCATACATTCTAAATCCTTTTTTTTCTTTTCTAAAATAATAATAATAAATGTACATACCAATTTTTTCTGAAGTTTCTGAAATGATGTGATGTGAAGATAATGATGTTGATGTGATGATGGTAAAGTAGATGATGACAGTGATAGTAAAATATTAACTCTATCACCTTTCCAGTCATCAATCTTCAACAATTTATTTTTTTTTTTATTTTGCTGATTATTTGTTTTTTTCCTGTTTATCTGAAGATATACTATTTCATTTGTAAAAGAAATAATTGGATGGAGATATAATGTAAAGTAAGTATAGAAATTGCACATAAGACACATAAAAAAAAAATATATTTATTTTTTTTTTCGCATTTACTACTAAGTTGCATATAAATTTGTATCTAAATACATATGTGTACGTGTTTATAAGCTTATGCATTTGTAAAGAAGAATGAAAAAAAATTAAATGATCTCTTCTATACATTAAAAGTAAGTAGCTTGTTGTAACAGAGTTTTGTATATTGCTTACCATATTAAAAGTATGTTCATATACGTTTAGAAAAACATAAAAGTGTGATGACGATGATAATGTTATATGGATGTAATCTAAAATGCGCATTTTTAATTATGCACGCACGCACATAAGAATATATAATCAGAATCAGAATTATACAACAAGAACACAAAATATGTGGAAGAAAAAGAAAACAAAATCAAGACATTAAAAAAAATAAAATAAAAATGAAAAACAGTAAGTAAAACTTTGTTACAATTGTTACCATGCATTTATGTACTTAATATATATGTACTTGCACACTTTCATTACACAAAATTTTATACATACTCCTATGTCTATAAATTCATGTATATATACATAAATACAATTATTTTATGTGTAGTACGTAGGTGTCATTGAACCCTCTAGTTCTGGCAACTTTTAATATTTTTTTTCATTTTTTTCTTTTTTTTGTTCATTTCATTTTCTTCATTTTTTAACTCATTGTACGATTGTAGTCACCTATGGTTACGTTAGTTCAAACATGCTTGAATTTCAAAATAATATATTCATTACTTATATGATTGCATGTTGTACATGAATACATGCATTATAATATAAAGGTATGTACATATACAACATTTGTACTATGCCTACCACCCATCAAAATCATCAAAGTTCTTAAACTAACAATCGTATCACGCGTCATATATTACACGCAGTGTTCGTACATATGACTTCTTACAGTAGAAATACAGCAGAAAAAAAAAACAACGAATAAGAAATGAAAAATTCATAATTAAAATTATGATATAGTACATGTGAATTTATATGTACATACATATTTGTACATTTCCCTCACAAACATACATATTCTTGGTATTCAAGTGTAAAGTAAAATGTATTTAATTTTCTTATTGTTCTATTTGATAGCATAAATTTTATTGTAATTTTTAGAAGTTACTTTCTTGTATAGGTATTAGTGCTTGCTTATATTTTAGAAATAAAATTCCTTATAATGGCACATCCACATATTGAAAAGAACAATTGAATGCATTTATTTGATTAGAATGTTTAAGAAAATGAAAAATAATTATACAAACCTTATTTAGTATCAATTGCGTTGGATCCCGTATAAAAATAAATTTTTGCTTATATTTTCATTTCATTTTACAAACATTTTATGGTAATTTCTATTTTAAATTTTAAACGAAATCGTCTCGAAATTTCATTCTGAACATTGTAATCGAATTAAGTTTTGAAGAAATTTTTTAGTACATAAATCAATTATCCCTACATACGTAATTATATTTGACCCAGTAATAATTATCATTGTAGGCTATTAATGTCTGGAAAATACTTAGTAAAATTTTTGTTCTTAAAATATCAAAATAAAAAAATTCTATTCTATATATTATTTGAAAATTGTATACCTATCTAACTGGTACACAAAAGCACATAAGAACGTAGAAAATACTTATAAAAAATTCTAAGCATTCTTTTTCATATTATTATTTTATACGCAAGTATTTTATTTCAAATGTTATCCTTTTTACTTTTTTCCTTTTTTTATTTGTTTATTTTCATTTTTTATTCATTCCTTTCGATAATCAAATAATTCCACCAAGACTATTAACAATATAATTTTATTATTAAAACTGTAATTCTAATTAACTACCAATAACACTTAATTTCTAACCGGTATTACGCATATGATAGGCTTGTGTGTAATTCTCTAGTAATTGCAATGATGTTCATCGCAGTTTAAAAATCATCGTTTATTTTTCTAATTAAATTTATTTTATTTTTTCATCCTTTCGCTATCGTCCATTTTATATGTAATTTGTAATAGTGAATTTTTTTTTGTTCTATTCTTATTTTAAAATATTTACTAATCATACGTCTACATATAAATACTTGTTGTATATACATACCAAAAGAAAAAATCTATAAAATACTTTCAATTCTTTACGTTTTTATTTATTTTACTTCCTCAATACTTTATGTGTCATCTTTGTATATAAAATAATTTTCCTTTCATATTACATTACATCCATATGTGTGCAAAATTATATGGTACACGTATATTTATATGTATTTTATAAGTCCATATATTAGATGTGTATAGTATAGTATCACAGTGATAGTACACAATACAGTAAGAGTATAGGGATGAATATACAATCATAGTAAAATACTTTTGTAAGACAATAACCTCGTAATATATCAGAAAAATTTCAAATAAAACAAAAACTTTGCTTTCTTCTGAGTTAGAAAAGTTATACCTCAGTCATTGAAAAAAAAATAACAAAGTAAAATAAGGAAATTCTAACAGTTTATTTCATTCTTGTTCTTTTTAACTTATGCATGATTTTCCTTTTATTTAATTTTTTTTAAGTTTTTTTCACATTGCCTTGTGAGTGAGTGTGTATATCTAACAGCGTTACCGTTTATGTAATAAATGTAATAGTCTATTGAAATTTTTATCTTTAATAATTTTTTTTATAATATTTCGATTTGAAAAACTTTAGAAAATTCAGAATAAAATTTAAATATGAAATATGTGTATGATATTTAGTATTTAAAATGAATTCAAGAGCGAAATTCTTTCAATCAAAATAAATTCTGGTAGTTTTTTTGCCGTGTACTGTTGGCCAAATTTGGTTTTATATGGCAGCACTGTTATCTGCTCTATACGTTTGATTCGAAATTCGTTCAAAGTCAAGATGATCACTTTCTATTTCCATTATTTTATTTTAAACTTTTCAAGGTCCATTTCGCGAACGGCTATACAAAAACAAAAGGACAAATTCCATTTTTTTCTCGAGAAATCCAAGTAAATTTATGATTCAGCTTAATTTTTATGTTTTCCTTCTGATTCCTGTGTACTTAACAAATAATTTTTAAATTTTATGTTCGTTTCTTTACCATTTTATTACCAAATTCAGAGTTCTTCTAGAAAAGCAAAAAGAAACTATGAAGAGAAAAACATACGACAGAATATCTTATATGTGACATGAAATTTCTTGGTGATTCTGTATAAGCATAAAATAACTACATTCAAAAAAAATAAATAAAAGTATTAAGCAACCAAACTGAACAGAAGAAAAAAAATTACATGCTGATCGTTAGGAAAATTATCTTATGTTCTCGTACATACATATACATATGTATGTTGGGATATGTGCTTGACTTACACATACATATGTGTAGGTCTTGATATATCTAACATTGTAATGATCATTTTAAAATTGGAATACTGTACCGCAGCATGAGGTCAATTATGATTCTTAGGATGATGACCACTTTGTAATATTCTAAAACTAAACATTGGAGTGGCAACATTGAAGAGAAAACAAGAAGGATAAAAACAATTTCTTTGCACATATTATACTCGATTGAATCACCTTACAAGATTATTTTACTAGTATACATATACATATGTAATGTACATATATCGTATGCGTACATCTATCTATAACTGCTACAACAGAGTTTAAATGTTTTACGTACATACTTTATATTTCATATCCTGCTATATTCTTACTCAAGTATAGCCTATCTGACTTTGAGAAGACCAGTTAAAGGAAATAAGGGCTTATTATATATATACGAGTATCTTGTATTTTTTTTTTCTTTCACTAATAGAAAATTGAATAGATCTTGCACATATACATATGTAACTCCTATATGTAGATATAGTCTATAAATGTAAAGATTCATATCTTATGTATACGAGTATATGTGACATTGTATTTATATAATTTAATCAACATGATACCAATTGAAAAATCCAGAAGTCATGTAATACTACACCGAAGTGGTTAAAAGATTGTTCATACAAACGTATACATTTCTATATGTACCAATGTACATAGGTATGCATATATGCTGCTAGCTGCTGGCATAATGTATGTATACTTGCGCATCATTAGACAGGTGAACACTATCCAATGGTATTACGCATTGGCAGACACAGAACATAGTATTTGAATCGATTCGACTGATAATTTACAAAATGATAAAATAATCGACTCTGGAATGGAAAAATATATAAAATTTATACATTATCAGAAGAAAATCATCTAATATTGTACGTAGTGTACGTATATAGTACTTAAAAGTTTATAGATGCTGTGCTTTTTAATTGAAAATCACATGTAGATGTTGTAGCAATAAATGAAGTGCTCATTTCATTATTTGATCATTTAATTAGTATTTTCAATAACAAGTCTTTTAATAAAATTAATGATATAATAATATTTAGAATGATTATGAAAATATTTAATTTTATAATTATTATTATTATTATTATAATATTATTAAAATTCTTATGATGATGGTGATCATACAAATATGTATCTATTATTTATCATTATACATATGTATACGTAATAACAGACGAAGATGTTTATCTTATCTTTCAAAATCTTAGAATATTTTAATAACTACAAGTCCAAGCAAATCAAGGTTCATTTAGATTAAATGATAGATAAATAAATATTGTATCATTCGAAAATAAAATCATCTGTGAAATTAATTTAATAGAATTTATAAGTTTTAGGTTTTAGCATCGTGTCAAGATTATTTCATTATTATAACAACTGAAATGCAATAAATTTGATATTTCCTTATCAAAAATAGCTATTTTAATTATTTTCAGTACGTTCGATGTTGATTATAAAAACGTACATACATATTTGATTCTTTCATTTTCGTAAAAAATTCTCCACGTTAAACAACAATTTGTGATTTTTTTTTTTTATATCTTAAAAATGTTATATACCTAATCAAATTAGTATTTGCAAAGAATTTTATATTTAAAGTGAATACAATATGTACTTGCATATAGATATATGCACATACTCGTATATATATTCATATATGTTCATGTATAATTCTATTCTATAATATTAAACTTTTTCAAAAATTCCCCTGTGAATATTTCCAATTTTTTATTAACTCATAGGTGCATGTCTTACATACACATACACTTCATACTTTCTCACGTTATCTATATATTAAATTATATGCTCATAATAATAGCAATTTTATTTATATTTAATTTTAATGAAAAATAATAATCGACATAGCGATATACAAAAATAAAATTTAGAAAATAAAATTCTTTTATAGAATCATTAAAGAAATTATTCTCATATTTTACTATACATACATTATACATATGTATACATAAATACGTGAATTTTTTTGTTTATTATCAAATTCTCTTAAATATATAATAATAACGCACATGCACTATACAAAAATATGCGCATCGCGTAAATAAATAAAGAAAAAAATAATTGAAAAATTGGTTAACTACATTAATGTAACGGTCCATCTAATTATATAATAAAAAATAACCAATATTAACGGAATATTCATATTATATATATTAGATTGGAATTTGGAAGTACATGTGTTTGTTTGTACAAATTTTTGTAGATACTTTTACGTGATTTTCGCTATTGTCTTTTGTTTATTTTGATACTGTTTGCAAAATAATATCAATAATAAAAACGCAACATTATAATAGATAATGAATTTTATCTTCATGCATGTATATGTTGTGTGTATATACGATTATATGAATCCATGTAATGTATACTGCAGTAATCACATGAATATGATATTTTCGTATTATTATTATTATTATTATTATTATTATTATTACTAGTATAATATACCTATTATTATTAATGGTAGTTGCATTATTATTTAATAATAAATATAAATTCATCGCCTATTCATTAATTCATTGTATTTTATCATCTATCTATCCGCATTCATCTATCTATTCATCCATCCATCCATCCGAATGTTAATCTCATCATAATAATATAATGTACCATGTACGTGCCAGAGATACTATACAGGTAAATTCTGTATATAAATCGATCGATTAGGATGCAACATTATATATGGTTACATAGACACACTATATTATAAGATTATGTTATAAATATTTAAACTTTATATAGATACTCACACATACCGTACATTTATGTATATTTATCTTTAAAAGACATAAGAAATAATTTTTGGTACGTTAGCATATTTACTGTAAGTATAAGGATTGAGATTATTACGTATAGAATGTACATACATACATATACATATATTTCTACACTTTACTACTCATACAACATATACATTCTAATATATTTAGGAACACATACACTCGTATATACAGTACGTAGATTCGTATAATGTAGACAACTTAATCAAGCGACCAAAACATCATTATTTACTCTTCATCTCATGTTTCGTCTAAGTAATTACGTCTAATGAACGATATTAAATTTTATCTAAACATCGCGTTTATTATTAGCCAAGAGGATATATTTACGTGCTTTTCTTATCTTTATTTCATTTATTTTTGCTTTTTCAGTATTTTTTTTATTTTTATTTAAAAACAAAGAAAAAAGAGATACACATACATAAGTACACATTACCGATGTGTATTATATAGTTTAGAATAATAAACCTACATTCTCTTAACATTCATTACCAAATACTTTTTACACATTATGTATTATATGGTATAAGAAGTTTATACACCTTAATACACCTTATCTATCTATGAATATACACATGGACGATATTATGAAAATAATACGTAAACTGATATTCATTTTTAAACATTTATTTTATATATAATATACCTATAATATATACAAAAAGATAATGAAAACAAATTCTAAAAGATATTATACAGATGGTAGATTTTAACTATACATTTCATATAAACATATGTATATGTATGTATGTACCTATTCATCTTAAGAATACATGAATACATACTAACATATTTATTTAAAAAAAAAAAAAAAATAAGTGTAAAGTATGATACTCATGTCTATCTATGTTCTCCGTACATATGTAAATCACGTATTCTTCATTTATCTTCACACAAAGTAATATAAAAAAGATTGTCTATCTCTTATTTTATTGTTACAACATACATAATCAGAATATATTTATATGCAACGTATAATCCTACCGTAGTACTAATGGTACCAATAATGACGTTACACTGATATGTGCTCCTAATATTTTATCATAGTCACCAGAAAATATTTTTTATAAATATTTTACATCTGTCCAAAAGAGGGTAGTAAAAAATATGTCCGATAAAATTGCAAATTATATACACAACGTACACGTACTTATATTGAATTAGTTATTTAATATTTTTTTTTTCTTTTTAGTTTTTGTGATAATTTAATTTATTTGTCTTCTTATTGATTTATGATACATACAATATATATTTGTAGATATACAAATTATTCAATAACAATTAACAGCAACCAACAAATAAATTATCGTCACAATACAATAAGGCACACAAAAAAAAAATCATTAATAATTTTATTGTCATATATGGTCAGTCCATATACCGTACACACCCGGTAGACACACCACATAATGTATCTGTCATATTTTCAGAATTACTAAAAGTAAAATTAAAAATTCATTTCATGTACATACTAAATACATAAATGCTATACACAGGACAAAATTTAAATTTTTATTGATTCGATTGTTTTTGGTTTCTTTTTATGCTACTACTTGTACTCGTACAGATTACTTGTTAATCTGTTGATGTTGATTTCATTTGAACGAAGAAAAAAATTAAAAAGTGTAAAATAAAAATTAACCGAAGCTTTTTTCTGTTCAACAGACACTTTGAACAGAATAAAATATTCTTAAACTGAGTAAACGACGTAATGCAGAGTTTGTTCATGTACGATAAGTAGATACGAGTTTGTAGTATCTATATATTTGATTGTATTTAAATACAAAAATTTCTTTTTCTATTTCACTCTCGATGGTATTTTTATCTAAAAATTTTACATTGAAATTCCAACGCGAATCAATATATATAATCTTTGTATATAATCTGATTTAAACTAATCGATCCTTAAAGGTAAGTTAAGTAGATAAATATTACATAGAGCATGTAATATGTAATACACTATGTATAATAAATTTATGTTTTATGATTTTTCTCAAATAATAATAATCTATTTACAATCCGCATACCTTTTTATACTTTATACATTATAATATATGTATGTTATACATACATACAAATGTTTTTTGCAGACCTAACGACCATTTAATAATTGCAATTTACCAAAACCAAGGAAAAGAAGTATAATCTTTACAGCATAAATATATATTTATAGCTATAAACACAAGTGTATTTTTATTCGCTTGAAGCATATAATCAAGCATTATAAAAAATTTAACACTGAATTCAAAATACTTATGTAAAACATCATTTATAAAAAGAAAGAAATATACACATTTATGTATGTAGTAATGTATTAATGTAGTATCTACACTCGTAAACACTACATGATACGAAGTGAAAATATAAATAAATACATACATAAATATTTAACATTCTATGGATATTTGCTTTTATCTAATTCAAGAATCACTATAAATATTACAGATTTACTTCATTTTTAACACAGGAATACATGTTAAATCAGTCTGCCTATATTAAATTCATTGAATAAGAAATTTAAATCTTCGATATACATATATAATCACAATGTACTCATGCATGTTTGAAATTATTTTAATAATCCATTTCTAATATTTTCATATGCTTGTAAATTCACTTAGAAATTTTATTCATAGGATATATAAGAAAATTTATTGAATTATTGATTTTATTAAATTAAATTTAAAATTTTTTAACTATTATTAAAGGAATACCTAATTGATAGTAACAGTAATAATTGTTAAATGTTTATCAAATGTATGTAGACGCAATTTTATCAGATTTACAATATACGATTTTCCATTACAGCAATTTTTCATCTATTTGAATTTCTCATTGAAGAAATTTCTTTATCCTGTAAATTAAACGACTTCAAAAGAGTTTATATTCATCTGTATCATACCAAAGATACTTTATATATAGTATTTATATAGTATCTTTGATCATACCTAATCATAGTGTGTATGATATGATTTAGTTTTCTAAAGATTTTATTGACATTACCATATGTACATTACTTTAAATGAAATTTAAAGAGAGTAAAAATTGTATACTAAATAAAGGAAAATTGTATAAAATAATATTTGAAAACGTTCATTTTATCCAACACCCACGTTTGTCTTATACGCGTTATTATATGTATGTATATGTATATGATTTGTACTTTCAAGTCCACCATATACTATATATAGTATACGTGTACATATTTGAATTAATGTGTATATAGAACTAAATTTATAAAAAAAGACGTACTGGTATTACATTATATTATGTGTATTTATTCTTTAGAACAATAATTTAACTTATTGTATGCATGTATGTGTATATAAAAAAGCAAACAATCTGCGTAATATATTTATGTATATACATTATATAGCGTGGATAAATTTTAAAACCATCGTAGTCACAATTCATAAAGAAAAGATCATAAATTTGATCATTAAACTGCACAAAAAAACTAAAAACATAGGTGGGTACATAAATTGGAAAAAAAAAAACGAAAAACAACAGCATATTGAATCAGCATATCGACTTAAAAAAAAGATGTATAGGCTATGCGAATGGACAGAACGGTATATACACATTATATGTACTTATATATTATGTACTATATAGTCATCCTACCACAATTCTTTCCATTCTTCTTCTTCACAAATTTGTTTTTTCATTTGTCTATCATATATTTTTTTTATTTCTCTTATTACTTTATAGTTTTGTAGTTTATGTACATAACGAAAAACTATAGCATATTACATACAAACAACAAACTTATATAGTTGACTTTAAGCTTTTCCTTTTTATTTAATGTTTTATGTGTGTCTGTTTTTTTTTAACTTCTCCCAATATTTACAACATAATAAAATTTCTTCCCACCTTGACATTAATAACCACTAATTCGTATGCACATACGAGTGTACTATCTAATGCATATGCATCATGCATGAATATGCTCTACTATTCTAATAAAATATAAATTATTCTTTTACATAATGCGTTACATATATGCATCTCATCATTCTCAATATTATACGTAGTTATATGTACGAGTATGAATGTGAAAATATAAGAAATGAAAAATAAATCAAAAAAAAAAAAAATTGCGGGAGCAAAATAAATATGTACAACAGAGAGATTTTACAGGAATTTCATATTATTTAGGATTAAAAGCGGTAAGAATTCCTGTATTCACAATGACTTATGTATTTATGTACCTATAAAGATATATGTATGTATGTACATTATAAGCAAATGCTAATGGTCTTACATGAATTTCTATGTAATATATAAATCTAAAATATAAAAATCTCTGTATCTTATGGGATATATAGTTGTCAATGTATATCTTATTACATAGCCCTTAACTCAACATTATACGATTGTATGCTAGTAAAAAGTGTCTATAAAAAAATTAAATCCTTTAGAATTAAAATTTGTTACTTTATTTATTTATTTTTTTGCAATATTGTTTGTTTTGCGTTCGGACTAAAATAGCAGATTTGTTTTTTCTATAGTTTTTGTTCGTTTATTGCTTTTTTTTTCAACTAGAAAAACCAGAATAAAATTTTAATATGACAGTGAAAAGTTACGTATTACTACACACTATATATAAAGCTAAAGGTAGAATACACACAACATACATACAAATGCATATAATGTACATACACTCTATACTCTTACTGTTTTTCACTATTTTTTTTTGTTTTTCATACTTCTAGTTCGCTAATTCTGCGTGATATCCTTTTTTTCTCTTGTAATCTTTGTGTGAATGTAAAGAAGAAAAAACACAAAAATTGAAAATAAATGAGGAAAAATAATGTTTGTTAAAGCAAAGTTCAAGTTCGTATGCAATTCTTAAAGAATTTGATTATAAAGATAACTGCAAAAGAGAAGAGAAGAGAATTATAATGAAATAAAAAATAAGAAAAATTCTAATTTCTTGTACATTACAAATCTTCATACATACATATTTTAATATATGCGGATATAAATGTAGAATAATTTTAATGAAACGGACGTAATGTATTAAATTGTCAGATATATGTAATTATAAATCAAATTATTATAATTATTTACTGTTAGATTTAAGAGTTTCTTATATTAGATACAGTAACATACTTACTTTACATATGTGTGTGTATAAATTTATCTCTATAAATTTACCTAGACATGATAATCTATTGCTGAAATATGATATCTTCGTATAAATATAAAAACTTTTTTAATTTTTAACTTTGCCTCTGGTACACATAAAAATCACAATATATAGATTCAACCATAATCAGTTCAAAATTTTAAATTTCATAATAAAAAGGTTATTGAACCATTTTATAAATCCTTTATGGAATAAATTTAAAGTGTCGTGTATTTTTTTATTTTACAAGAAAAACAATAATAAAAGAACCAAAAGAAAAAAAAAAATGAAATGAAATTATCAAATGATAACGCCCAAATAAAATGAAGATAAAAACAAAGAAGAAAATTAAAAGAATTAACTATAAAAGACACAAAAATAAAAGAAAAATAAAAATTTCAATTTTTTATATGCACATGTACACATAACATCATAAATGTATAATATACATCCTTTCTGTTTCGGATGTATAAAAACAGTAAAAATATAAATTTTAGTATTTTGTTGTACATACTTTAAATATATTCATAATCCATTGTAATATACCTACATAATTTTTATTTTTCGAATACGAAATCTACTATACTCGTATACGAATATAAATATGTATAATGTACATCTACATATAATATACATATGTATATGTATTTATATATCTTACATTATCATCAAATTGTATTTTTTGAAAAAAGAATTTTTCCTCATGGGCATAACTTTATAACACTCACACATTTCTATACACGAACACGAGTATACTGTACGTATGTATTTATATGGAAAGAAAAAAAATTTCATTTTATTTTATGCCCAGAAAATAAAAAAAAAATGAATACTTGAACATATCATATGAACGAATTAAAAATGAAACGCAAAATCTCAACACTAAATTTGAAAATATTCAAACGTAAATTGTATATGCATAATATACAAATAATGTATACAATATGTATCTTTGATACATACATATATACACATATAAAATGTATACTATGAGTATGTAAATGTGTCTACCTCTAAATGTATACCTATATAAAACAGACGTGCATATTGCAGACAAAGTCAAAAATTTGAAACTTTTGCCAAATAACATTTCAAATTGAACCAACAGAACCCAATGATTAAAAAATCAAAAAAAGAAAATAAAAAAAAAATAATTAAATATCAACAATAAATAATAAAAATTGGCTGGTTGTTAAATGCTAAACGCGTATATACACACATCTATAAAACCGACAAAAATACAGACAAAAAGAATCGAAAGATTTTATTTTATAGCGTGGGCTGTTTAGTTTTGCATCTAAATTGTGAGTCTGTGATAATGATATGAACAAAAATCACAAAATATCAAAAACGAAAATAAAGACAATATAGAAAATCTTTGGTGTAAAAAAGATGTCTGCATAATATTTCGTTATGTGAATGTTTCTGTTCCCTTTTTTATTTTATTTTGTCTTTATTGATTATATTTTTGTAAGTTATTTTCTTCTGCATTTGGTATTTTACTCTGTTTTTAATTTTACAAGGAACCATGAAATTAAAAAATGAAATGAATATTTTATTTTTACTTTCTGTATTTCGTAAGCTTATATACATATTTTTTTATTATTATTATTATTTTTTTTTTTTAAATTTAAGTTTGAATTGAAACGATACATATAAATAAATGCCTTTGTTGTTATTCAATTTATGCAAATTTTCATTGCTAAAAATCACTATAATGTTATTCTGTACACTCCCTTATGTTCGATGCGATGATGAAAAAATAGAAAAATAAAAAAAAACTAAACCGAAAATAATTCCAAATAAAATAAAAAAAAACAATAAGTTTCAAAAAATCGAAATAAAAAAAGAGTAATTTTTTATCTTGTTACATTTTGAAATGAATCTGTCTGTATGGTCTTTCATCTGAATATTATGATCTTGATTCAAATTTCATATCGTATACCTTAGACAGGATTTTTGCCTTTTTTTTTCATTTCAGTTTAGTTTGTGTTTAGGTTTTATTTTTACTCTTACGGTATACATATTTTCAATGTTGCAATATAGACCGTAGATAAGATAAGATAATGGTAGGCATGCCTATATGTACATATATGTATACTCGTATCAATAATAAAATGAAAAATGATTAATAACTTTAAATATGAACGTATAACGAATGAAAAAAAAAAATAAAAGAAAACAAAACATACATAATATACTCGTATAAGTGAAAATAATTTTTTTTCTCCAAAGTTTAGAGTAATTAATCAATATTTTTATGAAATTATTTTCGAATTAAAATTCTGTACAGATGATAATCATGTACGATTATTTTTCGATAAAATAATAAAATTAAGTGAATGTATCAAATACATTTATTTGTATTAAACACGAATGGTCGATAAAAATTGCCACATTGCCATTGTATTGCAAATGACAAAATATAAAAAATGACAAACAAGAAATCGTTTCATCATAATTGAATTTACCATTTTTATCTCAATAAATAGAATTTTTATCTTACATTAGCTTTTTTCAATGTTATTCTGATGTAATGTAGGTACCCGAATTAAATTTCCAAAAAAAAAGCAATAGAAAATTTATTGCAAAATTTTATTAAAAAACAATGTCACACTCATACATTTTATCACATTCACACACACACACACACAACGACACAATCTATTGGAACAGTCTCAAAAATATTTATTTGAAAAATGGTACCTGGAATATTATATCAAATTTTTTCGTAAAGAAAAAATATTATTTTAAATTAATTCAAATTTTGAATTCAATCAAAACGTAAAAATGAACGTATATACGACCTAATGAAAATTCATAAAATTTTGAAAAAAATACTGTAAGAAATATTCATTTATTTTTAAATGCATGTGTGGATTTTAGTATGAGTGCATCCTAGTGCATCCTATATTATTTACATATGATGATCATCACTCTGATTGAAAAATACTGAAAAATATACGAAACAGTAAATAATTTGTACTTATACAAACATAATGCATAGCAAAAGAAAAAAAAAATGTATTGTATTTGTACTTACGTTTAACAAATAAAAAAAAAAAAACTTTAAAAAATAATTGAAAAACAACTAAAACAAATTTAATACAAAAATAAAACAAATACTTATAAAATAAAATAAATATTTTGT
The DNA here is from genome assembly GCA_951394055.1 of Villa cingulata. Lineage (NCBI taxonomy): Eukaryota > Metazoa > Arthropoda > Insecta > Diptera > Bombyliidae > Villa > Villa cingulata. The sequence goes on along the minus strand of OX596020.1, from coordinate 4,139,468 downwards.
TTCCCTCATATGTTTTTTTGGTTTCCGATTTTAATGAAAAATCGTGAGGTACTTGTTTCGCTATCTATATAAATGTATCTAGTTATACGAATACGTGTATATATGTAGTTGTAGATGTGGTTACATAATACGGATATAATTTTCTGCTTTAATATTTGTACATAGATATACGAGCAGTACATATAGTACACATTATATCATACAAATAAAAAGTATCTAATTTTATTTTCTGCTTTTATTTTACATTCATACTGTAGTGCATATCCTAACATTACATCTATATATATTATATAAGTCTGTACGTGTATTGTATAACAACATATGTATTTAATATAACATTTATGTACATGTGTAAAAATATAAGTGCACACATACATATCATATACTATGTAAATACGAAATAAATATGTAGATTTTTTGCAGAAGCGACAACTTCGATATTTTTTTCTATATCTCTCTATTTAAAATAAAAAATGAAAATAAAATAAAATAAAATAAAATAAAAGTTGCATATGTCTTGTATTTTATATCTTTCAATTTTAATCGTATTTTTCTCATATAAATTTTTCCTATATACTGCACATTACGTATCTTCTTTATGTACTCGTAAGTGTGTCTTTTTTTTTCATTTCAAATTTAATTTTTTTTTTCTGTGTAGTACATCTGCTTTTTCTACTAAGATTTATTTTGAAATTTTATTTTTGTAGAAGATTTGATAACCTCTATAATCTATAATGTTATTCATACTACACAGAAGTAGTATAAGGCAAGTATCTTAAATTTTACTTTATAAAGTTTTTCTAAGTAAGAAAAAGAAAAGTAAATCCTTCATATTGATACAAGAAATAATATATACACTCCTTCGTAATATATAAACATAGTACATAGTACTTATATAATACAATGAAGAAGAGCGCGTACACTTTAACAGCGTTCTTCAATTTTTTCCACATTTTATGTTTTTCATTAGGTGTATATAGTCGTATTCGTATAGTAAAAATTTATATGGAAACAAAATGGCTTACAAGCCCACTTCAAATTTACAAAAAAAAAATGAAAAATGCTATTAGAACTGTAGCTGATTTTAGCTAGTGCTGAAGAAAAACAATGACAACAACAACAATAAATTTATACCAAATAAAATTTACTATTTTGTATAAAACAACAGCTTTATTGTAGCACAAAATCACAAGTCAGGTTTTTGTAGTATTTTATTGGTTAAATTTTTCATGACAATTTTCGATGTAATAGTACATGTGTAAATGAATATCAATATTGTATACAATATAATGTACAAAAACATTTACATATGTAAATTATTTGAACTGACTTTAATTTCTTTTTTTTTTTTTTTGTTATTTTACCTTCATCCTGGTAATATATGATATATAATGTTATACGAGCATATAATGATTTCGCACTTGAACTTAGTTGAACTCTCCTTCATCATCATTTCGTGTAAATATTTTTCCTTAAATTTTAACTGACAAAAATAAATTTCAGACATTTTCTGATTAAGTTGTTTAAATTGAAGTAAAATGTAAACTATATTAGAAACCTAACCACTTGATACATTTGTCCATTGCATTCGAATTTATTTATTATTCATTTAATCAAAGGAAATTATATACGGAAGTAACATAAAAATCGTTAATTTTACATTTCAAATATTTTTTTTTTAAACTTTTTTTTATTCAAACAAAAGTTTGAAGAAATTATCGATAAATATCAATAAAAATTACACGATCAATTTCAATCAATAAAATTCTCGTATTGTGCTCGTTGTATATATGAAGAGTAAATGTTTGCAATTAATTCAAATCATTTCATTCAATTGAAATGAAAAATAAATACTATGTAGATATACATATTTGATAAAAATATAATTATATGTAATATTCAAATATTGGTTTTTCGTAGAATAAAATACATACTCAAATACTCATTCATATTGGTTGAGTTCATGATTACAATCGAATAACTGATCAAATTGAACAGATTATTTGGAATTTATTCTTAATTTAGAACGTAACGTTGAACGAAAAGATGTTTTTTGTTGATCGATTTAAGTCTAACATGAAGTGTATCAAATAACATCAAATGTCAAAAAAAAAAGTAATCATAGTCAAGTTGTATCAAGTTGAAAATTAAAAAATTTTATATAATATTTAGGTTTGATCCATCATGATTCGATCATCACCTATAAAATCTACATATTCATAGTATGTATTTAAAAAATATGAATTAAATTATGCTTGATTAAATTTTGATTACAATTATGAACTTTGATTTGACTAATTAAATAATTCAGATTACAAGTATTTGAGTACACAGAACAATCCAATCGTACTTAGTTATGAACTCAGCCATTGTAAGCTATTATCGTAACTTCTACGAACTTCTTCTATCTATATTATGTATGCGAGTAAAAATTTTTCAACATTATTTCTACACATTTTACTCGTATATGTAACTCGCATATGAAGTAAAGTAATTGATATATGTATGTATATATATAACTATGAACTTGTATCGTATACATTCGTGTACCTCCTTTTCATTCAAATTTTATTCTCATTCATTATTTACTATACTCGTATTCGTTTAAGTGTAAGTATTTAGAAATTAATTTCATTCATGTATATGATTAATCACCGGAATCAATATCTTACTGTAGCACGATCATAGGATACAAAAGAACATAAAAGAAAGATCAAAATCATATCAGAATGATAATTAATTTAAAAGCAAAGAAATTTGATATTAAGATATCTTAGGAACATATATTTTATATACAGCCACAAAAAAAGGGGCTTTTCTATTGCATACATACACATATGTATGTGCTCCCATATACACATTTTTATATACATAAATCATAAAAATGATACGATATTCATACATACTATATGTACTTGCATGTACATATATGTATAAGATACTACGATTATATTATTTTCAAATCCTTTTATTATATTAATATAAATATATACATACTTTGGCATATGAAATATAATAAATACTTTTATATTCTTTTAATCAATATTCCTTTCAAGAAAAATAATGAAAAAATTATATAGAATTACACAAAAATAAATACTTACATTTTACATTATAAGTGAAGTGATAATCATAGCATAAAATCAACATTGAGAGATCTTATTACACATTATACCTTTGACCATAAATACATAATTACTTATACATTAATAATATTTATATGTATACGCATAAAAGAAGAAAAAATATATAAAATTACAATAAAATATTGAACGAAATAAAACACATGAACTCTCTACTCCACGTATGTAAGTACGAGTATATATGATAGTGTATGTACAAAGGATGAAAATTTATAGTTTAACACTTTATTTTTTCACAAAAAAATTAAATCTTCTTCAGATACAGATATTTGATACTGACGCAGCAGGATATTTTCTGTGTTTTATTTTTATAATTTTTTTTATTTGTTTTGTATATACATACATATTTGAATTTTTGATTATATTCTTTTTCTGATTATATTCTTATTATTCTTATTTTCAGATTTATATTTTTCTTTTATTATTTATTATTCTTGAGTATAATATAATCATATATTATTATATATCAAATGTTCATGATTTATTAGTAAATTTAAAAAATTCATGAATTTAGATATTTATGTGTATGTAAATATGTATACTTATGTATATCTGATACAGGCAAAGATGAAAACCGATTTAGTTCAAAGAAAAAAAATATACGTACACGTACACATGTAAATTCGCATATGAATTAATGAAGAGCAAAGAATTAAAACAATTTTTTTTTCAAAGATCAGAAAATTTTTAAATTATCTTTTTTCTTATAATTTTCACTTTTTTTTATTTTCCTTCTTCTTGTTTTAAAATTTCGATTATAGTCACCATGAAATTGATAAAATTTCATTTTCCAATTAATATGTATATGCATACATACTAAACATACATACAAATTTTTTGCAACGCATATACGAAAACGAAAAACAAAAGACACAAGAAAAATATAAAAAGTGAACAAGAAGAAGACAAGCAGATTTTTAGCATATTTCATCAGGAAAATATTTTTGACTTTTTTTTCCAAAGTTGAAAACAGAGTGTATGATAAGTAATTATTATAGGATCGATTATTGGACCGTTAATATGATAATTGTTGGGCGTTTTTACACTAAATACACAATTTGAATCAAAAAAAAATTTTAAGATTATATGTACGTGGATAAAAATATATGTACACGAACACTTTTTATTTGATATGTGTATTACTTACATGATGTTGAGTAACATGAGTGAGATGTCATTGACCTTTTTAAATTGATTGATCGAAATTTTTTTTTTTTTAAAAAAATAAGTAAACTTTTATTTTTTTTTTAATTTCTCTTTTTTGCCTTTACGTTTTGTCTGAGAAAACCTTTGGCATTTCGAAAAGAAAAACATCAACTATGAATGTATATACATACATACATTATATGGAGTATGGAGACATCATTCATTCAGATATATCAAATAAAATTACATATTCATTTTATAGTATAATTATTATAATTATATTCGTCAATTACTTAATTTTTATATGCATTGTAAATTTAAAAATAAATCTCACGATATTTTTTTCTACATGAAATTAAATATAAAAAAATACATAATAAATTTAACGTGCATATATATATATATATATATGTATGTACATATTATATTTTATGAGTTGAAAATATGACATTGCAAATTTTAATATGAAAAATAAATTATTAAGAATATTCAAAGCCTACACACATGAATTTATTTCATAAAATAACCATAGAATGAAAGTTGACATGAATGAGAAAAAAAAAATGTTTCTTTGATAAAATTATTAAATTCATTCAAATAAAATTTGAAATTAAAATGCATAAATTGTACACGTTATGTAATACAAAAAACAATTAAAATTATGACATTTTTCTAAAAATAAAAAATTGTATAAAATGCATTTCTTTATAATTCACATTACTTACTTTATTTATTAAGCTGTGTATGTATAATGACATATAAATTACATCATAATATATCAGGAACTAAATATATTGATCGATTAATATTTATATTTTATCTTTATTAAATTTTAAACATAAATATCTATAAAATACATATCATATCTACAGTGAATTATTAATTCTGTGAAAATTTTTTACTTTTATAATTCTGTCACGTACAGAGAAAAAAAAATTATTATTTTTATGTGTACCTACACCTAAATATGCATAACACTACATGATTACTTTTTTTAAACATTTAAATAACTTTATCTAATAACAATTATTTCTTAACTATATACGGGTATATGTATTATAGAATATAATCACTTTCAATTCATACAAGAAAAAAATCCCATCAATTTATGATTACCACATTAGACATAATTTCTATAAAATTGATGAAGAATAATGAAATCAAAGAAGAAGAAGAAATGTCTAAAAAAGGATCTTTTATTTCTATAATTTCTTTTAAATGACCTAACAAAATATATTTATGTGCATGCATACTTACAATACATATATGTGCAATATTTATGTATAAATGTACACATTATCATAAATGTATTCCGTCTTATATGTTATTAACATAAAAAAAATAAATAAAATTTAAAATGAAATTCAAGATTATTGTCTTTATTATTTCATTACTAGTAAATCACACCTTATAAAGTCTGTAATAAAAGTGAGATACTTATACTTACTCTCTCTGTTGCCGCATTTTATGTAATTTCTTATATAATGTCTTTTAAATCATAAATTACATTATGTACGTATTATTATTTGTATGTTTTCATGAATACATGATATCAGTTAATCATGATTTTTGACGTTGATATTTAAGCACGTAGAACAGAAGTTACAAATATATGTAGTCAATATCTATCATCTTATATAACCATTTATGTGCATGCAAATAATACATACACATACGTACGTGTATATTGATATGTTTTAAGTACATAATTTATACTTGAAAATGTGATATTAAATGGTTATACTTAGATATTCTGCTATTATTTTTTATTACTACTAAAACAGAATCTGATGATTATATGTGTATTCATATATATGTACATATATTTATTTGTATATGTATACTACTACAAGATAGAGATACTACTGTTTCTTGATGTTACTATTACTATTACTTTAGTCAAATCTTTTTTTCGTAAAAATATAGATATAATAATGAATATGTACAATATACGAATATGTACATGTCTATAATATTATATACTGTACTCTCAAATGTGCAGATACATATCATGTACTTATGTATGAATGATGAATATATGTGATACAATGCAGTTAATTTAATTCTATCTTGTACCATGTACATATAAATATGTACTCGCATGTCTTTAATCTAATATTATAATTCACCTAATAAATGTTAAAAAAGGAGTCTATTACATAAAACATCAGTAAAACAAAAATAAAATAATTCTTGAATGTATGTACATACTTACTCACATGCAACAAAACTTAACATTTTATTTAGTTATGATATTTAAAACAAACAAAATATTCATATATATGTATGTGCATTAAAAAATAAATTTACTGTAAACAGGGTATTCCTTTTAATAGAGGTCCAAAATTAAGTAGCTATAGTCAATTTCATCCAAGAATTATTTTGAAAATTTTATGTTAAATAAAAAACCCTATAATTTCAATATAATGAAATTTTTTGTTTTAATTTTCAAAAATTCAATCTTTTTGACTATTAATTCTGATACGCATAAAATAAATATGTATTATATGATTCACCTTATAAATATTTTATTTCTAACATAAAACATCCTGTATATAAATTATAATAAGCGCGTGCTCATGCAATTTTCTTATAATGCAATATCATGAATCTAAACTTATCTCATCTACAACATAATGCTTCTTATATGAAACAAAATATAAAAATAAATTGTAAAATTCTTTTTCTAATTTTAACAATTCTTATATGTGATATATGTATATGTATGTGTTATTTATAAATCTTTTATACTTATTATATGCTACTTTAAATTCAAATGCAATTTATGTATATAGATATAAAAAATATAAAAGGTATAATTTTTACATACATATATGAATACACGTACATACTACTGTATGTGTAATTTGTGTCCATTTATATACAGAAATTCTTTGTGTTGTTTTTAAAACTATACTCGTACATTTAAGAAGAATTATTGTTTGTATATGACTGCAATTTTCTATTCCATTTTAAATTGCACACCACAGATAGTCGTCTGTATACAATATATAATTTTAATAAAAAGTAATAATGGCATCGTATATCATATCTGTATTATAATGTATGTACGGGTGTACACAAATACAAGTACATAAATGCCATACATTACACATATATGCTCATATACAGAAAATACTTTCTTATATATTATCTTCAGAATTTTACTTTACAAACTAAATGTACGGTAAATGTAATGTATTATGAATGTGTTCACGAATAGGTACATAAAGAATTTTTCATAGTAGAAAATTTCTTCCTATCAACGTTCTGAAAAAAAAAAAGATATATATATAAATAAAAAATATTTTTATTTGGTTTTTTTTTGTTTGTAACATTTGAAATGGAATCACATTTGCACAAAAAAATAATGTACCTATATATGCAATAGTAACCAGTAAAGTAAGTAAAATTTTTGATATGAAAATCATACGCGAGTATAAAATCTAACGCATTTGTATTGTACACGCACTGTATTGATGGAAGTTATGATTGTGATAATAAAAGAATAGATTTAATTTCTTCTTTTCGTACAATTTTTTTTTTTATTTTTTCATAATAAAAAAAACTCATATGCATAAATTTGCAACATTCAATTATTTCAAGCAGTGATTTAACGAAATGGAAGCAAATCATATGCACGAGTATATTTAAAAATCTTTCAAAAAATCATTTTCAATTTGGGTAACTATACTTTACACATAAAAGACTAAATAAAAAGATATGAATGGAATCAGTAGTAAATAAAGAAGATGTTATCATCATTCCAATTAACAGTGTATATTAGAATTCGTAATCTAATAATTCAGTAATCCTAGTTAATTTTCATCTAAAAATAAAATTACCTTATACTATGATAAATTTAGAATTTTATTACATCATATATTGATTCGAATAACACTTCAGAATATTGTGAAATAATTTTTATTATTTACTATCATATACAAATATTATTTTTTAAAATTGTACTTTATACATGTTTTTCTTTTTGAGCAAAAATTTAATGCATGGATATGTATAATAAGAAACATATTTTGTATATATATTATACAATATTATAGTATACAATATTAGCGAATTAAAATCACTATATCTTCTTCCATATTATTGGTTTGAATTTATAGAAAATAAAAACAAGAAAACATTATTTAAATTGTTACATAACATACCATATTTTTTAAGATACTTGTGGTATAAATGCTTTGATACAAGTAAGTATAGTAACGACCACCTTCTTTATAATATTCTCTATGGTACTTACTATCATGGTACTATCATGTATACTACTCTATATGTAATAAATATTTGATATCATTCAATTTTATTCATTGATTCAGATAGTCCGTATACAGATACAAGAAGTATTCAAATATAGAGGCTGGTTTCTATATCAAAATCGACACTTTTTTTTTTTTAGTTTTATCTCTATGCATACGCACTGAATACTTACATATATATGCACAATCTTGTAGTATGGTATGTATGTATGCTTTATACGCAGAACATAGAACAACATTTAATTCAAAATAAAATCGAAAATAGAAAGAAAAGAAAAAAAAACATCATAACATAGCCAGGAAATAAAATATGTTTTTTATGTATCTATGTACATAAGTATGTAACTATGTATACGTACAAGTAAAGTCTGAAAGTTAACTATAATAAAACATATTGAAATGTTCAATTTTAAAATGCATTACCTTACGTATTTGCAATATTACTACTGTATAGTTATTATGATGTACATTACAGCATTTCATAAATAGAATCATGTACATGCAGATATATTGCATATGCATAAATATAGGAAAATAAATATAAACATATCATTTTTCTATAATAGAAAAAATTATGCCTATATGATAGGTTTTTATGCCACACAATCAAGAGTTTTAGTTATAATATATTGTAAGTTTATCTAGTATGTATGTACAAACAAGATTGAAATTATATTCTATGGATTTGATTAGAAATTCAATTTTTTTTCCCCATATATACTCATGTACATACCATTATAATATCTACTTTACTTGGTCATGCATACATAGAAGAAGTTACGTAAATGGATATATGCAATATGCAATATTATTTCACGAATTGATTACTTTTGCATATGATTAACCCTCCCCTTAGAATATTTCTTTTTTTTTTTTGCTCTTCTTAAAAATAACAAAATAAATAAATCAACGATAAATAAACAAAATTATAAATAAGTACATAAATACATTTATACATTTGTTCTTATATATGAATATAATATTTCTATTTCATTGCACTATGTGTGTAAATGTACATGTAGATATATATAACAACACGCACATATCACATTATGAATTGAAATTTAATGTATGAATTGAATTGAATTCTGATGAATTTGAATTAAATGAGACCTCCAGGAAAGAATGATAAGCGATATATATATCTTATGCGCATTATGTGTATGTACATAATATAATATTCATTATATTCATAAAATATGCATATTCAAACAGTAATAAATAATAACTAGGAGAAAGTTATAATAGTTTTGTAATATTAATATATGTACAATGTACCCGATTACAAATGAGTATGCACATAATAAATACCTGCATTTAATTAAAAATTATCCAGTTTATTTATAATGAATATTTATTCAAATAAAAATGTATAATAGTCGCGTATATCAATTGCATATAAATACTTTTATAAATATATATATGTAGTATAATAATATATGAATATGCATATAAAGTGAAAATTACGTAGCATGTAACAAATCAATGTATCAATGACTGATTGACGACTAAATAATGCTAATACCATTATACAAAAAGTATCTATTTAAAATCTTTTTATTTTTCGTTTCAATTTGATTGATTATTATTTACGTTTTATATTCCTTATATCAAAGCATGAATGAATGAATAAATAAATACATTCATTTCAAGAAAAGTATATAAAAATAAAAAAAAATAAATTCATAGAAAAAATGTATATCTTTGTTGCATTTACATATTATATTCAAGTATACATGAGGAAAAAAAATTCTTCCAATCAATCTAGATGACATTAAAAAGAAAATTATAAATTTTTTTCTAGTCTAATTTTATATGGGCATTTTATATGTAATATAATAATACACGTGTCTTCACAGTATGTACATAATATACAAGAATATAACAAAAGGTTGACATACTTTTTTCTTAATAAAATATGATAAAAATAAAATAATAATATAAACAAATACATACTTATGTGTAATACATAAATCTCATAAAAAACACACGATAACAACACAAATACATGTAAATTTTCAATTCAAATTTCATTCAATTTATAAAGAAAGAACGTTATGATATGTGCTAGTACTTAACAATCAATATCTCAGCATGTCAGTATTTTACATATACATCATTATGTACATAAGTATATCTTGATTTTATATAGGTTTAGATACAGATATAATTTTTTCTCTTTAGTTTTTCAAAATAAAAATTATATGCATATGAGCAAAATGAATAATAAATACCTATACATTTAAAATTATTACCTATCGATATAATTTAAATCTATTATCTACGAGTATTGATAATGTTGTTGATAATGAATTATTAATATACACACAGGCCAATACAAATACAATAAAAATAATTCAATAACACGCATTCATTACCTCAGTGTGATACGATGACACTGCTCTGACTTAAAAGTTTAAAATAATTTTTAAATTTTTCTTTAATTCATACAATAAATATTTATACAGAAAATTATAATGAATTTGCAATTTAATATATAAAGAAACAAAAGATTTAAGCGAGTAACCTCAAAATTTTAATGAGCTACAAACGAAAAAATTTCAAAAATTTCAAAAATTTCAAAAATTTCTAAAACAACAAAACACTAATGCAATAAAACACATTATTTAAGAGAGGGTAATTATCATTTAATTTGCGATTTATTTTATTTTTATTTTTATTGTGTGCTTTGTTCTTATGCTTGTGTCTTTTGTTCTTATCTGTTTCCACGTAAATATGATAAGTTTTCTTACAACCATATAGTATCCTGGAGTTGTTTTTTTTTTTTGGCGAAGAATTTTTTTGTTTACTTCGCTTCTATAATTTTTATACTACAGATGGAGTTAATAATTCTAAACTATGAAATCATTAAATTTTTAGTAGGTATATAATATTTTTTTATTCAGCAAATAGACTTTAATCTACATATGTATACATATAATATGTATAAGTATAATATTGAAGAAAAAAAGGAAAAAATTATAGAACTTGAAAAATATTCTACTAAAAAAGTCACATATTTGTCACTACATACAACTAAGCCTAATGTACAATACAAATGTATGTACATATTCATAATATGATATTTGATGATAGGATCAGTTCGTAAAAAATAATTTCCATATATGGTAGTTAGTTCACAGATCAAATGAGTTGTTTTCAGCATTCCGTTGTAAATAATTTATTACCTTAGATGACTCAAAAAAAAAAAAAAAAAAATTATAATAATAATAAAAATAAAAAAAAAATGGATGAAAATGCATTTAAGTAAAAAATAAAAATCAAAAATGTAGAATGAAAAAAAAAAAACTACAATGTAAAAATAAAAGCTTATATGTGCAAAATATATGTATACATTGCTATACATATGTATATGCATGTATATGTACTCGAAAAAGAGTTGAGTACATTATCGCATCGTAATAATTTATGAGCATTCCCATGAGTCGCCTAAAGCAATTTTCGTTTACCTAGAACGTGCACACATACATACATAGTTGCCTATCTATAACCATTATGTACACATATGATGACCATACAATAATCATATGCTTTTATATAATGTACTTATTTCAATATCCAAGTTTCATTTTTAAACTTCTTAAAAGTAATATAGTATATGGGATATTATAATGTCGTTTTCTTATTATAATTATATTGTAATATTATTTTCTATTTTTAATTCTATACGCGAATAATATGCATTAAAAGAAAGAAAAATATATACATATTCACACAAACAACAATAAAAAATTGTTTAAAGTATAATATATGCCTACACGTATACATATGTAGACAGTTGTAATTATATACATACATATTCGTATTCTTGTGTATGCTTTTATGTACATTATACATACATATAATATGTGCATTACACCTATATATTATTCTGTACAGTATGGTGGTGATATGAGGTTAATTTTAAAAGAATATACTTAAACAAATGTTATATGTATATTTTCAATGGAATAAAAAAAAAAAAAAAACAAATAAAAAGGATAGGTGAAAAAAAGATTTAGGATATCAACACTTTTTAAATTTTACATTATTAACTATGCCTGTATGTAATGTACATATCAATGTATGCATACTTATAGGCTTAAAGTTAAAGATGCATGTAGTCTTGAATAGAATTTTCTGTAAAAAATAAAATAATTATTATTTTAAATGGATAAATAGACGTGTACATATACAATTTATTTTTTGCACTATATATTCGTATTACATATGTGTTCCTAGTACTTACATATATTTTGAAATATTATACATGTACATATATTAATCCCTATGCATTACATGAGATCATTATTCGCGTTTACTGTATGTGAATAGAATTATAAATATATTTTACATTATCTATAAAATTATTTACACATACATAATTACATGCATATTATATGAATGTGTGGAAACTTTAAAAAGGATCTTTTAGAAAAGATAAGAAATGAAAAAACTTTTTTTCTCTCGTTCTTTTATTTCATTTTTGTTTTTTTATGTTATTTTTTTTGTTTAATTTTTTCATTGTAATGTATACCCATACATATCATTCATTAACAACACTTCGCGTATTCCATTTACGTACAATGTATCCATTTATTCATTTAGTTTCAAAACAAAAATACAATTGTTTTGTATATACCAGTTAGTTTATTTCTTCAATTTTCTTGTTTTTTTTTTCGCATTCGCAATTCATAAGAAGATAAATGCGGGCTAAAATTGTATTACTACGCGAATATATTAAAAATAAAAATACCAGTACATATATGCATGCATTCGTGTTGTGTTTGTGTATGTGTATATGTAACACAATATAAGTATATCTTTTAACACGTGATATATTGATCTGTGATATAATTGTATACAATCGTCACTCTTATATACATATTTACATGTGTATGCATATTCTCTCGTATATATAAATGCACAAGTTTTTAAAACATATGTAAGTGTATAGTGTATACATACAGTATGCACTTGAAAATTTTTCTAATCAATCTTTAAAGGAATTTTAAAAGAATAGAGAATATATGCAAAGCAGGTCTTTTCATATGAGCAGAAGGAGCAGTGGAACAGAGGGGCCCGCAAATATAGTGAAAAAATTCACACGTTTATATGAAATAAACTGAATTTTCTACATTCTAATCTGCTGTTAAATGCGCCCAAATGAACATATATTCGCTTAGGTGACCTTAGATGCGACATTAGACTTAGACAGAAGTTATACATACAGAAAATATACAGAAGTTGTACCAGTCCCGACCCACTACGACCTCTGGTTCCAGAGATACATATATATGAAAATAAATTGAAGGCTCAATAAATGCAATACGGCATAGCTAGAAGAAACTGACACCATTGAAGAAAGTTTCAAAAAACAAAGTATAAATAGAGCCACTTCCGACCTACTTACACTGTCACCTCTTTTATTTATTTATTTATTTTATTTTTTTTTTTTTTTTGGATATACTTACTTAATTTCATTTTTGAAAAACATTTATGATAGATAGCTCTTATTCAAAAAAAAGGCATTTCCCTGAAAATTTTGATCACCTTACTACTCTAGCATCACTGTAGCATCTGCAGAGCCCAGTTTTTCAAAATTGAAAATAGTAATTAAGAATTATCTTAATCTTAGAACAACTATGATAACTTAGGATAGAATATCTAGCTTGATTGTATCATCGATAGAAAAGAACCTTGTAGAGAATTTAGAGTATGATAAGTTGTTGAATGAATCTGCAAAAAACAAGAAGAATAAAGTTTATTTAATTTAACACAAATAATTTTAATTTTGACGATAAAATTATTTTATGCAGTTCAAAATTTGTTCAAGAATATTCATGAGAAGATGTACCATTTAAAAAACGCTAAATTTGTAAAATTTGTATAAAACTGTGTATAGAAATGACTTGAGTTTAAAAAATAATAAGTTTAATAAGTATAATTAAATATTATAGTATTGTGGCGATATGTTTTACACTTTGAATAGGGTGCATATTTATGTTGTGCCGGCCCTAAAAATATGTATACATGTGTATTTAGATATGTATATGATTTTTTGCATTTTATCAAATGAAATCATATTAAAAACCTATATTCTTATATGTGTATGACATAGTTATATATGAGTACAAATGTATGTATATGCGTCTATATTGTAGTTATAATAATGTAATATTATAAAGAACTTAAACAAAATATTTTGGAATTTCTTTTATGCATACATAATATTATACATACTAGGCTCATGTAAAAGTACATATGCATTATTATATAAAATTAATATTGCATATATCTCTAAAGCAATAACTGCATAAATGCGAAATTTTTATTTTATTGTTGATTTTCTTTTAAGTATTTTTCATTGTTTTTCTTTTATTTTAATTCAACATGAAGTGAGAACAATTCATTGTTGTCAAAATATGATTAAATAAAAAGATTAAATACCAAGAAAAATCATAAAAAATTATATATTCGAAAAATTATACACATAAATAATAATACTTGTACATTATTAGTTGCAACTACATACTTATGTATAGTAGATATACATTTTTACACAAGTGGAGGATCTATTTGTGCATGAATAAATTTGACATAGCATTTTTGGTTTTTTTTTTTTTTTTTTTTAATATTCTTACTTCTTTTTTCAAATGACTAACTGCGAGTAACAAACTAACTAACAATACCTGCCTTGATAAAGTATTTATGAAGGTACATGTAAAGTTTTATACATAACATTATATAATTCATAAATTCTTTATATAAAATAAATTTGTAACCTGATAACTCTGCACAATAATTCAGTCTGTATATCATCAAGTGCAGTTTATGAACAAACCTTTACCTTTGAAAAAAAAAAAAAAAAAAAAAAAAAAACGAAATAAACAAATAGAAAAAAAATCTGATTTAATGCAGTTTATATATAATTTAGTAAAATAACAAAAAACAAATGCATAATCATAACAAAGTAGTATAATGTATTGCCTAGTAAAAGGTAATAATTCAAAATAGAAAAATTTTCCGACAACTCGTTGATTGATTCTTTTAGATTTTGTATCTAAGATTTCAGAATAAGAAGAAAAAAAATTTTTTTTAAATAAAATAAATAAATAAAACAGGAGTGCATATAAGAAAAACCGACAGCGAAAATCTTTGAGAAAAACAAACATAGAACATTTATTATGTATGGATTATGATTATTTTTTCATAAAACGTTCTTCTTATTATTATTATTATTAGTATTCTGCTTGTTCTTAATCTGAGTTTTCTTCTTTTTTCGTGTCTTACGTGTACATACGAGTACTTATTTTACTCATTTCTAACTGATCATTTATTTTTTTTTTCTATTCTAATATTATATATGGTACCATTATACGTATATGGTAATTGTAAAAAGCAATTTAGTATGTTATAAGTTTAAAACAAACATTATATACATACATATATACATTCACAAATACATACATAAATAAATATATTTTATTCAATTAATATACTATATACATAAAATTGAAATCTGAATTTGTTAAAGAGATATCTTCCTGGAAATTGATTATAAAATCTGACATAATATAGATTATATTTTTCAATAGTTGAATACATTTATCAAATACATTTACTATATACTCGTACACATATTATAAAATACATGCTCTAAGATATTAAATTACGTTATGTATTTGTTTTATTATTCTTCTCATATACATGTACCTAAATAGGCATATCAATTCTTGAATGGATGATAAATAATTTTGCTTCTTCTTGCTTACTTATATGTGCTTATATATACTTATATAAGTATATACCTATTTTTTCTGAAATAATATTCAATATTATTTTTTCCTTTTTCTTTTTTTGGTTTTGGCTGGTATTATGAGCATGTTTATCATTAAAGTAAATTTATTTAAAAAATATACAAGATTGATTAAGTTTAAAATTTTAATAACAACAACATTAAGATTAAATCAATTTTGCTTTCTATATTTTGTCTTTTTTAATTTTATTTTTTATTTAATATAATAATGTAAAGATATATGTACAATTTAATAATTTTATTTCCTACAAAGAAAATAGATATGTAAAAGGAAAAAAATATTATTACTTTTTCTATTTTTATTTTTAAATTTAGCATATGAGATATTTATTGGATTGAAATTATATTATATTGAATTGAATATATATCCACATATATCTAAAGAATTCAAATTATATAAAACAACGAGTAGTATATACAATATATTCACATTTCAGGAATAGAAAAATATATATTTTTCTTATAAAGATGAATTACCACGAAGATTTATTTTGTCATTATAGGATATACATTAGTACATGAAAGTAGTAAGTAAATATAAAGAAAAACGAAATTATCTTAAATAATTTTGAAATAAATTAATTTTCTTTTAAAATATGAAAAATGATTAAAAGATTTATATTGTCAATGAAATAAGAAAAATAATAATCAGGAAGATGTGAATATGCCATCATTTATTTAAAATTACTATGAACATAATATACACGTACTTTATATGTTGTATATACGACGCAAGGATTTATGAAATATAAGTAAAGCGGAAGAATCTGTTTGATATCTTCCCGACATCATCTATTTAAATACGGAAATTATAAATTTGATAAATGACATTAACAAACAAATGCTCGAATAAATATGAAAAAACACAAAATACTATGATATGTTTAAATATAATCCGGAAAAATTATTTGCGACATGGATTACGTGAAGTTTGGGCGAATAATGTACGTGTTTACTAAATTCATTTTCAAAATTACATCTTTAAAGAAAAACTAAAATAAAATTTGTTCTTTATTATTTATAATGTATTTTGTTATCAAATTGAATAGAACAAAAATTTTATTAGAACTCTGCGATTAACAAATTTTCGAAAATTTTCAGTTGTGTCTCATAATAATTACAAAGGTTTCTCGCTTAAATCTTTTGTTTTATTGTTACAATGATTTTAATTTTTTTTTTCTAGTTTTTTCTTTTAGTTTTTTTAAGTTATACTTACTAAAACTCAAATATTTATAATTTCTATAGAAAAAAAAATTTAAAATTTTTGTCAAAGACAAGCTTAATTTTTTTTAATTTTTCCGCAACATTGTTTCATGTGGGACATATCACATCTATATGTGCATAAAGTACTTATATTCATCTATAATTTGCAAGGTGTCTGTGAACTATTTTCAGTGAGACGTGTAATATTCTTTAGTTTTATTTATTCTTCATCATAAATTATACGTATTACATATGAAAAATTATACGAAAAGAAAATACATACACACATACATACTAAAATTGATTATTAAAATAGTCAGTTCATGCGACAGTATAATTTTAAAATATTAATCTTTTTCAATAATTCTTTTTTATTACACTGCATCTTTATTAAAATTCAGAGAAAAAAAAATAAATAAATAAACATTTTTATTTATTGACAACAAAATCATGACTTTAAGAAAATTAAAAAAAAATAATAATAAAAATAAATGAAAACATGAACTCCTCTAGGCTATGATAAAGTTATAGGAAGATCATAAAATTTTATTTGATTTTTAAGTAGAATTCATATACCTACATATCTTTATTCTTGTGTTATGTGCATATATATATATACGTATTACGTATTACATTATTATATTCGTATGTAGAAATATAAATATATTATTATGTATCAAGTCAAAAAATCACTTGATGTTTTATTTTTCTTTCCCCCAGTAGGTTGTATGTTTCACAGAAGATTATATCTGTTTATAGCATAACATCCGTCATTCATTCTGATAAATTTTTAATGCAGATTGAAATTTATTTATTTATTTATTTTTTTAAATTTTTATAACAAACATAGCAATAAATGCATATAATATTATATGTATAGTAGATACCTATCTTAATAAACTATTGATCGTATCACGATCACTGATTATACAATTATCAAATAGATCAAATTATCAAGGTACAAGATCAAACTAAGTATCTAAGGAATCATATAACCTCCACATACTCGTATATGCGGATAGTTGTATTATACATATTATTGCAATTGAATTTTCTTATTGCTACAAATTATAAATCTTTCTAAAATTGTTGCATAATTTTCAAACATTTTTAAACATTTTATGTACATACATTTTCTATTCATTTATTATTAGAATATACATCTATATGTATAATAATAATAAAAATAATAATTTCAATAATAGATTTGTAAATATATGCATAAGTTATATACACGGACTTACACACTGATGGAATAAAATTTCGATCTTGTTATATTCCAATTGATCATCAGCATTATAAAATATGAATATTATTATTATTACTATATACATATTATTATGATCAACAATATTATCGTAATCATCGTCAAAATACAGTTATAAATGTAATATATCAAAACAATTTTGGAAAAACTGATCTAACTTTAACTAATATACAATATACGCGAACATCATACATTAATTCAACCCAGACATTGATTGTTTATGAGCTAATAGATATTTTTCTGAAGTCAAATTTTGAATAATTCTATTAAATATCAAAACGTTACAAAAAATGTACACATATACATAGTATGTGTATACATATTCATGTACATACATTTTTATTATATAGGTACAGAATCTTTAATTCGATATCGTCTGAAGGAATGAAAGAGTGAATGAAGTTAAAAAACTATAACTAAAATTTATTCATAAACCATATATGCAATCATATATATTAATGTATATATGGTCGAGTATAAAGATTCATCTCAATGAAATTGCAAGCATACACATACATGCATATGTATATCAAATTATAAATAAATATATCGTTTTTTACTTATTTATAATAAATACAATGTTGCAAAGAAATGATTTGTAGACATGCCATTGCCATACATGTCCGCCTAGTTGTAATCGTAGATTTTATATATACATACATTTTCGTACATTATTTATGTTACATACATACATAATATTTATACAACAATAATGATTATAACGATGATGACACATTATATACAAATGATGATTAAGGAGATGCTGTCATTAATATTGTTGTGTTTGTTGGTGGTGATTTGTTGTAGGTACAAAAATATAATAAATGTACTATTAAAACGCACGCATATATACATACTTACATACTATAAATTATACAAAATCTTCCTAGTACTTGAGCACATATATTTTTATCTATTTGTAAAAACCGATTAATATTTATCTACATAAAAATTTATTTAAAATGAATATTTAGCACATTCAAAATATTTGCTGTTATATATATAGACAAAAACGAGAATAAAAAAAAAGAAAACCATTTTTCAAAAATGATACATTTTATAAAATGTTTGTATTGATCAGTGATATTCTATTAGGATTCTGAATTTTATTTTTTCCTCGCAACGCTGTTCTGTTATAAATTTAATTGATTTTAATTTTGGATTGACTTAAAGAGAATTAAGTATGTGATCAGGTATGAAGAAAAAATAAATTACCATATATTTTCTATACTACTCTGCTAGAATAAAAAAATTATTTCTGATATATGAAAAATATTTTATATTTCGAATGATAGAATAATCTATGAAATTTTAATATTGAATTAGAGAATACAATATTTAATTGTAGCCACAGGAGTAGTAGATAAATATTTAACCAAAAATATTTCTTATAATATCTTTGATTAGATATTGATAGCAATGCTTATATAAGTCTTGTATGAACATATTCTAAATAAAAAAAAAGAAGTCAGAAACGTAAATAATATAAAAAAAAATGTAATTTTTCTATTATGCTTTAGAATTTTCATTTCATTTTAAAATTGCTTATCCTCATATATAATCGTAAATAATTTTAAAAATAACAGTACAATATATACATGCATGTATTGTACTAATAATACTTTTTTATTATTTATTTTTAAACAGAATAGAAAAAAAAATTATTTCTGCACCTAAACTTATACGAATATGTATATAAAATAGAAAATATTCAAACACAATTCTCGAATAAACATAAAATTTAAGAACATTTTCTAAATATTTTAGTGGTTCTTTTATTAATCAGGCAATAATAATTTTAGATTTTATAGATAGAATTGTAGAATAAGATATAACTCGTATATGTACATTAAAATAAAAATCAAAATCACCATATAAAAATTATATGTGTTATACCTTCCTATACATATTTTATTGAAATCGATAACAATAAAAATATATGATAAATAAAAATTAATTAAATTAAATATGTAAAATATTTTGGTTTAGTGTATGAGTTAAAGTTTATTATATGACCATTTATGTATGATGAGATTTTATATTATCATAAAAGTTCTAAACAGTAGACGATGCACGTATGATGGCTGTATAGATTTAAGGTCTAAAGAAAAATAATTTTTCAAATAGAATTAATTATAAAATTGCATGTCAATTACAAAAAAAAAAAAAAAGATGAAATGAAACTTTCTATAATTGAAAATTATTTAAAGAAGGAAACTAAAATTTAAAATATTCCTGCTATGTTTATTTTATATATGTACATACTTTATATACACGCTGCGATAAAATATTTTAAATTTATTTAACAATAATGGTATTATTTTCTTATACATTGATCATCCCATTATATCACCTATACTGCTATAGTGTATCTTATGCCTACTTCTTATTCTGCCGAAGAAATAAATCAATAATTTAACTATATTTACAATAAAAATTCATAAATAAATCATAAATTAAATTTACATTTTTATAGGTATTGGTATATATGTACATGAAATGAGTGTATATTTAATTTAATTTAATTTCAGTCTTTAACAAATTTTCTGATACCTTTGAATAATTTATATTAATACGAATAATAAAATATCCATGAAAATTGCGTGTTACATGAAATCGGATCACTTACTTACATATAATATACATCGAATACATTAGAAATATTTTATTTTAAATACGAGTACCTATATAAAATAAATAATATATACAAGATACAAGTAATTTTATGTAATTAAAAGAAAAGTAAGTATATGACTTTAAAAATTGAATAAAATTTGTATTCAATTTATTAAAAATAAATAAAATAAAATAAATGGATAAATAAATATTGCATATATCAAAATGTATGCGCATAATTGATGAATTTGACATGAACCGTAATAATGATTCCTTTTTTTTTTCATTTTTCCTTTTTTAATTCGTTTCACTGATACATAATACATAATATATTTGCAATACATTTAACGTAAGGTAATAAATATATCATCTAACACTTTTCAATTCAGAATAATCAAAATGTATACTTGTACATACTTGTATGTGTGTGTGCGCTTGTTTATGTTAAACAAGTATTATTAAAAATAAAAAAAATACAAAGAAATATATATATATATGTATACTCGTATATATATATATATACGCATATATTTGTATATAAAAAGCTGTGACTGCAACTCTCTTTGGTGTATCGGTAATTAACCTAAGATGACAAACGGAAGCAATTTGCTATACATATACACGAAAAGTAGTATAATAAAATATAAAAAATAAAAAAAAAAAAACTATATACTACGAGTATATAGTTAGTTATGTTTATTGAAATTGTAAATAAATTCACGAGTATGTATATAATGTGTTACACAAATATAACCAGAAATATTTTTATAGTATATGCGGATGTAACGTACATACATATACGTATATTTACTATATATATGTTATATACGAATGTATCGATTAAAGTTATTTTTTTCTTGTATTCTTTTAGAATACTGTTCACATTTTCCCATCATCTAGTTCAACTGTGTACATATACTATTGCCAATATTATCATTATTACTAATCCATATACTAATATAAATATGTTATCTATGTACTTCTACTACATGATGTCTATACAAAAATTACTATACATATTATATTTATAGTACATACTCGCATTATAATCATTATATATGACCGTATAATATAATATCTACAGGTTATCATTATCACTAGAAACTATATAATACTTATATTATATCTAAATATAAACACACACACACATATGTGTTAGGTGTTAGTTATATACATATATATAGATATATATACAATATGTACTTGTATTGCAATATTATTAAAGCCTGTCTAAGAAGATGTTCAAGTTTTTAAGATTTTATTAAAAAAAAGGATTTTTTAAAAGTTGTCTACACAGCTTACAATAATAAAAATTTTTTACATTTATATGTACATTTATATGTACATACATACATAATATTTTGTATGTTACATGAATATAAATATAAATACAATATACCTACAATAATAATAAATATGCACAGATGTGCATATAGTGTAGAATTTTGGAACATATCACATTCAATTATTAATTCATTTATAAAGATACACAACATTTAGAATATAAAATTTAGTATTAATATTATGAAATTAAAATTATAGTAGTACTGCTTAAAATTATTTGTATATATATTTTCTGTTTTTAATGAGAACATGTAATATTTAAAAAAAAATGAAACATCATCAATGTGTACATACATTTAAATATAATATTTTCAATAAATGAAAAATTATTTTTGATTCCAGATTCCATTATATTTTAATTATGAAAATTATAAATCTTTAAGAAAGCAACGAATACTCGTACGTGTTAAAATGTTCTGTGTATATTTATGTATTTTCAAATTAAATATTATTTAGAATTCAATGTCAAAATAATTTTAAGCACTAATTCTTTACATAAAAAATTTTCTCGAATCAAAATATACATACGATTTATTGTATACCATGTGAATACGATTCTATTAAGTATCTGTGCATAATTGAAAAATAAGGAAAGAAGGAAAATGAAATTTTTTATTAAAAAAAAAAAAAATTAAAAAAAATTAATAATAATAAAAAATAAAAGTAATTTCAGAAAAAAAGGACATTGTAAATTTTCTGAGGCTATCAAACTCTCCAGATTACGCCTTTTTGCATAATTTTTAATAGTTTATGACTGTAACAAAACTGTAAAGTAAAAAATCGAAAAAAAAATAACATATCCGAAGCAAAAAGGAAAAAAATCAAAATGAGCAGCTATAAGTAGAAAAAAAAAAAATAACAACAAATTAATAAATTAATAAATGAAAGCAACATCAATAGAAGAATAACATAAGTTATAATAAACGTTCTTACATATACATAAAGTGCATAATTATATTTGATACATATAATATACTAATGTATGTACGTACATAAATATGAGCGACATATCGTGTAGCAATAACTGTTTTTAATTGAAATCGGCGTTGAAACTGTTGCAAAATTCAACCTGTTCCTCCTCCTTCTTCAGACACCATTATCATTATCATCAGCATCATCATCAACAGCAACAACAGCAACAGCATATATAAACAGGAATTTTGTTGTTGCTTTTTTTTTTCTTAATTTTTCACATAATTTTTATTTTACTTTTTATTTTTTTATTTTTTCATTTTATTTTAGTTTATAATGTTTTATCATATAATACGTTATAAAAATATGTGTGCATTAGGTGATGTCAAATATCTACTGTATGCATATGTACATAAGTATCTAGAAAAGAAAAAAAATGTATCTTTTTATATATTACATTATATATTCGTATATATATTTAATATGATTGTACCATTACCATCATCGTATACCATATAATGCATCTTCTAAGCAATATCATTTTTATGCAATGAACATATTTATATTGTACACATGCATATTTATGTATATACAGAGAGGTAGTACATATTTAATATAATATGCGTATAGAAGAAAAATATAAGAAAAATTATGTGATATGTATTTTTTTTTGTTTACTTTTATTTTTATTTTTAATGTTGATTTTATTTTTAAAAATGAATAAAATTTTTAACGTAAACACAGTAGATATAACAAAAAATTATACAGCGAAAAATTGTTTAATGAAATGTATTTATACATTACATGATATTATATATACGAGTATGTACCTAAATGTATATAAATATTATTATTATACAGTATGTAATCACAACTTATATGCTATATAAATCTTTGTATTAATAATACATAGTTATTGGAAATATATACATTATACCATGTATCCATGTATGTTATGTATATATATGCAAGATGCAACTATATATGTATGTATGTATGTATAAGATTTTACTTGAAGAGAAGAAAAAAAAATATTTTTTTACAGACTATGTGACTTGTTTTTCAACACAACACAACACAACAAGTTTACTTGTTGTAAAACGCCTGCTGTTTTACTTGACATTGAAGATAAAGTCAAACGAATCAGTTAAAATGTATGTATAAATGTACTTATAAATAAATACATAAATATATATAAATATTATAAATAAATACATGTATATGCATGATGCATACAAGAATATAATATGTATGTATATTAATGAACATAATCGAAAATATGAACGACTTAGATATTTTAATATGTACATGTTTATAATAATTATTATAAATTTATAATATTAAATAAAAAATTTTAAAAATATCTATAATACAATAATGCAATTATATACTCGTATGTTATATATGTATCTACATATGTAATATGTATATACACAGACATATATTATATACATATGTACATATAAGGATATATGAATTAGATGAAAACCACTTTTCCTGATCTAATATATTTTTTAACGGATCAAATATGCATAATTTTTTTCTAAATCTTATATATAAGATTATATGAATATAAGTAGTATGTAGTATTCATTTATTTTCGCATACATTTATAAATATGTAATGTATATAAATTTGTATATATATATATATAGTTCAGCCATTAAAAAATATTTAGAATTGATGTTGATGATGTTGACGACGATGACGACAACGATGATGTTGCATACATATTATACTCAGGAACTAAAAAAAAAAACTCACCTTTCGTGATGTAAAAAAATTAAACGAATATTAATATGTACATATGTATGTATATATGTTCATTGAATATGAACATTCATATGTTTATTGAACCAGATATAAATAAATAAATTAATAAATAAAAGTAAATTTCAATATATATATAAGTACTACAAATATACTAAAAATACATGCCCAAATGTATATATGTGAGTACTGAGTGTGGTACAATGCAATACAAATTCAAAAAAAAATGAAACTAGAAATTTTAGATTGCATAATATCTTTACATAATGTATGTATGTATGTATGTATGTATACTCGTGTAAACTTGTTGTATATTGATATTCATACAAACTAAATTTTTTATTTACAATTTAAGATACTTGTAATTTTTTATAAATATACAAGTATATACATACATGTACACATATGAATAAATACACACACACACACATCACTAATCTCTTATGTATGTATACTTTATATGCATATATATTTGATTATTATAAAAATTGCAAGTTTTCGAAAAAAAAAAAAATAAATAAATTTCAGTACCTATAGATAAAGCTATGAATATATTACATGCACATAACAGTGTTACATATAAACCACTTGTTGTTGAAAAGGAAATTCATAACTTTTTTTAAATACGCAGCTATATGTATTAAAATATAAATATATATATATATCTACATGAGTATCAAAATGATGAATGAATTCGCAATTTTCTATAAAACAAACATAAATTATAAATCCAGTGTATGGTCAATGTAAACATATATAACTATAAATACAATTTATATACTCTTTTAAGTTTTATAGATTATACTATACATGTGTTAATATTAGATTTTTATAATTTTGACAGTTATTAAATGCATTGAAGTTAGTCTATTAAATCATAATACATATACATAGTTGCTGTGTAAAGTATATACAAAATATACTTGTACTTGTATACATTTAAAACGCATACATACCATTAAAACTATAACGTAATATCTCATATACAATAATAAATGGTTTCAATATTATATGTACAAATTTACTTTTCTTTATTAATTTACGCCTTTTTTATTATGAATAAAATGCAGCGATGTTTATTAAATTATATGTACCAAACTTTATATAAGTATTTATACATATTTATTGTTTATAATGATACATTATGTCAATAAAACTACTTTGTTAAACATGTTATATGATAATTAATTTAATTTTAATTTTATTCATCATTTATAATATTTATGTGTATTGTAATTTATAAATAATTGATTAAATTTGATTTACTAACAAAAATTATAAAAATCATCCATTTAACATAATTTCATCTAAATTATAATTTAAATTTATTATACACCTATAATTTATTTCAATGAAATTCAATTAACTTTTTCTTTTAAAAAAAAAAATGATTTTATTACTATAAACACTAAAGTTATTTCTCAAAATTCAAAGAAATATTTTACAGAGTAAATATTTCTTTATATTCAATTAACTCTGATATTTTAAGTTAAATGAAATCTAAAATTTAATACAATAAAACTAACAAGTAATATACTAGAGAGACGGCAGCAAATCAATGACAATGATCATTCTTCCAGTCTTCATTTTGTGTAAATAATCATTCAAAAACTCCCTGATATATGATACCATTACTATATTCCTATGATCATTCAAGCTGTCATATATTTTTTAATTTTAATTATCAATTTTATTAATTTTCGTTTTTTGATTCTAACTTTATTTTTACATAAAAAATTAACAATTTAGTTTTAATCTAATATATAATCGCCCTCATTATCTGTGACTTGTTGCCATCTAGTTACCAGCTTATGAATCACTTTGGCATAGAAGTCTATTGGTTTTGAATTGAAGAAAATTTCAACGAAATCTCGAATTTAGTCATCTTGTGTGAAATTATTCCCTGCCAAAGCATTTTGAAGCGCTCGGAAAGGATGGTAATCAGTTGGTGCAAGGTCGGGATAGTAAGATGGATGAAGCAAGACAGACAATTTAAATTCCAAAATATTTTGCTGGATTCTTGTTGATACATGAAGCCTTGTATTATAATGTAGACGTATGACCATATTGCGATTGACGAGTACAGGGCGCTTTTGTTGTACACGCTCTAGTTTTTGAATGTACAAATCTGTCGTAACTCATGATATATAATTTCAGAGCAATCCACCATATTCACAACATTATCTTTCTGCATGGAGACTTAAAAAATGTGTTCACAATTAAATTAAAAACAATCAAAATGCTTTATGAAAGAATTAAATTTTTTGGAGAATTATTCGACAGAAATTTTTTTTCAAGTAAGTCTATACTATCAGTCTGAATTAAATTAATAATTTATTGCCCAGATTCATATTCAATATTACATTTTAGTTTTAGAATAAAGAAAAAATAATAGTTCATTGAACCTATCAAATAAAACTAAAAAAAAATTTTTTTTTAATAACGATAATGAACATACTCCAAAATTTTTAACAGTATTCAGCAATCAAATCTATAGGTGTACAAAGAAAAATTCAACTTAATTTCCAATCACTTCTTTTTCGTTTAGAATGTTTAATACAAAACATAAAAACATTAAACTTTTATTATACTTCAATACATACTATGTCATTAGTACTTTACTGTATACTATTATTTTGTTCCATTAAATTTGAATCTACACTTCATATTTAAATCAGTTTGCACACAAAATTTTCTACAAAATCTAAAATAAACAACATTAGAAATGAACCGTATTCTATAAATATAAAATCAATTAAAAAATATATATATAAAAAAAAAAAAAAAATAAAATAAAAAAAACAAATCAATTTCAATTATAAAAATCAAATATAACTGGAAATTCAATTGACAAATCTTTAAAAATCCATTACCTTCACATAGAACAACCATATAAAACGTCTTTAAATATACATTTGTATTTGTATATCCTTGAGAACATTTTTATATTCAGACATAAAATAACTGTTTATTTAAAATTATATTACCTGATTCTATTTTATTAATATGTACTACTAAACTAAACGTTCAAAAAACCAGAAACTATATAGTGCTATACATACATACAACGGACAAGTATATTACATATCTTCAAAGTGTTTATTGTACAAATAGACGTACGAAGATTGAAATAATTTACGTATTTTTATTCTAATATCCACGACTCAATGATGATCTTATAAAAATCGTTAAATTTAAATGTTTCATAAAATCGAAATTGATTCTATATTTGTTTTTTTTTCTCTATTTTTCTTGTTTGTTTCATGTTTTTATAGGCGTATGTGTGTACTATTTTTATAAACTGATATTACTTATATTCTCATATTACATATATGTAACTATCGTAAATAGATATGCATGTTATTACTTCTTTTTATACCAAATCGTAATGAGAAAAAAAATATTCAAGAAAAATATAAATCGAATGGAATGTAAAAGACATAATTAATTAATTAAATTGAAGAAAATTGGTCCCTTTGGGGACTTCCTGTACAAGACTATTTTTTTTATTATTTTTATTATGTATATTTTTTTATCTTAATTATGATCATTTTCATGCGTGGTAAAAAATCTTATATATACATATATATACTTACATATTACTTTTAAACATATATGTTATATATCAATATTTTAAGTATAAAAATATACAAATATTATATATTATACATTTAAATATATGTATGTATAAACTATGAATTACTATATTATTTTCCAAGTGTTATATACATACATGATAGAAGAATATATTAAATTTTGTTAAATTTCATTTGTATTTGCCGATGGTGAAATGATCTCGTACATTTTTGCACTATTTCAGAGTATATGTGCAGCGTAATTTATTGAACTACTGACTGTTACACTATGTGTACCACTATAAAAGCGATTATAATACTTACTAGTCTATTGAACTATGAAGATTAAGAAAATACAATAACGATCAATGATCATGATATCATCTACCTGATATTATTACTTATTATGATGATGATGAGAGTGAGGATATTAACATGCGAATATGATAACGAGAATTATATTATTCAAGGAAACTGGTTCAATCAATTTTCAACTTAATATAACTATAATATGCTATAATCGTATATCGCTAGCTACATGTACCCAATAAATAATAATGTTTTACTGGTTTAAATTATGAATATATGCACATGTAATACATTTATGATGTTTCAAAACAATCAATATAATTTTAGTTCAATTTTCCATTAAATCTATTCATACATTTTTAAAAGTAAACATATTGAAAAGAAAGCATATAAGAAATCAAATATTTTATAAATGAATATGTATGTTTTCAAATCGATTCTCCATTACATAATATTTATTCGTGTAATAATGAATTCAATTATACTTCTCATAAAATTAAATAAATTAAAACTGGAATTATGGACACAAATTTAAACCAAACTATCCACTATCTAGAATTACTTTCATACATTCAAGTGCACGTAATCATATATTCATTTACTTACGACGTGCATGTATACATGCGATTTAATTAAATTAAATAACTTGTTATATAACTGGAGGGTAGTTGATTCCAGATTCCATAGTTTGTTAATTATTAATGTTACGTGCAAATTTTAATAATGCAATTGAAAGTCGAGAAAAAGTTAATATATTTTTTAAGATGTTGATTTATAAAATTTAGAAAACATCAAATATTATTTGGATCTGCCTACATATACAATATGAACTGTATGTTTATATTTAAAAAATTTTATATCATATTACAAATATCACAGTTCCTTGTGTCTGCTATAGATATGCTGATATGCTGACACTGATGACCAAGACAGTTGACAATTTCGTATTACACGAAGATACTGATAGAATATAAAATAAATAAAATAAGTTGTGTATATATGCTCTAGTGAAGATTTCTAATATTTTTCTTAAGATCACAATTTCTTCTCTTAAGATCAAAATCTTATTATCTATCTGTATACAAAAATTTTACTAACACATATAGAAACATGAGTGAAATTTGTCATATTTTTTTTTTTTGCCGAAATCTAGTAATTATCAGAAATTCATCTAAATCAAATGAGTATACATATTAGTATTTACTTATTATTGGAATTGATGTCAAATTTAATTAAAAGAAAACAAATTTTATTTTAAAATTAATCACAATAGTTTTCTTTTTTCCTATAACTATATACTATAACCTCAGCTGATCTTATAATAATTATAGATTTTCTTCTTTGTTAATTAAAAAAAATTATTTATAATTATGATTGTTTATCAAATGAAAAGCCGATATTGTTAGAGATTCAGATATATTGAAACTACTACTTTTACTACTGTACAAAATCTATGCTTTTTTTTATTGCATTACATCGTATATGTATTCTTAATAACATACGATTTTATTATGATTATTGCATACTCGGTAATCTGAAATTGAGATACAAAATCATAATTAAGAGGATATCTTACACATATATATGTATATTATAAATATTAAAATATTATTAAAACATAAAAATAATAAAAAAAAAATTCATTTTCTTTTCGAATAGAACCGGATTTTAAATATATTCACCTATAATAGCTCTGTACACAATGAATTCATTCATTATTATTTTTTTTTGCGATTTTAATTAAGATATTTATGAACGATATGAAAATGAAAATACAACCAAACAGGAATATGAAAAAAATGTACGTATGAAAATTATTATTACATTCTTTTGAAAATGGAAAAAATATTTCAATTTGAATATTTTCAATAAATGTATTACGAAGTATTATATACGAGTATATGTACGAGCATTAGTATATTGGTAGATATTAGAGTGTTATATATGTAGATGTTTATTGAAACAAAGTTTTCCTTTTAATCTATGTCGAAAAAAAAAATACACGGAAAATATAAATATTATAAAAATGTTACTTTTTCATAAATCTAGTAATAATCAATCTTCGACTTTGAATATTTTTATGATCCATATTGAAATCGATACTAAAACAAGAAAAATCAGAATATGTAATGAACTGTAATTTTGTACTCAATGATATTGCATTTATGTACAATACATACGAAGATATGTACACGAATATGAAAACGCACAGTGCACAGTCATAAATTTATGGCCCAATAATAATAATAAGGGTATTTACTTAATGCAGTAAATTTACTTAATCTAATTTACACGTTTTACTCGTTTTATATGCCTTTTACTGCTTCATGTGAATACCCTAAATATGTAGATAATGTAGAATAATTTTTTTAAAAAAATTTTCTTCTATAATTAATTCATATAATCGTATATAATGTAATATTACAATATAGCCTAATGTATTGTAATTTTTTAACTGAAACATATACACACATACATACAATTTATATTCACATAAGTACTTTATGTGCAATTAAGAAAGTTGTTTAACAAGAAATCAAATTATCACAAATTCACAGTTACACCTATACACTAAATATTTTGTATGTATGTGTCAGGGTGTGTACATATGTGCCTATATATGATTTGAAAAACGAAAAAAAAAATTTTTTTTTTTTAAATATCAAACTGTGTGCTGTGATTCTAATTATAATTTATGAGAAAACTTGTCAACAAATTCGCATTTATGATACGATAGTATTTACACTTTCATATATGTATGTATGTACTCGTATATTTATATAGTACGAACATATAATACATACTTGTACCTATACATATCATTATTATTTGAAATTTTCCTCTTTATAATTTGCATATTTTATCCATTGTTATTGGAAAATTTTACATTTACACAATTTTGCCAAAAGCAATTCTTTAATTGATAGTTAATATATAGTTAAACGTGGTTAAACGAAGCCACATAATGTATACTCGTATTTAAATTTTTAGGTTCGGTTAGAAATAAAATTAAATTGAAAAGTTCAATATTACACTCTAACTTTCTCTGTATATATGTATTTCATAGTATCATGATATCATAGTACATTCATTTATTTAAAATACTAATATACATATTTACAATACATAATATGTACTTTGTTTTGGTAAACTAAAATTTTCTCTATAGTTTTCTATACATTTTTATATATATTGTTATATAGCTTTGGAAATTTTCACACAGGATGTTTTGATACACATAAGCTTAGCAATAAATTTATTGAAATTTTTGAAAGGCACTTTTTGGAATCAAATTAGAATACACAATTAGAATGACAAAAGAAAACTAGATAAACGATGAAAAGTAGATAGTAGGTAGTAGTAGATCAAAAAATAGATGAATAAACTGATGATTCTATGATGATGTTAATTTTCGTTGTTACATTGCGCACATACGTCCTATTCTAATCATCATCATTATTTACATAAGATTTTGTTTTATGTACGAAGATTTGAAAGAAACAAATGTTCTATTCAAAAAGGAATATTTCTCGTGATCAAAACAAATTTCTTCCTGACATGTAAGGGAATGCAAATTTTTTAAAAATGCAAATACATATGTTACATCAAAAATTTAAACATATACCATATAATAGTCGGAAATGTATGCACATAATGTGTACAAGTATTAAAAATAAAATTTAAAGAAAAATAAAAATATAAAATTATGAAAGGAAAAATTGATGAAAAAGAAAAGAAAAAATATTTGGAACTATGAGGGAAGATAATCTTCTTGATGTTTTCAAAATATATATCATATCATTAAAACGTTCTTATGTATTCATCATTCGTTGTATTTTTTTTTTATAAATTTTTTTTAACATTAAATTTTCTTTAGAATTTTCTATATTATCAACAATTTTATCATTTATTCCTGGTATTTGTACATAACTACTTATATTTTTATACTCTGTTGTTGAACATAATATTATTTTGCAATACTAAATATAGTAAATACCTTTTAAATACATACATAACGTATATACGACGAGTATACAATGTATTACATACATACTACTTAGTGGAAGAGGTCAAGTTAGATCATTTGATTATATTTTCACAAGATTCTATATATACATATATGTACATATCTTCGTGTACACATATGAGCGTACATATATTATATAATGTATACATATTGTTATAATACGACCGACCAATAATATAAAATTAAATGTGATTTTCTATAGTATCCACCTTCGAAAAGGTCAAGATCATATCCTAAAGGTAAAATTTAAAATAAAAAAAAAATAAAATAAAATTGAAAAAAAAAATAAACAAGAAAAAAAAGAAACTTTTGCACAGAAACAGAATCTTTACGCGCCATACCAGAAATTTCTGATCGTCCATAATTTAAAAAAAAAGAAAACAGTTTACAAAGAAAAAAAACCTCAACAAAATCCCGAAAAAAAAATCCCAGCAACAACAAAAAAAAATACTAAAACCAAATAAATCCCGACACAAAAAATGTTTTCTCAAAGATTCATGATTCTATCATGGGTTCAATACAATATAAATGTCTCCTAGAAAATTTTTATATGGTACCTATGTATATAGTATAGAAAAATGGACATATACAGAAATAATTGTTGTAATCTATACTTTTTCTATAATTTATCATTATATATATATATGTAGGTACCCGTTTACCTGTATATGTGTATGTATACGATATACGCGAAAACATTCATCTAAATATCGCTCTAACTATATACATATATACTTATATAAATATATCAGAAGTACAATATGTCCAATCGTTTTAATCTCATACATAAATAAAGAAGAGAAGTAGTATTTTCAAGTAAAAATTATTTTTAAAACAACGTTCTTATAATATAGGAGATAGATGATGATACATTCTTAATATATACATGCATATACGGCAAATAGAATATTGTAGTAAATACACATATATACTACACATATTTAAAGGAAGAATTTTTTATTTCTCTTCAAGTTATTCTTCATTTTTAACTTTAACACTAGCTCTAAAGGTGTCACATATTCCTATCTTTGGCCGCCACGATATGTGGTCACGATTCGAAAAATTCCAAAACGGTTCGATTACGGATTGTTTTATATCAGCTATTTTTATTTTTTATATTTATTTATTTATTTTTTTTAATTTTCCACTTTGTATTTGGTTTAAGTGTAAGTGTGTATTTATTTATTTTATTTTTTTTTTCTTTTCTAAATAAAATAATGTACATATTATGTACTTACTTACTTAAACATACGTTCTATCAAAGATACTATATAAATACATGTATCTATTCAATTTATACTCGTATTTAGTTGTGTGTATATACATACATACATATATATATATTATATATGAAATTATTATTATGGTAGTGGTAGTAGTTCATATAATAGGCACATTACATGATTTGCTGTCTGCTTTGCGAAATTTTTTGTATACTTTTTGTTGCTTTTTAAGGTATACATATGTATGCATGTATTTTTTTATCATATACATACTATTTTACAAATAGGAGCTATAAATAAGCAAGCATACATACAGTAGGTCTAGGTATACTATACTTACATAAGTACTTGTTAATAAGAAATAATATAAAATGTTTATAATATACATAATACTAAAGAATTAAATAAAACATTAAAAAAAATTTTCTTATACATATATATATAATTCTACTACATACAAATAAACGTAAATGTCATTTTGTAAATATGTATATAAGTACGATTATATGTATTATGTCGTATTACACTCAAGGTATGAAATATTCTCACCTTTCTCTAATACATATACTTATACAGAAATTCATACAAAGGAAAAAGGAAAACTAACATATCATAATCTATGTACATATATACATACGTATGCATTCAATTTCTATTTTTTTTTTTTTTGTGCTTTTATTCTTATTTCAATTCGCATGAAAAATCAAAGAAAAACATTTTACAAAGTATATATGTACAATTCACTTACATACAATTCACTTACAACAACTTACATACAATTCACTTACGTACAATTCATACAATTTCCAAAGATATATTTATGAAAGTTCATTCGAAATGAAATTACGGTCAATGTTTTAATCAATAAAAAAAAAACGAAAAACAAAAGTAGAAAATAAAATACAATATGTAATGTCCAGCAATACATAAAAAAGGAAAAATAAATACATAGGTAATATAAAATGAAAATATTAAAAAATAAAAGCAACAAAAACAGAAAATCTTAACGGTTCTTATACATGAATGAAAAGAAGTAAAAGAACAAAATAAAAGTAAAAAAATTTTTTATTTATTCTTTTTTATTTCTATTTTTTTTTCTAAATTATTATTAATATATAAATATGTATACAAAATATTTGAACATATCGTCGTCATCACACCATTACCATCATCATCATCATCATCATCATCATCATCATCATTAGAAAAAGGATTTTATCCAATATTTTATCTATGTATATTGCGAAACAATGTTAGCACATCTATTTTTTTGAAATTATCAAAGGAATATACCGCATATATTGATAATAGATAGATTATCAAACCGCATCATCTATTCATTCATCTGCATCAAAATATAACTATACAATCTAGTATTAGGGTATTAGTATAAATTTATATAAATATACATACATATGATGTACATTACATTCTAGAATATAGTTTCGAAGTTTTTAAGGTAATAATGTATCTAATACTTGTGATAATATACCACACAGTACTTGCTGTACGAGTATAACACGTCGTATATGTATGTGTAAGTATTATGGTATATTATCGAAATAACAAAAATAAAAAACATCATAAAAATAATTTTCAAGCAATAATTTAATCAAAATATGATTGTCAAAATCACGTCACGATATTCACCACAATGCAAAATCGATCGATTTAATTTACCATTTACATAACACAATAAGATGTACTCGTAATACATACATAGACATACATACATACCTATTCGTATACATCACATCAAAAGCTGAAAATGAACAAAGAATAAAATTTACAAAAAAAAAATAAAAAAATAAAAAATAAAAATAAAATTGAAAAATTATTAAAAATTTCACGAAGACTTAGAAAAGTGTTGTACTATTTTGTTACTGTTGTTCTGTGCTGATGAAACGATAATAAATTTTCTTTTTCGTCTGATCTGATACACTGTGTGATCACAACACAACGAAAAAACATGTGGGGTACTCTACACAAACAGCTGCCTATAATACATCGTATATGGTATATTGAAGACTGTTTGATCAAGAGCAGTTATAATTAATCGAAAAATGTATTACAGTATAAAATATATTCATCTACATATGTACATACATACTCGTTTATATTATGAATTCTTTCTTTTTGTTAATAAAAAATAAAGGATTTATCCTCTGGGTTATATCATCATCGTCATCAACATCACAGTCATCGTCATCGTCTTCATATCATCATCATCATGAATTCACGCCAAGAGACTAAAAATTTAAACCACCTTAAACTATATGTAACTAAAGTTTAAACAAGAAAATTTAAATATTTATGTATGTTGGTATAAAATTCATTTTATATGTACATTACTTATTATGTACATACATATCTATACGTTGTGTATTTATACTTATATCCATGAGTATTATTATGATTATTATTTGTTACTCCCTCATCATCATATTAATTTTACATAATCAATTCGTTTTTCATTTAAAATAGGTGTATAAAATATATTATGATATTCTATATACATTCTACTTATATTATACATAATATGATGTTTATATAACCGCACATAAGACAGCACGAGCATGAATACATATTGATGCTACACGATCTTTCCCCAGAGATCTCATTGAGATTAGATGTTAAATGAATTGTATATTTGTATGGGTGTACATTACATAATTTTTTTTTACGGCAGACATAAAGTCCTTTTTCATGTATCAACAAAATACACGAATTCAATCTATAATAAATATGTCATAAAATAAAATTGTTTTCGCTCACCATTATCACAACATTACTAAAATGTATGTATTTTTGTTCAATATGTTTGAATAATATAAAATATACGAGTATGTACAGTACATTCGATCCATAAATACAAAAAAATTTTTTTAATAAATAACAGTAGTATATGTAATAGAAATTCTTACATTCATGTTCTTTATTAATACTATATTTGTACAGTACATAATATAGTCAGAAGGTGTATTAGATAAAATGTGCAAATAAAATTTACATAATCGAAATATTAAAATCAAAATTATACACAGAAAAAGCCACAAGAAAATTACTGCTACAAAAAGTAAAATATGAGAATATTTCATTTTTCTAATCTTTAATACATAATGATCGTTTCGTGAAGAATGCAAGAATATTTCAAAAAAGATTTCAAAAAATAATATTTGAAGAATATTTTTTTATATTTTGTATGTTATGCGCATATACTTACAAGTGAATACCCTTTTCGATTATTTTATTAGTTTAGATTTTATTTATTTATTTATTTTTTTTTTCATTTTCTTTCTATGTGACATAAAAAATATTAAATTCAATAAACATAAACAAAATTTATTTTAATTGAAAAATCAAAAGCACATATAGTTTTAGAATTAAGTGCCAAGCCAAGTGCTTCTCAATGCGATCACATCCAAAATTATCATCATTGAACTGGATATAAATTTTTCTGAATAAGATATTTGATCTGAGAAGACACAACCAACCTTTCTGCATTTATTTTTATAATTGATATTTACTTAATTTAATAACCAAATGAAAAAAAAAGGATAACTTATTTAACGATAAATAATATCAAGAGGTCAATGCAAATAATATTTCAAATTAATTCAAAATTTTAAAAATTTTAGTTTTCGAAACTCTGGAATAAAATAATTTTAAAATATCCTAAATGATATCTTAAAATACATGTTTATATGTACAGTATAAATCGTATTCAGAAATTAATTGAGAAAATTCTTAATTTTTTCATTACCTTTTTACGTATTTTGTTTATTTGTTTTATTTTTTATTGTTTTCAGTTTTATTTTAGCATTTTAGCATCCAACATAAATGCCCAATTCATTAGTATATGTTACAAAATATTCTTTTATTCATTCTACGTGTTTTCTTTTATTTCCTTTGATTAATTTTATTACAGTAATTTTTCTCTTTTATATATACACACACGCAATCAGCAGCAGTATAATGTACATATGTGCATGTGGATATGTGCATATTCGTGAGTTTATACTCATACATATATGCAAAAATTTGAAGAGCAAAACAATTTTTTCAAACATAAAATTAAAATTAATATAAATATAAATATGTATATGTACATACTGATATGTATTTATACACAAATAATCAGTGCATCCCGATGTAATTTTACTTTGCTGTTGTTGTTGTTGTATATTTTTATTTTTTCACTAAACGAAAATTCACAAAAACAAATTACAAACAATACAGGAAGTCAATGAACGCATAAATTTGTTGAACCATCATTTTTGTTTATAAGCAAAGATATTTATCACACTAAAATGTATCTTTAAAGCAAAAAAAAAAAAAATAAAATACAATAAAAATATTTTTTAAATAAATTTTAAAAAAATAACACTGGAAGAAAAAGATTTTTTTTTCGCTTGCAATTTTTTTTACCTTTTATTTTTTTATTTATTATTTCTTACGTCTTTTTTTTTTTTTTTTTGACGGCAACTTTGACGGTTACAAATCAGAAATTTCAGACACGTACATAACAGCGCAAGTTTTGCATGTTACATTGGTAATAATAATGACGATGATGATGACGTCGATGGTGGTAGAAGGTAGAGAGCGACGGTGTATTATACATACAATATACATACATATATGTATATGATGCTGATGACCTTTAAATGCACGTGAATTGTATTTTATTTAATTTTAAAAAGAAAAATAAGAAAAAATAATACAAAGTGAGTATATAGAAGAAAACAGTGAAAAAGCGAATAAAAAAATGAAACAATAATAATATTGTATTTTTGTATACAAACTGAACCACAATGTATCTACATACGTATACTGTAATGTAATATACAGATAGTCTACGCGTACTTTGCATAAACGTATATGCGGTAGCAATATGAATGCATTATGTATGTACAGTAGTGATATAAGGAAAAAGGATAAAACGTTTACTGATTTATGCAAAAGCATTAAAATCAAAGACACATACGCACATACATTATAGGATGCTGAAAAAAAAAAAATTAAACTTAATTCTTTGTCGTTTTGGTTTAGGGTTAAAATGACTTCTGTTTTCGTATGTACAAGAGTATAGACATAGATATAATAGGTATAAAGATTCGGGTGGAAGAAAAATGACATTGATGAACGTAGGTAGAAATATGTAACGTATAACACATGTATTGCATTATTATTATCATCATTATTATTATTATTATTATTACGAGTACATTTTTCACATAATATGTAATATACAAAGAAAACAATTTTTTATAAATTTTAAAAAATAATAAAAAAATAAAACATTACAAAAACTAAAACAAAACGTATCTATACCGCTTTTACATGATTTAAAAGATTACAAAATAAATGTATAATATGCCAGAAGGAAGTTTATTATGCGAACTGTCTGTATGTACGTCATACATGCATGTAATGTACAAATATATACATAATACATAATACATATAGCATATGGATATTTATGTACATAAAAATTAAATGCACATTCATTTAATGCATATTACATACACATATATACTGATATGTATACGCATGAATGAAATTTATAATTTGAACGCATTAAAAATATTTTAAAAAATGAAATTAAATGCACAAAATATACATATACATATATATGCAATGTATAACAAAACGAAAAAAAAAATATTTAAATGAAATGAAATAAAGAGCAAAATGAAGACAAAAAAATGTGAATGAGATTCTTCTTTTTATACATTATATATTTGTAATATAGTGAAAGAAAATAAAATGCATGTAAACAATACATCATTTTTGTGAAATTTTTGAAAAAAATAAAATATTGTTATGATATTTCAAAGATAAAAATTTCATCTGTAATATTAATAAACTTTTATAAAATTTTGAGATTTATTTTTTTTTTTTTGTATTTTTCTTTTAATCTTGTGACATGTTGTGATATATGTAAAAATTGCACAAACATAAATTATTTAAAAGGTTATAATTTTTTTC
Organism: Villa cingulata; assembly: GCA_951394055.1. Lineage (NCBI taxonomy): Eukaryota > Metazoa > Arthropoda > Insecta > Diptera > Bombyliidae > Villa > Villa cingulata. The sequence continues at coordinate 4,098,849 of OX596020.1, read as the reverse complement.
TTAAAATCTTTTCAGTTTTGAACAACTCAAATTAAAGATAAAAAAAAAACAAAAAAAAACTTTAAAATAAAAAAAAGTGTACGTCTGATTGTAAGTAAAATTTAATGTAAATTTTACAAAAAAGTAAAAATAAAAATTCCATTTCATTTCAGGACATTGATACATCACACCAATTACTTTTACCAATCATTTATCTGTCAATTAAAATTGAATTGAAATTACACTTGAATACAACATAAGTATCTACTATACACACACGCACACTCAAACGTATATTGTAAATTTATATATATTGAAAAATCTTCAAGGTATCTCTATCTATACTATAAAGTCCAAATAAAAAATATTTATGTTTATTTTTCTGTCATTTTCAAAGTGCACATACATACATACAAACATATACGTATTCATCAAAGAAAAATAAAATCCGAGAAGAAACGCAAAAAAAAAAAAAAAAAATTAAGAAAATCCTTAACATGCTATCCCGTCATTCACTCACTGCCCTCAAAAATATTCTGCCATATTTTTCATTTCAATTTTTAATTTGTTTGACTTTCGATTTTAAAATTCATATTACTTATAAATGCATTACTTTATTACAACGCACAGTTTATACGTTTCTGCTTGGTTGGTCGATGCCATTCATATATGTATATTGCATTGCATCTTTATTTATAACTCTTGCAGATTACATATAACGTTACGGTTACATGTAGATATAATTGTACATGTTTGTATAAATATTCTTTAAATAATAAGGAACTTCATGCAGTTTATGCAGTCAATCAATTTGTGCATATAGTAAAATGTGCAAATATACTATTTACATATGAACAGTATAAACAAACAGCAAACAAAATACATATATCTATCCATTCTTTATCCATATTTAAAAAAAAAAAAAATCATTTATGTATATAGCTCTAGTTGCATCCACATTTTATTTATTTAGAGAGTATATATTAACTATGTATGTAAATATTCATAGTATATAATATATACAAATAAATATTTGTGTATGTAAATATATAATATAAATATATATAAAAAATTACACGTAACAAAGTGTACCATGAAGTACTAATACAAGGTTATATCCATATATCAATATTACATACATATAGTACTTTGCAAAATACATACATATACATATTACTATGTATATAAATATAAATATATGTACATAAATAATTTTTTTTATACATAATGTATAATAAAAACAGTAATTCTCATGTTTTTCTATAATTTTCTATATACCCTCTCTGTTTAAAATAAATTGAATATTAGTTGCGTGCATTTCATGTTTGCACGGCACATTAATATTATAATATTTTCTTGAAGAAAAAAAACGCACATTTAAATTCCATGCGAATATTAAATATTCAGTAGTAAATGTAGTAGTTGTGATAGTAATATTAGTATATGTATGTATACATACATTTTATTTTATTAAAAAAATAATTCAACCAATTCAACTTTACAATAAATTCAGCTTCCAAATCTGCAACTATACATGTACATGTACTCGTATATAACACGACCATTATACTTATGTATACTCGTATACTAAGTAATTAAATGGAAAAAAATTAACTGAACCATGGTGCTACAAGTAAATTACAATCGTATATAATTCTGATAACAATCGTTTGTATAATGATAATCAGTATAATCGTATACATATATATAACATGAACAATATGCATAACAATAAAGAATAAACATAATATATGTACATACATACATATGTATGATATATCTATACGATCATATAAAATATATAAAAATTAACGATCGATATACAAAAATCTAAAAATATTTTATACTAAAAGATTTCTATACACACATTTATCCTCCTTACAATACACTCGCTTACATTTATGGTATTATATAGCTAGTAGTTCCAATATCTGTTAGATTTTCCATATGAATAATGCAAAAAAGATAATATTTTTTCTTATAATGTACCACGTATCATCCTATACTCATACATAATGTACACATATGTATATGTATGTACAATATACACCATGATAATTTAAACCATATACTTATTTCTATTAAAGAGTTAATTTTTATTTGATTTTTTTTTTCAATTATATACAATTCATTCAAATAAAATTTATTTATTTCTTTTTTTTTTTTTTAGTAAGAAGTGGCGCGGATACAACAATGTTGCATGATCCATATAATAATCATCAATTTTTTTTTACATTAAAAGTATAAGTATTTTCTTTATTCTTTTATATATATTTTATATAATGTTTTTTTTTAAATAGTAATTTCATATTACTTCTTACATTAAATGCTACATACTATTTGACATATATACGTGCATTCAACAATCCTTCAACTTTCGTTTTATTGATAGCACATTAACATCATGGATCATAGTATATAGCCACAGTAACAGTACAGTTTACAGCAGACAATTTTATTAAACAACAATTTATAAAATGAATGCAATTCATTCAACTAAATGACAAACTCCTTTTCTACAAATACGGTAATACATACAATTCAAATATGGATACATGTATACATCTGGTGTATTTATTTCAAACTCATTATCATTATATGTATATACGTTTTGTATAAATAAATAAGTATTTATAGAATTGAAATTTTTATGGTTTCACACACTTTTAAATTTCATTTGAAATAAAATCATATGAATAGGGATGTACACCATTATAAGACAGTAAAAAATCTATTCAATCTAGATGTCCGTTAAAAATACCAATTTCGAACATCCCTATAAAAGCAAATAACCATTCTGTTTTTGTGCTTGTGGTATAATTTTTTTTACAATATAACACTCATCTTATATTTTCATTTTTTTAAATCAAAGTCGAATTGTAGCTATTATTTATATTGATCTTAAACCTTTCATGTGATAATTGACTATACCATCATCCAGGATAATGTCGATCATTCGTTAAACGCACATAAAAATTGTTGCCCAGAGTAACAAGACAAGCTACATACTACTTATTCAAAAAAAAAAAAACCATTTCATATATTAAAAAATTCAACACTATTCAAAAAGTAAATTATGTGAAATCCATTGAGTACAATCAAACCGTTGATTGTATATGTTGTCTGTGTTGTTATTTTGTCATCTTATTGTAAGACTTTGTTTGTCGTCTTTACAACAACAACAACAACGATATCAGAAAGTGAAAAACAAAAAAGAATAAACTTTCTGTTTTGTAGCAAAAATTCTACATTAAATTGCACCCTGAAAGAATATCTATCTACTTGTAGATTGTAGTGTCTGTCTGTCTGTCTGTCCATCATTCAATCCATCGATTCATCCAACCATCCATCTATTATTAGAATCAAAAGATATTCAAGCTACATATGAGATTCTTATAAAAAAAAAATTAACAACAAATCGAATGTGAAAAATGTAATAAAATTCAATAGATAAACGAGCGAACAATTGAGAAAAAATTAACAGCAACAACAACAACAAAAATAACAGCAGAAACAGCAACAAGAAAATAATCAATTTATAATAATGAAAAACTTATTGGGAGGTTGGTGGTTTTGCAATATCCTTTTTTATTTATCTTTATTTTATTTTTCATTTTTCGTTTCATTATTTTCTTACTTACTACTATACGAACGCGTATATAGTAAGTACAATATGAACTTGATTTTCAATTAATTATTTCAATTCTTTTCATTTTTTTTTTTTTTTATTTCTTTCAATTTTCAATTTTTGTTTATATGATGGATAAAATGTGATGATTGTCAATCATCTCCAATGATCATGAAAGATATATAAGACGTATAAACGAATGACATTCACTTCATTTCGAATCGAACATTATATATACACAGAGGTATTATACATAAGTACTTGTGTATATGATAAGTATACACCGGTAAGTCAAAATAATCAATATAAAAGAGAGTTAAACAATAAATTGATGAAAGATCGATCGATAAATTGAATAATGATGATGATGATGATCATAATAATTGAGGTAAGATAAAATGAGATGAGATGATGATGAAAAATTTTTATTTTCAATTTTTTTTTTTTTTATTTTTCAATTTTGCTATTATATGTACACTGTATATAAATCGTAAAATATAGAAATAATAAGTTGTGTATACAATTTATATTTTGTTACATACAATATGTCATAATATTATCACATTACTCTGTTTCACATTATATTCAAGTTATGAATTGAATATAGATTTATAAGTTTTTCATATCCATGCACTATACTTTTATGGTACATAATATCATAATATACATAAATGAATACGATTATATGTATATGTATGTATATAAATGTGTGATCACAAAATGAATTATTGTGGCATTGTGAGAAAATATATCAAAAAATGTACAATTATTTACATTATACACATGCATACATATCTACAGCACATCTATGTACGTGTGTACGTGTTTAATTGAAATTTAGCAAAGAAAAGAAAGATAAGATCAATATGATTTTTTGTTTTTTAATTTAATCAAAATTATTAATCCAGCTGGTATAGGATATTATTAGCTACACATGAGACAATATTAAAATTGTTGCAAATAATGTATAAAATCTTTTCACAACAACAATATAACAAAAAAAAAAAATTAAAACAAAGATACATAATACGTGCTTATATTCCATTAATTTTGAGTTGTATATTAACCTTCTTTTGAATAAAAGCAAAATTAAAAAAAATATATATTGATCATTCACAAAATTATATATGTATATGAAAATCACTTTACTTAAATTAACATTTCAAAGATAAATTCTAAGAAGTTTTATGCATTCAATAAAATAATGTTTATATACATGCTTGTATTACTATCATTTCGTTGTAAAAAAAAAAAATATGATTATCGTCAATTATATGTAAATGAGCAACGAAAATATCACAGATTTTAATTGACTTGAAAATTACTTGAAAATTACTTGAAAATGACTAACAGATTAATGATCAACGCAGATCATAGAATATAATCTATATATAAGTTGTGTACAAAAAATACGAGGATTCGAATATGCACAAATGTATGTATATGTATGCATATGTATAGTTTATAAATAAATGAAATCAATTGATCACCATTCAAACCATTAACAGATAGATAATTGAAAAACAAAAAATGCAACAAAAAAACCTATTCCCATTAGCGTGAATAACTATATGTACACACCATATATAATTACGTCTCATATTAATAGAATTATATCACCTAATTACCACAAAAAATGATCATCATCAAATTTAAATCGAAATATTTACAAAACTATTTGTTTATTAATTTTATTTTTATATAATTTTTACTTTTTTTTTTCAATTATTTTTTTTTTTTTATTTTACTTTACTTAAATTGCATTAAAAAAAATTCCTTTAATAGTCTTTAAATGAAATAGGCATTTATTGCATATACCGAGTAACTTTTTAACAAATTATTATTTTATTTTTATTATGTTTGTATATATCTTTTGTTTTATTATTATTTTTTTAAATGTTTTTTTTTATATTGTAGAGAAGATTAAACAGAAAAGAATACCTGATACAACAATAAATTACATCAATTTTTCATTTAAAGCTAACCAAGATAACATTAAATAGTTTTATAAAGCTATTTTTTTTTTAAACACACACACATACACACACACTCTCAAATAAATAGATAAACAAACAAATAGAAAAAATAATCCAACAACAACATTCGGAATAATAAAATGTACAGAAAAAAAAATTTCTCAATTTACAATATTCTTCGTCTACGTACATATACATACATATGTTCATATGAGAAGGTATACGTATGGTTGTACCGTTGTACGTTGCGTACATGTCCATTGGACAATTTTGTATTATATACGTTTCCTCTTCATCATCACCATTAACTGGCATAGTCATCATCATCATCATCATTCTCATTATTTGACGACTACAATTTTTACAATCATCAATGTGTATCCTTGACAAAATTCACATACAAATATATAATTTGCACACGATATTCTATACATATAATGTACAGATATATGATTATATATATTACATTTTCAGAGGATCTCGTATATTTCTCGAAACAGAATATGTAGGAAAAAAGTTAACATTATTTTCTTTGACTGTTGCGTTAATAGTTTCTGATGATGATGCGGTTGCGAGGATGGTACACTGTGTATATATACGTATATATGTACACAAATATGTAAGTGTGTACATACATATATATTAATATATACGAGTAGTTACTTTGATGATTACTGTATGTACTTTGAATATATACTATGATTTTAAATTCTTTGAGGATATGTACTTTCGATTACATATATCTACTCAAACATACATTTTAAAATACATATATACGAATACACATAACTGGTAAAAATAACTAACAAAACTGTAAAGATACATGATATGTTCAAGTATATGTTTGTATTATATGTACGAGTATATGTAATTTTCTGAATTCGAAAAGGAAAATTTGATTGACAGTTCCTGCCTAAGGTTTTAATGTACTTACCATATACTTATTGAGCGTTAATTAAGCTCCTTCAAAATGTATATAAATATATTATATGTATGCACTGTGTATATATGATACATAAAAATATATGCTGTATACATTGTATATGTATTTATGTGCATTCACTAGGCGTCGCGTATATAATATCGTGTGATATTTTAGCTTTAAAATACGTATACTTATATACATATAAAGTGCATGTCGAATATATTTTACAAGGCATCAAAAAGGTTAAAATGCATTCATCTATAAAGACGTAAAAAAGTTTTAGTTTTAAAGTAAAAATTTTAAGAACTAAGAAAAAATTGAAAATAAAAAAAAAAAATATACTACCTCCACAGTCAGTTTCTTTTTATCAGGCAACTTGCTTAATGTTTCCATTCTTCATTTTAAAGATTACGATATTACAAGTATGTATGTATATATACATTATACATATATGTATATACATAAAATGTCTTGTATAGGTAATACAGACGAGTATAAATAAACAATATTATGTATATAAAATATAAAGTACTTGACAGTGTGTACAGAGAGTAATGTATCTGTAATTCAGAAAAAGTAAAAATTTTTCAAAAAAAAAAAAAAAAAAAAATACAAAATATATAAAGCATATAAAATAGATTCTTCTCACACACAGTGATCACAGAATTTTTTATGGTAAGAAGATTCATAATATAACATTCTATATATGTACATAAATACGTATATGTATATATGTATAGGTTATTGTGTATATATAAAAGATGTCATTCGCATTCATCTATAAAAGAATTTTGTACAAGGTCAACTGTATTTTTTTTTTTCATCCACTAAATAGTCGTATAACGTTTATTTAAGTTTTTAAGTATTAAGGTATTAATAATGTAATGTAGTGACCATCTATACAAATGACAAAGAAGATAGATAAGTACCTACCTTTGTTATATTGACGCCCAAAGTTATAAATTCTTGATTCTGCCTATAAATATACGAAAAAATATGTGTACACATACTCATGTATATATGCCTACATACCTATAACAAAAAAAAAAAAAAAAAATGTATAAAAAATTGTAAATTACAAAAAACTAATTAAAGATTGACAAATAATACTTTGACTTTGATGATTTTTACTACTTTTTACATTATGAAAAACGTACACGTATACGCATACACTCAACGAAACATCTACAGTTTCAGTTACATTTTTTAAATAATCCTGAAATATTTGTAAAATTTTATGATATAGAATATCTGCAGAAAATATTAAAATAAAAGCATTTTTCCTTTTAAGTTCATTTGACAATTTCAATAAATAATATAATTTAAAATAGTTACCTCTATCAGAAACCTTTTTTGTAAAAGCAAAGTCTATTCATTATCAAATACCAACAATTTTTACTTTTGAAAAAAAAATCATTTCACTATCTCTCTGTAAAAAATACGAGAAATGTTAAAAATCTTCAAACAAACTGGGATCATTCAGAATTGGAACGCAATGAAAAAAAAAATGAGAAATGTGAAAATGAGAAGTGAAATGAAAAATTTTTTTCATTCTCATTTTTTCTACGAACCAGAGGACAGGAGATTTTTTCCTGTACGCACTAGAGGAAATAAGGTAGCGAGAAAAAGTAAATGGTCTAGTAGAAAGTAGACTAGTACTCGTCGTAAGGTATGTAAGTAATCTCCAGCAGTATTATGATCACTCTAGTCTATGATACGATACTAAACTATGTTACGCTAGTCTGGTATAGTACCTGAATCTCTATTTGCAGTGCAGTTGTGCTGTTGTGCAGTCTATTTATACATTTCATTTTCTCTTCCACTTAAATACGAAAGTGTGAGAAACAAAAAAAAGAAATATTTTGACTACATTTTACGCTTTTTACTCTTTAATTATTTTTTTCAAATGGAACTATAGAACATACATATACATACAATCGTGAATAGAATACTTTTATCTTTTTGAAATTTTCACATTTTTTACACATACAATAAATTATTTTTTACTTTACTTTCTCGTACAATTAAAACAATCAATTTTCAAAAAAGATTCATAACTCAATCGATCAAAATTCAGGTTACGAGTATACAATGATTCTATAATTATTTCTTGTTAAACACTTCCACACACAAATACATATGCACAAGAAAAATTCATTCTAAAATTATTGATCTCATTTTGATAATTAAGTAGCTAATTTTTGCAACAATTAATAAACTTACTTAATTTGAAGTATTTTTTATATTTTTTTTTTCAATTATTTTTCATTTATTTTGTCTATAAATTTTAATCAACTTAAATTTTAGCTCTTAACTATTAAAAATAATATATTAGGTAATAAATAAGAAGAATCACTAATTTTTCGCTTGAAATTAAAATAAAAATCTGAAAAAAATAAAAGAAAAATTTAAAAATTGTATACTAAGAGAGATAGATTCTGCTACCTCTTCTACCAAATCTCTCATACTTACTTAATTTAAATTATAATGCAACATGTATGTATGTATAATATATTTAGAGATAGACTTATATAAAGAAACGTAAATAGTAATTTCAAAGCGAAGGATATATTTTGTTACATTTTTATTGTTTTATGTTTTATTTCTTGGTTTTCTGGTTTTCAGTTTTATGTTTTATGTATAAAATATTTTGGATACGTACCCTTTTTTTTCGTCATTCATTATTTAATTTAAAAACAATAAAAAATAAATTTTTGGACAGAATTATTTTTTTTTATTTTTATTTTTTTCTAAATACATACTCATATTTTGATAATCACATACATAATGTATACATTTTATCCAAACGTTTATGTAGCGAAAATTTTTAAAAACATTATTCATACATATTGTATTGTGGACGACAGAAGCTAACATTTTTTGCTGTTCCAAAAGTAGGTAAGCACATCAAAGCATATTATATTTAGTCAGAAGATTTAATTTTATTTCGTTTTTGGATCATTACATTATGAGAATTATTTTTTATTTTTGAATTTTTTTTTTTTCCAAAGAAGTCTGGAATGTCATTTCAGATATAAATGCTGGTCAATCAGTAGAAAATCGCACACACAAGCAAAAAATTTAAACAAAATAATGTTAAAAGTTTAAAAAAAAACCATCATCATGATCATCATCAGTAAAGCATTAAAAAATTTGCTTTATAGTTTATTTTTTCTTATTTTGCACATTAAAAGAATAGCCCAAAATATTAACTAAGGATTTTTTTTTTTTTTTTGTACAAATGATTATACAGAAAATACAAAAACAGGCAGAAGTAACGACAATAAAATGAAACACCAAAGAGTTTCAAATTATTTTGATTTTTATTTTATTTTATTTTTTCGGTTTAGTTGATACTCTTTCGTACCTTTTTAAATTTATTTAGATGAACAAGAAATCTTTTTTTTTTTGCTTAAATTTTAGAAACATGAATGCGTTTGTAAGTATGTATTTATTCGGATAAGATTTTTATTGTTGTCGATTGTCGTGTCTTTGTTGTTTTAGTATAAATTAATCTTTATTTTATTAGGTAAAAACAATGACCGCGACCGATATTCAGTTTTTTTTTTTGTTTTGTTTTATTAATTTTTTTGGTTTGCTTGTTGATTTGTTGATCAACTGAATTTGGTCGCGCAAATAAAAAATTTCACTTTCAATCAAAATACAATTTGTCATCATCGAAAACAATTTTTTTTCTTTATGTTGAATAATTTTTAAAGCAAAATTATTTTTGTTTTCTTTATTCGTTTTTATCGTTTTCGAAAATATTTTAATTAATTTAAATTGAAAAATTATTTACATACTTAGATAATCAGAGGGTATTCAGTGTAATGTATCATAATTTCAAGGGAAAAAACTGAAAAATTTAATTTAGAATCTCTCTCTCTCTCACTCTGTCATTATCTCTATGCTGTGGTGATAAACTTATTGTACGTTATAAATAAAATAAATTTATAAAATTATAAAAATTTAAGAGAATAAGATTAACAGAATAATTACTGGTCGTTTGTGAAGAACTTCGTTTAGATACAGGCTAGTATAGCAACTGCTAACGCTAAGGTCTTACTAAAGTGCTAACCATGGTGCTAACTTTACCAAATGCAGTAGTGTCCCCACTCCCCCCAGACATTATTCAAGCAAAAATTATGAGTGATGTAGTAGCTGTAGTCCTGTATGTATTCTTCCTACACAACAATACACATGCTTGGGAGATAGACTAACAACACTAGTCATTGTCAAATTTATTATGTTCAAAAATCAGAAAATATATTGCAGTTCAAAACTCAACCTGTTATGTGAGTAGTAGCACAATTAAAAAAGAAAAAGAAAAACATTATACATTCAAAAAACATTTTTTTTTATTTACAATTTTTTATTAGCCTTCAATTATATGTACCTCCTATACTTATTAGGTGTAATTTCTAAATAAATAAAATAAATTCGAAACAATCTGCAGATGTCGGACATCGAATACTTTAAGTCAAAAAAAAAAATAATAATAATAATAAAAATAAAATAAAAATAAATAATTTAAATTAATTAGTGTGCGTCATAAAACAAACATTTTGTTTTTTTGTATATGAGATGGAATAAGAACAAAGTGTAATATGTACATATTTCTATGTAGATCCATATATAAAAATACATTCAACTAATAGTAATAACAATAATAACAAAATTAAATAAATAAATAAAAGCTAATCATTTTTCAAATAAATAAAAATTTTTTTTAAACAAAATTAAATTAAATACGCCCACCAGAGGAAAGAAAAACTACAGAATAATGTATCATTTTCCCATTTTCTTTCTTTTTATAATTTTAAATGTTCAGCTGCCTTTAATTCTTCAGCTAATGATGGACTACGTTTTGTACTCGGACGATTACTACTACGATTACTGGTTACATATACATTTTTAAAATGTTTTACATCTTCCTTCAAATTATAAATTTCTGATGAAAGTTGACTAAAATTTGGCACATAACTATTACTTTTTTCGATCAATTTCATTATATTATCATCTGTATAAAACGAATCATTATCATCATCATAATAATTACTATTCCTTTTACTACTGTAAATGGATGATGATCGTCTTAAAATCTATTTCCAATAAAAAAATATAATAATGAAAAACGCAAAAATTAAAATTTAAATTTAAATTATTCAAAAATATAGTAAATTCAATCAACTTACATTTTTATAATCATCCATTAAATTTGTTAAATTTATTTTTAAATCTTCGTTAATACGTTTATAATCATCAATTTCGAGAAATTGCTTTTTCGCAATATCAAGTTGATGTTTTAACATCTAGAAAAAAAATGTTTAGACTTGAAAATCTGATATCTAAATTTATGTCAATGGTTACTTACCTCTATTAAACTTTCACTTTCTTTCAATTTATTTTCAAATTCAGTCAATTTTTCCTGATTTCCCTTCGATCCATTTTTAAATTCTGTACATTTAGAGCACTTTATACTATTCAATTCGAATTGTTGATTTTCATCAGCTGCATATTCATTGATCTCTTTCGATAATCTGTCATTTTGGTTTTGATTTTCTAAATTTCCATCATCATTTCCTTCATTTTGTTCATATATTACTTCATTTGATTGTTCTGAATATTTTTCTGAAGATTTACTTTTTTCTCTTTCTATTTCTTTTTCCTCTAATTTTTTATATTTCTGATTCAATTTATCATAACGATTTTCCATAGTTTCTAAATTTCTTTTATATGATTTTATATTACCCAATAATGTTCGTATATGAAGCTCATACCGGGCTATATTTTTGCGATGTTCAGATTCCATGACTTTTTTAAAAATTTTCATATTTAAATTTTTATCATGATCATTATCCATTTTTGATGATCTACCATCATCATCGATCAAACAACTTGATTCTGTTTGACATTCATTATCAATTACATTTTTAGATATATATGAACATAATTCATTTCTTGTTCTTTCTTCTTCTAATTTATTTTCTAGTTTTTCTATTATTTGTAGATTTTCACTTTTTTCCAATTCCATTTGTTCGATAATTTGTTGTAGTTCACTAAGATTTTGGTTCATACATTCCAGATTTTCTTCCATTTCGATCTTTTCATTTTGTTGCAACTTTAAAACGTCTTGTAAATTTTTTAATTTTTTCTCATGTTCATTCAAGAGTGGTTTAAAAATTTCATATTCAATCGATTTTGCATTTAATTCATCCTTCAATGATTTTTCAACATCTTTATGATTCTCTTTTAGTTCTTCCATTTCTTTTGTATTTCTATATTTCAATATTTCAAAATCATTTTTCAATTTTTCATAATTTTTAGTTTTCTCCAATAAATTTGCCTGTAAATCTTCTATCTGTTTCTGTTTATTAATAATTTCTAAATCTTTATCCTTGAAAAGATTCACGTATTCTATGCATTTTTCTTTTAATTCTTCTATAGTTTTTACGTTATCACTGGAAATAATTAACTGGTTTTCATCATCATCATCATAATTTTCCTCATTCATTTTATCCGTTATATTTGTATCTCGATCCCGATCTTCATTACTGTTTACCAAATTTAATGTATTTTTCTGTTGGACTTTATTCAATTTTTCTAAAATATTTTCCCATTTTTCTTGTTCTTCACATAATATTGTCATCTTTTCAGATTTTTGTGCCAGCAAAGTTTTTAACATTTCAATATTATGCACATGTTCATCGAATTCAGATTTATTACTATTCGAATCTGGATTTTCGTCAATTAATTGTAAATTGATTGATACACGATGACATTTTAAATTTGTTCGAATATCTTCTGATGATTTACTGAAATGACAACTATTAGATTCCCGCTTATCATTTGCTTCCTCATTTCTATTTACTTTCGATTCTGTTTCTATAATTGATGTACCATCACCTGATTCATCATTTATGTTATTCTCAGTCTCAGTATTTTGCCTCTCAATGCTTTCATGCTTCTCTGTGATTTGCTTAACAAATTCTGATCTTTCAAATTTCAATTGATTGTAAATTTCATTTAATTTTTCTTCATAATTTTCTAATTCATTTTTTTGTTCTAAAATTTTATCATTTTGTTCTTGAATGATTTTTTTCAATTTTTCTACTTCATTAATATTTACAAATTTTTCATTTTCTAGCTGTGAATTTAATTCATTTTTAGATTTTTTCAAATTTTCATTTTCCATTAAAATTTCATTCATATCGAAATTTAATTTGATCAAATTATCATTTAATTCCTGAATGATTATTTTATTTTTGTTATTCAATTCTTCTAATTCTAATTTATGTTTATTATCATTATCGATTCGTATAATATTTTCATTCAATTTTCTATTATCCGTTAGCAATTCATTTATTTGAATCTGATTTTGTTCTAATAAATTTCTTAGAACACCAATTTCATTATCTTTTAATTCCAATTTTTTATTATTTTTCTCTAACAGTTCAATATATTCATTCAGTTTACTTTCCAATTGATTGTATTTTACAATTTCATCTTGTAAATTTTTATTATTTTGTATTCGTTCTAATTTTGTTTGTGCCTTCAATTCGTTATTTTCATTTTCTAAATTTTTCAATTTTTCTTGTATAACTGAAATTTTATCAAAAGATAATTCTAAATTAAAATTTTCTCTTAATTTATGGGAATTACCTAGATTAGTATTTAAAAACTCATAATTATTAATATCATTATCATTATTTTTTATACGATCATTAAATGAAATCTCATTCAAATTTAAATTATTATTCCTAACAATAATATTTTTATTCTGTTCTTCCCTAAAATGTTGTTTCTGTTTCTGTATCGTTTCAATTTCTTTATCATCATTTTTAATTAATAGATTTTTTCGTTTCAATTCATTTTGTTGTCTTAATAGTTCTTCATCTTTAAATTGTATATCATTTTTAGCTTTTAATAATAATTTTTCTACAGAACTAATTTTATGTTTAAGATTACGATTTTCATCATTTAATTTTACATAATTTTCTGTAATTTTTATATTCTCTGTGTTTACAATTAAAAATTTCTTTTCTAATAATATCTGTTTAATATTACGTTCATTCTTTAATAAATGTATATCATTTAATAAATTTAATTTTTGTTTTCTTAACAGTTTATTTATAATTTCATAATCTTTGCATAGATTTTTATATTTATCCAATTCGAATAATAAATTTTTAGTATCATTATTATTATCTAATGATTGATTAGTAGCAATGGTATCAGCCAATTGTGATTTATCAAATTGTGGTAGTGATGATAATGTTGATGAATCTATTCTGCTAGTTGTTAATAATTTTAATGATGTTGATGATGAATTGAATTGTGATTGTGATATTGAATTTAATTTAATTTCATCATTTTGTAATAATTTTTTCGTTAAATATTCTTTATCATCGTTATATTTTTGTTCAAGTTCTTTATATGAACGTTTTAAACGATCATTATCAATTTGTAATTTTTGATTTGATTTTATATATTTATGTTCGTTCAAATATAAACGTTCTAATAATTCTAATCGTATATTTTTTTGTAATTTCATTTCATTCTTATACCATTGTTCAGATTTTTTTACATGTTCTAATTCATTTTTTAATTTTTCTATTTCATTATTAATTATTGTCTTCATATTTTTATGATTCTGATTATCAGATGTATCTAGATCTGGTTCATCATCATATTCTTCAATGGAACTAGCTGTTGTACTACTTATGAGTGGTAAACTTGAATCACTTATATTCGAATATAATGTAAAATTTCCAGAATCATAATTATTCAATGGTGTTGAACATGATATTTGTTCCTGCTGATTATCCATATTCAATTTTTTATCGAAAATATATTTATGATTGCTGATTGCGATTATTATTGGAATGATAATTTTTAAGTGTGAATAGAAATGATGAATATCATCATCATTTTTTGGCAAATAAACATTAAATTGTTTGGCACATTTTTTTTTGTCTGGTATTAAAATTTTAGACTTTTTTTTAATATTCTGTGCATTATTACTTACATTTTTTTCTGAATTTTATTCGATACCAGGAATATTAGTACATTTATGTATACAGTACTGATATAGTACTTTGAACTTTTTCACTTTCTCCTTCTATTAGCAATTACTTAATACTAACCAAATATTGTAATCATTACCATTTACCACCCATGAGACAACATATTATTACTTAATAAATATTCTGATATATATATGTGTATATTTTTATTTAATTTTGATCTTGATGATAAAAATAAAAATAATACGAAATACACAAACATCAAAAAAATTATTCACACACTTGTTTCTATTTATTAATTGTAGTAGATATAGTACATATAGTAGAAGATTGTAAATTGCTGATTTGGTCGGACAATATTTATATTTTTATCTGTGATCCATCACATCACATGTATCTAAAAATAAAAAATTTAAATATGTATTTAAAATAAGTATATGAATATATAATTAAAAGCAAAACTATTTACCTTCCTTAAATCACCTTGAATATTTATGAAAATTAAAATTGAATTTTCAAAAATTGTATCGTAAACATTTTGTATAATAATTTGTTTATTTATATTAAATGTTTGCACTCAGATCTCAGAATCAAACGAACGCTCTCAGAACTACGACGCATAAAATCAAGAAAAAATAAATAAAATATTCGAATACACTTTTATACGCATGTTCAGATTCAAATTCTAAAAAAAAAAATGTAAACCAAAAAAAAATTAGAACTAATAAATTAATTAATTACCAAATAAATAATAAATCAAAATACGTGTGAATACATACAACAAACAAACGCATAAAATAAACAGCTGATGTAAATAGATAAATTGCAAATTTTGTATGTCAAGTCAAGTAGTCAACCACTATTTTTCAAAATATTTTCATGCCATTTTCTGTTCTGCTCTAATACATGACATACACAATTACACAATTACATAGTTTTTTTGTTTTTGTCATTCATTCAATGACGTCGTTTAGTTTAAATTTTTTTATCCGGCATTTTCGTATTAACAAAATTAACAAAATATAGATGTCTCTGTGTTGGCAGAAAAAATTTTTTAATTCCTTTTTTCTTTTTAACGCCATGACGCCATGCCCTACCAGCGGTTGAATATTTAATCTTTCTACTTTTAGTTCAGAAATAAACCAAAGCAACCAAGTGTAATAAAAAGCCCTACGTACACCACTAGATGTCTCACTGGACGTTTAAATTTAAATTTTTATTTGCGTATTGAAATAAAAAAAAATTATTCTACATTGAAACTGGAGATTATGGATTTTCTTTCAGTTTTATATTTGCCTCGATTTGTTATCACATTCGATTTTTAATATTCTATAAAATATATATTGAAAAACATTTTTTTTCTCTGTTATATAAAAAGAAAAACATTTATTAGTTACAATATTTTTATATATAATATATATATGTACATATAATTTTATTTAAAAAACTCTACATGTCGATAAAACAATAATAATAGTAATAAAATTATAATTTTATTTATTGAATAATAATTATTATATCATTTTACATAAGGACTACTGCACTGAAATATTTGATTTGATCACAAATGAAACAAAAGAAAAAAAACAAAAAAAACATTATATACATACATACAATCATATTTTTTCTAATATATATATATTATGCTATTTATACATTATATAAAAACATTATTTTTACTTTAATTTTTAAAAAAATATTATTTGTTCGCTTTAATTCCATGTAAACTATTTACTTCTTATATCTAATAATTATATGTGTATTATATATCTTTCTACATCTTAAAAAAATAATTATAAAATAAAATAATTTAAACAAAAAATGTTAAAAAAAATTAAAAAAAAAAATAAAAAAAAAAATGATCTATTGTATAATTAATGTAGTATGAAACCCTTTTATACATAAAATCTTTACATGCTTACATATTTATGTTTAGAATTCCTTCGTTTTTATACGGAGATGATGGTGCTAATATTTAATATTATTCGATTTTTAAAGCCCATATCACGGCAAAAATTATTTTTAATTATTTTTCTGAACATCTCTTTGAGAATCAAATTTTTTGCAGCATAGTATTTTATATTCTAATTTATAAAATATTTATCAACACTTTCACTGTTTTATGTAAAATGATTTTGAAAGTTCGTTTTAGTACAATTTTTTGTCTTTACATCCAAAAAATAATATGCACTCAATAATTTATAAGAATTTTTTGATTCTTGTTAACACGTGAGTCCAATACGAAAAATCGAAATTTCTGTTAGAAGATGAAAAACACAAAATTCGAATTGGCGTTTTCCTACCGATGTACATTTATATTATGTGACTTTGAAACAGTGAAAATGTTGAAATTTCGTAATTTACAAAATTTATTAATTCTTTTTTTTTTTTTCAACATAATATTACTAAGAAATATCACCTAACATAACAACTGATTGTTCTTGTGATATAGCTGCTAATTCTTTTAACCATTCATCTAATAGTACTGCACAGAGAGCTAAATCTCTGGTTCGATCTGTACCACTAGTACTGGCAATTGCACCTATTGTCGATGTCATCGACGATAAAGAATCAAGAGATGTTGGCTCCGAATTACCACCACCACCACCACTACCGATATTACTACCAATTGTAACACTACTATTATTATTACTGGTGCTGGTAATGCTTCCGCCACTACCAATTGTATTATTATTACTTCCAACATTATTAATTATTCCATGATTATTATAATTATTATTATTAAATATAGAGTTATTCATAAAATTACTACTGGTATTCGTTTCACGAAGTTGTATATTATTATTTATTAAATTATTATTTGAATTGTTTAATGTTGAAGACGAAGGGGATGATGAAAATGTGAACTGTGATAATGTTGTTGAACCTGAAAATAAGCAGAAAAAAAAATTATTATTCAAAAATTTATTGACAAAAAATTATAAAGTAGAGATTAATTTTCATATTACTACATCGGAATTTAAATTTATACATATGTAATTTAATTATTTAGTTAAGCATAAATAAAAGACATAAAATTAATACAAAATATTTCAATAATTTTCAGCATAACATCATATTAAGTAAAACTGGTAAAACCAATCAATGTAATTACACTTAAATAATAAAATATTTTTTAAAAAATTTCATTTCAATTATAAAATTCAATGATAAAAATCATGAACAAACAATGAACATTTTCGGTAATTCAGATCTAAAACGCATTCGGTATCTGCGAGTGTTAAGAGAGTTCGGAAAATCAGATGCTTTACTTGACAGTACATAGAGAGTAGTGTATAAATAGACTGAACTTTTTGAATTAAGTGTACACATCATTTTTATAATAATTGCTAAAATAGTCAAATCTGATTGGAAAGTCAATTAGAAAAGATCTGAATTATCGAAAATTGTTAATAATAATTCACAATTCTCTAACTACATTTCATTACGAAAATTTTAAGTAAAAATTTTCGTTTTTGAACAAAAAAAATACTTGATGAACCTTTTAAATGAGACATGAAAATTTTAATATGATACACAATGGAAAAAAAATTATTTTATGAATTTATAATAAAAACAAAATTTTAATACAAAAATATTTAAGAGTAGTTAAATTATAATTGAAAATTATAAATAATGAAGATAATAAAAATAATTTTGTTAATTATGTTTTTATATAAATTATGCAATTTACATGCAATAATTTTTGTTTCATAATTACATAATACCAATAATACATACATACACATAGAGATAAAATGTATTTTAATTATTAAAAGAATTCAACAATAATCAGAAAATATGTAACAAAAATACTCAAATTGAAAAAAAAAAAAAACAGAAAGAGAAGAAAGAAAATTCCAATCGTTATTTTTCAAAATGCATTCATTATTTTAAAATGAAATTATTTTCAAGCAAAATGATGATTTATTTTTTCTAGTAACATGTAATATTATGTACGTAAATACTCTGAAGTTATTTTTTTTTTTAAATATAAAAACGAATGAAGAAAACAAAAAGTTTATAACTTTTATTTAATTTTTATTATTTTTTTTTAATGAAAAAAAAATTATCATTTAATTATAATTATTGTAAATATTTACCAACGAAGAATGACTTTAATTGTGCGAAACCAGATGAAGCTGATAAGATAAAAACAAAATATATACACATATAAGAAATGTGATTATAAGAAAATATTAGTTAATGATAAATGAGAAAAAAATTTGTTTGTATATTTTTGTACACACAATTTTGTACACAAAATTTGTATTTTTTAAAATTATGTTTCATTTTAAAAATTTTGAATAATGATATGTAAGTTTAATTTTTATTTTAATTAAAAAATTATGCGTTAATTTTTGAAGGGTAGTAGAAAAATTTTAAAAGAAAACAGAAATATGGAAATAGGATTTTGAAATCTTGAAAATTTATACCGAATTCAAAAACGTCATCGATTGATCTTCAGTCGTGACTGAAACCAAAAATGACATTATGAAACAAAGCATATTGTAAAAATAGAATGCGTCTATATATGCGGATGCGATCAATTGAAGTGTCAAAATGTTTTGAAATTTGTTGTGGGTTTTTTAAATTCTTTATCATCGTCAACAAAATGAAAAGTCTCTTGATATTTTTTTTCTTTTAGAAGTGGTAATGAATTTTAAAATTAATGAATAACGTAATTATGTAATATGTGTTTATATAATGTACGTAATCTAATTAGAATTTTAATACTTACTCGGTTTTCTAAACATACTCGTAATTGATTGTGAGAAACTTTTACGCTTCGTATCATTTCGTCGAAATGGATCATACGATGATGTTGGTGTTAATTGTGGTGGTGTACCAGAATTTTTTAATATTTCTACAGATTTTTTACGTGCATTTATTAAACGAAATTCTCGATCAATCAAAAATAATCTTGCTACATCGATTATTTCCAATGAATCTTCAGTTATTGATAATTCTGCATCAATTTGCTGTTTTAATATACGTAATATTTGATGAAATGATGGTGAATCTGATGATATAACAATATCTGGACGTAATAATATCGAATGTATTAATGGTAATGGATATAATGCAATTCTTGTTATTAGTCCAGTTAAATGTAAATTAACAAATAAACTGTTACTGGTAAATGTTTGTAATTTACTCCATATACAGCTTAAAAAGGGACCTTTAAAATATAGGAAAAAATCCAAATAAAATTTTAAAAAAATAAATAAATAAATAAATAAAATAAAATGAAATATGTATACCTAAACTAACTGTCCCCTGTGCAAATATATCTTCAGAAAAATCTAAATCTGTCATTAATGATTCTTTTCGGTTTGATATTTTCCATTTTGGTTCTGAAGATTTTTGATTTGTATCATCATAATGACTACTGCCGACAATAACAGCATCAAATTCATCTTCAGGCCGCCATTTAAATGATTCATAACCACTTGATTCACCAGTCGATTGTAAACTATCATATTTGTTCTTATCGGATTCTAATAAATTTTGTGCATCTACTGCAGACATTCCTGTTGTTGTTGCTGCTGCTGCTGCATTGACAGCTGATGTTATTATTGTTGTTGATTGTACAGAAAATTCTGATAGAAAACTTCGTATTAATTCGATCGTTTTATCAGATAGATTATGATTATTTGTATATTTTCTAATCGGTTTTTGATATTTATATGTATCTGACCATTGTCTGCATGCAAAACGACATTGTGTTATCTTTTGGTGTGCATCAAATAAATACGCATGATAATTTGAATATAAACTATCACCAGAATTTAAACCATAATGATTCCAATTAGCACCAATCGTTTTACTAAATGATGTCATTATTGGATGATGATTATTTGATGAATTTGGTGATGAATTTAATTTACGTAAATTATTTATATTTGCTGAATGTTTCATAATATCTGGTGATAAATTTAAAAAGAATTCAACTGTATTTATATACGGATCAATACGATTTATTTTATGACGATATGATATTGGTACATGTTTTCCTGGTAATAAATATTTCAAAAATAATTCCAATATAATGTCTTCACAATATAAACTGAGTAAAGTATCAAAGAATGACAGCATCACCATACATAGCTATGATCAAAAAACAAAAAAACAGGAAAATATAAAAATAAAAATGAAAAAAAAAAAAAAATAGAATAAAATTTAAATTTTAAAATTCGATCAAAAATATTTCTTTTTTGGAATTATTGTATTTTAAATATTTTTTTATCATATGCAATAGAAAAAATTAAGGGCTTACCTTTAAAAAACTCTAAAAATTTTCATGTTTTAAATAAATAAATAAAAATGTTAGTAATTAATTAATTTTTTTTTAGATAATAGAAAAAATTGTAAATGTTAGTAAGTTAATAGAGTAGTAGAGTAATAAGTATCTCAACTCGATAAAAATTTATCTTTTTTAAATGTACATAAATTATGAATGATGATTATCTACTTACATTCGGATCAGTTGAATTTAATCTTTCGACCATAACATCAATGATACGTTGCCCATCAAATTTTTCTTCATCAAGTAAAAATTTTATAAATACTTTTAAAAGACCTGGCTCGGTAACCGACCGTATTATAAGATCCAGATAGGCCGTTGCTGAAATTTGTGATTCGATGTTTGTCTGCAAATGTTTGCCTTTGAAAATCTGTAATTAATGTGTACAATTTTCGATTTGTCCTGGCGTGGTTAATAATAAAAGCTTTTAATTCTGTTTTTTTTTTTTATTATTATTTCTTTTTTACGTTTGATTAATTAGAAACCATAATAAAATCATAAAATTTAAGGAAAAATGAAAAAAAAAAAACAAAAGAAAATAAGAGCAAGAATAATGTGAACAAATGATAAAAAAACAATACAAAAACAATGAAACATAAATAAAGATAACAAAACGAACACAATATGAAAAACAAAAATAATAGATAAGAAATGAAAAAAAAATAAATATTAATAAGAAAATGATAAAGGACGGAAGTTATTTGTAGTCAAGGTTTGAAAAAAATTTAAAATTCTACAAATAAAAATACAAAAATAAACCAAAACAATCACAAATTTTGAATGAAAAAAATGATATTATTAAACAAAATAAATATAAAATAGGACATAACATAAGCAATGAACAACCTTCACCACCACCAGGGCACATCGAAATGTCTCATATATGCACAAAAATATATACGTATGTATCTACATGCAACGGTTTTCTTTTTCTTTTTGGTACTTTAATTTTGTAATTTTATTTTATTTTAAAAAAATTCTGAATTTATATTTTAACCGTCTTTCATTGGTATAAATCTTTCAGTTTTATTCCTTTTTTTTTTACCTGTAATATTGATGGTCCCAAAACTGGTACAATAAATCCTTGATAAATGAAATCTAATAATTGTTGTTTAATTAAATCATGTGCAACTTGAACGACAGCATTACAAAATTCTAATGAATTCATGAATAATGTTAATTCGGGTATTTCGGTAACATCATCTGTTGTTATACGATGCCAATCAATTGAATTTATTTCAATTGTATTTGGTAAACGTGAATATAATCCACCTAATCCAGTCACTAATAATGGACACATTGATGAATATTGTGCTATATATGTACCAACATTTGAATTTTTTTGTGATAATGCCATACATAAAAGTAAAGCATCTCTTGCTTGATGCCCTAAACTACCTTCTCTATGTACAAATGGTATTAAAAGTGAAAATAAAATAAAACTAAAAATGAAAAAAAAAAAAAAAAATGAAAAAAAAAGGGAATTATACAAAGAAAAATTTCACTCTATTATAAAATACAAATAAATATTATATGAAATATTACTTTGCTTTTCCCTGTCCATGTTGATTTGATGAAAAGAAAAATAAATCAAGCAAATGAACATTTTGCATTAATACAACACATAATTGATTTAATAATAATACAAGACGTTTCTCAACATCTGGTGGAAATTTTTCACCTTGGCTACTAGCCAAAATTTTTAATAATGGTCTTAAAAACGGTTCATGTACAAGTAATTGATGTCTTGAATAACTAACTAACAATTCATATAATTTTAATTGTTCTAAACGTACTGCATTTGCGTAACGGCCAGTTGTTATACCCCATTCATAAAGTTTATCAAGCAAATTTTCACTTAACAAATATTCTAGGCATGGTGCTGATGGTGTTTGATTTGCATTTGGTAAACTGGTTTTATTGCAATGATGTAGTTCAACTAGCAATAATGTTACCATATAATCAAGATGTGATACAACACCTAAAACATCATCATGCGTTGGTGATCTTTGTGGCTACAAAAAAAAATAAATAAATAAATAAATAAATAAATAAAGATAATTATGATTTAAGACAGACAAATATGCATGCAATTTTCTTCAGTTTGATAACAACAATTCTGAAATATTTTTTTAATAACAAAAAATATTTTGCTTACATCAGCTTTTAAAATTATTTCATATGCTTGTTGCCAATGTATACAGAAACTATCATAACATGCCTTAGGATCACAATCTGTTGTATCAATTGAACGATAATGATTTCTGCTATTTTGGTTCGTTGACGTCGTCGTTTCAGCACTAGTATTTGATGATGTCGTTGATGATGATAACAAATTTCTAGTCAAATTTTGTCTGAGTGGACTAGATCTTAACCAACTCATATTTATTATTATATGCTGTATTTCTTATGTTTACCATTAAAATATTTAACAAAATTTAACTTTACATTATAGAAATCAGACAGTTTATACAATAGTAAATAGTTACGTACACGAATAAAAAACAAGGCTTATGAATTTAACATGCAAAATATATTTATGTACGTAATAAACGAAAAGCAAGGTCTTTTAATTTTAATCAATCAAATGTAGCTACTTATATACATACGAATGATAGCTATATTTAAATTAATTATCTACTATTATTAAACATATATTTAAAAGCTTTATTATTATTTTTTTTAATTAAATATTTATGCATTTTACACTTTACAAAGATTTAATTAATATCAGGTCATAGATTAAAATTATAAAAAAAAATTCAATTTGAAAAATTAATTTAAAAAAAATGAATCAACTTTAAAATTTGTTAACAAGTATAGTGATATTTTAGGCCAATTTTTTATCCACATCATAAATTAAAAATAAATATTTGATATTTTATTGGTAAATTATGAATGAAAAATTAAAAATATTTATATTGTATGAAAATATTAATATTTAATAAATAGAATAAGAAAAAGAGTAAAAATAAAATTACTATTTTTCGCTGCACTGCACTTATTGGTACGATTTACTTACGATATACGATATATAATATACGAATACGATTTACGAACGATACAAATAGCATTATAGCAATTAGCAAATGATACATTTACATTCTCAATTCTCATTTTTATCTTTTTATTCATATTCACTCAGACTCACACACACTCACACACCAACGTACCAATAAAAAAAAAACTAATGAAATGATAAAAATAAATTGTTGGAATTTGAGAGAGAATTGAATGGAATTGTCAAAATCCGTCCGACCGAATTCGGCTGAATTAAAAATTAAAAGCAATTAAAAGCAAAGTCTCAAACCAGTCCAAACAAAAAAAAATAGTAGTAAAATTTAAACCTGAGAGTAGTGTAGTAGATTATTAGATCCGTTAGCACTAGCAGTAGCACGCAATAGCAATACCCAAAATGTGCCCAAAGTATGTAATTTTATTTTATTTTTGCTTTATCGGTTACTTGTTATTGTGTTTTTTTTTTGTGGTATATACCATTACATTTATGCAATGTGGTCTTTTGTATGAATGCATTTTGCATTTAAAATATGATGACTGTTGTAAAATACTATTTGTTGATCTTGTGGTTTTCAGCAATCATAAAATTTGTAATCACTTAAATCACTACCACTACAGGTGCAGCGCTGTGTATTAAAAATTAAGAAATTAATTAATCAGTTATGTTAAATAATTTTTTAAAAACTATTATACATTGCATATTTTATGGCTGTAAGTATTATTGTACTAATTATGGTTATGGAATACGGTAATTTACCTCATCTATTCACCATTTACATTTATTACAAAAATGGTAATTTCCCCCCTAAAATATTAAAAATATATCTATACTGAATGAGGAAATTGCTTAGTGATCTAGTCCACCATGCCCCCCCCACCCCTTTCTGATTGTATTATTCTGTTATATTTATATGTATGTATGTATAATATTGTATTTTTTTATATCACAGACAATATTCTTTCTCTTTTTTTAATTTTTTTGTTTACTTTATTTAACTTTTATTTTATTTCATTCATACATATTCAAATTTTTTTAATTTGTTTTGCTAACATCATATTCGTTTATTTTTTATTTTATTTATATTTATTTTCATTTTATTTACATTGTATTCTTTCTATACTGTAATAAATATTATTTTTCATACTCATGCATGCATAAATAAATACATTCATATACATTTTTACATAAATATACTGTATGCTTAATGTGTGCATATATTTATATATGTGGTATATCATTCTATTATCAATGTATAATGTATATGTATGTACATATTTTATTTTTAGATATTTTGATTTTATACATTTTAAA
Organism: Villa cingulata; assembly: GCA_951394055.1. Taxonomy (NCBI): domain Eukaryota; kingdom Metazoa; phylum Arthropoda; class Insecta; order Diptera; family Bombyliidae; genus Villa; species Villa cingulata. The sequence goes on along the minus strand of OX596020.1, from coordinate 4,072,678 downwards.
AGAAAACTGTTAATACTCATATTAATTCATTTGTTACATTACTTTGTTTTATTATTTATTTATTTATTTTTATTTTCTGATATTTTAGTTGAGTTGCGATTGCAAGTTTTAATGTAATGTTGTAAATAAGATAAAACAATTGAATTTATTTGCCACTTCTTGCTGATTTTTATTATATTAAATTTAATTTTAAGTAACTATATAGTACCATTAATTATTATTATTATTATTAATACAGTTTTTTAATTTAGTATCAAATTTATTTTTCGTTTTATAATAGTGAGTTTTAATAAAGGTACATGTATATATACATGTGTGTGTATATAAATATACTTTTCTATTTTACGAAAATTTTATAATTTAATTAATTTAATAATTCAACGAAAAATTTATCAAATCTAAATAAATAAATCTAAAAATACGTAGATAATAATTTACTATTTATATAATTTAAATCCAAATTATAGTAGCAAAAATATAAATACATTATAGGTATACATGCAAGATGTAAAGTATATATGTACATATGTACATTTATACGTTAAAAATTAAAATGATTTTAAATGCCAATAATGAAAAATATAAATTTCAAAAGTGTCTAGTGTACATAAAAATATAATATAAAGTTATATATTTTTTTAAAATTTGTATCACATATTAGTTAATTTCATACAAAAATATATGCTATATGTGTATGTACAGTTACGAAATAAATTTTTGTTTAAATTAAAAGCAACAAAAAAATCATATATGTATGTATGTATGCATATTGTATTGTTCACATTTTCGTAATCTTTCTTCACAACAACAACAACAACAAATAAACGAATTTAAACTTTAACAAAATTTTTATCATTTTCTTGATTATCTACCCAGTCGTGAATTAGTAAGGCATTACTGGCAGAATCAATTCTGTAACTAGTTCACAATTTTCCAATTCGAATAAAGTAGTTCAATAATACATTACTTCGTTAAAAAAGTAATGTGGAGTGTAATGCAATTGTACTCCGAACAATGATACTGATGCTCTGTAATGCAAGCGGTAATGTGTATAACAATATACGCATTATACGCATTATAATTATTGCGAAATTAGAAACATGTATTATGAACACGTCGATGGAAAGTTTTTGCGTTTTCTTTGTTAATCATAGTCAATGTCAATAGTCATTAGAAGTTATAAACTCGATATGAAAAGGAGTATAAAGTAGTGACTATAAAATATAATATAAATAAAATATAAATATAAATATAAATATAAAATATATAATATAAATATAAAATATAAATATAAAATATAATATAAAATACAATATAATATAAAATATAATGTAATATAAAATATAAGTTAATATAAAATATAATATAAGTTAATATATTTTAATTAATAATCTTCCATAACTACTTTCCAAGAATCGATATCGGAATTGCTCCTTTTACTGTTATTATGTAATTAATGTTTGGAAATGCGTTCTATAATAAGTTTAACTTGAATGAATGAAGAAACTAATTCTAGGTAATGCAGAAAGGAGGCGATTGATTACCTCCTATGACATCGCCGTGTAAAAGTAATGCGTTATTTTCATACACAGTAATCGAAAGTAGAACTAGTTGCTGTTTAAAGGAACTAGTTGCAGAATCGGTTCGGTAATTACTTGCCTACCCGACTGGGTAGTTATACAATTAAGTAAGTATGCATATATGTATATGTATACAGCACACAGGCACAAAGAGATAACGCACATTGTATTTGTATATGAATTATACATACACACATATAAGTTGCACTTAATCATATAAAAGTATGTAGATTGTATTCCAGATATACATACAACATATATGTACATGTACATGTAATGAAAACCACAAAGCATGTGTGTAAAGTAAAATTTACCAGTATAGCTTGTTAAAAATTCGTAGCGAATAGAATATATGCGCAGTGAGAGTATGGCGTCATGCTTTGAGCGAGGTTATAATTGTAGTGGTTACACTTTTTCAGGTTTATATGGGAGAAAAACACAAATACATATAATCATTTTATGTACATATTTAATTTCAAGAGAAACATGCGCAGATTATTCGCTGGGAATTTTGAACAAGCTATACACGATTACACAAAATGTATATTAAATATGATGATTAATTGATAAACGCGGATTTTATGAAAATGATCTCTTGCTCTTGTTCATTCGTCTTTTCATGTTTTCATCATATTAATGTCACATATATGCATAACATATACCACACTCCACACTATATGCATAAGTGCAATCTGCAATCCATAAATAATTATCATGCATGATTATTATATTGTGTAAATACTATCACAACAATTTCATAAAATTTTCTATTTATTTATTTATATTTTTTTTTTTCAATTTTACCTTACAAAATGATTATTGTCATGTCATAATTAATTTGTTGTTTTATGCAATACATTATTATTTCCAAAAACTTTGCATTTGTCTGTATAAAGCACAAAGCAACAAGGCACAATACTAATTAACGATTTTGATGAAACGAAAAAAAATTTTTTCAAAAAATTTCAATATTACAAATCCAAATATATAAAAAGTACCTTGGACTTGGACTCTGTAATCTCTTTATTTACTATTTTAGTGTTTACAATACTATAGGTATAACAATAATTGTATATAATATTGATAATAATGAATAATTTTATTTCAAAAATGACGACGACAAAAAAAAAATATACTAAAATAATTTTTTTTTCTTTATATTTTATAACGTTTATTTTGTTATCATTTTATTGAATGTACAGAATGCTAAACAAATGGAATGGATGATGAAAGTATTAAAACGTTTAAAACAAAACGATGAAAAAATTGATGATGGCCTGGAAACTGAAGAAGAATACAAAGAAAGATGGAGATCAGTACGAATTATATATTTTACGATGTTTTTAATGTCATTAGGCTTTAGTATTGTATTAACTGGAATATGGCCATATTTAGATAAATTAGATCCAACTGCCGGTAAAGAATTTATGGGTTATGTTGTTGGTGCAAATCCATTAGGACAAATGTTATTTAGTCCATTATTTGGTTATTGGGGAAATAAAATGAATTCAATTAGATTGCCATTATTATGTTCATTATCATTATTTACATTAGCAAGTGCTGCATATTCATCTTTAGAATTAATCAAGTCATATACAAAATATTGGATGCTTGCCTCACGTTTTTTAATTGGAGTTAGTTCAGGTAACAGAGAGAACAGGTTTCAAATTTACAAATTTATTTTTATTTAAAGAATTTCTTTTTAATGGAAAATTTTTTATTCATATTATGATCATGCATGCACAGCAAATATAGCTGTTTGTCGTTCGTATTTATCAGCTGCGACAAGATTAAGTGAAAGAACTGGTGCTGTATCGATGGTATCATTAGCACAAGTACTCGGTTTTATTGTTGGACCTGGCTTACAAGCTGCCGTAACACCGTTGGGTGAAAAAGGTATACCATTAATTCCTAAGCATCTAACATTAAATATGTATACAGCTGCTGGATGGATAAATGTCTTCATGGGAATTGCAAATTTTATAATGTTTTTACCAGCAATATTTCAAGTAAAGCTTAAAAAAAAAAAACAATTATTGGGTTGATATTAAATGAGAAAATAAATTTATAGGAAAGAAAAATAGCAAGTAAGGAAGCTATGAAACTGCAAGGCAAACAAACAGAAAAAGAAACATGGAAATCAATAAAACCAGATTATGTTTCTTCCTGGACATTAATCGTAGCATTTTTTGTATTAGTGTTTAATTTTGTACTTTTAGAAACGTAAATTTTTATTGATTTTCTGTAATTTAATCATGAAAATTGTATGAGTAACAAATTTTATTGAATAATTTCACAGGTTGGGAACATCATTAACAATGGATCAATTTGCTTGGAGTAAAACAGATGCACTCTATTATATGGGTATACTTATGTCTGTCGGTGGGGTTATTGCTTGTGTAACATTTGTTGGTATTGGACCATTATGTAAAATATTCGATGAGCAACAAGTACTCATATGGGGTGGATTTTCATTAATGGTTGTTGGACGTGTTTTATATATTCCATGGGGACCAGATCCACCAAAATTAGCTGAAGTTTTTAATTATGATGAATTATCAAATTTAACAACTGAAAATCTAGAAAAAATACAAAATTCAATTAGTGATGATGAAAAATATTTGGGTTGTCCAAAAACTCAAGAATGGTGTGCATTTACACCGGCATTAACATTAACACAATTCTTATTAGGATATGCCTTTACATCCATCGGTTATCCGATTGGTGTAACATTAATACAAACAATTTTCTCAAAAATACTTGGCTCAAGACCACAAGGTGTTTGGATGGGTTTAATGACTGGTTCAGGATGTTTTTCTCGTGTTATGGGACCAGTATTCGTTGGTTATATTTACACTAGATTAGGAACATATTGGACATTTGGTTTTACATCAATTATGATGTTTTTATCGATGATATGGCTATGGTTTTTCAGGTAATTTTATATTCGCATTTATTTGATTTGTTTTATTTTATTTTTTTTTTTTTTTTTTCTGTAATAATATCAAATTTAACTCTTCAATTTTGACTTTGATTTTTAGAAAACGACTTGTACCTCCAAATTATAATATACAAAATAATGAAGATATTGTTACTAAAGATATTGGACCTGAAAGTGTTGAATTACTTCCTACAAAAATAATTGAAACACGAACGTAAAATTAAGAAAAAAATTCAAAATTATATATAAATATATTTTACTGCTAACGTTTGCTGTTAATATGTACAATGAAAAAATGAAAAAAAAATATGAACTGAATATTTTTGCTATGTTTAATTTAAATAAATTTTACATTTTTATATAAAAAAAATATTGTAATTATTTTGTATTATATGATAATGACGTACATATATTTGAAAGAAAATTTGTTTTTAGATAAATGAATTTCAGAAGTGTCTTTCAAAATTATACCGCACACAATAATACGCATGGTAACAGTCTAATAATTTGAATTTAATATTATTTGTACAATCACATAAAATATACTCACCTTAATGATAAGCAAATAATATCAGCCAAAAACCAATGTTATACTCTAGAAGCTAGAAGATTATAAAAAATGTGTCTTTAATCTATCATATAATAGTTTTTTTTTTTGTCATTTTAATCAATTCCTCATCAAATAATTGTATCCTTAATAATACATGCATATAGTTCACATGAAAATTATCGTCATTAATCAGATACTCATTGATTTAAATTATATCAGTACATAATCTAATATTTTGAACATTTTCAAAACAAAACAAAACAAAAAAAGCAATCAATTTATATAATTACATATACATATGTACTTTTAAAAATTTTTTGGTAATTTTTATTAGTTCTGTACTATGTGCTATATACATATGTAAGTGTACATATATCTTTATATACAAACATATCAGTGTATATATCTTTGGCACTCTAAAAACGTGATGAAGAATTATTAGGTACGAGTACAATAAGTCATTACGTAGGTATCAAAATAGATTTACGTAAAAAATCAAAAAAAAAATAAATAAAATAAAAAAAATACCTCACTCACTCAAAAAAGTGTAGGAACAAATGAAAATTTTAGTATTGCATGATTTAGGAAGATAACGAATTTCTCTTCTAATTGTAACATTGTCCATATACTTTTTGATAATGAAATGTTTGTATTTTATTTAAAAATTATATGTATGTATGTATGTAGTATTTTTATCACATAATGGTTCAATTGAAAATTATAATTTTTTTTTTTTTATCCACATCGAATAAAATTAAATAATAAATAAATTGGAATATTAAAATTTTTAAATAACAGTCATACAATTTTTGTTATTAAGAAAATTTTAATTTGTCCCAATACTTTTTTGAGTGAATGTACATTTACATTTAATACACAATAAATTTAAATAAAGATATAAGTACGTAATTGTCTATTTTGAAAACAAATTGAATTTGAAATATTGTACATTTACGTCCAAGTAATTTAATTGAAATTATATAAAATACTATATATAATAGGTAATTTACTTATATACACATGTACAAATTTAAGTAAATAAAAATAATAATTAAAAATTTCTATGAAATTATTTCGATAAAAAACAAATCAAATCAAATTAAAATAAAATATACAACTTTTTAACTTAAACTATCCATGGCAATTTGTGGTTGATGATGATGAATTTCTTCGTTATTTTTAGTTTTTTGTATGCATTCAGCTTCTTCGATATTTTTTGGTAAGCTTTTATTTAATGTTTCTGGAAAATATAATGATAATAATCCAGATATAATTGCACAACCACTAAATAATATAAGTGGTAATGATGATAAATATCGTGCCTAAAAAAATTACAAAAAATAAAAAAAATTATAAGAAAATCATGTATTTAGTTTTATATTAAGAGTATTCATTTAATTCAGTAAAAGTAAAAGGCATGTAAACCGATTAAAATGTGTAAATACATATAATTTGCATATTTTATTCGGTTTACATGTATTTTATTGAATTTAAGTGAATACCCTAATTAAAATAAAAAATATATGTACAATATTTTTCAATTTAAAATATTTTTTATTCTTTTATTCTTACCAATAATGGTGTTTGAGGAGCAATTATTGATCCGATTCTCCCAAACATTGAACAAAGTGATAAAATTGAATGTCTAACGTTGGTCGGAAACATTTCTGTTGTGTACACATATAGGATGGTAAATGATATAGTTATAGCTACTTTTCCTAGCAGAAAAGGTATAAGGGTACCTTTAAAATAAATTGAAAAACAAAAATGTAGTTAGATATAAATAAATTTTATCTTTATTTAACTGTAGTTATGAATAATATTTAAACGATTTTATTTGTGTGAAATTCGACACTACATAATATATAGATATGTTTGTTTTTTCTTTGTTGCATAATATAGAAGTTATATAAAGATGCTTGTATACATATAAGGTATAATGTCATGTGTATATGCATTTAGATCGGTTAAAAACAAAAGTATATTTAATCGAATGTCATTTTCAAGTTTGAACTACAAAAATGCTATATTTACATTATAGACAATACATTCCTCATGTAATATTTTTAAATGAGAACAAATTATAGTGAATAATGTATGATAAATGCGTTGATTTCAATGTTATCTTGTTGAAATTGTTTTAATATTTTTTTATTTTTTTTTTTTATTTGTTTTTCATTTGTAAAGCAGTTTAAGTTTAAAGTATAATAATAACTTAAATTATCTTACCTTTTCCAGTTATCACTGGTAATGCTAATGTTATGCCGCTTATTAATAATGTACCACACATCGATAATCTTCTAGATATTTTATCAATGAATATATAACAAATTAAATAACCAGGTATTTCCATAGCGCATACCAATATAAAATTAACATATTTATCACCAGCTAATGATACTGAATTTAAACTTAAACCATAATATACTAAAATATTTGTAAACCAACAAAATGAACAATTTATAACTCGTAAAAATATCGTTCTTGATTTGAACGCTTTATGTAACTGTCTAAAAATACTATCGGTTTTATTTGATTTTGATGATGATTCGTCATTATTGGTTATCATTGTTGTCGTTGATTTTTCTAAATTTTTTATATTTTGCAATAATAATGAAAAACTATGTTCTTGCCCATTAAATTTAGATGCTTTCTTTAAGATTTTTAATGTTTCTGTTATTTTACCTTTACTCATTAACCATTTAATACTTTCTGGTAATAACCATATAAATGTTATATGAATAATAGCTGGTCCATATAATATACGTAATAATAAACGCCAATCTTGTATTAATTTTGCAATTAAACCCAATAACATTTCACCAAATGAAAAAAATATCGATATTATTGTACATGCTAATGCACGTTTTTCAATTGAAACTAATTCTAAACTTAATACCCATGCAGCTGAGAATATAATTGAACCGCATAATGTATCCATAAATTCAAATATAATAAACATTATATAATTAATTGAAAATGATCTAATTAAACCGATCATAAAACTTAATGTTGCTCCAAGTACTAAAACGAAACGTCTTCCATATCTGTATATACATAAAATATATAAGAGAAAAATGAAACGAACAGTTTTAACATTTTATATAAAACAATAATAATCAATCTATAAGTGATTTAATTAAAAAATTCAATTTTAAAATGCATTTGCAAAATTATTTATTGCAATTTAAATTTATATGCGCGTACGAGTATGAGCAAGTAACATATATAATTTGGTATAATAAATTGCAAATAAAATATAAAGTATATGTATGTTATACGTTATACAAACCTATCAGAGATCAAACCACCAAGTGGTATACCAATAAATTGACCAATATTATTAACACTTCCAACTAATGTTAACTTCCATTCATTTTCTGGACAAATTAAATTCCACTTAAAATAAAAATAAAAAAAATAAATAAAAAAATACAATAACAACAAAGTAAATACTAATAATATATTACTTAATATTAGAAGAAAAAAAATTATAAACATTATTGCTAGCTATAGCTAGCTAGATGAGTATACAATGTTGTTAATTTATTGTTTTGTTGTACAGCATGAACATTCAATTAAATTCTTCATGCACTTCTTGAACAACTTATCTTAATTGATTCATTTAATAAAATTGAATTGTTGCATTTTTATATTTCAAATACGTCTAAACTGAGACTGAGAATAATAAGAGAAATGATGATCGGTATCGGTTTTATTCATCATTTTTGTCATTTTTTATATTAATTAAAATGTTCTGATTTAAATTAATTTAACTTTAATTTAAATAATAATTTTTTTTTGTGATCATTTTTTTTCTGATAACTGTCAATGATTAATTAATTGTAAATAAAATTTGTATTTTTCTTCTTCTTCAGAGCATAACAAGTCTATTTATGGACCTGGGCTTTATCACCGAAGTGATTTCTGCTAAGTGCTAACTACTAAGTACATATATTTGCTTTGTGTGTATGCATGCAACGATGCAACCACTCCATTCCATAGTCCATACCTACTCATACAGTTTAACGTGGTTTGCAAACCACTGAAGTTGTTGGTAGAGAAACAAATTCAATTACATAATATACAAATTTTTAGAATGATCAATCATCTATAATAATACTTGAGTTACTTGTCCTTAGCAAATACGATCGAATCAATCTAAGCCCTTTTTCCTAGCACATGCAAAGGTGAGTGAATATTGCGGTAATGAAAATTGTAAATATACAGGCATCGAAATTATTTTTTTTGCTTTTGCCTTGAACGGAAACAAACCCGTGACTTCGAGATCAGCCAACAAGCCAAGCCAATTGTTCTACCACTCCAGCCACCGAACTCTCAAAATTTATGTTATATTTTTTTGAATTGTTCAAATTATAAAGTAATAACACGAGTGCATTGAATTTAATTAGAACAAAATACTATATTAAAATTAAATATTTTCCTTTGAAAATGCAGTGTAAGTTCATTTTTAATTCCACAATTAATGAAATTGCATAATCATTTAAATACAAATCCTTAAAATATATAATAATATAATACAAAATGAACATGAACTTACACCACTTTAACTTTCAAAAAAAAAAAAAGGAGTGTTTAATTGCATCCGCGTATACTTACCTCATTAGCAATTGTTTTCTCTTCAGTTTTAAATATAACATCATTATTACAATAAATTTGTTTTGTTTTATTGAATTTCGATTCCAAACATAATTCTTGATTTTTATTATTATTTTTCATATTAAATGTAATATCATTTTGATGATTTAAAATAAAACTTTTATTTGTTATCTGATTAATTGGTTCATAACGAACACATTTTCGATTGGTATCACTTGGTATCGTAAAATTTATCCATGGTTCATTATAATTATTATTTGTTATTCCATTAATATCATCACATTCTGGTATTCGACATCTTTTTTAAAAATTAAATATAGGTAGAACAAGAGAATTACTTATAATATTTGAAATAGTTCTTTAATATAAATATAACTACTTAATTATAACGTTTATTTTGAAAGTGATATTATAAAGAATTTCTATTATATCATTATCGGAATGTCTCATTTCAAAATCTGGCGGCATCAATTCGGAAATTTAGCAAAAAAAAAATATAAATTATCTATATGTACATATATCCTACTACTTACGAAATTTCAGTTACAATCACGACAATAATTTTAAATACTTATTTAATTTATTTAATATACGAAATTGTTTCAAAAATTTGATAAATTTAATTTACAACTTGAACTAGGAATACATTATAATTTATAGTACCTTATCAATTTGCCCTAATTATTTTATTCTCATATTTCTTTATTTTTTTTTTTTTTAGAAAAACATATCACTTTCAAAATAATCAATTAAATTATAATTTGTGTATGTATTTAAAAAAAAATGTTTATTTAAAATTTTATAAGAATTTTATATTTATATATTTTTTTTTTTTTTTTTGTATTTTTCAATAATTTACCTATATTCCAAATTACTAGCGGTAAAAACATAACTTAATGTTAATATCGCATTAAAACACATCGGTATACATATTAATATTATATTAAATATTTGATAATTACCAAAATAACTGAATTCTTCAATTATACCATCGATATCGTTTATTTTTGTATTACTTAAATTTGATTTATGTTTTTTATCATTTGTTGCTGACATTTTTGAAATTTTATTTATTATTAAGTACTTGTAAATTGATTTGAAATTTTGGTTTTTTAAATAAATAAAATATTTTAATTAATTTTTTTTTATCTACTAACTATACTGTATGTATAAAACAAAAATAAACAAGTGAAAGAAAAAAATTTTTTGAATTTTTTGATTTTTATTTTAATTGAATGAATTTGATTGTGAAACCAAAAAGACAAACAAAAAAACGAAACAAAATCACATATTTAACTGATGAATATGTATCCGCATATGGTAGATATATGTATATGTAACGTGAAAGCACTCTTCTATACTATTTTTTTTTTCAGAACACAATAATTTCGATTATAATTGCTTTTAAATTACTATATTACTATTACTAAGTTTTTTTTTTTTTTATTTTCTGAAATTGACTAAATTTATTTTAATGATTTTTTATAGTTATATATACTGATTGATAAATTATTGATTATAAAATAATTTAAAAAAAAAAACCAAAAATATTTATAATACATGTAGATTTACGTATACATATTATGTGTACATCATGTCGAAGATAAATATGCAATCATTTTTTATACCACAGATATAATATAATCATTTTTTTTCTTCATTTTAAGAACTTTAAAAAAAAAAAAAACCATAGAAGATAATCACAGAAATTATAAATGATAACAAAATTTATTTTTTATACGTATATTTATGTATACGTACGTACTCTACGTACGATGACTATATTTTTATTATATGTACATTACATATATATATTTAATATAAGTATAAGAAGAAGTATTGTTTAATTGGAATAATTAATATTTTCACTTTCTTTGTCTCGCGCCTAATAAATTTTGACGAAATGTAGACAAAATAAACAAAAAAATAACGTATACATGTTACATATGTATATGTAAGTAAATTTTATCTTTTATAGTACTAATAGTACGCATTTTATAATCACTCTCGTAATATCAAAAATAAACTAGACTTAACCAGTCCAAGTCATATATAAAAACATTATTGTATATAAACAAACATATATATAATATATAAGTATATGTATGTATATATATATATATATATGATGTATGGTCGCAAGTGTAAATTAAAAATCACATTGTTTTAATTTAAAAAAAAAAGCTCAGCTCAATCGAAATGATTCAAAATTTATAAATTTATAGATTACATATTTAATTTATCAGCAAGTGTAAGTATACGAATATGTACACACGCATATATGTATCAAAAACAAAAAAAAAAATCAAAACAAAAATAATAACCAAAACTAAATTAAAATAAACCAAATTATGTATATACATAATCGCATATAAATGTAAAACAAATACATTTATTAGTTTTAAGAGACATATAATAAAGAGAACAAAATAAAACAGACAAAAAAAAAGTGTGAATTATTTAAATTATTATGATTGATTATTATCTTGGAAATTAAATAGAAACATTTTGAACAAGATACAAGTCTTTATTAACAGATTTCTACGCCGTATATTAAAAATATTTTGTCCAAACACCATATAAATAATGAAAGACTATGGCAGATAGCTGAACTCTGAACTGGACAAAGCCAGCCCAGCACCATTATTAGGAGCAGAAAATTGAATTGGATTGGTCATACTCTGAGGAGACCACCAAATGATATTGCCAAAACCTCGCTTGATTGGAATCCACAAGGACATCGCAAAAGAGGTAGACCAAACCAAGAGATACCTGGTCCTGCCGTAGAAAAACACTCACAGAATTGTCAACAACAAATAAAACGTGGTCTGAAGCAAAAATTTTAGCCAACAACCGCGTGAGATGGAGAGCTTTTGTTGAAGACCTATGCTCCCTATAGCGGAGTGACAGGAAATGATGATGATGATGATGATTTAAATTATTATAATGTGATAGTCATAATTTTTAGAAAAAAAAAAAATTTGATGATTATTATAATTTTTGTAAATCTTTTGATTAAATTTATGTAAATATTTACATTACATTATGTACAATTATATTTTTCATATAGGTAAGTAGTTTTTATACAACTAAAACACACACAACAACAACAAAAAATAACATACTAAATCATCAAGATTTTTATCTCAATTTAAAATTGCAAACTATAGATAAAGATCTAAACTAAATATTATACTTAAATTTAAATTCAAAATCAGGGCATGTTCACAAATTACATAGCTAAACGGAAATTCTATAGTACACTTTTATTGAATTTTTAATTTTAATCGATATTTTCAATTAATTTCTGCATGAAAATCAATTACAAATTAATATAAACATGAATATGTACGCGATCTGCACATGTAACAGACTTTTATAGAGCTATTAAGTCACGTATGATACACATAAACACAGTCTATAATTTATTTTAAATTTTATTCAAATTCAATGAATATAACAAAACTTAGTAACAAGATAATAATTCAAAAAATTCATATCTTCAATTTGAGATTAAAAAATATCATATAGTTAATGTTGATATAGAAAATTTTAAAATTTATCAAAATACATATTTACATAATGGATTAATTTATTGATTTTTGAAACACTCAAAAATTAAATATGATAAAATTCTGTGTATAAGTAAAATATGAAAACTGAAATTATAAAAAATGTAAGCCAAACTTAATTAGATGTAAGTCTTTGGAAAGCAAAACTGAATATGTAATGTGAACCCAAAATGTAGTTAATTCCGGGGAGATATTACATACATTTTTGATAATTTTATTGACTATAACTATATAGACTATAGGCTTCTCACATATACATATTTTCACAGACATATACATATTGCGACTTGCACATATTTTATTAAATTACAGAACTCTTTTTATTTTATAATCTGTACTGGTGTAATCGCCTGCCTATTCTCGTAAACATAAGTAAACAAAACAGACAACAAAAAAATGTATTTAAATACAATAAAATTTTAGATAAAAAATTTTGTAAATATTTTTTATTATACTTTTCTACAAAAATTTTTATGTTTACACAAATAATGTGAAAAAGGAAAAAAATATACATACATATATATTTGGAACATTTATGGTAATATCTGTTTTTAACATTTAAAAAAAAAACAAAAAAACAAAATAATAATAATTCCTATTATTGTATTTATTTAAAATTATCATTGAATGAAGAAAACAACAAAAAATAAAAAATCTGAAAAATATATTACGTATTTTGATAAAAAATAATTATATTCTTCTAATTATATGATTACTCTGTACATTTATATTATCATCATACAACAGTATTAATAATTTATTTTTTCTTTAAAACACTGATTTGTTCATTATTTCCACTCCACATTGTATGTACCCAGTATGTACCTACATTTCTATGTTATACAGTGTGTCTCATAATATAGCCCTACTCAAAATTTTTATCTTTTTTATCATACATTATTATATATACGTTACAGATAAATACCTCAATCTTACTTCAATCAGTTCTTTTTAAATAACATTAAAATTTAAAATAATTATGATAAAAAAAAAAAAAACGATGACCTTAAAACTTTTACTTACATATAAGTAGTTTAAGCAATATCTTTATCGTTTTATCATATTTTATCAATTTTTTTATCAGATTTTATCTCAATTTAAAAATTTTTTCAATTGACCATTATCTTGAGTACCTACCTAATTCTTTCAACATCAATTTCAAAATATCAAAATTTTTATTAAATATTTGTAAATTTATTTATTATTAAAGAAAATTATATGGTAATTACTGTATGAAATTATGTTTTCTGAATCGAAATTTGTGTAAAAACTGAATATGACGGTAAGACACGGCTGTAAATATTTCCACTTTCCAGTATTTACTTCATAGTATTTTATCCAGAGCAAAGAAATATGCAGTAATTATTTTTATCTTTTTATAAATAAACAGTTAATTTAATTTAAATTGGAAAATAATTTTATTAATTAACAACTGAAAATGTTGATATATTATGTGGTGATGCTACATATATATAATTTTGAGACGGACTGTTTATCGAACAATAAATTAAAAAAAAAAAAAATTATTGCTTTCTGATATCAATAATCGATTATTATAATACATATTAATAAGTAAAATATTAATTAACATACCAGCAGACTATAGCAGCAACAATAATAAAAATTTTATTATTTAATTAATTATTTGTATAGCAATTGATAAAAAAAATGTAATTTATATATATTTTTTAATTTTATTATGTATGCATTGTTAACTTGTTTTCAATGATATCAACTTAAATCAAAATTTTAAGGATTTTCTTATCTATCATTTATTATCTTGATAAATGATTAAAAATTAAATATCAAAAGAAATTTATATGTATGAATGTACATAAACATATAATTTGAAAAACAAATAATGTAGGTTAAGTATATGCTTGTGTTTGTGTATAGGTAGAGATAGATTTTTTTTTAATACAGTATGTGATATGGCTGCGCTGTAATACTAATACGTTTTCTTAAAATTTGTTACACATATAATCATGGTGTATGCACATCATATTTTGATATTGTTGGCACTGTGCAAATACTATAAAATAAACTTTATCTTATACACTCTGCGTAAACGTACCCGATCAACATTTTTGTCATAAGTGCAAAGAATGTGCCCACAAATTGTCCATATAGGCACATTTTTTATGCATGACACAGATCGACACAAGTATGTCACAAATACCGTCGCTTTGCGGGAAACGCCTTGACTCATGTGTGGAACACAAATGACTACGCCACACCAAGGATTTTTGCGTAAGGAAAGAGAACTACACATTCGAATGTTTTGTGTTAGTGTAGTGTACTACACATTCGTATGTTTTGAGTAAAGAAAGCGAGCTACACATTCAAATGTTTTGCGTAAGGAAAGAGAATTACACATTCTAATGTTTTGTGTTAGTGGAGTGTACTACACATTCGAATGTTTTGTGTTAGTGTAGTGTACTACACATTCTTATGTTTTGAGTAAAGAAAGCGAGCTACACATTCAAATGTTTTGCGTAAGGAAAGAGAATTACACATTTGAATGTTCTGTGTAAGTGAAGTGTACTACACATTCGTATGTTTTGCGCAAATAAAGTGAAAATACTGTTAAAAATTTTCAAGGTCATAAATCAGGAAGGAATATGTTATAAGTAGTAAGGGAATTGAATTAAATATGGATAAATAAAAACATCTTTACAAGTATACGTGTTTTAGTTTCTTAAATTCCATTTTATTCATTTTCACATGTAACAAAAAAAATAAGAAAAAACAATATAAAAGATTTTATATATAATTATAAAAATTCAAAATATGTGTAAACAAAAACAAAAGTAAATCTTATTCATTAGAATATAAAAATTAAGTTTTTCAGTCAAATTGTACAGTATCCTTATAAATCTATATTTGTATTGAATAAAAGTTAAATTCCATTTTATTCATTTTCATATACATATAACAGAAAAATTGATAGAAAAAACAATATTAAAGATTATATATGTATATATATATGTATATAGGTATATATAACTATAAAAAATTCAAAATATACGAAACCATGTGTATGTCACTGGCAATACATTTTCATTAAAATTAAAAAAATTAACTATATTTATGCTTTATTTTGACGAATAAAATTTTGTTTCCCACGTTTGACATATTCTTTTATTCGTTTTATGATTTTATCTTTTGGAAATTTTACTCCATCATGAAAATTCATCGCTGTTTCCACCAATGTTAATATTCCTTGCATATCTGCAAAAATCAGCTTATTTATTTGTCCTTGAATGCTTGATTTTCCTGTCCACGTATATTGGATAAGAAGCTCCAAGGAAATAAGCTTTTGCATAATATATTTCACTGATTTTTGCAAATCAGACACAACATTTCCACTTAATCGTATAGCCTGAAAAAGAAATACAAATAAACATTATTACAATTACTCCCATTTCTAAAGTAAGAGAATTATTATTACCATTTGTTCTAAAAATCCAGTATCTCTTATTAATTTGTTGTTGAACATTTGTAGTTCTTCGCTTGTTGTAAATGGTAACGTTGGTACCACAAAGTTTTCGTCTAGAATAATTTTTTGGGTCTGGCTAAAATTTGATTTATATAGAGTGATAAGAGATTGTACAGAATCATTGAGGCTATCAATTTTTTTGTTTAAGTTTTTCATTTCATTTTCATTGAATTGTGATAACTCAATTAATTTATTTGTTATAAATCCCATCTTAGCTTTTTTTTTATTTTTCACTTCGCACTTTTCGTGCTGTGCGGGTATCGTCTTTAAATTTTTTTCATTACTTCCCTCTGTTTTATGCCTGAGATTTCTGAAACTCTCATCATCTATATGATGATGTGATACCATTCGAAAAGCATTCGGAATTGATGATGGCGAATTAAACGGTGGGGTGGGTGGCAAAGTTAATGGTGATGACGGTTGTGATACTGTTGATTTATCACTTAGATCATTTTCTTTGTCGGAATCATGCTCTATTAATTTCCTTTTTAGAGCTTTTTTCTTATTATTTGCGAAGGCTTGATTAAAATCAACGTCTTCAAGCTCTATATTGTTTAATGGATGTTTTCGCTTTTCTTCCTTATAACGCTGGTCTTCCAATTCAGATTCGGTGTTTGTAAACTTGCTATATTTTTCTTCCATTTTTCTCGCCTGTTCATAATTTTCTGAAAAATTTGTCGGTAAATAAATAAATACATAATAGTATACTGATCATTAAAGAAGCGATAGAAGACACAGACATCATGTACATGCATATAAAAATTAATTATTACTACTTTTACCTATATTTCTATGTAGAACTTTAATATCCTTATATACAAGCCAGTCTTCACAAGGCTGTTTTTGACTTTTAATAAGTTTTATCAACTTATTTCCCTTTACTCTCGGCCAGAAAAGTTCATCTCCATTTACCCAACTAGAAGGCGTTAGGCATACTGTAAGTACATCATCCTCCTCCTTGGTTTCGACTATACAGAACATCTTTAAAAGAAATCAATACATATAAATACGTATTTACGAGTACATATATAGTATCAGAATAAAATAAGAATATATTTTTGTTATTTATTTATTTATTTCTGCTTAGTTCAAGCAAATTACAAAAATAAATTATAATACAAAAAGAAAAAAAAATTAAAAAAAAAAGTTATTTCAAAACTACACAAGATATAAAAAATAAATACATACATCTTTAAGAAAAACGGTGAATAAGGCAAAAGAATATGAATGTTCTATCATCTTCTTTCATCCCAAAAAGCTTTTTCTCAATGATTTGAGCGCTATACAACTTTTCACAGCTTTCAGCAATTGTGGTTCTGTATATATCCAACTTATCTGAACTCAGTGGATAATTGAAAAAATTTCTTTTCTTTCCTTTGAGTTCACAGCCTTTGATATACACTTTATTTTTCAGACACAACGCATATTTGAACCGTATTATCTGTTTTGTATTCGACAAAATCCAACAATCTTTTGAATTATTTTCAAAGGTAAAGTGCTCAAATTCTACAATTTTGTATATTCTTGTACCATCATTATTTTTTTCCATTTTTCTTAACACAGGATACAAAATATTTCGCTCTGTATTTTGCACATCGTTAACTGAATTTAGTTCCATTATACGATTATAGATTTGAGCTAAAGGCAATTGTCCTTTTCGTATGAATTTTTTAATACGTGACATATAATTTTCAAAAGGAAAGGCACTAAAAGCATCCAATACGCCAAAAGTTCTTACATCATTTGGAAGATGGATTAGAGAATGAACGTTATAAACTAAATGCTTTTTCCCGTAAATTTCACCCATATTACTCACAAATAACCTTAGCAACTCCTCAGCTATATTTGTTTGTGTTTGTGATAATTTTTTATCGCATAATAAGCGTATGGCTATATGAAGTAGTAAAAAATGATTATATTTTTCTTCTGACAAAACTCCTCGCAGAACGAATGGACCACTGTATAACAAGAATGTTCTAAATTCTGAGCCTTTGAAATATGAAAGTTCTAGAAGACTTCTTATTCTTCTTTGAAATTCTCTTGGTTGTGTTAAAGCGATTTTTTCTAATTTCGTGGATACAGCAGCTACATCTGGACCAGATAATAGCGATCGTGGGCCTCCACAGCACCACATTCTGAGCAATTTTTTCATTACGCCCAGGCAAACAAGGTGTAGGTAATCTAATGGAAAACTTTTTATCATGTCAACATCCTCTAGCTCTTCTATTATAGATTCGGTAATATGGTGATTCTCATCATATCTGCTTCTAAAACTTGCATCTGTTCTCAATACCGAATTGATGTTTTGAAATGTCATGCGATTGTCGATATGGTCACCTTCTTCCACACATTTCCCGCATCCAAAATAACCAGTATGAGATTTTACTCCTTTAACGGATGATAATGCGGGAGCATCACAAATGAATGCATGTATTTTGATTTTAATATTGTGATTTTTAAAACAAAACTCTTTGGTTAAAATTTTTAATTCATTTACTAATGGTCTCAAAAACTCTGCGAAATTTTTCGGCTTGGTGTACCCATGAAAAATACCAACAACATCGATTCTTTCTTTAGGAATTTTAGCTATTTTCATACATATTAGCCAAAACCCACTTTGGCTACTTTTAGATATCGGTACTCCGTCTATATTAAAATCTAAGAATATTTCGCTTGGCAAATTTTCAAGTTTAGTTGATAAATATCTTTGTAATACGGGTTCAACTCCTAGATGGACATATTTTCCTGAAGAAAGATTGATTATTTGTCTTTCTTTTGGAGTTCGCAGTAAACTTCTGCTGTCTGCAGGTAAATAATCATGACCAATTTGTTTTAAAATCAGTAAAAGTTCATTCAAAGCAATATGTGTAATATTGTGTTGAATACTCCACTTTCGAAGAAAATCAGTTATGTCTATAGATTTCACGACGTTTTTTTGATTTGAATGAGTAGGATGTATATCGAACTCTTGCTGAGAATTTGATTGGTCATTATCGCTATGTTCAGGAATTTCATTCAAGTCCACGTTTTCAGTGGTTTCATTTTCATAAATGCGTGGGGCATTTATTGAACCGTATCTACGTTTCTGAGCTTTCCTGGATAATAGAAGGATATTTTTGTACTTCGGCATCCTTGAAATATAGGAAATAGGCCGATTAAATATATGTACAAACTACGAAAAATTGATTAGATATGTGAAAAAATAAAGATAGGCATACAAATTTTTCGTGTATGGCACAAGATGGACATTTCCACTACACTCGCTGTGCACAGAGAACAATGATCACAAAATTGATGGAAATATTGAAAATATAGGAAATAACACGGTTGAATATATAAACTACGAAAAATTTATTAGATATATGAAGAAATAAGGATAAGCATGCAACTTGGACTATCGCATACCTTTTCTTTCTCGTGGATGGCACAAGATGGACATTTCCTCTACACTCGCTGTGCACAGAGAACAATTATCACAAAATTGATGGAAATATTGAAAATATAGGAAATAACACGGTTGAATATATAAACTACGAAAAATTTATTAGATATATGAAGAAATAAGGATAAGCATGCAACTTGGACTATCGCATACCTTTTCTTTCTCGTGGATGGCACAAGATGGACATTTCCTCTACACTCGCTGTGCACAGAGAACAATTATCACAAAATTGATGGAAATATTGAAAATATAGGAAATAACACGGTTGAATATATAAACTACGAAAAATTTATTAGATAAAATAATTTTTGGATATTAGAGGTAATTCCGGATGAGAAAGTTTAAAAAGAAATTTGAATAAATTAGAAACCCATCCGAATAATACAGGTTACGGATAATCGAGACCCGGATAAGCTAAGTTCAACACATTTAATTTACATAAATTCACAATTTAATATTTTCAACTTACCTTTTTTAATTAATTCTTTTTATATTTAAAATTCACTTTTTGCACTAATAATATAGAATTACGCACGTAACCACACTACATAATGTCAACCGGCAAACTGAACTAAAATTCTTCTAAGTCCAACTAGATGTGTATTTTTCTATTCCAGTTTATTTTATCGCATAATACCGTTATACAATACGCAATAATAATTCAGCACGTGAAATATTTTTCTTTGTTTCTACTTGCTGTACCTTGCTGTACCATTGAGCAGGCAGAGGCATGTATAAACACGATTTTTTTGTTACGTGTAGACTGTAGACATGTAATTCACAATGTGTGCACATGTGTATATACCCTGTACACAAACAAAAATACAATAACTAACTTGTGCACATCTGGACACAGATATCAAAGTAACGTACACAATTGTGTATAGATTGCAGGCACAAATTAAGTCTGTACACAAAATGTTGTTCGGGGTATTAAGAAGTTGCATTTAAAAATATTTGATCTACTGTATGTCAATGACCACAATGACTTTACATAAATAATATTTATGTATGTAATATGAATATAATACAAACGAACCGTTTTCTTTGAAAGTGATGTAAGTCCGTCCATTTTTTATTTCATAGAGATATTTTTTTAAAGGTTTCATGCACAAAATGCGTTTTAAAAGGTAAACAAGTTTTTTTCTAAAATTACGATTTACACCTGAGGATCAATGTAAAATATTAGATCAAAGTTTGCTTCGACTAAAATATCAAATTGAATACAAAAAAAGCTATTTAATTTTTACGTGTACTAGTAATTTATTAACTAATTTCCATTTGTATTTAGAGCATATTGTAAGAAATCAAAATAAAAATAAAAAAAAGTAAAACTGTGAATGTGAATGTAATACATTAATTACAATTTCAAAATCTTGAAAATATGATAATCAAAAGCATAACGGTAACATTTAATTATTTGATACATTATTTTTTATTTTCTTAATAAAATTGATTTCAATTTAAACTTAATCTATTGATTAGAATATAGCAAACATAATCTTACTACACCTACTATTGATTTGAATTATAAAACTTTTTGTTCTTCTGATTATCTTCAACACAAATATTTAAAAAAAAAAAAAACATTATTAGTAGAAAATGTACAAAAATATCTTATATTAATACATAGCTTCAAATAAATAAGTAATAGCAATTCAAACAGCTTTAATTCCTGATGGAAAAAACATTCTAAATCAAAATGTATTAACAAAAAATGATAATTCATTATAAAATTCTAAAACTTAAATTTTCAGAATATCAAAATAAAAAACAAATTTTAACATTAAGGTGAAGAAATCGATGTCGTCGTATCATCTTTTATCGGAGATAAATTGGCAACATTCAATCTTTCCAATCGTTCTAGTAGTTCTTTTTCATTGAAAATCTCTTCTTCTTTCTTTTCTTCTTCAGTAGTAACTGATACTTTATCTGCTTCACTTGCACTCTCCGAAAGTAATTCATTTAATTCATCTTCCAAACTTGTTTCATCAATTGTATCATTTGTAATTGATTCAGCAACGGTGTTTTGAATATCTTCATTCATATCCAGAGTCTAAACATGGAATAAAAAATTTTTTTTTTTTTGGAAATTAGATATTTTATAATTTATAAATTTTCAATATGATTGTTCGTACGTACATCTTTGACTTCTAAAATTATTTTATCGACGTTATCCAAATCTAAATCAGTTTCTTTAAATAATTTTTTTATTGTATTTGAACCCATTTTCATTGCATTCAATACAATTCCATTATGCTGAGTATCTTCTAAGCTAGATATTAATGAATGAACATTATCATAGGCTACAATACGTTTCTCTGCAATTTGAAAATTTTATAATTAGGTAGTACTTCAATTCATATCTAGATGATTAATAAATTAATTATTTACCCAATTTTTTTTCAATTTGATGTTTTTTCTTTAAACTTGCTTTTGCTAATGATTTTTTTCCTTCTCGTATATAATTTCTTGCTGATTCATCGCAATTTTTCACTTCAATATGCAAATCCTCTATACATTTATTTAAAATTGTTTGAGTATTTTCAAGATTAAATAGAGTCCATTCGAAATCAGTTAATGGAGATGCAATTTGATCACCTGTTAAAAAAAAATTAAACAAATCCATATAAAATATGTAATTTAAATTTATTTAAAAATTTATTCATATTTACCTTTAGGAACTTTTATAACATTTATAATTTTATCATCATTTTGTAATATTTTGTATTCGATATAAATTCTTTTTAAAAAGTGTAAATATCTAAGGCATAAATTTCTTCCCTCATAACTAAGATAATTATCAAAATTATTTAATTCATCATATCGTATTATAGTTTTATTTAGCTTATGAAGATCATCCAATAATTTAAATGATTGAGACTATTTTTTTTTTTTTTTTTAATATTACAAAATAAATTAATTTTAATTTTATTTAAATTTTATTTATTTTTATTTTATGAAAATTACCTACCTGTAAAACATCCATAAAAATATATTCAGTATTATTTTGATTATTCACTCCTGTACCAATTGTTTTTTGCATTCCCCATATTATTGGTTTTTTAACAAATAATTTTAATGCCCATATTGTCCATCCATCCATAATATCTTCATTAAATTTATCTGATGTTTTTATTTCTTTATTAGTTTCCATATCGTTTAGTACATGGCCTAATGAATATGGTGATTTTTCGTTTCTTTGAAAATTTAATAAAAGTTCAGTTCTACAAAATTGTGCACTTCCTTTGTATTCACAATATCTTTTAATCATATTTTTCCAAAAATTTAATTTCGATATATAATTTTCTGGATTTAATGATTTTGGTCGGAATGGTGCAAATAGCACATTCATTCGTTCCTCATCATTCCAACATTCTGGATATAATGTACTTTTATCTCTTACTGATGATATCATTTTTAATTATTATTATTTATTATATTTCGAATATTTTACATATTATAAAATAATATTAAGAAAAATTTGAAATTTTCAGTTTCACAATCACAATTTTAAAATGTCAATCAATTCCATTCCAATCTTATTTATAAAACGTCAAATTGGTCAAACTGTAATCGGTCAACGTTCAAAATCATGAACTAGCCAATTAGAATAATTAAATTAGCATTTTACTTTTACGTCTTTATTAGTAGATTACTATTGTAAAACTTGTCATGTAATTGGTAATTGTAACCAACGTAATAGCATTAACATTATTGAAGTGAGTGATTTAATAAGCAAAATGCAAATACATAATTTCAAATAATTTTCTAAACAATTTTGAAAAAAAAAATTACATTTTTATTGCAATTGATACTATTTACTTAATTTCAAAAAATTTACATAATTATTTCGTTTATATTTATATTAAATAATATTAAAAATAAATCGTTATTAAATAATAGATATTTTTATTTAATAAATCGTTATTAAATAATAAAATTATAACCTGTAAATTTATTTATTTTGAATACATAAATCTACTACTTTTTTATTAAGTTGGAAATTTTTAAATATTTCGTTTGCATTTTGTTTGTAGCTGTCATCGTCAGATGTCAATTGCTTCTACTTGTCGGTTGTCGCTCATCGCCTACTGTCTGTTGTGTCTGTCTGTCTTCCTACGTCTATTTATTTATTGTCATTCTGTTTCTGTCAAATAAATTGTGCAGTATTTTATTTATTTGTGACTAACTAAAATTTTTAAGAAATTCAATATGAAAAACATATTATCATAGTATTGCATTTTATTTTTTTTAAAAAAAAAAAGAAAAATAAAAAAATATTTCTTTTGTTAAAGTAATTATGAATAAATTTTATTAATAAATTTTTATATTTTCTTTCAAATGTAATCAATCTGTCCGTACTTTCTTTTTTCGATCATCTCTAACCCACATACATACTCGTTTATCTCGTATATACTTACATTATATTTTGTCTATATTTTTGTATTTGTATTAAAAAAATATTTTTTTATCAATATTTTCAGACAAGTCTTCATAAATTACAGTATTTACTTCGACTAATAAAAATAACAGATATTATGGCTTTTAGTAATGTTTCCAATGTGCATAAAGGTAAAATATTTATATGTATGTATCTTATTTATTTATTTGAAAAAAAAAAATAAAAATTATATTATTTATGATAAATTGTTCAGTTATTTTATATTATTAGCTGAGACAGACATCTAGTATTAACAAGACATAGTACAAAATATTGATTTGATTAAAATACATTTAAAAAAATTATTTTATCATTGATCATAATGATTTGATATTATTAAATATAAATGTGATATTTTAAAGACATTACCATGATCAAATTTCCGCAAACTACGCAGTATCATAGATAAGAATCCTTATCTGGGGTAGTGTAGTATCAATATTATGTACATATATCTGTCTAATGTATATGAGTCTGTATTCTATAATTTAGATTTTACATATTTACAAAATAAATGTAAGAAAATTTAACGTATCAGAGTTTGCTATCGTATAATTACATAACTTAAATTTTTACTCTGAAGATCCTAGACAAGATAATCTATTTAAAGATCATTGTAATTTTAATTAAAATTTTTGAAATAAAACTACTTTTTAAATACAAATATGATTATTTTTAAAAGGGCCTTTATTTAATAATTTTTTTTTAATTTGTAAAATCATACATACACTTACATTATAGTGTCATTATTAATCAATTAGACAGTCAAGAGTACGTTTATGGCCACGCCAATTTATTCTCCGTCAAATTGATAACGAATAACTACAAATTATTTTTTTTTCCTCTGTTCATAGTTAAATGATAATAAAACTTTGTAATTATATACATAGCTATACAATACAAAAATTAAATTGTACACCTTATCAGTAAAACAGTGATTGATAAGGAAAATTTTTAAAATATTAGTAATCATTTTAAGATCACGTTGAACGTTTTTATAATGCAATTTTAAATTATACAAACATAACGTATTGTGTATCTCTAATTAATATTAGAAAAATGTTTTTTTTCTCTTCTTTTTTCTTTATTTTATGAAATAACATTTTTTTTTTTGTTTTTATAATTTATATTGAGACTGACCCCAACTTACTGACTGAAAGTTACAACCATGTAAAATATGAAAATATATGTAAAATCTGAATGTTGATCATTTTCAAATCTAAAGTATGTCAAGGTATTATGATAGATTTTTTGTGATTCAATTACCATTACCAAAACAAAAAAATTATTAAACCCTTCATATTATATCAAACAATAAAGTTCATTCATCATCATCCTATTCCTTATAAATAATCTAACATGAATGTGTGAAAATATTTATCAGTTGGAATCTATTATAAAAGACAGTTAAAAAAAAAAAAAAGATAAATTTATTATTATCAAACGAATTCCGTGATCTTAAGCTGAAGATTTTGCATCTAAAAATTGTTATTGTTGAAAATATTAAAAAAATATATGTATACATATTTGTTTTCAGGAATTACATATATATAAATTTTATACTTGAAACTTCGTATTTTATAATTTTCAAGTATAAGAGTTTTGTGAGTATTGAATACAAAATATTTCCATAAATAATGTTTTTATATTTTGTTTTTATTGGATTATTATAATAACATCATCCTCTCTTTTACATACGTATCATAATATGATGTACATACCAATCAAATGTTTTTTTTTTTTACCGCTATCATAATTAATTAAATTGTTAAGTATTGCATGTAAATATTATGCATTATATAAATGTGATTATAAATTGTGTGAAAGTGTATAATAATACATATATGTGCTCGTAATATTTTTTATAATGTACATTTTATTCAATATTTTGTTTGTAGTTTCATTTAGTTTTAGATACCTACATACATATTATTGTTATTATTATGATTGTAATTTAAAATTTACATACGATGACCTCTTCCCCATTAGCCATTCATTATAATCTAAATACATGTACACATAAAGAGCGAATGTTTAAAGCTAAATCTATGAAATTTTTATAATATATGTAGTTAGAGCTACATATGAACATATGTACATAATACTCGATGTCTTGTATTGTATGTATAATCAGATTATTTATACAAAATGTCAATACATGTATACCTAAAAATCACGTGAATATATGAATATGTTAAGTGTTGGTTAAATGTTGATTGGCTGACATTGTTTTTTTTTTTTTTTTGTTTTTCCTCATCATATATGTTTGTGTATAATATGCATTTATTTAGCATATATATATATATATATATATATATCGGATGATCAAATTAGTAGTGCACAAAATTTTTAAATATAACAGTCATTTTACCTTCTAAAATTCAGTGTAGTTTGATAAATCACAATGCGCAACAAACTTAGCTAAATTTATTATCATTTAATTCTCAGAAATTTACAAATTTGACTTTAAAACAAATTGTAACAGATCAATAGATTATTTGATGATCATGCGAAATAATTTCTCCATAGGAAGTTGAGCCATGATTCACTCTTAATAAGTGGCAAACACTTAATAACCTCAAAACCAAACAGTTATTCATATTATTTGTGAAATAAGAGCAGATTTATGTGGGAAAATGATCAAAAATTGTTATTAATCACAATTTACAATAAATAAAAAATTCTGTTGATGTCTTATATAATTTTGTTGTTATTTCAAATTGAAAATAATGTACATACATAAATATATTTAAGTCTTATTTGATCACCCCATGTATACGTAAATACATAAAAAAATGTTTATAGTATTAAATTACTAAATATGTATATATAATATAAGTAAATCTACAACGTTGTGCAGTTTTATAGTCTGATCATCAATTCAGCCAGTCAGTTAGTCAGTCAATAATTTAAAGTTACTTAGTGAACTAATATGAAATGATGAAATTTTAATTAATTTTCAATATTTTTTTAAATTATCTACATATCTCATAAATGATTATATTTTATAATTGTATTTTTGTAATTTTTGTTTTGAATATAATAAATTTTTCATTTGTTTGTTAACATAAATTATATTTAACTTAATAAATTTTTAATAAATATTCAAAATATTACTTAATATTCTTTGGATATCATACTGGATCTGGATATAAAATTTCATTAAAAAAAAAAATTATTTATTTTGAATACATTTTTCAAAACAAAATTATTTTAATTTATTTTTTCTCGTATGTGTGTGTTTTTTTTATATGAAAAAAACAAAAAAAATGCGAATAGCATTCATAGCTATGTAAATAATTTTGAATTAATTAAAACACTAATTTGTTAAATTTCAGCAATATTATTGTTAGTAGGGATCATTTTATTTATTTATTTTGTATTTATTTTTTGTAATCTACTTTAAATTAATATTATAAATAATACATAAAAAGTTTGCTTTTTTTTTTCAAAAATTAATCAAAATTCCAGTAATTTTTAATTATTTTTATTTTAATTTGTTTTATTTAAATATATTTTTTGTATTGTGCGTATTTAATTTTATTTTGAGTGTAATTAGTGTAATTAGTATTTATTATTTTCAAATAACTACTTTACGTTTGTTAATTAATTTGTTCAATAAACAAAATTGTATTTTAAATGTATTTTAACTGAAAAAAATAGATAAAAATACATAAATAATTTGTATGAAGATTCTAATTAAAAATTAATTTTTTTAACGTGTGATAAAAAAAAAAAGAAAACAAAAAAAAATAATAATAATAATAATGCCTTCAGAAGCTCATACAATACATTTTTGTAATGAATGTTTACAACATTCGACAGCTGATAATACTCCGTCTCCATCAGAAATAACATCAGCAAAAGTATCGTCTGCAACATCAACAACAACCAAAATAACAATTATAAAAACGAAAAGAAAATCATCTTCAAATAATTGCAATGATAATAAAATATCAAAATATCTTGATTTCGAATTTATATTACGTTCAAATGGATGCAATGATATTATGTGTAAGAAATTTTTTTTTTTTTTTTTTTTTGAAAAAATATACTATAAATATGTATTATATAACAATATATTGAAATATTTATAAGGAAAATAATTATGCAAAATTGATAAAAAATATAATTCTATTGTATTATATAATTTTATTTTATTTTTGTATTCTCAGAATTAAATTATAAACAAAAATTGTTACAATTTTTTTTTTTTGTTTCAAAGAAACACATTACAAAAACAAAAATGTGATTTAAATATTTTCATACATACGTACGAGTATACGTATGTGTGCAATAAAATAGCAGTGCTAAAATATATCATACATAATTTTTAAAATTTTTGCTACACTGTTATATCGAAAACAAAAAATCAATATGTTGTCAATATTATTCGAAGGTACTTAACAAATTAGTATATACATAGGTACCAACAATTTTCTAATAAAAGACAAAATGACATTATTTGTCCAAAATTATTTTTTCTCTGTCTATTAACGTTCTGTCTTTAAATTTGCATTTATGAGACGTCGTCTTACTCTCAATAAATCTATACATTAAGGTTTATTCACATTTTATGTAATATGGCAACAAGCAACTGAAACGGATCCAATTTTTTTTGGAAATAATGATACTTTTATCTTCTAATAATATTGTTTTTATCTTTTCTGTCCCTGATTTCTGATGACGACTTTCATTTCTTGGAGTTTGCAAACATTTATGCTAAGCATCCTCAAGACTTTTGTATAAAATTGTATGTTTTGCATTCTTAAAGCATCTTTCTTTTTATTGATATTCGGTTTTCATTCGTTCAATGAATTCTTATGACCATATTTAAGTCATAAATTTGATTTAAGCAAATATTTTAAATACTGAATTTTTAAAATTTAAACCTTCAATGTATGTAATTTCAGCATTGCTATTTCATTACACACATGTGTGTACTACTACCCTACTACTATTTCCTCGTTTTCATATTCTTTTCAATTTGCTTACGTCTAATAATTATTTTTAATTATGTACTTATAACGAGTATAAATAGTATATTTATATATACATATGTGTTTGTGTGAACTTTTGATAAATTTTCTCTTACTATTAACTATTTTATACTAAACTTAATACAATTTAAATAGCATTCTAATTTTTTTTTACTGTGGTGTCGTAATACATTTTTTAAAATAAATTATATAGTAACACTTCTATTAATTCGGCATTCCTATATGTATTAGAATAAAAGAAAAATTTAATTTTAATTTGATTTAATTTAATTACCTAATTTTGTTTAGTGAATTCTTCACCCATGATTTTTAACACAAACTTTAATGAAAATTTATTAAATTATACTGCATATAGTTTTGGACTTGTATTTTAATTTATCGCAGCATTAAGATAAAATCACATTTTAATTCCGAATGAATTATCGCTTATAATTGGCTATTTCAATTACATGCGAGTAGAAAAGGTAAATGTCTGTGCTAAACCATCTACTCGCAGCGCAGCTACTAATAAAAAATTGTTCAAATAGCTGGAAGTAGATGCAAGTACTTAAGTTACGAATAATTTTTGTGTCGTTTGTTTTAACAATTTATCCTAGACACATTTTAGTACCTACTCGCATAAGTACTTGAAATTACCAAATCAAAAGCACCTAATAATAATAAATTTATCAAATATGTAATTAATATATTTTCAATGTAATCTATTTAAAAATTTCGTGAAAGAAATTCATTATTTTTATGTTAAATGACGTTTTTGTTCATTTCGCTACAACTCAATTAGGATATATGTATGTTCACAAGTTATTAGTTCGACGGAAGTTCTACACTACCATCAAATTGCAGCATTTAAAAACTTCAGAAAAACTTGTAGCTTAATGAAATTTTAAATCTGAAATTTTTAATCAATTTCTGTACAAAATCAGCTGTAGATTTTTCAGTATCAACTTGCTGATTTGTTGCAAACAAATATGAATGCGCGCTAGCTGTATATAGACTTTGTTACATAACATTTCAGAGCTAAGTTACATACATCAACACAGTCTTTTTCAAGTTTAACTTCAATTAATTGTACTATGTATATGTAGATTAAATTCTAAAAATGATTCTAATAATTTTATTATTACATAGTTACCTAATTCCATAAAATTATAAAATTGTTAATCTAAATAATCGATATTTTACTGTATACATAATACGAGTACGTAGTAAATTTACACATTAAAATAAAAAAATAAAAAAAAATAAAAAAAAAAATTATAATAATAAACAAATAGACATCATTTTAATATGAAATATAAGTGATTTGTATTGACGATCACATATGAATAACACATATAAATGATGAATTTTATAACAGACCTTTGACATGACGACGACTTATTTTTGACTTTCAAATGTTTTCACTTTTATTTTTTTTTTTTAATTTTTTAAACATTTTTTCTAAATATTTTTTTATGTAGTGTAATACATAATGTGTAGTAGTTGATCTTTTTTTTGTTTTAGTACATACACAAATATCGTATTATGTAGCTAGTTAATTTTTGTATTTGTATTTTTATTTTTATTTATTTTTTTTTCTTTTTTGCAATAAAATTTTAAATGAAAAAAAAAAAAATGATATCTAGCTATGCCATGGTTCGGTATGGATATCGGTGGTACATTAACAAAACTGGTGTATTTTGAACCGAAAGATATAACTGCTGATGAAAAAGATCAAGAAGCTGAAATATTACGAAATATTAGACGATATTTAACAAAGAATTCAGCATATGGTAAAACTGGATATCGTGATATTCATTTACAGGTAATTTATACATTTTTTTTTATCATTTATTTTCTTTCTTGTTAAACAAAATCATAAAAAAATCGTAAAAATTTTATTCCAAAAATAACGTAAAATTATTGAATTATTTCATATTCAAATGCATACAACGTTATATATATGTATATGGATTGTATATTTTTTATTGAATTTTGTAAAGTGCAAAAATCTCATTTACCTTTTATTTGATTTAATAAATGATATTTATTCAATTTTTTTATTCGTTTACTTTATGTAAAGTTGTTAAGATTTAATTTTAAATCTTACGTATGGTGTTATAACGTATACGTACGTATAGCTAGCTATACGACGTTATTATTAACGACATTACTCGTACAAAAATATCAATGGTTATTGTTGAAATATTTATTTAAAAATACCAAGAAATAATAATAATAATAATAACACAGGAAATTCAAAAATGAATCTATTGTATCATTTCTTAGTTAAAAAAAATTTATACATATACGTAGTTTCATTTAAGTTGAACCATATGTGTAATATAAATTAAAAATGGAAATTTTATTATTTTCCTTAAAATACTTTAGAGTAATAAAATAAAGGATAGAGGATTTACCAAAAATCCTTAATGAGTATAGACAGGTAGAATAAGTACAAATGAATAATTTTTAGTTTGTCTTCTTTAGGTTCTCACCTAGTAAACATCGTGTCGTGTCTAATCTTCAATTTTTTCAATATAAATAAATATAATATATATATAAAATATAAAAACTGTTTTTTATTAAAATAACCTTTCCTACAGGTTATGGGCCCAGGTTACTCTGAACTCTGAATCATAATTAATTAATACCACGATTTTTTTTTGTTAAACAAATTTGTGTTTGTGTGAAAGTAGCGTTTTTTTAAAATTCAAAGATTAAATTAGTGATTAAATTTTCTTAATATTTTGTTAAATAAAAAAATAAAAAAAAAAAACAAAGTATAAATAAAATGGATCGCTTAGCGAATCAAAGAAATGTCCCTATTTTTAATGGGCAAAAATATGGTATGTGGAAGTTTAGGGTCTGTGCCTTATTAACCGAATTAAAAGTGATTAAAGTGATAGATCAACCAATTCCGAAAGTAATTAATGATAATTGGACGGATGCTGAATTAACAGCAAAAAGTGTAATAATTTCGGTTTTGGGTGATTCATATATTAGTTTTGCTGGAAAAGACACTACAGCGAAAGAAATTCTAAATAAATTAGATGAAACTTTCGAACGAAAAAGTGCCATATCGCAATTATCAGTGAGAAGAAAATTGACAAATTTAAAATTAAAGATAGATACAGCATTAACAGATCATTTTACGATATATGAAGATCTAATAAATCAACTCAAATCAACTGGTTCATCTGTAACAGAAAACGAGAAGATAGCAATGTTGCTAAATACTTTTCCTTCATCATACAATGGTGTCATTGTTGCAATTGAAACAATATCAGAAAAAGATTTAAATTATGATATTGTTAAAACAAGGCTCATCGATTATGAGACTAAATTAAAAGAAAATAGTACTGATACCAGTACAAAAGTGCTTCAAGTGGAAAGTTGGAATGAAACTGTGAACAAAAGAAACAATCACCATAATAATAATAAAAGTAATAGAAACCAATTTAAAAACTATGATAAAAAATCATTTAAAAATTTTCATAATAAAATTGGTGGAAAATTAAATAACAAATATACAAGACATTCAACAAAACTTAAGTGTCATCAATGTGGTAGAAGGGGTCACATTAAAAGGGATTGCTTTTATTACAAAAAATCCCTCAAATATCAACAAAAGTCTGAACAAGATAGAACCGTTCAAACAATGCAGATTAGTCAACCATCAATGTCATATGATAGTATTGCATTCATGACTGCAGAATATCAAAAAAAAAATCAACCTGAAGATAAAAATGGCATTACATTCATCCTAGATTCAGGAGCAACAGATCACATCATCAATCGAGAAGATCTTTTGGACAACTTCAACAATCTTCAATCTCCGATTAAAATATCAGTTGCGAAGAATGGTGTGTTCGTTCATGCAACTAAGAGAGGATCACTAAAAGTTATAAGCAATTTAGGGCTACCTGTGGTATTAGAAAATGTACTCTACTGCCCAGAAATTCCATATAATCTATTATCTGTGAGGAAAATGCAAGAAGCTGGTTTGGGTATTTATTTTGAGAAGAATGGTGTTAGTATTAATAAAGATGGTAAGGTCATCATGACAGGTAAGATACTGCACAATTTACTAAGTATTAATTTTATAATAAATACAAATAAAATCGCTCAATTAAACAATACAATTAGTAAAACTGATTATGAATTATGGCATCGACGGTTGGGTCATATAAGTAAAAATAAATTTTTAGAACTTAAAAATAATAATATGATAGAAGATTTAGATCAAATTAGTCATATTTCACCGAACGATACTTTATGTGAACCATGCATTAATGGTAAGCAGGTGCGATTACCATTCAATAAAATTAAAAATAAGAATTATATTAAAAGGCCACTATTAAACATACATTCAGACGTTGCTGGTCCAATCACTCCTTCGACAATAGATAATAAAAACTACTTCGTATTGTTCATTGATGAATTCACTCATTATAGTGTAACCTATTTAATAACGCATAAATCTGACGTTTTCTCAGTTTTCAAAGATTATATTACAAAAAGTGAGACGCGTTTCAATTTAAAAGTAGTTAATTTATACGTAGATAATGGTCGAGAATATCTGTCATCTGAAATGAAAAATTATTGTGTAGAAAAAGGCATTACTTTTCACTTAACAGTTCCACGAACCCCACAGCAAAATGGTGTAGCAGAAAGAATGATTAGAACAATAACTGAAAAAGCTCGATCAATGGTATCAGATGCAAAATTGAATAAAGTTTTCTGGGGTGAAGCAGTTCTTACTGCAACATATTTAGTTAATTTGTCACCTACTAGAGCTCTGAAGATAGTTAAAACACCATACGAAATGTGGAATAGTAAAAAACCACAATTAAAATATTTAAAAGTTTTTGGCTCGACTGTTTATATCCATAATAAAGTTAGAAAGACAAAATTTGATGAAAAGTCAATCAAAGGTATATTAGTTGGATATGAACCAAACGGTTATAAAGTGTGGGATGTGGTAAACGAAAAGTTTATTGTAGTAAGGGACGTAATATTTGATGAGATTAACTTTATGGAAACTAGGCCTGCAATTAACATTGAAGGGAATGATATTGAAAAATTCCAAGATGAAACTGATGTATCTAACTTAAGGTCAAAATCAGTAGTTAAAAAGCAGGAATCTGATAAAAATAAATCAGAAAAATTAGAACCTAGTAAGAAAAATGCCAGAATGAATGTAGAAACAAATAAATCTGTAATAGAAACAGATAAGCTTTCAGAGTTTTCAAAGAATATAAATGATGAAAAAAGGCCAATATCTCCAGAAATTAGAAGGAGTGAAAGGATCAGAAATCGTCCTGCTGTATCTTATGAATATGACATACCTGAAGATTGTTTAATGTGTGCTAGATCCCTAGTTTGTAGTATTCCCACTTCTTATAAAGAAATAGAGAATAGAGATGATAGAGTTCATTGGCAACAGGCAATAAAAGATGAAATTAATTCACTTTTAATTAATAAAACATGGGACTTAGTAACGAAACCTCTGAATAAAAATATTGTTGATTGTAAATGGGTATTTACGATTAAAAATGATGAACATGGAAATCCATACAAATACAAGGCAAGGCTTGTGGCTCGAGGTTTTACTCAGGAATATTTAACTGATTACAATGAAACATTCGCACCAGTAGCCCGCATTTCCAGTTTTCGCTTCATATTAGCTTTTTCAAACCAATATAACTTATTAGTGCATCATATGGATGTGAAAACAGCTTTTCTAAACGGTACATTAAAAGAAGAAATATATATGAGAGTTCCTGAAGGTGTTATTTGTAAAAACAATCAAGTTTGTAAATTGAATAAAGCATTATATGGGTTAAAACAAGCAGCAAGATGCTGGTTTGAGACATTTGAGAATGCTTTAATAAAAAAGGGATTTAGAAATTCTCCAGTTGATAGATGCATTTATATGTTAGATAAAGGAAATATATCTGAGAATATTTATGTAGTACTATATGTAGATGACTTAGTGATTGCTACAGCTAGTATAGAGACGATGAATAGTTTTAAACGTTATCTAATGGATAAGTTTAGTATGACAGACTTAAAAGACATTAAACTATTTCTAGGAATTAAAATTACAAAATTAGAAAATACGGTTACTTTAGATCAAAGTGCTTATATAAAAACTATCTTGAATAAATTTAATATGTTAGACTGTAAACCAAATAGTACACCACTTGAAAGTAAATTAAATTTTATAGCTTTAAACTCAGATGAAAAATATGAAGCCCCCTGTAGAAATCTTGTCGGGTGTCTGATGTATGTAATGTTATGTACAAGGCCAGATTTAAGTACAGCTGTAAATATTTTAAGTAGATTTTTAAATAAAAATAACATAGAACTTTGGAAATGTTTAAAAAGGGTACTTAGGTATTTAAAAGGTTCTATAGATATTCGGTTAAAATATACAAAAGGTGAATTTAATGACATACTTTGTGGATACGTTGATTCCGATTGGGGAGGAAATGATGTAACCGATAGAAAAAGTACTACAGGTTACTTATTCAAACTTTTTGAACGTTGTACAATTTGTTGGAATACAAGAAAACAATTATCAGTTGCAGCTTCATCTACTGAAGCTGAATATATGGCTCTCTTTGAGGGTATTAGAGAAGCATTATGGTTAAAATCGTTAGCAATCAGTATAAAAATTGATATGTCCAAACCAATAGTAATATACGAAGACAACAATGGTTGTATAAGTATAGCCAATAATCCAACAAGCCACAAAAGATCAAAACACATAGATATAAAGTACCATTTCTCTAGAGAACGAATTCAGAAAAATGAAATAAAATTAATTTATATTCCAACAGGTAAACAGTTAGCAGACATACTTACAAAACCATTACCTGCAGTAAAATTTATGGAGCTGAGAAAAGGACTTGGATTATGTTAATATTAAAAAAAAAAAAAAAAAAAAAAAAAAAAAAAAAAAAAAAAAAAAAAAAAAAAAAAAAAAAAATATATATATATATATATATCTTAATAGCAATAAGTAAATTTGTTTAGTAATAAGTAAAATGGTCTGGTTGGGTTTTTTGGGTTTTTTCCCAATCCTTGCAACGAATGTTGGACCATACGTAAACTTCCCAAAGAAGAAAAACAAGAGGAAGATATGACACGTATTTAACAATAGTTTTATTTAAATTTATAAGTTATGTATTGCATTAATTTATAACGATGTTACATTATGGTAAATTTCTTATTATTCAATAGATTAATTTTTGAGGAGGCGTGTTGAAATATTTATTTAAAAATACCAAGAAATAATAATAATAATAATAACACAGGAAATTCAAAAATGAATCTATTGTATCATTTCTTAGTTAAAAAAAATTTATACATATACGTAGTTTCATTTAAGTTGAACCATATGTGTAATATAAATTAAAAATGGAAATTTTATTATTTTCCTTAAAATACTTTAGAGTAATAAAATAAAGGATAGAGGATTTACCAAAAATCCTTAATGAGTATAGACAGGTAGAATAAGTACAAATGAATAATTTTTAGTTTGTCTTCTTTAGGTTCTCACCTAGTAAACATCGTGTCGTGTCTAATCTTCAATTTTTTCAATATAAATAAATATAATATATATATAAAATATAAAAACTGTTTTTTATTAAAATAACCTTTCCTACAGTTATTATTAAAATGAAACGATTTCAGGCACGTGTGTATAAGAATATTGACTTTATTTTTTTCAATTATTTTGGTGAAGCCCAATACTTTAAATAAATTTATGCAAATTTCAATAATAATTAAATTAGTCAGTATGTTATTTTATTATGAAAACACGTCAAAACAAACGACGTCACATAAAAAATATGCTTGAAACCAAAAAGTATTTAACTTGAAAACCATTTAAATAGTTCAGAATTTTTTTTTTATTTTTTTTTTAGATTTTTATATCTGATTTTAAAATGTTAAAATGTAGCATTCTCGAATTTTTGTCTTTTTTTTTTAAATAATTATTTTCAAAAATTACACATGATTGCATTCAAAGATTGAAGAATTTAAAGATCAAATTTTGATCCGCGTTTATGGTTTCAATGCCATTTATATACATATTTAAGAATTCAATAATGATCAAAACGAAAAATTTATTAAAATATTTTAATCGTTTTTTATTTTTATATATTTATTTATTTTTTTATTTTTTTTTTTTTTTTTGTTTATATCGATCATCACTTAGATGGATAATGTAGAAATTCGTAAGAGAAGAGGATCATTACATTTTATACGTTTTCCAACATCTGAAATGGGAAATTTTTTATCATTAGCTAAATCAAAAGGTATGGCACAATTGGTAACAACAGTTTGTGCAACGGGAGGTGGTGCATTTAAATTTGAAAAAAATTTTCGTGAGGTAAATTATTATTTTTTATTTTTCATAATTTAATTTTTTATAAATAGATGTAATGTTTTTCGCTGTTTATTATTATTTGTTTAGGAAGTCAATATGAAGTTAGCCAAGTTCGATGAATTAGATACATTAATTAAAGGTATATTGTTTGCTGAAATCAATAATCCTCATGAATGTTATTTTTGGGATGATGCAAGTGATATTAAGTAGGAAAATTTTGCAATTTTTTGCAATAAAAATGTGATAATATGATATTTATTGTATGTTTTTTGTTTTGTTTTTTTTTTTTTTTTTATTTATTTGTATTTAAAATATAGGAACAGTTATAAGAAACATTTTGATTTTTCTAAGCCGTATCCATTTATATTAGTGAATGTCGGATCTGGAGTATCAGTTTTAGCAGTATATGGCCCAGATAATTATAAACGTGTATCAGGTACTAGGTAAGTAAATTTAATGTTAAAATATCATCTACTACTTTATTAAAAATTACTAAATTTTTTTTTTAATGATCTCTCTGTTATTTCCATACCATAACTATTGAAATTTTTTAAATTTTTATTTAAAAGTAACATTGTATTTCTTAATTAGAAGGCAATTAAGATCAATTTTTAATAATAAAATATACAAATAATTTTTGTTTTTTTAAAAAAATGATAGTAAATAACAATTTTACAGTATAGGTGGAGGAACATTCCTAGGACTTTGCTGTCTATTAACTGGCTGTAATACATTTGAAGAAGCAATTCAACTTGCCACTAAAGGTGATAATACAAAAGTTGATAAATTAATTAAAGATATTTATGGAGGTGATTATGAACGTTTTGGTTTACATGGTGATTTAATTGCAGCCAGGTTAGTACATTCATAAAAAAATAAATCGAATAATTTAAATATGTATTTTACATTTTATATTTTCAATTTTTTAACAATTATTTATTTTTTTTTTCTCTCATAGTTTTGGTCAAATGAATCTAAAAGAGAAACGTGATAGTGTTTCAAAAGAAGATTTAGCACATGCAACACTTGTAACAATCACAAATAATATCGGTTCTATAGCTAGAATGTGTGCTAGTAATGAAAAAATTGATAAGGTAAATACAAATTATTTTGTTTTTTTTTTTAATAAGTAAAATTTTTCCAAATATTAAATCGTAAAAGCTAATTAAAAAAAATATATATAATATTAAATTTTAGGTAGTTTTTGTTGGAAATTTCTTACGTGTTAATCCAATATCAATGAAATTATTAGCATATGCAATGGATTATTGGTCTAGAGGTACATTGAAAGCATTATTTTTAGAGCATGAAGGATATTTTGGTGCATTAGGTTGTCTTATACAATTTAATGGTGAATTAACGGCAGCATTAAATGATAATAATGATTTTAATAAAGTTAATTTTGATGATGGAGATAATCATCGTCATTATCATTGTTAATTATTAAAAATAATAAACAGAAAATAACGAGAAAAAGAGAGAGAGAGAGAGAGAGAGTGAGAGAGAGGGGGGAAGAGAGGAAGAGAGACAAAGAACAAAAGCAAAAATCAAAAAAAAAAGATACGATAAAGAAAAGAACGCCAACAAAGAAAAAAAAGAAAAATAGTTTATGTTTGAAAAAAAAAATTGATTTTAATTTTTTTTCTAAGATTTTTTATCTGTTATAAAATTTTTCTGCTGATGCACATGTTATTTATCTTTTTTTTTACGTATGTACTATGTATTTCATTTTTTTTTTAAGTCGTCGTTGTTATCTATATTAAAAAAAAATTTTTTTTTTAATTTTTATTATCTAATATTTTTAAGAATTATATTACAAGTTTTAATTATATTGAAAGGGAAATAAGTTTTTTTTTTTTTAAAAAAATTAGTTAATTACATAGTTATTTTTAATATAATTACAATATAAGAAGCATTTTTTTTTTTTTTTTTTTGTAAAAAAATTATTATTACCGATCAAAAGAGAAAAAAAAAAATAGATAAAAATAAAATTAAACAAAATTTTAAACAAAAAATTGATAATTTATTATATAGTTTTATTATATATTATTAAATAAAATAAATTGTAACTGGTTTATAATATTATTTGTAAATATTTAAAAAAAACAATAAAAATGAAAAAAAATGAATTATGTTATATTTATAACAGTTAAAAACAAACAAATAAATAAATTATAGATTTCCAAATATATTTCTATAATCTCTACTCTCTGCCCAATTCGATTTAAAATCCCATACTCTTAAATTATGATCAGTTGCCAAAAATAAATATCTACAATCACATGTTATACTATATACTGGTGATGATTGATGATGAATTTTACGAAATATTGGAAAATACATTTGTATAAATTTTTCTGGTACACGTATATCATATAAATTTACACGTGCATTATATTTCATACCGCATAATACACCATACAATCCATCATATTCCAAACAATATATTGATGAATCATATGGATCTGTCCATATTAATTCATCTTGATCAGTACGACGATCATATAAACGAAATGTTGTATCAAAATTTGCTGTTAATATTACATTATCATTTTGATGTTTTAAATCATATATTGAAAGTGTATTCGAATTTAAGATTTTCATTTTTCCTCTGAAAAAGAAAAATAGAAAATTATTTTAATTATTTTATTAAACATAATTTTGTATATGTACATATTTTTCTTTTCAATTGATGGAAATTCTTTGAAGTAAACAATGCGTTTGGTAATTGTAAAAATAATTAACTTTTGAATAACGCGCATATTTATATACCAGTACAAGTTCAATAAATCAAATTTACAACTTCAAAAAATTTAATGAATTTCAAATTGTATAAATATAAATACCATCTTGACGTAAGGTTCATAGTTTCAAAACGTGTTGTTGTGATCATATTTTTGACGCTTCAGTTCAACAACTTAGTGAATCGGGAATATTCATGATACACAAACGGAACTAATGTACATTAATTAGTGACATTGTATATGTTTTGTATATAAAACTGGAGCAGAAATTATGTGATTTGATTCGAATAAGATTAAATTCGAATCGAATTTGATTTGGATAATGCCATTCAATGTCTATAATGGTATTTTTTGTTCGAAACTATCTACATACTTTCAAGTTAATTATTTCACTACTGTCATATTACTGCCATATCAAAACACATTTTTTGACATTTTGAAACACCCCCAAATACATTTAATTGAATTTTTATATGTAATAAGGCTAATCATCGTCAACGTATTCATTTTATTTACCATTTGAAAAATTTGTTTTGTAATTTGTAACGTACGATTTATTCAAAGAATTATCAATATCTAAATAAATTTTTATTATTTTTTTTTATGTTATATAAATAATAAATATGTATATTTACGTTTCAATATCAATTTCTCTCAATGCCATTCGATTACTAACATCTGTATATTTTCCTCCAATTATTTTATTTGCATTTGGTAATATATTTAAGCATTTAAAATTTTCATCATATTCTTTACGCAATTCTAAACTAGTTAAACCCAATTCAAGACTTTTATACCATAATTTACATAATTTATCAGTACTTGTTACATAAATATTATCACTAAATTCAACAGACATTAAACATTCATTAACATTATGTAAATTTTCTTCAAATAATAAATCATCTGTATCTATATCATATATAAAACATACACCACATTTTCTACCAGAAAATATTATATTATTATGTTTTTTAAAATCTGTTATATCTGATTTTGTTGGTGTTCCAATCTCTTTGAATATTCTTCTTTCTAATGCATCGTGATTATTGTAATCATCATCAATTTTTGAATAATTTATTTTTCTATTATAATTATAATTTTTAATATTACGATTATTTATGTAGTAATTATCAAATTTTGTACGTTTATGTATTCGTAACATACCACAATGTGTCATATAAAAATATTCATTATCAATATCTATTTTTGATTGATAAAATTTATTATGATTGAAATATATTTTTTCTGTATAACGGCCATTTATCAAATTATTTGATATTTTTATTCTATCTCCATACGATAATACTGATACTGTTCTATAATGATATACATATTATATAAAAAAAAAATTTTTAAATGAAAATTGAATCTAAAACAACAAAAAAATGTCTTTTTCAAATTACCACTTACATACCTTTTACAATTAATTGGATTATTATTATGACCAGATAATAATAAATTTAAACTTTTCGCATAATATATTCGACTATCAATTAAATTACGAAATAATTTGCAAACATCTAATAAATTTTCTAAATCATTTTCTGTACAATATTCAAATATTCTTATTAAAACGTATTCATTTAAATCTAAAATATTAATCATTTTTTATTTTGTTATTTTTTTTATATTTATTTAAAATTATGAACAAAATATATTTTTATATTTCCAATTTCATTATTGGTTTTATTTAATTTTATTTTTATTATTAAACAAAAACAATCGAATATACACATATGACACAACACACCAGGACCAGACAGATGAGTGGATGAGATATAAAAATAACTTTGGTTGATCTTGATATCCAAAATCCAAAGTCAAAACCAGCTGATTCGGTGAAATTTATTTTGTAAAAAATATGAAAATCAAAATCTAAAATAAAACGAATTATTTAAGAATTAACCTATAAATCTCATCTCATATTTGTTATTGTATTGTGATTTGTGGTACTTCTTTGCTGTACTTCTACTTGATGAAATCTCAAATCAGCTTTTTTTTTAGATATATTTAATTATTTATTAAATTTTGATGAAATAAATATAAGATCATATAAACTTTATTATGATTGTATACGTAATCATTAATTTTAAGAA
Organism: Villa cingulata; assembly: GCA_951394055.1. Taxonomy (NCBI): domain Eukaryota; kingdom Metazoa; phylum Arthropoda; class Insecta; order Diptera; family Bombyliidae; genus Villa; species Villa cingulata. The sequence continues at coordinate 4,029,807 of OX596020.1, read as the reverse complement.
GTAAAAGTAACTGACATTTAAGTTTAATCATGTTTAATTAAGTTACACATTTTATTTAGGAGGAAGTGTAGCACAAACCACAAAATTAAGCAGCAATTTAAATTCAAAGTAGCTACTCAGTGATTTGATTTTATCTGCATTTATCAAGCAATCAATAGTGATCAAATTAATTAAGAAAGTAATTTTGTATTGAATAAGAAATGAGTTCGAGAGCTCGTAGCAGACAGGCAAATTCTTTGACCAATGAACAATTACAAGCAATGGGTTGTGTTGGTAAAGATATTCCTCCAGTACCAACAGCACCACCTCCAACATTTCCTCCTCTAATTAATAAACCGGTTACAGTAGATGTATAAAAAAATTAATACATTTCTGATATTACAACATTATTATGAGTAATGAGTACTAAATTTAATTTCAATTTATTTCTTATTTTCTTTATGATAAAAATAAAATCATAAACATATTTAGACGACGGCTGCACAAAATTATCAAATCCTTTGGAAAGAAGATTTTCTAAATCATATGCGAGATTATTTTTTAACTCCAATACCAAAAATGACTGCAGATCAAAGGTATTCGGATCAATATAACGTAAGTTAACATTAGTTATAGAATTCAGTACAAAAAAAAAATGTATAATACCTACTACATAAAAAATAAAATATTTATATTTTTTTACTTTCACAGAAATTATTAGAAAATACTAGAGAAAAATGTAGATCAGAAATACCATGGGATATTATACCATTAGAACTGAAATCTAGTGGAAAACGAAAATTGACTAAAGGATCATCATCTAAAATTAGGAAAAAGACGTCAAGAAGTGATCAAATATTTAATAATCTTGATTCAATAAATGATATAGAAGTTGAAGATGAAGATAATCCAGAAAATAAAAAAAATGCATCTTCAGATTCCGAAAAAGATGAAAATGAGGTATGTGGTCTGATAAATATCTTACAATAATTTGAGGACATCATAAAATTTTCTCTTCATATGTTTTTTTAGGAAATAGAAAATGAAGAAGACGATGAAATGGATGATGAAAATGATTACGGTAACAACTATTTTGATAATGGTGAAGCTTTCAATGAGGAGGATGATAATTTAGATGATGGACCAATTTATTAAAAATATATACAAGTTATATGTATATATGTTAACTGTAATATAAAAATCTTTAACATTTCTCATAAATTAAAAACGAATTTTTATTTGTTAATACAACTATATTTATTTATTCAATATCTCATTCAACATCATGTGCTTAATCAATACTTTTTGGGGGACTGAAATTTAAATGGATTAATCCTGTAGATTTAGCCTGCAAATATTACAGAGAAAATATATAGATATTTTTAAATAAGAATACCTTGTTAAAATAAAATATTCATACCAAACCAATTGCTAAAGCGAACATTCCTATTCCAGTAGCCAAGATTGCATTATATTTTGCTTGCTTTCTGCTATAATGTTCATGCCAATCACCAGCCGGAACTGGTAAATCATTCATAGTTACCTTTCTGTGATGTCCACCATGATATTGTCTAGCAAATAGTCCAGCTGATTAGATTAAAAATAAAAATTATAAAATTAGCATTAATAAAAACACAATATAGAATATAATTTGCTTTTAGTTATGTAATACATCAATATTAAATTCTTACAATTTTTCACTGTTAATGCTCTTTGGAAAATTTGTTTCGCTGACATTTTTGAAGATGGATTATTTAAAATAAGATTTAATGCAATCACGATTACTTGATATTATTGAATAGATATTAAAATTGCAAATTACACCGAAAATATATAAATTTTCGATTTTGCCTGATGATGAGAGTGATTGATGATTCTCGAAATCAAAATCAAGCAAGTCCACAATTTTTTTCGTTTTCTCTCTATCAATTTTGCTTGAAGTTGAAGTTATTTTGACTTTGTGTTATTATTTTGTGGTTTGTGGATCAGTGTAAGCTACTCTGTACAAAAATTTATTACAATAAAATTTACATTTTTAAGGTAGTAGATTTATAAAAAAAAAGTTTGAATTAAGACAGATTTCAATTCAAATAACTTCCAATTTTCTCTTCTATTAAACAGCGTATTGCTCTAGGACTCTAGCACTAGGCTAGGATACTAGCAAAGCAATATAGTTGAAATGAAAATGAAATTATTTAAGGAAAAGATATGTACTCTAAAGGGTGGACCATTTAACGTTTAGAATTTGAATTAGCTATAAAAAAAAAACATTAATATTTTTTCAAAATTATGATTTTATTGTAAACATGAGACATTTTCATTTAAGAATGAAACACTACATCATTCAAATGACTGTGTATTCCGTATTCACAATTCGGCTTCCAAAATGACAACAAAGACCGACAACGATTTCTCAGTTGACAAATTTTATCAAGGAAATTACGCCGGGCCCGGCGTGATTCATTTGTGCAATGTGCACAGTCAAAAATTTTCAAATACTGTTGTTTAGTAAGTGCAAGTAATTGGTGTAATTTTATGTTATTGTTATTGTAAATTGTGAAGTGAAACTTCAAAATTCATTCATTTGTTTGTGGTTATGTACGTTACTCTTACGTTATACGCTTTAGTTTCAGAAAGGTATCTTTTCCAGTGAATACTATAAGAAAAATCACAATTTTGTTTAAAATATATACGGCCTCTTTTCTAAAAAATTAGTTCCTAAAAGGTACCTTTTTTCAGAAGTTGTTTTCAAAAGGTATTCTTTTCCAAATTTCAAACTAACTTTTCTCGTGATATATGCATTTTTTTTGTAAGAGAAAATTTATTTTACGGAATTTCATTTTCAATTTTCCTTACATTACATATTTATGTCAAATTTTAACATTTTACATTTTAATTAAAATTTCAGCAGCATTCTAATTAAAAAAAACTAATTTTCATATTTACAGACGCTACTAATAACAAATAAAACGTTTTTCATGTTTTTCTCAAAACGTATTAACATGGAAAACATACCCTTTTGCTTCTAATAGACACATATAATGAATGAAGAATGAACAAATTTATTTTTGTACAGTACATTACATTACAAGAACTTACAACATTGTAAATTGAAATTACAACAAAAATAAAATTACCTTTGGTTTTGGTGTAGAAAAACTAGAAAACAGAAATGATAAAAAATCATGCATGTGCTTGTGGTTGTGGTGTTCTATTCGTTTTTTCTTCATGTTTATAACTTTATAAGGTTCTTGTTTTATTTTTTGTTATTCTCTTACAATTACAATTGCAATTTGCAAAAATAAGGTTATAAAATTTATTTGCCGTCGTCGTCGAAAGGTTGGTTTGGTTGGTTCTTGATTGATAGTAAACTTAAACTGAGAATTTTGTAAACTGTGTATTTTCTTGAATATATATTTTTTACCAAAGACGACAACTAACTAATAAACGTGTAAACTACATTGTAATTGTAAAATAAAAAGATTTTTAAATGAAAATTGAAAAAAAAAAAAAGTGAATTCATATTTCTCGTTTGTTCATAGAAAATTTAGTTACCTTGAATAATAAAACATCACATACCTTACCTAATGTACACATGTGTGTACGATAGATAGATAGTACAGTACATAAATACATAATATAGTACAGTAGTTTTTTATATGTAATTTTAAAAATTTATTTGCAAATGATCAATTACCTATATTGTAAAAAAGAAAATTACTTAAGAATTGTATATAGCAATGTACACGTTTTACACATATAATTTACACATGTAACAAATTTAAATTAGACGATGAGCGCATTTAAAATTAAAGAAAAGATATAAACTCTGAAAATATTTAACGGAATATTTTTAATTAATTAATTGATTCTAATTGAATTCAAGGCTTTATCATACATCGAGTATTAATCTTTTTTTTTATAGTCTTGCTTCGAGTCTTATATCTAATTTAATAATTATTAATTCTCAATATACTAGATTTCTTTTCAATTCGAATACACAACAGCACGCTACATTTTACAGTCATAATTTTTTAAATAATTTTTAGAAAGTGATAAAGTGTACATAAATTTAATATTGAAAAATTATTATTTTATGTTTTAATTTATTTTAAAACACGTGATGGCATCAAAAGATTTACCAAGTCCTAGTGAAATTGCTTTAATAACACCAAATAATGAAAATGCTCCATCATTATTGGTATCATCAAAAAATCAAAAAAATTCTATTGATAAAAATGGTGCCGCCATACAACAATTGAATGATAATAATGAGAAAGTTAAAATGAAAAAGCAATTAGGTCTATTAGAAGGTGTTGCTATTATATTGGGAATAATATTAGGTTCTGGTATATTTATATCACCGAAAGGTGTTATAAAAGAAGTTGAAGCAGTCGGTACATCACTATTAATATGGGTATTATGTGGTCTATTATCGATGATTGGAGCATTATGTTATGCTGAATTGGGTACATGTATACCAAAATCTGGTGGTGATTATGCATACATTTATGAAGCATTTGGTCCATTACCAGCATTTTTATATCTATGGGATGCAATGATGATATTCGTGTAAGTTACACATTACACATGTGTATCTACATCATGTACACTTAATCAATTTTGTGAACATTCTAATTAACTTACTATTTTCTCATTAATTCATTTGTTTCTTTTATTTATTTATTTAATTTTTTAATTTTTTTTAAGTCCAACAACAAATGCAATTATGGGTCTAACATTTGCCAGTTACGTATTACAACCATTTTTTCCAGATGAATGTAAAATTCCAGAAGGTGCTTTACAATTAATGGCAGCAGCAACAATTTGTAAGTACATACATATAAGTGATAAATATATATTTACATACATATATGTATGTATGTAAGTAAATATTTGTGTATTAGTTTAATTAATTTATTTTTTCTTGAAGGCTTTTTAACATATTTAAATTGTTACGATGTTAAAACAACAACGAAAATGCAAAACGTTATAATGTTTACAAAAGTTGCAGCTTTAGTATTAATTATATTTATTGGAATTGTTTGGATGGCAATGGGTTAGTAAATACTCTATTACACATGTACATAATATGGTGTTTCTTACATAATTATTTATTTTCTTATTAATTTTATTTTATTTTATTTTTAATTACTAGGAAATGTTGAAAATTTTTCAAAACCATTTGAAAATACTGAAACAGATCCTGGAAAATTATCAATAGCATTTTATTCTGGTATATTTTCATATGCTGGATGGAATTATTTAAATTTTATGACTGAAGAATTACAGAATCCATATAAAAATTTACCAAGAGCTATTTATATATCATTACCATTAGTAACGGTAATTTATGTTTTAGCTAATATGTCATATTTAGCTGTACTATCACCAGCACAAATGATTGCATCTGAGGCAATTGCAGTTGTAAGTATTAATAATTATCTGATGTCCCATTAACTTTGAGAAAAAATTTTTAATAATTTTTAATTTTTGTTTTTTTTTTTTTTTTTTTTTTTGTTTTAGACATTTGGTACCAAAGTTTTAGGTATATGGTCATTAATTATACCAATTATGGTTGCAATATCAGCATTCGGTGGTTTAAGTGTACATATAATGACATCATCAAGAATGTGTTTTGTTGGTGCTAGAAATGGTCATATGCCAGCATTATTATCTCATATAAATGTAAATAAATTTACACCAACACCATCTCTTGTATTTTTAGTAAGTTTAATTTATTTGTTTTTAAAAGAAAGAAAAAAAAATTAATTACCAGAGACATACTAATTTTAATAATTTTAATTTAATGTTGTTATTAATGTTTTTGATTTTATTTCCAGTGTCTTTTGTCAATTGTAATGCTTGTGATAAGCGATGTATATGTTCTAATAACATATAGTAGTATTGTGGAATCATTCTTTATAATGCTCTCTGTTTCTGGTGTATTATATTTTAGATATAAACAACCAAATATGGAAAGGCCAATTAAAGTAAATTTCTTTTTCAATTTTATTTAGTTAATAATTTTTCCATTTGTCTTTTAAAAATAATTTTTTTTTTTTTATTTTTGTAATAGGTACCAATATGGATACCAATAATTTTTGTTATAATTTGCGCATTTTTAATTATCGTACCATGTTATGTAGCACCATATGAAGTCCTTATGGGTGTATTAATAACAATTATAGGTATACCATTTTATTTTATTGTTGTCGTATGGAAAAATAAACCAATTTGGTTACAGGATTATATAGGTAAAAAAAAAAATGATGATAAAAAAATTTCATCATTTCTTTAGAATCACATTTATTTATTTATCTCTTTTTTTTCTTATCTTTTTTTTTTTTTGTTTTTAATTATAGAATCAGTAACACACATATGCCAAAAAATTTTTGTATCAGCTAAAGAAGAAAAAGACTGAAATCATTAATAAAATTACATCAAAATCAAATATATAAATTAAATTAAAAAATAAAATATATAAAGTGAACTTTCAAGAGTTTTCTCAGGTGGTGCTTGAGTACTATACAAAAAAAAAAAAAAAAAAAAATTAACATTTAAATTTCGAATTTAACACATCACATTATTTAATTCTCACATTTTCAATTTATACATACTAGGTATTTACTAGTTTTTTTTTTCTTTTATACAAAATATGATAGTTTCTTTTATTTCCTTTTTCCTATACAATGTATGTATTTTGTTTTTTTTTTTTTCAAGTACATAGTATTTTTGAATTGGTATTTGAATGTAATAATAAATTATTGTAGATTTAAGAAAATAATTTATTTAGAAAATTTATTGTAACTTATTTATAACATTACATGACGTGTATACAAATTATTATTATTATTTTTCATTAATTTTATAATAATTCATTTAAAACTGATTTTCTCATTTTTACACTTTTCTCTTTTCTATATACAAATGTTGTACTCTAATATACTTATTTTAATTTTTCCGTACTAGATTTCTAATACACTTTTTTCTATACATTTTTTTATGTAAATAAATAAAAATTATACAATTTTCGTTTTTGCATGGTATAAACTATAGAATGTACTTATAGAAAAAACCAAAAAAAAAAAACATTTTTGTCACAATTTTTCTCTTTTAAAATTCGTATAATTATGTTAGCATTAATTTTTATTATTTTCAAAATTATACAAACAGCAAAAATACAAAGTATATACATACATAAATATATATGCATACAGTAGACGAAATGAATATAAAGGCGTTAAAATTATGGGCGACAATATTGGCCTTCATATTCATTTCGTCCACTGTATGTACAATATGTACGTTTGTACCACGTATATGAATAAAAACTATTGTGTGCTATGTAAAGATCATATTTTTATGATAAAAATAAAATAAAATAAAAAAAAAAAATTACAAAATTATAAAGCTAAGAAAAATTAAAACATTTTTCCAAATATTATTACCAAAAAAATGTTTGTGTTTTCAATTTTCATTTTTTATTTATTTATTTTTTCTTTAGGCATAAATATGGTGTTTTTATGTTTTTCTTCTCATATTTTTAACACATATGTAATATATTAGTCAAATACAATTAGTTAAATCTCAAAATTAAATTCATGTACTTACAATAGTTAGGATTTTAAATACATTATTGCAGTAAAATCATTTCTAAATGGATCAATTCTTCTGATCATCGTCGAGAATCAAAATCAAACAGGTATGTACTATGTACTCATAAAAATATTTTTATAATTTTATTTTTCTTTAAATCATGAAATCTTCAATTTATACATAAATGTATTTTTAAATTAAAAAAAAAAAAAAAATTCAAATACTCAATTAAAAAAAATAATTATATTTCTGTTCAATAATAAATAATAACTACATAATCCATTTACAATTAATTGATCAGAAAATTTAAAATAAATTCGTATATGTGTGTATAATGTATGTACATATTTGTCTGTACATTTGTACATATGTATAATTTATGTACATTTTAGTTTGAATTCATTTCAAATGATGATGATGATGATGATGATGATTTGCTGATTCGACGACCACTGGATGAATTTTTTGATTTTGGTGGAACATAATAAATATTTCTGCCATTTTTGACATTTAATTCTTGTACATTACGATAATTGCCACTTATTGTTTCACCATTTGGCCTTTTTAATTTTCTAAATATTTTTAACTGAAATCGAATATAAAAATACATATATTAATTAATATTATATTTGAAATTTAATTTAAAAAAATTTTTTTTTTTCATATTTTTTCAACATTTTTCAACTTTCAAAGTTGGATTGAAAGTTTTGTTTCGTCAACTTGAGCTTGAGATCAAATTGTGGAAAAATTGATTATCAATTAAATAGCTAAATAAACGATTGATATTTTTATATCAGATAATTTTAATGAACATTCGACATTCATGAAGACTTCCAACTTTGAAAATAATCAAAATTTAATTAAAACAAAAAATAATTATTTACTTGTTCCTCATTAACACCTGGCTTATGATTTGGGAAAATTAACCATGTAACTACTTCGGAACATGGAGGTGTTGTTAAAGAACCTAAATATAAAAACAAAAAAATGTGTAATATTGGTAATATAATGTAATGTATACGTTACTAAATAAATTACTTACCATTGTATAAATAATATGTTTTTAGATCAACGGAACTAAATAAAGATCCCATCGAAAATTCTGGTGATTTTATAATTTGTTCATTTCCAGTATTGGTTACATTATTAACATATTTAATGATATGTGTTAAAGATTTATAATTTAAAAATGATAACTATGCAAGAAAAAAAAAACATGATTAAAGTAGAAATAAAATAAAAATAAAAATACATATTTAAAAACTTTTAAATTTTTATTGATGGACACTTTCATAAATTCAAGCTTACTAGTACTATCTTGCACGCGCAAATAATATGTAAAGTATGAAGCTTTAAATTTATTCCCTGGCAAAATTACCTTCATTAATGAAGTAAATTTTTCATTTTATTTATTTTTTTTTTCAAATTGAATAAAAAATAAGTGTTGTCACTATACTTTTTATTCATTTTATTTTCTATTTTCTATTTTACATTCAAGTGTGTATAAAAAATCAAAATTAAATATCAAAATATCGAAACAAAATAACAAAAAAAAAATATAAACTTATTATTTTTGTATGATTTTCAGTGCAAATATTATGTAAGTAGTTGAAAATACTTGCAGAATATATTCAATATTTTCTTGTAAGCTTCGTTTTTGTTTTTAACTTCTCTATTTGTAACTTGAATTCGTAAAAGTATCCTATTATTTGATAAAATAATAATATTAAATCAAATTATAAAAAATAAATTTTTTTCAAAAAATTATTTATACCTACTTTATATAAAATTCCGATAACGACAAGTCCATCTTTATGTTGTAAAGATTCATCAAATGATTTATGATAATTAACATTTGTATGTACCATATGTAATTCGAGCGGATAACGTTTACCATTTATAATATGTTCAGAACCAACATCATTTGTATGACCCCAATGAAAATGAAAACTATGTAATTCATATATACCAGGTAATTTTGATCCGGTAATTGTTGGTCGTTTACCAATTTTTGGTAAATTAAATGTAACTACATATATACATATGTGTAAAATGTAAAATGTAAAAAAATATATATATATAATATATGTATATATATACTCGTATATGAAAACATTAAAAATTTATATACATTATTATATAAAAAAAAAAAAAATTTATTCCACATTATTTTCATAATAAATTACCTGTATGTCCATTATTTTTTATAGATAATGGTCCGGGTAAATTGCTACGATAATTCAACCATTTTAGTTTTGGTGAATTTTTTATTTTAATTATCTACAAAAAATTCAAAAAAAAAAAAAAGAGAAAAAAAATATATACTACATTCGATCTTAATTTGTAATGTTTTAATTGTTTTAATTATTAATTTTTGTTTATTTTTAAATACAATCGATTCAAATTTTACATTATTTTTATTAATTGATATCGGTGATTGATTTTTTCCATTACTACATGTATTATTTATTCTACGCCAAAGTTTTTGATCTTCCAATGTGTAACCGAAACTATTCTCTCCAATACATGAATCTAAATTATGTAAAAATTATATAACATATAAATTTAATTAATAAATTATTAATGAGTATGATTGTGATTTTAAGAAAATTCTTGAAAATTTATTATTATGTATTAAATTATTATGAGAAAAATTGAAGGAAATACATATTTTTCATTCTTTTGAATTTGATATGAAAAAAACAATTAAATTAAACATTTATCAATATAAAATTAATGTTTAAATAATAATGTGAACAATAATAATAATTAATATTTGTTATTTTTATACAAAATACAGCATTGATTACACGTTAGTATTATTATGTTCATTTAAAACCAGTTTAAAAAATAAATCTAAAAAATATTTAAAATTGCCTAAAAAATACTCAGAAAATATAAAAAAAATGTACATATTTTAATCATTGGTGTCTTTTTTTTACGGATATAGTAAAATTAATTATATATTTATCAGAAAAAATTATTAACTGTTTAGCATTTAGTAATTACTCGGTATATTAAATACCTACATATATTATGATGGTAATTTAAAATTAATTGTGTGGAAAATATATATATATTTTTTTTCAAATTTTCTTCTTCGTTTTTGTTAAATTTAAAATTTTTATTTTTTTAAAATTAAATTTAAATGTGTATGTACATACATATTTGCATATTACATATATGCATACATTAAGGCATTAAGCACAATTTAGATAGATGCAGTCATATTTTTGTGAATAAAAAAAATTTAATTAAAAACAATATACTATTTTAAGATATAATTTCGTTTTTTTTTTTTTTTGTAACCTTAAATTTAAAGGATTTTTTAAAATTTTTTGAACATATTTTGTACAATTTGGATGGACGTACATTATTATTATTATTATTATTAATAATTGAATTTGTTCTTAATCAAATTAACAGTGATTGATTGTAATTAACGTTAAACCGTATGCATAAATGTGTAAATGCAAAATAGAAAAAATTTTAAAAACAATCAATCCCACGATTAGGGAGGAAACATAAATTTTATTATACAAACAGATAAGATCTAAATATATTTGTATTGATTTCCTTAAAAAAAAATTACACAAAATGTACAAAGTAAAATTTTAATTGATGTAATACGCATGTTAGCTTAGTTTCAGTTTCCATTATTCGGTCATGAATATTTCCATTTTAGTATTACATAATACCAAATGCATTTATACATTAAAATTTAAAAATATGTGTGTTTATGGTATGTCTACAAATTTTCGTTTCGAATTACAGTTCACACTGAGATGAAATATGAGATATTGAGCTTAACATTAATACCGAACCGATCGACATCGAAGATATATTTTGATGAAATTAAATGATTGACGAAATTTGGACAGCTATCGAATATCTTTTGTGTATCGTTCTGCTATACGAAATTGTGTGTAACAGATTGTCCAACTAATAAAATATGAAATAAAATTAAATGAATATGACTGATATTGAACTGAATTGTATGAATACAAATTACTAAGAACTGATGAACTGTGGTAACTGACCGAACAATAAATTGGAACTGAACTGAAATTTGAATCTGAAACTGAAAATTACATGTATGGTGAATTAATCTTATAAGTCGAACTTGGAGTATGTATTTTTAGATTTATTTTAGAAATAAATCAGTTAATCAGTCTAATTCCTTTCCTATCGTGTAATTGAGTTTGTTTCTCTACAACAACGATTTATGTTATATACGTTATACTTTAGGTGCAATTGCATCATAGAAAATTAGTTAGCAGAAATAATCACTTCTGTGATCACTGATTAGGCTCTAACCCTCTAACTTTTTGATATTAGATTTTTTTTTTTATTAATTTGAAGCTAAACGATCGTATAATTTTACCGGATTTGAATATGGAGTCATCAGTAACTCCATATAGCTCCATATTAATAACTTGCTGGCTATTCGATTTTTGTTATATATGAAGTGAAACATCTATAACTTTTATTTGTGTTTGTATATAGCATCTACCTCATCTAAAGCTAATTTTTTCAACTATTTTTATTTATGTATTTAAGAAAAAAAAAAGAACAAAAAAACAACATCAATTTTATTACTTACCAACTAATAAAATTAATAAAATTAAATTCGTCAATAATGAATAAAAATTAAATAATTTATTTATATTATTTTTAATAATATTGTATCTTTTGCATTTATTTATCATTTTATCTATATTATGTTTTATTTTTATAATCTACATATACTATAATAATTAGTATTAGAGTATAATAAAATTTCATAAAATTCAAAATGAAAAGAAATCACACAATATTATTAGCAAAAATTTTATATTTATTTATTTTTGCATAAAATTTAGTTTATTTAATTCACAATTTATTTTTTTTTCTATACATTAACATTGCATATGTTATAATAATGTGTTTTCTTTTATTTTTTTCTTTTTTCTAACATATGATATTATTTTATATACATTTATAAAATTTATCATACGAATAGTATTCATTAATTTTACCACAAATTATTTTATTGTTATTTTTATTATTTACACTCGTAAAATACATTTGAAATGAAAAGCAAAAAAATTTTTTTTTCTTCAATAAATTTGTCTATAAACAGAGGTATTTATATACTCTATCACATTTCTATTATCTTATTATATTCAAATTTTTTATGATTCACGATTTTTTGTGCATGCTAGTATAAATATGTAACTGATATTATTCATTTTTAAAATTGCACAAACACTCATAATACGAGTATAGTAATTCATAAAATAATTTTATTTTATATTTTTCATGTATTTTATTTATTTGCTATCACTTATTTACCGTTATCTATTTTTATTTTATTTAATTTTTGTTTTTGTTGTTGGATAATATATTTTTTATTTTTAAAATTTTCACTTTTTACGTGTTGTATATAAAAACTAAAAATATATGTAAGTATGTATGTAGATTTATGTATTTACATACATTATTTTTATATTTTATGTATTCAAATATTATTTATAATTATGATTTTTGTTGAAAATGAAAATTAAAAAGAAATGAAAAAAAAAAAATGATATTTATTTGAACATCTACATATAGTATACCTAACATGCATACATGATATCATTACATATCAGTTTGTTAATTCTTCAATAATTCAATTATTATGTTAACACAAAACGAAAATAACAATTAAAGTAAATTAAAAGAAAAATGTATAAATGTAATACAAAATTTTTTTATGCTTTTAAAAATTCTTTTTTAATATTTATATAATAGCTATTTTATATATAGTTTTTTTTTTTTTACTTTTATATTTTATTGTTGTACAGTAGGTATAGTTGTTGTTTTGTTTTATTTATTTATTTTATTTATTTTTATTTACGTTTTTTTTTTTTTTTTTATTCTGGTAGTTAAAAATTTAAATAATTTAATTATGTATTTTATTATCGGTTGCAATTAATGTAATGTAAATGTACCAATGATGTATGTATAATGTGTTATACATGCATAAATGTACACATAAATAATAAATGTAACTAGTACACATAGTTTTATTATTTTTTGATTAGAAAATAATTAAAAAAAAAAAACAAATTTCAAATATTCATGAATATATACGTAAAAAAATAAATAAATTCGTTTTTATTTTTGATTTTTAAACTTTTTATTATGTGAAGTATATACATACATATAAATGTGTATAGATAGTAGTAGTAATTTATTTTTCAAATTTTTACTACACAAAAATTCATTGAGACGAAAATAAAAGAAATTTTTTTTTTTTTTTTTTTTTTAATAAAAATGGAAAAAAAAAATCTAAAATAAAAATGCAATAATTGCCAATCGAAGTCATTGAAAATATACATATGTATATGTACTTGTATTTATATTACATATAGTAAATACACATTACATACATAAATATATAAGCACTGTTGTGTAAATTCAAAGGTCAATTATTTTAATATATTACTTTAAACAGAATAGCATTAAATTTTTGTTGATAATAAAAAAAAAAAAACTAATAAAATTGTTCAAATTTTTGATTATAATTTTGTTTTTTATTATTCTTTTTTATGAAAAGCGTTAAATTTTTATTTAATTGCAAAAAAAAAGTAAAAAATAAAACTACAACACAAAAAAAAATTATATCAATATCAATGAAATTAGAGTTTTTTTTTTTTTTTTTTTTAATGAATGATATATTTGATTAAAAATTCAATTACTCATATCTATGTATTTTCAGGAGCATATATGTACAAACATCAATAAATATCTAATATTACATATACGACCATACGAATACACAAAAATGTATATAACCCGCATATGATATGTATGGATAAATAAATTATATAAAAAAAAAGATTATTTTAAAATTAAACTTTAATACTCGTATGTACTTTATATACAAATGCAATTATACAGTAATAAAGACTTATATATATTCATGATCGTTGTAATATGTACATATACTGTATATGTGATTATACGATATAAGGAAATTTGAAACGTTTCCTCTCTCTATAATTAAAATTACAATATAATAATAATAAAATTAATACAAACAATAAATTTTAATGTCTTCCTAGAATTTTTTTTTTTTAATTTTCATTATCAACGGTGCAAGCAAATTATATATGACTACTACACATAATACATACTTATGTATGTAAATCAAAATGTTTATTTATATAAAATACCATATCACTTTATAAATGTATTTATTTATTTATATTTTGATTTTAATTTTTATAATTATTCAATTTTTATAAATAATATATTACAGGATGGATCCATGAAATCACTACCGAAAAATGAGTAATATTTTCATTATTTTACAAACATTTAATAGTATTTAATAAGTTTAATAAATATATTCATTATATTTTGTAAACGAAGGGAATAATTTTATTAAAAAAAAAAAAAACAAAAGAAAAATGTACATTGCACACATGCTCTACGTATAAGTATCATATATACATTATGAAATGTATAATAAATAAACACAGATCATCACTTCAAAGTACTATATAATACATAATACAATAACAAATATGTAACAAATTAATTATAATCACAATAGTACACTTATAATAATTTTTAATAACACTACCATCTATCGATCCTTTATTATTAAACAATTTTGAAAGAGAAAAACATCGATCGATGCTATTTGAAATTATTCAATTTTCAAATAATAAAAATTTCAATTTAAGATTTGTTTTTTTGAAAATTTTTTCATCTAAAATATTTGAATAATTTCACAAAAAAAAAAAAAAACAAAAAAAAAAACCTTTTTTCGGTTTTTACTATGTTCAATGATTTTTTCCAAAAATATAAATTAAAACATGGATTAAAATAAATAATAATAAAAAAAGAAATTTAATTAAATATAAGATCGTTGTTTTTTTTTTTCTTTGCTCTTATTCAAATTTCAAAATAAATACAATCATATTTTTATTGCTAACGTCAACAACATATAAATACAAATAATTTTATTATAATAATAATATCTACATATACATATACATATATACATTTAAATGTATTAAATATCAAACTAAATATAATCAATCGGCCATGCATAAATACTTACGTTATGTACCAATTTTAATTACATTATTTAACAAACAATACAATGTGATATAGTATACCGCCGTATCTAATTAATAACTTTTGATTTGAAGAATATAACAATAATAATAAGAAGAAGATAAATATACATCATGTGTATATATGTACATATATATAATAATATTGCATTTTGTTATCTAAAAAAAAAAAAAAAAATTTTAAAAATATGAAAATGAAATATTTTTGGGAATAATTTTAATTTTTTTTTTTCATTTATTTATGTTTTCAACATTTTTTTTTTAAATAAAATTTTAATGTTTTTGTATGTAAATATGTTGTATACATATTCTTCATGATAATTATGCATAAATACATACATATATGTAATGTATGTACACTATATATTTACACACATATTGTAAAAATATTTTCATATAGTCAATGACTTTTTTTTTTCATATTTTTCATCATTTTTTTTTTCTATATTTTATTGATGGTCATTAAATAATTATCAGAAAATTATATGGCAAAAAAAAAAGCTTCCAAAATGAACCATAAACAAATAGATGAAGTGAGTTTAATGATAGTGATTTGTACCTGCTGGCTGACTAGCATTGCAATACTAAGAGCACGAATTTTTATTTTTGAAAAAAAAAAAAAAAATTCTTCAGGTTCGTTTTTAAGTGATTGATACGCTATTCTACTATTCTAGTTTGGTTTGGTTTGTAGTACTAGATCTAGCTAGATACTTATATGTCTACCTCTAGAAAATCAACAGCTCACCATTCACACACATCGTTCTATGCGCGTATTTTCATTATTAAGAAAAATTGATTTCCTCTCTTACTCTACACCTCTACCTCTACCTACACACTTGCTTTACACTCCTCATTCTCATCTTCTACATTCTGCATCTGCATATGCATGCAATATGAACGATAGTGGGTGGAGGTGTTAGCCTTAGCATTTTAACAAGCTGACTAAGTGATGTGCTTGTTATTTTTTCTTCGCTCGCTACGTTTGTTGTAGTACCTCTCTACCTCTACCGACCTGTACTCTACGCACTATAGTAGCTAGTAGCATTGTGTTAGGTTAGTAGTTCTAGTTAGTATTAGTACATGATGATAATGCCCTGTATTTTTTTTTATAATACAGATTGTTACTTTAATACCAATAGAGGATAGGTCTGTCTCTGTAGTTCGCAAGCGCAATTCAAAATAAATTGTACTGGTGGATATATGATAGCCATAGCATATTAACAACAAATCTAGAAATCATTTTAATGAAAGTCTTGGCTCGATTCGGTCTATGATTAAATGAAGATTATTGATGATTTGATGATGATGATGATGATAATGAAATATATATAACAATTAATAAAAAATAAAAACACATTAAACATTTTTTTTTTTTCAAATTAAATTTATTTTATTGTTACTAAGAAAAAAGTAATATAAAAAATTGTATAAGAATATTACATTGGAATGAACATGAACATTAATTTCATTCTTAATAAAAGAAATGAACTAAATTAAAATATATTATTTTTTTTTTATAAATCTAATTGATAAAGTATATAAATACATGGATATTATGATATAATATTTAATTATTAAAAGAAAATTAACAATAATTGACAAGAAATCTGATGTAAAATCTAATTATACTGTAAAATAATATGGTATTCAATTAATTGAAATTAATATACATATAAATTCGATGAGTTGACATCGTAAATAGTTTTTTTTTCGTTGGAACACTTTTGTAGAGTTAGATCTAAATTAAATAGAAAATAAAAATGATAATAAAATTAAAAAAGAAAATTTATGTATACATTATAATATGTATGTACATACATATTTGTTTATATAGGTTTTATTTAACATATTAATATATACATACCTTTCTTTTTCTTTTTAATTTCTATTAATTTTTGTTTTTTTCTTTTTTCATTTTAGAATATTTCAGTTGCAGTTTTTTTTTTTCATCTGTGATCTAGTAACTCGTTGACATCCTGTATCGTTTGGTACATTAATAATATGATTTCCAAGTGATTCGAGTTCTTTGATTCTTCGTTTTCGTGCTTTCTTTGCGATCTTGTTAACAGGAGAAATCGAATTATTGTTGTTAACTGATGTAGTATTTGATTGAACATTATCAATATCAGTATCGGTATGGACAGCAACAGCAATAGAAGTTCTAGCGGAATTAGATGAAGACGGTTCAAACGGTTCAGACAATGTTATTTTAGGTATTAAAATATCCTTCTTTTTAATGTTATTGTTATCATTAGTATTTTTATTTTGATTATAGTGGTTTTTTCGAAATTCAGATACGTTGGGTAAACAAATATTTTTATTCTGTTGATTAGAAATTTTTATTGGAGTCGATTGATATAAATTGTGTTGATTAATTTTACTGATAGGTAAATGCGAAAAATTTTCAAAATTTTGATTATTTTCATTCATAATTTTAGCATGATTTTCTTTATTTTTTTGAATATTTTCATCAATAATTTTCAATGGAGTATTATTATTAGATGAAATTTTAACTGGAAACTGTTTATTATTTGAATTAAAAATTTTCACGGGAAACTTTAGATTTTGTTCAAAACTGGTCATGTCGAAAATGTCTGTGTCATCAGATTCATATTTATCAATTACTTGATATGGTATCATCACTACCACTGTTTTTGAACGTTCAAAAATGTTTTCATCGATAATTTGCGATGGAGCCTTTTCAATTGATTTAAATGATTTTGATGATTTTTGTGAATTTTCAAAAATGTTTTCATCGATAGCAGACGGTGAATTTAAATTACTATCGTTATTATTGAAGGATAATGAATTATTGGTTGATGATGATTTTTTTTCGATTGTTCGTGGTAGAATACATACACGTTTATTGTGAATCTTTAAAAATTTTGGATTAATGAATACTTTCTTACATTTTTCGCATCTTGTTTTACCATTTTTAACATTAACATCATCATCATCATCATCATCATCATCATCACTAAAAGTATTTGATATTTTAGAAGTAACTAAAGAATTATTTTTGTTATTTACAGATTGATATGGCGTTAATGATTGTACATTTTCTGTTAATTTTGTCATCGTATTTCTGTTTTCAAAATTTTTTGAACAAATTTTTTGTATTTTTGAATTTATGTTCATTTCTGTTTCTGGTAGCATTTGATCTTGTTTAGATATTTCATTTGTAACTACGGAATTATATGATGATACTGATGAATTTAATGACATATATTCAGTGGTATTCATATTATTTGTTCGATCAATATTCGTAGCGGTTGAATTTTTATCATGATCTGTTTCAAAAATTGGTGCTTGTAGTATATAGTTTAAATATTTTTCAATATTATAATCAATATTATCAGATGTGATCACATCAATTGGCAGTTTTTCGTTAGAATTTTTCATTTCATTATTATCGAAATTTTTCTTATTACCACCAATAGTATAATTTATAATAGATTTTTCTTTATTTTTTCTACCGCCAGTTATTGTAGTATTGGTATTTGAATTTTTATTATTTCGCATTGGTGATGATAATTTCAGTATTGATGGTAATTTATTCTTGAATTGTGCACTAGTTTCAGCATCAACAATTTTCCTAGAATTTGTTTTTAATTTATTTTTCTTTGAGAATGATACTGAAATCGAATTATCAATTGTATTTGAACTTGAATCATTCAATAAATTTTTATTATTTTCTTGATTCGTATTATCATTTATTTCAATTTTTTTCGATTTAACCGTTGTATCTTTTAATTTATAATCTAATTTCGTTTTCAATGGATTACATCTGATTATCTTATAATCATGTATATTTACTATTGTTTTAGCATTATTTATCTTAAAATTTGTATCAGTCGTCTTCAAATGGTTTGAAGAAGATTCGTTTGTTCTTGGAACAAGTACATCAGTTTCATTAAAATCTTCTACAAATATTTGATTACATATGTTATTATTATCTTCAGTTGAATTCAAATTTTCTGCATTTGCATTCACCGTTTCCAATGTGGCTGGTGATTCCAGTTCAATTTTTTGTTGCTCTTGTTGTGATTGTTGTATCTGATTTTGTTGCATTTGCTGTTGTTGTATACTTGATGTTTGCATTTCAATTAAATTATTATCCTCATAATTATTAGGCATGATATATTCTACATGATCATTTTGAATTTGTATATTTTGCAAATTATCATCAATATTATTATTTGTTGAATATTCATTGTAATTGTTATCAAATTGTTCTAAATTATTTTCATCATAACTTAGATTCGAATTTTCGATAATTTCTTCATGATCTATTATCATATCTAATACATTCTGATCTATCGTATTGATATTTTCATTAATATTATTTTCTTCTTCATGAAATCCAACATCACTTCTATCTGTTAAATAATTATTATTTTTATAATTTTCTTGTGATTGATCAATATTAAATTCATCTGTCTTAATATCATCATTCTCTAATTCATTTTCAGTATTATGAATTGAGTCTAATAAAGACAATAATGTTTCAATTTCATCATCATTTCGAATTGGCTGTAAAATATCAGGATCAACAGGCGTTTCTTGACTTCTTATATAAGCATTGAAATATTCAATATTTTCATATTTTTCTTCATTTATAAAGCTTGATAGTTCACAATACGGTAAAGATTCTTTTGTTTTAGTAAATAAATCAAGAAAAATATTTTCTTCTTCTATCTCATTTTGATATGGTGCAATTACTTTCGATGTCGAAGGTCGATGGATGTCGATAGTTTCCAAATATTTACGAAACGGTTCAGAGAAACTTCTATGGATATAATAGAAATATGTATATTTGAAAATACATATGTACATACATATATTATATTTCTTTTACATAAAATATAACAGTATAACGACTATAATATAACATAACAGATATTTTATCATATATTAAAAATTACTCTTAGCTTCTAGGTCAGAATCAGAACTTACAAATTTTTAAAAAGCATAAAGATAATTTAATTGAGAATATGTTGGAATATGTCTGGGTTCGATCAGTGTTTAAGCGCAAAGCGGTTAATGGTTAAGTAGGTTGAGTGCTGATGCTGAACTTGAATTACAAAAAACAAAATGAGCTTATAAGAGCTCAATCAGCTCAATCTACACTGATCTACACTCTGTGGCGTGGCGCTCAAATCGGGTTATTCAAGTTAATTTAAGCCCATCGAGTTTAATTTAAGTGCTTCATATTATATTGGAGTAAAAATCAGTTAAAAATGAAAAAAATTTATCTTTAACTTTAGAATATCTCATCCAGTAATATGCAATCAAAATCAATGATCATATAAATAATGCAAAATTTTTTTTTATATTATGTATTAGAAAAAATTTATTTCGCATTAGGAAATGTTACTGTAATTTTTACATGCTGTTAGCAATAAACAAAGTAAACTAGAAGAAATTAATTCCTGATACCTGGTAGTATTGAGATTAGTATGTACCTAATTTAATATCAGTAGGTGAAGGAATTTTATTTTTTTTAAAAAAATATTCTAAGGTTTTTTTTTTTACAAAGAAAAAATCTTTTTTTTAAATAAATATTATTTATATGTAGGTATATATGCATACATGCATTATATATATGTATATTTTTTAAAAATAATATTTTAATATATTTAAGATTAATTAAAAATTTCTTATTATACATACTGAGAGTAGGAAATTTCGGTTTTAATACAATTTTCAATAAAAGATCCATCGATATCCTCCATGTTGAAATGATTTTTTTTTTCAGTTTATCTCTTATTAAAATTCTATATATGTAGCTATGTACGTAGATATTATTTGAAATTATAATTTTTTTTCCTTTTTTTAAATAAATTGTAAATATTTTTAAACTATTAATTTTATGCAATTAAATAAATTTTATGCAATCAAAAAAATATATTTTAGACGTCTAGTTCTAATCTTGTTGAAAATCAATATTTCAGTCGTCCTTCCTAAGAAGACAAAAGAATAGTAGTGAAAAAAGATAGTTCTTATTTTTTCCAGATGTAGATACAACACATAAGTGATGAAGTTTTCGTAGGGGTGTTACTAAAATTTTTTTTATATATGTGTGCGGATGTATCAATATAATCAAATTTTTTACTAACAGATTGTGTAAAAATACTACTTGAAAAGGTTTAAAGATGATAATGTGATTTAAATTCAAATTTATTTAACTAATTTGATTTGATATGTAGCTATATTTTTTTCAAATTTTAAGCAACGTTTAATAATTTTCTTTTTTTACACAGAATTTGTTTTTTTTTTTAAATTTTAAATCGTATTGTATTTTAGTTTTAGTAGCTTATAGCTTTAGTATGTCAATTTAACGGTCGCGGAAAAAGCGAGATAAATAAAATTTTCGCACGACTATCCAATTAGGTATGTTCGATCATGAAAACTTTCCAATTTTCCATTTCAATTTTTCTTTTTGTTTAAATGGGAAAGGAAAACCTTTAAAAATGAAAAGCACAAATTCCAAATTTTCAACAATTTTCATTATTTATTAGTAATAAGATGGAACATATAATACAGAATCCACATTATAATGGAATGAAATTTCTTTTAAGAAGACTAAATTATTAACAAAACACTGAAATTTTTCATTTTTAAATTAGGTAACACAATTATATCTCCCTGCATTTTTAACCACGAGGAGCCCCTACTAAATCTTCTGGATTGAACATACCCTGCGAATGAAAACAAAAAAAAAATGAACAAAAGTTAATTTATTTATGTATAGGTATAGTTTGGAATTGAATAAAAAAAAAATTTCTTTATTTTTCAGAATTACTCTTGCTCTCCTTAGTATTGAATCCTTTGATGGATCATATGGATGATCTTTTGATGGTATCTCTAAAACAGCTGGTATAGGTGATGTATGTGCATCAATTACATGACGAATTAATTCTGCATAATTTTGATTTATTAAAATTATATCGATATCATCGCGTTTCAAGAAACGTTTAAAGCATTCTTCAATTTCACTAACTGCTGTATCTAATATTCATTTTCAAAGAATATAATTAGTTACACATACAGTATTTAAATTTAAATGAAAAATTACTTTTATCTACCACCATAAAATTAGGATGACGATTTTTGTTTATTTCACCAACACCACCAAGAAGAAATCCAACGCAAGTATCCTAAAATGAAAATTCTTAGTAAATAAATTAAGTAAAAAATTAATTTAAATATTTAACCTCATCACCAATAACTGAAATCAGTTTTCCTTTCATTGCTGAATGTAATGCCATTTTAAAGAATTTTAAGTGTTTTTATTCTAAAATATTAAAAAATTTCTATAAATTTTGAAAACTTGTTAGAAGTCAGATGACTATTGACTAGTGCTTCGGTTATTGGTTTGGTTGAATGTTGAATGGTTTTGCTTGTGAAAAGAAAGAAAATATATTTCGGGAGGGGTTGGGGAAGAAATATGTATGTTGGAGAAATAACTAATGAAATGAAAGAAAAAGAAGTCAAGTTGAGTGAAGAAAGTCTACATACATTTCATGACGTTTGGAAATTAATTCTCATGGGACAGTGTTAACGTTTTACTAAAAATTGGATCACGAATATTTCATTTCAAAAATTATTCAATAAATATAAACAAAAAATGTATTAACTTTTTACAGTAAGTCGGTCAATTTGAAAATACAGAATTTGCATGAATAATAAAAACTAAAAATTTAGCATTCCGTATTTGAACTAAAGAAATAATAATTTAATAATTGAATGGAATGTCCATGAAAATTGGAATATGTGAATAGAAAATGATTGAGATGATGAATATGTGGTGCAGTGGTATTGGTACAAAAATAAATTTGGCATTTGTTACAATGAACAAATGAATTGTAATTGACAGCAAAAATTTCTAACCTCATACGTAACAATAGTAAACAAAAACGTATTTAACTTAAAACTTAAATAAATTAAAATATTTTGGAGTTATAAAATTATACTTGACTTGTGAAAGATAACAAATATTCTAGTCGCAAGAAGGATTAAACAAATAAACAATTAAAATGAATCCGTTAACGTAAGTATTTAAAGTTAATTTATTTGTAAATGAAAATTGTTATCCGTTGTTAAAATGATTTATTTTAAAAACGTTTATTCACAGAAATATGAAAAATGTTTTAAAATTATCTGATAATGAGTTAAAACGTGAAAGTAAAACATCATGGCATGATATGTATAAAGATAGTGCATGGATATTTGTTGGAGGTTTACCGTATGATTTGACTGAGGGCGATATAATATCTGTATTTTCACAGTACGGAGAAATAGTAAACATAAATTTGATACGTGATAAAATAACCGGTAAACAGAAGGGTTACTGTTTTATTTGCTATGAAGATCAACGTTCAACGATTTTATCTGTAGATAATTTGAATGGAATTAAAGTAAGCAAATAGATATTTATATTTGTGTAACGATATTATATCCAATATTTATGAATTTATCTGTATCGTTTTTTTTTACAGATTTTAGGAAGAACATTACGTGTCGATCATGTGGCCGATTATAAAGTACCAAAAGAAAATGATAAAACTGATGAAGAAACAAAAAAATTATATTTGGAAGGATGTGCACCAAAACCACAAATACCGACAGAAAATATCAAAAAAGAAATTGTGAAACCGACTGGAACACATGAAGGTGATATTCGTTTACCACCACGATTACCAATTGATCGAATAAAAGCTGAATCACAAAATATTAAAAAAGAGGAAGCTATTAAAAACGAGCAAAATATTAAAAAAGAGGAAGATATTAAAAAGGAGCAAAATATTAAGGTGAAAAAAGTAAAAAAAGAGAAAAAGAAAAAAAATAAAAAGGAAAAGAAATCAAAAAAAGAGACAAAATCAAAAAAATCTAAAAGAAAACGTAGAAATACTTCATCTAGTTCAGATTCAACAGATACAGAAGATTCGAATAAAAGTAGTAGTAGTAATCTCATGAATATTAAACATCATCGAGAGGCAAGAAATAGAAGTTCAGAAAGAAATAGAAATAGATATCGAGATCAGGATAGAAGTAGAAGCAGAGACAGGAGTAAAAGTAACGAAGGGAGCAGAAGGGAAGACAAACATAGAAAATACAGGAGTAGATAAGTGTATTATACATTATACATACTAAAAAAATTACTTTTTTTTTCGTATTTTGTATTTTCAAACTTGTAGTACTATATGTAAAATTTATTTAAAAATTTGGAATTAAAGCAGACAAGGAATTTAGATTTTTATTAAACTAATATTGTCAATTTCAATTTGTTTTGTTCTTGTTTATATTATTTTAAAATTTATTTACATATGTATTTTTTTAATATAATAATTTAATTGAAAAAAGAAAATGAAATTTGAGCCACAATCTGAAGAAATTCATTCCATTGGATTAATTGCTGACGAAGTATGAATTTATTTTCTAATTCTAATTTATTGTATAGATAAATTGAATACATATTTTGAATTTATTTCATGATAATTGATACGATTACAGATTAAAAAATTAGAATCGAGATTATATTAAAAGACAAAAGATTTTTCAATAAAAATTTTTTTGAATTATTGCACCTTTTATTTAAAATAAGCTCGCAGTTTATACCTAGTTACTTTTTTATGATTGAGAAACTGATTTGTAAAATAAAATTCCAAATTAATTCCAAGATTCTAAAATAAATTCAAAATACATGTACATTATATGTATATGAAATATGAATATGAGTGATATTTTTTTTTCATTTTATTCATTCATATTTTAAAAAAAATTTAGGAAACTTGTGTTGGATTTTTATTAGCTGGAATTGGTGAATGTGATTCATCTGGTCTTACAAATTTTTTGGTTGTACAGAAAGGTAATATACGTGTATATGCATATAACATTATCATCATAAGTATATTATTTATTTGTATTAGCTATTTTAAATTTTATTTATAAATATATATATATATATTTTTTTTTTAATAATTTCGAAAATTATTAGACACAACAGTGAAAGATATTGAGAATTTTTTCATTTATTTATATCATCGTAAGGATATTGGTATTATATTAATAACAAATGAAATTGCTAAACAAATACCAAAAACAATTACAAACATTGTAAAACAAATTTTACCAGTTGTTTTGAATATTCCATCAAGAAATCTGATAAATAATGACGAAGAAGAAAAATAAAATAAAATGTTTTCTACATAAAATTAAATATTTTTTTCAGTATGACTTTAATAATTTATTGTTTGTTGATAACACAACATTTATTGAAATTTTTGTGAAATAAAAGTTAATAATATAATTTTTTTTTTTATTTTTTATATTTTGTCGATCAAGAAGTTTTCTTGGTTTTAATTTTCGTTACAAAGCAGCGAAAGTAAGAAAAATAATTTTTATTACTTACTGATCTTTTCTACATTTAATTTAATTATGATTTATAATATTTATTTGCTCAAAATAAATTTTAATTTTGTTTGAAACCAGTAATAATTA
This sequence comes from Villa cingulata, assembly GCA_951394055.1. Taxonomy (NCBI): domain Eukaryota; kingdom Metazoa; phylum Arthropoda; class Insecta; order Diptera; family Bombyliidae; genus Villa; species Villa cingulata. The sequence continues at coordinate 4,003,612 of OX596020.1, read as the reverse complement.
TTGCGGGAATAATTTACTCAATTATCCAGTAAATCAAATTCATTTTTCATTGTATGTATTTTTCGCATGAAAACGATCTAGATCTTTTCATTGCAGAGTTGACACTATTTAAATTTCTGTTAATGAAAATGAAAATAGTTTTCAATAGTTTTTACTTAAATTTGTTATTTATTTTATTGAGATAAATAAAATTAAACTCTTGAGCATATAATTTTTTATTATTTTCAAATATATGTATGTATATTTGTAAAAAAAAAAAAAAGAAATTCATTCGATTAAACTGCTATACTTTAATTCTGTTTCTGTTTTATTGCAAATGTTCTTTTCATCATTGTATGTAAAACTACAAATTTTCATCCCCTAAATACATATTTGTTTAATAGGAAAAGAGTTTGTCATTAAAATTAATAAATTAAATGAGAATAAGAAAGTACTCGTTTATAAAATGATTTGCATAATAACATTTTTACCTACATAATGTACTGAACTCATGTACACATATTTTATGAATGTAGTCTAGTGCACTAGTACAATGAAAATGAAAATAACACAATTAGTTTTTTTTTTTAAGTTTTTGAAATTTGTCTTCATGAATTATAAGCCAGGACAATATCTAAAATCATGAAAAAAAAAAATCAACCAACCAACAATAAAAACATTATGATACTTGTATACATTCTTACTGGTTCTCTATTTTCACATGCTATTTAAGAATATAGAAAAACAAATATGTACATATATTTTCTGTACTATACATGTAAAATGTGTAACATTAAAAATATAGTATACAAAAGAAATTGAAAAGCAAAGAAACAAATTTGTTTCAAAGATATTCCCATTCTCAATTAATTTTCATTACAGACAAGACAGAGCAAACATCTAAAATATCAGCATTGTGTAAAAACATACAAGAACATACAGCAACGTACACAAACTCACAGCAAATTTAGAAGTAAAGAAAAAAAAATTTTCTTTAAAAACAAATGAAATGAAAATAATACATATATAAACGAGTTATGAATTATTTTAATTAAGAGAGAACAAAAGGAGAGAACAGAAGTATGTACATAATATGAATGTATAAATGTAATGTAAGCACATATGCATAGATAAATATTTTGATGAAGTTAAAGAAAAGGAAAAATACAAATAAATACAACAACAATAACACCAACAACAGAAAAATATAAAATTAAAAAATATATGAAAAACATTTAAAAAATAAAATAAAACAAAAGAAATAATAAAACTCCATCTACATACTACACTTATCTTATACATATATCATATAAAAACAATTAAACAAAGTGTAATAATTCTAAAAAGGTGTATTATTATATATACATATGTACATAATACATGTGTATTTGTGTTATTTATTCTCTAATTTTTTTTTCATTTAATTTTTTTTTTTTTTTATTGTAAAAGACAAAATAAATTTAAGACAAAAATAATAATGAATTGAATTAACATAAGTCTATTAAATAAATTATTAAAAAAAAAAAAAATATAAAATAAAGGACTAACATTAGAAATAACAACGATGCGATAAAAATGATTTTATGTAGTTTTTTATTCGTTTTTGTATCGTTGTCATATGCACGTGTCTGTATGCGTATTTTCTATTTCTATTGTTTGAGAATTTATTCTTTCTTGTTTAAGATACACAAAAAACAAAAAGAAATTAAAAGTAAAAAAAAAATGTATTTCAAGACACAATTCACAATTGTTGTGTAATAATAGACAAAAAAAACAAAACAAAACAATATGTACAAAACTATAAAAAAAAAAAAATAAATTAAACAACAGATACATATAAACATACATAAATACGAGTATATACTTACTCGTATCTAAGGAAAACTGAAAATATGCACTTGTATATTTATTTATTTCTTGATTATTATTATAAATATTCTGTTGTTTTTTAAATTTACCATAAATTATGTAGTTTCTTTCTATTATAAATTTTCACAAATTTATTGTTATATGTGTATATGTATATGCAAATTCTAAAGCAAAATGACTAGAGGTGATGTTTTGATTTCTATTTACTGTACAAGTATAACCATGTATATGTATTTATGTATATTTTTCTTTTGATTTTTTGTTGTATATCATTATTATTATTTTTATTTTGATTTTACTATTTATGCACTGAAATACAATTTGAAGAAAATGAATTGTTGTGTAGTTAAGAGAGAAGTTGTTAAATTAATGAATGCAGATCGTATTTACATTTTAATATAAAAAATAAAATTATAAAATATTATACTACAGTTTTACAGTACAAGAAAGTCACAATTAGATACGAATACAGTAGAGACACGATGATACAGTTAACTTAAATTTTAATTTTATTTTAAATCAGTGCTGTTGAAATTTTAGAAAGATAATTTTAGAAACTTTGTGAAAATACGAAAAGTAGATCACGCTTTATTTTGGATAAAGTTTGGAAAAATAATGTTGATAATGATGATAGTGATAAGTATTTACAAATTTATTTTAATTTATATAATCTTCTTCTATAGAGTAGATTATCATATGAAGCCATTGTTCTCTTTTGGTTTTAGAAATATATTCAAAGGACATTATCTATCTGCATATCTACCAACCAATTTATTTGGCACAAAGAAAATTCGTTGAGGTTTGATCATTGACCTCTTCACTTACAAGACATAATTTGCAATGAAAATCCATTCTGTAAATAATTTTATACTAAAACAAAAAAAGGAAATGGAAAAAATGGAAAAAAATTTTTTTTTTTTTTGCAAAACCTAATTCTTGTAATCATTTTTATATGATAATGTAGAGAATTACTAAATACTTATAAAATTATGAGTAGCACATGCATAATATTATGTAATATACAATATGCAAATTCTATTGTTTTATATAAAAGGATATGAATGGAAATTTTTAAAAAAATAATCATCATAAGAGTAGAAAATCTTGAATTAGAATTTTATTTAAAGATTTATTTATAATCTACCATAATAAATACATATACATATGTACGTATGTAATATCTAGATATACATAGATGCATAGGTAGACATGGAAATACAATGTAATAATCATAAAAAAAGTAAAAATTAAAAAAAAAATGTTACAAAATAAGTATCTCTGACTGAAATTAGGATTTTACTACTATGTATCTTCAAAAAAAAAAAAAAAATAAATAAATAATAATAATAAAACAGACATATTTAAAAAGATATAAAATGGAAAATTTGATCCTTAAAATAAAAATTCTTTTTATAGTTTTCGTTGCATTCATTTTAATTTTTTTTAAATCTGTATTTAAGAAGTAAGCAGAAAAGCGCTATATTATATGTATATGTAAGTAAATATGTATGTATGTACATATGTATAAATATAACTTATTTCAAGTATACATATAAAGTGCAATATATACATAATATCCTTATCTATAATAGACATTATATATATATATATATACATTATATATACTTATATACATATAATTTATGCACATATAATAGAGGATATGTATATTTTTCTCAATGCTCGTATATGGATTTTTCATGTAATTCATAAAAAATAAAAATAAAAAACAAAAATACTCGTATATTACATGTACGCACATAAATTTTATGTACACAGTACAGTAAGTTTTCGATTATTACAACATTACAACACATTATAAATAAACAAAAAAACAAAATAATAATATACACAGTACAATTATCTCTCTCCCTACCTCTCTCTCTCTCTCCCTCTATCCCTCCCCCGTCTTTCTATATCATTCTCTATATGTATTATAATCCTCAGCTCGATAAATTTTAGCCTTCTCTCCGCTCGGTCTTCCAAAGCCCAAACGTTAGCTTTTTACAAGATAGGATAGTTAGAATCAGTACGCTAAAATTCCTGTCATGGATTCTGGAGCACCACTCAGATTAGAACTCAATATTTCCTAAACCAACATATTATCCGCATATTCAACATATTATTAATTGAATAGGAGAGGCAATATAGAAAAATATAATTGCAAAACATTGAAGTGCAGCTGCCTCAAACAAAGATTTTATAGAAAAATCAACAAAAATAGTTGCAATAATAATCGAGAAAGTACTTTACGTATATGTAAAAATGTAAATTACATTTAAATATTTTTTGTATTACATACTACATTTATGTATTTGTGTTATATGATGTATATAACGTAAGTTATAAATACATTATATATGTATATGTAAGTATATTTATTTGTATGTGAATGTACGTAAGTATATAATGCACATAAATGTCTAATACCAGCTACTTAAGTACTTTATTCATTTTTTTTTTTCAAATACAAAAATAAATTTTGTATAGAATATGTGTAAATACACATATATTATGTATATATAAATAGAGATACATAAGTATACATAATGCATGTATACAATGTATAAAATACAAATGAATACATTATGTACGAATGTGCATTAAAAATAAATACTTTCTGTAAATATTATGCAATGGATGTCTGTATATATGTACACATATGCTTAGAATTGTGCATAAATTTATACTCCATATACATATTTATCATACTGTGTATTTAAAATTATATATTTAATGTGAGGTTTTCATTTTATTTCATTCTAAAAATTTTTTTTTATATGTTAAAAAAATTTCCTGTAATTCTAATTTTTTTAATTCTTTTTTTTTGTTATTCTTAATGAGTAAAAATATCCTTCAAATTTATAACAAATTTGCATTTATACAATAATTTCTTTGAACAAACATATTTAAAATTCTAAAAATATATATTACAAACAAATGTACAATTTATTATTGCATTAACATTAGATTAACATTTTACATATAATACATATACAATACACATATGGTATACTGATTATAAGTGTATAAACGTTTTATATTAACGCATTACTTCAATAATGTCCTTTTTTATATCTATACACTATCTATAATAATAACAGTGAAACATTACATGGATCAATAATTCCTGAGACGCCGAGACTAATCACCAAAATAACGATTTCTCGGAAAATTTTTTTTTTTTAATCAAAATTAGTTAATATGTACTTGGTAATTCTGCTAGTCATGTCTTCAAATTTTATAACGTTTCGATTATTTGCAGTGATGCTACTTTTATAATTTCCAAAACAATGGAATGAATTTCGTGTATTGGATAAAACATGGTGATTATTGGCCGTTGGCAGACTTCAAAAATTTGAGTTCAATGAAGAAGTGATCGTTGAAAATAACGATTATTTTGAGAACAAAGATAAATCTTTATATAAATAATATAAAGAAATAAAGAATAAAGAAAATTTGTTCTTTAAAAAAAATCTGTTATTTTGGTAGTTATAGTCTTGGGACTTATTAATAGATGTGCTATATAATTTCTCAATATAAGATACATAATACAATAAATTATTTACATATATTGCGCTGTATGTTTGTACATATATTCTCTATAATTAAATATTACCTATGTATGTGTAGGTGGATGATGTATATATACAGTTCATGACAGAAAAATTAGAATCATTTGGACGTTTTTTTTTGTTTTTTTGATGAATTTCCTTGACAAAATTCAATGTTGAATAAAATTATTAGTGAAATTTTAGATATTATGCGATGATGCATGTCTTATTTTTAAATTCTCGATAACTCTTTAAATGGAAATGTCTTTAAAATGTGTCGTTCAATGACCTAATTTTCTTTTTTATTGTATAAGTATACACTCAAACATATGAATGAATATACTGTTATACATACTTGTGAATGTGTGATATTTGTTTTAAAGAGAAAAAATTAACAATAATTAAAAAAAATATAATAAAATAAAATACGAGTAAATAAATAAATGAAAACCGGAAAAATTTTAGAAATATGTATATGTACATATATCATTTTTCATTCTTATATATATTTACGTATTATATATACACAGGTTTATATATATATATATGTATATATACAGGTTTATATATACTCGTATATTTCATTGAAATTTATTATTATTTTCATTTTTTTTTTTAATTTCAAATTTTTAAATCTTTTCAAATTTTTGAATGAAACGATCTTATAAGGAAAAAAATTTTCCACAAGTATACATGTATTCACATTTATTATTATTTCATATACAATATACATACATTATTATATCATGTGTGTCTGTGTAGTGTGTACAGTAAATATACATTATGATATGTAGATATAAATTCGTATGTGTGTGTGTCTATTCATTTATTTCATGATGATACATTATATGTATAGGTATAAATTTTATATTTGAAATCAAAAGGGCAGAAACCCGGCAGCAATCTATATACATAAATAAAAATATGAAATGTGTGTAGATTTGAAGAATGTATACACTATTCAAACGAAATAGCAAAAACAAAAAACAAAAAATTTTTTTTCCACAAAAATAAAAGTAAAAAAAATAAGAAAAGAAAAGAAAAAGAAAATAAACAAACATTCACATACCAAAGCATGAAAAAAAAAAAAATAGGAAAAAAAAACATATCAAGTTATACACTCATAATGATGAATGAATAAAAATTTGTGTCAAAGGATGTCACTTAATGATTTACTTTCGCTCTTATTTTTTTGTCTAAAAAAAATAAATAAATAAAGCACAAATTTTGTACATTATCCACAGATGATGATATTCAAAAAATGTACACATACCAAAACGTAAAAGTCCTTAGAGCATGGCATAAATATTTTTGAATGTGAAAAAAATTTTTTTTTCAAACCTACATACGTATACGAATGTGAATCGTTTAGACAAAAAAAAAGAAAAAAAAAAAAAACTGAAAAGAAACAACTTTCAACTTTGCAGATTGCACATTTAAAAAATAAACGTACACAAGTAACAAAAACGTTGTTATATGAATGTAAGAGGATAAAACATAAAACTTAAAATATGATAAACTTTAAAAAAATCCAAATGCAATTGATTGCAATTGAATAATATAAAGCTCTCAATATACAACTATACCACTACTACTACTGCATGGATATTTCATTCTCGATTTTTGCTCCTCTACTGATGCTTAAAATTAATGACAGATATGTATACCTACGGGATATGATGATGATATTGAAAATGAATTTTTGGATTCTGCAAAACAAAAAATCTCTGATATGTACTATATGTAGAAGAATATAATGTACAGAATTCATATAGTTGATGGACGTCTTGCGCATTTCATATGAGATAAAAGATCGTTTATGAGATGAAAAAATTACCCCAACAATTATTTTATTATCCTTCAAAAAGGGTATTTTTTATTTTTCTAAGTATTTGATTCTCCTATAATTTACATATACTATAGTATATTTACATTTATAATATTATTTTTTTTACATGAGTATTATATCAATTAATTATTTTATATTATAAATACACACATATATATACCACGTGTTTTCGAATACGAAACAATTTTATTCACAAAAATTCACAGTATACATACATATTATTGATGTGAATATTGTAAACATATTATGTAAAACAAAAAATAACCAGATGATTGCCATTACCCATTACATAACTCATTTTATATTCTTATGATAATATATAAATGCATTATTTTTTTTTCAAATTTATTAATAAATACGAGTATATGTATAATGACAATTTTATTATTTTTTAATTGTGAAAAATGTAGTTTAATGAAATTTCGATATAAGAGTTTTCATACATATAAAGAATAATTGGTATATTATGAATTTTGAATTGCTTTCGAAAGAAAATGAGAATAATAAATAAATTGTTTGTAATCATATTATTACATGCACTGGTACTTACATATATACATGGACATCATACTTACATTATTCATATATCTGTGGTTAAAATAATTGTTATGTGTATTACCATAGAATATTACCATATATACACATACATAATAAGTTTATAGCTTCAAATGGCGTACATAAAATTTTAATTAATTTTTTTTTTGAATTATTTTTTTCTTTTAAAGGTACACTCATATACATAATATCTGTGAATATTTAATCGTGATTACAAACTTTTAAATTATGAATGAAATCTAGCAATTAAGGTAATAAATGTGAAAATGTACAACGTTCACTTATCCATATAATACGAGTAGATACTTGAGTATATTATTATGTGTGTGTATTAATGTTCACTTATAAGAATATATAGGTATTCGTATTACATATATGTACTATACATATAATACAAATTATAATATAAGTTCATACATTAAATTTTGTCTCAACATTTTATTTATTTATTTATTTTTGTTTAAAGATTTCAATATATGTGTCTACATATCTATATGTATCATGTATATAGACATAATGAGGATTAAGTCTGAATAATATATTTGTATAATAAAAATTTCATGATAATACATACTCGTATGTCTGTACGTTTATACGTGAGTACATAAATGTTTGAGCCGTTTATTTATTTATTTTATTTTATTTTTTTTTTTCGAATAACAGATGTGTATGGGTGTTGTAAAATGATAGAAATGTTCATTTTTATTTGTTCAAATTTTTATTTTTTTTTATTTTTGTTGTTGTTGTTTTTATTTATTTGTAAATTGTCTAATTTAAAGGTGTTTTTGTCTGTGTATTCAATGTTTTCTTTTTTATTAGTTTAATTCATTTTTTTTTTCTTTCATATTTCCCGATTTTATCATTTTACCATTTTATTTTATTTTTATTTTTATTATCCTTATAAGAATTTTATTGCGTTAACTTGATATACGTAATTTTTCCTTTTATATATACATATTACATATATATGTATGTACACATAAACGTATAAAATAACTGTTAAATATTAAACGCTACGAGTACAAAATATACTAGGAATTGAGGAAAAAATTGTTAAAGTTATATATGACTTTAATTTTATAGTATCTGCATCTAATACATACACACATTTATGTTTGAGTTCATATCCATATTATATAATATGTACATATGTCATTTGTATATGAAATCGAATACGGGATTGTTAAAGATTATATATTTATTTTTTATTTTTTTTTGCAATTATTACAATTGTAAGTATTACAGTTGAATTTAATGGTTTAGTAAACATTTTTATTTTTGAACAGTATTGTATTATACAATTTGGCTTATACAACTACATACATATAGACATACTTATGTATGTACATCAACATATCTATATAGTAAAGCATGTATATGTTTACATGTATCTATAATAATTGGGTACACAATAAGATTTAAATTACATACTGTATTTTTGTTTTTAATGTTATTACTCACAGTTACACTTTAACGTGTATATAATCATTGCGTATACATATACAATTAATGTAATGTGGTATGTGGTATTTTAATTCGATTTCTTTGTCAATATTTACATATTTTGGAGGGTATATATGTGAGATTCTATTTAAAATTGCTTATCTAAAAATTATATTATGAAAATAACTGCAAAAAAAATAAATGAGAAAAATTGGATTGTGTGCGAGTACAACACTGTATGGAATAGTACAAGTAATAAGCATGTGCGATTGTTATTTTGGCTGTGTTTCGAAGTGTTAAAAATTCTGTGAAGTGAATATTTTTGATATTGCAGAAAGAAAATTATGACTACATTCCTTCATTAAAGTTCATAAAAACGTATTTTAATGTTTTAAAATTTCCTTATTGTAGTGTTAGATTATTATTTACACACACTGTGTTTCGAAATACAGCAGCCTGTATGTATAAAAGAAATATTTTTATTAAATTTTTATTACAGTCAAAGAAATTTTGAAAAGATATTAATAATAGAAGTTATATTAGAGGAAGTATATTACGTATATGTATGTACATATATATATACATATATCGATTATTTTATTATGTATACACATTGCAGGACACATTACAAATACATACAACGGTCATTATTAGAAGCAAAACAATGATGATAATTAGCTTTTATATAACTTTCGAAAAGTTATCGGATTTTTTTTTTTTTTTTTTTTTGAGTTCTAGATTTTGAACAAGAAAAAGTCGTTTCACTTTTTTTGTACATATTTGTCCTAAAATAATATATGCATAAATATACATGGTACCACAGATAAGGTTATATTATATTTGTCTGCGATGGTACAAAGTAAAATCTATGTACTATGTACATTATTATGTATACTTTAAAGGAATGTTATAGAATAAAATAAAAAAGGTCATAACTGCCTATGTACTTACTTTCCTTTTAAAAATTTCCCTTTTGTTAAACTTTTTATTTTGTACATACTTTTATGTGATGTAATTTGTATACATACTACATACATACATACATACATACTTGTTTATATGTGTACTTTTGATATTGTTTTTTTTTTTTACACAAATTTATAATACAAAGGATCTGTTAAAAAGCAAATTAACTTTTCAGTTTTCAGTTTATATTTTGAATACATTTTTTAATATAAATAAAAAAAATAAAACAAAACAAAATTAAAATAAAGAACAAGTTAATATGAATAGACAAAATACATATATATAAATGAGTATTAGTACAGGAGCCTAATACCACAGATAAGAGTAGATTGTGTACTATACTATCATCTATATACCAGTATCTATATGTATATGAATTCAAAATTCAAATAATATTACATAAAAAATGTGTAAAATATATGTACAAACAATAAAAGAAAAAACTTTTATTTTTATATTTGTTTTATATATTTTTTTAAATATTTATTTTTTTTTTGTTTTTGTTTAAATTTCGATTTTCTAAAAAGTGTAAAGGATTTTATTTTTTTTTCTCTCTTGGCATAACAATATCATTTTGTGGTTTAAAAAGAAAGTAGTAATTTGTTTGCATATAGAAAAATGTTTACGAATTTGTGTAACGTGAACAATATGCGAGAGTATCATTTTATATTTTAATTTCATGTTTTGGCTGCGTTATGCATTATTTTAATAGTCTTTTCGTTTTAAATATAATTTTACTACTTTTTAACTACTTTTTAACTACTTTCATTTTAGATTTTATACTTGAAACAAAAAAAAAAAAAATAAAAAATAAATAAAAAGCATTCTTATACAAAAAAAAAAATGTGTTAAAGGTAACTCTATAATTTTTTCACTTTATGGTTTCAATTATTAATGTCAATAGATTTTAAACAGATCCGAAGTATGTATATTATGGTTGAAGAATATTATTTGTTGCAAATTCAGTCGAAAAGTAATGAAAAATAATGGTAATATAAGAAGAAGTACATTATTGTTTTTGCTAAAAATCCAATTACATATTTCGAAACCGATTTCACTGGATCATTACTTTTGGACGCCTGAAATGAAAATTATCTTTTATTAAATAACGCGTTCACTTTTATTACGACTGTGTTGTTACAATGTTGCTGTTTTCAAAATATAGTTATCGCAGTAACGATTTTAAATAAAGCATAATATCTTCAAGATATCAATAACATTGAAAAAATTGAATGATAGAAAAAAATTGGTAAGAAACAAACAATTGTACGAAATGTAGTTCAAATGAAAAAATTTCGAATTATATTTGACCACACTTATACGTATAATTATTTTTTTTGCACGACTATGTAGATTATTATGATTAGATTATTATTATTATTATGAATTATTTATAATGATGATATGAACAATTTTTATTTTTTTCTTATTTCTTATATGCGTGCCTTGAAAAAGATTTATCAACCAATTTTGATAAACAATATAAGTGTTTGGGTAGAATAATTTATTTAATACTTTTAGTTGATTTAATTGAAATGAAAGAAAAAAAAAAGATGTCATGCGTAAAGTGAATTGAATAAAACAATATATTCACATGGATTATCCTAATTGGTATAATTACAAATATTTTTATCTTGGGTATTAATTTTATAAATTTTTTTAGATACATATATAATATAATTCATACAGCTATACATATGTATATTATAGTATAGCTATGTTCGAATGAATAAATAATATTTTAGATGATCATCATATAGCCATCATGTATAGTATTATTTGCAAATAAGTATGTTATTATTTTGTGAATAAGATGATGACCCGTATACAATTTATATGTCTACATACGTATATATTTGATCTGTCATTGATAAATCTATACATACTGTATTTATTATAAACGAACGATAAATAAATAAATAAAGAAGGATATGTTTTTATTATGTTTTTTTTTTCTTTTTCTATTTTACAAAATTTTACTTTTGTATCTTTTTTTTTATTGTTCATGTAAACCTTCTTTTGTATAATATACAAATGTAAAATGTAAATGCAAATATTATCTGGAAAGGATATCAAAAAGCTTTCCAGCCTGTGATAAATATCTTTAATTTTCTGGTATAATTCATAACGAACAAAAAAAATTTGGACAATACTAATTGAATATTTCATTAAAAATTGTTATTATCTGGTTTGTATTCAATACGATATGTAAAGAATGTAAAATAGAGATATTGAATATCTAGTGCATCTACATACAAATATTTCGAATAAAAATTGAATAAAAATTTTCAATATACGAGTAAGTAAGTATATATGATTGAATTTTTTTCACGTTTAAAATTTATTATTTATTATACAAATAATACAGCAGATAATGAAGTCATAGTTCATTCATCATATGTAGGTTGATTGATATTTTTGAATTAAATTTACGATTTTTTCAAATTTTGTTAAAAATATTTTATATGATGAAAATTTTTTTGTTGTTAGCAATAATTGTTGTGGGATAAAATTTTTTTGAGTATATCCTATACATGTAAAGAACAATGTTTGTATTTTAATGCATTGAAATTATTCGAAAATATTTGCATATCTTTTATTGTAAATTTTTCAATCAGAAATTAATTGATTTTTATATTTTAAATATATATTTTTCTTATTTTCAGTTATATTCTTTTCAATAAATTCTAGATATGTATATGCATAATATTATACAAATATATACATACATATGTATATAACTATACATATTGAATATATCCACAATCATAGTACATGACAAACGACGTTTACTTCATACAACTAGCTAATTCAAATTAAATCAGAATTCAATAAATATCTGCTCTAAATATCATAAATTTGCTATAGTGATACAAACAAAAGTATATATATATATGTATCATGTATGTATGTATTATTATTACTTAATTCATAGATAAGTTAAATTAATTTCTAAATCTTGTTAGAAATAATCTGAATGAATTTCATTTGAATAAATCAAATTTTCAAATGTTATTACAATTCATTAGTCATGTACTGTATACGTATTTTAACATTATAATATATGAGTATACAGTATACATATTGAATAAATATTATTTGAAAAATCAGGAAAGAGAGAAAAAAAATATTTTCCTATACGAGTGTGTATGTGTATGTTTTTTTTTTTAAAATTTGAATTGCGAATTCAATATAATATATTGTGTTTTACATACAAACATAATGTATTTTCGTTATATGTATACATGTATGTACATTACATATATGGATTATTTTCTCTGTAATGTCATCAGTTTTTAATAAACTATGGAAGAAAAAGTTTCTATGTACTCGTATGTAATGTATGTAATGTGTTTGTATGTTCTTATAAAAAGAATTCAATTTATTTACTTTTATATTTAATCAAAAATGCATATATATAAGAAAACAAATAAAAGATCGATCGAAGAAATTTCGCAACTATAATAATTGCACATAAAATATAAAAAAATAACTGAACGAGAAAGAAAAAACAAAATGGTTCAATGTGAAAGAAAAACAAAATGATTCTCGGAAGATTGAAAAATATATAGAAAAAGTTATAATAACATAATGGTTTGAAGATAAGTTTATACATTCAAATACGAGTATGTATGTAAGTACATATTATAATGTAGTATATATAGTATACACGTACAGTATACGTTTATGCAATCCGCAAATAATGTAAATATCGACTTTTAACTTTTTCTATTTTGTACTTTTGTTCCTTTATGGAAAAATGATAGATTAAAAATAAAGTTGAAATTGAAAAATTTCATTTTATCGATGGAAAATTGTTGAAAAAAAATTGATAAGATCTAAAAAAAAAATTTTTTTTTATTATTTTTTGAATTAAATTTGAAAATTTCAATAATAAAAATATGAATTTAAAATAGAATTGAAAAATAAGAAATATCGATCATGAATAAAAGTTATCTTAAAGTTTTACATGTTACACAAAGAATAAGTTAAAATTATTTTCAGTTCCACAAACATGTATGTAGGAGATACATGGTATATGGTATTCAATGTTTTTTTTTTTTTATAATTCATCGAGTACTATTTCCAAATAATTTAAAAATTGTATACATTTGGACTTGATGAAGACATTAAAATTTATTAATCATATGAAACTATAAAGTGGAGAGTTTGGATACTAAGCGTTAAGTGTATAGGACGTTGAACTAGAAATCTACAGTCTCAAGTTCGTTTTCCGAGACCAGCAAGCAAAAAAAAAAGGTTTTTTTTACATTACATTTCGCCATTTCGTTAGACTCTCAAAGCTTATAACTCTATTTTTGTCGACATCACGCTCATGGCTCATGAAATTATGTGTTACGGGTTACGGTTACGGCCATAAATCTAGAAATCATTTCAATTATAGTTTGTTGACTTGAGTTCGATATAAATGTATACCATTGTTAAAAAAAGAAAGAAAGGACACAAAAACAAAAAGGAGGAAAACATAAATATGGGTAAGCACAAGTTGATATAACGGTTATAGTTGATAATAATTATGCTTGCAAAACGTTGTAGTTGACATAAAAGTTTTGATTATTTTAAAATATGTTCATTATAATTTTCATTGAATATTAATTAATTTCATTTTATTTTGTAGTTTTTCATTTTAATTTTTCATTAAATATAATCTAAAACGGAAAGTTTATGTTCTGTTCAAACTAAATTTCAATTCAATCCTTTTCAATCAAATTAATCAATATAATATATGTACATAGTACATGTAAAATGAATACTTTGCTCCTTTTTACTTTAGAAAATATCTGCTAAAAAAACTCCATTAAAAATGAAATGATTTGTTTTTCTTTTCAATCTATTATCTGTAAAAATTATTATCACATTCAATACATCGAACGATAAAGATTGATAAGATACTTAAATTTATTTTTTATATTATAATTGAATAAAATATATGTACTATATAAGTAAATAAATGTATATGTATAAAAGAATGAACAAAGAAAAAAAAAAGGACAAGTAAATTTCAATTTTAATCATTGTTTTTTTTTTTTTTTTTCAAATTCCTTCCTAAAAAGAACATTTCATTTAATGTCTCATTAAATAGATCATGACAACAGATTTTCTGACATTTTGTTCAAATACAAATTTATTTATTTTGGGTACTATATGATAAGGTTAAATAATTTTTGTATGATGAAAATTGATTATCATCATATTATCGTCACTTACTATACTATATTTTATTTAATTTTATTTTTTGGGTTAAATAATATCGACTATGTATGTAATTTTTTTGTCTATTTACAATCTTATCATTTTTTAATTGTATTTTTGGGAATAAAAGTTCCGTTTAGAATGAATTAAAGTAAAGAAAATAATTTGAGAACAAAACAAAAACAAAAAAAGGAAAAGAAAATTTTAAATGAAATCTATACGATATAGTATATAATAGTGATGATAAACACAAAATTATTGTTTGAAAATGAAGAAAAAATAATAGAAAATTCACTTTTCACTTTACAATTACATTACATAATATTCCTTTAAAAAGGTTATAAAACGGATGTTATGTATGGACGGGAGTACTAGCATGTATTCTCAAAATGAAAATTTTTTTACTTTATTTAGGTTTTTATTCATTTATTTTATTTTTTATTTATAGTGTAAGAAAAGTGCACACACATATACTTAAGTATATAGATACTATCATGTAATACATATACTTTGTAATAAGTAGTTTTAAATTCTGTTTATTACTCGTATAAATGGTTTTTTGTCTCAATTTTTATTTAAAAGCTTTTTAAAATAAAACTTTTTTTTTTAAAAAAATAATTTAGAAAAAGCAGTAAAGGACTCTTAACATTTTGATTAATTATTGTATTTTAATTTTTATTTTATATTTTTGTAAATTTACTTTTGGTAAGTGTTCTATTATAGATAATAGTATATGTACAGATATGAAAACATTAAAAGCAGGGATATTAGATAAAGGATGTTACATTCAAAACATTTTTCTTTCAATTTTATATTAAATTCATTTTTGTATGCATGCATATAAGTATGTATATAAATGTACATACATAAATGTGTGTGTATCCTGTATAGTTGAGATCTGAGGAGAAATGAGTATTGAGGTAAATTTGCAACTAGCCCAGATTACGTTATGCATTAGATTTTTTACACCTTTTCAAAAAATTCTATAGCGCCCAAATTACACCAGGATAAGATCGAGATTAGTCCGTATTTCTAATCTGACGCTAACGATAGAGAAAATTATGTATATTGAAAGCTTTTGTACCAGTACCATAATATACCTATATTATAACATATGAAAATTTACGTTCAATAATTGTGAATGAGCCTTTAAAAGTGGATAGTACATCAATGAATTTTATAGAGTGTTTTAGAATGTTCTAAAATATTTAATTATTTCCTATAGAAACTATCAAAAATTTTAGAATTTCAAAAAATCTTTAGATTCTAAAATTAAATGCGACAACTTTCAAAACATATTTTGGATGGGATTCTAGTCTAGGCTGTGAATTAAAATTATTGGTTCGATTCCATTGGTTCCATTAATCACAATATATTACCGAATGGTAAAAGTCAATTTATACATAATGTATACGATAATAGATGTACATGAATTTTAAAGGTAGGATATTCTTTAAAAATTAAAACAAATTATTAAACACTGCATTTTTGTTTCTTTTATTGTTTTCTATTTATACACATTTCATTTTTATTGACATTTTTTTTTTTTGCATTTTGCAGTTTCGAATTTTTTTTTTTTTTTTTCTTAAATTCATTTTTATATTTATTATATTTTTATTATTTATGTACCTAAATTTTAACGTTTAATTATTTATTATTCATTTTTTTTCTTTTTACATATACATACGTGTGTTTATAGTATTATTCATATACATAATACATACATATATATATTTTTTTTTGAATTGATTTTTTCAATAAATTTAAAAAAAAATTATAGTATCCTTTATTTCATTATTATGTATTATTTTTTAAATGTAATTTGTTTAATATATAATTTTCGCATTTAATATTGTTGTTTTTTGTTTTCATTTTTGTCTTTTTTTCATTTGGTTCTTCAATAAAAATACATACATACTTACATACATAAAAAAAAAAAAAAATAAACAAACATTTCATAATAAATAAAATGTTATTAATTTTTTTCTATATTCAAATATGTATAAATTTTTTTTTTAAATTTTATTTATTTTTTCATTTATTTAGATATTATATAAGTAGTATGTATTTATATCATATTATATATTCATATATGTATGTATGTTTATTTATTTTTAAATTTAACATTAATCAATTTGCTTTAGTTTTATTTTATTCGATAGTATTTTTGTTTTTTTTTTTTTTTTTTTTCTTTTCGAATTGAAGTTATGATATATAAATAATACATATTCAATGCAATATGTATCATGTGTTTATTAATAATTTAATTTTTTTAATTAAATTAGATATATGAAAATTTATTTAAGTAAGTATATCCTTAAAATGTTACAATTTAATCATTTGTTTTATTGTTTAAATATTATTTATTATATATTTATTTCATTATTATTATTATTATTATTTACATTATACATTTTCATAACAGAATTATATTTATTATATATGTATGTATGTATGTATCTATATATGCTCAGTACATATGTTTATTAATTAATAATCACAATTAATTTATATTAATTTAAATATGAATTTTTTTTTTAATTGTTTTTTTTTTTTTTTTATTATTTTCTTTTATTCTAATTCTATAATGTAAATGTTTTTAATAATAATGAAATATGTATATATAACATAATGTAAGTACAATGTTTGTGTATGTATATGTATATTAAATTTATCATTAAAACTACATACTCGTATTTATGTATTGTATGCATATTATGTATATAAATTTTTTTTTTTTTTTTGGTTTAAACATTTTTTTTTTATTTTTTCCTTTAATTAATTTTTTTTATTTATTTTTGTTGTTTAATATATTCTCGTTAGGCTTGATTTTGTTTTACATTTTATTCCGTTAAATGAATAACATTAAAGTAATATTTTTTTATACATATTATGCGTATGTATAATTTACCTACATACATATACTCATATTTATATGAAGTACATGTATTGCATTTTTTTTTTTTTTTAAATTTACATGCAATTATTTTTTAACCTTTATTTTTTATGTTTTTTGCCAACAACTCATATTACATTTTTTTTGTTTTTCTAATTAGTTATAACTTTCATTCATATTTTATTACAAATTAATTTTCATTTTTAGTCTATAATTTTTTCATAATAATTTTCATACTATAAATTACATAATAATCAATATTGATAAATGTTAACTTTCTATTTATTTTTAATTTTTTTATTTATTCGCAAAAATAATACCATCATAGACACACTATACTTTTTTATGAGTAATGGAAATTTTTATTACGAAAAGAAATCTTATTCATGATGAAAAATTATTCAGAATATGTTATACTTCATTTACTAATATTTTTGTCAAATTAAAATTTAAACTTATTACATTCAACTTTTCAATTTTATTGCAAACACTCCTAAATTTCAAATACAATGTGAATTAATCTTATTTAAATACATACATATCTATTTCATAATTTTATATGAAAATTAAAATATGTATAGTGTGTCTGTGGCATAATATAACTGAATTTATTTATTCTACAATTTTTTTTTTTTTTTAATTAAAATACATATCAAATTTTTATTGTGTTTTTTCATTTTTAATTCATTTTGTTTTTAATTAATTAACTATAACCTATATCCAATTATTATTATTAATTTATTTTTATATAAAATGTTGTTCATAATTACATACATATGTCGTCATGTCGATAATTATTCTTAATTAATTTGAATTTTCATTCATTTCTAAAATTAGTATATAATATAATATTTAAAAATTTTTAATTATAGTATTGTTTCGAATGGCAGTTTAAAATCAAATTTGTTCTTCTTTTTTTTTTTTTTATTTTATTTTATTTTCAATTATTAAATTTTATTTTTTACTTAATTTTTTTTTCGTTAATTATAAAAAATATTCATACATAAATACAGACACTTATGTATTGCAGATTTTCATTCAATAAATTTATTTTGAATTTATTTTCTTTCCAATTATATCAGATTTTCTTCGTATATTTAAATTACAATAAATGTAGTGGTGTGTACATATAATATGTATGTATTTCTATTTCATATTTTTGGTATAAACAGATACATTAGGTAGGTAGATAATACACTAACTAATAGATAGTATACTCGTATTTAGAAAAATATCTATTGTTTTTATGTAAAATGTTATTTTTGAAAGAAAAAAAAAAAAAAATATACATATGTACCTATATAAATATTGTAAAAAGAATTTTCGAAAAAGATTTTCGTACATGAAATAATGTAGTTTCCATATAATATAAAAATGACGGTAAAAAAATTATTGGAATTTCAATATTTTTATCTATTATTTAAATAGGTATATGTTTATGTTTATTTATATATATATATATTTATGTGTATATAACAATAAATCAATGATATTTTATCTACATACTCTAAACTACACACAAATACATAAATAGATAGATAGATTTTATATAGAGTTATAATCGAATTGATATTGATTATAATGTTACCCATATATGTATTCCAAATAGAGTATACCGTGCATATTAAATGTATTTTTAATATGAATATTATAATAGGAGTCAATAATAGAACAAGAATCTGAAAAATCTATTCTAAATGTAGTTTTTTAAATGGATGGTGAAATTGTTTTTTCATAGTTCAAAATATCGATTTCAATTGTACATATGTCTATATGTAATTATTAAATTGCGAAAAGTGAAAATCGTTTGTTTAGATCGTTTGTTGCGATCTCGGTATAAAAAAAAATGCAAAATAATAATCGAATTTTGATCATTTTGAAAAATTTATAATAAGTATCGATACACACATATAATGTACGCATAAATACAAGAAAGTTTTATTGATTTTTTTTTTTTTTGTTGCCAAATATTTATGTTTGTAGCTATCTATTTTCTCATGGTCTAAGGATTAATAAATATCCAATTTGAATGAATTAATTTTTTCCAATAATTAATTACATTTTTCTAACATATTTATATATACTCATACATAATTTTGATAAAATTCAATACTTTTCTTCAATATATGAGGGTAATTCAAAAAGTAACTAGCAGGCCATCAGTCAAGAAGTTTGGTTATATTTTAAGCGTTTTGATAGCGAAACTGCTGTGTATAAAAACAGTAATTCTTTTGTTTTTTATGTAAAAGAATACAGATACCTGAAAATTTAGGTATTTTTATAACTTAGTGTTGTATAAAGCGTTGCGCGAAGAACACATTGAAAGATGTGCCGAATTTTCACTGAGTTTTTGAACAAGTACGATTCAAATTCTGAAGAATTTTCGCAACCGTATAGTGACTGGGGATGAAACTTGATGGTTTTTATACGTAGAAAAATAAATTCATAAAAATCAACAACTAGTGTATTATTTCATTTTTCCAAGAATTTTTTGAATTACCCTCGTATATATACGTTTGTATATAAAATATAGCATATGTTAGGTGCCTGTTTTGGTTATGGTATTGTATGGTTTTTTTCATTTTCATTAAATTTTTGAATTATTTCAATAACATTTCATAATTAACTAGGTAAAGAATTATTTATGATATTATATGTATTTTAATGTTTTGATTTTTGCAGACATTTTTTTCTTATCATTGTAATCATTTGTAATCATTTTATTTATGATTTCGTTTTTTTTTGTTCTCTACATATATTATCTTTTATATATTATTTATTTATTTATTTTTATTGTGTTCAAGGATTTAGAATTATAACGCTCCAATTTATAAAAATTTATCGTTTTTCTTTTTTTTTTTTTGATTTTTATTTTTCTTAAATTGAATAACGTTCAAATTTTTATATTAAATGTGTATACAATCGATATATGTATAAGTAATTTATGTAATATTTATTTAGATGACAAATTAAAATCGAATTTAAAAATACACATACACATAGATACATATATAAATAGTATATAGTATGTAGAAATATTGAAAAAAAAAATTTTTTTGTTTTTAATTTATTTTATTTATTTATTTTTAATTTATAATGTAATTTATTCAACTTTTATTGTGGTTTATTTATTGTTGAAATTTATATTAAACGTTTTTTTTTTAAAAAAATTACTATTACATTTATTTTAAATTATTTATGTTGTCATAAACAATATAAAAAAATTTCAATGTATCTATCAGAATATCTATATATATAATGTATGAATACTGTTATGGTAAATGAGCATATTATTTAATATGTATATGTGTAAGTACATATTTGTACGTATTTATATATATTTTTTTTAATTGCTATTTTAATTTTATGAAATTCATTAAAAACAATTATTATTCTTCATTTTTTTTTTATTTTAAATTTATTATTGTTATGTTTTTATTCGTTACAAATATTTATTATTATTAATAATTACTTATTTAAATTATAACTTATATAATATCATTATAATCACACAATAATGTATGTATGTATGTATATGTTGTGTAAATTATTTGAAATTATCATTTAATAGTTTTTTTTTTTTTTTAATTTTTTACTCACCTAAAATTTCATAAATTATTTTCGTATTTTATTCGTATTCGTATTTTCGTATTTTAGAAGTAAATATACACATACATATCTATCATATATATGCCAGCCCGTATGTTTTTATATTGATAAAACCGAGATATATACATATGAATACATACATATATAGAATATTATATCTATGTAGGTACATACATTTTTTATGGATATAAAATCAATAATCAAATATTATTTGTCAAAATTGAACAGATATTTCGATTCTGAATTCGTTCTGTCAGAAACGAAATAAAAAAAAAAAAGACAAAGAAGCAGAACATATAAAGAGAATTTTAGAAAATTTTTATTACTGACAAAATAATTAACGATTTAGAATTTATTTTGTGTTATTTAATGCAAGAACTAATAGAAGATAATAAATTATAAAACATTTTAAACGCATTTTAAAAAAGTAATATGAAACGATAAAAATAATTTATGCGAATAAATAACATTTAGCATCAGATTCAGTAATAAAATAAATATGTAAGTACGATTATATTCGTACATTCATATATTTTGTATTGAGCTAGTAAAATTTAAATTAGAAAATGCTTTTTTTTAATAAATAAGCTCTGTGTATAATATATCTTTAATACTGTTTTAATTAAATTTAAATATCTTCAAATTGATAAACAAACAAAAATTAGTAAATTTAAGTAAAATAAATAAATTCTATAAATTTTTCGTAGCAATTTTCTCAATTTGATTTAATGTTTGCGCTTGTACAGGATGTTTCAATGAGAGTATGAGATTTGAGTTATTTTTACAAATTATTGATGTGTAATTATTTTTATTTGTGATTTCAAAAATTTAATAGTATAAGCAGATGGAAATTTCTAAAAATGAAATGCTATACTGTACGCTAATCCGTATACGTAACTTATTGTGCATTTCAATTTTGTATTATAAATAAAATTGATTAAATTTAACTAAGCGAATGAACATTTCTATTCAAATCTCTTTTACTTTTTATCGGACATTTCATTACACCTAATAGTTTATCGCACCACCGCACCTGATTGTTAGACTTTAGCTAAACACTTAAAATATAAAAAAAATTTTCGATTTCATTTTGATCGCTTGATACGAACATGAAAATCGATTTGCCGCATACAATCTGTAATATCACGAACGAAAATTATTTCAATAAATTTTTACACATAACACCGCTTTGATTCAATTTAAAATTCAAATTATACATTTTCATTGACACATCCTGTATGAAAAAAAAAAAAAATGCTAATGTTAATGATATAGAACAATTTGTTGTTTTTTGTGGTTTAGTATATATTTTTGTCTGCTATTTTTTTATTCTTTTTTTATAAATTATTTATTTATTTATTTATTTATTTTATTTTCCTTTTTTGTTTACATTATTTAAATGTGTATTATGTATTATGTATTACATATAATGTAAAAAATATTATTCAACATTTTTTTCGTTGGTGTTCTAGTTTATAAATTATATTTTATTCGCCCATCATTATCATTACTTTGTATGAATTTAAATTATTCTAATTCATTTAATGCCTTTCATATTCATTATTCGTTTTTTTTTTTTTTTTTTTGGCTATCATTCAACAAAAAAGTATATATGTAAATACTTTCTTATAATCGTTTCGTTTTCCATTATTGGCAATTTTTCCAAATATAATTTTGTTGTTAATTTTTATATTTTGTTTTATTTTTTTCATATATAAATAGAGATTGTAATAATATTTCTTTATTTTTTTTTTAAACCAAAATTTTTAATATAAATAAGTTGTGCTATATTGTTATCATTTTAATACTTCATTTTTATGTTTTTTAATTTTCTTCTCTTCAATTTTAAATGTTATCCTTATTATACAGTTTTCATTTAATTTTTTTAAATTTTAAATTAATTGATAAATTTATAATGTATTTAGTAATTTTATTATTTGTTTAATATACGACATAAATTTTGAATAACAATCAATTTTTATAACACTACTTAAAATTATTTATATTTCTTATACTTATATATAATATTTTTTTTTGTTACTGTTTTATTTGCTTTTTTTTAACTTTTTTTAATTGTGTGTGTAACCGAAGTTTTTTTGTCAAATGTATCATTTACCACGTTTATGCGATTTAAAAATTTATATCGCTTTTAGAAAATCAATTTTCATAAATAAGTTTAGCCTATGGCAAAGCGGTTTTAATAATTCGCATTTAAATACAATGAGCTTTAGCCCATAAGCTGACAAAAGAAGTTGATAACTTCGATTACGATGATTATGATAACCTTAGAAAAAATTTCTTCCAATGAAACCAAATAATTTACCGTTGAAATTATAATGCACATGTTTGAACGTTATATTAGTAAACGTTATTGACCATAAGCCCAAGGATACAAATCAGAAGACACAATTGTAGTTCGTGGAACTCTTGAAAAAACTCTTCTTCATTTGTGGTACAAATCAAAGTTCTTTGTCTGGCATGTGAAGGATGCGTCAAAATGTTGAATTTTTTAACGATTTATTCACTATATGCAGATGTCTGTATACCGATATAGATGGAGATATTTTCCTTTATGATTTTATCGCGAAAAGAAAACTTGACGAAATAAACAAATTGAAATATTTTCTCTTTTGTGGTTTAGAAAGGGAAAGATTTAGGTTTGTGGTGCATATTGCATGAATTGAATGGTTGAAAAAATGGATCGTTGACGTATTGAAATTGTCGAACAAATTAAGTGAAGACTACGTATTTACCTACGTTCTGCTACAACAAAAAATAAAAATTTTCCTTTTCGATTCATAAATCGGTAACTCACTGTTCCGAAAGAAATATCTGAAAAGAGTGCAGTTAAGTCGTTCAATTAATATGTGGTTTAATGAGCTCCAAATTGACAAACTAGAATGCCGTAAAACATTTACATTTTTTTGGAATATGATTTTATGCGGGTGGTTTATTTCATAAACTAAAATGTATATCTTCCGATTTACATTTTCACATACTTAGCTATTGTTAAAGCCGATCGTCTATGACTACCTTTATCTTAAACTGAATTTATTCTGTCGCACAGACATGTTCTAAATTGATGTGAAAAAAGCGATTGTTAAATTGCTTCAGCGTTATGGCGCATTAACTTGTTCGCATAAATGTGGTAATTATCATCATCAGTAATTAATATTTTATAAATTAATTTAATAGTTTATTAATATTTTTTTTTGTTTAAAAATTAATTTTTAATATTTTTTTAAATTTTTCTATTTTTTTTTTGAATTTTATATTTTTTTGAAATATTATTTTTTTTTGTTTTTTTTTTTTTATTTATTTTTTTTTTTTTGTTTTGTTTAAAATAATGAAAATAATCGTCGTATATAATATTTTTCAGACATTAAAATTAAAACACAGGCACTCATTCCAAATACAGTACATAAAATTGAATAAATCATAAATTTATAGCAGCTATATTATTATTATAAAACTGCTATTGTGGTGGACGACGTTTATCTGATTTTGTTGCAAAGTTGGAAAATGATTGATCAATAGCAACACGATCATCATATAATGTTGGTGCTTGTAATATAATACCGGCTGTACCAGCTAATACCGCCAATGTAAATATCCATAAAAATAAACGATCTAATACCATAGCTACATATTTCCAATCTTCTTTAACCTGTTTGAGTATATGTGTGAAAATTGAATGAAAAACAAAAACGATAACAAAAGAGGATAATAAAAAAATTTTGTATTTTCAATTAACAGATAATAAATGTTTGTTTTCGTTTCAGTTAAAAAATTTAATTTGTTTATCATATAATCGAATGATTGATTTAGTTAGATCCTAACCTAATACAATTATAATCAATTAAAGAAAATGTACATTGGATCGTTCTAGAAATTTAAATTTTTAAAACATTAATAAATAAAAACATGAAAATTAAAAAGGAAATTCAATTTTAACCGTATGCACGTTTTCGCGTACTTGCGGTACTGATCTCAAAATGAAATATACACACGAGCATAGTACTATGTACATACGTATTTTAATAAAAATAAAAAAAATCAAAAAAAAAAAAGAAAGAAAAACATAAAAAATTGATTTTTCTAAATTTTTATATTTTTACTGTTTGTTTTTTTCTGTTATTGTTTTAATTTTATTTTTGTTTTTATTTCTTATTTACCTTTGTTGCATCTTCTTGCATTTTCGTATGTTCAGCTATAAAACGTACACAGAAACAACTTTTATGAACTCTCGGTGGACAACGAGAATGTGAAAATGCTGGATTATTTATGATAGGACTTTTTATTCCAGATGGTCCCATATCTAAATCTGGTACATGAGGAAGATCATCTGATTCGGAATGTGGCATAGGTGGTACTGGACCATGAATTTGACAACTACCACCAAATGGACCAGTTCCTGTTAAACTGAAATTTGATTAAAAATATAAATTGAAAATAATTTTTTTTTAGTTTTTTTTTGTTTGTATCATATTGAATTATAATAGATATTAACATATACCAGATACATATATACAATAATTGTATACATATACGCAAGTATAGTAAAGGTATAGAAATATAATAGTATAGACGATAAGCTATAAACTAAAAAATTTAGCAGGGTATTACAAATATACAGACAAACATGTTTGTGTTTTTATTAAACATTTATTTTTGCCACGTTTTGAACGTTTAAAGAATTAAAAAAACAAAAAAAAACAGTTAAAAAAATGCATATATACATGTGTATGTGCATACAGAATTCAATTTTTTTTTTAGTAATGCAACATTTTTATTTAGAGTGCTGGATTTTATTATTTATTTTCATTTTTTGATTTTTTTTTTTTTTTTTTTTTTTTTTTTTGATTGTTTTATCGATTCAAATTCATTTCCTGTTCAAAGATTATTTTTTATTTTTATTCTTACTTTTCTATAAGAATCATTCGATATGGATACTACAATACGATAGGGTAATGGTAGGATACATACAAATAAAAGGGTAATGGTACATACATATTTATTTATAAAAAAAAAATTATTTTTATCATTTTTTTTTTTTTAATTTTAATTACACAAAATACGAAGAACAAAAATAAAAATTTAATCTAAAACTAAAATTGAAAAATAAAGGAATTTAAGCTGATTCAAAATATAACACAAACACACATACATAGGATAAAAAACTGAACTAAAAATAAAACGAAACATAAATGAAATATAGAAACGATAAAATACTCACAATACTTTATCAATTATTATCAATAGATTTTTAGGTAAACCTACTACATACATACATATATACAATAATTGAAAGATTAAACATATATCTATATTTATTATATATTTATAAATAATGTAATACGTAAGTATATGTATAAATGTATGCTGTTGTATATTTATATACTCACCTAGTTGGTGACAAATCCTCTTTTGATGGTGTACGACTATAACGTGGACTTCGATCTAAATTTGTTGTTGAATAATATGGATAGAAGCAAGCATGGGAGTCTTTTAGGAGTAATTTACTGTAAAATTGACAAAAGAAAAAAAGAAAATAAAAATGAAAATAAAAAATACAAAGATGAAACATAAAAAAAAAACGAATAATGAAACAAATGAATAAAATGAAAATAATAAATGAAATAAAATCCGATCGAAATAATATCGGCATATATACTATAGTAGCACGAAGATATAAAAATAATGAAAGATAATGTTGTGATAAGATAAAATAAGAGAAGATATAAAAGGCACAAAGAAAACAAAGATGAACAAAGATGAACAAAAAACAAAATAAATAAATAAATAAAAATAAAATTGATAAAATAATTATTATTAGCTATATGAGCGACTGAGCTGATAACCGTGTATTTTCGTTTTTCAAGTTTTTGTTAAGGTGATATCTGTTTCATTTCATTTCGATTTTTGTTACAGATATCAGAGAAATCAAAAAAAAAATCAAAAAAAATAAAATAAAATGAAAAAAGAGAATCGAAAACTAATTACAAAGGATGTACACGAATGCACAACGAAAAAAAAAGTTGGATGATTGTCCTTTTTATTTCTGTTTTTTTTTTGTTTATTTGTTAGTGTAAAAAAAGAAAAATAAAGTAAATTTTTTGTACGAGTTCAAAGTAGGGATAAAAATTGGATTGAAAATTTATCCAAGAATTACACATTATATGATCTATAAAGGTATTACATACTTATATGTTTGTGTATGTGTAAAATAGTCAGATAAAAATCAAATAATCGATTATCCTTTACTAAGTATATTATATATAGTATGTATTTTATTTAGTGTATGCACATATGTACACAAATACATTTATACGTATCCCTGTATTGAATGATTGCATATTTTTTTAAAGTTTTTAATAAAAAGAATTAAATTAAATGAAATTTTTTTCATGCAGTTTCTTATACAATCATATATAATTTCAGAGAATAAATACAATAAGAAAATTCCTTTTTGTTCTCTCTTAAAATATTGAATTGCGTCTTTAAAGTGAAGTTGGTAAATATGTACGAACGAGTACAATTTGTATGATTATATGTGCATTATAGAAAACTGATATGTATGTAGATTGGATTAAGGGATTTTATGAATTTTTTATTTTAAAGAATATAAGGATATATAAGTATTATTGATAATTTTCTTTTGAAAATCATTTTCATTATAAAAATAAACAAAAATAACCACAAAAACAAATAACAAAAAGAAGAATGGATTAAGATTAAGATTAAGAAAAGTTTTTATTATTTTCATACACATTATACAGAGATCTCATAAGATTTGATAAGTATTGTAAATTATACATAAGTATATATTAAAAGGATATTTAAAAATATTTAAAAAAATATTTCTTTCTTTTTCTTGTTTTATTTTTAGATTTTTTTGTTTCAATTTTTTGTGTTAAAATTTTTAATTATTCAAAACAAATAATATGATTCTATTTATTATACATAACATATATATCATTTGAAATTGACAAAGAAAAAGCAAAATTAAGAAATATGCAATTGATATAGAATCTTTTGTTTTAAATTAAACGAATGAAAAAAAAAAAAAACATAAAAAAGAAGAGAATAAATTTGAAAAAGAAAATAAAAAATAAAAATGGAAAAAGGAAAGTGTGTATAAGAGATAAAGGAAAATTTTTGGCCATTTTTCATATATAATAACGATAATCAGTTTCTTCTCTATGAACAAACAGAAAACGCGCTCTAAAGAGAAAATGAAATTTCTAGAAAAGCTCACACACCCACACCCACACGTAAACACTTTTTTACATTCAAAAAAAAAAACAAAAAAAAATCTAAATGTTGTATATCTATACATATATACTCGAATATATGCATAATGAATGTATTAAATGTATATACAATCGTTAAATGTTTCATTTTATTTAGGAATAAGTATATTTTTTTTTTCATTTTTTTTGTTTTGTATTTTTCAAAAATTACTTATACACATACACACACCCAGAATCACACATTTAAAGTATTACATATACATATATAAATTATAAAATTTTATTCATATATGCATGTATGTCCTTGATTATACAATATGCGTATACAATACATAATGTGTGTCTTCTTATTTTTATAGACATTTTCTTCTGTATTTTTTATTCTGATAGCATATTACATATATCAAACTCTATATATATCAGTTCTTTGAAAAATATAAAAAGAAAAGTAAAGAAGAAAGGAAAAAAAGAATGAACAAAAAAAATAAATAAAAACAAAAACAAATAAACACAAAAACAATGTGTTTTCTTTCATTATTACTCCCTTATTATTGTATGTAATATATGTATGTAACAGCATGTAGTGTATACAGTATGGTTATACTATACAGTGATCGTAATTTGGATGGACGCAGTCAAAAAAATGTCAAAAAAATATTTTTTATAATGAAGAATTTTTTTTATTTTATGCCCACATTTATTTTTTATTCACAAAAATATGACTGCGTCTATCAAAATTACGCTCACTGTATAATACACGTAAGTATAGTATTATAGGTATTGTATTATAGACATAAAAAACAAAATCATAAATAATACATACATTTGAAAGATTATTATTTGTTATTGAAAATAAGATACACACAAAATGAAAATCAACCAAGAAACCGAATTAAAAAAAAACAAAAAAATAGAAAACAAAAATTAGAAAAAAATATCCTAAATAAGAAACCTACATATAACTGCAGAAACTATTGTATAATATAATAGTACACACTAAAATAAAATATACATATGTAAGAAAAATTTATTGTAAAGGACATAAATTTTGTTATTGTTTTTATAGTTTTTGCTTCATTTTTTTTTTGTTATTGTATTTATTTTTTCTTAAGTTTTTTTTCTTGATTTTTTTTTTTTTTGTATTTTTCTTATTCTGTTACTTTTGCAACAAAAAACAGAACAGAAAAAAAAATGTATGTATGTATATACTTACCTCGTTTCAAAATTGTATTGCGGTCTTTTGATGAATAAAAGTTTTGGCAGAAATTGAATGAAAACACTTTTTACCCATGGCGCCATTCTGTGTGTCTGTGGTGATCGAAAATGAACATTAAGCACAACAACAGTAACGCATATACTGTAATAATGAAAAATAGAAAAACAAAAATGAGAAGTAAAAGAGAGAATTGTTGGAGAATTGTATATTTATCTATACACATACACATATTATATGTATGTATATATGTATTATATTAAAACAAAGTAAAAAAAAAAATACATACATACGTACATGTATGCATATATTTTTTATAATTTTTTATTTATTTTCTTTTTTGATTTTTTGTTTCTAGTATTTTTTTTGCTCAATTTTTTCTAAAAAAAAATTGAACTTTGAAAAAGTATTTGATTGTGCAATATACTCATTTATGTATATGTGTATTAAGTAGGTTAAGATTACATATATACATACATACATACATATCTATATATAAATCCATTTGGATATAATACTCGCAAAATGTAAGAAAAGTAAAAATGGATTTATAGAAATTTTTTATATTCCTTTTGTTCAAAAAGAAATTCAGAGAACAATATCACAAGAATGAATTAGAAAAATAATAATAGAAGAAAAAAAATTGTATTTATGTTATTGTATGTGTGAATGTATTTAAATTTTATTGTTTTTATTTTTTGTTGTGCATCAGTCAGTAATGAAAAATTAGAATTGAAAAATATGATTCTCAGGTACACAAGTATGCATGTATGTGTAAGCATAAAAAATAAAACAAAAAAACTGTTTTACACATAAATAAGTACATACATCATCAGAACAGAAGATATTTTGATAATGGATGAATTTCAAAATGTGTGTATATAAATAAATATGTATATTATATAATTATGTATATACTTATGTACATATTATAACATGTATTTGTATGCAGCAATATGCATATATTTAGTTGCTTATAAAGTATAATACAAAAACTGGAAAACTAAAATCACAATAAAAATTCTAACTTTTAATGAACTGAACTTTCTGAATGTTGCTGTTGTTTTATAGTTTATAAAAAAAAAAAAAACAAAAATTATGAAAAAGAAAAGTGCAAAAAAAAAAAAAAATTAATTTGTTATATACTTTGTTTACTTTTGTTACATATAATATGAATTATATTTGAAAATTTTTATTTCAAGGACAAATATTTGTGAACATAAGTACATACGTACATGTATACAATGCTTATGTCTTATAAATGTGTTCACTATCAATATACATATGTTCGTTTATCCTTGACATACATATACAAATGTAATAAAATTTTATTGTACATGTATTTATTGTAGATATTTTTGTTTGAATTCAATATTCGTCGTTTAAAGTTAAAGTAATTTTTGAAAATTGTATAATAATAGAAAAAGAAATTATTTTTCTTCTCTATAACATCTGTGCATACGCATTATGTACGTTTGACGAATACATACATAAATTTGTTTCCTATATGCATACATAATCGAACGTATAATTGAGTCATAAAATGTAATTTTTCACTAAATCTTTGGTATCTTACTATATTACATATACTTACATATTTATTTTTAACACTTTTTTTTTTTTTTAATTAAAATAAAACAATTATGGCTGAAATTTATTGTTTTGATTGATTGATAATGACTATTTGGGACATAATAATTATAAAATGATGTCTAAAATTTTTGATTAAAGTTTAAAGCAGAAGATGTAATGGTAATTTGTGCACAAATTTTCGAATTCAATTCAAATCATGCCAAAGTTCGAATTTGAATGATGTTCAGTGAAATTTTCGGTTTTATAATTACAAATCAAATTGTTGACGATTGAAAAATGTAGATTGTAATTTTCTCGTGTTTCATCAAATTCATTCTCTTTATTTCTGTTATTAGCCTATAGAGTACATCAATCAAATTTTGACTACTAGATACATATAGTAGTGTAGTGTAATAGTCATCTTCCATTCAACTATTACAATCAGCCATTTTATATTTGAAGCGAATGATGCAACATCATTCAGATGTAATCAGCGTAACAAATTGTACACGAAATTTCAATATAATTATAATGTCCATATAAGTTGATTGTCTTGAACCGTATACATAATTCATTTACTTTTTTATCTTTTTATACTGTGAAATATGACAGAATTACAATTTTAATATCAATTATTTTTGAAACATTTAATTCATTTTGACAGTGTTTTAATATTTTAGTGGTACCTAATCAAAATCAAAAATAGAGAAAAATAAAAGAAAATAAATATTATACTCTTGAATGCACATTCGAAATGCACTGGTACGAGTGCCATTGACAAGTAGTATGTATTAAAATTATGTAATTATTTTTGATGCTTATGATAATTACTTTCAAGTGGCAGATATTATAACATATGTACATATGTACATACATGTGTTTCTATGTTAAGCGCCTTGTCAATTTTTAACTAGTTATTGATATTTTGAATAGATACAATATGTGTGTTGGCATATTAAATGAATTATTGGTAGTATACATACACATATACGCTTTGAACAATTGAAAGATAATATTCGTCCTGTATGATATTTCAGAACAACTATACGTTCAATATCATATTCATATAGACTTGTGCATATAAATGTCCTTATAAGGATTTAATCAAATTATGTTTTTGAGGCAATCAACATTGAAATCATTATTATCGTCATATTATCATATCATCATTGTTATTGGCATAAAACCTTTTACATAAGAATGATTTTGGATTTGCATACATAATATTTGATATAGAATATATTATTTTATATGGAAAATGTATAGCTTTATACCTAGATTTATCTCTCTTTTCTCTGTATATTAGATATAGAAGTAGATATAGATATAGAACTTTAAATATTTTTGGATATAAATAAAATACCCCTGCATACATCTACGTTACACATTTGTGCTGTATATTGATTGCAATATATATGTATATGATTTTTTAGAAATTTATATTCGTTCTTGATATATGTGTATGTGTAGAATTTTCATGCAGTTACTATGTTAGTTAAATGTTACAAATAAAACATACATACATAAATATAAAGGTATGTATATGTTTTTTCTAACAATTCTAACACCCGCATGAATACATCAAATTATATGTGCTATAATATATGCATGACTATTATCATATATACATACTTTTATGTACACAAATATCACATAAAAGTATATATATAGATTATGAATTTTGTTATATTATTACAAAACCTTAGATTGATTCAATTTATCACAACACATTTCCTTGTTTAATTGAACAGGATTGATAAATGTACGTAAATGTATGATGCACATATATTTATTATGTAAAGTTATTTACATTCAAACTTATACATTTTCATAGAGGTAAG
This sequence comes from Villa cingulata, assembly GCA_951394055.1. NCBI lineage: Eukaryota > Metazoa > Arthropoda > Insecta > Diptera > Bombyliidae > Villa > Villa cingulata. The sequence continues at coordinate 3,969,799 of OX596020.1, read as the reverse complement.
TAGTTACAAAATGTGAACTGATAATTTATATACCAATTCATATAAATCTGGATTTATGAATACAGAGATATTGTATTTATACTCGTATATGTTAGTTAATATCCAGAATTCAGGCAACTAAATATATAGGCGTAAATTGTTACAAGCATAATAATTCACATATCACATGTTATTATACTCGTATGTATATACAAAGTAGCTAAAAATTGTACATTTGATATGGCTGTTCAATAATGTAATTAATAAAATCGGTTAACCTTTTATTCAGTTTTAATGGTTCATTGCACTTGGTTTTATGCACAATAAAATTGTATACATAATTTTTTTTTTCACCAAAAATATTATAGCAAAAACAAAAAGAAAATTGAGAAAGAAGAAAAAATGAAAAGCCAAAAAACAATACAAAAAATATTTATCTCTGATAAATGAACACAAAACTAGGAGCACAAATAATGTTGCAAAAAAAAAAAAAAAAATTTCCTCTTTTTTCATATTGCATCCTTTTTTTCCACATGCACGTTTACTATGCATGAATTTATGCCTACACAATTTTACATACATATATTATCCATGTAGTAGGCACTAGTAGGCACTATACACATACACACATTATGTGAAATTGTGATTCAAATGAAATTTATAAAACGATTTTGCAATGCACTTATTTACATGTAATGTAGGAGTATATGTATGCGGAGATAATGTATACCTACAGAAATAATGTGTAAATATAAATGCATATAGTATACATACTATATATACTATGTACTATATATACTATGTATGTTGTTCTAATAAAAATCGAATATTGGCACGTTTATACGTTTATGATGCGTATGTGAATATTTGCTTTGAGTATGATTTTGTTTTAAAATTTATTGTATATAATGGTACATATACTTATCTAAACATATGTGTATAATATGGATGTAATATTTGTGTATGTATTATTTTATAATAAATTGTTCTATACATAATATATCGTTTGAAATTTATATAATGTTTGAATAAAACAAAGAAAAATGAATTTAAAAAGTAGAATAAATATTTTTTCTCAAATTCAATATATATAGATATGTACATATACTTGTCTACGAATGTAGGTGAGTAGGTATTATTTATCTAACTGTTTTGGTTTAAAATATGAAAGCATAAAAGAGAATAAAAAGATTCATAATTTAGTATACATTTTGCATAATTGATATTGCACACATATATGAATAGTTGAGATAAATTTTTAAAATCCGGACATTTTTATAAATTTTTACATAAAAGGTGATCAAATAAGTACCTACTATATAAAATTTTCAAACGTGAAATTAATTTAAGATGCATAGAAATTTTTTAGAATGAGCTTTTGAGCAACTTGAAACAGATCTATTATTATTTAATGACCCCAAAATTAATATTATTCGTTTTATTGATGAAATAAGAACAGATTTATACGAAAAATGGTTAAAGATTTTGATATTTTTGGAAGGATTTTTTTTTTTTTAAATCCAGAGACTCTTATTTAAATGAAATAATTTTTACATAAATAAAAAAAAAATAAAAAAAAATTTTTCATCAAATTCAATCACATATAATTTTAAAATATATTTTTTTCATTTATATACACACATGCATCTGAACTTCTGAACTTATAACGATTATTTTACTTTATGTTTTTTTTTGTTTTGGTAAGAGAAGGAGGTTTCATTGATACTTACATACATAATATAGAAAAATGAAATTATAATTAACATAGATTCATTATTGTCATATGATATGAAATGAATTTTAATATTGAATTTACTTAATATATTCGAATATATTATAAGATTAAATTAAGTTTTTATTAAATTTTACATTAAATTATTATTTGATATTTTATATACAGTGTATGTGTACAATAATAAAAGGATAAAATATTTATTTATGAAGCACGAGTATTATTTGTATACACAATTATGTACTACTTATACATATGTACGTACTTATATATAAACCAATTTTATATTATGATAAAATCAATTCTGAAAATTATATTTTCAATTATCTCTATTATTATAGATACTTATTTATTTTACTTTTACGTAAAGTAGGTATGTACATTTATAAATATAGGTATGTACGAATAAATGTACATCCATATTGGTATAATATTACATGCATTTGTGCACTTATTAAAGCATTTATAAATGGTAGATTTATATAAGTATAATATTCGTACATGGTATACTCATACATATAAATTGTGTAGTTTATTCTTGAAGAAGTTTCACTAAAATATCTTTATTGTATTCGTCGTGTATAAAAATAAAAAATTTTTTGATATCGTATCGTATGCACTATGTGGGCGAGTGTATACCGTGTATACTATGTATACAGTATCTGTTGTTGGTTGTTTGGTTGGTTGGTTATTGACCCATTCATCCATAATGAAATAATAAATGGTAAGGGATACATAACTTTTTCATGGTACATTCATGTACATTATATGAATGTTTATGTATTTTATTCTATTATTTATTTATTTATTTATTATTTTTTTTTGTATATCATCTCTATATTTCTACATTTTTATTATTCTATCGTTTTGTAATTATGTAGGTTCGTACATACATACATAAATGCATATCTAAATTGACATACATATATACATATACTCATATTTATATTTATGTAGAATATTACATAATCATCTATTCAATGAATTTTCTTTTTCTTGCTGTATATAATGTCTTATGTACATATATGTATGGGTATCCATGTATTCTATGTATCTGTAAAAAATAATATAAAACTCAAGAAGTGAATTGAATTCGTAAATACATATCTTCTGCACAACTTCAATTTTATAATAAAAATGTTTTCTATAAAATTGAATTTAAGCCTTTTGGCTAACTAAGTATTTATGTACTCGTACATATTTTAATCTGTCTATTGCGTACTGTAGATAAATAGTGTATGTGTATAGTACGTGTATATATATGTGTATTGTATACATTTATATGTACATATTGTGTGGTGATACCACGTGATACTTATATACATAATGTATTGTATATTTGAATATATCCTTATATAAATAAAATACTTTTGTATTTTATACAACTCGTACATTTTATAATATGTGTATAAGTATAGTAAGAAAAAAAAAAACAAAAACGAATATCACATCTGTCTGAAACATATAGAAAATTTTCCTACATTTTCTTATGTTTTTTACATGGTAAATACGAATGTATGTTTTGTTTTTGTTTTGCCTTTTATCCACTTTTTCAAACATTAAATACATTTCATATGCATGCATGCATGTGTATAATTGAAAATTAGTGACCAAAGCAAAAACTTTTAAAAAAAATATATAATACACAAAACACAAGAATGTACACATACTGTATACACAAAGTTTGTATGTATGTGTGGAAGAAAATATGTTTATAAAATTTTCTTTAGTTTTAAAATTACAAGAAATAATATAACAATAGCAACAACAGAGTTGTATTTCAAATAAATGAGAGTAGCTGTAGTAGATATACTACATAAATTATGCATGGATGTATATATGTGCGGTATGTGTTATCTTTATATGTGTGTATACATGTTATGTGAAATAAAAATCAATTTGTATAATGTACTTGTATGTAGGATAATTTATGAAAAATGAAAATAATTTTTTAATTATGCATGTAACAGTAAGGATCTTATTATCATTATGGTTTCGATTACATATTGATTAAAAAACTTTTAAACAATTTTTTTTTTTCAAGTAAATCTTCTAACTACAAGGATATAATTAGTCTGCTAAATTCTGATTATTGAAATGTATCTGAACGTATAAAGAGATATCTGAATATTAATATTTTACTCTTTATAGCAAAGGTAATGTACATAATATTTTTTTTCAAAACTTTTTTTCTCTGTTATTTTCTACTTTTACTTTTAGTTGATTATTAAATAAAGTTAGAGTAGCTTTTTATTCAATTCAATTCGTTCAATATTTAAATCTACATTAAGTAGTAAGCAAGCATGTATTAAGGTAGCTATGTGAAGGTTTTTTTTTTCCAAACAGTATGAAAACATAAATTATAATTAAAAATATATTTTAATGAAATATTTTCTAATTAAAAAGGATACGTGAGATGAAAATAATATGATGTTCAAATACGAACTGACGTTGTAATATTGAACAATATCATAATATGAAGAATATGTATGTGTTTGTGATAATTTATTCATTTCATGATATATTGTAGTTGTTAATAGTATGTATGTGTGAGTGTATATTATCTGAATGTGGAGTTGGAATCAATTCAACATATCACGCAAAGGATAAAAGATGATAAGTGTTTCTTGTGTTCACTTAAAATTGTTTTTGTGAGCATTTTTCATTTTATTTCTTCATCCTCAAATGCGTGAGAAGTTTTAAAAATAGAAATGAATATATATAGTAATATATAGTAATAGTAGTATATTAAATTAAAATAATATTAGGATTATTCTCCGGTTAAACATTCCATGTGCTACATCACTAAAACCAAATTAATAAAAATGTATATAAGGAGTATAAAGAACAATGCATATCCTTTATGATGATGATGATCATCATCATCAGCACTACAGCTCTACGTGAGTTAGGGCTTTCAGTGAAGTGATTTATAGACTTTATTTTTATCATGAAAGCACTCACAGTGGATCGCGAGCCATTGAGTTGTTGGTGGAGAAGCGAGCTCTTTTGCATGTTAGGAGGGCTTATACTGCGATCTATTATAGCAATGATATTTTTAATTATTTATCTATTATGAGAATGATCTAATGATCTAATAATACTTTGTGATCCTGTTACTTTAGTTTTAGTTGTTGTCAGCAAGCTGGTACTCATTCAAAGCTGAGTGAACCTGGAGGGTAATAAAAGTTATAAATAGGTAACGAAAAATTTAAAATTCTTCTTTTTACTTTTCCCCTTGACAAGAATCGATCTTCGACATCGAGATCAGTAGGCCAGGTGCGCCACTGAGTCCTCCCACACTTTTTTAATTTATTTCTGGAATATATATATATACATATATATATTTTTTTGGCATTATGGCAACGCCGATCAGTAATTTTTTTCTCAGTTATTAATCAGTGTATACATTATTGATTGGATTAATGATCGACTTGGGCGAGAGTAGCGCACTGGCTGGGATTCGTACCGAGATCTCAAGAGTACCAGATCAACACCATAACAATCGAACTATTCAAGCCCCTTAATGTAAATTAAATTTATATGGATATCGCTTTCAATAAACATGTGAGAGTGATTTTTCTAGTCAATTATTTATTCACAAATTTTATATCCATATAAGATAAGAATGAGTATTATAGTCCTGTAAAAAGTAATTGCATATTTTTTTTTGCTAACTGTTCTATTTTTTTCAGTATTAATTTTTATATATCTTGAGATTTTTCTAAATGATTTAAAAAGAAAAAATTTATGATGTTAGACGTGTCATTAAAAATAATAGACTAAGTGAATATATTGCAGCACATATTAAACAGAAAAACCAAATGAAAATGAAGAAAAAGCAATGAACGATTTTAATTTGTTATTTGTTACTTTTTTGTACATAATTTTAATTAATACTTATACGAGCATATACATATACAAACACGCAAAATAAATTATAATTATGATTCTGTTTGTATTCAATGTTATCTTTGTATTTTTTGTTTTTTTTATGTTTCAATTTTTTCATTTTATCGTTTCATTTTATTTTAATTATCTTAAAAGAAAATGTTTGATATTATATAAGTAACTCAGTAATATGTACATATGTACATATGTTGTTATTTAGTATTATCGTACTCTAGTATTTTTAATTATTATTCTCTTGTCCATTTCTTTGTTTGATTTAGACATTTTATGGGATAACAAAGGAAATTATGTTTTATGAAAAGTTTTTTCTTTTTTTTTTGATAAAATTTTTTTCGTTTTTTTATTTTTTTATTTTAATGAAATGAGAAGTCAGATAGAATATCCATTAGATTTATGAAGGATTTTATTGGTAAATACAATTTATTTTTAGGTATGTATCATTGGTATCATGTAGTTTTATAAAAGGACTATCATAAGTTTGTGATAATATAATTTTTGATATTTTTAAAATTTTAGAACAATTTAGTCACCGAATTAATTTGTTCCTTTTTTTATTTAGAATAATTTGGTTTGAAAATATTGCGATTTAAGATGTTCCACAATAAAGATTCTCAATTCATAAGAAAATAAATTTCTTTAATTTAATTTAAATTTTAGTTCTAAAAAAATAAACATAAATAGATAGAATGTAAAAGTAAAAGTGAAAAATAAAAATCATTTTCAATTATAAACATCATTATCATTAATTTAATAATTTCCACGTAATAATAATGTACTAATACATGTATAGAACACAAAAAAATATTTCATTTTGATTGATGGATATAAAAAATTTTATTCATTATTATCGCATAGAATGAACAAATTTTTTCAAAGTCTTTCTAAACTGGACAAATTCATTATTCAAGGGAAAATATTTTCAAAATTTTCAACAAAATCCATTAAACAATGAACAAAAGAAAATTAAAAGAAAGAAAAAAAGACATTTTATATGATTGTCATCATGTAACTTTATTTCAATTTTTCTTAAAGATTTCTTTCATTTTTTCTTGATTTTTAATGAAATATCATTTACCCGTAAGCCATACATATGATACATACAAAACAATTGTATACATTTTCATATTATTTTTATATTCATATACAAGTACGTCTACGTATATGTACATTATATTATATATACATACATACTCGTATGTTTGTGGGTAATGTGTTCGAGTAGTTTGTTGAAAGTGATTTATTACCGTCATTAATTTGTTATTTATTCGATATAAAATAAAAATAAAATACATACTTATATTATAAAATGCTGAATTCGTATTTTCCTAGTGCCTATGCCATATAAACGCAAACATATATGTATATGTATATGTGTTGTAGTTAATTAATGACCATCGTTTTTAAGTTTTTATATTCTGAAAATTATGTTTTTATTTTTCTATTAAATTTATATTTTGTTGTTTGTAATTTAATTGAAATTGAAAATTGAATTTTGAATTTTTACAATGAAATTCTCGTAGAAGTAATTCATATTTCATTACGATTCAACCTTAATAATGTATTCGTATATGTATGTATATAATAACGTCACGTATGTAACAGTGTATGTGTTGTTTTATTTGTTGTAGTATAAAATTTATTACATATTCAAACATTACATTGTAATAATGGAAATCATTATTTATTTTTGTCCATTTTTCTATTTATCAACATAATATTTATGTGTGTAAATAATGTACATACATACATATGTTAAACATACATATGTGTAAGGTAATGTATGAAAAGTATATGGTAAGAGTACTTGATTCGAATGCATTTTATAACTACCGCACCTTTATACACATATTCAATACTCGCTTCGTATATGAAACATAAAATTGAATGGTTTTTCATTTTATTGTTGCTATTTTATTTGGTATGAAATTTAAAAAAAAAAAACATAAAAAACGAACATTTATGTTTCATTATAAATGTTTTCCTGTTTATTTTCTGCATTTTATGAGTTTATAAATGTCAAGTGCATAAATACAAACATTGATATAAGTATATATACGAGTGTGTATGTGTATTTGTGCATATAATGTATGTTTGAAGGAGTATGAACTTTATATGTACGAGTATATTTGTTTGTAATGATTATTTGTAAAAAAAAAATAATGTAAATAATCAAAATGAATAATAATCGAAATGAAAAATTTAAAATAAAATAAAAATTACAAATAAAATATTTTCATAACAAATTACATTCATAAACGAAAATTTGATTTATTGAGTTTTCCTCAAAGGAAATTATTTATTCGAGAACATAAAATTTATTTTCGTTCGAAAACCAACAAACATTTTGCTGATTGTACACACATATTTATATTATAAAATATTAACGTGTGTGCAATGATATTAAAATGCCAATTTAAATCCAAGAAGAAGTAAATAAATAAGGAAACTTCAGAACTTTCAAAGGCCATAACGACAATACTGATCGAAATATCAAACCCAAACTTTGACTGCTGATTCGAAATTATTCGAATTTACATATTATTAGAATACATGCTGCATGTCCGCTTTACCGTACGTTTCGTGCACTGCCAGAAATTTATGGGGAATTTCTCATCATGATCTTCCATTTAAAATTCAACTGACTTGAACTTAAACTGATCATGTTTTTCGTCGAACGTTCACTAAATAGATTCTACATTCATAATTTAATTTTAATTCATATACGTATATATACAGGATATTTTATCCACATCATATCATACTGGTATTATAATCGTATATGTACATATTTGTATAAATGAATGTGAATGATTGTGTGTTATGTAATAAAATTATTTCGCTAAATTTTTACGCATACACCCGCACCTACATAACAACTTTTAATACTGAAAAATTTCCACCATGCTAAATCTATAATAATCCTGTCAGAACTTTATAATTATCACATAATGTATAGTATTTCTTCATTCTACTTATTTTTTTGTTTAATTTTTTTTTCGTTCGGTTCGCATTTCATTCATTTACTTAAAATTCATTTTTAATCACTTTTAATTTACAAAATAGAGACAGATGACACATGAATAAAAATGATGATATGATATTAATAAAAAATAAGTCTTCTTCAAAGAATAAAAAAAATATATAGAATAAAAAAATTAAAATAGTTTTTTTTTATTTCTAAATTTACATAAAATCAGGAAGTCTTTATATCACTGTCGGTTCTGCCTGTGCAATACGTTTTATATACACACTACACACATTGTGATTATATGCATATAAATGTAATTTAAATTCAAGAAAAAGTAATACATAATAATTTATTTTATGTTTTCTATCTTTTTATCCATTGCAAAATGTTGTTATCATCATATTTTCTTAAATACAAACAATTAAAAACGAAAAATAAAAAACAGAATTTTAAAAAGAAAACTTCATAGCATTAAATTAAATTCATTATCCTGATATATTAAGTATATAAGTAAATTATATGCAGTATGCATATAGAAATGTAGAATAAAAATAGATTTATACATGCAAAGAAACAAAAAATAATATTAAAGAAATGATTTTTCAAAATAAATGAAAAAAATAAAATAATATATGATAGAATGGAAACTAAACAAACCAAAGAGATATGTACATAAAGAATACATTATATAAAATCTAAAGAGAAAAAATTAATTCATCATTTTATCCTGCATACATAAATAACGTATAATATTTATGTCTTTTTCGAATATAATACATATATATGTGTATATAATATGATATGGTATAGATAGAGTATAAATATGTAAATGATGATAGACGACGGATAATATGAATTATTTATAATGTAAATACATATGTTAATCATAATGATAGAGATAATAATAATTATAATACTGTAAAATTTTTTTACAGAAACAAAAAAAAAAAATTATGCACACATACATAAATGCATATATAATAATTAAATAATATTAATTATAAATGCATACGTTATGTAAATCATATTAATAAGACTATAAAGAATTATCTACATACGTATCCTTTGAGTTATAAAATTTTTTGTTTCTTTATTCTTCTATATCAAAAGTTTATTAAAATTTTTTTCTTGTATTCTTTCATACCGAATCTATGATCATGTTATGGGTATATAATGTACATGTGACTCAGTGGTGGTGCGGTGCCATTCATTTTTTTTTCTCGGGTGTTGAGATTTTTTTAGTAAATATACAGCTTTGTTACACAAATAATTTGATAATATATTGAAGGAATATTCTGCTTCTGTGCAAAATAATTGAAAATACGGAAAAATAATTTATTTTATTTGTACGCTTTGTGAATTTCCAAAAAGATACAGCCATTCCCAAATATTGTACGATTGTACTGAAGAATATTATGCACGACATTTTTAAATTTATCTATACTGTTGCAGAAGTAAGCTCAGTCGATGGGCTATACAAGGTACGAAGTAAGTTTTTATAAACATTTATTAAAAAACAATAAACGCCCATGAACATTGCTGTTTTTATCAACTAATCTAAAAAAATCGATTAGCTGACTAATATTAATCGGAATTTTTCTTTTAAAATATTACAAAATTTAATTTCCCCACATGAAAATTTCAAAAGAATTTCATTTTACAGAGTCCGTATGAACAACAAATTTCATTTAAAAGAAGATAAAGGTAATTTACGTATTTTTTATATTGATTTTGTTTTGTCAATATATTTTTTGTCCACTATTTTACTTTCTTCTAAATTTTACCACTATATTTTCTTCTCCCTCTTGATAGAAGATTTTAATTATAAAATTTCGTACATTATTGTTTATATAAAATAATTTTGTAATTAGATTTTCGATACCTATATATTAATGTTGTTTATATTCTTACAAAACTAATTTAAATTGAAAATCAATTAAAAAATATTTTTCTTGATTCAAGACAAAAAAGAAGAAAATCAAGAAAACAAAATAAACAAAGGAAAAAATAAAAAAGAAAAATAAAATTAAAATTAGAGAAATGGAGAAAGAATAAAATTATAAATCTTATAGCATATATAGCAATATCATCATATAAAATAATATAAAAAATGTACATTTGACATACTCATATTACATATGAGGCAGATAAAAGTTTGCTTTTGTATTGTGTGTACAATTTGATTTGAAAAAAAAAGAAAAGAAGAACGATAATAAACTGTAAGTTAGTATACGTACATATAGATGAAATGTCATTCAAGATATTATTTCTTAAGTGAATTTTATACCAGATCCAGAATGAATTATATAATATTAATACGTAATTGGACGTATGTACTCGTACGGTTTTCTTCACATACATTTTTTATATATCATTCCATATACTCGTACATAATATTATGTAATATTAAATTTATATAAAAATTTTTACGTACAGATGTATATTACTCGTATTTGTGTATTAAAAATATTATGTACGAGATGGTACGAGTATATTAAATAGTACATACATTAAATTTGTCTCATCTATCTATCAATATAATACTGCAAGTGTATAATATAATATGTGTAATATCATCGTTTTAGTCGTATATACATAGTTATCGACATTATTGTCGTTTTTGTTTTATTTTATTTTTTTTTCTTTCTTTTCTTTCATTATCTTAAACTGGGTCATATAATTTCTATTAAACTTTAAAAGTGTACGTAAAGTATTTTATATTGCACAATGCACATATATGTATATATACATAGACATACCATGTATTGATGTTGATGAATCTATAAATGCATGTACATACATATGTATGTTGGTATACAAATAATACAAATAATATATAAATGCACACACAGAAGCAAATGTGTATACAACTATAGGGATGCATACGTAACCATATAAAATTTTCCATTATATGTAAAAGTATTTGTACATTAAATATACATTTTAACATATTATACATTTACATATAATGTGTACATATCTATATTAGAGTGTATGCATGTACATATATAAATTGCATATAGGTACACAAGTAGATTTTTTCTACCACAATCTATAAGTTGAATATGATGTAGTAAAGATCTGCATCAATAAATCTCAAGTGGGAAACGATAAATCAGTTTTACAGATTGCTTTTACACTTTAGATTTTATCATTTTTTTTTTTCAATTTTTTCATTTTTTTTATTTTTCTTTTTTCAAATTTTTTTTATATTGTCTCTTGTTTTTTTTTTTTTCTATTATAATATATTCAGTAGATTTGTATTTACTGCATATTAGATGATGCATCAAACTATTCTATACATTTACTTATTCCTTAGTCGTTTTTATCCACTTTTTTTTTTCTATATCATATAAGTATTTTATTGTCATCATCATCGTCACTGTCATCACATCATTCTATGTATGGATGTGTAAAGTTTAAATATGAAGCTATACTCGTATATATGAAGCTAGATATTTTACAAAATGATAATAAAAATAGGAATAAGGAAAAAAAAATATGATTTCAAACTTAAATATGCTTTTGATGCATAAACGTAGGAGTATATATACATACATATTTGTATTTGTGGGTATACTATAATATATGTTCATGCAATAGTATAAAGAGGTTCATATAATATATCTAATGTGGGAATTGAACGAATATCATATACGAATGTTATTTATATGATTATATGTACAACAAAAATTATTTTACATACTTAACACACACATATGTATATAATTTTATATTTGTTGTATGCGTGTGTAAACATAAGATTTATTATAGATTACAAATTTATGCTTGTCATATGTTATTTTCCATTCACATTTCAATATTTTCCGTTCCCTTTTGTATTTTGTTTCAGCCATTATTTCATTTCTTTTTTTTGTTTGTTTGTTTTCAACTTTAATTTGCAAATTTTGAATACACATATGCACATAGTAATCATACATTATATTTGTATGTGTATGTATATAATAAGTAGAAAAGAAGAGAATTGAATTCAAATTTAACAATTGAAAATTATTATAAAATGTTTTATTAATGATTGAATGAAAATTGAATTGAATCGAATATACATACAAATGTGTACTTATTTGTGTAAACTTTTCTTTCTTTTTGAATGTATGTACGAGTATATATTGTACTCGATTATATGTGTAATATGCAATGTGTAATATTGATATTATTTTTCAAGATCAATTTATTGAAAATATTTAAATGTTAAAATAATATCAGCATTTACTAGTAAAAATAATCTCCTTTCCATTCAGAAGACAATATAGTACGTATGTATATACATATACATTCATGTGTACGTACATAAGAGCATATTATGTATATAAGTATGTACAAATACAAATACATATTATTTTCAATTTTTATTAAAAATTAATGAATCTACACGTACTTTATATGTATTTGTTTGTATAAAATTGAATAATTTTATTGTTATCATAAAATTCAATTGCAAGTAAAATAAAAGAATAATAGAAAATAATGTTTTATATGCGTGTATGTATAAATGCATTATTCAACTCATCAATACCAAAAAATATTTATGCTTATTTAATTGTCCTTGCAAAATACATATAAATAATTGATTAAGTAACATTTAATTGTTTTGAAAATTTCAAATGTGTGTAATAATAAAATTCATAAATGCTATGTATACATATGAAGAATATATGTATATCTATGTGCTTAAAGAGTATATTCAATACAAAATCATGTGAAAATTGTTCAAATAACATATTCACTTATTGTGACAGAATATTTATAAATTTATTTTTAAAAATACGTTAGCGTAATTTTTAATAAAGAGTGAAACATTTTTAAAATTTATTTCAAATAGATTGAAATTATGTACATATATTTTAATTAATATTTTGTTTATTTTTAAATCATTTAAAATATTCATACAATTTTACGAAGCATGTATGTAATAATCTAAAAAATTAAATTTATAAAATCCTTAAAAAGAATGAAATATGAAAATTTCAAGTATAAAATCTTATTAATTTATATATGTATTTTTGTTATCAGTTTATTTCTTCAAATTAATTGAAATAATTTTATTTTAAATTTATTATTATATGTATTGATTCAATTATTACTTACCTAATCGATACTAATATCATTGCAAATATCAGATATTTGCCTAATAAAGGTACAACTAGAGATGTTGGTGGAATAATTTCAACAACCAGTAAGAAGAACACATGAAGACTAATAAGAATTGATATTGATAATGTAACCTGTATGGAAAAAAAAAGAATTAAAATTTCATTATAACATAAATTGACTACCTTGAAGCAAATTTTCAAAAATAAAGCAGACACACATACACATACAAGAAATTCAAATTTATATATAATTTATAGTCTTCATTTTAATCATTAAAGGGCAAAAAAGAAATCAATCGTTTTTCGATATATTAAAAACATAAAGTTAGAATTTAAGATGAAAATAATCCACAAAAAAATGTCATTATCATAAAATTTATTTTTATTTTTATTAAGAGCAGGTTATTCTGATTTTACTGATTTTGGGTGATTTGGGTACACGTTTTCTCAGCCATTTTTTATCCAATTTTTATGATATATGTTTTAAATGAAAGCTCAATGGGTCTAGAGTGAACTAAGTGGAACAAATTTTTCAAAAAGGTTTTAGTTTTTCCTGTACAGGATAATAAGGACGAGGCTTTCTTCAAATTTGAACGTGCTATGGTACACTTTTTCTCCGTAACTACACCATGTATTTTTCTAAAACTTTTGTCATACATCATTCAAAGGGTGTAGAGTGAACTAAGTGGAGCACTTTAGTAATTTTTGTCCTTATTAGTCCTGTAGAACGCTTTGAAGAGAGAAGGATTTTTACCAAAAATGTATAGATTTTAAATGTAATTTTTCATGGGTAGATGATTGCGTGTTATACTGAAATTTTCATATAAGGTAATTCGAATGTTCTTTTTTCGATTTCGAAATAGAAAAATAAAAGTTTTTACATTATTTCAGAATAATTAGTAATATAAAATTCCTATTTTTCACAAAAATTTTGTCACAGATAATAAAAATGTTTTGCATAACTCTTGGCTCTAAATATATCAATTTTTCACCGATACGTTTATTCATTTTATACGAATAAAAATATTATATATGTGTGAGTGGTATATATTCAATAAACAACAAAAAAAATGTTTCCAATTGCTATCATACGATCGCCGAAAACAGAAGAAAAAAAAATAAATAAAAAAACAAACAAAAAAATGACATGGCATAGCAAAGCATTGCAAAGAAGCTACCTGTTATTATGATGTACAATATTGTATATTGTATATAATGTGTATAATAAGCAATAAGAATAAAATAGCTGGAGTAAGGAGTAACCTAATGATATTTATATTGTATGAATATATGTATATGTTATATGTATATATAGTATATATATAGTATATTCATTACATGATATACGCAATTATATACACAATAATGTTTATGTCTTGTATTTCAAATATCATTTAAAAATTATCAATACAGGTTTGTAACTCGGTAATATGGTAGTACAATTTTGTTTGCAGGATACTGGATAGGTCCAGGTATAATTATGTTATAATATAAGTATTTATACTATCATGATATACAATATGTATTACAAAAAAAAAAAAAACAACCATTTGTACAATACAATGCTTTATCGTTGCGAATAAAGTAGGTAGAGTAACATAATGAATATTGTATATTGCATGAACATTTTTTGTACTGTATAGTGTATACATGTAGTTTTTTGAAAGTGTAATATAATTTGGTTTACAGGATGCTTATAATGTTAGAGGTATTCACGAAATGTTGTAAGAGTGTAAAAAGTGTGAATATACACCAAAATCTTACACATTACACTATATCGTGAACGAAAACTTTGTATTGAAATCAAGCAAATTATGTCAGCTAAAATATTATAAAAATAATCAAATTATTTTAGCATTTAATGTCAGAATGGCATATACAATAGTAAGCAATAGTAATATACAATGGGTTTCAGCAGTGTAAATTTTTACAAGCAGTGTAGGAAAAAATTACATTGAAGATGTTTACAATAGGTGTAGGATTGTACGAGTTTACACCGTTTACAATGATACAAGACCAAACCGTGAATACCCTAATTAGTTGTCTGTTTTTAAAAAATAATATTCTAAATGTTCAAGTCAAAAATTGTTCAAAAATTATAACAAATCCTGAAATAATTTTTCTATCCATGTACAATAGTGAACATACTACATACACACTGCACATATATATGTAATTGTGTGTCAAGATAGTGGCATAGCAAAAGCAACATCAATAAGAAAAAAAATGATGAAAGAAATAAACCTGCGAAGTATTCGTATAGCAGCACCACAAATAATATATATATATGTATGTATGTATTATATTCTCTGCGATAGCAGGTAGATTGAAATGTACAAAAACAAATTTACTCTGGCTATTGCAAATACGTTTGCGTATAATTCTTAAAGCACAGGCAAAGCAGACATTCGACACTACTACATATACTGTCAAATGTTAAAATATGTGCGTTAATGCGTATGTAAATACACTAATAAATTCGATACAGTACCAAATTTATATTGTTTCCTGGTGAATGGGTGTTATGTATGTGCTATACGCTTTGTTAGTTGCACTGGTTGTACAAACTTATGAACATATGTAGTAAATGTGTAAAAATGAATATGTATTGCACTACATATTAACATTCATTTAAAGTTTGTTTCAAGTTCAAAGTTTGGTATATGTACACTATGTTGTTTTGTTATGACGTGTACTTTTTTTTTATGAAATTTTTTTTTTGCTTTTTCTGCCTTCGGTCCTCATATAATATTAAGAATTGAATTTTTTTTTTTTTATTAGTTGCGCATTTCATATACCCACAAAATTTACAAAACAAAATAAAAGAAGGTTAGTTTAAAATAAATGAAAAAAAAAAATAACAACAGAAAGTAAACTAACACAACGATAAAAATATTTTTTGAATGTATTTGTTAGATATTTTCGTCGTGTGAGTTTTCAATTTTAATTTTTGATTTCAGGAGGACATGCTCTTAAAGTATAAGTGAAAAATATTTTCATTGCTTTGCACATGATAATTCGTACGTATACGAGTATCATATATAAGAATATTTGTATTAAAATAAACATAGCAATACATATGCCATAGCAGTGAATGTTGTATTTAGAGATTATAACAATTCATATAATCAAAATATAATCGAAGTAGAAATATACATATACGTAGTATGTGGTAGTGGTAGTATAATGTTGTAGAACTAAAGCTGCAATTAAGGTATATGTATGGTACATATGTATGTATAAAAATACACACAACAATATCTCCATGTTTGAAATAATTGAATTGCTTGCGGTAAAATTAAAGTGAATGAAATTTTTCAGTGTGTATGAACGTCGTGAACGTTTGTGAGCACCCAAAGGTGGTAGTAATATATATATGTATACAGCCAATTGAATGTAGTAGACTATATACAAATACCTCTAAGTACAATATTGCTCTATAAAATTGTCGATAAATGAGCAGTAGCATATTATCGATAATTGTGTAAGTTAAGCTATAAAAATAATACTCATGTATTTTCATTTATTTTGATATTTGCTTCATTTTTTTTTTTTTTTTGTATTTATACCAAACTTTTTGGGTGGTAATTTTTATAATTTTTCTACATTATTGTATTGTTTACTTGATTTTTATTAATTCAATTTGGTATAGAAAATAAAATAATATTAAATATGTCATTTATATTCCAGATATGTTCGAGTACAATTTTCGAATAATATTCGTTATATACATTATTATACAGGGTGATTTTTGAACGTACCATTTACCCACACATAAACTGATGAAAAACATTTTGAACATTTCATTAAAATTAAATTGATTATGGAAAAACATTACAGCAGTTTCTTTTTCTTTTAACCGTTCAAATCGTTCAATAATAATATTTGAACATTCAAAACATTTTATTTATCAGTGAAAACTTATACAGGACACCGTTTATACTGAATGTTTTTACAATACATTTATAATACATTATGTATAACTACGATGCATGAATGTGTAATGAGTTCAAATTTCGTAATCAA
Organism: Villa cingulata; assembly: GCA_951394055.1. Classification (NCBI taxonomy): domain Eukaryota; kingdom Metazoa; phylum Arthropoda; class Insecta; order Diptera; family Bombyliidae; genus Villa; species Villa cingulata. The sequence continues at coordinate 3,952,068 of OX596020.1, read as the reverse complement.
ATATTATTTTGTGAATATTGGAAGAAGAAGGAAGTTGAAAGCGAAAAAAAGGCAATTATATTGCTCTGGCCTCTGGGGAATGTTTTAATTAAATCGTTTTTTCTATAATCATAAGCATCACATATTATGAACATACACATTGATATACATTTTATACAATACAATAATATTCAAATTTACATTATATACGAATTCGAAATAATTTTTAAAATATTTTGTTATTGTTAGTTATTTTCTGTGTCATTCTGTTTTTCGTCCATTTTCTTATTGTTCAATGCAAGTTTTTTGAAAGAAAGAGAGAACATGCAGTATAAGTCGAAATTATATAAGAAAAAAACAAACATCTTATTTTTGTGAAATGAAAAACATACAAATTCGTTAGTTTGATTTTTAAATCCATACATACAATAAACAACTTTATGAATCCAATATGTATAGGGCATACCAAAAAGGATTAAAAACAACAATAAGTAGAATAAAAAAAAATGAAAAAAAAAATAAATGGACGGAATAAAGAACAGAGTATATACAAACAAACAGTACACTATAAATAGATATTTTTCCAATTAAGCGTGTTTGAAACTTTCCTTTTGATTTGTTTCCCTTTCCCTTTCTGCGTTTAAAATGAATTCATGATTTTATAATTTTAATATTTCAAGAAAATTTTCATAAAATTGAAGAATATATGTATGTATAAGATCCATAAATTTATATATACTAGTACATGTAGCTATAACGAACTTATTAAATTTAATTTAAAGATTATATAATTCTTTTCTAATAATACATACTTATATAAATTAGCTTTGAAAAAACTTAAATGAAATTACTTTGTATAGTCTAATGATTCAGTATAGTCTTTTAAGTTTTATCTGATTTCATTTATAGAATTTCATTATCTTTTAATGAAGAACTTTTTACAATATTTAACAAGAAGAAAAATAATTGCTATACATATATATACATATGTATATTATTTTCATAAAAAAATATATATAAGACATTGATTGGATAGCAGAAAATTGGAAAAGTTACTCAAAGTAATCCTGTAGGGCACATTTTATAGTTGTTTTTTTTTTTTTTTTCATTTTGTTTTAAATTTTATTATTTGAAATTGGGGATCGATTTTATGTTATTGGTTTATTTTTATTTTTTTATAATTTCCTGAATTTGTTTTTGTTTTTATTTTCTTCAATAATGTTCATCATAAAAACTGACTAGGGAGATACGGATATTATGTACAAAAAAGAGCTGAAAAGAGTATCACGTATCACTAACAAATAAAATTTGAAAAATATAACCAGGTCGCCCATACAATACCTGGCTAAGCACCATTATATATGATATGCGTGTAAACTAATTTTGATTTAACGACAATCCAAAAGAGGATGATTTATTAAGATGATATACATTCGTATAGAGTTTACATCAAATTACTATGGGAATGAAGTTAAAAGTTCATAAATAAATAAGTATATGTAATAATTTTTTTTTTTAAATCATAAAGGACATCATACATTACGACTGAACCTAAACTTATTGCAATTCCAAAATGAATATAAAATTATAAATAATAACAATAACGAAATGAACGATAAATTGATTTTAGATCCTTTTCAAATATTTATTTAGCGTAAAATTTATGAATTTCAAATATACATACGTATAAGTATATGTACTTATCTTATATGACGTATATATAAGTAGGTTTATAAATTGTTTTCAATTTGTTTTTCATACACTATCAATAATTTATTTTTATCACGCATTTACAGGATAAAAAATGAATGGATACACTAGTAAATGTATGTATGTGCATATGAAATGCATTTACATATACAAATATGGTGGTAATCAAATTATTATTATTATTATTTTACACAGTTAGTTATTCATATATTTTTTTTTGAATAAAAAAACATTTTATGTAAAAAACAGCAAAATAGTATGAGCTTAAAGTAGATTAGAATAAAATTTTATTTATTTTATTTTGTGTTACTTTTTTTTTCACATTTTTATGGCATTCATTTTCATTTACTCATTTAAAATTTGAATATGTGTACAGGCATGCATATACTTTCAAAATAATATTTTTAATAATATATTTTTTTAATATATTTATCAGAAAATATATGTAAATAAAATTTTTATTTATTATTTGTTTATATAAATACAAACCTTTTCACCACTATCTGATGGTAAATAAAATGTTAATACTGTTAGAAATGATATACCCATACATGGTATAATTATATTGACGGTATAGAAAAGTGTTTTCCTTCTCATCGTTATATTAAAAGTAATATCCAAATATGGTTCATTACAGCATGTATAAAATTTTTCATTCCTATAACAAATATAAAAAGAAAATATATTTATAAGTAATATTAAATGTATGTATGTATAGATACCAGATACATATTACATATAAATACACATTTAGTGTGAAAGAAAAAAATATTGTGTGTGAAAAAAAGTATATGGTAATATGAATTTAAGTATAAAATATATTAAGAAAATAATATGAAAATGATATAAAAATATGAGAAATTTATGATAGAATTTAATATGAACTGAAAGGAGTTTTTTATTTAAAATGAAATGAAAATAAAAACAGATAAAATGAAAAAGAAAAAAAATAATAAATAAAAAGCTATCATTATCCTAATGGATATTCACACGCAAATATATGTAAGTGTATACATATATATGTAAGTAAATGAAATGGGTATTTGATGTGAATTGATACTGGGATATTTTATTAATTTCATTTATTACTTTCTTTCCTTTTTCCTAATCGTATTTATTATTATTTTTTTTTTTTATTAAATAAAGTATGTATTATCAGTTATTTGTATAATTTAATACGTGGTTGTATAGTGTATTACGAATATAGAGAAAGAATAAAGAATGTTCTCTTAAAAAGAGTAAGTATTAAAAAAAAAATAATAGTAAAGGGATTAATACGTTCACGTAAATGAATGAGTTAAGCGGTGATTACATTGCTTTTGTTTCGTTTCGTTTCGTTTAGCTTCAGCTAACTGTCAAATTTAATTATACGTAACACAAATGGGAGCGATTACAATGTGATGAATTGAGACGAAACGAAACGAAAAGTTCAGTTAAATTTTAATATTTTCTGAATCGAAATGACATAACCTATAATTTACTTGAGTTGGATGGCATAACAAAAGGGATGTGTTCCCAGATATATTTGGGGGATGTGTTCCAGGTATAATAAGAGGGATGAGTTCTCAGATATAATAATTAGATAATAATTACGGGGTGTGTTTCCAGAATAATTAGAAGGATGAGATCCATATATTATTATGGGATATGTTCCCAATCTAATTAAGAGATTTGTTCCCACTATAACTTGTTTTACTACTTATTATGTATGTATATATATTTGTTTAACATATTGTTTATTTGCCCGATTTACTGAGTACGATTATGTACTCATCAAGTTTTTCTTTTAAATCTAATTGCTGATGAGGACTGTACCCGTCGAAATTGAAAAGAAGCTGAAATTTACACTCGTTTAATAGTGTTTATTATTTATAAGTTTACTTTATATATATATTTGTCTTTCAATAAAAAAAAGTGTATTAAATAATATTTGTATTTATAATAAATTTTCATTATAAGCATTACGTAAAAAATGAGCATTACGAAATTTTTTTATACCTATATATAATTATATATAATTAAAATTTTTGTTTTTATTATTAAAAACGGAATACTTACCTAACAGCAGGTACTTCTAGAATATCCCATTCAACAGACATATAAAACTCTGATAAATCTACACCAACATCAACAATATTACTTCCTTGCTCCTCATCCATATGCCTTAAATCGACCTAAATTATCCGTTTTTGTGTTTTATAAATTTTTTATATCGATGTATTTTATTTAATTTTTTTGTAGAAAATCAAAAAAATAAAAAAAAGAGTAGAAAATATAAATTAATAAAATATCTTTGAACATCATTTATGCAATAATAATAAAAGCGAAATTATTTTTATATATAATATATATATTTTTTTTTTAAATAACATTACATTTATTTTCATTTTTAATTCAGCAATTTAGACAAAAAAAAATATGTATATATCGCATATAGAATGATGAATATATTTTAGGAAGAAAATTTAATTTCGAATATGTATTCGATTTGCAAAAACAAAAAATAAAAAAAAAAAAAACAATATAATAATAATTGTAATAATTTCCGTAAAAAAAAATACAAGATAATATGAAAATTCATCTTTGTACATACACGGAAATTGTACAAAATTAAAATGAAAATTTTTTCTTCCTAGAATATACATAAATTCCATACACTATATACATAGTAAATTTTAAAAAATTTTGTTTATCATAAATATCTTTAGTGATTCACTAAAATAATTTTATAATAAAATTTTTTTAATGATTTATTTTTTTATTTTATTTTTTAATTTAAACTTAAATATATAGTATAGATATAAATATGTATTTATTTGAAATACAAAAAAAACAAATAAAATTTTAATAAAACAAAAGAGATGAAATACAAAAAATTATAACCAAATAATAAGGATAAAATAAAAACAACACAAATTAAAACTATCGAACTAATGAACATGACTATAAACATAAAAACATAAAATGAAAGCGAGTTTAATATATTTATTTTATAATATACATATATAGAAATAATCATGCAGTTATGTATTTGTTTGTTCATTTTTATCAGTTAAATGTTATTAAATTAAAAAATTTCAATAAATAAATTTTAATAAAATTAAAAATAAATGGTAAAAAACAACAAATAAAATTAAAGTATAAAATAATAATTCAAAAAAAATATTGTTTTTAATTGTTTTTTTTTTTTTTTTTAATGATAATCGAAACTTATAACTTATAAATCACTCATAAAAACTATAATTTAAAAAATACACAAAAAAAATCATAAAAAAATAAGAAATAAATTTTAAAAAAATCCATTTTCATTTGAAATTTTATTTTGTTTTCAATAAATTTGTCTCGTAGCATTAAAATGTTTTATTTAAATAAATATTTTTAAATTGTTTTATTTTTATACTGTTTAATTGTTTTTGTTATTTAATTGTTTTAAATTATTAAATTTTAATATTTTCAAAAAGTGAAAAAAAAAAAGTAAATAAAGTAAAAAACTAAAAGATAAATGAAATCATATAAAAATTTATATGAGTACATGTACTAAATAATTATCGTTAATAATATAATCATTATAATTATAACAACAATAAAATATTATAATGTAAATTAAAGTACATCACGTACATACATTTATAATTAGTCTGTTTATAAGTAGTAAATTCTTTGTTTTTTTTGTTTTGTTTTTTTTTGGTTTTGTTTAATATTTTATATATAGTTTTGCTATTTTTGCTGCTGTTGTTGTTGTGTATTTTATAAAACAATACACAATAATAATTACTACGACACATTCACATTTTTAACATAAGATAAATAAAAAATAAAAATGATAATAATAAAGAAAATATATTATATTATTTCTTTGGTTTCATTGACTGTTTTAAATTAAAAATAAAAATAAAAATGAACAAAAGAAAAAAAAAATGGAATTAAATTTAATTTAATTGAAAAAATAAAATTTCTGATTAAATTTATTGATTTTTTTATTTTTAAGTTATAGATTATTTAGTGAATTATTTTATTTGAATTATAAAAAAAAAAATCAAAATGAAAAAAAATTGTAAAACTTTTAAAAAAATAAAAAAAATTTTATGAAAACTGAATTGAATATTGAAGTGATTAAAGCAATATAATGTGATGATTTTGTTTTGTACTTAGGGTGTAGGTAATTGTGCATAACATTCGTCAACTGTTATAAACTAATATACATATTATAAAAAAATCAAAATTATACAATTTCAAAAAATAAAGGAAAAAGGAAAATGACATGAAAATGAGTATTGTATGATGATGAATAAATATTTGCATAATATGTGTATGAAATTATAGATTCAAATTTTGAATGGAAAATGAATTAAACTTTGTCCTATGTATCTAATGGAAATGAAATTACAAAAGAAAAAATGTTGAGTAAAGTATTGTATTGTATTATCGTATTATGATATAAAGTGTCAATATAATATATTTTGGAAGACGTTCATTTTATGAAAGGTAAGAGAGATATTTGACATGGAGGAAGTAAGATTTAAACATTTTTGTTTGTTGAATTTGAATAGAATATAGTATCAAAAAATATGAGTACGACATGCAAAAGTTATCAGAATAGAAACATGAAATATTTATTTTTGTTAAAAGATATATACATAATCAAAATGAGCGAAAAAAAAATGCAAAAATATGGGAATATATGCACATAATGTTAAATGTATCTACTCATTATTTTCTGTAATTAACCTATTAACTTATATACAAATATGGATACGTATACGCACAATCATATATAGTTTTCAATTTTATATAAAACTGATTGTCAGTAGAATCAGAATTTACATGAATTTTGTAGTTTTATTCAAACTGAAAATAATATTTTACCAATTATATTTTACATATTCCTACGTGTTATCATTCTGTAGAAAATCATTCTACACACAGACATTCTGAAGAGTTGAATTCCGAGAAGAATTAATAAAGGTCAGACAAAATTATAATTTCTTTTTTAATAAAATATATAAAATTATTAAAACAATCCTATCACGAATTTTTTGACAATTATTCATTTTACATTTCGTGTAGGTGTATATTTTGAATTATAGCTGTACAACGAGTGTATGCAATTTCTCATTTTGCATTCTGTGAAATAAATTCATTTTATAGAGCTGAATTTGTATGTTATGTAAACATTATATGCTGTACACTACACACTATTTATGCTCATAAAATTTATAAATCCAATGTTTCCAAAAAAAATAAAAATATTTCTTACGTTATTTTGTTGAAAATTTTACAATACTTTTCCGACCGACAAAAGGTGTAACGTATGAGTAAATAATGAAAAATAGCATAAATAACATTGTTTTTCCTTTGTTTTCTATGTATTTTGGAAAAAATTGCAAAAAATATTTTTAGTTCTTCCTCATGTATACTATATTTTATTACATAATACAGTAATGTCTAAAACGAAAGACCATGTAAATATATATTTATATTGTCTTTGCTAAAACTAAGTATTCGTACATTTTAAAAGTTATTAGTTGTATAGTGTTAATTCTTCAAAATTAAGTTATATGACCAGTTAATTTAATTTACGTTTTTTTTATGTTTTTGTTATTGATATATTAGAAAATTTGTATGATATAAAGAACTGTTATCATACGTTGTCCACGAAAAATAATAAAAATGAGAAAAAATACTAATTAGAACAATAAATTATGGGAATTTCGTAATTACATTTATGTAATATTTTTTTGGATTAGACTATAAATAAAGAGACGGGATATGAAATATTTTCTTTTATTTTGCAAATTTATTACATAAGTATATAATAAGGTTCATTTAAAAATTATTTCCGTACTCTATCTACTTTCTCTCTAGCACGTATAACAGCATGAAAATCTTTCAAAATGCAATTTTACGTATGCATGTATCATAAACGTATAGACGATGTGTGTATTGTTGTGATGATATGTATATCTATATATGATGTGGTATTTGTGTAGTTAGCAGTTATGAAATAATGTATAATTTATAACTTATTGTCGCCATTTGTTTTTCTCTTTAAACAGAATGATATTTTTACATACATATAGTACCCAATGTACGTATAATTTTTTGTAGATATTTGTAGATATGTGCTTGCAATATGTATTGTACATGTAGAATGAATAAAATTGTATACAAACATAGTATCTATATATATATAATAATGGACTAAATGAATGTTAAATAAAACATATATACGTATGGATGAAGATATATATGCATACGAAAATTGTGAATAATGTATGCAAACATTTCATTAGAAGTAAAAGGATAATTTGAATATGAACCTAATAATATACATAAAAATATGTATATTTATGTAAACAAGTATTTCGATTTTTTTCGTTTTGTTATATTATTTTCTAATATTGTTCATATATAGTAGATAGATACTATAGTAGTGCATAATAGTTTTATTCATTTTCAGTTCAATTTGTCATTGTAATACAATGTACATATATGTGTAAAATCAATACACATACATACATATATGTTTAGTTTAAGAGTTGTTATAAAGAAAAATTTCAATTTAAAATAATGTAAATTATCTAAAAGAGGTCCTATATATTTGTACAATCATATAGATACGTAGACGATTATGTAGAAAATTGACTTGAACTTACATATTTTCATTAATATTTTTTTTTTTTTTTCAAAACACTGTACACATTACATATGTACAAGTGCACATAGTACGTGATCGTGATGTTAGTATTACATTTACTAAAGAACATGACGAAATTTCTGAATTCAAATGTAATTTTTGATTCCGTATATGAAAAATTGTATATAGTAAATTGAAATTCTGTTGAAACGAGTGACATATACATAATATATCAAATAAGTAATAAGAAGCAAGAAAAATGAAAAATAAAAGAAAATTTAGATAAAATGAACTGAGTTTATTTTTGAAAATTAAGAAAAGAAAATGATAGAAAGATATTATTTTCTTTAGTGGTTATGATAATATAAAATATAGTATATCAGATATTATGCAGTTTTATCCCTTTTTGTTTTTGTTATTGTTGTTGTCTTTATATTATTTTTAAAGGTAATCAAGTCACGTCATTACAGAATTTATATACATATGTATGTTGAACTTTACCTTCAGTAGTAGTAGTAGCAGTAGTTACATATATGGTTACATATGTTTAATATGCTATGGAATGGAATGAATGTAAATAAATGATTATTACTTTATGTAAAAAAATACCTTACATATATACTCGTATATGTGTGTATAATAGAATGAAAATTACATATTTTTTATTAGGTATTAATAACGAAAAAATTTGATGACAAGTTTGAAAGGTGCAGTAGACAGATAACACGGAAAATATATGACAGTTTTTGTTCGAATATAAAATATCAGTTATTTATTTAGTTTACATACATATGTACATTTTTCAGTTATTTTAGAATTTTTAGATGAAAAAGCAAAATCGAATACGTGATCTGGATTGAGAGGTAAACATGTTTGTATAGAAAATATTTTCATATTAAAATCTAAATCTTTCAAGAAATCTAAAAATTTTTGTATGTGCATAAAACATCAATTTAAATGACTTTTTTTGTTTTCATTTAGTTTAGATTTCTTTGTAAAACTCAATAATATCGAATAAAATGAAATAAATAACGATGAAGTTCAAAAATAAACATTCATATATTCTGAGAAATTTATATTTGAAGTAAAATTTTTACGTTAATTTTATTATTGGTTGTTGTTTACAATATTAGAAATGCATTTTTAGTATTTAATTTTTTGATTTTGTACATAATTTTTATCCAGAGAAATGTTTTAAAGAATTTCATTGTTTAAACTTTATAAATTTATAAAATATTTTATAGTTTCAGAAAAAAGAAACGAGACAAAAATAATTTTACAAAAAGGATTATAAATATCAAATAGATTATGTATGCGTAAATATGTGTTTGTATATTTGTTTAGAAATTCTTCACAAAATATTCATTTAAAAAATTATTTTACATATTTTTCTGTGTTTTGAATTTTTTTTTCAAACGGTAAACGACATTAAGTATATAAATAAAGGACATTATTTTATTGGTTATCCACGTTAAAAAATTATAATTTTATTTTTACTTTCTGTTTTATTTTTGTTGATAACATTAACATTATTATCGACGTCTCTTCCAATTTTTTCATTTGTATTTCTATACACATATGTAAGTATACATATATATATATAATATGAGTTTGTGTTCCAATTAATGAATACACTGAAAATTTTGTTCATTTTTCTCTGGTTTATGTTTTCAGTTTTCATTTTCGATTATTTATCTGGCTATTCACTTTCAGTTCAGCGTTATAATTAATAATCGATTTCATAATGAAATATAAAAACTCCAAAGAACCAAAATATTTATGTACGTATACATTATACTGATAAGAATTATTATCGATTAATGTTAATAGGTAACTATCTCTTTCTTTTTTTATGATTTTGATTTTCTCTTAACAACAAATTTAAGGTATAGAGATAATGTAAATAAACATATTGTTATTGTGTATGTATTCACTTCAAGCCATCAACCTCTTTAACTATAGAAGAGGACATTAAAAATGTTGAACGAGTATAAAGAGAAAAAAACAAAACATACAAAATGAAAATAATGTAACGTTAACGAATAACATCAGAATGTGTAAAAGTAAAATGAAATTGCAATAAAAAAAAAAAAATGAATTTACGAGTAGTAAAAATCAAAGTTAATCAATATAATATTATCCAATTTGTAATGTAATTTTTGAATGGTATCATTTGAATTACATGTACGAGTATGTATTCAGGATAAACTCATAAATAAACATAAAATACGATTTGTTTGTTGAAATTAGGTGTTCAATATACTGTATCTGTATGTATCTAATGTATGTATGTTTTTTATTTATAATCGAATACATGTTGTAAAAATGTTTGTGTAATATGATATGTATGTACGCAAACGAATGTATGTGCACATACGTATATATAGACACTAGATATGTATAAGTATATATCCGTAGCTATTTTGATTCTGTTGTTTTTAAAAGTTAACTCAGTTTTTTCAATCAAATTCCTGAATTGAATATTAATTAAATTTTTCATAAATATGTAAATGTAAATATTTACTTGTATTTAGTATACCATATAGTATCTAGTACGAGTATATGTATACCAATTCCAGTACATAAATGTAAATTTTTATTAAGAAAAAACACGACAGATAAAAAGGGTTCTATTTTAGATTTTTCATTTCGATTTACATTTTATCTTTTCCGTATTTTGAATTTTCGATTGAAAAAGGAAAATAAAATTGATATCGTTCAGTGATATAGAAATTTCAATTAATTGTTAAAGTTACGATATATGTATGTCCAAAGAAGAAGAAGAAGCAAATTAAAAGACAACAATAATAAAAAAAAACAAACATATCTTTCAATTGATTTCAATTGATCGTTCAGTTCAATCAAATAAATATTGATCTAAATATTTTGATATTGATCTAAAAGTTAACCCAGATATTACCTACTGTTTAATGTTTTAGTAAATTATGATATAATATTATTACATTATCTGTATAAATGCGCATTATTCTAATATACCTAAGTGTATATTATAGAAATAAAAATGTGAAATAAAATAAGAATATAAATATGAAACTCAGGATAAATAGAATAAATAAGAAATTCGTGATGAATAGAAGGAAAAAAAAAATTAGGATTGAAAGTCTTAAGTATAAGAAAATATAAGCGAAAGTATAAGAAGGTAAAGAAACGTATAATTTTGTAAAAACACAAAAAAAAAATTAATACTTCCTTTAAATGCAAAAGATATATCGTTTTATATGGGCTACAATATATATTTCTATATATGTATAAATTTATCATTGTGTGATACATAATAATATGCGAGCATAAAGTATAGGAAAAGTAAATGAGAGCATTATCACGTTGATGTTTCAGACCTTAATGTCAATTTATGTTTTCCGGTTGGAAAATTGCCAGAAATGTTATTTTTCATTAAAGTAACGTCTTTTTTTTCTATACTAAAATTATTTTTTCCCATTTCTATTATATAGAAATTCTATTATTTTCTATTTGTTTAGTTACTTTTAATGAAATATGAATTAAAGAAAGTGGAAAATAACAAAGAAATATTAGTTATCAAGTATAGCTACATACTTATGTAAATTTAGTTCTATGCATATTACATTATGAGTATGTGTGTTAACTTTTGAGTGGTTTTGAGTTTTAAAGAATTGAAATTAATAATTAATCGTAATTTTGATAGTTTTATTAAATATATACCACTATTTTTTTTAAATTCGAAATGATTTATAATATTTAGTCGTAATTGATTTTTATTTACTTCTCAAAGATTTTGTAATAAAAATTGATTATTCTTGATTTGATTTGAGGGGAATAGAGGCAAAACATGCCATGTCTACTTTACGAAAGAATTTAAATAATAATGCCATCACAAAGAGCAGATGTTTTTGAATAAATTGCTTAAAGTAGATCTGTATAGTATTAAAAGAAATGAAAATACATACCTACTATTTTATAAAATTATATATTCTTCATTCGAATAATCGCTTATATGCAATGGTATATTCATTAAATATTTGAATACATAAATTTAATGAAATTAAATTGTACTGATATACACAGATACTAACTACATCTTTATAAAGTTTAAATTAAAAATGACTTTTTTACTTTAAAATTTTTATAAAATTAGAAAATCAATATTTTAAAAAGGCATTTTATATACAAATACATATGTATAAGAATTTTAATTGAAATTTAAAACGTATTCCTACACATCATCATACGAATTTGTATAATATTATATAAATAAATATTTACAATAATAAATAAATGTATAAAATCGTTATATATTTTAATGTATTCAAATGTAGAAGTAAATACATAAATAATTTTATTGATATACATTTATACATATATGTATGTATGTGTGCGTGTACATATGTATTTGTATTAAATTATAAATCTAAATGAATATTATGATGTTTTGTATCTGTATTTGTGAACAAATAATATTTTACGAAAACTGTATTGGTAACGTACACACATATACAAACAATATCATTAATTTGTTTTTGATTATAAATATATTGCGTATACAATAGTAATTATTAATGAATTCATATGAATGTTTATGAGATGTGAGCAGGTATAGTAATATTTAATATTGAATTAAATTTTTGTTATGCGAAATTGGTAAATCCAGTAAATTTAATGTAATTACAAATGAAAAATAATAATATATGTTAGTTTTGTATGTATGTTGTTAGTATATGTACATATATATGAGTGATGATTATCAGAAAAATTAAAATACACAAATATCGTTCATACTGACAAAATCCATAACAAAAAATATAAATAAAAAACAAATGAAAATAAAATTAATAATTATAATTAGTATATTATGAACATATAGGTTTTATAGAGATATCTACATGTGTGCATGAATGCATAAAAATGCGATATGCATAGACAAAATGCATCACAATGCTTCATTATTACATATTTATTTGCATCGAATCGAATGATAATAAATGAGTATATAACATTCAATTATATGTTTCATTTTTTTTGTTTTTTTTTTAGTTTATTCATATATACATAATTACATATACATATAAGTACTATTTAATTGATAATTTAAAAAACAAAATGCATATATTTATTATTTTTTTTGAATTTTACATGCACTATAATATCATTCTCATTCATATATATGCACATGCACATTCACATGCTCATTAAAAATATGCATTCACTTTTATATATAATTGCATATACAAATTAATTTAAAAAAAAAAAAATTTTGATTCACATGCTTATGTGCATCCTTTAATATGTATATCATTCCATATAATACTTGAACATACATTGTACTATTACATGCACGTGCTACTTTCTACATTATATCACGTTTTTCATTATACATATATAAATATGATACATGCACATACGTATACTATACAATAAAGTAATTATAATTAATCGATTTTATCATTTTATCATATACTACCCAGCATCATAATTTATTGATTGATAATATCATGCGGTGCTTGGGTAATTTCAAACATGCTATAATGCTACATGCTACATTCCTCCATTCCTCATTCTTCTCATTCCTGTGTGAGTAAAATCATTCACATGCAGTATAGATTTATTTTATTTTATTTTATTTTATTTATTTATTTTTGCATACATAAATGAAATAGTTTTCAATTATTCTTATCATTATTATTATTGTTTTTGATTATATAAAATCAAATTGATTGGATTTTAAATTTGATGCAAAAATTATATTCGTTCATATCATACTCGTATAATATATATATAAGTATATGTGTACATGCCCTTTATACATGCATACATGCTAATTAATATGCGCATTAACATACTAGGTGCAAATTTACACATGCACATGCATTCGTTCATTCATTCAGTATTACATTACTCAATCTTTAGTATGAGTATGTACATATGCATGTAATATTGTATACATGGAGTAGGTATCATGCGATCGATATATCATGCAAATATAAATGCGATTTAATATGCATTGATTTTCTACATTTTCTTTCTTTGGTTTTTTTTTTATTTTAATTTTTTTATTTTTTTTAATTAAATTAAATTTAAGTTTTAATAATATTTTTTTTCTTCTGTTCATTTATTGTAAAAAAATATTGAATAAAGTAGTAAATTAGAAATCGAAAATGATTTTAATACGTTTTCTGGTTTGCGTTGTGCATTATTATCATTATTATTTTTTTTTAAATTTTAATTTAATATTTTTGTTTTTTTTTTTGTTTGTGCAAAAAGGGACTTACACATTTATTGAAAAATAATTGGAATGAAAGAAAAGTAAAAACAAATATTTGAAAAAGGAAAATGAGATAGAAAAAAAAATAAATAAATTGTGAAGACAATGGTCAAAATGAAAAAAAAAACGACTGTACATTATATAATGGTCCTTTCATTATTGCAATGAATAAAAATTCTTCACGTTAATTTTGTAAAAAAAAAAAAATAATATTTTTCATTTTGTTTATATTTTTATTTTTAAATGTTTTTTTTTTTTTTTTTTTTTTTTTTTTTTTTTACTTTACATTGCAGATTATTATACGAATATTTCTGTTTTGTTTTAAAAAATTTTTATTTTTGATGTATTTTATTCATTATTTTATTTATTTATTGAATATTTTTTTAATTTTATATTTTATTCAAATATTTTTTTATATTTTATATAAATAGTAGAAGCATGCATTCGATTATTTCAATTTTAATATTCATTCATTTCATTTTGATTGATTGATTTATCATCATCACCATCATCATCATCATCATTGTTTTAATATTTATAGATTGTTTTGTAATTTTAATTTTTTTTTTTTAAAAATATTTTATTTTTATATTCAAAAATAATAAATCAAACATGGATGTTCATTTTAATTTTAATTTATATATATTTTTTTATATTTTTTAATACAATTGTATTGTTATTTATTTTTGATAAAACATATAATGTGTATATGTATATTTATTTATATAATATAATACTAAAAAAGTAATTTATATATTTATTTAATTTATATTATATTTATTTAGTATGTATTTAAATTGATATGATTTTTTAAAATATTTTCTTTTGTTTTGTATTCTAAATGTTATCTGATTTAAATTCTTCTTAATTAATACAAACAACAATTTTTGATGATATTAAGTTTTTTATTTTAATTTTTTAAATATTTTGTTTAAGAAAAGGATTTAAAGTTTTTGCTTATTACAATTTTTTTTTTTTTTGATTAAGGAAAAAATTGGAAAATTAATAATTAAAAAATGTATTTTTGTGCGGTAAAATAAGAAAAACATATTTGTATATCTACTATATTGAAGAAATTTCGATTACAAAATAGTTTTCACAAAATTTAATTTTCATTTATTTTAATCCTTTTTTTATATTATTTTTGATTGTATTTATAGAGATTCTGAAACCAAAAAAAATTATGTAATTTTTAATTTTATGATTTAGAATTTGTTTTTAATTTTCTTTTAAATTTATTTGCCTATTATTTATATTGGTTTTTGGTTTAATTTATTTTTAATTTAATTTTAAAATGCATCATAGCAAAGCGATTATAAATATACGAATACATATATATTTATTGAAATTTTTCATATAATGATATTACGTATGTAAATAGTAAAATTAATTTAATCTAGATATAATATATAAAATAGCTATTTATTGTACATTTTTATAACAACATAAGATGCTTTTTATATAGGTATAGTCTTTTCAATTTCAACAAATAATATTAAATTAATACATACATGTACATTTACTATATGTATTTATGGACTAGAAAAAAATATTTTATTTTATTTTTTTCAAGAAATCAATAAATATAAAAACTAATTAATAACTACACTATTTAAGTTTTTGTTGTTTTTTTTTCGATTTTAATTAGCATAAAAATTTAAATTATAATTTTTATTAAATTATCTCAAAAGGAATTAATAAAAAAAAATTAAAATAAACTATTAAATGAATTTATGGATTCAAAATGTAAGAAACATGAAATTATATCAGAAATTGGTCAAATTTTTTTATGAATTCAATTGAAAATTATTTAATGTAATACGTACATATAAGTGCACATTATTTATGTACTATATGTGATCATGAATCATAATTTGACAAGCCTCTTTGTCTACATTTTATAAATGAATGCTGATTTGAGAAGAAAAAACTATATAAACTGATTTAAATGAGTGTGGTGTGACATTATAATTATGTAGATAATATTAATAAATTGATTATTCGCTAGAATGAAAATGAAAATGTAATCATTATATTTATTTATTTATTAATAATTTTTTTTTGTATTTTAAATTTTATCAGAATAAAAATTGAAATTAAAAATCGGACTCTTGGCATCTTTTTGTTTTTGATGATAAAATATGATTAACACCACATTTAAATACATATTAATTTACTCAAATGATTTTTCATTAATAAAAATAATAAAATTCGAAGTAATACAAAAAAAAAAAATTGAAATGATATAAGAAATAAAAATGAAAAATTTTTATAATTAAATACTAATTACACATAATTATTTAATCTTTGAATTAGTATAATACGAAGGACTTGTGTATTATTTTAATTAATTGACTGAATAATTTGTTTATGATCACATAAAATTATTTCGAATCGCAGTTCAAGAAATTTCAAGTAGATAATTAAATCATAACAAAATACAAAATTATTAAAAAAAAAAAAATATATATAATTGTATTGAATTTAAATTATCAAATTTTACTGGAATAATTAAAAAAACAATTATACATATTAACATCGTATGTATTCGAAATTCATTATTTATTCATTCCATAAATTTAGATTTGTTTCGTTTATTTAGCTGGTTCAGTCTCATAAACACTGGTTTACACGTAAAAGTGCGGTAAACTTTTAAGGGGGAATTATAATTGACATAGCTGACATGGGTAACATGAGAAATAAGTAATAACGAATGTTAAAACGTCACATTTGGTTAACTATAGTATACATAGATAACATACTAAACATAAGCAATACGAATTTCACAAAATGAGGTTATGACTTATGTTACTTATGTAATGTACGCTTTCGATCGTACTGCTTATATGTCGAGCTTATGTTAAATGAATTTTTGACGAAGGTCGGTAATGTCAATTATAGTTTAGCTCATTGATTTGGCTGTGTTCGGCTACGACATATGTCATAGCCTATATCACATATGTCGATTATAGTTCTTCCTTTATAGTTTTGTTGTAACTTATGAGAGAAATATGTATATATATATATATACTCTTCATTCATTAATACTGTTGCAAGGTTACAATTACAACCCACACAACTTCGCAATAATATCAAATCACAAATCACAATCAAAACATTCATTTGCATATCATAATTTTTATAATTTATAAGTTGTACTTGTATATATTTTTAAACTAGAAACAGAATACCGCTCACTCACCACAATTTTCCAATAAGCGCAGGAGAAATATACATATAAATATTGTGAGTTGACTATGGCTGTGAAAATGTTGCATCTTTGAGTTCAACATTATCTTCATTTTTCAAGTATTAATGTGTTCATGATTATTAAAAATTTTGTTGTACAAAAAATTTTTGTTGCCATTATTATTATTATTATTATTAAATATTATATCTCAAAAATAAGTACATAATAACATAATAATTGTGAAACAAATTATCCAGTAAAATTTGATTTAATTTATTAGAAAATGCTTATGTAAAACAAAAGTTATTAGACGACAATAATAATTTTATAAATAATTTTTTTTATATATTTATACACACGTAAATAATTCAAAATTTATATAATCTAAAAAAAAGTTTCGTTCAAAATTAAAAATATCATAAAATAGAATGAATAAAATTCAAATAGTTATATGTAGTAGCATTTTTCATTGATATGATATGAAATTTTAAATTTTTGCATTGTTTCAATTAAATAATATTAATACTTACTAGAATGTAAAAAATAAAAATTTTAATATGAAAAATCAATTGATATTATAAAAATATAATTTTATCAAATTTATATTTATGAATTTCGAAATTTAATTTTAATTTAATGAAAATACTGACTTTGCTATGTAAACGTATTTCGAAACCGATTTATAATTGTAATTTATTATAAACAAAATACATAAGTAAATATTTTAAATTGATATCATTGTTATTAGTTTATTTTAAAATTTCATATTATTTTCAATGATAAAATAATAATTTTATTATTTTTATTATTATTATTTTTTTTTTTAAATTAGTTTTAATTTTAGTTAAAAAAAGAGTAACAATATATAATATAATCCCATCACTGTCCATTTGTGCAGGTCATTTATAAAACTATTTTGTTTGTTTATTATAATATTTTTTTTCTGATTTTTGTACTTTATTTAATTTGTTATTTTTCTTATTGATTTCATACATTATAAAACATATACATACATATAAAATGAGAAAGAATTTATTTTCATATCATAATCATTATGTAGTATTTAAACTAAGTAATATATATAAGTACGTAATTTTTGCTTTCTAAAAATATATTATATAAACTATATTATTTATTATAAAGGCTTATTTTAATATTGATCTTACATAATTAATATTGATTACATTTTTTCTTTCAAACAAATATTTTATATTTTCAATATGAAGAAAAAAATATGAACATTTTAGCAGCGTTCCATTACATTCTATCGTTACCAATATTATTTTTCTTTATTATTTACTATGTATTTTCCATTAAAATGCTATTTAATTTAAAATATATACATATATGTTTATATATATATATATATATATATGCATATATATAATTATATATTTAAAGAATTTAAAAAAAATATATTACTTTTATAAGAGTGAAAAATATTGAAAATTATTTTTTTTTCTTATTCAAAAAGTTATTGTCAAGAATTTAAATATCGATACAAAAATATAAACTCAAATGTGTACTTATGCACTATGTAAGTACATATTTGTATTTATTTATATAAAAAAATATGCAACAAAAATGTCAATTTCGTATAAACTTTTTCAATTAATATGAGTTTTAGATTTCTAACAAATAGAACAAAAAAAAAACATTGTTTC
This sequence comes from Villa cingulata, assembly GCA_951394055.1. NCBI lineage: Eukaryota > Metazoa > Arthropoda > Insecta > Diptera > Bombyliidae > Villa > Villa cingulata. Next base: position 3,932,629 of record OX596020.1, on the reverse strand, counting down.
TCCTTGAAAATATTGAATTTTTTATTTTATTGAGTTCTCAAAAATATAAATATTTAAAAATTTCGAATAAAATATGAAAATTATTTCGGTAATATATTAAAGATTTTTTCAAGGATATTTTATATTTTATAAAAACAAAAAAAAAAAAAAATTTTCAATATTTACTTAAAGTTAAAAAATTAAAATCTGTACAAAAGCAATTCAATACTTTAACATTTATTGGCTGCTAACTTTATATATACGTATATACATATATAACTATAGTAACTAATATCACGAATTTGTTTAGTTTTTTTCTTTTTAAAAGAATTTGTATTTTTTTATTTAAATGTTTTTTTTTTTGAATATTCAATGAAATCGAATTTTTCCATTTCAATTTTTTAATTGTTGTACCCAAAGTATAATTTTTTAAAAAAATTTAAATACATGACGTATGTATGTATATATGATGAGTGCATAATAGAATAAATAATATAATTATTTATAATGAGATATCGTTTCATTTACATTATGATCGGAATGTAAATGTGTTTTTGTGTAATTTAAATTTTAATTGAAAAATATTTCTTCAAATTCATTGAATATTCAAATTATAATTTATGTAATCTATATATTTTACGCATCTATACATATATATATATATGTATACGTAACCTAATTTTATAAGAAAATAAAAAAGAAAAGAACAGTAACATCCCCATTCGTATATAAAAAAATTTACGCGAATAAAATGTCAAAGACACACGTATCATAAAACTACGTACATATACTTAGTTATGTAATTTATAATACCAATCAAAAAAAGAAAAACAAAAAAAAAAAAAAGGAAAAACCAAAGATTGAGAAAAATTAACCAATTAATGCATTTTCCATAAAAAATAACAATAAAATAAATAACTTATTGATAATAATTAAAATTTTGATTTTATTTTTTTTTATTAAAAAAAAAGAAAATAATATATTTTTTTTTCGTCACAATTTTCATCCAATCAATCTACAACCTATAAAAATCTAATTTTTGATAAGTCAAATTTATAATTTTTGTATTTTTTTTTTTTTTTTGTAACTTACTTTCAGTTTTTTTTTGTATATTTTCAAATCTAACAATTTTTAACAAGCATTTTTATATCAAAAAAAAAAAAAAAAAAAAAAAAATAAATAAATAAATAAATTTGACATTTTAAACGCAAAACCAACAAAAAAAAAATGTTAAATTTGAATTTATTAAATTTTGACATCATAACTCTAAAACATATGTAATCATCTAAATTTTAACATTCCATTTTATATAATGTATATAATAATAATAACTGCGATTATTCAATAAATTAAATTATATTAACTATGTAATATAATATTTAATTAAAGTATATAATTACATACATATTTAAAAATTTTTTATTAAAAAATTTTATTTGCAATTTTTTTGTTGCATTTTTTTTTTTTTAATATTTTTTATTTAAAATATTTTATTTAATATTGTTCTTTTTAAAAAAAAATTTTGTTTAAAAAACTTAAAATTTTTGGAAAATATAATATTCTTTTTTTAATCAAAACTAAAAATTATAATAATGTACTATAATAATAACAAGAAGATGAAAATTTAATTGAGTGAGGCACCTTAAAACCATCATATGTCCAACTGCCTAATTTTAAAACGCATGTCTGTACATCATATGGAAAATATTCAACATCAATTGAACAAGATGATTTATATACAGCTGGTGGCTGCCATATAACAAGACCATTATTATAAACTGTAGCTTTTGTCATAAGTGTTACTTCATAATGTCCATCCGCACTGAAAATACATTATTGGTATTTTCTTCTTTTATATTGTATTCTTATTCATTTTTAAAAATTCATCAATCAATTTTTTTGTTTTCACAGCAGGAATTTCTTCTTATTTCATTTTAATATTATTTATATTTTTATTTGTTACTTTTATTTTTATTTTTATTTTATTTCAAACATAATAGGTACTTATTTCTGCTGCCACATTTTAAACAATAAATTTCTATATTTCATATAAATTACAATAATATTATTTATTAACATTTTTACACATTTATTGGATATAATAAAATTCAAAAATTTCAAAAAAAAAATTAATATATCCTATCTACGTAACTAAGTAAAAATTTTCATCGTTAAAAAAATGTGCTATAAAAATGCCTTAGATGTTTTATTTTACAGTTTTATTTTTTTTTTTATATAATACTGAAACAGATATATGACAAGAGATAGAAAAATTTTTTTGTACACATTCCAAAACAAAAGCATTAAATTTTTAAATGAATTTTTCATATACTGAGAATATATGTAGTAATTTTATATTTAATTCGTTAATATTTAAAATATTTAAAAATATTTGCAATTCTATATAGCTTCTTCATACAGGTCTAATATACACATAAGGCACTTTAATGGAACATTTTATTTCAATTTCATATTTACAAATTCAATTTATTACAAGATAAATTTCAGTTTTTATTTGAATAATTTTATTTACACAACATAGTACATTTACATACAATTTTAATTTAAAAATAATTTTCTTTTTAAACATTTACATAAATTTTTTTCTAAAATCAATGTAACAATTGTTTTCTTAAGAATAAATTTCAATTGAAACATTATATCACTTGTATGATTTTTGATAATTCATAAATTATTTTTTACATTACAAAACAAAAAAAAAAAAAGAATGATCTACAATCAAAAATTACTTTGGCGATATTTAAGTTTATTACACATCATGAGATGAATTTTTATACAGTATTATTCAATAATTTTTCAGAAATAAATTAAATGATATTTAAGATAATTATATAAAATTTTTATTTATAAATAAAAAATGATGAAAATCAAAACAAAACAAAAACTGTAAGGAAAAATTTTGCAATATCTTATGTGTATTGTATGGTAAAGTGATTTGTATATAACTTGTGAGACAAACATAATTTTTTCAAGTATCCTTCTATTCCATTAAAAAAAAAACAAAGACAAAGACAAAAATGATAAACATTTGACAAAAATTATAAGAGGTAAGGATAAGAATGTGGAAACAGAAGAAGAGTTAATTAAATTTAAAAATTTACAAGGAACATATGATGTACAACATACGAGTATGTACGCATACATCATATTTTTTTTTCTTTTTTTTGAATGTTTTTCTATATGTATGGATAATCTACTACTGAATTTTTAAAATATTTAAATTTTATTACTTGAATATTTCAATCAAAGAATTTACATAAATATGAATGTGCTGAAAAATTGAATGTTTTTTAAGAATTAAAGCATATACATAGTTCGAAATGTTTGTTCAGAATAAAGTGGTAAATTATGATCAAAAATGTTCTAAAGAATGCATCGTAAAAGCGAAAAATTTTCACCAAATTATATTTAAATAAGTACTATACTTGGGAAGTTTTACAAAATAATACGATTTCATGCCAAATAATTATAGGTAACGTGAATTTGAAAAACATTCCTTTTAATCAAATTATGATATTTTATTACTAATTTTACACAGTTGCTTTGCGATTTATTCATATACATATATAAAAAAAAAAACAATAAATTTTGGTGACAATTGAAAATAAAATAATTTTTTATTGTAATTTTTTAGAAAATGTATTATTAATTATTATTCATCACTATAAAAAGCAATCAAAAATATACTTAATAAAAATAAATAGATACTGTTTTTTTTTTGAATATATCGAAAATATTTTGATTGTCCCACAACTTATTCAAAGCACTTTATATTATGTATGTATATTAATTAAATATGTATAGAATCAAATATGGCTTATGTAAGTATATGTAAAACAAAAAAGGAAATTGTGATTTAAAAAACAAAAATTAAAATATCAATGGCTATTTTCATTGAAACATTTTATTATTTACAAAATGTACAAAATAAATGTTATTATTTTGATTTCTGATTTCTAGAATGAAGAAACAAAATATGTTTTTACATAAGTTATTTATCACTATTTCATGATCTATAGTATATAAAATATATACATAAATACAAAATATAAGTTAATTTTTTCTTATCATATAAAATAATTAATTGTAATTATTAATTTAAAAAAAAGTTAATTTTCGAAAGATTTTCGAAACACAAAAGATGAAAAAACAAAAGAGATTTTATTCAACAATCCTACCCAAACAAATTAATAAAATATCATCTACAATATTTTTATCTCATTATTATTAATGTTATTTATAAATGATTGCATTAAAAGTATTTAATTAATAAATTTAATTTAAGTGAAATTATTAAAAAAAAAAAAACAAAAATTAATAAGAAATAAATTTAAAATTAATTAAATTACAATTTTACGAATAATTTAAAAATATAAAAATTTAATTTAATTAAAATTTTATTTTTTCTAAAAAATTTAATTACTTTGATATAAATTTTAATCAAAAAATACAAATGTTACATAAGTAAATTTATTCGTGTATGTTTAATGCAATTTTCATGTCTGTATTATATGTTTTTTATTTGTTTCTCTTTTTATGTTTTTTTTGTTTTTGTTTCTTGAATTTATTTATTTGATAGTTTCTTTCAATGTGTTCAATTCATTATTATTGAAAGTTTTGAAAGTTAGCTATTATTTTAAAGTATATAAATGTAATGCTAAAAATTTTACTATATATATTGTATATTAGAAACAGCATGTTTTAAAATGAAAACTAAAAATTATACTATGTAATGTATGTAATATGAAAATTATCTTTTTCACAGTAGTATTTAAATTTAAACTTTGAAAATGAATTTTTAAATTTAGCTAACATATGTAAATATTGAATAATCATTAAATTGTTTTATCGAAATAATTTTGTGAAATACTTATGTAATAACAAAATACTTATATAATTAAAATAAAACAAACTAAATAAGTAAATAATATGAATCTATAACATGATTGTTATATATACTTATTGTAATTAATTGATAAGTGAATAATATAATAATAAAAGTTAAGTATTTCATTTAAATTTATTTACCATAAATTTATATAACACTATAATAAGTACTTATATGTATGTGTACATAACTTGAAATATTTTGACAAAAAAATTAATTGCAACATATAACAATTACAAAATATATTCTCATTTGAATTACATAATTTTAAAATCAATGTTAGTTATGAAGTAAATATATTTTTAGTTTTTATTTTTTTACCATTTTTTATTTTATTTTATTTTTTTTTTTTTTGTATATATATACTTATATTTTTTTAAATTTTTGTTACTCTATAATGTTTATTTGGAATTAATTATTTTCAAATAACAAAAAAATGTATTTGTTTTTTTTTAGAATGTTTATAAATTTTTTTATTTCCTTAAGTTTTCTTTTCTTTTTTTTAACTCTAGAGTGAAATTTAATACTATTATAAAATTATAAGAAATAACACAAAATAAATTCAAATTTTAAGTATAAATATAACTTTAAGTAATATAACAAAAAAAAATTTATAAAAATTGAAATTCAAATTAACTATGGTAATTGTAGGTAAGTACATATGTATTTAATATTCTTATAATTTAGTGAAAAAATAAAATAAAACCCAAAACAATAAAATAACAAATAAACAAATAAAAATATTATAAATAAAATTTGCATTAAAGTTATTATAAAATGTACTAAATGTACATACATATATTCTTAGAAGTAGACATTATAAAAATTATTTAAAAAATTTATTTATGTAATTTATAAAAAAGAAAATGCATAATGTGATCTTAATTTATGTATATAGTATATATGAATGTGTATATAATCTATATTTTATCATCGTTTATTTTCAATTATTTTTTTTTATTATTATTTTTTATTTATTTATTTTGCATCGATAAAATATAAAATGAGGATTTATATAAAATTGCTTATCAGTTAATTATATTTAAAAAAATAATGGTGTTTTTTTTTTATACATTTCCTTAATTTTATTTTTAATTGATAAATGATTGCGATAATATGTTTGAGTGTGTGTGTGTGGTCATATAAGTAAATGGGAATATGTATATGTATGTATATATATTTTTTAAATTAAGTGTGATTTTTATTAAATATGATTCTGGAAGGAAATATTGTAGAATAATACAAATGAAAAACACAAAAATAACATACACAAATAAAAATTATGAATCACAGAAAATGAAAAAAAAAGAAAAATAAAAACATAAAATATTCACAAAAGTACAAAAACAATAAAATGAAAAAGTGAAAATTAAAGAGAATAAAAATCATTTCATATGTATACTACATAAAAAAGAATATACTAAATTTTCCTTTATTTTTCTTTTTTCTTGTTGTTGTTGCTATTGTTGTTGTTAAATTTTCCTATTATAATTAATTTTCATTCATTATTACTGAAAATTTATTTGTTTTTTTTTTTCTGTTATTGGTATAGTATTTTATGTAGTACTTGTATTCCATAGCTCATCACACATTTTGAAATTGTTTATATGTATATAAATGTAATCACAAATCGGAATATGCAATATATTGTCAGGTACGATACGATAATGTATAACATATACATAATTAATAAATGATTATTAGAGATAATACATATATTATATTAATGATATATATATATAATTTTGTATTATTTTATATAAAATAAAATATTATAAAATATTAAATGATAAAATAAGTTTGACAATAAAAAAAAATATATATAAAATTAAAACATATAAAGAAAATAATAATATATTCACATATACATGTATAATATAATTTTCCTTTTTTTTTTTTTGCATTAATCATTATCATCATCACAATATCAAAATCACATAACATCGATTTGGCTTTATTATATGTATGTATGTATGTTTCTGTGTATTGATTATATATACATATATATATTTATTAAATATTTTCACATATATACGTATATAATATTTATACATATAGATATAAGTATGTATGTATGTATGTATTTATGTGTATAATAATGTATTTATTTAAATGTCTATGGTATATCATATATACATATAAATTATTATATTTATATAAATACAGTTATTTTTTATTTTAAATAATAATTTTTCCACATATTTCACATTTATATACCGATATTATTTACAAAAAAAAAAAAAAAACACGTCATCATCATTATCATTATATAACATATTGTTTGATTTATGTATATAGTAGTAATAATTATGATCATATTAAATAGCTGCTACCACAGAATGTGTAGCTGTAGTAATGGCCGAAGCATGTAGCATACAGCACATAGGTGAGGTGGTATATTCTTGAAGTTCTGCATGTGATTGCAACAAACTGAATGTAGATACTGCTGACTAATTTACGTTGCTGATTCAAAACTATCAAATTGAGTGATCAATTAAATGGTTCATTTGGTTATTTTCATTTTTAATTAATTTAATTTGTAATTAATTAATTTTTCTTCGTCTATATCGAACTTATAATTTGCACATTATTTCAATCAAAAAAACTGAAATTTGTAGCGCTGTAAATTAAAAATTTTTTATTAAAGACAAACAGCATCAGCTACGACTACAATTTTGACAGCAGCTGCACACTCTATTCATAAACATTAATTTTACATGATTTCAAACTTTGCTGCATGTTTCAGCCGTAGCTATAGCGGACACATTCTATTTCAGCCGTAACGTTGAAAATATTGTTAAAGTGTATTTTTTATTTTTATTTTATTATTTATTTTATATTTTTTTTCATTGATTAAATTGTTTCCAAAATTGTTTTTTATAGTAAAAGATCATAAATATCATACGTTATTTTATTTTTATTTATTTATTTTATTATATTTTTTATTTTTTTTTTTTCTGCAACCATGTATTAAATAAATATCAAAGTATGAGTTGTATTTTTTAAATAAATAATTAAAAAAAAAATGTATGATAATATAAACAAATTAAATATGACGTAGGTAGGTATTGTATAATTAAATATGGTAATTTCATTTATTCGAATAATACTAACGAAAACAAAAAGAAAACTTTATTAGAATATTAAGAAAACGCAAAAAAGAAAAAAACTATAAAAAAAAATTAAAACAAAAAATTCTGACTGTATATATTTTATTTGATATAGTAAATATTATTTTATTATATCGAGTAAGTATGTATGTGTATATGTGTATGTATGTATGTAAATTTTCTTAATAAATATTTCAAATACTTATGTGTTTATTATATACGTGTGAACGTATATAAGTGATATAAATTTTTATAATAATTTTTTTTTTTTTTTATTGTACATACTGACATTGAATATATAGGTAATTATAAATATATAATATATAGCATATATGAGTATAGTATATTTTTATATTTTAATTGACACACCTACCTTGAAACCATCATATGTCCAACTGCCAAACTTCAATACACATGTCTGTTCATCGAATGGAAAATATTCAACATCAATTTCACATGATGATTTATAAATGGCTGGTGGTTTCCATTCAACTAATCCTTCTGAATAGATAGTTGCTTTTGTTGCAAGTGTCACTTCGAAGTTACCATCAGCACTAATTTTCATTTTATATTGTATACATTTATATATATATATGTATGTAATATATATTATATATATTGTATATTATGTGTGTGTGTAAATATGTAATTGTTTTTGAATCTTTTTTTTTTTTTTAAATTAATCTCTTATGAGTATTTATATAATTTTTTTCAGTTTTACAAAAATTTCAGTTTTTTTTTTTTTCGCAAATGGTAAATTTGAATGAAATAGTTATCGATTGAAAACAATAACAAAAAAAAAATTCATAATTTCATAATTTGATCATCCTAAATGTTAGCATGCGAATTTATAATATCTTAAAACTATCTTATGTACATACATACATAATGTGATACATGTATTTATTGTACAGTTAATAAAAATTAATAATTATGTACAATGAATGTATAAAAATGTGAAATACAGAAAATTTAACAAATTTTATGAAATAGAAAATTTATTAATTAACACGGATTTATTTCGTTAAAATATAAAAATAGAATGTATAAAGGATTCAATGTATCAATGGATGGAGGCGGAGTGCTGGTCTACTACATACATATAAAGTCTCGCTTGAGTTCAATACTTGATAATAAACAACTTTCGCTTCTCAAAAAGTTCACTTAGCTTTGAGGAGTGAGTAGTACTGATAGTACCGCGATGCGACTCGTGAGTTTCAGAGATCAGTTGTCTTTCTTAGCTCATATGATTTAGTACGTTTCTCTTTTAACAAACTTCTTGTTCCACAATCTATATTAAACAGTATGTGGTATATCCATGAGAAAAAATATTTAACAAAAATCATTTCAGTTAATCGGCAAATTTTCATATTATGAAATGTTAAATTAATCAATTAAAATTAGTTGTTTGTTGATTTTTGTCTTTTATTGTCTTATCTAAACCAGTTAGACATTAATAATGAATGAGTAATAAATCCGTTAATATAAACGAGTGATATCTAGTATGTATTTTCATAATTCGAATATCTTTCAAAGTTTCATAGATAAACATTTTTCAGATTTTTTCCTTCTATATTAAAATAAAATTTTCTTAAATATATCTTTCATCCTTTTTGTCATAAAATTTAAATATGTAGGTACTTCAAGTAGAAAATTATTGAAATTTTTTTTAATTAAACTGATAATAATAGTGAAACATTGACAACACTTAATCGTACTCGTATAGTCGTATATACATATACATAATATTATTGTATTTTCATAGTTTTGTAATTGAAATTTTCATAAGTGTGTGTGTTAAATCAATGAAAACTTTAAATTGACTTTAATTTTAATTTAATTTTATCATCAAAAAAATTCTTATCATTACCAATTTAATATTACAGTAATATGGCGAACAAAAACAAAAAAAAAAGGAAAAAAAAGATTATTTTAGAATTTAATGAAAAATATTAATTTCATTTGAATTTTCATAAAATTGAAAACTGTCTGAATAGATGCTGTCAATTTGAATATTAATTTTGAATTATAATATTCTATAAGAATGAAACTTTTTTTCAATTTTAAAATTTTTTTATTCGTTTGTTTGATAAGGAGTGTAATGAGAATTGATGAGAATATAAATAGAATCAAGAAAATATCAATAATGCTATTCGCATGTGATCTGGTAAAATGTGTGTTAGCAAAAATATTTAATTGTAACTGTTTATCTAATTATTTTTGTTTTTCTTTTGTTAGAATAATTTTGTTTTAATAATAAATCGAGAAAAACAATTCTAAAAATTAATTTATTATCGTAGATGAAATGAAATTATGACCAAACCATACTATATAAGAGAAATATAATAAATTATCAAATTACTATGTATGAATTGTATCCACTCTTACACACATATTATATTTTGTATTCAGCTGTATTTTCATTAATTTTATTAACATGATACATATGTATATATAAGACACAAATGCCTTTATAAATGTAGTAAATTACATTCGACTACATTATTTATCGTTTTATTTGATTACATATGTGTATCGTACTCGTACGTATTTATGAAATGTACTTATTTTTAATTAAATCCAAGCTATAGGATAATTAACATGATTTTACAATAATCATAATCGTAATAATAATGACAATAATAATAATAATAATGATATTAATGCGATACAAACAACAAAACAAATTATCATAAAATCTTATCATTTTATATTGTAATCAAATAAATAATTCAATTTCATATGAATGTCCTTAGATTTTGAATATGCATTACGACTAACGTACAATTTGTAAATGTACATTTTAATTGACACAAATAAGTATGTAAATATATTTGTTTATTTAAATTAAAATAATTTCCATTTTAGAAAAATGTTTGGAGGCAAATGTTTGAATATATGTATACCTAATGCAATGGAATTTTCGATAATTATTTATTTGAAAATTATATTTGTTGTAAGTAATATTGAAATAAAATTGAATTGTTTATTTTTATTGTGCCATTTTATTTTTAACCATGAAAATTTAAAATTAAAAATTAAATACATTTATGCATATCGAAGTGAGAAGAAATTTTTTTTTCATTTTAGTTTTTATAAAAATACATACTATATTAAAGTTCCCTTTTTTTAAGGATGTAAGCACATAATTCGCAAAAACGTGAAAATCTTTAATCTACAAGATAATTGTGCGTTTTAGCAAGCTTATCAAAAGGGGGCAACTACTGTTACTTACTACTATATGTATGTATCCGAATAAAAAAGAAAATTATCTAAACATGATGAGAATTCTAAATGGTGAAATATTTTCGGTAGATATAAAACACACGCACAAATGTAGTAAGATTTGTACATGGATTTAAAAGTAATAACAAGTATTACTGTTTTGAAATTTTTAATTTAAGAGAAATTTATGTTTTACCTAGCAGTAATTATGATATTACACGAAAATATACATTTTCACATACCAGAATATTTACAATTTTGTATAGAATTTCATTTATTCATTTAGAAATTATATATTTTTTTATTATATTTTTGATTGTCATATAAAAAGGAAGGAAATTTGTGAAATTTTGAAAATTTTCACAAATTAATTTGAAAATTAATTTCATTGTATACATTTATACATATAGTAAGTTATTCTTGTGGCACGCATGATACATACATATTTACATTCAAAACAAACGAATATATTAGGTATATTATAGATAAATAAAATGATTAAAATTTTCAAGATTCTATATCTGTAGATTTGTTTTTTTTTTTGTTTGTACAGTTTATTGTATTTTACTTATTGTTTGTCTTTATATTGTTATGAAAGGATAATACACAAATACGTATATGTATAATCTTTTACCTTTGTTCCGGTATTTTAATAAAATTCTATTAAAATATCTTGAGATGAATTTTCTGCTATTAAGTATATCTACTTACATATACATATATACATACATATATTTGTAATAATATTCATGTACATACATATATTTATCTATATATACCTAAATATTTCTTATTCATTTGTTTTTACATAGGTATATACATATATTATATAGGTACATATGTACATATATATGATATTTGAAATTTACAAGATTATGATCAAATATAGTTAAAATGATAACAATAAATTTATGTAAGTACGTAACACATATGTATGTGTTTGAATAGGATATACAGCCTCATCAGAAATTAAGAAAACATAACAATATACAATTTATTATGTATCATTATTTGAAATTCAGGGATCTGTGGAAAAACAAATTGAAATTAAAGTTAAAATGAAACTACATATAACACCAAAATGAGAAGAGAAGATAAAAAAAAAAAAATTGAAAAATAATTTTGTGATTAAGAAATGGATTATTAAATTAAATAATTTTCTCATTATTTGTCTTCTTTTTCCTCAATATAGATCTAATATATAGTTCATATACACATCCAAATATTGATTAAATTAAAGTCTCTTTCAATTCAAAGTTAAACCGATATCGTTTGAATTAAATTAATATCTTTTAACTAGGAGTTCGTTGAATAATTTCATTATGATTCAAATAACTTCAACATTTTCATATACAAGTGTAGCATAAAGTGTCATTTACAATCCAGCATATAGATTACGTGTTAGATATAAGATTTTTCACAAAAGAAATTCTATAGCGCTATCCTTTTTCCGATCAGTCCAGCCCAGACCAAATTCAGATTGAGATTATGTTATATTTTTAATCTCACGCTGGTAATAGTTAAATTTATATTGAAAAATTATTTACCAATACCAATTTAATAATATATACGCGGTTATCTAATCTGAATTGTGAATACATTCAATATAATCTTCTAAATCTATACGCTAGATTTTAATTGTAACTAACTTAATAGTAATAGTATGAGACGCAAAAAAGTAATGTGTTTAAATTCCAGCTAATCCATTATTTTAGTCTATCACTGGTATATCATTCTTTCTATCAAAGATGTACATCGTTCACCGATTGCCGATAATAAACATGATAATCTTTATAATCTGATCAAATTATTAATAAAGACGGTGCCATAATGGATTTCAGTATCATTCATTTGAATGTTACCTTTGAATAAATATTATACATATATTGATATTAATCAAATTTGTTTAATTTTATTTTGTATTTCACTACAGATAATAATATGAAATACAAGACTACGACTTTTCAATTATAAAATTTGTTAAATTTTCTTAAAATATTTGTTTTATTTCATTTACAAAAAAAAGAAAAAAAATCATAAATAAAATAAAAATATGAATTATCAACTGAATGAAATTAAAGCAATTATATTAAAACACAAAAGAAAAATTTTTTTTATATAAAATTAATATTAAAATAAAATAATAATTCATAACATCTTTTTCTATATCTATATATATATACGTATATGTATTTACATATATGTACATCATGCATTTTTGTTAAAAATATACATACGAGTACCTATATTTATTTTTTAAATTTTATCTTTATTTATTATTTATACCTTCCTAAATTTTACAGTCATTATCATCACCAACATCACCACCATCACCACAAATTATACTCATTAAATATTTTATAAACCAAAATTACAAAAATAAAATTATTTTTTTAATTAATATTCAAATATTTTCTAGTTTTTGTTAGTCGTGTTTTAGTTTTATTCTTTTTTTTTCTAGTATTGCTATAATTTTGTTGATTTTTCATATGCAAAAAAAAATTTTTTTTTTCATTTCAAAAGTTATATTAATTTCTTTTTTAATTGTTTACTCTTTTTCATTTGATTTTCATATTTTCTTCATACTAAAATATATGATAATCAATATTTGATTAATTTTTTTTTCTTCTAAATTTTAATAGTTTTTTGCCTATTTTTTGTGTTTTTTTTTTAATAAAATATATTGTTAACTTTTGATACATATGTATATTTTTCATTGTATTTTATTCGGAAACAATAATCGCATATTAAAGTTGTTAAATGAAATATTTTTTTTTTGTATTATTTTTAATATATATATTTTTTTAAAAAAATATATTTATATTTATAATATTCTTATATTTTGTACAATTTGAATAGGTAAATGAAAATATCACGAAAATAATACGAGCAAAATTCAAGTTTCACAGAAAAGCTAAAAATTATTTTTTTTAAGAAAAAAAAAAAATTTCAAACATTTTTTTTTAAAAAAAAACAAGCTTTTACTTGTAATTTTTTCTGTTTAATTTTTATTTTTTATTAGAAATTTGAATTAAAGATTTTTTTTAAGATTTTATTTTTTAGTTTTTTTTTGTTTTTTGTTAAATAAATTTGAAACAAATAAATATTATTATTAATTATTTATCTGTTTTTAGAGTTTGTAAAATAAAATTAAAAGAAAATAATATGTTATACCATAAATATATGGTATTCGTTTAATAGATCATATATATTTTATTTTAGATATATAGAAAAAACAAATAAAAATTAAAATAAAATAATTATCTTACTTGTTATATAGTACAATATCAGGACGCCATATATGATCCGATGGTACATGTAACATTTGTACACCACCATATTCTTTTGGTTCCCATCGTAATTTATAATCATACCATGACTATTGGAAAATACGAAAAAAAAAAGAAAAAAACATTATAAATAAATTATTTGAATATTGATAATAAACAAATTGTTAAAATATTTTCATACATATTTGAAAAAAATATAAAATACATACAAAGAAATAGCATGAAACTTGTGAAAAGAAAATTTTACTTAAGTTTACAAACATAATTTATAAAATATTTGTGCAATATATTATATTGAAATCAAAAAGGATGAAGAAATATTTAAGAAGACAAGAATGTCGAAAACATATACACGCATACACACACCCACAAAAATATTTTGTTATTTTGTACTCAATACAAATTCAAATTTATAAAATTTCTAAGTTTCTTATCGATTTAAAATTAAGTAAATTTTCAAAAGTTTTAACACGTTTCATGTACGTTTATTTTAAACTTTTCTGATAAACTTTTCACATACTCACTAACATATTGTGATTTACGAATTATTATAATATTCATGCAAATATTATAGATACGATAATCTGTGTACATATATGCACATATATAGAGTATAGACATTCATACCCAGTTGACTCTAAAGTGAATTTACAGCACCTATATACTTAGTTAATTCCATATATATGAATTCATTTAATTCAAATGATTCTTCATTTCTTCTCGTAAACGTGCATATATTGAATCGTTTCGGTTTAGAAAATGTTTAAATCATAGTTGATCGTAGTGAATTCACTGATGGAATTCATTTTCAAATATTCATATTTTTAACACAATAGAGAAAAACATGGAAATGAATAAATTCATAATAAATGTGCACTAAGTGAAATTGGAACATTATTCATATAATATGAAAAATCAAAGAACTTCAACTGTGAAAATTTCTGTATTCATTCTATTTTTCTCTTTGAATGGTTAGCTGGGTATTTGAATATCTTACAGTTACTTCTGATTCCCATAATGAATTCGGATGACTAGAATATTTTTGGTGACATGTATATTGTATGAAAAATTTTGGAAATTCTGAAATTTTTATGAAATCAAACAGAATAAAAATGAAAATATAAAATTTAAGAAAACTTTTGTAAATCGATTTTAATGTTGTACCAATTTGATTTGAAAGTTTTCATACCACTATATAGATTCGTAAATACTCCTATGCATATGCAGTACGTAGTACGTTAGGTATAGATAATCGATAATAAATTCGCATCTGATTTTCTTTTCATGTGTCACACAATCAAAGTTTTAAACGTGCGAACATGAAAACACAAATGAAATAAAACTTTGTTTTCTCTTTGATTTACGAATGCACAGAATTTTTGAATTATTTTATTTTCATTAAAATTTCATAAAACTCAAACATGATTTAACATTACAAGTTCTCGTATCCTATCCATATGTAAGTACGTATACACGAGTATATGCAATAAAAACCTATACTAGATGTTCTGAAAATATCTTACAGAAATATTTTTAATGTTCTCAGTAGGATAAATGTCAATTATCCAATTTCGTGCTATATAAGAGTATTATCATGAACTAAATATTATGGATAGACTCGTAAATAATTTAAATAACCAATACGTATTCATGTACATGTACCACTTAATGGTGTACTTGAACATTGATGGTATTTTCACTTTAACATTGTTGAAAATTATACAGGCAACTGTATTATGTGTACATATAGATAAATTTTTAACACAATTAATGTACAAGAGAGACTCATACGTATATACCATAAAAAAAGGAAAATTTAGATATATGTATGTACATATTTGTTGATTGAGAGTCACATTAATGTTATATGTACAAAGTAAAAATATATTCAAGCAATCATTTATAAATTTCAGCAATCATAAAATATTCAGATGATTCCTGTCGATTACTATTTATCCTATATATGCATTTTACATGTTCTTTATGGTATTGTACTATGTAATTTATTGTTAATGTACATGTAAGATGTATATGCATTAATAATACCCTATGAATGATTACGTAAATTACTTACGTAACATGTAAGTACATGAAGTACACTTAACCTAAACATTCCTTAAAATTTTTCTTTAATATTATTATTTTTCAAATACGAAAATAAAGTATGAAAATTTTCACTTTTCATAATTTGAAAATAGATTTGCACTTCTAGAAAATTTTATCAAAAAGGAAAATTAACTAAAACGAACACGACAGTAATAGTAAGTAGCGCATATTGTAACACGAAATACGAATACTACAAAACGTGACATGAATTTTATAAATTTCATCCAAATTTAACGAGGCATAAATTATGAATGTCATTATTTTTTACACAAGTTCATTAACAAACAAACAAACAAACAAAAAATAATCATAAAAAAGAAAATTTTTTTGGTATTTTTACATTAAAATATTTTGATTTAATTTATTTTAATTAAATTCAGATTTAATGTACTTATTTCAGATTTAATTTTGTTTTTTCATCTTTTCGTCCTTTCTTTATTAAAATAATATTACACCTATATCTACCACATCATATAAAATATTTCAATAAATTTCATAGATATATGATGTATATTTAACATTGATATACAGTAGAAACTCGATAATTTCTACTAGTCAAGTTGAAATTTTAGAATTATGAAAAATATTTTACTGTAAATATTTTTATAAATGTTAAAATAAATACCTATACTTAGTTATTTATGTTTATTTCTTTTTAAAAGAAAATATTTCAGACATCTGAGGGTATATAATGATTTAAAGCAAAGCTTTAGATGTCTGATTAAAAATAATTTAAAGATTGTAGAAATTATCGAAATTCTACTGTAGTGAATAATAATTATTAATATATACTAGGAAACATGTACCAAAAATAGGGGCTTGAATAGCTCGATGGTTGCGTGTCGGTCTTGCGATCTTTGAGATCACGGTTCGAACCCCAGCCAGCGCACTACTCTTGCCCAAGTCGATCAAAAAATTTTTCCCATCAGCAATGTACACCAGTAACTGATTACTGATGATAAACTGGATAATATGTATATCTGACATAAAATTACTGATCGGCGGTGCCATGGACTAAGTATCCGCGTTCACTTAATATATACTATATACATTTATGTATATATGTATATTTTAAAAATGAAAAATGAATGAGTATTGAATTTAAATTCGAGTAAATGTAAAATTTTTCTTTTATTTCTTTTTTTTTCATCGTTTATAATTATTGGGCTTTTCCAATGCTCGTTTATTATGGAAAATTAAAATTGTTTTACTGTTTTTACAAAATTATTTTAATTGCAAACTTTTGTATATGTTTACATTTAAAGTAAATCGTTTGTGTGAAATGTATTTGAACATAGGAACATTATTTTAGTAAAAAAATTTCAGAATTTTGCAAATTTTTTCTAGAAAATGAATGTGTATGAAATATTTTTTAGAAATTTAAAAGATTATGAAAATTAATCTTAGCTCAATTTTTCTTGACAACTTTGTGATTGTGAAAATAAAGGCGAATTTTCTTCATACTCTTAATATAATCTGAATCTGAAGACTTATGTAATTATTGAAAAATTATATTTCAATAGAATATTAACATCAGAGAGATATAAAACATTTTTTTTTTGACATTGGATTGTTATTAGAGCATTTCCGATAATTATCAAAAGATGATAATTTCATACCGTACCAAAAACTCATTCTCGAGAAAAATTCTTACATTACCATTAATTAAAAATTTAAAATTCTTAACACAATTTTCTAATTGAAAAATAAATTATTTTATTAGAAAATTATTTGATTAAATTTAAAACAAAAAATGTATGTAATCTTTTCAAAATGTAAATCTACATGAGTACACATGTATCCATATAATGAATGGAAACAATTTAAAAGCACTATAATTGATTGAATTTTTTATTGATGTGTACGACATGAGTACATAATAATTATCAATATTAGATATGTATGTGTTATGAATACATTATTTGCATATTTATTTACGTACGCTACTTACCTATATGAGCGTGGATGTATGTAAATTTTAGTACGTATGTATTATATTTAATCGAATTTTGTAATTGAATATATTAGATAATTATGATTTAAATAATAATAACAATGTTCATGGTATAAATACATAAGAGTATATGCAACCATCATTATATTTAATTATTATACTTTATAAAATTGATACTATATTTATCACTGTCACTGTCATCGTCATCGCATCATCATCATTTTTATTGTTATTATTAATGTGATCGTTCTTATATGTAGGTATATGAAATTCAAAATGAAATAATTTTATTATTAAAACATTTTATAATAAATACAAAATATAAAATCACATGAAGATGAATGCTTATTAATCGTCATCCTCATCATCATTGTCATCGTTAAATAAATAATAATAAAGAGAAATTTTAAATTATTTGACATTAAATTTTAATAATTTTCACATTAAATTCATAATAAATTTATATTTGTTATTTAACACTGGAGTGGAAAAATTATGGTAGAAGGTAGATGTAATATTTTCGAAATAAAGTACTTTTAAACGTATGTATATTATGGAAGA
Organism: Villa cingulata; assembly: GCA_951394055.1. Lineage (NCBI taxonomy): Eukaryota > Metazoa > Arthropoda > Insecta > Diptera > Bombyliidae > Villa > Villa cingulata. Next base: position 3,913,495 of record OX596020.1, on the reverse strand, counting down.
GAATACAATATTTTAACAAAATATTTTATTAAATTAATGCAAAATTAGAATAGGTACAATAAAAATAGAAATATTTTTAATTCCGTTATCAAAAAAAAAAAGGATCAAGAAGAATATATTATTACAAAACTAAGTTGAATAAAATCATGAGACATAGTACAACAAATTATTAAAATTTATATGAACAATTTTTAAATAATGTACTTCGTATGACAACCTATACGTCTCCAGACCTTCTCCAATAGCCTTGATGTTGACTACACAAGGTTTTTAACAAAATCTTGTAGATTCTTACTTTATTACTTTTCTAATAACTTTTTTTTGATTTAGTGATTTCATTATCCTGAAGACTTTTTTTTTGCCTTTTTCTACAACTCTAAGTGAATCAAGGCTTTCACAGAAGAGATTTCATGACTTTATTACTATCATGTGTTCACCTATACATAGTTTAATGTTTATTTGCCAATCACTAAGTTGCTGCTGGGGAAGCAAACTCTTTTACATGATACGGGCTTAGACTGATCTATTATTAGAATGGTATAATGCTCTAATATATAATTATTTGTATTAATTGTCTTCAGCAAGTAGACTTCTAATCAACATTTTGCCTTTTTGTCTGTGATGAAAATTACTCTAGACCTTATTATTTATTTCAGTATGATTACGTTCTCTAATCATTGAAAAATTATGTTTGTCCCATAATTTTTTCACGATTGTGTACTACGAATATTACATACTTATTGATATGTTACAAAAAAGTAAATTATATAATATTCAAAAATCAAAATAAATATTTCAATAGTATTACATACATAGTACACCCAGTTACATATTATGTGTATATGATGTTATAGTATTGGTATTGTTTAAATGATATTATTTAAAATTTATTTTTTATGTTTTTACATTTTATTCATGTACGTATATATACGTATCTAAGTTACATTTAATTTTTATAGATATATTTATACATATTTTGAATTTAAGTATCTATAAAATATGTATTTATATCTATGTTTACTCGTAAAAATTTTATAATTTATAGCACATTTATTTATTTAGGTACAATATACGAATATTATTTGTTATCATACATACCTGCTCCACCCATAAATTTGTTGTCATTATTTGATTTTTTAAATTCTGAAAATAAATTAAATAAAATACAAAAACATAAAAAGGATTAATGAATAATAATTATTCAAAATTTTTATTTTTTAATGTCAAAAATATATTTGATTATATGCGAATGTTATCGCCTATAAAATATAAAATAATAAAATCAATATAAAATTATACAAGTTTTATAATGTTTTTATGGTGTTACATTTATGTATGTAGTTGTTTTATGTTCATACTGCACATATATTTTTAATAACAATCTAAAATTCTAATAATTATACAATTTTTCTAATTTAATCGTTTTTGTTTTTTGTACTCTTTTTAATATTATCTATTATCTAATTCGAATATATAATACGATTATATAAATGTATATGTACGTATAGAAATATACATAGTGGTCAGGATAATACCATATAATAGTGGTTTAGGTCAAGGCTGTTAAAGATAATGTCGTACTACTTTTACTATCACTATACAGCTGGTGATTATTATGATGATGATGTACCCGTGTATGTATAATGTGTAAGGAACGATATTGATGATATAATAATATATATTTAAAAATAAATAATAATATATATGTATGTATTATTTTATAATATTTAACGAATAAGCAAGGACATGACAAAATTTCATAATTAAATTAGATATTTTTATTTCTAAAAATTTTATATTAATGAAGACTATAAAATGATGAAAATAAAACAGTAACGAATTTATGAAAAGTGCATGTACATATGTATGTGCATAAAAATTTGAAATGCTGATAGAAACCTAAATTTATGATGTGTAAATAATAGCATCATAAAATGACAAAATTATACGATTATAATGAGATATAAAAATATGACAAGAAAAATGTGAAAAAGTCTTAAAAGATTTGTTATTACAACAATTTAACAAATATCATTCCAACCGTATAACTACTACACACATAAAAAGGACTAAAATATAATATTGAAAAAATTATGTATATACATTATTTATAAAAAAAGAAATAAACTAAAGAGAAATGCAAAAATAATAATTAAAATATAAAAAAGAAATATGAAAGTGTAATAGAATAAAAAATATTATATAAGGAATAGTTCTTGGACATAAAATAAAATATGTATATAATCACAATGATAATGATTAAGTGACAAAAAAAAAAAACAAAAAAAAAATGAACAAAAAACAACTACAATAAAATTAAATATTTTCTATGATATTCTAAATAAAATGTATAAGCTCTAGTGCATACATACTCATATACACATAAATACGTAAGGAGTGAATTGTGAATATATATACTATATCTGTGTTTAGATAAAAATTTTCGAAAGCCTAAGGATATTTTTTTTCAATGTGTACAAATGTATAAATAAGTACATAAAAATATAATTATTGTATACAAATACATATGTATAAAGTCAGAAAAAAGTATTCCTACGATACATAACATACGCATACCGTACACAAAGATAAGATTGATTTTTCTAACTTCAAATAATAAGAATTATGAAAAAAAGGAAAAAAAATGAAAGCGAAATTATTAATAATAGAAGAAAAAGTTTATTACAGTTGAAATTCATGTTTAACTTTAATTTAACATAAAAGTTGACTTTTAGTTTCTTTTACTTTTGTTTTTTTTTTTTTTTTTAAATCATTATTTTTTTTTTGTTATATTTTTTTGTTTTTGTTATCAAGTTTGAGATGATTTGAGCTAAATTAAAGCAGATATAATGGTGATTATAATTGAAAAAAATTTATAAGAAAAGTTAAATATAAACGAAATATGTACATAAGTATACATAAAAAACCAGAAAAAAATTAATCATAAAAAACAGAATATTTAAAGATTGTTAAGGGTGAGCAAGAATAAAAAACAATTCTGAGATTTTCGAATTTCTTTCAGAAAAGTATTAATTTTTAATTATTATGAAACTGTTAATATTGTTGGTGTGGTATAGAGATAATAAGGATTTTTATAAAAGGATTCGTGTTTGCATTAAATGAGGAAATTATATTGAATTTAAACTGTAAGAACTTTATTTATTTTATGAATTACAAGAAATATTATTGAAGGCTTGCACTGACGGCTGGACACTGTTCAAACAAACGGTAACCATTTTATATAGGGGCGATTGTTATATGGTTATTTTAGGTTGTTCAATATGTTTTAACGTTCGAAGACAGTAGGCGTTTTAACGTTCGTGGTTTTATTGTTTTTTTTTTACAAATGGTACTTCTTTTTCATGAACAAACGTGGAATTTCATGAATGTTGATCTGTCAACTAATTCGTATGCTTACAGCTATTCAAAGTTGACGTGTTACCATATATTTTTACAATGAAAAAATTCTTATTTTTGGAAGATGTATTACCAAAAGATATTAATGGACGATTGTTAATAGTGTATAAGAACTCTCTTCGCTTTCATCTAGAACAGCAGAAAAATGGATTACTGAATTCAAACGTAGATGCAAAAGCCTTGAGAATGAACCACGTGAAGGACGTAAAACTACAGCACATGGTTTTATAGAAAATTTGTAAATTAACTGAGAAAAATTTATTTCTCAAGAAATTTATCAAGAAGCAGGTAATACATATTCATTTATTCGAAGCCGAGTAAACTTTAAATATAATAAAAATAATGAAAAATGTTTACGTTTTATTTATCACAGAGATTCAAACGAAAAACTTTGTGGTCTTTGACTCACAACTCTTATCTCTAATCCCACCACTGATTTATCACCATACCAATTATTTGTTGAATCAACTATTTAAGTATAACTTCATAGTACAAAAATCAGCAATCAGACTTGAAAATTTTGTTTAGAAACATTTAAGTACTTTGGTTAAAATATTTTCATCTCTCTTCACAGGCTTTTATTAAAAAAATTAATATAAAATTTTTTTCTACCGCTACTTTCACTTAGTTTCATTTTCTCTTTTATTCAATTACAAAATATACAGTACGTATATTTTCCATTTAATTTTTGATCCTTTTTCCTTTTCATATTTTTTACATTTATTTCATTTTTTAATTTTTTACTTTCAAATTTAATTCAAACAGATAAGGTATCATAGAATGTAAGTGCATACCATAAAAAAAAAAAATTCTTTTCATAATCACTTCATTTCTGAAACTAAAAACTAAAAGTAAAAGAAAAAAAACAGTAAAAAAAATATGAAACGAAAATCCTAGTTTTTTATTTTCCTTAAATTGCTACAATATATGAATATAAAAAAATTCTTTTTTACAGAACTACATGTTATAATTCAAGTTGAAAGTTAAAAGTTTAAAGTTTAAGTATATAGTGTTACATATACATTTGAATGAAAGATATTTATGTGTAGGTAATGGTTGTGGTGCGCCTAGTTATGTAAGGTAATGTAAAAATTTAAACGTGTACCATTAACAACAAGATGATTCTTTAAAAAAAGGAATCTTTTAAAAAAATGTAAAACTATTCAGGAAAATATACGTAAATAGTATATAGAATTTGGTCGAAATTTTTTTTACATGACAGGCAATGATTAAGCATGGTACTATCAAACCATAAAATTATCGTACACATATACATAAACTATAATTTATGTTACTTAAAAAAAATATTTCTCAAAAAAAAAAATAGTAAATAAATAAATATTGGCTGTCAGGATATCATTTACTTATCATGAAAAATCATAATTCTTCTTCAGATAAGATAAAATTTTGATGGATATCATTAATCATCAATGAATACATTCAAAAATATCATGATATCCTTAGATATGAGTACATCATACATAAGTACGTGCATACGTGTGTATATTTTAAAATTCTATCTACAGCTTGTATCTCACCCTGTAACATATAGTAAGCTCTTGGAAGAAATGTAACAAAAGCCAAATCCTCATTCATTTTTTCTATGTTTCCATTTCCTTATTATTATTTATTTTTTTTTGTACTTGTGTTTGTGTTTCTTCTATTCAACTTATATTGCATACGTACTTATATACTTACGTACATAAACATATTATATATCAGGGCATTTCTTTTAGAAATTTGTTTGTATGAAAAATTTTATTTCATAATATTCAGGAATATAAAAATGTAATACAGTGTAAATTTTTACAGTCTTTCCTTTTCGATCCTTTTTTTTTTGTATTTTCTCATATTTCTTAAAATTTGTAATATTATTTTATATTTTTTTTACACATTGCGTTTGTAAATATACAGTTTGACACCATTCTTGAATTTATTTTTCCAAAAAATGAAAAAAATAAGAGTTAAAAAACAAAAAGAATAAATTCATTTTTTATTTGAATTTTCTCTTCACATTTTCGAAATTTATTCACCTTTAGAAATTTCATATAATGTATAGTTATGTATGTATGTACTTTCAAAAATTTTACCTTAGAAAAAAAAAAATAGAAAAAAATGAAGTGAAAGAGTAAAAACAAACTTTATGTATAGAGGTGTGAGTGTGTGTTTGGGTGGACATGAAGAGTATAGAGAATTCAAATGAAAAATGATTGTAAGGAAAATTTATAATTTTGTATAGGATGTTGATGATGGGAGATGATGAGAATACGAATATTTGATATCATGTTTCATTTTTAGTCATTTCATTATACATATGTACATATTAATGTAAAATTTAACTACATATACATATAATATGAATATAGTAGTATGTAGGAAATATGAATATAGTAAATAGTAGTATATAGTAATACATATGCAGGAATAGGCTATTTCATTTTTTGTTTGATTTGGATCGAAATTTTTATTTTTTATATTTGTTTTTCCTATGACGATGATGATGATGTGGTAATTTTACAAAAAAAAAAAAAAAAAAAAATACATACATACATTTGCATATATAAATGTTTATTATTTACATTACAATTACTAGATACAGAGTATCGTAACATCATGAACATTGGAGTTAGTGAATTGAAATGAAATTTCATTGCTTGTCAACAATTTTATTTTTTATTTCTTTTTGGTTATGCAATTTTGAATTTGAGAGCATATCTTTTGTGGTTGGTTATTTATGTACACGCACACATACAATAGGTGTCATAAAATGAAGAATTGATTACTATACGAATAATTCGGAATGATGCAAATTAATGGTAACATTTGTATTCATATTTACATACATATTGGATTACATTACTCGTACAGTCGTACATAATTTATTTCTTTTTTATGTTTTACATATTCTCCATAATTATTTTGTAGAATTTCTATAGTTTACTTGATCTACATACTCGTATTTATAATTTTGAATTCGAATGAATAATCAAAATACGAATACATTTTACGTATTATTCATTTTGATGGTAAATTTTAACTGTAGAGTAAAAATAATTTTTTGACTTTTAAAAATAATTTTCAAAGAATAAATTATGCACTTGCATGGTGGTATACGAGTATATTACGCCATTGAGAAGTAATATAAATTGAAATGTACATCACTAGTCATACATTTTGGCTGTAAACGTTTATGCTCGTATTTGTAAAGCTAAACATGTAGTGTTATTTTTATCCATTAATTTCGATTTTGGTTAACGATTATATCGTACTGAGAAATTTTCGTTTTTTGTATATATTTTTGGTTAAACATAAAATAAAAAAAATTTGAAATTTAGCAAGAAATGCAAAAGAAAATTTTTAAATAAATAAAAAATAAATTTTGAGATTATTGATAAATGGAATACAAAAAATGTTTTTTTTTTTCATTAATCTAAAGAAGGATATTAAAAAATATCTTACAAAAATTGATTTTTGATATAAATATTTCGAAAAAATCAATAAAAAGAAATCTCAAAAATCAAAAATAAATTTGATTCGAATTCAATTGATTCGTTTGCATTTGAAATTCAAAAATCATTTTCATGAAGGATATAAATTGTGTTTGACATTTTGGATATTTCATATATGAATATGTGTGTGGATGTGTACGTATGTACATTTAGGTATGAGTTATATATACTAGCGTGAAAAAATTATGGGACAAGTATAATTTATCATGAATAGAATATGTATAATCATACTATATATAAATGTACAATATTTAGCGATTTAAAACGGATAAAAAAGAAAAGCATAACTGCTGTTATATATGATAGAAATTCCACAACAAATCCCTGAATTAAATTATTTCAAAAAATTATGCTTGTCCATAAATTTTTCACTACTGTGTAATGTATATATATTTATGCCAGTCTCTGTTCAATTACTGAATGAACTTATTTGCTCTATTTAGTAGTTGTCTATTGTACCTATACATATAAAATGTATGAACATAACATGTACATACATATATACATTTATGAGTTCGTGATTGCTGCTATATGCTTTATATGCTGGTAAAATGTGTAGTATTTAATAACGATTAATGGTGTAATGTTAAATTTATGTAAAGTACTTTTTCACATATATACGTGTGTATACGTATATATACGAGTATTATGAAAATTTTGAACGTGTACATATGACGTATTTAATATGTTACAATTATTTTAGTTTGTATGTTATTATGTTGGTTATGTATATGTGAATATCTCTTATATTTGATGTTATACATACATATGATGATGGATATATATAGTATTATATGTATACTTACCACATCTATAAGCTGAGATAATTTCAATTTTATGCAAACTTTTAATACATCAGTTGTATTCACCACTGGTCTAACCAATTTATTATAATTGCTTAATAAATCATCATAAAGTCTTTTGGCATCCGGATTACCGGCAACAGCACCATGAACAACTAATGCCGATAGTATCCAGGCTCTTATTGTTTCACCCGTTGTTGGGGACATTTTCATTTCTATTGATTTAATTTGATTATTGTTGTTGTTACGAATTATGATATTTATAACTACTGTAGTACATATATAGTAAATATAATAATAATGTATAAACTAATCGTACTACAGATACCACTAACACCACCACCACTGTTGCATACATTAAAATATGTACATATACATATATGTATAAGGATAAATTTCACACTTTATCACTCTATGTATACCTATATTATAATTTTAGCACAATTAAATTTTCATTATTTATTTATTTATTATTACAAAAAGAAAATTAAAATCAAATCAAATTAAAACACAAAAAAAAACTTTATCTATTTCTTTTTTTTTTTAATTTTATTCTCTTTGATATTTATAATTTTAAGTATTGTGATAGGTAATTTGGTATAATTTGACTGTTTTGGTAAACAAAAATCTACAATAATATTCAATTCCACCTTTTTATATTTATTTTTATATTATAATTTTACTTCTATTTTCAATTAAGTATTTAACTTTTTATTTATGTTTTTTGTTTTTAAAGTAATAAAATATCATTCATTATATTACAAACATTTGCATCATCACAACATGTATGTTGTTTGATTATTATAAAAAAACATACATAAAGTTTGTGAACCTAATATAAGGTAAGTATATAGACAGAACTATGGATGTGTAAGAGAAGAAAAAGAAAAAAATAAATTTTTTTGTTTATATCATGATTTGATTTTTTTTCTTTCTGAATTTTGAATATTATAAAATAAATTTACAAGACAATAAAAAAAAAATAACAACAAAGAATAATAGGAAAATTATAAAAAAGGATATAAGTACTACAAAAAATAAAAACATACACTATAAAAATTCTCAACAGTAATGATATTGTTTTTGATTAGTTTTTTGTATTTGGAAAAGCCAAGGTGGTCGTAATTTATGAAATTGTCTTATAACTGACATCAATAATATCAATGTCGCCATTTTATTGAAACTTTTAGCATTTAGTTAGGTTATAGCAAGTTTAGGTTGTTTAGTTTTATTTTGTTTTTTTTATAGATTTTGTTTGTTTTATTTTTAAATATTTATCTTTTATAAATATATATTTATTAGTTTACATCCTTGTTTTGGATTTTTCTTTCAGTTATTGTTTTAAATTTATATTTGATTGTATTGTATACCATCTTCATTTATTTGCTTTTAGATGCTTTTAGTTTTTCACATATTTTTGGTAAAGTTCATTATTTTTATGTGTAGAAATTATTTCCTATGATAAATTTAAAGATGAAAAATCTGAAAATAAAAACAAGAAAATAAAAAGAAATTAAAAATTGTTGAAAAAATTTTAAAAATATTTTTTTTTTGTTATTAAAACACAAATTTTTGTGTAGCGAATAATATTTAAGTGGTGAAAATCCGTACTTCAATAACATGACATAAAATATTGCCTAAGGATATTAATATTTATAGCGTACATAAATTTGTATGTATATGTATTTAGTAAACAGAGTCAAAATTACGAGATAATAACAACAGAGAACCAAAAGAAAGAAAAAAAAAATAAATCATTGAAAAATTTGATGGATTGTTTTCAACGCATACAATAATAGACCTTAAAAATTTTTCACAACAACATCATGAATATCCTAAATACACTTATACACGTATATCTATATATATGAAAATATTTTCGGTTAACTGACTTTGATTTTTTGTTCATAATTTGATCCCATCAAATTGAAATATTGTTGTCGACGTTAAATGACAAGAGAGAAAAAAAAATAAGAAATTGAAAAAATATAATATACGAATACAAATAAGGATACAAGAAGATCGAAAATTTATAAATATAATTGACGATTTTTAACATACATTTTTAAAGTAATGAGAGGAAGAAAAATCCTTTTTTTACTTCCTAATTAGTTATTTTTAAAAATACTTTTTACTACACTAATATTATTTGCATACGTACATAAAGATATTTGATCCTTTTTTACATATTTTTTAACGAGCTAATTGTAATTTTTATTATTTCATTCATCATAATAAAATCCGGAATTTGTCCTCACCTGAAAATGCAAAAAAAAATGAAACAATATACAGGACTAGATATACAGCACTACAGTACTGTTTGTTTCTGACATGATAAGAGTAAAGGAAAAAGTAAAAACTGTTTAAAATAATTATGTACGAATATCTCAGCTAAAGAAAAAGAAAAATTACAACGGAAATTAATTTCGAAAAAAAATTTTAAAAACATATAGAATTTCATAAAATGAAAAATCAAAAATATAAAACAATACTTTCCATATTATATCATTTACATAACGGTTACTTTTCCTTAATTTTTTTTTGTTTTGTTTTGTTTCGTTACAAAGCTTAAATTCTTTTCTGAAAAATTTCATTCTTCAACGCTTATATTAAATTTCATGCGTTTACAAAATTCTAAACAATATTTCTTCAACATTCTTATACACATATTTCATATACTTAGAACACAGTTCAGATATCATATTTTAAAAACGACAGCAAAGAAAAAAGGTCAAAATAATACCGAAAATTTTAACAAAAAGGTTAAATATTTTTAATGTATACACACAGATACAAACGCTCAAGTATTTGTACAGTAAATACACTTTTGTTTCTGTTTTGTTTTATGTTTATTTACTCTTTTTGTTTATTGTAGATCTTTTTTTTTTTCTAAAATTTTTAAAGCAAAAATGTCAACTTCTCATCTTATAAAAAGAATTTTTATTGATATTTACTACATAATAAATCGTACCAGGAACAAGAGTGAAACAAAATCATTCATATATAACAAGCTATACATATATGTATGTATATGTACATACAAGCAAAATGGAAGATGGGTTTCTGTTTGAAGAGGCAAAAATCAAGAGCATAAAAAAAGAAAACGGAAGAAAAAAAAAATGAAAATACAGTTCACGTCAAAACCCTAAACATTCATGAACTTTTCTATTCAAAGTCAGCATCTTAAAATCCTAAAATTTGAAAACATTTTTTCCTTTTTCACAACAAATTTATGTAATTTAATGTAATGTTTTTTTTTATATATAGAACTTTTTCGTAATATTTTCGAATTTTTATTTTTCTTCCAAAAGGATTCAGAAAAAAGAAAAAATTAAAAATAAAGTTGAAAAAATAAAAAAGTATCTACGTATGTACGTGAAACTATCACAAGAAATTCTTTTAAAATTTATTTAATTTCTACATGTACATGTAAGAGTATATGTATATATGTAAATGTATGTATCTAAACAAAACGTATATGTATAGTATATAGTACCATAGTACTCATATACTATATCTCTTTTTATTTACTACACATGTTATTTCAATTTTTTTGATTCACTTTCTTTCAAGAATATTTCATTTTCTTTTAGATGTATACTAGGTAAATAAATAAATTATCGTTATAAATTGAGTATGTAATACTCGACATTTCATGTAATATTTATACACATTTAGATGTGCAGATATTCGTATGTATACCGTGTACTAAACAATATTACACAAAACGTTAGCATATTACGAGTATTACAGGAATTCATGATAGCTAATAAAGCTGTATGATACTTACACATAAATGAAATATTTAGCCTTTATTCATCTATAAACATGTACGAATACATATTTAAAATATCCAAAATAACTCTAACATAACTTGACTTGAAACGCATTCAAGCTGCTCTACCTATCTGCAACTTTCATGGAAATATAACAAAAAATAAATGTTCAAAGTTAAAATAAAAACTACGAAAAAATGAAAACAATAATAATAATAAATAGAAATGACGATAATAAAAAAAGATGACAAGAAAAATTTCATAAGAAAACATTTCAAAGAAAAGTGTAAAAACAGAAACTACTGGAAAATGGAAATTTGTGTTTTTTTGGAAAATTTTATTTTTCAGGTTTTTTGTTTTTTTTTTGCAAATATTTTAACAGTCCGTTATTGTTGTGAAATTATGTAACACTTTTTCTAGACTTTTCTAAAACGTTAATGGAAATTGAACAAAGAATGAACAAAATATAAATGAAAGAAAGTAAAAAATTTTAAAAATTTAGTATAATATTCATATCTAAGAAATATTTTTTGTTGTTTTAAAAAAAATGTTTTGAGTAAAAAAATAAAGTAATCACAGTCCGATTCCAACGAAATACCTATGGAGTTTCTTCAAAGTTGTGGAGTATCTAAGATACTTATGTATATGCTATATCTAAAAAAGTTTTCAATTTAAAATTTGAATCAAAAATCGTTTATAACACTGAAAGGTAATTTTGTTGAAATTTTTCATTCTTTTAATTATTCTGGAAATTTTCGAAGAAAAAAAAATTGTTTATACTTACTTCAATATAAAAATAATGCTATGATATGAATTCATTGGATATGGACTGTGTGATTTTTTAAGTGCTAAAAATAAAAATTTTTGTATACATTTTAAAGCAGAATCAGGCACCAAATAAAATAATCCAAAAGAAGAGAAACAAAGAGAAAACAAATACGAAAAATAAACACGACATCAAGAAACATTTTATTCTTGTTGGAGATAAAATTAAAAAAAAAAATAAATAAAAAAAATTAAAACAGAGAATCTGATTTTTAGATATGATGGGAAAATAAAAGGTAAAACATATTTCCTAAGGTAAACAAATGGTTTATTTCTCCTTTTTATTTATCTTCTAAATAAATATATACAAATGCTGGTGTACGTATACTTCGTTTATATATTTGCGTGACGAGTGCGTTTAAATATGAAACACGTATACCTATTAAAAGGATGTACCAAGTAATAAAAAGTGAAAAATATGTACACAGTATATTATATATACTCGTATAGTATATATAATATATAGTATGTAATTACAAATAATATTCTTATCTTAATTTATTTTATTTTATTTTTTATTTTTATTTTAATGAGTGAGATAAATACTGCGCAAAATAAAAATGAAAATTATAAAACAAATGTGAAATAGGAATTATCTATATGAATTCTTTGTATTCAAAACATACTACCACAACTACATAATACACTGCCGACCAACCAATCAATGAATTTTCATATTTTTCAAATGTCACAAAATATCTTAGAAATCGAAGATTATTTGAAATATGATGGAAAGTTATAATCTATCTGCACAGAAAATTGCCTATGTAAATGAATTTTATATGTATGAGAATCCTAATTACAATCAAGTTACAAAAATAGTTACCTTAAAAATATTTTACAATATTTTTGTACTACTTAAAAATGCATAAGTGTACCTAATTAGTTGGCCGCTAGTGTATTATTATTTTTTTTTAAAGTGTTACAATTTTCTAAAAAAATTGTCTTCAAACCTACAAAAGAGAAATTAAAAGAACAATAAACAGAATTAAACAGAAAATGACAATGAAATAAGGAAAAAAAAAATGTGTAACAGAAAATCTTTAAAATTATGATATAGGTACTTACATATGGTGTGAAGTCTGAAGTACATATCGCACACATATTTTTATTCAAGGATAACGAACGTTACACAGTAATTAAATCAGAATAAGTAAAGGTGTAAAATTAAAATATGTAATTTCTTTCACTTTAGAGTATTAAATATTTTATGATATTTTGGGTTGAATGATATTAGAGGTAGGGCTATGTTGAACGTAATTAAAATAATGATCGTTGTATGGAAGGATATTACTTTTGAACAAAAATTAAGATGTTTTTTCTTTGTAATTCTCATGAAATGTTTTATACAAATTTCTTTTAATGGCCTCATTTACGAAGATAAATTTTATACATTAAAGAAAATTCATAACACTGTACGGTATGTATTACATATTTTAAAAGCATAAATTTATTTAATTTATTACAGGTGATAGAGAGTATGTTTGTTACTTTGAAAAAATAAAAATTGGATCAATATTTTTTGTCAGATATCAATAAATGTCTATCATAAATCATTTTCCAAATTTGCAAAAACAAAAATTTTTAGATACACATATATGCTTGTAGGTAATATGTATGTTTTATTCATTTTATACTTTTGGTTACACACATCGATCTCATCGAATTAATATCCATCAAATACACTCTACAATAAATTTTAAATTTGAAGGTATATGCATGATGTACACAGAATACATACATATAAATATACATAATACATAGTTCCCTAACACTATATTATAAACACATAGTACCTATAAATACTAAGTATACAGTAAAATAAAATTAAACCTTCGTTCGGATGGTTCGGGTGTATATACAGAATTATATTTCGTCTTTTATGAATAATATATGTATGTACATATGTATAAATTGATGTACACTTGTGTGTGTGAAGTATGATGTATGTATTATTTGTAAATTTTGTAGATATACGAAATCCATTTCATATGTGCTTATTTTAATAAAATAATAAAATACTTTTTTCTCTTGATTTTGATTGACGCATTTACGCAGAATACTTTAATTTTTTTTACACATCTACAGTGTGTGTGTGTATATGTGTATATTTAATTTAATACATTTTTGTTGTACATACTCTTACATATGTGTATGTTACTGAATCCAATAAAAATGACAATGACCAGGCGTTTTTCCTTTCTGTTTTCTATATTTATCATACGTTATATTATTTTTACAATGATTTATTTATTCATTTTGCTTTTTCATTCATCGATTATTGTACAATTTATTTTTCAATATGATGTACGACGTTATATGTAATACGTCGAAAAGACTATTTTATCAAATATATGATTTTCATAATATCATATGTCTTATATGACAAATACGAGAAAGATTTAAAAATCTTTTCCATCATATTTTCTTTATTATTTTTGCCTTTTTTTATTTATTATAGTCAGTTTGTCTATTTCTGTTATTTATTTTCTATTTTTAGAACTGTTATCAATACATATACATAAATTTAATGTACCCATTTTTGTTTCATTTTAATAAAAGGTCTACCAGTAAGCACATCAGAACTTTAAAATGTAACACAATGATAACTGCAAGTGATATTCACACGTTATTTCCTTATTATTTCGAAGAATTGTTGATTACATTATGTACTGAAAATATGTAATATCGTTCTAAATCGTTTATTTGGTTGGATGCGTTTCATCCGAAAAAAATTAATTTTTTCTCAAAATCTTATTGGGATTCCAATTGCTTCAAAGCCCAATATTAGCGAAAGTTCGGCATAAATAATGATCAGTTATTTTGAGTTCTTGAGTTAGTTGAATTTCAAATTCTTCAGATTCTCCATAAATTTCTTGTAATGCAGGAAACGTACGGCGAACAGAGCATGCATATTCTTTATAAATTTGAATAATTGTTTATAATTTCTACGCATTGTTTATTCGTGTGTACCTTTTCATGACAACTTGTCACACAATACTTTGCACAACAATCAAAGTTTTCGCGATCAGTGTTGTCGTTGTGGTCGATGAAAGTTTCTATTGTTGTACCCTATATTGTCCTTATAGTGTTTTTTATAAAAAAATTTTTTTTTTTATTTCTTCTACATGTCTTAAATGGAAAAATTGTACATAATTTATATATTGTGTTGTGATGTAATCATTAATTTATTAGCAATATACATATGTATAAAACGTCAGTTTGTTCGTTCAAATATTCATGAATTCTATCGACATATACTCGTATTTACATTTGTGTAGATATAAATTTCCTTCTAAGATGTACACAATTCTTTTAAATTTATCATTATCATTCATTTTATATTCATACAAATTTTCGTCGTACATCTTTGCGTATATGGGATATGTACTGGTTCGTGTGACTCTACATATTAAATGACAATGCAAAAAAAAATAAAGTAAATACTGTTTACCAGATGGATATGATGAATACAGATCATTAGAAAATGTTTATATTTTTTCTGCATAAGTATGTATATAACGTGTATTTTAGTACGAAATAAATACAACCTTAAAGTAAGTAGAAATATTTTTAAAGTGCGTACAAGTACAACATCCAAGATTATTTCTATGAAATATTAAATAAAATGTCAATCCAAAAATACGGGAGTAACTCTTTATTCACGTACCATTACTTGAACATTTTTTTTTAATTACAGAAAATGAAAAGTAAAAATTATTCATAAAAGATGAACATTACTAACAAAAAAAAAAAAACTAACTGAATTTCTTTACAAATTTTGCACATCAAATGTTTGGATGATTTTTGAATGCTATGTACAACAATTATGTGATTTCAACCGATTTATTTTTATATTTTTCACAATATATACGTATATTTCATCAGGTTAATTAATATTGCATCAGATTTTGGGTATCATTTCAAGTAATATTTATAAGTGAATTAGTTTAGTTCATATTTTTTCAAGATTGTTATTTGAGTAAATGGAAGAGTTTTATTGTACTTATTTTATAAAAATACCTACTTGAAAATTAATTCAAGAAAAATATTTGAAAAATAAAATTATTAATTTTTATAAATAAGTATGCACTTTTTATTTACGACAAAAATAACTAAATACAATCTTAACAGATTGAATAGAAATTGCAACAGTTCTATGGTTCTACTATCCTTGACAGACGATTAACTTTAAATATTTTTTGCCTTGCACTTATCAAATAACAATAAATAAGTACTCGTTATATAACTAAAAAGTTGGCTTCAAAAAAGAAAAATGTTTTGAATTGAAAATAAAAATACAATAAAATAATAAAATCTAGAGTAATGAAAATATTTATTAAAACTTATCTAATATATATATATATACACACACACACACAAATAAACACTGATAATATAGTAACTATAGCATTTTATGTTATCTGTGATATAGAAGTACCATTATTATTTTTTAATATTAAATATAAAATATTATAATAAATATTTTCTTGAAGAATTATTAATATTTATCATATTTTTGCTACACTTATAATACTTACTTGAAATTCATTTATAAAAGAAAAATTATGTAGATATATATACTCGTATGTATGTACATTTAAATGGGTGACCACTTAAAAATAGAAAAAAAAACAAAAATTAATTGAAAAGCCACTTACATTTGCATGAATTATAAAATTGAAAATAAGATTATAATAAATATAAATACAAAAAAAAAATAAATAAAATAAATAGATTTATAGAATTTCATTTTTGTATTATATTTCCTTTCCTGGAATCTGAACTCAAAAGCTTTTATCCAAGTAACTAACTATACATTTTTAGTAAGTACAACGGTATCTTAGATAATAGAACAAATTAAGGTACGAATATACATATACAATCATTTTCTTATAAGCAGATCATTTTGATTTAATTCTTCTTAAGGATATCATTTTTATTCAAGAGTTCTTTAATATAAAAAAAAATTTAAAAAAAGAAAAAACTTTCTTGCATAAGTATTTGATATTTTTGTTGAAAAGGAAATGAAAATTATTTTTAAATTTGATTGTAAAATAAGTGACTGTGTACAGAATTAAATAAATATAACTCAAAAAAGGAAAATAAATACATAGGTATCTTTGTGTAATTTTTGATATTTCTGGTCGAATGATTTTTCGAATGAATTTCCTTATAATAAATTAGAAAATTCAATTTATTTTAATTCTTTTTTCGTTCGTATATTATATTTGTGCAACCGTTAAATTTCTATGTATATAAGTACCTATGTGAAATTATATAATAACAATGACTTTGAGATTTTTATAATCTTTATTTGTTTATTTTACTGATAAAAAAAAAATTAAAATAAATTAAAATGAAAAAAACTACATATATACATTTATGTATAAATACAATAGAACAAGGATTTAAATAACCGCATTTATTATATATAGCCCCATATATAGTATAGCATTAGTTGATTTTACAGAAAATGAAAAAGAAACTTAAAAGTAATTGAATTTGAGTTTATTGAAAAGTAGGTAAGGTAGGTATATGAATTCAAGGATAATATGTATACGAGTAGAAGAGTTTATTCAATACATTTACAGTGTTTTAGTCAAAGGATGTTATTACGCTTACTGGAGTATGTATGTATAAGTATAAAGTAACTCATAAAGCTTCGAGACAAAGAATAAAAGAAAATATTTATTAAAAATAATATAAAATAAAAAATTAGAATTGAAATGAGAATGAAAGGAATGAAAAGGATACAGAAAATGATTAGAAAAATTATAACTGCTCATATTAGTATATAGTCGGTTATATTAGTATTATCGTTATTTTGATAGTTAAATTTATTATCAAATGAATTGAAACGAATACTAATTGTTTGACTGATATACTTAATTGAACTTTTATTTGAAGTAGCATTAAGTACTATACAGTTCAAATTCATACTAATACTAACGTCATAGTTCATACTAATTGTCACAGCAGAGGAGACTGTTATAATTTACAGTGGTCACTCTGGAACATCATAACAATTACATGAATTTTATTTGTGTCATTCGTGTCATTGTAAAGTTAAAGATTATGTACTTATATGGTCATCATAATTGCACCAGTATTAAACGGTAAACATATTTAATTCATTTATAATTTTATGGTAAATTAAAGTAAAAAACAAAAAAAAAAAAAACTTTTGAAAACAATTTCAGTACATTATTTTATTTTCTTTTCCATTCGAGTATTTGTCAACATAGATTACTTACTCTTATTTATGCATAGCAGCAATGAGACTCGGTCGTAAACATTTAAAACATTCAACTTTTTGACGTAAAATAAAAACTACAGTATTTTTAATAAAATCGAATTAATGTAGCAAAAGAACGTTGATGTTTCCTTTTTTTTGCAGAGATATGCATATAAATTTAACATCAAACAGTGTACTAAAGTAAACCGGTAAACCGCTATCAGAATCACAAATTATTTACATAACAAAAGTATATAGCTTACAGAGATTAAAACAATATAAATTAATATTATACGACGGTGAAATTTTCTATGGTATCTGTGATTGTTCTACACAGATTTCAAATGAATGTATAAGAAGAATTTGATAGAAATAATTTCATCTACAAAATATGCATACATGCACTTAATTTCAGTAGAACATGATAGTTTAAGAAAAAAGTAATATATTTAATGGTACATAACATTCCTGCAATTTAGATTAGAATTTCATACTGTCATTTGTCTGTCCTTTGTTACGTGACTACTTTTCATTTGATTTTATTTTTTTGTTCATTTTCATCATGCACTTTTACATTTTTGTTTTTGTTATCACTTAGTTTGCGCTTCACGTTGCAATTTACGAGATAAATTTTGGTAAAATCCTTAAAATGAAATTAAAATTATGAAAGTTTTTTTTATCAGAAATACGAGTATACACGCTACATCACATAAATAGAGTATGTAAGTATGTACATACGAGCTTGTTTATAGTGTATGTTTATTTACTTACATGTATACACATACATAGATGCAAGCAGTCAATCCAAATATATTTGAGATTATATACTAAATAATCTATGAAAATTCATAAAACCACACTTTAAAAATAAACCGTAAGTATAGTAGTGAACATGGCAATGAATAAAGCAAATTATGCCTGATAAAGAATACAAAAAAAAAAAAATGTTGGTAACGAAAATACTTCTTTAGGACATTTTCTGATCAAACATCAAATATATGTAGGCATATAAAATATGTAAATTTTTTAAAATATTTACTAATGCAAAATAAAATTCGAAAAGGAATTTCGTTGAAAATTTACAAAACATTCTGCACTTATGTATAAACCTTACACCTGCAAAGATAATAAGTACATACATTGTTTTTTATTTATTCTGAAATTTAAAGGATATTATCATATCGAATGTGTTCAGTTTACTCATCAATTTCCAAAAAGCAACTATGATGTATTTGACACAAGGATATATATAGTGATATATACCTGTATTTCTCTTTTGTTTCAAATTGCACATTAAGACCAATTGCTCAAATCCTTTAATCAAAGGAAATGAAATATTTTGTTAGATTTTGACAGTATATAACATGATATAACGATATAACTTAGGTATTTTAAGATGCTTTTTTCAAGACTACCACTATCCTACCATTTCGGTATGCCATCAAATTTCCGAGAAATTTCGAATTTAAACATTTTCAAATCTTCTAACTTTTCCTCCCCATAGTTTCGTCGATTATACAATAACTTTGTGAGTGAGATAAAATAACTGAAATACTTTGTAGAACACCAGTCGATCATCAGTCGTTTGTTTTATTCATTGCTATTACCATAACGCAATACGATAACATTCGGTGCACATACTACAATTGTCTTTAATTTAAAATGAAAATTTTTTTTAACTTAACACTTTTAATGGTTTTCGTAAATTTTGTAATTTTATTTTTTTAATGATTTTTTTTTTACTTTACATTTTATATGCACAATAATTTCATACTATGTAAAATTAATAGTAGATAAAAAATTGCATATATGTATGTACATACATGTCTTTATATATCATTAAAGATTAACGTTCTTCTATGTATATTATATTTTATATAATATTTCATACAGGGTGATTCTATTCAACATGTACATATTGGTACCATGATATTCTCTACCATTTCTGCACTCCTTTGATCCTAAATAACTCGATAACGGATAAAGATATCATACTCTGGTTTTCTTTGTTTGAAAAAGAACATTTTTGTTCTTCGATTTAAAAAATAAAAATATTTTTTGTAGTGCAAACTTTATTTAGGAACCCAATTTATATTCAAAATTTTTTAAAAAATTCGTCATAAATTTTGATTTCAGGATTTTTTTTATCTAGATTGGAATTCCAAATAACTTGTTGTATTGTATCAAAAGAAAGATAATTTAGTTTTATTATTATTCTTTAGAACATTACATTTTCCAAAGTAGGGTGTACAAAAAGTTATAAACGATTTTGGGTTAGAATCTCTTGCAAAAAACCTTTCAAAATTTTCAAAAACTTCAAAGAATACTTTGGTACCATAATGTACATGTTGAATAGAATCACCCTGTATACAGTATTATGTGCATTTAATGTTCGGGTATATGATATAAATCCTTGTGTATCTTTCTATCTACATGAATACTCTTACATTACTCATATACATATATACACACATAGATTTTATCAATATTCTCTACCTACCTACAGAAAAAAAAATAAAACAAAAAAAAAATTTAAATGTATTATGAAGTTCATTTTAACAAAAATGTATTAAAAAAATGAAAGAGATAAGGATACGTTTTAATATTATATGTATATGTATATACGTACGTATATATTTTTTTTTTGGTTTTTTACATTTTTACGTTTTTCATTTTTTTTTTACTTTATACTTTTTACTTAACATACATTCATGTGTAATACATGAATTATATAATATTTTTGTATAAAGTTTAATTATTGCAATAAATTTTTTTTACCATCTGCAATCAAAATGTCTGTTATATGAAAATTTACTGCCATCATACAATACATTTATGTATATGAATGTACGAATATATACATGAATGAACATACTTATATTCGTACATGATGATGATGAGTAATAAATTTATATGTGTAACAATGTAGAAAAACATTTCTTTTAGAAAAAAAAAAAAATGAAAGAAAAAAAAATTATTAGAAACCGCAAAAAATTAAAATAATATTTTATTGTAGAAATTTTGAAAAAAAAAAAAGTAAAAATAAAAAAGAAGATGAAAAAAAAATGAATAGAATGAATAAAAATAAAGTCTTTTACATGGAAAATGAATTAATTTTTTATATTTATATATACCTATACATATTTATTTTTATTTGATGAATTTTTCTATTAAAAATGATATACTCGTATATAAAAAAGAGTTTTATATTCAAATATTCTGAAAACGATATGATCACAGATGACTATATGATGTGATAGATGAAAATGAAAATTGAACAAATGTAACTGAATTTACGTTATATACGTATGTACGTACATAAAAAAAAAAAACACTAAACGATAAGTGCAATCAAAATATACTGTGAATGTGAATATAAATATGTACAAGTATGAAAAAAATTCACTTTCACTATACATAAATGTATGTATCTACATGTGTAAATAAAATTGTAAAATCAAATTTCGTATAATGTAGCTTTGTAACAGACACATAAAAGTAACATTGAAATCATTCGAAATTAATTTCCTTGTTAATAACGACAGTTCAATGAAAATCGAAAATTGAAAATATTCATTTTTGAACAAAAAGTAATTAAAAAAATTTATCTGCAACATTTTTAACAACAAAATTTTTATAAAGTTTGAATTTTTTTTAACAACAACACTGCAACAACCACTGCACTGACACATGTATACAGTAGTAAAAAACTGAATATGTTTAGAAAAAATGTGACTGTCGAATGTAGTCATAGTTACGTATTCAACATCAAAGTACAATATAAAATGTTGCTATGACTTTTTGATGTACAGATACATGTATATATGTATGTAATTTAAAATTATAGCATCATATTTTTTGTACTCTTAGTTCATATTTTTTTTCCATTTTTTTTTTTAAACAATTTCTCTTTTTGCAAATTTAATAACTCTATTTTAATTTCTACGAAATGTTTTTTTTTTGTAATGGATCTATTACATCTTCTATGTTTCCATTTATTATTTTTGCTTGAATTTTTTATACGTGCTACGTGTATATACTTATATACATTTTCTCTAATAATTATACATAAGTACTTACTATACTACCAAAACATTGTATATAAGTATGTATACTCATTTAATTATTTTATGTTATGCTTCTTCTTTTTCTTCTTCTTCTATTAATATCTATCCTGAGTTCATTCATCATTTTTCTTTGGTTTCTTGATATTTTTTCTCTCAATAAAACGGACAAAAACAAAAAAGAAATTATAAAAATTAAAAAAAAAATTTAAATAAAAAATATTGTACAAAAGAAATAAATAAATTTAAGAGAAAAATTCGTTAAAGTTAATATCATACTGTTTAAAGTATGTATGTAATAAATATAAAAATGGTATATTCAGTTACTTAAATTTTTTTTTACAATGTATCTTGTTGAAGTCAGTTCATTTTATTGTACAGAGTATAATTCTTCAATTTTGATGAAGGAGATAAAAAAAAATAAATGAAAAATAAGAAATAAAATTTTCTTGTTATAACTGACACTTAAATCGGTAAGTATATACTTTATACTCTATACATAAAGTATTTTTTATTTTATTTTTTTTTTATTATTTTACAAAATTCTAAATAAGAAAATCTGTACACTGTACTACATGCAGTTAGAATGGAAAGGAACTATACGTAAAACAGAACAAAAATAAAAGAAAAAAAAAATAAATAAATGTAAAAGAAAAACTGCAGTGATTTGAAAATTTTTCATGCATACAACCGAGACAATTTTATCAAAAGGGATTTCTCGGAATGTGATTTAAAATGGTTGACTACGTACAATATTGCATCTATACAACAGCATTATGCATGTAAAAGTGGTAATAAGAAGTTTGAAAAGCTGATGAAAAAATGAAAATTGTGTGTGTGTACCTGTGTAGATGTACATATGTAGTACATAATTTGTTTCTGACATGAACATTGTACTACTAAAATACAGTTTTTTCTTTTTTTTTTTTTTCTGTTATAATAATGTGTACCTAGGTACGAGTACATTAAATGTAAACGTGAAAAAATAAATGAACAAAAGTTTTCTTCTATTTCATCGTTGGTTGATATTCAAACATTTTTGATGAATTTTATCAAAAAAAAAAAATCACTCAAATAAATTTCATTATTTGAATTTTTTTCAAATTTTCTATGAAAGAATTTTACTATGATTATAAATACGAGTGTGATAGAGTAGAGTACCGAGTACGTTACGAATAAAAGTGATGACTCTCATCTCTGTAAAATTGAAAGTTTTGTACAATTATGTTCCAATGTAACGATAAAATGTAGAAAATATTATATAAAAAGCGAAAAATGGAAATGAATTGTAAAGTAACTGCGGTTGGTTGATAGATTAACTTCATTCATATGTACTATATATGTATGTACATGATATGGTAGATTACAAAATAAGAAAAAGAATCAAAAAAATTTTATTACGAAAATTGAAAAAAAGAAAATAAGAACTGAAACCCTGAAACTGAAAGAATAAACTGAGAAGAATTTACTAGAAGATTGTAAAATTAAAGGATACAAAAATTTTAATAGAAAAATAATCTTATAATAAATTGTCTTTGATACAAACTACAATGATTCATTTCAAAGTACATATGCACGGACGATTGTATACATATTCTTCAGTCTAGTGTAGAGACGGATATTTTTCTTTTAAAATACAAAGAAATTAATATTAGTAAATCCCATAATTATCTTTTCTCAAAGTTAAATATCATGGAAGGAGGAGTATTTTGTGGTATTCACACCAATAACATACTTTATTATAATTTTCAATTAAAAATTATTCACTTATAGCACATTAATTTATGTTTTATATGTAGATCGCACATGTATATGTTGTATCCTTTTTTTAAAAAAAAAAATTGTTTCACTACAAATTTACATACAAATATCTATTCAATATTATAAAATTTAATTTTAACTTATGATAATTTAAGGATAAGTAGGTAAGTAAGTACTTTTAAGTTTAAGGATAGTTTGGAGCTTGAATAGTTCGGTGGGTGTGTTGTTTAACTGGTACGATTAAGGTCCTGAGTTCAAAATCCAGCCAGCGCGCTATTCTCGCCCAAGTCATTCATTAATTCAATCAGCAATGTGCACACCTGTAACTAATTTACTGATGATAAACTGGATTGATATATCTTAGAGAATTATTGATGGCCGATGCTATAATGGACTGAATATCGGTGTGCATCTTATATACATTGTATGTATACATTTACGAGCATATAAGTATGTAATAAGTTAAAAAAAAACATTTCATAATTTATGTATAAATACGTATGTATACAATATACATAGTATGTATGTATATAACTTCTAAATAAATACAATCGATGATCAATAAAATTCTATAAATTAAAAAAAGTATATACCCCTATCAACCAGTAAAAAACTTTTTTTTTTCAAAATTATAAACAATTTACAATCAATATCCTTCATATGTATAACCATACATTATATACCTTGTGTACAATTTGTTCAACTAATCAATTATTAATCATATAATCTGCTAAAACTTTTATTCTTTCATTGTATATTTGAAAATTGAATTCGAATTTAATTTAAAACAAAAAAAAAAGAATCGTAGATATCCTAATTTTTTCTCCCGTATTTATTATTGTATTTGTTATGTTTCTTCTTCCTCTTTTGTTTTTTTAAATTTTGTTTTTTTCTGTTTTCTTATACATACATACACATCATATATCTAGTATCTTAAATTTCATTGTGGATATTAATTTGCAAATTTTATTATTTCTGTATTATTTTGGTATTTATTTAAAAAAAAAATTTTTTTTTTTGTATCAAAATTAAATGTTAAATTCGCTATAAATTTTTACTTTATTTTATTATTAAATTTAAACAGTTTATTATCCAACTTGATAATATAATTTGCAAAAATATATAAAACAAAAGAAAACAAATTGAAAATAACAAAAAAAAATAAAAACTGTATCAAAGTATTTATAATGTGCTTGCCATTTAGACAATAAATTATGTATCATACTATGGCTACAGGAGTACGTATACACTTTCTGCCTTTCAAATTTAAAACATGATAAAAAGAAATAAGGAAAAATATTTAAAAAAAATTAATAAAATATAAATTTATTTTATTATTTTTTTTTTTTTATTGATGATTGACGATTATTCAGCATTTTATTTAAAATTTCAGTTCATCTGTATTTTTTTTTAATGTAGAAAAATTGAATTTGAATTTAAAATTCTTACAATTATTCTGTTGTTGTGTTTGACTTTTATATACATACTTATGTATTTTTATAGTTCATTTCGTATAAAAACAAGGCAATTCGAATTAAATTCGATTCGATAAAAACGAAAAAAAAAGTGAAAAAAATAAAATAAGAACAGGAATTAAGTAATTTCATTGTCGTTGATATCAAATCAAGCGATTCAAACAGAAATACACAGGATACGAAATAAAATTGAAAAAGATGTACAAATGATTTTATTTATTTTGTCATAAAATTATGCGTTATAATACGCATAAAAATTTTTATATAATATGCGATTATGTGCACATATGCATATACATGTATATACACGAGAATACTACTTTTTTATACAGCTTCCCTTTCAGTATCCTTGTTTCCGTTTTGGTTATTTATGTTTTTTTTTCTTCATTCTTTGAATTTGATTTTACTTCCTTAATTGTAGAAAATACTTTCTTTTCAAATCCATCATAATATCAAAAATAAAAATTTTATTGAATTTCCGGAAATTTAAAAAAATATGGAAAGAGTAAAACTTCACTACAAAAGTATAATCTATCATATACACTTAAATATGTACAAAAGCAAATTGCAGAAAGAAAAAGAAAATTAAAGTAGCTAAAGAAAATCTTTATAAGATTAATGCAGTTATCCGTATCATTGAATTATGAATTAAAGATTCAAGAGTCTTCAAATATTGCCTTCAAATTATAAATCGAGTGATTTTTGTGATCTTACCTTTTTATATTTCAAATTTGTTATTTCATGAATAATCAACAAAGTAGAAGAAGATAAATATATGTACATATGTATGTATGTACTTTTTTCCATTATACTTGAGGCATTTCTGGTGTACATATACATAAGTACATATATGTATATGAGTTTAATTTTTTTTATAATTTTCCTTTCGAATTTATTTTATTTTTTTTCCTTTTTCCATAATTGGTAGAGAATTTCATTCTCGTTTTAATTTTTGATTGCGGGTATTGGATGATATTCGGTGAACATGTGTGTAAATTTCTCTATACTTTCTTGAATACATTAAAAGACAACATTTTTTTATGGTAAATTTTTTTTCCGAATTTTTCGTTATACATTACATGTGGATATGTAGATATTTTTTTTTTGTTTGTTTTGGTTTACTTTTTTTCTATTTTATTTTTAATTTTTTGAGGTTTTATATTTTTTTGCCGGATAGTAAAGAAAAAAAAAAGTAAATTCTGTCAGAATTATTTTTAAAAGTAACTTCCTGAAAAAAATATGAAAGCACTACACGCATATTGAAAGCAAAAAATATAGACTACATACAAATGTGCGCACGAATGCAATCAATTAAAGATAACATATGAAAATTCTTTTTCTGTACCATGTATAGTAAATAATCGATTTTTATTTTTATTTTTTATTTTTCTTTTGATTTTTTTATTTCCTGTCGATTTGTTTGTGAAGTTTGTTTTTTTTTTTTCAATTTTTGGTATAGAAGAGGAAATTCGTGAGATGAATATTATTCAGTTTTTGTAAAAAATTATATGGGAAAAAAGTGAAAGTTTACCTAAAAGTGGTTAAATATACACTGTGTATGGTACATTTGTACATTGTAAATTTGTACAAAAATATTCAAAAATGAACATATACTCGTATGTGTACGTGTACATGTGTATACGGGAAATGTGCGTATATACACAAATTCAAATATATTTATGGTTGTAATTAAGAAAAAAGTGCTATTAGAAAAAAAATATAAAGAAAAAAATTACAAAAACGTTGAGGGAAAAGAAATACTACAGATTCGGATTAAGAGGAAAACGTAAAACGAAAGCAAAAAAAAAGGAAATAAATAAATAAATATGAGTAAACAGAAAATCAAAAAAAAAGAAACATACAAAAAAATTCTAATAAGGTTTTGATTTTTACTTTCCTTTTTTTCATTTTTTCTTTGCCTTTATCATTTTTGTTTTATTTTTGTTGTTGTTTGTATTTTGTTCTGTTTTATCTAACTTTCGATGCGATGCCATGCAAAAGGATAAACGAATTCTATATATGACTGCATATATACCTTCGTATGTACATACATATTTATATACCAGTATATTTGTATACGCATATATGTATATCAGATATCAGTGATATTGATGAATAATCTACGCGGGTTATTCTGTGCTATCAATGAGCCCTTAATTTATTTTATATCCTTTTTATTTATTTTTTTTTTCTCTTCATTCCATTATTACATATTATTTTGTATATTATAAAAGGTTTTTCTGATTTATTTTTTTTTGTTCGTTCGTTCTTTCGTTTATATTGGGTATCGTTTTTGTCTGATTTCAGTTCATCAGATAAATTTCAGTTTGGATTTTTTCTTTTCTTTTTAAATAACATTTTTTTTTTTTTAATACATATTTTTTCCCCTTGATTTCTTATATTATTGTAACTAAGAATAAGATTTATGCCATAAATTATTATATGGTTCGATTTCAAATATATATTATACTAGCATTTATTCAATAAAAATATACATATATAGTACATATAAATGTATGGATATATACATTGAATTTAGATATACTTACATCAATATGTACATAATGTATAATGGTTTAACATGGTATCATATTATCCTGTGTTGAAATGAAAATTAAGAATGAAAAAAAAAAGAAGGAAGAGATAATCATTTATTTCGTTTTCGTGCCATAATTTATCCTTTTTAATACATATCGTTACAGACCATATTTGTACATTAGTTTATATTGTTATAATATGTATCTATGTGTATAAGATATTTATGTACATATGAGTGTGTAAGAGTGAATAGAAAATTTTTAATAATATCTTTATATATCTTTAGTAATATAAAAATGAATTCCAATATAACACTAAACACATAAAATACAGGGTAAGGTAATAAGTATGTACATACTTATCGTTATTCTTACAGATTTAATTTATTTAATTTTGTGTTATTATAAAAATTTTAAAATAAATAAAAATAGTAAACAATTCTAGTACCAGTATATAGGGTACGAATACTTAATAACGCATCTGTCGCTGACATAGAAAAACTATTTATGCGCAAAATTATTACGACTGACAAATGTTAACGTAAAGTCTGCTTTTTTAGGATTAATGTCATTCTAATATCTTTGTAGACCTACAAACATTGATCTACTTAGTACTGAATTTTGTTTGAAAATATGGTTCTTAATTTTGTGTCGGAAATATAATACATATACTTTTTGTTTTATTCCTATCGCATATTAAGATGATGAAATGATCATTATTCGATAAATTATATTCTATGAAAATTCATTTCTGGAATACCCTATATACATTTTCATGTATTAACTATATCAAATCAAAATAGAAAAAATAATCATTCAAATACAAACATAAACCTTAATGCAATATACATAATCATACCACTATATACTACAATATTTACAATATATCCTAAATGAATTCACATTTTTTTTTTATATTTTCATACTAAATCCATTATTATATCAAGAATACGGTTTATATGGTCTCATTTCCATCATATAGCTTTATACATACCATACCTATACCCTATCCATAATACCAGAATAAAATTTTCACTTTTCTGGGATTTTTTTTTCTCACTTTTCTTTCTATTTTTCGTTTCTATTGTCATTATTTTATTTTATTTTCATATTATATTTTTTGTATGCTTGTTAGTTTTTATTTATATGTATACATTTCTACATAAAGATGAAAAATATTTTAGGTTATACTATTTGCAATATTCAACTAACTTAATATTGGAATTTTATTTGAAATTGAAATGTAAAATGTTTTAGTCGTTTCATTTAAAAAACATCTTCTTTACAGTTACTTTCCCATATATATAATATAAAAAAATATAAATATAAAATAAAGGAAACAAAACATAGAATATATAAAGAAAATTGATCTGATAAATTGATTTACAATTTCTATATGAAATTCTATGTAGTTTTCATACATCTGCGGTTATAATAACATATAAAATTCCACACATGCATACATTTATATCTATGTCCACATATGTGTATGAAACTTTTAACATTAATGTCATTATTTGTTTAAATTTTCTTGTTTTTCTTTTCCTGCAAAATAATTTATCGAAATAGAATATAATTTCATTTTTGAATAGTTATAGTTATATGAATGTTTGATAAGAAAATATGAAACATAAGAAAATTCTTCAGATACGCATATGCAAGTGTACAAATGTATTACAGTTTGTAGTTTTCTTCTTCTTATTATTCTTCTTCTTCTTCTTCTTTTACGTCTTCTTATTTTTTTTTAAAAATAAAAAAAAATTAAGTGCGATAAGAATATACATATATTTTGGTCGTATATGATCGTTACTTGCCGTGAAAATTCATTACAAACGCACGAACGAGTATTATAAATACTATATTGTACATTAATGTAGATAAATGTAAATTTACTAGTGTATCTGTATAGCAATAAAAAAGGTTAGGGGCTTGAATAGCTCGATGGTTGGGTGTCGGACTTACATATACATATGTTCTTGAGATCACGGTTCGAATCCCAGCCAGCGCACTACTCTTGCCCAAGTCGTCATTAATTTCCCATCAGCAATGTACACCAGTAACTGATTACTGATGATAAAACTGGATGATATATCTGACAGAAATTACTGATCGGCGGTGCTATAATGGACGGAGTATCCGCGTGCACTTAATATATACTATATATACATTGTATATATATACGAGTAATGTATATTTGAAAAAAAAAAAGGTTAAAATTAAAATTTGGAAAATGAAAATAAAAGAAATTAAAATTTCAAAATTGATAGATATTATTACCAACTGAATGGAATGTATTATCCTTTTTTTTTATAATTTAAATAATAAATTGAAGATATTTATTTTTAGTTGCGGTTATCTATAAAATTCTAATTCATACTCGTATATGAATGTTAAAATGTAATTTTAGAAATGCGTGATTTTTGAAATGTATATGTATGTACATTTTTGTTTTAGGTTACAAACATATAATACTCAAGTATCCTTTTATATACCCACATTCAATATGTAACATTATATATAATTCTGTGAATTCACAATTTACTACTTATTTGATGAAAATACATAATTTGATAAGCCTATCTGCTGGTATAATGGTATGTATTGGCACTGTATACTAAATACTTGTATCCATGGAAGTGTGATTATATATTACTCATATAATATATGTCAAATATTATCTATATGAATAAAATAGATAAATTTTTCAGATACCTACATACATACATCCATATCACGATAGATAAATAAAATTTTAAATTGCTATCAACAACCTATGCATTAGATAATTATGGAATAAAAACGTAGACATATGTATGTCGAGTATTTACGATTACTAGTTTATTTCTATTCAATTATATATATGTACATATGTATATATATATGTATGTAATGTAATATTCAATTTTTATTTTAAATTTAACATTGGCATACATTTTGGTTAAATGTTTCGGTTGAAATTTCATTAAATTCCAAAAATACCCACATACACAAAAAAAACTAAAATGTAATAAAATTGAATAGCATTTCACTTTAATGTGAAATTATAATAAATTGACAAATTCAAGTAAATCCATATTTTGTACATACTTAATAAATACATATGTATGTATAATGTACAGTACATACAAAATTTACGTGTGGTGAATACACTTAAAAAGTGAAAAATATAGTATGGTGTATGCATATATTTTCGTTTTTGGTTTGTGTTAGATAAAATTTAACACATTTTTTAATGAACATAACTTAATGATGAAATTATATGAGAGATTCTTTAATGTTTAAAATTATATATTCTTAATTACTTACTACACAACCTAAAAATATATTCATATACGAGTTACATATAATTGTGTATATACGATGTGCACATATATTGTATATGAATATGTACACACAGATAAAATAAGTGGAATATTATCAAAGTGCACCGTAATTAAAAAAATTTTTTTTTGAAATAAATTTTGAAAAATGTAAACATTCATTTCCCTTTTTTGTGTATATACTCGTACATATACCCAATTTGTTTATGTGCATGTACTTGTGTATGTAGAATAGACACTATAGTACATAATGTAATAATAAACAGAATCAAAAGTTTTTATTGAAGTTTTAATATTAAAATTAAGTAGATTCCTAATTAAAAATATAAAATTCGTTTCAATGTGTATGTTCTTGTATTTTGTATGTATGTATGTGTAACTATAATTATTTTTAATTGGATTTAATTTTCAATTTTGATTATGTTAACGTGTATAAATATTATTCATATTCATATAATAATATATGATTATATACAATTTATATGTGGGTGTGTTAAATTTGTATGTATTTAAAAATAAAATGAATGTTATGTACAATCTACATGATAATTATTTTTTTTAATGATTACAGGCAATTAGAAAAAAATTTTCTTTTTGAGAAATTATATATAAGTAAAAGAAAATAAAAATTATATATTTTATAAATCAAATATAAAATGTAATTAATTTGTTTTTCATTTATAATTATTATTATTATTTGAACATCAAAATATAAATCATATGTAAACTAAAAGAAGATAAAAATAATAAAAATCAAATCAAATCACTAAATAACTAATTAGGAAAAATTATAAATTTTATTTTATCTTACATTAGATGTAAAGAACATAATATTAATTTTATTTATTCTAATTTCAAAAATATGTATAATAGAGTTAAGCATAAACAAAATTTATAATAATCTGATCTAAGCCTGAAAAGAATTTAAAAATTGGATTTATTTTGTTTGTGGTTATGTGGTTGTAATAAACGATATATCAGTTTTATGAAATTGCAAAATATTCTTAATCGATAAAATTACCATACTCATTAATTTCCCTCTAAAAGTTTTTTTTTTTTGTATTTTTTTAATCGATATGTATGCTTAAATTATTTTCGAAATTACTTCATATATTTTAATACTTAATTCTTTCATGTTTCATTTTTTCAATTTAATCAGTAAACTCTTAAATCGATATCACTTTAATTTTTCAAATTTTTCATTTAAAATCGAAATTTACATTTTAACTGCTGATTTAGCTACCAAAATATTATCACTCAGTGTAATGTGTAATGAATAAATGAACAAATTTTCTACACTTTAAATGACAATAATTCACTGTGATTGGTACGCTTCATTGATGTTACTAATAACGATTATGCAGGTGAAGCATAGAAAAATATTGTGGTATAATAATTTTGTTTTTGACAACACCGGTAGTCGTTGATGGTAGTTTATTACCAGTTTTATATTACTTCATTCACCACATACTGTTCAATTTTGATCTTACAATTATTTAGATGTACTGTGCACTCATCCAACACTATTGAATATTGTTCTCTACAATGATATAATAAATTCAGAGTATTAATTCATTGCATGTGTTAGTTAAATTATAATACATTACGTACATACATTTGCATACCGTACATACAAACCTAGACATTTTAGCATATTAAATGTATAATAATTCGAATTTATAACCCATAGGCAATTGATTTGATTTTGATTAAAATTTAAGATTTCATTTCCTATATGCAATAGTAGTAGTAGTAGTATATAATGTACATGTAGAATATTCGTTTTGAAAATTCAATAGAATTTTATTTAATTACACCATACATTAGTACATTTATATACAATGTATGTATATGGACGTATATATTGCATGCATTTATTTCCACAAAAGTATAAGAATAGGAAGAAAAAGTTTTTACTTAATTAAATAATTTAATTGTATACAAGATTCTGTTTACATACCCTACCACCAATATATTGTTCTTATAGTTTTGATTCTAAAATGAAATTTAATTTAAAATTTGAATTTATTTAATGGAAAATTGTACATTTAACTCAATTTTATTTATGTATAAGTACATAATGCAAGTAATTTGAACTAAGTTTATACTCGTACATATTCTATACTACGAAAGTGTATGAATATGACTAAAGGAAAGGCTATACATACATGAATACTTATTGTGATCATAACTTATCATTTACATTATGAGTGTATATTGTATTCAAACGCAACAAATGCACAAATTCATATACATAATACCTATATACTTATATACAATAAAGAAAGTAAAATTCATTTTTATTTCATTATCACAAAATATTTTCTTTTCATTTGGTATTTGATTCTTTCGTTGTATTTTTTTTTTTTAATTTTAAACGCATACAAGTAAATGTGAGAAAAATAAATCAAAAAATATGTGTACATTATTTTTTCATAATTTCATAAATTATACATAATATCATAGAATTCTTACTTAAAATTTATTATAATTTTCTTTATAGTTTTCGTATCGTTTGGTTTACATAATATTATTTTATTTATTTGTTTTCACTTGAATTAATTGTGTGTGTGTGTGAATGTGTAAATGTATGATAAATATATAAGAATATGTTCGTACATATGTACATATCGTTATAAGAATCCTTTTAATAAAGTCAATTTACCTTAACTGAAATTTAATATTATTGTAAATACAGAGTACTTACATTATTTATTTAAAGAGAAATACTTTTAGGTGTATAATGTATGATTGTATATGTGCAAATGTATATATGAAAGTGTATTAAATTTTTTCCTTTTTGTTTTGTATTCATTAGTTACTGTTGGTTTTTTTTTTTTGTTATTATATATATTTTTTTAGAGTAGGTAATTCTTAATAAAATTTATCATATAAATGCTGTTCAAATGTACAAAAATATGATCGAGTGTTAAAGAAATGTTTGGAAAAAAAAAGAAAATAAAGAACATGATAACTTTATTTCAATTTTTTTCTATGCTAAGAAAAGTACATACGTAACTTATATACACATATATTTATATATAATACGTATGTGTAATATGATTTTAAGGTTTCGCTCGAGCTAATCAAATCGTATAAGAGATGATTACATATACGAATATGTGTATGATTTTTTTTTCAAAATAGATACGTGCTTATACATATGTACTATATGTACACATATGCATATTATTATGTACCTTAGAGAGTACATATAAAGACAAATTGCAAAACAACATGTCTGCCTATTTTTTTTTTTTTTGATTTTTTTTTTGCCTCCTTTGGCATCTAATTTTTTTCAAACTTTTATTAGAATTTTAGAATTCACAGAGACACATTCTACGAGTAGAAGAGTAACATTTGTTAGCTAGATTCTATAAAAAATTTTTTCATATGCACTTATTTAGGTACCTACCTATATATAGATAACATACCTTATATGCGATAAACAAACAAAAAGGATAAGTTATTTTATGTATTATTTATTTTTTTCTTGATGTGTAAAGCTCTTAGGATTAACTTTTGAATACTAACTCGGGAACAGTTGTCATGAACATGGTATAAAAATGTTCATATTCTATACGCATACACGTCCCATATATTTATATGTACAACAAAAATAATGTTTGTAATAGAAATGATTATAAATAGTTAGATATGTTATGTAGTTATATGTGTACAAACACAAAAAAAATAAGTAGAATAAAATATCTTAGTATGTACACTTGATAAAAGTTTCGAAGGCGAAAATAAACAAGGATGATTTTTATATTTTTGTTTTTATTCCAGTTATATAATATATACATATGTATGATATATGTACTTACATAATGTATCTATATTTATATATGTATATCTCACATGCTTAAACATATAACACATATGAGTATGAAAACAGTAAAAATAAGCCAATAAATATATTATAAATAAAATATAATAGAAAAAATAAAAAGCAATCGTCACAAAATGTTGTTTACTGTTTGTCATGAAAGTTTTTTTCTTAAATTCTATGTAAGTATATGTTCTACGAGTATGAACATACATACATAAATACAATTTCTGTACAGTTTTAATTTTTACAATATGTATATTCTTACATAAGATGTATGTATTATATGGGTACGACATACTCGTATTCGTATATGTGTAACTTTTCTTGTTTTCATTTTTTGATTTTTCTCATTTAATGAAAAAACTTTGACTATCATTTTCATTGCCACAATTCAGATCTACAGTATTTTATATTTATACAAATATACATACATACACATGTGTATGCATGCCCCATACATATAAAAACTTTAATAATAATTTCTTATATGTTATTTTATTTATTTTTTTTAAAATATTTTAGAATTTATTTATCTAGGATTATTTGTGCTTTTTATTTGATTTTATTTTTCTTGTTGATTTTTGGTTTGATTATTTTTTTGTTGTTCGTATTTTATTTTATAGTTAATCACAAAATTATGAACATTTTTCTTTTATGTTTGTTTATCAAATTGACTTTTATACTTGAAGATTTTATATTATGTATGTTCTATGTTCGTTTATCTGGATTAAAAGTAAAACTCGTACGAGTATATTAGTACACATCCACATATGTATGTACATTTTATGAAAAAGTTATGTCAATTTTGCACAGTTTGCACTCTGTCTGATATAGTTATTTTACTTATGTCATAGAAACGATAGAAAGGTATATAAGAGATATTACTATAAACGTATATATTGTGCTACGTAGCAATAAATATAAAGTAGTAAAATATCAGCAAGGAAAAATTAATACCAAGAAATAATAAAACTCAACTATCACATATAAATTACATGCGTACATAGTACATATAGTACTTTACATACATATGTAATGTAACATGT
The DNA here is from genome assembly GCA_951394055.1 of Villa cingulata. NCBI lineage: Eukaryota > Metazoa > Arthropoda > Insecta > Diptera > Bombyliidae > Villa > Villa cingulata. The sequence continues at coordinate 3,876,892 of OX596020.1, read as the reverse complement.
TTATGTTCTAACGGACAACTCTGTGTATGTAATTGAAATAATTTTATTTGAAAATTTTACAGAAAAGTTTTATATTTCTTTTTTTTTTCTTTTGTATTATTGCAAAGTGGAATAGTGTAATTTTGAAGTTTTGAAAACAAAAAGTACGATACATGTATGTAAGTATATATACGTGTACACGAAGAAATCGAAATTTATTGTATTGAAAGAGAAAGAAATTATTTTATGTTTTTTTTCTTATGTTTTTCAGTAAATTTGTTAAAAATTGAATAAAATTAAATTAAAAAAAATGAATTTTACAAAAATATTTACACAGATATTTGCGAATATAAGTACTCGTATACATAGTTAGTTTATATATTAAATGAAGGAAGTAACTTTAATTTTTCTTGTTGTAAAAAAAAACTTACATTTATTTATGGATACAAGATAAATTTTATTCAAAATTTGATATACCTAAATTTCGAAATAATAAAAAAAAATTTTGTAAGATTAAAATGCATATTTCAATATTTTAAGAAAACTCTTGTTAAACAGGGTATTAATTATTTCATTTTATTTATTTATTTTTTAATTCTTATCAGAATATTGCAAATTTAATTCCATTCATTAGACTTCAAGAAACTTACAACATTTCATTCACAATTAACTGCATTCATTCCTATCACTGAATTGTGTGTATTAAAGCTACAAAAAGAAAAAGATGTCACAGTAATGAGTAGTTATATCGTATTATAGAAATGGGATATTAAATCAATGGCATCTAATTTAGTAATGTACATACTTAAGTAGCAGTAGTATAAGAGTCCATTCAAAAATACAAATATCCTTTTCTTCTCTTCTATTGAAAATTTTCTTTGCACCATGTCATAAGTCAGGTATTATACGATTTACATATAAAAAATTGTCAGTCAGTCAGTGTGATATTATGTGCAGTACTACATGATGCAAATTTATCAGAAGAATTTCCTGTATTGAATAGTACCTTCCAGAATTTCCTATTAACTTTCATACGAATATTTATACTAGTGTACTTACATCTGATTTAGTTTTCATTTCTATTTAATTCCACAAATTTTTTTTTTTTTTTATAAAATATTAATATTTTCTAAGACAGCTACAACAATTATTATTAAAATGAAATATGTACACAAAATATATAGTAACGAATTTGATCTAGTTTATCTGTTTTATTACATAATTTTATAAGAAATACTTGTATATATGTATTTATATTATTTTTAATGTTATAAAATCCTACATTTACGTTGCATATTAAATAGATATACGAAATGTTTTAAAAAAAAAGAAAAATGAAAAAAAAACACGAAATTACATAAACATACAATTCAAAATTCAATTCAGATATTATTTTTTTAGATCATAAAAGATAAACATATCAGATATTTGTAGTTATGTATATACATATATAGATATATTGATATATTTCATATTTATATCTATCATCATTTTTTATAAAATTTCCATCATTCATAGCATCAACGTTCTCATAATCAGTATCAACGTCATAATATTCATATGTATTTATGTACATGTTATATGTTTAGAATGACATGAGTTTTTATAACTTATAAAAGTATTAACATATCATATATGCTAATTTTGAAAATGTTTTTGTATGCATATAAAGTAGGATATATTTTTTTTTTTACTAGGTTGTTTGGATGGATGAATAAAAAAATAACAATAAAAATAAAAAAATATAAAATAAATACCAACAACACCCCATATACATACGTATACAACTGGAAATTTTCAGTTGATTTGATAATGTATTCATCTTATGAAAATTCTGTACACATGAATTCTGTGTATTTTGGATGTGTATATATACGAGTACATATGTACCTACCTATTTACGTTATTGTACTATTGATTGATAAACTGATCACAATATTATTATACATATTTTGAAGATTTTATTAAATATATATTATGTATACATATGTACATGCATAATATGAGTTTTCTTTAACATAAAATAAATTAAACGGAAGAATATATGAAGAATATACATATATACAGATATTCAGTTTTATTGAACAATAAAAATATGTGACATCAAAACTCAAAAAAAATCAAAAAAAAAATTAAAGTACCTACTGTATATCAGTTTTTCTCTGCATATACAATTTTTACAGTTATTCTATTACATGTGATATGACAGTTAAATTTACATTATGTGACTTTAAAGCACATTTGTTTTGATGTGCAAGTGTTATACTTAAAAAGATGTTCACTCGCATAAATACATCAAAATAGATAAGATGAAAATGTGTCATTATTATCGAATTTAACGAATTTAATACAAAAATATTGTATAATAAATAGTCAATGATTGGAAAATTGTGTATAAATAGATATATATACATATATATATATATATATATATATATATATTGTTATGACATCTTATATAAATATGCACGTATATTATATACATATACATATCTTGATTTTCCATGAACTTTTACATTATTTATCCTTGTTTTTACTTTTATTATTATGCGTTAATTTCACAACAAGAACAAAAATTAAAAATGTTCTTATTTTCTTTAAGTTTATTTCTCTTTAATTTTTTTCATTTTATTTTTTTTTTTTTTTTGAGTTTATTATTATTTATTGCTTTTCATTTTCTAGATTTCATCCTTTAATTTATTATTTTTGTTTTTTTTTTAAAGTACATATATCCTTTTATTATTTTTTGTAATAATATGAATGTTTACGAACGTACTTACGTAGCTCTTTTTAAGTATATTTTGTTCATGAATTGTATTCATTTCATATACTAGTATGCATACTGTTACTGATGTGCATTCCGTATTCATTATGAACAATGTATATATGTATTTACACATTGTAAAAAATATGAGTATGCAGTATGTATAGCACATGTAATCGTTATTTTTTTTAATGATAATTGTTGGTATTTTTATCATTATTATTATTTTAATTATTACCATTATCATGAAATTTTCATATTTTCATTGTATTCGATTTTTATTTTTACATATTCTATGTAAATACTTGAGCATATATGTGCATATATGTATATACGATTATATTTGCATACACATAAACTTACATATATGAATGCGCGGGTACTATAAAATACAAAGTTGGTTGGTTAGAAAAATATCAGTACATTCGGATGACAATAGTAATGCTCATGTGTGCATTTATCATTGATATTTATTTTTATATTTTTGTATATAATGTAGTGTTGTGTTGTCTATATATTTAAAATTTACCATTAATATGAACGAGTAGATAAAATGTACAAAGCTTAAAAATACCCATCCGGCATTCATACTCATAGAATGTATATGCACAGTTTCAAGTGTGTGTGTTTTGTTTGTTTTTTTTTTTTTATTGAGAAAAATATTAAATAAAAAATTTTTTTTGTTGTTGCCTTTTAATTTAAGGGTAAACGACAGAAAAATTTAAAAAAAAAAATCCTGAATTGAAAGCATAAAAAATGAAAGTCAGCAATTTTAAAAAATAATTTTTCTGTTTGCGCTTTTCTTCGCAATAATTATCGATTTAATTTGTGTGTATATTTGCTTTTATTTTTGATGTCCTTTATTCAGTACAGTATTTTGTGCTGATTTTTAAAAGTTTCCATTCTTTTCCACAGTTTTTGTTTTTTCGTTTTCTATGAAATATTTTCGAGAGTAATGAGAAAAAAAAAGCAATTGTTTTATAGATCAATAATACTTTTTCAATGTACCGTACCGTTTATATGTACAAAAATTTTTGACATTTTTTAAACAATTTAAAACTGAAAATAAAAATGTTCTAAAACAATTGCACACTGGATAATTTTTTTGTTCTTCCATTTTGATTAAATATAATTACTTAAAAGTATTCAAGGATTTTAAATTCAATTGCTTTAGCCTTATGTTTAATTCAAATTCACATCAATTCAATCAATTTAATTAATATAAAAACATTAAAGATGTGAATTTTATTATTTTTTCATGTTCACAAAACAATGATATCTGTAACTATATTTGCAACTATTAAGACTGTTATAGTCTTTGGTGCAATTTAGTCATTGATTTGCCTAGGCCTAGGCCCAAAACCACGATGTCTAGTGATTTTTTCATGATCATAATAAAACCTATAAGTGAATATTATCGATGAACGTGCTTCAGTTCCTTAATCCGAAATCAATTTAGATGGAAATGTTATGTGTGTATCTATATATGTTCCAGATTCGGATACAATTTTTTTTTTTCAATTTCATTTTATTTCACTAATAATAATAATAAAAGAATGAAAGACAAAAAAAACAGAAAAATATGAACAAAACACATTATGGATATAAGAAAACATTGCTTCAAGGATTTACGAAAGGTTCTTTTATTGTCGTTCAATTTACATGAATGATCATTGTATGTATCTATATACACATAACAATGCAAAAAAAAAAAATCTATTTTATTTTATTTCTTGTGGTTAGATTTTACTTACATCCGCACAAATGTACAATACATCCTTGTAAGTGTGTACGTGGAAAAAAGCATTTTGTTTTGTATTCTTGTTATTATTGTTACCATTTGGGTTTTTTTTGGTATTTTGTTCTAAATACTTTTATTTCTCTTTGAAAATGGAAAAGAAAAAGAAATGAACTGTAGGATATTTGAAAGAAGGAAATACCTAAAACTATTTATTGCATTTTTCACATTTATATACATATTGATGAAATGAGATACTAAACAAACATTTATGTATAGCAATAGTAAAAATCAAAATCAGAAAGAAGGATATCTAGGGGGCTGGTGTATCAAGTGGTAGAGCAATCCGGCTACTGATCTCGAAGTTCAGGTTTGATTCCTTGACTACCTTTCGCCCGACTCCGTAGACAATACCTTGTTTCAAATATTTAAATGTTGTTACCTTGTTTCAGTTTTAAATTAAAATATATATTTATTTCGAACCACTCAGTTTTCCGAATATGTACTTGTGTGGCTAGCTGCATATGTTATACACATTCCATCACATACATACGTTTACAAAAAATGTCTTCCTAACAGTAGCAATTTAACAAGAACTTAGACATAACGTCTACATACATAGACAATACCATGGAGACGACTCATAATGTATTTCTATAAAAATTACAAAAAAAATTATTTTATTTTCAACTTTTTATTATGCTCATACTACATTCAAATAACTGTCGTGATTTTTTTCAATTATTTTTACATTGAAGTTTGTTGTACTATTTATGGCAAATTAATTCCTACCAATCTCTCTCCATATAACACATGTATTATTTCTTATTTATAAAGTCCGTGATATAAAAAAAAATAAATTTACATTTTTTGTGTAATTAATTTCATCGAATTTCTTCATCATTTTCATAATTTATTCAGTTAACTTTACTGTATTATAGATATGTTATGTATGTATATATTTTAAAACTTTTCCTAGTGATAAAATTTGTTTCATTTCCATTTTTGTTGCCGCCTTTTAAACATTTTATAATAATAATCAGTACTGAAGCATGTTGAAAAATAATTTTTGTGACATAATTTCAGTATTTTTTGTACATTTATACTGCATACACATGTATATGTGTTATGAAAGGTTTTCTTTAAAAAAAGAAAAGAAAAAACTTAAATTTATTAATTTTTGTAAAACTATATATGGTAATGACTGATCATTGGTCACTATCACCGTTTATACATAGAGAAATGACAAACATTCTATTCATTTTATTTTTAAAGAAAAATAAAAATGTAAATAACTAAAAAATAAAATATGAAAATAACAAGACAAATAAACTATAGACTAATCATAAGGACATTGGTGACTTATTTTCTTTTTCCACATACACCATATATCTGTATATATTAAATAGATACGGTGTACATATAAATTTTTGTTCATATGTATAAGGATTATTTCTTGGCATTTTTTCAAATTTATTTACAGACAAAAATCCACTATATAATACGAGTACTTTAGTCGTACATACAAAAATGTTTCTAAATAAACTTTTTAGATATTTAATTTAAGTAATAATTTGAACAGGGTATATTATTATTATTTATTTTATTTTAAGGTTTTTCAAAGAACAAAAAAAATATATCACATAACATGATGGGCATTTTAAGTATTTTCTTCATCGAATTGGAAAAAAAAAATTAATTTTTTAGAAAGTCACTTGAACGCAATGCAATATATACGATTCGAATGTCAAATATACATATGTATATAGTATAACAAATTTGTACAATGTCATGAAAGTATAAAAGAAGCTGTTCTGTTCTTATTCTTGAATTTTTGACAAATTTATATATGTATAACAACGTATATACATATATATATAAATATATTTTTCAGTTAAAACTCAAAATTAATAACACGTCTATATACACCCTATTATTTAATTTTATCTTCCATAAAACGAATGAATGCTTCATGTATACATACATGCACGTACTTACGAATATGTTCATATGTATATACTATGATCTGTGCATTTCTATATACATATATATATATATATATATATTATATATCACTTCACTACAAATTTGAAGAATGAGGTTAAAAATATAAAGGCAAACTATACTCTTAATCTGAAAAGGAAAAACAGAAAAACGTTTAAGGATTTTTTTTTCTTACTTATTTTCCATCATATGTACATATGTACTTAGGTTCATACAAAATGCACACACACACACACACACACACACATCATACGTACATTCATTTTACATTCATATTTATAACTTAATACATATACGACAAAGTAAACATTTTTAACTTTGAAAATAGAAATTCAAAAAAATAAAAAAAAATATTATAGGAAAAAAAAACAATTAAAAAAGCTTTTTACTCTTTTTTTTTACTGTTTCGTTTCATATTTTTTTTTTCTAGAATCTGAAAAGTATTAAATAAATGTTTGATGATGTTTACTTTTCATGCATAATGTATTTGCGAAAATCAAAAAAAAAAAGAAAAATTATAATAATAATAAAAACAAATGTGAAGAGAAAAACAAAAACAACAACAACGACTGTGTGATAGGTGTTTCACATTTTTCTAAGTCTACATTAAATAACGTACGGCAAATTGTATGATTTTATGCACGAGTGTATTACTCGTATTTACGCATCTATAGATATACGAGTATACTAAATACATATAATGTATGTATGTGTTTAGGTGTGTTTTCATGCACATACATGTCAAAATAAATACATACGATGTACGCGAATATTTACTTTAGTATAAGCACGTGTTTATCATAATCTACCTCTAATGTGTACATTACATATGTATCTACATGTATGTAGCTCGTTCATAATATGTTCATTTGTGTATACTTATCTAAATATGCACGTTCCATATATAATATCGAAATAAAGTAGGATATCGTATCTCAAAAACATTTTTAAATTTATACCATATCCATAGGTATAGGCATGTACGTACAGTATCTTTCTTTAAACCGACACTATTTTGTATATATTTTTGTCTTCGTTTTTTTTCGTTTGAGAGAACCATTTTTAAAAAAAAATTAATAAACATAAAAAATTGAGGAGAAAAAAAAAATGTTAGCAGAAAAGCCTCATCTGTAAATTGAAATAAAAAAACGAAAATTGAAAAAATTTCTCACACATGTATCTACATATGTATGTATGTGTACTACCATTTACTATACATTATATATGATATCCATTTGCATTTCTGTAAATATTGTCACTGTATTTATAACAGTATATAATATACCGCCCTTACTTGTGAATAAATTCTCAGTTAATATGGGAGATCAGTATTATTCGATCTCCTTGGGAATGTGAAAATTTAAATTGAATGAAAGACAAAAAAAAATGAAAAAACAAAGAAAATGAAAAAAAATATACATTGTATTTTGTAAATTCAATAAGAAATATACATATATTACACACACGTTCATATACGCTTTCTTTTGTTTAATTTAATTCTTTTCAATTTTTTTTTTTTTTTTTTTTTGTTATTTGCCTATTGTTTTACTTTTCATTTTTCGGAAAATTGAAATGAAATTGAATAGAATAAAGTGAAAATATTTATGAAGAAAATGAAAATATAAACAATAAGGATATTACAAATACCATAAGTACTATATATACTCATACAAATATTGTGTGTGTATTCTTATTTCTTATTGTTGACTTGAGTGTATGTGAATTTGAATGCATATATGTACATACATATGTATGAATATGAATACATATACGTGTATGTCCTGTATGTCCTCTTTTGCTATATCATCTTATTCTATTTCAATTATCTCTATCTATTTATCTATATACATTATGCAATTCTAATTTAATGAAATCAACAACAACAATAAAAATAAAAATAAATGAAAAGAAATAAATATAAAAATAGAAAATTTCAATAAATTATAAAAAATTCAAAAGAGACAAAAATACAAAAAAACAAAAAAAAAATAAATCAATAAAATAAAAGGAAATGGAATAATTCAAGTGTAAGACATTATTTAGGGTGCGTATTTGTTTTTATTGTTTTGAATTTTTTTTTGCCTTTTTTTTTATAGGTTTTTATTTGGTTTTTTAATTTGCTTTTTAAAATTTTTTGTTTGTCTCTCATTTTGAGAAAGCTTAATAGAAAAAAATATTCCATATTCAAGTATACACAAGTAAGTACTTACGTATATACTCCTCTGTTCTTATACTTATTTATTGTCCTCCTGAATGTAACAACGTGATAATCTTATATTTTATTTTTTATTTTTCATTTTTTGTTTATTTTTTGTGAATATTTTTTTCCCATGTAATCAATATTTGAATAAAACAAAATGTACAAGAGATCATTATTCCATATCTTCTCAGTCTCACACATTCTACACGTTTTCTTTTTTACAAAATTCGAATAAAATTTATCTTCTGGAATCATATATATATGTAGGTATAATTTGAAAAAAAAAGGAAAACAAAAATTTGGAACAAATTAGAAGCTTTCTGCATTTAACTTTTTTTTTCTATTTCTGTATTTCTTTTTTGTTTTTTTGTTGTTGTTGTTGTTATTGTTGTTTTAATTCAATCAATCGAAAAAATTAAATGTTGGTATATTATCCATGAAATGATTTTTACGAATGAAGTAATACAAAACAAGGAAGAATATATATAACTGTGTATTATATGTAGTAAATTTTATTTAATTTAAATTATTTTTCTTATAATTTATACTATTTTTGAGTTATTTATCCCTAATAAATATTGATTAAAGCATAAATTTATATCCTTTTTGGAATAAACAAAAAAGGATATAAGAAGAATGTTTTTACAAAAATTATGAGAGTAAAATAGATACTATTCTGTATGTCTAGATTTAAAGGAAGAAATTTTAAAATTTTTATTACTTATTAATAATTTATGTTGTTTACTTTGTTTTTATTTTATTTATTTAAGTTTAATCTAAAAAATGTTCATATATAAATTAATATTTAGGTAGGTATGTACTTGAAAAGATTTGTTATTCTCAATTTTTCGAGATTTCAAGGAATTACTATACGTATAAATATTCAATTTTATGTGTATGAATGTAAGTATCTATAGTATTTAATCAAAATTATAATGAGATTTGTATTAGATCTTTTTTATGTAGTAAGTATATTTATAGGCCAGAACTAAGTTATTCGGTAACTTTTGGAATTAAATGGAATTTTTGACACCTTTCATTTATCATTTTCTTGGATGTACATTAAATAACTTAAACTATATAAGAATGTATATACATAAATTTTGTATTTTTATGGAACACTAACAAAATTTGATGCCAATATTTGTACTAAAAAGTGAAATTAAAAATCCTAAAATATTATTTACTTTTTCCACAATTTTTTGGGATTTAGCTGCTGCTGTTTTTTGTGTATAATTTTAAATTTAATTAACAGTATCTCAATTTATTTAAAATGAAATAAATAATACTACATAAAAGAAAAAATTATTAAGAATTATATTTTTCATAATCCTTTAATTAATAACAAACTAATTAACTAGCAACCATCCATGATATTACAATATTATACAAATTGTATTTTAAATTTAATAATTAATTAATTTGAATTTTTTTTTCTTTATTTTTGGCATTAATTTACAATCTACAAACAAATATGCACTATAATACACACACATAGTCCAAATATCAACTCGTATATGTGTGAGTGCTGATGTCTACAGTATAACAGAGACAGAAAAACATGAAAATATCGTACAAACCTCACTAAAAATATGGATGTACTCTTTCTAACTAAAGATTAATATGAGTTACCTGCTACAAAGGTAAATGTGTTCGTAAATACATGAATGTGTTGTATTGGTTAATTTTATTTTATTTGCATTTATTTTGGTTTTAGTGTTATTGTTGTTTGGTTTCCTTTTTATTTTGGTTTCATAATCGGATTTATTTTTTTATCGTTTTCCAATTATAAAATATATTTTTTTAATATACGTATATGTAAGTAATTCATTAAATTTTATATCAACTATATGCTCGTATGTGATCATATCGTCGTTTTCTTTTGTAATCTTATAAAAAAAAACGTTAAAGAAAAATGAAAAATTTAATTAATCAACGATGTGATTTCTTGTATATACACGAGTACAGTACATATAGTCTTTAGTGGAATTATCGAACACATTTATTGGAGAATTTTATGAAATCACATCAGAAATATTTAAAAAGATAAATTCCACTCATGATATACATATTCGTATGATATAATATACATACATATGTATATATCATGTATCATTTATTTTCCAAATGATTTTGAAATGCCATTATATGTATTTTAAAAATTCAGAATAAAAATTAAATACATTTTAAAATAAAGGATACAAATATCAGTAAATAATTCATAGAATATTCTTCAACTTTCAATATTCTCTATTTAATTTTGTGATTGTTATTAAAAGCTTTTCAGTGTTATCGAGACTTATCATCATCTTACCTAATGTATATGATATTGATGTGGGAATTCAAATCATATTATGTACCAATTTTAGAATAGATTAAAACTTATCTAATAAGAATTTGAGAATATAAATTTATTTTACTGTATACATATATATACATTTGTTTTATAATATTTCTTATAATATACTTAATACTTTAAACAATTTTAAAATTGAATACATATTTATGTATGTATACGAGTATTTATCTATTATAATAAAACTTTTGAACTATATAATTTAAATATCAAAATTTGTATATTTACAGTTGATACACAGATAGACATGCATAATGTACGTGCCTATATGTATATATAAATTACTAATAAAAACGTGAAAATTTAATGAATTTTTCATGTTGAGTAAAATTTTAAAATTGCACTTTAGTATATACCTATGTTATATCTTTTCAATATAAATATACATTGTAAAGTATATATATTTTTTTTTGAATATTTCTCAATCGAATAATTTGATTTATACTCGATCTGTACATACATATGTATAAGTACACACACATCACATATACACATAAGCGCATGTAACCAGTTCATGTGAATTTTATTTTGTCATATTTTTTTCGAACTGTAAATATAATATTTTTAAACCAAATATGTATGGATGGATATATACCCAGTTACCCAGTTTTTAAATGTAAAAAAATAATACTATTTTTATAGTTTTATTTAAATTTGTCAGCTTTAAAGTTTAATAAATACGCACGTATGCTATGTAGATATTGTATTAGTTGTTCGAAAAGTTTCGAAAATTTAATAAAAAGATATTATGTATATATGCATGTATTTATCTTTGTACATACGAAAATATATATAAATATTTATACATGTGTTAGATATGTGTAAACAACAGAGAATAGTAAAAACAAAAGGTAATATTTTAAAGAATTTCTCAAGAGTTTTCTTGAAACGCATACACATAAACACATATAATCTATATATATAATTTAATCTATATATATATATATAATTATCGCAATAATTTAGGCAGATATACATATATACTAATATATAGTAGTAATCGTATACGTTTATCCTTGTAAGATTATTTGTAGATGGTTGTAGTTTTACATGTACATTTTCATGCATGATTTGACTTTTAGTTTATATAATATGACTTTGTTATGTATGTAAATATATATATATTCGTTATTGTATTTATGTATTTATGTAATTCTTGATACACGAAATTCTTTGTAAATATAAAGTTTACGTATATACACAATTTATTGCTTATTTTTGGTACATGCATAGCATAGTACAATAATAATAATAATGTTAAAACTTAGAAGTTTAACGTCGATATAGATAGAGGTGTAGTAATAAAAATATTGTAATACGAATTTTCCTTAAAAAGGAATACAAGAAGAACATCATAAAATTATCCACATATTATATACATATGTATGTAAGTATATATGAACACTGAATTTACTTTTCATATAAAATATGATACAAACATGTACATTTATTTATATTATGTGTTTATATGTCTAATATTATATGTGAAATATCAATCTAAGAATGTATGTAATATTACATTTATATATACGAGTATATGCACGTGATATACAAGTATCATAATACAATATCAAATATTTTAAACGTACATTATGTAACGCATATACTTCCATGTGAGGGTATACTTTATACTATAATATTATGAGAAAATATACGCATCGTACTCTATGTAAAAGTTTTGAATTATTTTTGACTCGTGTAACTTTTAGTACCTGTTATAGTTGTGTATCATTATTTTTAATTTTTTATTATTTTTATTAAAATATTTTATAGTTTTTGTATTTTTCAAATGTATGTATGTAATAATTTCTCGTACAATATTTTCAGAAAAACATTTAAAAAACTTTTGAAAAGTTTGTTGCATTTTGCATTAGAATTTTTGAAAACACATTGTGTTTATTGTTAGTTCATATTTTTTTATTTTATTTATTTTTTTTTATTTTATTTATTTTCACAACACAATAAAAGATAAGTACTATTTCTTTAACAGTATACAGTATGAAATTACAAAATAAAACTGAAACTAAAATTAAATAAAGTGAAAAAGTGAATATTATTATTACTAAGTACTATTACTATTCAATCTATCAAATCATAACTAATTGGAAAAATGACAGCGAAGAATGATTTTAAACCCGCTTTCACCATCCATATTGTCGTTTAATTAATAAGGGTAGTTCATTCCAAAACCGTAAAGTGCGGACGAAAAAATGCTTCTCTGTTGCTTTATAAGTATGTAGGTGGGGCATTATGCAAAAGCTTCGATTAGAGACAGGCAAATTAATAAAATCAAATTTTCTCGAATAAAGATATTTTTAAGAAAGAATAAAATGATCAAAAAAGAATATAAATTTAGTAAACAAGAGATGAAATAAAAATATATATCGAATTTATTATCACATGTAAATTTTATAATAATTTTTAAGGTTTCGAATTAAAAGAATTGCAACAGAATTAAGAATTAAAATAAGGAAGAAAGAAGTTTAATGTACCTAAATATTTTTAAAATCCAATTAAAATTTCATAGAACTGGTTAAAATAAGTAAATGACATACATATACGAGTATTATGCGAGTATTTTAAATAATTCTATTACACGTAATTTAATATTTTTTTTATTAAATTTTCAATAATTATTTTTGAGCAGATATTTTACTTTGATATTTTTATCTTTGATTAAATTATTTTTTTGTTTCTAAATCACACTTAAAAACAATAGTAACTACTCACAATTTATACATGAATATGTCTGCCAGAAATACGAAATCAATTTGAATTTGTGCCAATTAAATAATTCTAAGTGGAACAGAAAAATAAACTAAATTGATTAATAAAAATAAAAATACACAACAATAATTTTGTAAACACGAATCCATAATAATTAGGATATACATACATTTTTTTATAAATGTTTGCACTATGATAGAACTGAAATATGAAATCATTAAATTTTTTGAATAGACAGATTACACTTTTGTAATATACACAGTACACACACACACTTATCTGTATAGAATCACACAAATTTGAATTGATTGTGAAACTTTAATTAATATCATATCAACATACAAGTATACATATGTGAAAAATTTTTGTGTACAAAAATCAAAATATATATATATATATATATACATATATATATATATATATTCGAAAATTCATATTTTAGTAAATCGATTCGAATCAATCCATATCAATAACAATTCCACAATTCGAATACTATACGTACATATTATATTCAATAATTTGTATAAAATTGAAAATTTCGAAAAAAATTTCATAAATGATTATGAGAAATATTTGATGAACACATGTACTCTTATGTACATAATAAGCACTCACATATAAGTACTTATGTACATATGTACATAATATGTATTATTCTGTATGCTATTCTGTATATTTTAGTATTCGAATGTAATGTAAAAACGAGTATTATACATTTACGAGTATTATTATATTGAAAGTGTAAAAAATTGTATATGTATTCAAAAGTTAAACAGAAAATATATTTTTCATATGAATATAGGACATGATTACACACATATATATATATATATATATATATGTATATGTGTGAATTTGTTGTATTGTGCATTTTGAACTTAAATACATATACATACCCCCACATAGCATTCATAATGAGAAAAAATGAAAAAGCTTTCAAAAAAAAAATTTCATAAAATATATTTTTGTATAATTGTATAATGCATCGCATATACTTATCACGTAATAACACATGAACGAATAATATACATACGAATATTTATATATTTCTACATATGTACATACATATACGTATATATCTGTATATATTGTAAGTATTTATTTTGTATGTTGTACATATAGAATATATTTATTTTATGCATTTTATTTGTATACAAAAACGATTAACATATCCATTCAATTGATCATAATCCGAAAATAATTTAAAATGAATAATAAAAACAAATACATATATAGAAACAAACTTGTATACATCACACATACATATATACATATGCAATCATAATATATGTAAATTTACATTCATAAAATATAATGATTGCAGTAAATTGACCATATATATATGTACCCGTAGATAATTTTCATTAATTACGTATCCATTTTACTCATATTAGTATATAGATATGTATGTACGTACATCATTGGATATGCATATATATATATATCCACACAGAGAGCACTATTTGGTTAGAATCATTTATATTTTTTTGAATAAAAATAAAATGTGCGCATAAAATAAAAAAAATATAATTAAAAAACAATACTATTATAATATAAAGTTTTTGAAAATTCTTATGCAATTTGGATAGACGAACTTGAATTAAGTATTATTGGTTTCTATTTGATTGGATGTTTTTTTTGTCAACATTTTTAACATCATATAAAATAATAATGTTTTGATTGTTTTTTAACTGAAATGTTATATTACTCGAGGAAAATAAATGAACTGAATAAATTAGTTAGTACAATATATGTAAAGCAAAACTTTTATCACTAGAACTACAAGCACTAATACATTATTATTTTTTTTAAGTAATGGGATATTTTATGAAATTTCTAGCAGAGATTTTTGACGCCGATATTTTTTAGCTAATTTTTGCTGTTTATATAAAAAACGAACTAATTTTTAAACAAGAAAATGACAATAATTTATTAAAGACCGTTAAAGAATATTTAAAAAATATTTATTTAATTTACTGTTTAATTTACTGTTATAAAAGACGAAATATACTCGTATATACTATAATAGTACTGTTTTTTAATTATATTTTTTTTGATGATGAAGACTTTTTTTTATTTTATGTCCATATTTTTTTTCTTTTTTTTAATTCACAAAAAATGACTACGACTACCCAAATTGCGCTGACTGTATTTTGTATAATAAAAAAAAATTTATACATTAAGGTATAACGTATGACATACATATAATAATCACAAAATTTTTAATGAAATTATTTTCCATATGTAGATTAAGTGCTATTTACAAGTGCAATTTAGGAAATGAAAAATTTATTTTTTTTTAATTATATTGAACTCACAAATATTCTCATAATGATGCAGAATAAAAATAAAATCATTCCTAAAATGACAGAAGTTTTAATAAAATTTTATAATCAAATCATGAAGAGTATGTATTCATCAACTTTCATATTTTATACATTATCGTATATCGTATTTTCGTATATGTATTTGAATTTTTATAGTCGTATAGATCAAGTACTTATAATTTTTACTCATAAACTCTACGTTGAATTCGTGATTCATATTTGGTTTTTTTATTGTCTTGAAGAAGATATGTATACGTATCTACATAAGAATGTATAAAAATTATACTTTTAATTTGAATGTAAATTTAATACCATAAAGTTAGAAAATACATAAAATTATTATTATTATTATTACATTTTTTTTATATTTTTGTTCTTATGGTATTTTGAAAAATTCTAATTAACATATGAAATTTTTATTATTCTCTAACAATATGATAATTATTCTATAATAAAAACAAATCAGATCACAAAAATTAAATAGATACAATAAAATTAATACAATTCAAATATTTTGATATATTTTTGGTATATGAATTTATGTATACGATTGCCAAAAAAAATATTTTGATCTCTTTCCTGTTCGTTATATTTTTCCGAAAAATTTGATTCATTTACCAAAAAATGACAACTAAAAGTTGTGTCGTTCAGTTTTATTCGAATTTTTTAAATAAAAAGTGGCACTTCATATGTAGATTATAGAAATTTAAAAACAAAATAATTTTTTAAACTTTTTCGATAATTTTTTTTTTTCATATCCTTGGCAAATATTTATTATTACAAATTCCTTATAGGCGAAGTTTAAAAAATTTTCTAAATTACCAGGACAGAACAGAAAGTTTATAGCTACAACTTTCTATATTTGTTTCATTTTTAAATAAAATAGGTATTTTTAAAGAAAACAAAAAATGCAAGGATAAAATCCTTATTCTGTAATTATATGCATTGTACATATGTATGAACTTTTCCGTGAATTTAATTTTTTTTTTTTTATTTTATTTTATTTCACTATAAAGATAAAAAAAATAATCTTATTCATTTCTATAAAATAGGAAGGATGGAACCGTAACAAAGTTATATACAAATACACATATATACTTATTTTTAATATACGAGTATTTGGCGTGTAGGCAAACGGTAACATGAATTTTGGCATTAGTTTCAACAGAATTTTTGTAAAAATGCAACAAAAAACAAAAAGGATAAACGCGAGTTGTGTGTGTATATTTATTTATCATACATGAATGTGCAAACCTACATTTATATGATAATTAAATAGTGGTATTATGCTTCCTTAAACATATATACAAACCCCATATACGTATAGAAGACGCATATACATAAATAACATACCGCCGTATATAACAGAACTGTACAGTAGACGAAATTTATTATCAGGGTCAAATTTATTATGTTAACCCAAATAATAAACATTTTTTTTTTTTTTTGAAAATAAAAAAATTTTTTTCTCTTATCATTTTTCGAAATCATACTATATTTTTTAAATTTGAATAAACTTTTTACTGTTATTTTTTTTTTTTAATTCCGTTTTTTATATGAAATTTTTCTTCTACTTAAAACAATAATTTATATTATTATCTTCTCAAAATGTATATGTAAATGAATTTGAAAGCTGAAAATGTGCATAAGCTCGCATTTGTATATGTATGTACATACATATCCTCGCGTACAATTGAATAGCACTTTAATTTTTTGTATTTTCTTTTGTTGTATTTTTGAAATTTTTATTTTATTTAACTATTTAAACAATATATTGCATGTATGTATAGTATGTACAATATTGTATCGTATATATGCATTCATGAAAATTGTATACAAAAATTAAAATAACACAAAATCATTCATACATAATATCTAACATGACAAACAACAATGAAATACATAAAAGAAAAAAAAATGGCAAACACAAAATTCAAAATACAAAAAACAAAAAAAGAGAATACATACAAAACACACAAAAACGAAAAATGAAAATAACAAAAATATACAAAAAAAAAAGGACAATACAGCTAACAGAAAATTATGCACATGTGCATGAAAAAAAAATGTTTTTATAAAGATATACGAGTAGATACATACACATATGCATATATTTATTTCTTGTAAATTAAACGAAGATCATCATTATTAAAAAAATTATTTTCATTCCATTTTTTTTTAAATCTTATATACCTACATATTTTATATTTTGAATATTTTCTTTCATTCTTTTTTAGTTTTTTTTTTATTTTGTTTTTTTTTTTAATTGTATGTTTTTTTTCTTTTTTACTTTTCAGTTATTCTATCAAATCTCATAAATTACGTGTATAATGTTATGTTTTATGCAAAAAAAAAAAAAAAAAAAAAAATTTGGAACAAGGCCATTATGGATTAAAGCCAAAATAATGTATATATATTATGTATGTATGTATGTGTGCACATATAATTTACCATATATGCATATAAAATATATACATACATATACAAATAAACATTGTATGTATTTATATGAATATGTATGTTATAGATATTTAAAGTTGATTCAAATTATTTTATATAAATGTATACTCATGTCTAGAATATTATGGACTTGGTATATAATGTATGCACATAGTCACCAAAAAATATAAATAGAACTGAAAAAAAAAAAAGAAAAAAACAAAAATGCATTTGCTTAAGCATATTTGAATTAAAAAATAGATATAAAAATTTTTTTTCAAAAAAAAAAAATATTCAGGATAAGAAAAAAACCAAAAAGATAGTATTATGTGTATATAACCACATTGAGAATATCTAAAAATAAAATACAAAAAAGAAAAACATATAAAAGGATAAAATAAAATTTATACATTTATATAAACGAGTATATGTATATGTATATGTTTTTGTATATTCATAATGTACGTTTTTTGTGTCTTATTTGTATCTAAATTTGTTCATACATATATGTATGTATATGTAAATAAATTCTTTAAATTAAAAACGAATATAATATAAAACTTGAATTCATAGAAAAATTCACATTATTTATGTATATATGTATGTACATATGTATATATTTATTCAACACATCCTGTATTTATAACATTTTTTTTTTCATACATATAAGATACATTAATCTGTTTATTTTTATTTTTAAATATTTGCTTTCTTTTATCATACAGAAATTTTCAAAAATAAAACTGGAAAACAAAATTTTTTTTCTATTTTACTCTTCCACTATACTTATTTTGGTTTATTGTTAGAACTACATACATATGTACATACATACATACATATGTATATGCAGCTGTATTAAACCATATCAGAGCTTTGTAGTTCTTATCACCACAAACAAAAATAAACAAAAAAAATAAATAAATATAAAATAACTAAAATCAAATAAAATTAAATTTTGAAGAAAAAATGAAAAAAAAAAAATTTGTAATAATTTTGAATAACTTCTACTTATCATATTAACTAAAAATAATTTTCAAATATATGTGTATGAATGGATATACCATAGTGTATAATACATGCACATCTACTCGTAAAATTATATTTAAAATTAAAAAGATGAAAGAACTATTAAAGGGGGAACTTTCGAATTCGTGCCACCAGATTTTGAAATGAGACCTTCTGAATGAAAATTACTTCCAATCCGTTTTTGTTTTAATTTTTTTTTTGTAAGAAGAAATTTTTACAATACTCGCTGACTTTTAAATAATACATAAATGCATCAGTGTTATGCGAAACAACATGGCAACTATTTGAATTTATAAATAAAGATTTTCAAATTTCGTTAAAATTTATATACATTTTTTTTTCGTAGAGTTTCAGTGCTATTGTAGTACCCGAGAAGTAATCGTTTTAATGATAATTTGTATATTTTTTGCCAAAGAAATTTGTAATTCGTCCGAATAATATTCATTGATTAGTTTCATTTGAAAACATTTTTTTGAAAATTTAATTACCCGTCATTTTAAAGTTTTAATTGTAACGAAGTTAGTTTTAAGGAATGTATAAAATTCATGAAAATATGATCAAAAATTAATCCTTAAAAAATTCCTTAGAAAATCTAATATTCAAATTCAACAACAATATTAATTCTAATAGTTTCTATTGTTCTGTATTACATTGTATAATGTATAAATTTATACCATTTGTATATGTAAATTAATATCTTATTTTCTTATTATCTTATTATATTTTATAGTGTCTTATATTTATCTTATATTTTTCTAATTTAAATTTCATTTCATAAATTCACAGATTATTTTCTTTTATAAAATAAAAGAAAACTAAATTTGTTGAAATTCTCATTATAAACTATAGTAATACATTTATAAAATATACTTTATACTTATATATAAATGTGTGCGTATATTTTTATCTTTAATAGTCAAAATCAAATATGTAATTATAATTTTCAGAGTTTTACCATGTTTTACTTTACGTACTATTTTATTATTCTTTCATATTCATACAAGCCTTTTCATGTGTACGAGTATACAATTTAATTTACACAACGTATACACCACAAAATTATGATATGTATAATCTAAAAAAAAAAAAAACAACAAATAAAAAATAGAAAATAGAAAAAAAATGAAGAAAAAAATAAAATTGCGGTTACAATGCTATCCTCTCGTTTATAGTTAATTATCGCATACTCGTACATACTCATATATTTTTAGTATCGCTGTAATTTAGAATTGAAAATGATAGCAGCACTAAAAAGTCATATTCATTCCAATTCACAATATATGATAGTAAATATAAATGTTCTACGAAAGGATTATTATTATTATTACTTCATTTTTTTTTTCATTTATATAGAATACATATACATGCATACAATATACATTAGATGTATGATACGAATATATTTTAGTATTTAAAACAATAATAATTTGAATTAACAGCAACTAGCTATACAAAAACGTGAACAATAAAAAAAAAAAAAAATAAAAAATAAAAATTAGAAATGAACAAAAACCAAAAAGAAATAAAAAAAAAAAAACTCATGATTATACAGATTTAGAATCATACTTACGAGTACATGCAAACGTATGTATACGCATTCAATATACAAATATGTGTATGGATGTAATGTCCCGTTTGCAGGTTATCATGTATACATACATACATGTGTATTTACATACACGTATAATTTATGTGTACAAATTTATGCGAATATAAAATATGTATAAAAAAGTTTCGAACTAGTACATAAAGTTATGTTATGTGTTTCTATTAAACACGTAAACACGTATGTAATGTACATATTTTGTAGGATATATGCATATAATGTATGTAAGTATAAATATTGTATATTATTTTTATGATTATAATGAATACACAAAGTTATTAAATACACTATACATACATGTTACATGTTACTTACATATTTACAATATCGTTTACATAAAATAAATTTATATCCAGTTACGTATGAGTATATGTTATATTCTTGTGTATAACACAAATGCCCTAGAGTATTGTAAATTAGCATTCATAAAATACATATGTGTATTCTATACATAGTATATATTTTTGAATAAAAATACTTATATAATGGGTGATCAAATGAAAAGCTATAAATTTGTTTTTGTTCAATATAATTTCTTTTTTATTTTAAATATTGATGAATGAATTTTTTTTTTTAATTTAAAAATTACTTCATTTAAATGAAAGTCTGTGGTATTTTTTAATTTATCAAAGAGGAGCTTGAAGTGTAGGGATAAATCCTGTTCTGTGACAAAAGTAAGAAAAATAAGTAACTTTTGATTTTTCATTGCCTATTTTCCAAATGTCATTACTCCCAATTTCATTCAGCTTGAATGAATACCAGCTTGCTGGAAATAAAAGAGTCCGAAAAAGCTCATCATGTGTTCTACTTTCTGACGACAATTAACTCTAGGTTACTACATATATTATTATCATGTAAAATGTGCTTGTTTCTCTAACAATAACTCAGTGCTTTGCAATCCAGTAATCCATATTAAACTATGTGTGCTCATAATAGTAATAAGTATCGAAATAATTTCGGTGACACTGTACTCTTATAAGAAGTTTAAATGCAAAGAAAAAAAATTTTAAAGGTGAATCAATAATTTTACAAAATCTTAAAAAACAAAAAGGTTCTAAAGAAGTAATATCGAATAGACTTTGATATAATTTGTAAATTTTCTAAACAATAAATAAATTTTCAATAAATTATCATTTGAATTGAATTATTTCCATTGTGATTTGTTGAACAAAATACTGAACTCAAATCTGAATTTCATACAGAATTTGAACGAAAAAATTTGCTGTAATATTTTAAAAAATATATTTGGTATATTAATTTGATTACCCGATAAATGTAATACACATTTTATGTACACCATAAAACATAAAAACAATAACATCATGAGTATGTATACATACAACAAATTGTTACAAAGTGCTATAAGCGATGATCATTCATAATGATCCAATTAAAACAACAACAAAATTGCAAAAAAATAAATCGATGAATATTTAAAAAAAATGAATTATTTTTTACTATTTTTCATATAAAAGCCTCACACACACTTACACATATGTATGTATACAAGCATACACACTATTTTATAAAATTTTAAATTATGAAAATTTAAATACTTCAGTACAAAAGATGAATATATTGTAAGACAAAGCAAAAAAGGATGAAGAAATTAAACCTCATTTTTCTCACAAGGTCATATATAAAGAAGCACGTATACATATTCTTTTCATCTTTAACCTACATTCCTACGCACTACTAAAAAGCAGAGGACATTCAAAAGACTATAAAATTATCATTATCATAAATGGTCAATTTCTGATTTTGTTTAACTTTTTGTTTTATTTTTTTTTTTTTATAAATTCTATGTTTAATTATTATGTAATGACATAATGTAGTCGTACATTTATGGATATATAAGCACATACCCGTACATATAACTATAGCTGATGGTTAAAATGAACAGCCAATTATTATGAGGACTATGTATTCTGTATGAGAAAATAAAAATGAAGACAAGAAGAACCATAAAAATGAAACAAAAAACAAAACACTACTATTAATGTCATATTATTTATAAAATTATATATCTATTAAACATAGTCTGGAGGATAACTGTTATGTACACATTCATGATATACGAGATACATTGAGTTTATATAACAAAATAGTATCATTATCATCATCAACGTGAGGTCACTATCTTTTTAATTTTTTCATTAATTTTATTTTATTTTTTAATTGAAATTGTCCTTTGGATCACTATGACCATATATGAGAACAATTACGAATAGCTCTCAAAAATGGTAGAATAATAATAAAAAAAATACATTGTACTTTTATGATTTCTTCAGACTCCTTTGTTTTCTTCTTCATGTTTCATGTCACATTTAAATTTATTAATAAATAATAACGAATATAATTTATACAAATAACTTCACTTGAATTCCAGTTTAATGCAGAATCTCTTATGTGTATGTACCTGATATCTGTATTCTGTATACAAGTGTATTTGAGAAAATTATTAATTTTTACTATGTATTGTCCTTTTTTTATTTATAATAAAAAATATAAAGGAATCATAATGAGGGTATATTCACTTATTATGGTATAGAAGGGTCGTAAATTTAATAAACCGTTTAAATAAAATGCACGTATATTTTATTATTTAATAATATGTATGTAAATAATATTACCTTATCGTGCAGAATTTTCAATTTAAAATTGAATATTTGATGAAAAAATTCTTCTAAAAATGCTGTAACGGCATTGTAACAATTTCAATTCAGCTATTGTTTCATCATCTTAAAGTTGAAAATTGAAATGACATTTTAAAAAAATAAAATCTCCAAAAAAAAAATGAAATTGAAATTTACTCATAAGTAACACTCATGAATTAAATTCACAATTAATATGCTCACATTACACTTAACTTCATTTCCCAAAAAATACTAATAAAAAAATTTATTTTCATTTACAACTACATTGGCAACTTCTAATTTGATTATGGAAAAGCATGAAAAAAAAATAGAAATGGAAAAGCAAAATTAAAAAACAAAAAAACAATAACAATGAAAAGTAAAATGATAAGGATTTTCAACAAATATTTTCCCTTTTTGAAAATTTTAAAATTTTTCTCTTTTTTTACATACACAAGATTTTGCACACAAAAATTGTGACACAAAATGCATATATGTATCGTATGTAAAATGTAAAACATACATATATCAAGTTTATGTGCGTTTGATAAAATTTTTTCCCATTATTGTATTTTTTTCACACACTTTTTCCTTTTGGAATTCATTTATAACGCACATAAGTACATAGCGTTGGCATAAAAAAAAAAGAAACTACTTATGGTATATACATGCAAAACACTTAATTTTAACATAATTTACATATATCCTATTTTTTTTCTGTATTTTGTATGTATATTTTTTTCTATTTCTATTTTTATTATTTTTTTTTAGTTGTAAATATTCTTTATCTGTGTCACTTTAAGGCAGTATATAATATTTATGTATGTATATGCAAATCACATTGAATATTTTCTACACAATTTTCTGTTACATAATTTTTTTCATCACTTTTATTCGTATATTTCATATATGTACGAGTATGTATACCCGCGTATATACATAGAAAAAACAAGGATTATGTATATTTTTTTTTTTTTTGTATATAAATTTTATATTTATACATAATTTTCTTTACACATTTCCTTTAATTTTTATTTATTTATTTTATTTATTCTTTTTTATTTATTTTATTTATTTTATTTTATTTATTCCTAGTTTCAAGTCATTTCATGGGAAAAGCACATTTTTTTTTTGTTCGTTTCCTTGTTCATATATTTTACAAATACACATAAACATTTTTTAATTTATTTTTATTTTTTTGCTTTGCTTAAATTTTGTTCAGTTTAAAATTATGTTTGCGTATTTTCTGATACGTACATACGTACATTATGTGTAAATGAAAATTAAAAAAAAAAATAAATAAAACAATTTAAACAAAATAACAACAATTACTAAACTGAAAATATATACATACATACGTAAATACATATATCTGTGAGTGGATGAGAAGTGAAAAATCAAAAACACAATTAAAAAAATTTAAAAAAAATGATCTAGAAGGCAGATTAAAACTTAAAACCGAAACAAACACAAAAAATAAGGTGAAACTTAAATTAGGTTATGCATAGGAGAAGAATTTTCATTTTAGATTTTAAAATTTATAAAAAAAAATATTTTTTTTTTTCAAATTAGGACAATCCAGGAAAATTATTTATTTTCTGTATATTTTTATTTTCTTTTTTTATTTTTTGCATATCAAATAAATTTAACACAAAAAACATATTCGTTTTATGTTCTATTTTTTTGTATGGCATATACTCGTATATGGAATATATAATGTTCGTTCTACATGCATACATTAGAATTAAAATGCCTAGCGATATTACACATATAGTGTGCAAGAAGTATAATATAATACCCTCGGGAGAAATATAAATGTTTTAAAAAAAATACGAAACGATTCATGGAAAGGATTTACATATTACTATAAAAATTATATTCAAGAATTAATAAAAATTAAAACAAAATAAAACGGAACATCATAACACAAATTTGAAAAAAAAAAAAAAACAAAAAGAGATAAAAAAAATACCAAACAATTTTCAACAAGGAAAAATATCCGACACATAGCACATTCGAATTAAAATAAAAATAAAATTTAGATAAAAACAGAAAATTGAATACAAAAAAAATTTTTATTTGAAATCTTTAAACATTAATATTAACTTTACTTTGTTATCTTGTACACATCCTTGTTACCACTGCATGTTACCACTTCAAAAAAAAAAAAAACTTAGAATTTACACGTTATGTAAAAAAACATTTTTATTTTTCTTCTAAGGTTACATATATTTTCATAGATTGAAATTTCACAAAAAAAAAACTAATACACCAGAAGATCTTGCAAAGAAACGAACTGTATTTAGAAATATTTATAAAAAGTCTTAAAATGAAAAAAAAAATCAATTTAACCGAAATCACAAACGAACCAAAAAAAAAAAAAAAAACACAAAATTACAGAGTAGTAAAAATAGTGAAGAACTAAAACAAAAAGAAATCAAACAATTTTTTTCTTATTGTGAATTCAAATAAAAAAATGTTTTTTTTTCTCTCTTTTATCCCGTAGAGATTTATCCGAAAAATGATCTGAACACAATGAAAACCGTTTTCTCACTGAATTTAATTGTAAGAATTGTATAATATAATGAATCTTTTTGGATACATAAGAGTTTTATGCATTGCGTTAGAAATGTCCTGTTTATCTTTTTCGTCTTCTTTATTTTATTTTTCATTGAAATAACAGAATACATACGATTTGTGTATGTATGTGTGTGGTGTAGAAGGAACAGAATCCTAATCAAAGAGCATGCTAATGATGATGATGATGATGATGATGATGATGGTAGTGATGATGAAAAGCATGAATATTTTGTTTTGCATCGTTTTTCTGAAAACGATCTCCTCGTATTCTGTTCGTTTTCATATAACCACGTGGGTTACTTTGAATATTATTATGATGTTGAAAACGAACGCATATAGGAAATTTTAATGCGCAAGAAATTTCCCCAAAATTAAACTGAAATTTAACGTAGAAAATAAAAATATGAATGAACGATTTAAAGAGAATACATATACAGATTTTTTTTTAGAAATGAATTTGTGGAATCTGCAAAATAGTCTCAAATGTAAATGTACCAATGCATGGGAATGAAATTTTCTAATATTTTACGAATATGAATATGTAGGTCATTCAGACTATATACATTCGTATCATTTTGTTTTGTTTGTATTAAAAGTGAAGAAAAAATTAATTTCTCCGAATTTAAAAATCTTGTATTGTGCAAGAAATTTTTATCAAAAAAAACAATATTCTCATGTGACTTTTTATCAGACAGGACAGATTTAGTACACAATAATTCGTGGTACATAACAACAACAACAATACACAACAAAATCAGTCAATAAGTTAATCGTAAATATGTATTCGAAATTAATAGCGTTATGTACTCGTACATTCATTAATTACATGCGATTTTAAAACTGTATGAGATGTACTACATGAGATGTAATTACTATAACGCATATTAATGTATACATATACACCTATCCATGTCATTCTATATGATAAGAGTATAAGTAAATATGTAAATATCCTTGAAATTATATAATAAACACCACAATATGATGTAAAATATGCAATATAATAAAGTAATTAAAAATCTAAACAAATGAATCCTTCGAGATCAATATTCATTTGTTTTTTTTAGCGATATTACATCGTCTGTGTATGTATCTAATTACATACCCACACACACACGAGTATTCAGCTACACATGTGCTTTGTGTATTCTTTCAAGTTTTTCATTTTTATTTTTAATTTTTATTCAGGAGCGCATTCCAAAACCTTAATAGAGTTAACAGTTAACTATATAGTAACTTTTTGTCGTTCAAGAATACCATAGTTAAAGATTGCATAACTACCAACATAACTTTCATGCGTACAGAAACTACAATGGTATGATTTATTTTTGACTACGGTGGTTAAAAAATTAACCATATATGCTCAAGAGTAAGGCTATACTGATAGCGTTAATCAGACTGCTATTTATTATCTTCAACGGAAATGATTGAATTATTATTTATTACATATAAATTATTGATAGATGATACTTTTTAACTACGATGGTAACTATAATACGCTCAAAACTAACTACATATATAGTCAACACAAGTTCAATAATCAACTAGCATAACCACAGCATAACTTTACTATAACATTGCAACCATTGTTTCGACCATATAGTAAAGTTTTGGAACGCGCTCCAGATATTTTCTTCGTCTAGTCTGTAGTCTATATAGGTACATATGTATATTTTTTATATATAAGTATGCATGTACATATGTACAAGATTAATGTGGTATTACTTTGAATATCATTCAAATAAAAAGTAAACTTTTGTTCTATGATATAGAATATAACATGTATTTTTAAAAAAAAAAAAAATCATTTCTGATTAATTTCCTTCACATCTTATTATTGTATAGACAATGTATTTAAATATGTGAAAAAACTGAAATCAAATTAAATTAAATTTTATATTTTCTAAATAGAATTTATGTATAATAAAAATTTCAAGGATCGTGGAAGTGAAATAAATTTACAAATTTCAAATTCAGGAAATCTAATATTTTTTCTATTCGTACAAATGTTTGATTACATTTATTACGTAATAAAATAAATTCAGTTCTTATGTTATATTTGTCTAAAAGAAATAGACATGGAATATGACATCAAATCTTGTTGTGGTCAAATAAGGAATACACATACATAAAAATCGTATAGTATTTATTTCTTGATGATATACATGTAACAAACCACATTTATCAGTCTTAATTGTAATTTTCATTGGTAACAAACAAACATCTTTATATTTATCTGTACTACAACACTCAACACGATTATGTACATACGAATATACAATATACACATATGTAACTATATTCAAGTAAATATACAAAAGTATACATTACGTATGTACGTAATTTACGAATGATACAGATTCTGATTTCAAATGATAATTTCAAATTCAATCTAAACAATAATTTAATAAAGTCCTTTTGGTCATAAAATCTAATGCAATTGTGGTTAAAAATAATTCATCTAAAAAAGATGAATACATCTTCATACATTACGTATACTGTGCTAACATCCATATGTATGCACATATGTATAGTATGTGCATAAGATGAGAAGATAAATTAACATTGTACCATGATCTATTATGATATACATGTACATACAAATTTTTCATCATTTAAATAAACCAAAAAATTCAAATTTAATTTCTATTCATTGTCAACAATAAAAAATTGGGTTTAAACGAAGTCACATTCAATTACATTACTGATTTAGTCTGTAAAACAGTTCTTCAAAATGTCTACTTACATCTTGGTCACTACGGTTGTATACAATTAAGTACTTATATAAAATTAGATTAAAAAATAAAATTTCCATTATCCTTGCAGAAAATAAATCTTTCATAGTTTAGGTTTTATTTATGCAAAACACAAAACTAAATTTATTTTTTTTTTCCGTTTTGTAACCATTAACTACCATATTACAATCATAAATTACACTACCAAGTACCAAAATACCTCACTACACAAAATGAAATTTTACCACTGAGTACCCTTACTTAGTAGTATTAAAAAAATTAAAATATTTGAACAAAAACTTTTACCAAAACTAATCTGTTCTTCTCAAAAATACAATCTTTTAAAATTTATTTTTACCTTGACAAAGTATTTTAAAATAATCTATGTACTTTTGAAGGTGAATCAAGACAACAATAAAATAATACCTACAGAAATACAAAAAAAAAAAAAAGAATATACTATAATAAAAAATTCCTTCAAGGATCTTTAAAGTTATACAAATATTTTTAAATTTGAACTACATAAATTGCTTCCTTTAGAACAAATAATACACGTACAATTTAAATTTATTGAAATGTTTGTTTTAATTCTTCTTCTTGTACCTTTGGGATTGGTAAATAAGTATTTTTGTATTGTTGATTTAGTAAAATTCAAACAAATTACCATGATAATTGTTGAAAGGTTGAAAGGATACGCAAAATATATTATATAAAAAAAAAGTGATAAAATTAAATATTCAAAAAAAATTTCCTTTTCAAAAAAAATTATTGTAATTGCACATAATACGAAAACAAATGTACATATAAGAAACATTTGTTTCGCAAACAAAAAGGAAAATAAAAATACACCAATCAACAAATGTAAAATAAACAGAAAATGATTAGGGATTTAATGGATTTTTCTGGCCTAAATTTTATTTTAAAACTTGATTGATTTATTCTATGTAGTAAATGGAAAATGAATTATAAGTGAAAATCAATTATTTGTTACTTTTAGAATTTTACATATATTCAATTTTATCCGTTGATTTAAATGTATAGCTTGAATGTATTTTCAAAATTAATTTTCAAATGTGTAAAAGGATAAGTGACGTATTCTACTATTCGTAATTAATCAATGATCTAAAATTCACTAAATTAACATTACTGAACCTAAGAAATATTCCATTTTTTCATATGTAATTTGTCATTGTTGCTGTAATTATATTATTTCCTTATTAACTCAGTGAAATTCTCCAACATTAAAATACATATTTTATTTAATAATTTTTCTTTTAATGCACTTAATGGTTTCAATTTTCTTTTATAATTTTCTTTAATTTTCTTTCATTTGTTTTTGTGATTTTATTTTTATCATTATTACAATCGTTCCATCAATGTACAGCAAGCAACATCACTAAATTTTGCACTCTAAAATGAATGTATAGCAGTTTCCAAAATTAAGTGTACATGCATAAAATATTTTTTTTAAATTAATCATATATTTTCTACGTATTAAACGTATTAAAGGTGTCCTCTTTTTCTAACTGAATTAAAATTGATCGTGAAACGGACAGCTGGAAGGAAAAGAAGTGGAAGCTGAAATTTTTTTCCTTAATGATCTAATTTACTTTTTACTCTATTGTGAATTTTAAATATTCAGATAGTATAAGAGGAAATTTAGTGAAAGAAAAATTATTGCTAATCATTAATTTAAAACAATGTACATTAGATATGTATGCTATGAGTATTATTTTGTCTCCAGTTCTACATCGTAAATTCGAAATATACATACATATATTCGAATATCTCGTGCTTACAGGAAAAGAAGTTTAAAAAGCAGTGCTGTTAACAAATATATACATATAATATCGTCTATAATATTTTCTTATTAACAAATATATATACTCTTGAGTTAATATCCTTTATTTGATTATTAGGTACATTCAAGATTTTATGCATTTACTTTTACGAGTATGTGCAAATAGACACAAATAAATTAATTACACATATGATATGAAAGTACATGTAGTCAGTATATGTGTACATTTCTGTAAGCAAGAACACAGAATATTGTAAAGATGGTAAATGATTTTTCTTCCGAACGGAAATCAGGTCATTCTTAGTAGAATGAAATTGATTATTATAGTGTTGTTCCATTACTATGAATATGCTGTACATACAAATATATATGAATACATGTATGTATTATTTACATATAAATACAAATACCTACCTTTGGTGAACACAAAATATGTCAAAGGATGTTGATCTTATGTTGATACTTACATCTATGTACATATACGTGTTCTTTTTATTGATAATAACTGCAAGACGAGTACAGTTATCATGAAATCCTCCCCCAAAATATACATCTCACATATTACCCTAGAAGTGTATATTATACGAGTATATTTGTATACATAACAAAGATAAAGAAAAAAAGATAATTCATCCTGTTTATCGCCTGTTTATGATACAATCTAATTTCTGGGTGAATAATTGGATAAAGTTTGTCCTTGTTGAGCGAGTGTCTGTGTTGAAAAGATAATCTTTGTATGAGTATATTTTCCAAAATGATACGCTTTTAATACGACACTTTATACCTTCTTAAACAGCACCTTCTGATTTAGTGTTTGTGATACAACACGGACACAAAAAGAAAAGAATAAAAAGATAGTAATTATATTTGACGTTAATTAAAATAGAAAAAAAAAGCTGGAAGAGAATGGATATAATCTAAAAATCCGACATTAATACACTACACCATTTCAGATAATACATTTATAAATTATGTATAGATAAATATACTCTGGTAATTGAAAGTTACATAGATACGGTAAATAATTGGAGGTTAATTAGTGTTTCAATTAATTAATACTACTAGCAATATTCTGATAACTTATTACACTTATTTGTACACAGAAAGAAAAAAATGTTAAAGGATTTTTGAAATATTTAAAGACAAATTATTAACTTTGATCCAGATCAGTAGTGATTTCATTCATTTACAACTTAAATGAAGAAGAACTTAAAAGAAAAAAATAGTTTTAAAAAATGTTTATTTTCAGAAATATTTGAAGTTATTTACTTTACAATTTTATTTTTAAAATTTCCAAAATGGTGAGGTGTCATAATGGAAAAATGGATTGAGTATCTGTGTACACTTAATATATACATAATACATTGTATGTAGCTAATATTTAAAAAAAATTTTACAAATTTTGACATTTTATTTCTCCTCCTAAGATACTTTTATCTGCTATTTTGAGAATTAAATAATTTACAAAAAATTTGAATTAAAATTCATTTAAAATGTTATTTTTGTCTTTCATTTACTTCATAACAAAAATATTATATCAAATTATATAAATTATCTTCTTAGTATATGAATATTTTCCTTTCTTTTTTTCATTAAAAAATAATAATAATTCAAAAATTTCTCATATGTATACGATCCTTTTTTCTGATTATAATTTTGAATATATTCATTATTAATTATGAAATCCTTTTACAAAAAACAGAAGACATTTTTTTGTTGTTCTTTTAAAAA
Organism: Villa cingulata; assembly: GCA_951394055.1. NCBI lineage: Eukaryota > Metazoa > Arthropoda > Insecta > Diptera > Bombyliidae > Villa > Villa cingulata. The sequence goes on along the minus strand of OX596020.1, from coordinate 3,844,243 downwards.
TCATTATTTTGTTTGATTTCATTTTTTTTTTTTGTATTTAAATTTAAATATGTATGTGCAGGTATATAAAAATTAATTTTTAATCTACACATTTAATGTATTTCCTGGTATTTTTTATTTTTTCTCTGTTTTTTCTTCCTTTTTTTCTGGCAATTTTTTTTATGTTCGTTCATACGTAAATTTCTATATTAACTCGACATTAATTACAAATTTTCGTAATATAATAAATGCATACTACATTTTTGCTCTTATGTGTAATTTATTTGCCTTTTAAATTAAATATTAACTTTTTAAAATTTCATAAATACTTATCTCATAAAATATAGACCTCTATATAATGTACTTAGAGATACTTAATATAATTCGTTATTACATCCATTAACGAATTTTATTTTTAAAACATTAAATACAGAACAGGTTGATCAAAATTAATAACAGAAAAACGTACATGAAATTAGGAACAGAGAATAATTTATGAATATTTTTCAGATTATGTCAGTAAACTATACTTGAATCAAAAAATCTCGTACGAATTTTTTCACTATAAAAAAAAAACAAAGATAATAGATTTTTATCTTTCAAATTTTCATTTCAGAACTACTCGTAATCTGTTCGTGATTTGCATCTAAAATTTCAAATTAGTAACTAAAATAATCTAGAAAAACAGTGAAATTTTCAATGAAAATTTGCAACTGAACAATAACATCCTGTTTTATGGTATATTATAAGAGTTTACATGTGATAAACAGAACAAAAACGTACATTATGTACTTGTACTTATTTATACATTTTTAACTAAACAGATAAAGAAAATATAATTTAAACAAATAATAACATAAAGAGAGGACAAAGTTCATTTGTTTATTGTATGTAAGGGAATCTTTTCTGGTTTTTTTTTAATGCTTTTTGTACAAAAAATATGGGCAAAATGAAAAAATGTTTATTCGTTTTTAATGAATAAATGATTTTTGTGCCTTTGTATGTTTGTTTTTTCATATTTTTGTTTTTTCATCTCTTATTCTGACTTGAATTACAAACATTTAACCTACATAATAATAAATCTGTAGATATGTACATATGTATATTTTTACTTTCTAAATTTTTCGAAGAGAACTGCACGCACATATAAGGAAATCTCAAAAAAAAAAAAAATTCTATTTAGTGTGTTATAATACAGTCCGTGGATAACGAAATACATGCCCAACTGAAATTTATAGAGACATAAATATTTTTAAAGTTTATAAATCTATAAATAATATAATATAATATAATATAATATAATATATAATATATATAATATTCCAGTGCTTAGTTCCAAATTTAATTTCTCATTAGGTATTGTGATGATTAGTTAAAGTTTTATGTATAATGTTTTATCAGCTGACAGTTGATTTATGAAAAACCTATGATTATGATTATTTTATTATGTACCGTATGATAATTATGTATTATGATAATGTACTATTTTCAAGGTTAACATTCTTGTGATGATCAGTCTCATCTGAGTGGTCGAAGTCGAAGATATAAGAGATAATTTTAAAAATCAACCACTTATCAAATTTACTAAGCATGTACTGTACAAATGTATGCCGTATGTGTGTGTATGTCGAAAATTCATTTTCATTTAACGAAAAATGACTCTAGAAAATAATTTTTGATTTTATTTACTTATTTTTTTTTTCAAATTACTTCATTCCGTTTAATATTGTTATGTATTTTCTTTTCGTACAGTACGTGTATATTTGTATGTGTAATAACATACGAGTATGTATGTATACTCAAGTATGAAAAGTAATCCATACGAAACGAATATCCTACATCGTACAGTCGTACAACGAGAAAAAAAAAAAAGAAAAGAAAAAAGAATTGTCATTTTATACCCGTAAGGTTTTCATTTTACTGATTTTAATTGAGAGTCCTTTTATGGGTGATAAAGTTGTTTGTTATAGTACTAGAATTATATTAAATGATGAATTGCAAAATGAATGAAAAGCAAATATAAAGCAATTAAATCCTTTTGAAAAAATATGACAAATACTAAAAACAAAACAGAGAGAAAATTAAAAAAAAATTTATAGGAAAGCAAGCATACAAACTTCTATTTTCGTTTTTTCATGTGTTCAAACTTTAACACACAGATATTATGTATGTTTGTATATTGTTTAATAACTAGCGTAAAACAAAAAGCAGAAAAAATAAAATGGTGTCAAATCTCATGAGTGTATATGAGATATTCACACATATAAATATACATATAAATACATACTCGTGTATATTTTATATGGTATATAAATATGAGAATTTTACGAGCTTGCATAAAAAATACATAATATGTATGTATGTATAAATATGTGCCTACTGTGTTTACGTTAAGTAAATATTTTACATATTATGACAGAGATATAATTTTATGAAGTACACATTTTAATGTCAATTATGCTATTAAATATCTGGTATATGTACATACATATATATTTAGTACAAATTGTATTAAGATGTCATGTACGTAATTTTATACAACTGTTACAATAATTGTCATTTTTATTTGTTCACAAGTATTAATAAAAGTGCGTGGGTAATTATGATTTTGACAAAGATTTTATTTACACAAGTATTACATTCTTGTAATTATTATTTAATTATAAGTAATGTAAATGTAATTACTATAACAATATGAGAACAAAGGGGAAATAATAGCTTGAAAAAAATTTATTTGGTAACGGAAGTCCAGTTATATTATTTATAGATGAGAGACATAATATAAAAATGTGAGCAATGAATTTTTCGAAAGAAACACTAACAAATAAAATTTAATTTACGTAATTAAAGAAAAACAAAACTGTTACTTCAACTCAAGAAATCTTTGTAATATGAGATACTTATTGTTATTAAGGTTAAGGCTTTCATTGATTTAAGGCAATAAAAGGCATATAAAACCGAGTAAAAAATGTAAAACTAAACGTATTCCTATAAACTAAATATGTTTTCTACTGCATTAAGTGAATATCCTTATTGTATTTTATAACATTTTATATACGGTAAGTTTTTAAAACAATTAATTTTATATTTTACACTAAACACCAAGAAATCCCACGTTATTATTTATGGAAATTATCTTGAAATAATCACAAATATTATTAATAACTTGAAAATAAATTCTATATTAACTTAAAAGCTTTTCAAATATAAAAAAAAATGGAAATAATAACAATTTGTAATAATTTTGATTAATTAAAATAAATTCTGATATAAAATTCAATTTACATTTCAATGAAAATTTATTATGTAGGTAACAAGAATGCACACGTATTGAACATGTGTATGTATGTATGTATGTCAGCATGATAAAAATTGTATTATTATTTACATAATCTATGAATACCTATTCTATGTCGTGAACAAGAGATGAAAAATAAAGAAGAATAAGACACGAAATTTAATCTGTAAATGTGATATATTTATTGTACTAAACTATACTATGTATACTGTAAAAAATTTCTTTTATTCTTAAGATTTTTTACTGCATAATTTTAATTAGAAAATGTTTCCAAGAATATTATAATATAACCAGAAAAATTGAAAAAAAAAAAATTTAATTTTTTGAATTAATAGTAAAGTGAAAAAAGGACAAAAAGAATAAGAAAAAGAAGAAGAAGAATAAAAAGTATTTATAGAAGAAAAAAATCATTTATTTAGCAATTAGCTTTTCATAAACTTTCATAAATTTACTTGTTATTTAAAATCTTGAAAAACAATCATTGACCTAAATAGTTTTAGTTGTAGTAGTAGTAGTATGATATGATGTTGAACAGAATGTTTCTAGTTGTCGTGTGGGTTGGTTTAATTTTTATTTATTTTATTTATTTTTTTTTTTTTTTTCACTTCAATATCACAAAAATTAATAAACAATTTTATGATAAAAATTTTTAGTTTACAAGATATTATGTACAAATAAATACAGAACCATAGGACTGTATATCATACCAGAATATGTACATATGTAAACTGGTGCATATATTCATATTATTACATACAAATACAGATATATATATATATATGTATATGCATTTAAATTATAAATATTACATGTCATATATACATAAAAATGGTGTAATCGTTCCCGTGTTTGTATACTCATAGAACATACATATCTTAATGTTAAAATAAGAACATGACATAATTTTTCGATTTTCTTATATGCACATTTATAATCTGTATTAAATTTAATTAAAACTTCTTTATTCATTTATTTTATTTTTACATGTTATAAATGTATATATTTATGTGTAGATGTACACACATAGAATTATACATATGTAATGTCTGTGTACGAGTTTGTATTTATTTTTTTGTATAAATAAATGTAATCAAATGCATATATTCTTGAATCAAATAGATACGAGTATATGTATATCATATCGTATATATAAACTTATACATATTATAATTATGTACAAATGTATGCATGTGTGTAAGTATAAGTACATTCATATATAAATGTTTAGATAAACATACGAAAATTTATGTTATTATATAAATACTAAAAGTTTGAATAAAATCTAACATGTACATATTATGCAAAAAACACACATATTTATTCTTAGAATATTTGTCGTTTCAAAATCATATCTGTAATATGTACATGTATGGGTGGGTATTCACATAATGTATGAAAGAATGTTCATTAAGAAGAATCTGGATTTTCAATGTTTATAATAATTATTGAATTTTTTAAGGGTATTCATTGACTTTCATAATTCAAAATCATTTCCTTGTAAATAGTATTTTACGTATTCGATCATTATGTAATTATAATATACTTTGGATTTTCATATTTAGTTGATATAAAGTTAAAATTGATGATAATATTATGTATTGTTAATAATTTTTATTTAAAAAAAAATATTACTATCAATTAGCTAAATATTAAATTTGAATTTGACACATTTGAATACGATATTAAAAAATACTCACTGCACAGCTATATTATGTCGTATTTTTACTTTTTCATTTAAATAGCAAAAATTACAAAGTTTCATATTTAATTACGACAAAATATACAGAGTTTATCACATTCATGAGTGCTGCAAAAGTTATGTATACGATGATTTATGATCACCTTTTTTGCTTTTTAATAATTCTGATTTTGAATTCGATAAAATTTGACATGCATTCATTTACTCATTTGTGTACTTATATATTTGTACATAAATATTATGTAATTAAAAATTTATATAAATATGATCACATATTACGAATGTAAATTTTTGTTTTTGTGTATAAATATATAAAATTTTGCTTCAGTTAAGATTAAATAAATTAAAAATTTATTTGATATGTAAAGAAAACCAAAAATAATTTTAGAGATAATTTATAAAAGAAGATAAGGAGAAGCTTAGGCTTAGTTAGAATTGAATTAATTGAATATTCTTTAAATATTATTAATTAGGCATAAAATTTTAACAATATTTATAGTGAAATTATGTTTGCAATTTTTTCGTTAATTTCTATTAAATAAATTAATCTTATAAATAAATAAATTTTGATAATTTTCTGCAGCCACAACGATAAAACTGATGAAAAAGTTAAACTCGAACTTATACAAAACTTCCAATGCGCCGCGCCGCCACTGAAATTTTACCACGCAATATGTGTGAGAAAGTAGTGGAAAATTTATTTTCATGACTGCATTCACCCAGATGAAGTCGAGTAGCATATTCCAATGATATTATTTTCAGAACTTAATGTGATCGATTGTTCTTAAAAATAATAAACAAATCATGTGAATACTTGCAGTTATCATTGTATTTCATTTTAAAGATCTGACGCGCATTTGGTTAAACTCTTAATTATTTATTGAGATGAATAACTAAACTCTACTAATTATTTAGATTTGCGTGATATTAAATATAGCTTGAATAGCTCGATGTTTTAAAATACACAATTTAAAGTTTTTTAAACCTATTAGACACGTTTTATCACAGATCTAAATAAGTAACTTACATAGTTATTTAGATCTTTGGTTTTATTGCTCATTCTATAATCTAGGATTTTCGATTATCCAGGATGAGCTTGGTCTCGAGCAACCCGGATAATCGAGTTTCTACTGTATATTTAAAAAAAAAAAATGTACAAATTTTTACATTTTATCTCTCCTAAGATACTTTTATCTGCTATTTTGACATAATTTGATACATATTTTATAATACTTACATATAAAGAAATAATTCAAGCTTAATTTCTTCATATAGAAATAATTTCTATTCCGTACAATTTTCTATTCAATTTCTTGATCCAATAGAAGATATCATTTTATGCATTCATTTTTTTGAAGTGTGAATCAGAATTTATATAAATTATAAATTTATATTATGTATCATCCTTATGGAGAATTTTAGCGCAAATAATTCTACCAACAGAAATTATTTCATCTGCATATTAAAATCATTTCTTGCAATCATTTTTAATATTCACTTAACATTACACATAGGTATTTACACAAATAAGATCATATATTATGTACATATACAATATGTATGTGTGTAAATTATTTATATATCCTTGTTGTTTACAATATCATACAATATGGATTCAGTGTATTACAAAAATAAAAAAATAATTATTATATTACAATTATTTGTATACATTTTATATAAATTATATTTTTTATTCTTTATTCTCTTTTCATTTTATTTTATATTCATTTATATATATATATATATATATATATATATATTTTATGTTCTATTATGTGTAAGCATCAAATTATGTCTATTAATAGCAAGGACAAAAATATAATATGGTAATAAAAAAAAAATGAAAATATATAAAAATAACAAAAATAAATAGTATTATATGTATAATATACAATGTAGCTATCCGCCTATATAAAATTAGAACACGGAGAAATGTACAAAAAATGTTTTTCATATATAAGTATGTATATTTGTATATAGATCTACACATTACACATATACATATACATACATGAATGTATATATGCATGTAAGTTTTATGTCCTTCTATTAAGAAGGATGAGTGTAAATTCTTTCACATCACATATAAAAATACTTACCTACATTGCACATAATATATTTATTTATGTGCATACATTACTTATACACACACATATATGTATATACATTTTATCAACATTAAAAAGAGTGAATGGAATAAATTAGTGTACAGTACGCACTCAAAATTTGAGTTAAAAATTTGAAAAAAATGTATACACTATTAAATATAATATCCTTTTGATTTTTTCGTATAATATATATATTTTTTTTGTGTTTTCTTTTTTTTTTTTTTTTTGTAAAAAAATAATTGGGTATGATTATACAACTTATTATACAAATGTATATAATTAGAAAAATATTGTACTCGCCTTGAAAATACATTCACACATATACAGATTACATACACTTGTACTTATATGCATGCAAATTCATATTTTTCAAATATAAGATGATATGCAAATACATCATACATTTTTATTTGTGGTATTGTAGGACGCACATTTTTTATTTATAAGAGTGTATGTTTTTGTTGTAGTATAATAGAGTAATTGTATAGTCCATCCTAGAGTGAGAAAATTTTAGTAACTAACCACAAAAATACTGTAATTAGACATCATATTTTTATGAAATAATTTTTCTCATTTCACACTTTTCATTTTTTTTTTTAAATAATTTATTTTTGTCATTCTATTAGCAAAAATAAAAGAAAAATATTACATTATAACAAAATAAAAATTTATCTTAAAACTATAGAATAAAAAAAAAATAAAAAATAAAAAATCTAATTTAAAAAATTCAAAAACAACGTAAAAATACAATTAAAATATTCGGAGAATGAACTCTATTTTACGAAAAATATTAAAATTAAAATTTTAATCTTTTACATTTTCATATATTCTTTAAATATACACATACATGCACGTGTTCTACTAAATTTTCACTAGGGAACAAGTAAGCAAAAATCATAATAACAAAGCCATCAATTAAAATGCAATTAAATTCTTTCTTTCAAGTATTTTGTATACTACACTAGAGTATGTAGTGAATTATGTTGAACTGTGGCAGAATATTAAAAATTATGAAACAGCAACAATAAAAATGTTGTTTCCTTTATTTAACAAATGTTATTTGTGTACGTGTGTATATACTTGTGTATTCAAAAACACAATATACGTACGTACATTCACCCATATTCGAATATAATTCCGGTAGTAGTTTTTCTTGAATTATTATTTTCATTTAAATTTAGATACGAATTACCTTCATTACATTTTTGTTCTCTAATATTATATAGTAGTATCGTATCGTTGTAGTAAGATGCGTATATTATAGAGAAAATAATGCAAAACTCAGAACGGAACAGTGTTTTTTGTTTTATTCTTGTAATTCTGTTTCATTTTGCATTTATAATTTTCGTATTTTATTTGAATGTAGATAATTATAATGAAAGAAAACATTATAACGTATAACTAAAACATTGAATACTATTTGCAGACAATACAATATGAAATACTAAACTCGTATGCAAAGCAAATACATAGGTACACAATGTAATAATAAAGTACAAAATCAAAATGAAATTTAAAATAAAAATAAAACAAAAGGAAAAAAGCAAATGTTGTAAGTCATATTGAAATAATAAAAAAAAAAGAAAAATTAATTTTTTATATTTCCGGTAATTGTTTTGGGAACATTTTGGAAAAAAAATTCACTCTCATACTGAATACACATAATTAAAAAAAAAGAATTTAGAATATTTTCTTTTTTTTTTAACTTGTCAGATTTTTTAATTTCATAACTTTAATCACATACGTACGTACATAATATGTATAATACATAAGAACGTATGCAAATAATTATACATTTATACATATACGATGTATATATGAAAAAGTTTATTTGATAAGGAATCCTCAGAAGAATTTTCATTATTTTCGAAACATTTGCCATACATACATGCATAAATTAAAATGTACATATAAGTATGTGCACAGTATGTGTTTTTTTTTTAAAATACTATGTTCATTTACATACAATATCCACATACAAATTATATATGTATGTGAAGAGAATAAAAACTACCATACAAAAGTTTAACAGTTTAACTTTTTATTTACATTTATCCTCTCACATTGTCTCACATACAATAAAAGTACATTTATGCAGGTACATTATAATGAAATTTCAAATTTAGAATATTCTCATTTAAATGAAAACATATGTATTTCCTGAACATGAAAAAAGTCAACAAATCAACAACATCATAATTTTTTTTATTCTTTCTCTTTGATAACATTATCATTTTAAATAATTATTATTATTATCGTAATCGCATAATCATTATCATAATTTTTTATTCTGTGGTTTTGATGCAAATTATGTACATATATCTACCTACAAATATATATATATATATATGAATTTTAAAAAATTTTCTCTTTTAAAAAATCTGCATTAATTTTCATAGAAGAAAATTCGTCATAAAAATCAGTAGATTTCAAAAAAATTTCATTTGAATTAAAATATGAATGTTGAGTACTTTTTTTTGGGTACAATTAGGAGTTAGCAGTTATCTTTTGGAAATTTTTTGAAAAACTGAATTCAATAACTTTAAAGTGATTTAGAAACAACATTACAATCAAAAAGGATCTTTTCGTTTGCTGAATTTAGAGAAGGCAAGGCAATGATTCGATCAGAAAAATGAACAGCAAGTATTTGAAAAAAATGCACTTCAAGATTAATAGAATACTCAATAAGGTATGATCGAAAAATTTTCTAAGATCGTGTGATGTCAACGGTAGTAAAATTGAGTAAAATGTATACAACAATTTTATGGCTATGAGTTAAAATGCTGTTTTTAATTATTTAATTTAATTTTTATTCATCATAATGTATATTTTTTCTAAAAAGTATTTTCTAGTAATTAATTACTTCTGATGACGTCACTTAAGACTCTGAGTTTTTCTAGATTCATTTTATCTTATCTTATGTTATATTTATTTTATTCAATTTAATATGCTACAAATTACATTTCAAATTTGAAACCGCATATATTATACCCAGAAAACATTCAGTAGCGAAATAATTAAAAAATTTCATATATTAATTTACTTTTAAAACCTTTAAAAGTGTAATATCTTCCACATTAGGTGTACATGTGTATGATGGTATACCATTAAGCAACTTAATAACACTGCCATGTACTACCGTAACCGTACATAGAATCGTATATGAATATAACAAATTAGATATTAGGCAAATATTATACGAATGTGTTCCAAATATTTTTCCTTATTACAATTAAAACAAAATTATTAAAATCTAAAATATAATATTTACATACATATATATTATTCACTCTAAAATATAATTAATTTTACATACACAAACATACAATTTTTGAAGTACTCAATGTAGTGAAAAGTATACATATATATATGGATTGGATAGATGATATTATTTATATTCTTCGTTGTTTGTACTCGCATGTATAGCTATGTACCTACCTATCCATAGAGTTAAAGCAAACTTTAATATTATACTTTTGTTAATAATAAAGTTTTCTCTTTCAACTTAGCTATACGAATAAAATATTTGAGAATTATGTGTACATATATGCATGTACTGTATGTATTTGTTTGTGTACATTATAATGTACCTTGAGTTTTTTGTAAAATAAAAGTACTTTACATACCTCATTGTAATTAAAATTTACGATTTTATATGAAAATTAAATATCTTCATAAATGTAGAAATATAAGTAGATGTACTCTTTACAGTATATAGATGTTATATAAATATTAAGCTATACATATTATCTTACAATACATATATATGTATATGTGCATATGTGTGGATCTAAGTACAGAATTTCAAGTGTAAATTCAACAAAAATCAATTATAAAAGTGTACTACTATTTATACAGTTATTAGTATTATATTATTTAATACTCTAGTATTTACACAAACATTTTATTAATATTATGAGGAAATTTTAAAAGATTCTCAAGTAGGCATATGTATGTATAAATGTATATTGTATTGTATATACTATTCATACATATTATTTAACATACACATTATTCGTTTATATGTACATTTGTTTGCACATACCAAAAGAACGATATATTCAAATCGTAACAATGTACGGTTGTACGTTGTACAACTCTTTACAAAATCCCTTAAATTAAACGATTTCATGAGAAATTTCATTTCTAAAAAAAAACAAAAATTCTCAGGAAAATCATTTTCTTTAACTTTTTGAATTTTACTTAACTACTTTTTGCCGTATTCGGTTTTTATTTTGCTTTCGAAATTTCAAAATTACATTACAACTGGGTATATACTTTTATATACGAACATTATTTAAATTTGACTTTTAATGGCATATGCATAATCGTTTATTTATACACTAGTAACGTATACACGTGTATTTTATTTATTTTTATTTTTTTTTTTATATACACGTTTATACAGTTGTTACACTTGTGTATATTAGACATACACTCACTTACACACTTTTGAAAAGACAAGCACAAATAAAATGTTGATATAATTACTATTTGATACTTTTTACATATATTAAAGACATATAAGTTTTCCATACTACATATTTTTGTTTTTGAGCAAATTTTGTTTTGAGCCAATGCATGGAAAAGTAAAATGTGATTTAATTTTGCTTATTTATTTACAAACCGGTGCGGTGCATAAATGGTTTCAAAATAAATGTACATACATCTACAAATTTTTATGTATAAAAGTGAATATTACATCATATAAAAATACATATATGGGTAATTTTCAAAAGTTTTAAAATTCATTTAAATTATAGATTTAAAAAATGAAATTATTACTTTAAATTTTTAACATAATTGAAATGTAAAAGAAAAAAATATAATTCTAAATTTCGTAATTCAATAAAAAATAAAACGTTCATTACATACACATATCAGTATTTGAGTGCAGTTGCAATTTTTTTTTTAATTTTTTCATAAAAAAGAAGCTTCTCTGCAGTACATTGTTGATTTTGTTATAAAATGAAAATGAATTAAAATATTTTTACATTTTTTTTTTATTTTTATTTTTTATTTTATTTTTACACAGACGACTTTTACATCTTCTTTTTAATATTAAAAATATTTTTAGAAAAATCAAAAAGCAAAAAAAATAAAATAAAAATAAACAACAGGAATTTCTCTGTGGAATTATTCAAAGAACCATAAAAACACTTTATAATGATCATCTGTGTAGTAACAACGAAAATTAAAAAAAAATAAATTGTAGAAAAATAATAAAAAAAAATTATTTTTAAATTATTTCTGCACAAAAAATACTTTTTTTCCATTTATTCATATAATATTTTTTCCTATAGGTATACTGTACATAGAAGCGTAAAAGCATTATCTTTTTTATGTATACACATATATATACATACATACTTGTATAATGTACAAGTGGTAAGAATATGTAACATACTTTAAAAATTTACATACAAAAAATTCTTTTTTTCATTTTCAAATTCTATCTAAATTTTAGCGGTTTCATATTTATTTTGCTATATACATGTACGTTTTTCTTTTGATTCGAATTTTACAAATTGAATTTGAATTCTTCAAATAAATTCGATGCAAACAACGTAAGATGAATTAAATATTTGCAGTAACGATGCGAAATAAAAGTCTATCTTTGAATTTGTATTTGACTTTTACTTGACAACTTTTACTTCAACATTATATTTAGAAAATCAATTTAAAAATATATTACATATACTGCTTGTCTAAATTTTGTTTACTCAATTTTTTTTTATTTACAATTCGCTTTTATCAATATTTTATTTTAGAAATACCGAAATAAATTCAAACACAGAAAATCATTAAAAATCTGAATCTTGTTATACAAATTACAAAAGAACAAAAAAAAAAAAAATTGAAAATTATTGTGTATGAATAAAGATGTTTGTGTTGTTTGACAGAGTAAATTTCTAAATTATCAAACTAAAATATAACGTTACTTGTAAATGTTCATGTGTTCGCGTTATATTCCTATTTAAACACGCGTATTCATGTGTAGATATCAAATGTATAATAAATTATGAAGTGAAAAAAATCTATAAATTTATGAGAAAAGAAACCAATAATCACACAGCCATAACATATTTATGTAGTAAAATTTATATACATATATACATATTACATAGGTGTTTGTATATTAGAATGCTTTATAAGAATAAATCTGTATAAAATGATTAATGATTTTAACGCCTATTTTCTTTTTCATTCAACATAAAAGTCATCATTTTTATCAACATATAGAATTTTTCACATTAAAATATGTCCATAAAACCAACGGATCATAATCAATATTACATTCTACGTTCTTTATGTGTATTTTACACTTCTCATGTTCTGTTTTAGATACTTACACCTATATACATATATACATACATGCAATGTGTCATAAAATTACTTTTATTCTTCTTCAATATTTTGCTAATAGACAAAAATTTGATTTATTCACATCCTTAAAAGTAATCAATTTATCATCATTATCAAGATTTCTTTTTTTTTTAATTATCACGCATAAATTTGTATTGTAAACGGATACATTAACAATAAATATGATACACGTATGTAAGTATGTATATATATCCTTTTTGTTTCAAAGGCTTATATAGTAAACACTTATGAGTATGTATCCTCATCTGATGCCATCATGTCAACATTTTCCAAATTTTTTGGAAATGTTTAATTACTACGTATACATTATTCTTTTTAAAACACTCGCACAAGTCACACAACATTTTTCCATTTATTATATCAGTAACAATAACAACCAATGCACGAGTATTTGGATCGGTACGACCGATTGACTGATGTATTCTTTGCTTTCGATTTTATTTTATTTATTTGTTTTCCTTTTTTTCGTCAATTTTTTGATTGACTTTATACGCTTTGAAGTTTGATTTAATGTTTGGTGGAAAGGATAAATGAATGAATTGAAAATATCATTTAAATAAAAACGAATTTTACAATTTAAATTTTCATATTTAATTGATTTCCTGTAAAAAAAAAAAAAAAACAGATCAATTCATTAATTCGAAAATGTTTGAAACTTTAAAATCATCTGTATGGTATTAATTATCGTTCATATTATACGTCAACAATACGTCAGCTGGAAAATAAAAATACGACTACAGTGGGTATAAAATTCTTCTTTCTGTCTGTTATCCTTTAATTTTTATTTTATTTTTAATTTGTAACAAGCAGAGATATCATCGATTTTCATTTATTCATACATCTATTGCATACAGAGTTCATATTTAAATGTTTCAGGACCATTCTTTTTTAGCTTTCATGTATGTTTGATGTACATTACAGCTTGTACAATATGATACATAATACAATAATACATAAAACATAATATCATGTAGAATACAAATTTAAATTGTGTGTATACGAATGCACGGGAACATATTACAACTAAGTAGGTAGTATACATATATAGTATGCGACAAAATCACACAAAGTATCAAATTCAATGAGTGTATGGCTAACTTCAATATTTTGAATAAGTTTTATTTTTTATATATCTCTGCAACAACAACAAATCTTTGAACTTTAAACTTTTAAGAATTTTTATAAATCCATATATTTCAGCAGTAAAAAATTTTTTTTTAATAAAAATACAATTTCACATTTCACTCTTTACGTTTCACATATTATTTTATTTTTGTTTTATTTGTCTTTATATATGTACTTCAAAGATAATATGTACTTCCATTTCCATCCGTTGCATTTATTTTTCTCATTTTACAATTTTTTTTTCCATATTCCATAATTTGATTTATAACAGATAGTGATGCAGTTTTAATTTAACCTTTAAATATTTATTTTCAATACATATTTTTATAATAGCATATGTACAATATATAAATTTTTTACATAAGGATATAAATTTGATTATAATTAAAATGAAAATATTTTTTATACATTTAGGTACACATATGTACAAATAACATTTTGAATATATTTTTATATTTTTAAAATAATGTGGCTTTTCCTTCTTTTTTTTTTTTTTTTGAATAGATGATACATTGTACACACACACCAAAATAATAAATATGGTGATATTGATAGGTATTTAATTAAATATGTAGTTGATACTCCCTTGAATGACAGATTTTCTTCGATTTTCGAAATTTCTACTCATTCAAACTACTTACACATAATATCTGTGAATGAAATATTTACGGAAATTTAATTAAATTTTAACCAAAGATTGAAGGATAATACACCGTAAATTATTTATCTATAAAAAAATTAATATAAGCCTTTTTTTGTGTAATTTTTAATATAAAGTCAAAACTAAATACTTTAAAATTAAATTTTAATAAAAAATAATAATACGTAATTATAATATGATTGTTAAAAAATATCAGAATTAAAGTAAAAATGTATAAAAATATGAAGAAAATATGAAAACCAAACGAAATCTCAAAGAATGAATAAAAAAATGTTGTATACTGAAAATAATGTACATATAAATATTACATATAAAATGTAAGTAAAATACATACAGATATTGTACGATATTATATAGCACGATATTTTTTTTTATGATGAAAATTTATTTCATCTCATTTGCATGATGATGAATGTTCATTTTTATTACCACCTGCTACAAAATATATTTTGTACATACTTGTACTCGTATGTAGGTATGTACATAATATAAATATTGTACATATTATTCGTTTCGTATAAAAATGTATTTTAGTTATTCTATATGTAACTAAGTATGTGTTATATAAAAACATGAAGACATTAAAATATAAACATCTATATATTGTACATTCAAGTGTATGTGTACTTATATACGGATATACTACATATATACACTTACAAATAAAATAGACGTTTGCTTGATTTATGAACGAATGTTATCAATACGCAACATTTAACTTTTTAGTAAAATATGTAATATAATATTTTGAATGTGAATTTATATGTACAAAAATAAATCGTACACACTTTGTACATTATTATAAATGTATAAATATGTATGAATATGTATTTTATAAAATTCAAAAGAATTCATTTTTATAAAATGTACCTATGCGTATATAGATATGTAAGTGCAGTCGCATAATGTACACTACACATAATATATGTAATATTTATGTAAAATTTTATATAATGTAAGTATATATATAAAATCAAAAAAATGAATTTTTAATATAAAATGAATGTAATAAAAATATTGGTACACTTGCGAAATAAAAATATGAAAAATATCTATACAAAAATAATATGAAAAATATTATATATAAAATATTATATAAAATATGCAAAGTTATAGACAAAATAAATTTGTCACTATAGTATAGAATTTTATATGTATATGTATTTATGTACATGTATTTAAAAGTACATTATGTACATACATACATGAGTATATATTCATGTTTATCATTAAATAAATAAAATATGTCTAGAAATGTTTATAACACATTTTTTTCAAAACATTATTTATTGATCTATACAGTTTTTGTAAAAAGAGAGAGAGAGAGAATGAGAGACATGACTCATGTATTTATTATTATTATTATTTTTTTTTCAATTCAAATAAACAGTTCCACCTCCTTAAAAATTAACGTAATGGTAATATTATATTTACATTACATGAATCCATACTTATTTTATTACTGTCATGCCTACTCACTTAAATTACCATTAGAAAAATTTTAAAAATTACAATATTTTTTTTTATTCTTTTCTTTTTTTTTTTAAAAAATTATTGAGATACTTTTCCGTTTCAATATTATTTTTTCTTTTAATCAAAATTTAATCTTCAATGACAATCGCAATATTTGGACTAAAAACATCAACGCATCGTCGATAAAAGCAATGATTAAATTGAACGAATTGTTTCCTCCCCCACCATACTCTCCAGATCTGTCCCCAGCGACTACTGGCTTTTTATAGAAATGAAAAAGATGATCCAAGGAATGAAATTTGGCTCAAATGAAGAAGTGATTGCTGTAACTGAGACCTACATATTTAGTGAGCAAAACAAAACATTCTACATAAAGGGCATCGAAAAATTAGAGGAGCGTTGGAAGGAATGTGCAACTCTTGAAGAAGAGTATATGTTGATGAATAAAGCCAAATTTTAAAAAAAATATGTTGTTTTTCTTAGGTAGACCGAAGACTTATTGAGTACAGTGTTACATACATACATATAGTATTTGTGGATTATTATTATTTTTATTCGATAAAAAATAAAATGAAGTAGATTTTTGAAGAGAAATTTTATTATATCTAGTGCTTCATCTTATTTTATGCTTATAATTTCTTTTAATATTTCTAATATATTATAAGAATATTTTTTAGTATATAAAGACTAAGAATTGAATGTATACGAGTATGTACTTTATATGCAAATGCAAACCAATCAATATTATATATGTTATATACTTGTGTTCACATTTTTTGTATTATAATTTTACAATTCAATAATTGCACAACAAATATCTGTAATACTCAGGAGTAAAAAATAAAAATATATATTTTTTTTATTTTATTTTATATATGTATGTACTGAAGAGAAATATAAAAATTTCTTAGATTGATGTTCAGAACAGTTTTATGTTGATGTTGATGGTGTTGTACCTATTTTTTTTTTTTTATTTTTTTTTTTTAATTTGTCATTGTAGGAAAACTGTTTTATACACACCAATAAGCTTGTACCTTTAAGCACTCACATACATTATAGATACATACGTATGTGAAATTTATAAAATATAACTACAATCTTCTACATCGTTAAAAAGAACATTACTACAAATATATATAAATTTTTTTTTTTTTTGTCTTAAGTGAACTGTGTAGTTTGTAGTAAGTTAGTAGATAGTAGTAGTATGTTGAAGAGATTTTCAACAAATTTTTACAGTATAAAATTACAGAGTGTCCGATTACATTTTAGTTTTGAATGAAATAAAATTGTTGCACATTTTTTTATTAAATATTATTATCAATTTTCTTTCAAATCATAATCAAAAATTCAATGAAACTGAAATTTAAGAAAACTTTATATGAATATGTTGAAAATTTTTAATTGAAACTTTCAAAGCAACAAAAACTATATACATATATTCGTTTATAAATCAAATAATATTTCGATTATAATATTTTTATACAATAAAATTATGGAGCATTCTGTCTAACAATTTGGTATCATTCGTACTACATATCTTTTAATACATATATATGCATATGTATGGTGTATGTATGCAAATATTACAGTGTAAGAGTATGTATACTGTATAGTAAATAAGCGTTATATTTGAAAAATGTTTTAGAAGAGAAACTTTGAAAAATGAATTATCCAAGTGCAAGTACGAGTATGTACGAATACGAATCAATAGAGATAATGTATTACATATTATTATTTTTTTTTTCAAAAATTTCTGTATTTGAATATTCCAATATATATTCAATATGCATCAGATAGATACATAGATAGATTATAGGAGTATCTATTTATTTATATCTATTCACATAATATTAAATGCAAATTCGAAGTATACAGATTATTTGACATAAATTGATCGGTTAGTTGGTATCTATATCCATATAGCTGCTACTAATACTATGCATTACTCTTGCTGCTTCTATATGCATATATATATATATATATATAGGTAATGTCGTACGTAAAAATATGTATCTTTTTATTTTATGTAGTTTAAATTTTCAAAATAAATCCATTAAAACGTTCAAGGTTTGTATGTGTATGCGTATATTTTATGCTGTTATACCATATTATTTGGTTACATAAATATTTTACATCGTTCTATGTTTTATTTAAAGACAGTTTTTTACTTTGAGAAAATACAAAATGAAATAAAACTTGAAATACAAAACAAACAAAATGTAAACTAGAAAATTTAAATTTGCTTTGAGACAAAAAAAAAATAAATTAATCAAAAATTTTTCTTTTTCCCTAATAAGTTCGTTTCAAAGAAAATAATTTTACTATGTATAATAATATGTATAAAATAATCGTAATATAATCGTAAAATAAAAACAACAACAATAACGATAACAACAAACAAAAAATTCTAATAAGAACGATAACTGAATTACTTATTCTTGAAAACGGATCCAAAGTGAATTTATGAGACGATAAAGTATATGAACATCAAGTTTTTTTTTTAACATTTTTAGTTTTCTTCAATTTTCCTTGATTTTCACTTCAGTGATATTGAAATGGAAAATACTTATATGTATACGAGTACTTCCATAACACTTTAAGTGCATCGTACATCATCATACATATTTAATGCTTCGCTTTTTTATAAATTTATAATTGTGAAAATTCTTTTTCAAATTCTTTTTGGCAACAAAGTTATTATGTAAATAAATAAGTATTCTTTGTATATTCTTATATGCATATATGTATATTTTGATGAAAAACTTATACACAGATAAAGTAAAATTTAAAATTATAGACCAAAAATTAAATTGAATTTCTTGGTAAATTTTTAAATTCTGGTAATAGTGTTTGATTTGCTCTGCTTTAAATTCAAATAGAATAATTATTTGTTTTTTTCTTATTTTTTGAAGAACTTTTATTTTTAAAGGAAATTTTTACAATTTTTTTTTAGTATTCATTTTGACTCGTTTATTGTTTTTTTTTTATTTTATTTAATTATCTTGAATTTGATTTCATGTTTTCAAGATAATTTTTCTTTAATTTCTTTTATTTCATCGCGATTTCAAAACCATCATTTATATAACATACTCACATAAGTATGATTATATATAAGTAGGTAATATATTTTAGATAAAAGAACTCGAACATATATAACATAAATTATGTATATCTATAACTCTCCTTCGCACATCTGTAAAAAAAACACATACATAATACAGTACATTTGAGGATATTTGTACTGCTTAAAAAAGATATTCGACAAAATTCAAAATAAGAAATTTTTAAAAATAAAAAAAAAATCAAACAAAAACAAATACACATGCTTTCAAATGTAAACAATTTCTAAAATGTTTTTTTCTTAATTTATTTTTTCATCTCTATTTTTTTTCGATGTTTTTCTTAAATTTTCTCTTTTATGTATAAAGAATTTCAAGAACTTCGAAATTACAAATTTAAATTCACAAAAGAGAATGTAAAATTGGTGAAACTTTGTTTACTGAAAAA
Source organism: Villa cingulata (assembly GCA_951394055.1). NCBI lineage: Eukaryota > Metazoa > Arthropoda > Insecta > Diptera > Bombyliidae > Villa > Villa cingulata. Next base: position 3,824,006 of record OX596020.1, on the reverse strand, counting down.
ATTTGCTTATATGCATGTTACGTTAGTACATTATATATACATATATGTACTTATGTACATAGTATCACATAAAAAATTTACATTCACAAATATCTATACTCATATATGTAGTATGTACTACAAAATTCATATGTATCCTCTATATTTCTTTTAAAAATTTTAAATTTCCTTATATAACCATGTAAATATACAATTTATTTTTCTGCAAATTCACGTATATTACCTATATAGATATGTAAGTGTACAAACATACTTACATATGAGTATTTAATTAAATGGAAATTTTTCCTGCACAAAAAAAGGAAAAAATTCAAGAGATGTAAGAAATGTTTATGTTTTCAATGAAAACGTGATCAATTAAATTTGATGAAAAGGAAAATTAACACCAAATTTTCAATTCTTAATATAAAATATACAATGTTTGTACATATTACATTTATGTGTACATGAACATCTATAAATTTAGTACATATACACTTACAAAATACATTTGTATTGTACATTATATATAGAAAATTATACAAGAAATACAATAAACAAATGTTGTAAAAAAAACTTTTGTTGTAGTTAAAATGTATCAGAATCGCATAGGATAAAATAAAAAAAAAGTGGAAAAAAAATATCTAAATAAATAAAAAGAAATTATCACAAATAATTGTAACTAATGATCTGATTCTACTTTTTTTTGCAAAAATGAACAAATGAACACGTATTAAATGGAAAATATTTGACATCACAACAAAACCTCACCTCTTACACAGTGTTATGGTTATGCTGTTATAATCAAATTTTATATATACCGGAAATATAAATATGTATTTTTCACTTTTTCTTTTTTCTTTTTGTTTAAGGATACTTTAGTAAATCATATTCAATATAAAAGTAAAAGTAAATGAAAAGGAGATGAAGGTGAAATAAAAAAATAACAATTAATTCTATACATGGTACATAAGTAATTGAAGAAATCCTTTTATTTTGATTATTGAGAAAAAAAAAAATAAAAAAAAAAGTTTTTATTCTTTTTTCTTCGAAGATAAAATAAACTAAATTTGTAAATTACATTTACATGCATGTAAGTACAAGTACAATAAAATGTATGGATATGAAAATCAATAAATAAAGACAACTGATTCTTGCGGGAGATAACAATTCATATATCTATTTAGAAATATCACATACGAGTATCTACATACATACTTAGCTATATCCATTTTTTTGTCGTTCTTTTCAGTAGTTCATAAAATATTACATGTGTATATTTGAAGTAAAAATGTTCTTTTTGTTGCTTGTTATAAAGAAAAGGGCAATTGACACAATTTTTCATATACTACACACATACTGTACCACAAAAGAAAATGAAATCAACCAAGCATATGAAAAATTTTCCCTTTTGTGTTGATGTATATATTTTTTTGTCTTGTTTTGCGTTTTTTTTTTTTTGTTCTCTCTGTGTCAGAAGGACAATAAATCAAAATGTCTATATATATATTTTTTTTTTGTTGCTCTTTTTGTTGTCATATTACAGACTTCATTTTCAGTTCAGTTATTGTTTAGGTTTTGGGAGTTTCAAGTTTCAGGTGGTTTCAGTATATAATGTAGAATGTTGTATCATGTTGTATAAAATACTTAGTTTTACTTGAACTTATCTCAATTTCAAGAGATTCAAATGTATGATTATAGTTGTTTGTTCTTTTCAAAACGAAATCCTAAATCTCTGAGGATAAAAAATCAAATATCGATCTGATGCCGGTAAGTTTTATTTTGTTAGTTAGTTAGTCACCCAAATCGAACTAGCAACCTACTCAATATATTTTTATTCGAAGGCATTCGAGTTGTTTTCTCCTTATTTTTTTTAAAATTGTCAGAAAAATATCCTGAATTCTTTGTATTTATACACACATTATATACATATATTAATGAACAATATTGGCTATTGGCTATTGGTGACCATTATTTTATAAGTTCATATATTACAGGAAAAAAACCATCCACCATTCACAAAAATTTTCATTTTATTCAAAAGTTAAAATTCTTTCTTTATTTTTCAAATATATTATTAATTTATATTCACAATAAAAACAAAAAAACAAAAACAAAACTCCAAAATATCATAAATTCCATAGATAATTCTCGTAAATTGAGATAAACAGAATTCAAACTCAAAACCACTACTATAGTTTAACCATTATTAACAACCACCACCAGACACTTTCGCACCGCATAAAAATTTTTAATTATATAATTATATATTTCAATAATATTATTAATTTGTATACTCGCATATAACCATAAAGTATTTATTTATTAACGATTTTTAACATTTATTTTTTTCTATTTTGTTTATTCGAAAATTATTTTTTTTTTCTTTTTTACTTTAAATATTAATTTACTTATAATTTTTGCATGCAAGCATATTATGTTCGTGTTACTAATACTAATACACATCTAGCATTCCAATTTATAATTTACCTGTTATAAAGTTACCATATAATCTACATATGCATACATATAGTTGATTTACTCTTATACATGTACAAACTTTTTTCATGTTTTTTTATGGCTCATAATTCATTCGTATATGTAGATATATAGTTGAAATACTCTTTAATTTGATTACGTATATAGTGCATATATTATAGGTAAATATATAATTTACAACCTTATAATTTTTACTTTATGAATTATTGAAAAATTTTCTAACCTTTTTTTGGTCGTAATTTATCATCTTCAACTATGTACTTATAAACATTGAACATTTAGCCATACGCATACATTCATTATCATGTATACTCGTATACATCAGGATGTATCTACTAATAGATTTGCTATACTACCATTATGTACTCCTACTCGTATACTTTAGTAGTTATTTAGTCATACAGTTAACGTCAACATCTATCCAGTTAGTTCGTATAGTCTCTGGCATATTTAACATAATCGTGGTCACCCATTCCAATTTTTCAATTTCAATTTATTCGAATATTACATGATGATAGAGTTGACGATAGATAGCTTTTAACATTTCACAAACAATTTATCCTCCTCTTTTATACATCCCAGATCTCATAATAATATTGAAAAAATTAAAAATTAATGATTTTACCGCACACTCATACTACATATACCCGTATAGTTGTCGTTCGTTCATTATTCATTTTTATGAATTTATTCATAGGATACAGGGATACAGGCAATACGATACCCAGGAGTCAAATGCGGTTAAAAGAATACATATATTTACGTGCATATCTGCTATAAGAACTCTTTTATACGAGTATACATTATGTATTTATATGTGTGTGTTGTATATGTAGCTACTATAACGAAACCATCAAGTTAAATGTTCATTAAAAATTGAACAACCATCTCTCTGTCTATTGGATTAATGAGAACGGCTGAAAAAAAGCACAAAAAACTGAATAAATAAAAATAAGAAAAAAATTATCATATAAAATGTCATAGGAAATATTAAAAATTTTACGTCCTTCAATGAAAATGATGATGATAACGATGGTGATACACTCTCTAATACAGGAAATCAAATTGAATTTAATTTATTATATTTTTTTTTTTTTTTGCATTTCTTTTTAGCTTTTATAAAATTCTTAATGAATGAAAATGTTAACATATTACTTAAATACCTGGATGTAATTTAATTTACACGTTCATCATTACCTGAGTATATAAATTTCTATTTACAGTATTTACCACTCGTTTAGTATGGTGTGCATATGAGCAACTATTAGCAAACCATTTAAAAAATAAATAAATTCTCTGGAGATACATATCTATGTTTCTATCTTTCACACACATAAAAAGGACTCGTATCAGTTATAAAATTTATGTGATATGTAAATTTAAATAAATAGTCGATTTGATGAATACAAAAAAGAGGCAATTTCAGGAAGTCCCCAGAAACAGCTCCGATTTTGATGACTTTTTTTTAATTTTTGTTTTTTTATATTATTTTAAATCAGAAACCTTTTACATGGAGGAAATAAATATTTGCATTTTTAAACAATATTTATACCACTTATACAGGGTGTACTTCCTCGAATAGTCAATCGTATATTGAATTGTGCAAAATCATGTATATGCAGTATTCAAACACTAAAAAGGATTAAATAAAGAAAAAACTGAAAGAGATAGACCTTTATACTGTAAAGGTCGAAAATGAAGCAGGTGTCTTGGGCTCTTTGATTTTGTAGTTAGAATTTAGAGGGCTCTGTGATCCTACAGCCTGTATTTCTCTGAAAAAAGTGGCAAAATATCACTAAATTCTGACTTTAAAACACAATAACTATTGAAAAAAAAGACATAGAGGATTAAATAAGGTGGCATTAGAGAGAGGGAAGAGTTTCATACAGATTTTTTTCATATTACTTCCTTGTAGCTATTACAGCATAGTTGTTATAGGGTGTTTCGTAGAGTAAGTGTGAACGGTTGGGACTAAACCCCTTCCCCCGGTTGTACGAATTTTTGTTTGTTTCGATGTTTATTTATCAAATATATACTAGTAATTGTATATTAATTATGTTGTACATTATGTTAATCCTTTAAGGCAAAACTTCAATGATTAAAGTCCTTAATCCAAATTCATTACTATTAATAATGTAATTATTTACTAAGATAAGAAAGTGGATTGATTTGAAGTTCAACCAACCAACAGGAACAGAGGATAAGATAACAGACATAATATACGAGTATGTATATTCATTATCTGTTTACTAGCTACATTTTACATATATATAATATATCTAAACAACGAGGATATAATAAATGACAAAAATTTATTGGCTTTCGTTAATTGAAAATGCCTATACTTATATGTGATATTATTTTATCAGCAGTGTTGAATACAAAATAGACAAAAAATTTCTTTGATTATTATTTCCTAAATTAATATAAAAATAAGAAAATAATTAATCAAAAAATAAATAAATAAAAGAAATTATTAAGTACACAAATTATAATATTACAACTTTCAACAATCTCTATGTAATAAAATACTAAATCATCACGAAAGAATGTTATCAATAATATTTTGTTAACGTGGTCATAATTTAATTAGTCGAAGATACACAATGAGCGCAATTTGGGTAGACGCAATAATTTTTTGTGAATAAAAATATGTGGACATAAAATAAAATAAAAAAAAAACTTCAATAACAAAAAAATATAATTGAAAAGCAATACTATATTAATATAATATTTAGTTTTTTGTAAAAGTAAATTACATTATAGTAAATACTATATATAATCTTCACATATTTTTTTAATTCACAAAAATATAAATGAGCCTATCCAAATTGCGCTCACGGTACTTACTTGTACACTTACGTACACTTACTTGTACTTGTATATTGAAAATAATAAATAAATAAATAAATGAAAAATAAAATGTCCTCAAAAAAATAAAAATAAAATGTGTACATGTTTGTCTAAATTAATATATATGTACTGTATCATATATAGATATTTCCTTTTTAAATTAATATTCTTTATATTCAATCGTTTTCATTTCTTCAGATGCTAATAAAAATAATTTCTTATTACGTATATAGTATATAAATATATATATTGTAATGTAATATAATATAATTAAATGATACATAGAAATGAATAAATACATATTATACATAAATAAGCTCATACCTACGTGTTTCACATCAATCAATTTTGGGTCAGATTCAGATATGTATTAAATTATTATATGCATGTATGTGTACTTACGATAAATACTTATATATAAATTCAGATGCATATATGGACTGTATAAATGTAATATATATATATATATGTATGTAAATATATGTATATAATTACAAATACAAATACTATTTATAATCACACAATTTTTATTGTATTATCAGTATGATATAAGTTATAGTAGTACAGTAGTACACGTATTTAGGTTCATCTTCATTCACACATACATAATGTAGATATATGATGGACGTATATTAAAAGCACAATCTTTTTTGAGGAATTTATATGAAAATAAATTTACATACATGCCAGTATATACTTATGTTTGTATAGGTATCTACATACAAATACAAAAATATTAGTATTCGTATTTATTATTACCAATTATAATAGAGTCATATAATTATTATACATATCCTGTAGCTAATATATTATACAGTAATAATACAAGAAAAATATATGAAATAGAAAATATACGTTATGTAACACATGAATCAATAAATCCCAAGACCAACCACAAAAATAACAGTTTTTTAGAAGAATTTTTTTATATTCATTAACATTGTTTCATTAAGGATATTTCTGAAATCTGCGAACAGCCAACAATAGCTGGAGGTCAAATCTGGAGAATACGATCTAGGTGTGGAGGTAATTCAAAGCTCGATTCATATAATATTGCCATTATCAATCCGTTGTTGTTTTTGCTCCATATTGAGAGGCAAATGGGGCAACCCTTTGGAGAAAAAGGTTTCATGCCCAAATGTTAGTGAAATATCATGGAATTATTACGAAACTATATCTTTAGGATGTCAGACGAATTTTAGTGTTATATTATGCTTTCTGCAGCAATAGCCTCGTTTGTTCGGCAACAATGTTTTCGCGTTAAGAAATAATCTTTTATCAATTCACGAAATTCAGATTTTTTCATTGCTTTAAAAATGATATAGGTCAAAGTATAGCATCATTCAAACCACTGTATCTAAAACGTTATAAAATGCTAGGATATGAATCGCAGAAGACTAATGTTGATAAATAAAGAAAATACTTTTCAAGAAATCGTTGTTTTGATAGCCTCGGGACTTATTGATCCATGTAATATAAAAAATGTATATGTACACAATAAAATATATGTATACCACATTGTATGGTGTATGTATATGCCATATAAATTTCATTTTAAGCCTATAAGAACTTTCAATATTTAAAGATTTACAGATTATAAATACGAGTATGTAGCATCATAGTATCATTTATAATCGAAATTGTATTTTCTTCGTATATACTTGTAAATAAAGCAAGTCACTGACATTAAATAATAAATAATTATTGGATTTTGCTATAAACTCGTATTCTTGTATATCTAGCTATTTGTGTAGCAAAAATTTTAATTAAAAGATTTAAGTTCATTGTGCTATTGATAATGTCATTCAGACAATAATATGAGTGTATGTATATACATATAAGTACATTATATAAGTACCTTTACGTATAAGAGTGTGTGACTATTGTATACGCATTTATATAAATACATCTTGTACACAAGTAGATTATGAGTTATGAAATGTTAAGATGATAATAATGAAATAGTAATATAATACAAACATACAAATTTCAATAAATTTAGTTTAAGGAATAAAAAATAAATAAATAAAAAATAAATAGAAAATATTATTTATCGAAACAAAATTGAAAATTTTGTATACAAACTTATTGAAAGAAATAAAAATTGACGAATGAATAAAAAAAATTTATGCAATTTCAAAAGGAATTTATGAATACATACATCAATTTGAGTATAGTTTTCATCAAATTTAAATACATATATTATGAGTGTTAATGTTAATAATCTCTTTGGCATATCTCTTGAATTTTTCACAAATGTAGTATACATATATATATTTCACATTTTTCGTAATCAAATTTGAAGCTTTGTATATAGATTATTTACATATTTAGAAAAGTGAAATACGATACTGCTACGTTATGTTATGTAATGCGTATTCTCCGATTCGTATTCGAATGAATAATTTTTTTTTATATGCGAGTTTGTTAGATACTTCGTTTTTCTTTCAAATATGTCAAAATTATTAGCTAATTATTCACATATTAAACATAAATTATTTGCTAAAAACTAAATTGTGTGTTCCCATTTATTCAGTGTAAAAAATACGATATGTGTACGACACAATACGAAATATATAATTTGATGAATGCCTCTTATTAATATTTTGTCTAATATTACCTATACCTATTACAAAATGATTTGTAATGTATCACATATGCCAACATATTAATTTGATACAATTTTTATTGGTATTAATTTTCTATACGTTTCTTTATTTTATTTTATTTACTTTTTTTCGTATTTTTCATTTATTTGAACGTTGTATATAGAAATGAGATTATATTTGGTTTTTATCTTTATTCTTGAGATGTCCATCATAACAATTCGTTCGTAATCATTCGGGTATATATCATGTAAATCTAATTTCATTTTGATATTTTTATGAAATATCAATAATTTATACCATATGACCATTATGTTATGTACTCGTATGTAATCCAGATAATATGTATTATACTCGTAAGAACAAAAACGATAAAGTAAAAAAGAAAAACTTATCATTATTTTTTTTTTATCGTTTATGAAAATATATTTTTATTCATATTATAAGCACAAGAAGTATACGATATAGAAAATAAAAGAAAAGAAAAATATATGAAGAGAATAGAAAAAAAATTAATGTGATAAATGTCGTATATGTGACTATACACGTACATACATTTATGTATAAATATAAGTACATGATGTACATAGGTTACGTGCATATAATGTACAGATTATTTTTTTTTTCTTTTTTGTATTTGCTCGTCTATCACACACAATCACAAAACGTAAACAGACAGCGAAAAAATAAAATTGATGCGTATACCCATAAAAATTATGCATTTATGTACATGTATAGACAATTTTATATATGTACTCGATAAAAATATATACAGGATAAAAACTATATATTTGTATTATGTAATTTTATGTTGAAATATTGTACGTACTTATATAAAAACGTCCATTGTTATATGTATATATGCTATATTGTATTTATGTATATGTGTATGTATGTAAATACTCGTATATATACATACATACATAGAATTAGAAATCCACTTAAACTAAATTATATGTCATCTAATATTATGAAAAGGTCATAATATTTACGAACATTAAATCAAAAACCAAGAAGAAGAAAATATAACAAAAGCAAAAAATAATCAGAAAAATGGCGAACAAAAAACGAAAAAGACGAAACAACAACGAAAATAACAACAAAATAAACGATCGTTAAAGATACTTAGGATATTAGTCTATGCTTAGGAAGTGATAAAATCTCTTATGTATTAAGATTTGTTGGTGTTGTTGTTTTTTATTTTTCATTTTATTTTTTTTTATTTTTTTATTGTTCATTTTTCTTATTTATTTTTTTCTTGTTCTTCTTTTTGATATTATAATGCAATGGCAGCAATTACATTATACATAAATATACTCTGGTCTATATGTATATAAAATGGTGAAAATCATTTTCCTGATGTGAAATTCATTCATTTTCATTTGTAAACGACATTCTGTTATATGTACGTTTTTATTTCATTTTTTCTTTTTGTATAGTTTTAGTTAATAACAATTATTTATAAACATAACATTTCATACATATAATGCACATACATATGTGAACGTGAAAATTAAGAAGAACGCGAATAAACTTTTTAAAAAAATAAATAAAAAGTATAGAAATCATATAAAATCTAAATACTGTATATGCAATTAAATGTAAAAGATAAAAAAAGGACATACCTATACATAAGTATACACATATATATGTATATGTTAAATTCATAATACATATACATGTTTAAAGAGTATATTTATTTTATTTTCTAAATTCATATGTGTAAGAGATGTTTTTGATTAAGAAAGAAATATTTATACTCACCCTCACCTCCGCAACTATTCCCAACTAATTTAATTTCAATGTACAAATTGTATACATATATAATTACGTATATATTTATATATTATGTATATGTATGCAATATATGTACATATGTACTACATAATGTGTATATAATTATAATACTTATATAAAACGTTATGTAATCACATATTAAATTTTCGTTTTCATTTTGTAAATTACGAATAATATGTTTAACTGTGTAAAATATGTATATATAGGACTTATTATGTACGCACATCTACATTTTACAATTTTATTACATTATACAAAATGTGAAAAATGTAAAATTCGAAAAAATAAAATGAAATCGCATTATCAACACTTTAGAATTTAATATATTAAATACTTAGATAATCATGACATTTCCTGTCATTTATACTATCTATTTTTTAAAAGTTCCTCTTACTTTATATGAATTTGTATCCGCATATATAGTACTCGTAACTCGTAAGTCGTTATAGTATTTATAATATGTATAGCGTCATTATATGAAGTTTCGACTAAGATTATATTAAAAATGAAAAATCAACTTACATATACATATGTACAAATACATATATGTAGAGAAATACATATAGAGAAATCGTCTAAACTCTAAAGGATCAAAATAAAATATTAATTTTATTTTTATTTTAAAATTGTTTACTTACTCTTCTTCATAAATTTCTTCCTCTTATCGTTTTTGTTATTGTTGTTGCTATTTTTCTTTTCATTTTTTTTTTGTTTTCTATTTTTCATTCGCAGCAAATCCTTATCGTTGTCATCAACATCATTCATTTATTTTGTTGTTGTTTTAATATCTTCATTTTTATTTGATTCCACTTCCACACCAACACTTTTTACATATTATTTTTTTTATATTTTCAAGTGTTTTAACTTTTATTTTTTCTATTTTGTCCTGTTTCATTTTCATCTATAATGCACATATATTTATATTCATTTAATTCACATATATATATATATATATATATATATATATATTCGTATATAGTATTACAAATGTATATGTATTTTGTACATTTACTTATTTCAGTTTTATACATTTTACGATATTATATACGTATATCATACATATACATAAGTGTAATGTAATACGTGCTATATGTATAGAGGGACAAAATAACTCTCGGCTTCAATTTATCAACTTGGATTTATTTTTTTTTTTTGGGATTTAGAGCTTTTCTTTTAACCAATGGATGTTATCATAATCATCATATCGTCATCATTTTATTCATTTTGAGTACTTATATTGCGCATACTTATATACATTTACATTTATACATTAAATGTATTATAATACCAAATGTAAAAAATATAAATTAAGGCTCCTTCAAAATAACATATAGAAAGAAAGAAAAAACAAAAACAAAAATAAACTAAACTAGGACAAAACAATACAAAATTACAACGACGAATTATATTTTCCGACTTAAGACAACAAGAATTATGATGATGAAGAAAAATTGAAGAGGAAGTAATCGGTAGTAATTTTCTGTGGAAGTATATATATGTAGTTAAGTTAAGTTACACGTACAACAGATATAAAAGTATATACTTTAACTAAGAGAGAAATTTTCATTTAAAAGGGTTCATTTTATTTGTAGTATTTTATTTCGTTTTTTTTTTCCTTTTTTTTAGTAAATACAACATAAAAATGAACAGGAAAAAATTAAATTTTCTTGAGATCTCCCAATTGACTTATTTATAAAATGACATATATGTATACACATACAAAAAGAATATTGAAGATTTCTTTTCTTCTTCTTTGGTCGCATTTCTCATTTTACTTTCCTCATGTGATTTCTCTTCTCATTTCCTGCTTTTTTCATATATTTGTTTTTGCTATGATATTATTTAAGTGAAATATGCATTAGTACATAAAAAAAAAGACGGATCTATTGTTTACGTAACTCTTTGAAATCTAGCACTTTTCATGTTCGCATAAGATTATGACAAATTTAATTTAATTTTAATTTAATTATGTTTTTTTAACAATTATCCTTTTTTTTCTTTTTTCATTTTCTTCTTTACTTCCATTTTCTCTGTAGATACGAATTTTATTTTATTTCATAAACATAACAGCAGTAATCAACTGTTAACTGTCAGACTATATTAAAATCAATATAAATTTTTTTTTTAAATTAAATTAAAAACTGTAGAATATCCTTTTCCTTTGAATACATTACACATTTTTTTTTTGAAAATTGAAAAGAATATTGGAATTGAATATCAACACACAGAAGAAATAAATAGCATAATAAAGAAAATAAATAAATGGCATAATATTAATAACACAATAATAATAATAATAATAGACAGATTTATGAATGAATGTTGAACTGATTAACAGACAGAAATGCAAGTATATACGAACATTCTACACTGATACTTGCACTTAATGTTGAAACAAAAGAGAATTGAAAAATAAAAATAAAATAAGAACGAAAAATATTATACTTTATGCAGAATGATATTATTCATTTTCAAAAGCTTTTAAAGGCATTTATGGTTTACAATAATTAATTATATAATAAGAAATTTTTAAATAAATATATGTATGTACATATGTAAATAAATTATAAATATAAATTCATATGTATGTGTGTGTGTGTATTTAGCGTATAATAAAAATGTTGTGTATAAACGTGTAAACTCTGATGTATCTTTTTAATTGAAAATAAAAATAAACAACAAATTATTTTGCTGACAAATATAGTGTATTATAAGGCAGAAATACATACATATACATTTAAGTACACCGATATTATATCCTTTTGATATCGTTTTTTAATCGCACGACATAATATAGGTATGTATAAGATAAATACATATATACAAATGTGTGTATATATGTATTTATAAGTGCTCTTGATTTGGTAGTATGTAATATGTAGTATGCAAGACATATTTAATATACAAAGTACATACATATATATAAACTTATTACATATATATACGTATATAAGTTTTTTTTGTATACATAAGAATAACATTCTTTTTTTTGTATTGTTTGAACACATTTGTAATGTTATTTATTTCGATATACATTTCTATTTGGTTTATTGTTAAATTGTCTGAAAATCTTTTTTCTACATACACATACATATATAGTATGTATAATATGTACTTTTTTATGTATGTATATTGTAGCAAAGGAAAGAATTAAATCCAACGGAAAAAAAATAACAAATAACAACAACAATAAAACGATAAATTTTAATTAAGAAAACGAACACCCACTACTACCACCACCGACACCACCGTCTCATTCATTTGAACTTTAGAAGAATTGAGGACAACAGACAGAATTGAATTTTATTAACGAACAGGAAATACATATTCAGTGTTATTCAGATAATATATAACATCATATTCATGTACAAATGTGTATAGATGGTAGTGGTACATTTATACTCATGTGCGAGTAGTGTGTAATTTTATATTCATATTTGTAATCATAATATGACTCTGTATTATATGTACTTTTTCGCCCTCGCACGCTTATTACATTTCTTCTAAATTCAAAATTAAATTAAATTTTCAGTGATTTTTCTTAAAGAACTAAAAGTGTAAGTGATTCATATCTTTAAAACGCATGCATACAACTTTTACTATTTACCAATACACATGAATACCACTAATAATTATTTATTTATTTTTGACAAATTTCTAGCACTAATAATTTCTTTTAACTTTTTATACATTACATATTAGAAAAGGATTTTTTATTTTCAGATGATTGTATTAGAATGAAAGTATTATAAGTAATATGTATATGAATGCTTTATAAGTCATTATACTGATTATTGACTATGTGATTACGATTATGTTTTCTGCGATTTCTGAACCATTGAGATGTGTAATGACAAAACAAAAATATGTTGACCCTGAAGCAAAACATCATAAATTTGCAAATTGCAAATAAATATACAGATTACTGAAATAAATAAATAAACTTCAGTTGAAAAATCATATTGTTCTTTTAATTTTTTTTTTTCTCACAAGTTCGTTCACAGTAAATACTCGTATACATGTTTTTGACCTACATATACCAAGAGATCTAAAAGATAATATATAAATTAAATTGATTCTATAAACGCAAACACTCTCATTATACATGTATTGTATATATGAATGTATTCGATATACGTTATTTCGAACCTTTCACGGATTTCCTATATGTCTTTTGCTTTTTAAAACAGAGAAAAATATATACACGTATATAGAAATAATAAAAATATCGTTTCATTTTGATTTTTCTTACACATATGTACGAATATGTTGGATGTATGGAGCATATATATATATATACTTATATACAATATATACAACATCATCGATTTGTTTTTCTTATTTCTGGTTGTTGTTTATATTTTTATGACATTTTCTTAGTCATGAAATTTTTTGTTTACATAATGCGGGTATGTATAATCTTTAATGAATATTAACTTTCGTATACAAGTATGTTTATGGAAGCATATACATATATTATGTAACTGCTATACACACATTATAATATTAGATATACACAACATCCAGTACATAATTTTCGTATTTTCTTAAAAATAAAATCATGAAAAAATCTATAGAATGTTTCTGTTATCTGTATATACTCTTATATGATAAACATATTTTAATATCTTTTCCAAACATTACATACAGAACAGACACACACATCCTTACAAAAATCATATACATTTTTATTATTATCTTCTATATTTTTGAGATATTTTATTGTTATTTATTTATTTTTTCTCGTTTGTTGTTTATCGTTTTCTGTATTGCTTTAATATGTGATTTTAGTCAAATTCTTGCATGTAAGTATATATGTACATAAAAAAGCAAATATTTTATTAACTCTAAGCTCAACTTAATTTATTGTAACAGTAATACATATAACGCTTTTCATTTTATTATCGTTTATATGTACATATACAACGAATTTATATGTTTATATGCTCAAATTACATAATTATTTTTATATGTACATATATGTATGTAAATTCAAGAATAAAATTTTCAATAAGGAATATAGCCAATGCAGTGTGAAGACTACGATATGAAAAACGCTTATAGACGCGCCTGCAAGCTAAAGCCATTTCCAAAACCAACCCTGTGGTAGACTGTAATGATACAGCTAAGCTAGATTACCTGTTCTGGATCACAGTGTTGTCTTAAGATAGTTCTTAATTATTTTTAATTTTAAAAAAACTGCGCTCTGTAGATGCTACATTGACGGGTAAAGTGCTCAAAATTTTACAGTATCTAAATTTTTTTCAAAAATTAAATTATTTATTAAAGAAAGATAATCATGTCAGGTAGACATATACATGTCAGTCGTGAAACCAGAATTTCGGATTTTTGCTAGATCGATCGTGACTTTGGATTGACCTGCACATTCATTAAAGTTCAACCCTATTGACAACCTTTAAGGAATTCTGTTACGACGTGTGTATATTGAAAATAAACAGCATTATGATTTAGAAGAATTAAAAAACGCAATTTTAACAGAATTGAATGCTATAGTTTCAATTTTATTACAAAATCTCATCAATAATATGAAAATGAGATTATTCAATTTTATTAAATAGAAAGGAGGAATTGTAGATTAGTTTAATTATTCATTTATGCGTTGAAAATAAATTATTTTTCAAGTAAAAATTAACTGGCGTTATAATAATTATGAAACAACCGAAAATTACATTTTCGATGTAAATACAAGAAATACAAATTGATAATTTTATGAGTTGTGTAAAATCGCTCTTTGCTTATCATTTAACGAATTTTTCTCGAATATTGCATCTCTCTAGAATCAATAGTTACTTAGTTAGAAATCTCCAAATTTTTTTAGTGTCATTATAAATATGAAACGCACTACATGATGTAAATAAAAATACAAATTGTCTAACATAAAACATCTACATTAAAATCCATAATACAAAAAGATATACATATATTATATATTTTGAGTTTTTTGTTTTTATTTTACTTTTATCATAAAAAAAAGCAAAAGAATTTAAATAAGATGAAAAATAATATGAAAAAGAAAATCTTCGAAAAAGAAAAACTACATATTCTAAGTATGTATACGTATACTCAATTCTGTATAAACTATATATACAATTTTTTATTTTTATACAATCTTCGTCAGACCATAACATAATACCATAAAATTTACAAAAAAATATACATTACATACATATAAATATTTGTACATGTAACATATATAAGAATATTATACATACGAATACAATATGAGTTTGTGTACATTTGAGCACAAACATAGATACAAACATGAAGATGAATGCATGTATAGATGGAGTATGCATAGATATGCAAAAATACATATATCTCGGTATAATGTTAAGCAAATTTATATAGTATAAACTGTATGTGTATTTGTTTGTAATTCTATGTAAGAATATATAGGTAGGTAGGTATATACAACGTCCGGAAAATGTGAAATGTTTTGATGATAAATTGCTTTTAAATTTCACTTTATATGTATATGTGTGTACAAAAAAAAAAAAAATAAAACATTCGCATGAATATGTTTGTAACATGTATACATACGTGTAAAATTCTATACTACTATATAACATTTACGTTTCTACAAATTTCATTTTTCAATAAAATATATACGAATGAAGGTGTTTACAAAAGTTCTCGAATAAATAATAAAATTTACAAATGCATGTAAAAATAATAAAAATATAAAATTCATCTTTAAATAAAAATATTTGATAGCTTGCAAGTATTATGTAACTATGTGTATGTAATGTAGGTATGCAATGTACATAAATGTCTTAATATGGTGTACGGAAATATAATTGAAACAGTACAACATAGAGATATACTCGAGTAGAAGACATAATAATAGATTCAAATTTAAATTATATATTTTTATTTAATTAATTAATTGGAAAATATATTTAATTTAGTATATTTTATTCATTTCATTCCTTATATTTCTAAATACTCGTAAAACCACAATACAAAAAAAAAATTCCAAGTACATAAACATTATACTTGCTCATGTTATATATATACATTTATTTGTATATTATATATAAATGTATTTAATTGTTTAATTCTATTTAAATTTAACTGGATTTGCCTGTATAAATTTCAAATTATATTTCTAGTTTCTGAGAATACTTTTATTAGATAATAGCATATAACATCAATTTTATATACATGAATGTATATATGTATTTGGACATAAATGTAATAATAATTAATAATTCATACAAAATGTTTGAACTACCAAAAATCATTTTCTTCGAGTGTATACCTTTTTCAATATGCGATGCGATACATGTAAAAACAATACCTACATACTATATTTACGGCAGTTTATCATTACCTAAAGACATATACGTACATTTAAATAAACACTACACACACACACACACATTTTATTCATGGAATATCCCTTGTACACATTTATAATCTGACTACTAAAATACAAGTATCTATAGTATCACCTAGTATCTAGTAACTACATATATGCATATTATAAGCATGCATGCAATAAATTCCTTTTAGATTTTCTTTCTTTCTGCATATTAGATATTAGTGATGTTATATAAATGTACTCATACACATAACACACCTATACATATACACAGCTAATATTTACATACATGCATTATATATACAAATTTATTTTCTACAATTTATATACCCTTAAATACACTAAAAAATAATTTGTCACTTTTATTCAGTAACATTCTCGTTTTTCTTACACAAATTTGAAAACAAAAAAAAAAGTATAAAATAAGACCTAAAACTACAAAATACTACTCGAAAACAAAAATAATAAAAATATATTGGAGTATATTAAGTATAAGTAGTAAAATTTTGTATAAGAAAACAAATATTTTCCTATCTTTCATATCTTTTTTTTTTTTTTTTTTTTTTTTTGTATAAAATAAAATTTGTTTCTATTTCTATTTTTGTTTTACGAGTATATTCGACAAACACTCGAAAGGTGGTTACGATCGATAAATAAAAAGCCAAGAAAACTTTTTGAAATTTTATTGAAAAATAAGCAAAAATTAAAAAAAAGAAACAAAAACAAATTATTATACAATACAAACATAATATGTATACACATAAAGGTTTACATACACATATAAGTATATTGGTGATGTATGTATTAAAATTTAGAATAAAATAATAATAAAATTTCTATGCGAATATTACATATGCGCGTATTATAATTGTATAATGTTCAATGGTTAGAAAATTATTTTAATTTGTTTTGTTTTTAATATTTTCGGTAGTAAAAAACTTAGAATTTTCCTCTATTCTCTTATATTTTTGAGAAAAAAAAAAATTTACATTTTCATTTTTGTATATCAAAAAATTTATTTATATGAAATGCAAATATCTCTATACAGATTGTGAACTTGTTTTTCATATACTCTATTAAATTTAGTAATTCATTTGTATCATGATAAAGTGTAAAATGTAAAATTGTTACAAATTTTAAAACAACTGAAAAAATATAATTTATTTTTGTTTTTAAAAAATGATATAAAAAATAAACAAACAAATAAATAAGTTTAAAGTAGAATGATGTGTGTACACAAAAGTAACCTGAACGTATAGAATAATCAATTTTGGACAGTAAATTGCGATTATTTAAAACATTCTTTAAAAATATATACATATGTGTATACTATAGTGATGTGTGTATAAACATTGTAATGAAAATCGTTTTTGTCTTCTACCACCTATATATTTAAGTATATCATTCAGATTTAACATAAAAAGTTTATTTTAAGTTCAATATAAAGTATAAAATTACGTGCACTGAATATAAAAATCATTTTCATTTTCTTTTCTGTTTTTATATTTACTTAACTCAGAATATGTATGTACACACCAATACATGTATATTCATACAAACATTCGTATTTCTTTTAGAGTTTTCATATAGATATATCAGACTAATTTTAATGAATGAAATAAAAAATTAATACCCACAAATACTTATTCAATTTTATATCAGTCGCCACTCCCCTCTATACCTTCTGTATTATGTTGGGTAGGTAATACAACATTCATTATACGTTCTTCATGCATAAATATTATGTATGTATATTCTAAATCGAACGAAAATCTGATTCTGATATCGTTTTATTCATCACGTTTACCAAATCATTGTTATACTATATGTATACAGAAAAGAATCGAATTAATCTGACACACGTTATATTACATTATATGAATTAACATACACCCGTCCATATATATACTTGTGTACATGTAAGTTAGAATATAAATAGAAAAGTTTGTTATTCTCTGTGGTCTTTGATTTTTACTTATTTAGTACTACTTACATGTATAAATCTTTATATACAAAATATGTATGTTTTTAGATTACTATATTTATTCTTGTATAATGTTTTTTTTTCTTTCTTTCCTTTTTTTTTTGCTGCATTTATATTATAACACAAGCAAATGCCAAAAAATGATATTCTATTGAAACATAAAATTAAAATGAAATTAAATTCTTACATACAAGACAAATTGATTTCTAATAATTCTTGATAGATAATTAATTACTTTTCTCATTTACTTTCATTAAATGTATACAAAATGCAATACACATCTTTACCAATGTAAGTACAAAAATACTGAATACAAACACATGATTGTGTATTCTGATTCTTTCTGATATTTTAATTCTGATGTAATTTCCTTTAATTGATTTTTTATTTCTTTTTTTGTTTTTTGTTTTTTGCTTTTTGGAATTTGACTGATAATAAAATATATGAATGATAATAGAATGAATTTTTATCTTTCCAACTACAATTCTTTTGCCATACATAATCTCTTCGGAATTAATTTATAATAAAAAGTGTGAACATACGACGCAGATGCATATAAGGATATGCTTACAAACAGATGATAAATGCGAATGCAAAACTTGCATTATATAATTTGCTTTTTTCACTTTTACTTTTTCATGTTGTCGATTGAAAAATTTTCGATTGATCGACAGTTAGAAAAAAAAATTGATTACTAATTTTCATTGGAAAATTTTTATTATATTTTATAATTCTGTAAATGTAAATGTATGATATATTTTGATAAAATCAAAAAAGAAAGTTAAATCAATATTTTCAATAGTAACTTTAAAAATTTCAAATTTCGATCGAAAACAAAAAAAAAAAAATTAATAAATTCTTTTGAAAACTCATTGATTTTTCTCCACAGAAATTTAATTAACTTTTTCATCCTTTTTTATTTTTATTATCATTATTATTTTTTTTCACTTTTGAATCAATCAAAAATAGTCAGAACGAAAAGTATATAAAATGTTATAAATACGAAAATTAGAAAACTTTTCTATTATATATTTACTGTAATAACTAATATATGAATGTATATATACGTATACATGTGCAAATAACAAACATTTGCATATAACTTTTTGACCTAATTACACACAAAAATATAAAAAGTCCCAAATACAATAATATTCGTATTAAAATTTTTTTTTTTACAAAAACAAAACAAAAAAGTTTTGAATTCTGTTATTTCATAATTAGACTTATTTCCTTTTCAAACTTAATAAAAAGGAAAGTGCCAAAAACAAAAAAACGCCTTCGAAAATGAACTTCTTTACACTTTTATATGTACGTACTGGTACTATACCTACATTTTTCATTTTTGCAATTTTTTTCTCAGTTTTTCTCTCTCTCCTTCTCTGATTTCGTTTTGTTCTTAATTTATTATAACCCCCATTTTTTGAAAATTTCTAATTTTTCCCTAATAGATTTATGCATCTGTAATATATGTATGCACTTATGCAATTAAAAAAACTCAAAATAATTACTTTTAAAACTAGTAGCTGAGTATATATACATGTATAGAATGAAATTCTGTACCTATAAACATTCTACATATTATGCGATCGTATACACAAGCATCCTGCACTATAAAAGAACAACTTTTCGAAAAGTAAGTATTATAACTCACACGGGCATCAGAAAACAAAATATTACATTTTTATCTTTTTGCAAATTTAAAATCAAAATACATATACATATGTAATTAATTCTATGAAAAAAGAATGAAATTTCGGGTATAGAAATTTTTTTTTTTATAAATATTTTTCATTATTTGAAAATATTTTATAAAATGACATCTTCACATACTTACGATTTATTCATATTAATCCTTTTTATTTGCACTTTATGCTGCTGCTTCTATTGCTGCTATTGTTATTTTATATATAATTTTTGTTGTCAGAATCAAAAAGTTAGATCATACATCAATAAAACCATAAATTTTCAAAATTTTTCCATGTGAATAATTTATCAATTTATCAATATATCAATGGATATATGCATTTTGAAAATTTTTCAAATTCTCAAAATGATTATGTACATACATATGTCTATTCATAAATGTACATACAGTACATGCATTTTCATTGATAAATATAAGTAAGGAAAATATTATTTTTAACAGATTCAAAATGAAAACGTCACAAGAAAATCAATCAAGAAGCACTCAAATCAATTATTACATAATGTATGAATATTTCCCGTACACAAGAAGAATGATCAAAAATAAATTCAAACATACATAACGTACTTATAAGTATACATTATGTATTGGTATAACATATAAGTATAATGGTATACTTTGCAGATTAAAAAAAATTAAATAAAATTTAAGTTTAAAAAGGATAATCGTTAATTTCTGATTTTCAATAATACAATTTCTAAATTATTGATTTCAGCTCACTTAAAAATCTATATCTAATTTCCTTTTTATAAAAGTATACATATTTATATATGTATATATTTATTGCAAATTACATAATATTACTTGTATAACTCATATAACCAAGTATATATTATATGTATGTATGCAGTATGCATATATCTATACATATGCATATGTCTTTTATATTATACTTCATAAAGAAAAATCAATGATTCTTCTTACATTCATGTAGATTTAAAATATTCGCTATGCTATAAATACAAGAAATGTTTTCTATACATGTGACGCCTCCTCTTACTTTTCGTTTATTCATTTTTTGCCTTTCAAAATCATTTATCCTTGTCATAAACGAATAAACATAATCAATACGTTTTATATTATAATGTAAATACATAATGTCGTATTTTGTTTTTTCATTCAGTTATGGTTTTCATTCAGTTAAACAAAAATAAACGATATTTTACAAGTCGCAGGCTCATGAAAATTTCATCATTTTAAAATTTAAATTTTATGTTTTTAATTTTTCTTTTATAAAAGTTTCTATAATAAATTTATTTTATCAATAGACAAATTGCGAAATATTATCTAAAAAAAAAATTGAAATTTCAAATAATCATCTTACAAAAAATTATTCAATTTTTTTCAATTTTTCAAGTTACTAAAATTTAAAGAATAATTTAAGTAAAATAATTATTTATGTATACACCATTTTTGTTTTGAAATTTAAAATTACTCTATAAAAAATTAACGACTTTCGTCATTTTTTTTTATTTCCTGTTACAATCTTGTTGTTTGTTTTTTGCTTTTTTGAACTAATCAGAGCCATCTGCTAAGAAGGGAAGGGAATAATTTACTTTTAAAATTTTTGATAAAATCCGAAATAAAAAGAAAATTCGTTAAGTGTGGAACGTGTATGGTAAAAGTCAAACTATTGTGAAATGGTATGTGTGAGCAAGTGTGAGTGAAGTGTCCACGTCAAGCTGTCATTTTTTTATGTTTCGATCAAAGATTCTAACTAAACTACAATAAGTAAATAATCAGCTTAAAATTTTTATTAAATATTGAAAATTTTAAATAATTGATCTGTAAAAATATTAAACTACACCACAGGCAATTTTCAAGATATTGAAAAGCTAATTTTTAATTTCAACAAAATCAAGAACTTGAGTAATTTAAAGGTCAGTGAAATTTTTATTAAGTAAATTATATGAATTCAGTGAAACTTGTGAAATTTCTCTTGCTTCCTTGGAATATTCATATTATGGTATTTCATTATTTATTTCTAGGTGACTTGTGATTTTATTATTGAATTCTAATTATCATCGTCATAGTGGCACGTTTTATAAATAATAACAACAAAGAGAACGAGATGAGAAGAACAAATTATGCGTATCAACCGTTATCACAAAATGATCCAAGACCTAGTACAAGTTATAATGCTCTAGAGGAAGAAAATGAAGCAGTTACAGAAGAATTAAAAGAAAAAATTGGAGCTTTAAAATCACTATCAATAGATATTGGAAATGAAGTAAGATATCAAGATAAATTATTAAAAGGTATCGATGATGATATGGATCGTACAGGTGGATTTTTATCGAATACAATGAATAGAGTAATACGATTAGGAAAACATAGTGGCAATAAACATATGTGTTATATGTTTCTATTTATATTATTTGTATTTTTTATTTTATATGTAATTATTAAAATTAGATAGTTCTACATACAATTAAATTATTATAAATATTTTAAAAAAAATATTTTTTATTTTGTTTTTTTGCATTTTAAATGGAATATATACGGTAATCTAAATATATGTATCACATTATTAATTTAAATTTTGTGTCTTATTAAAATTCTAGTCTGTTTCTGTTGAGTGTTGACATTTTGACAATCCGATCCGTATATATGTAAATTTTTCTGTAAAGTAAAGAAAAAAAAAGAAACATGCGAATTTACAAAATAGTAAATTATAAATAATCGAATGAAAATTTCGTGCAATTTCGAATTTCGTTTCGACCAGCACCAGTCAACCAAAAACAAAACCGAATATTACCAGCTGATTTTCTTATTTTGACATTTCTTATTGAAATTTAAATACACCAAAAACCATCATAAGTCAAGTTGATGATTCGATTTGTCAATCATTTAATTTCTAATTTATGATTCATTTAATTCATAAATAAAGTAGTTTTTACATTAAAACTTTTAATTTTTTTAAACAATTTTGTATTATATTTTGGAAAAAAAAAAGCATTCAAAACGGGGAACGATATGTCTGTCTCGGCAATGGAAAGTATCCTTTTTAAAAACATAAAAGAAATTGATTAAAAACACATTAAAGAAAAAATTATTTACACGACAACTTTCATCATTCTAAAACAAATTACGTTTCAATTACATTTCTAAATAATTTTTTTAGTTTCATATTTCAGTTGTAGAAAAGTTACAAAATGTTATACTTTCAATATTTTTATGAAATTTCCTTAACTTATAAAAATAATTTTTAGAACACCTTTTCAATCTAAAATTTGCTGTTAAAGATTTGGAAAGGAATTCAAAAAAATGCGAAAAAGAAGAGAAATTGGAACGAGTTAAAGCTAAAAAAGCAATTCAAAAGGGTAATATGGATGTAGCACGAATACATGCTGAAAATGCAATAAGACAAAAAAATCAAGCAATAAATTATCTTCGAATGAGTGCTAGAGTTGATGCAGTCGCTAGTCGAGTACAATCAGCATTAACAACTAGAAAAGTAACTAATTCAATGGCTGGTGTTGTAAAAGCAATGGATGCTGCCATGAAAGGAATGAATTTAGAAAAAATCTCATCGTTAATGGATAAATTTGAACAACAATTTGAAGATCTTGATGTTCAAAGCTCATATATGGAGAATACAATGTCACAGACGACTACGACAGCTGTACCACAAGGAGATGTTGATTCATTATTACAAGAAGTTGCAGATGAAGCTGGGTAAAATATTACATTATAATGAAAAAGTATACAACACTGTTTTAACATTATATTTTCTTTGATTTTATTTTCAGTCTTGAATTAAATATGGAATTGCCCAGTGGTCCTCAGGCATCAACCATTGGAACTTCAACCCAAGTTTCCCAAGAACAAGATGAACTTACACAACGTTTAGCCAGACTCCGGCAAGCGGAATAGACGGATAAAAAATGTACATTCATGTATATAATGTTCTTTATGAAAAGGTGTTTTTCTTTTTTATTATTTTCTATTTTAGATTGTAAAATAAGTTCACCACATTTATGCTTTTCCAACAAATTTATTAATAAAAATGCTTGTATATGAATTATGAAACAATTATGATATTATGTAAAATGAAAAAAAATATGTATAAATTTATGTTTTAAAAATCCAATTTCTTTTCTTTTTTTGTTCAATTATATTTCTTTTACAATTTGTGTTGAATTTAAGTTAAAATTTGAAACTATCCATTAAAAACATTCTATGATCAATTTTGTTGATTTTGACCTTTCGTTTTAGTTGCTTTCTCTGTGGTTTTTTGTTTTTTAACTAAAATAGATTTTGGTTTTTGTTCTGGATTATTTTTATTTTTCGGTTTCGGTCCTTTTTTCAATTCTGTTTTTCTAGTTCTGTGTGGTGCAACTATTGGTACTTGTCGCCAACCATCATTATATTTATCTAATCGATTTTTTAAAATTGCAACTTCTTTAGTTTTTGTTTTTATTAGTTTTTTCATTTTCATCAATCTATATTTTAATTAAAATACAAACTTTTATATTGGATTTTAGATTGAATTGAATTAGAAACAATATACCTGTGCAAGTATCTTTCATTTTCCATTTGGATTTCTTGACATCTCATAAAAAGTTGCTCAACAAAACGTTGATATTTTGCATTATCATAATCTACTAACATTTTCATATTCGATTACAAATTATAATCCCAATAATATTTATTTTTAATTGCAACTGAACTACTATTCTTAATATTGAGGTTTCTAATGCTCCTTTTTATTTTTTAAATTTGTTTATGATTAAATTTAAATTGAAAATTGAATTGATTGAATAAATTTTGACGTAGATGAATATGACATATTGACATGTATGATGTATACATGACAGCGAAATAGATTTCTGTTTGTGCATTCTATTTTGCCTTGGTAGTTGTACGACATAAACAAAATAAATACAAAAATAGCTAACAGCTTATCGGCTATTGTTTTACTTTTTGTCACTTTTACTGCGTTCCTTTAACATAGTAAAGTACTCACAATTACTCGGGTCGGGCTCGGGGGTATATTGTAAATAAACGCAATTTTTTTGCTTGGAAGTAAAAA
Organism: Villa cingulata; assembly: GCA_951394055.1. Classification (NCBI taxonomy): domain Eukaryota; kingdom Metazoa; phylum Arthropoda; class Insecta; order Diptera; family Bombyliidae; genus Villa; species Villa cingulata. The sequence continues at coordinate 3,798,200 of OX596020.1, read as the reverse complement.
AGTAACCTCATATTTCACGGCAAACACACGGCAATGTAAATATTGAAAAGGCAGTTAGCCGTGCTCAAATTTCAGCTGTCATACATTTCAAATTTGTTATGTTGTTGATTTTAGATTCTTCATAACCTTAAACAATTATTATTATTAAATTATTATGATTTATTAAGGAGAGAGGTTAGTAAACTGCCTCCCTCCCGTCCACACCAGAAACCTTAAACAATAAAAAGCCACCTATTGAATAAAACGTGTAATAAAAATATTATAGACATAAACCTATTTCTTTAATCTCTAATGATTGAAACCATTCGAAACACAAAAAGCTCTGACGCAAATTTTGGCGTAACTAACCAAACAACTGTAAATTACTTGAATACAAGAGATTGTGTAGATGTAGATGATCACGACAACAAGATACAAGTACTTGGAAGTACTTTAAAAAGCTAAAGGAACGCAGCATTTATTTTTGTCAGCAAAAGAAAGCCAAAGCCAAGCCATAAAAAGAAATCAAGCGAAAGCTAAGGCAAGAGCAAGAGCAACAACAGCAAACAAAAGCAAACAAGCTGCAAACCCTGCAAACTGCAATCGCAACGCAATGCAATATCTTTAATGTGTCAAGCTCAAGATATAAATATAATATCAAATCCACAACCACATCAAAATCAAATCAATCAGAATCAATCAATAAGGAAGGAAAAGTTCTTGGACATCGCTCAGCGGAACAATCAATTTTGTTCATAATTTTTCAATTTGAAATTCAAAAGTGAATTTATTTTAAATAAAGTGAAAATAAAATAATTTGAAAGTTAATTAATAATAAGGTAAGTAGAGAATTGATTAAAAAAATTGCCATTAAACTAGTATGTAGAAGTAGTATCGACGCCATTTTTTTAAAAGTAATAAAAATCCACGTTGCATTTTTTTTGTAATTAAACGCAAATAAGCTTAATATATTTACACAAAAATAATGAAACGAAGTCTTTTTGTATAATTTATAAAAATTTTCACATAATAAATTATGTAAAAGGCGAAGTAATTAATAGTGAAAAATTAGGCCCGTATTGTAACCTTGAATATGCTATGCTCCTGCGTCAGGTTTATTTTTTAATTTTTGCCGTCTACTGTAGGTAGACTAGACACATTAAAATGTACATATATTAAAAATTAATTAAATTAAATGATAGAAATTTATCCAAAATTACGATATCAAAGATTATGTAAGGCATTCGAAATCGAAATATTCAGGGTAGATAATTGAAATGTTTTATGAATTAATGAATTGATGTTTTCTTCCATATGTTATTTTTTCTATACATACCAAAAATTCAATTAATTATCTAAATTTGACTTTCTTTCAATTAAAGATTTTCAAAATGAAAAGATAAAAGTCTTAAGCTTATTTACGTCGAAGTAAGAAAATCGTTTAATTCTAACAAAAAATAGATTTGTTGGAATTATATAAGTTAAAATGTACTTTTATATTTTGTATTAGAGAAACATTCCGGTCCGTGTCCGGTATCGGTCGACGACGAAAAGCAAGAAAATAAGAGTAGATAATAAATGAAAACAATAAAATAAAATTAAAAATCAATATCTATTTGTCGAGGACATATTTACATAGCTGATAAAATATAAAGGAAAAAATACATTAAACTAAAATATTAATTAAAAAAGGTAAAAGATGCCGGGCGCAGGAACATTTAAATTGTTCATTGGAAATCTCGATGATAAAACACAAGCGTCTGAACTTCGTCCGCTGTTCGAAAAATACGGTACCGTTATCGAATGCGATGTTGTTAAAAATTATGGTTTTGTACATATGGAAAATGAACAGCAAGGTCGCGATGCAATACAAAACTTAAACGGTTATGTATTACATGATAATCCATTAAAAGTGGAGGCGGCAAAAAGTCGTCGGGCACCAAATACACCGACAACGAAAATTTTTGTAGGTAATTTAACCGATAAAACACGAGCACCAGAAGTTCGAGAACTCTTCCAAAAATATGGTACGGTTGTTGAATGCGACATCGTTCGTAATTATGGTTTCGTTCATTTGGATTGTGCTGGTGATGTACAAGACGTTATTAAAGAATTGAATGGACGTGTTGTTGATGGTCAACCATTAAAAGTACAAGTATCGACAAGTCGTGTTCGTCCAAAACCGGGAATGGGTGATCCAGAACAATGTTATCGTTGCGGACGTTCGGGACATTGGTCTAAAGAATGTCCAAGATTAATGTTTGGTGAACGCGGTTATAGAGATCGTATGTACGGACGCGATCCGTATCCACCTCCACCACCTCCTCCACCATTTCTACGGGAAAGGATGATGGATGATTTTAGGGTAACGATTATTTATAAAGAAAACATGATATATAAAATTGTGGATATAGACGTTTTAAAACAATTATTTACCAATTATTCAAATATGTATTTATATTCAAAATTTTTTTCTTATACGAAACGAAATTAAGAAACGCTTAAAATTTTTTTCAATTTTAATATATGGATTATCTATTTTTTAAAAATAAAATTTTAACAGGATTACGATTATTATGACCGACGATTCGATGATGGACGTGATCTATTCGAAAGACGTTATTCAAGTTCAAGAATGCGTGACTTCCCTCCACCACCAATGGGAAGACGTGAACCAATGCCTTTACCGCCACCATTGGGAGGTAGCCTGAGAAGCGGAAGCAGTTTAAGCCGAGGATATGACTCAATGTTTAGCAGACGAACACCTCCAAGAAGTAGTAATGGTCTAGGCAGATACGGGTAAATATTTTTTTTTTTTATAAAAAATTGAAATTTAATTTTTATTTGATTATTCACAAATCGATCGAAATGCTCAGATCTCTTTTCAGAGGATATGAAGATTTCAGTCGTGATTCTTTTGATGATCGTCGTCCAGGTTTAAGAGGACCATCACCGCCAGGTCGTCGTTATGCACCATACTGAGACGAATTTTATTCAATTGATGTTCGTAGAAATTATAAATACTATATATGAATTTATATACAAATTAATGAAGGTAAGGGAAAAATCAGTCAGACAATTAAACATATACCATAAACCTATAAGCTACATAAAATGTAAAAAAAAAAAAAATTAACAGCAAATAATTGAAACGTAATTCAGGAAATGGATAATATTATTAAAATTATTATCTAAAAAGAAAAATACATCGTATATAATAAGATATTTTTATTTTGAGATTTTGATTCTAATAATATTGTGTAATTGTGTATGTATTTTCATATAAAACAAAACCTAGTATGTAAGTTGTTTAATTCTTGTTTCATAGTAGAAAAGAAAAACCTGCACAATAGCAAAAAAAAAGAAGAAGCCGAAACAAAGATAAAACTGATACATATTTTAATTTGAAATCACATTTTTAATTAGCATTTTTCTTTGTTGTCTTTTTAACTATTATTATTATTATTATTTATAAGTTATTTTTTAATAAAAAAAATTTTTAATTAATTATTCTAATAAGTGAATAAGAATTCATAGTGTAATACAAAAAGAAATGAAAATAGAAAAATATTGAACTTAAATATAAAATTTAAACAAGAAATTCGAACAGTTTTTTCTTTATTTATACAAACATAAGTGGATCATTTATCATCTTTGAATTTAAAAATGATAATAATTTTCATTTACATTTCTTTAACGTCCTTAATCATAACATCAACTAAATTCTCTAAATTATATTTTGGACACCAATTCCAATCACGTCTTGCATCAGAATCATCAAATATTTGTGGCCATGAATCAGCAATTAATTGCCGACTATCCGGTTTATAAGTGATTTTCATTTCTGGTACATATTTTTTTAATTGTTCAGCTAATTCTTCTGGTGTAAATGACATAGCAGTCACATTATAAACACGTCGTTTTAATTTATCTGATGGTGTTCTCATAAATTCTAATAGTGCTCTATACAATATATGTATGTGTAAATGATATAGTAAAAAATATTTATTTTTTTCTTTTTTATGTAAATATAATACAGAAATATATTATACATTATTGAATGATGATTGATTTACCTTAAACAATCTTCAATATACATCATTGGTAGTCTAGTGTCTGGCTTTAAATAACATGTATATTTTCCGGTTTTTAAAACATCATGAAATATTGCAACAGCGTAATCTAAAAAAAAAAATTTTTTTTCAGAATAAGTGATTTAGTGATTTTTATTTGTTCACATATTTTCGTATTTATAGAATTTATGTAGTTTATTGTGTACATATACCTGTTGTTCCACCACCTGGTGGATCACTTGAAATAACACCAGGAAATCTAAGACATCGAAAATCTAAACCAAATTTATGAAAATAATATTCGCCCAATAATTCGGCATGTACTTTTGAAACACCATAAATTGTTCTTGGACGTTGAATCTAATTAATGAATAAAAATATATATTACAAATTAAAATAAATGCATTTTATGAATGAAAAATTTAAATAAAAAAATAAAATGATACCGTACCGTAACATTTGGTGTAGGATTTCTTGGACTATCTGGACCAAATGCTCCAATTGTACTGGGTACAAAAATTCTTAAATTATATTGTTTAGCCAATTCAATAACATTATGGACACCTTCAATATTAACTCTAAAAACAAAATTATGAAAAATTATATTTCACAATGTTTGCTTTTTAAATTAAATTTTTGGATTATGTCTGCAAGTATTTTAATTTTACCTAACTGCTAATGGCACATTCTGTTCTCCGATTGCACTGAGTAATGCAGAAAAATGTATTATCCAATCTACTCGATGGTCTACGACAATTTTTTGTAATCCCTGAAAAGAAAAAAATAAATTCGTTTTAAAAAATATGAAATAAAATATTTGGATATTTGCACTTATAAATTTTAATTTGTAATGAAATTTTTGAGAAAAAAAAAAACACCTTAAAATCTAAAATATCTGCAAAAATATATGGACCACTTTCAGCAATAGCTTTACTCGGTTTTATAATATCAGAAAGAACAACATTCTCTTCACCATATTGTTTTCGTAATACTTTGGCACATTCACTTCCAAGCTGTCCAAGACCACCTTTTTTTTTAAAAAAAAAAAATGAATTAACAGAATAAATTTTCAAAGACATGATTTTTATATTATTTTATATTTTAATTAGAATTTTATCCACAGTTTATAGACTAGATCATTAAAAATTCTCCATAAACATGAAAACATTATTAAAAACTCATCACTAAATTAATTTAATAAAAAAATTACTGACACAGAGATAAATTAAAGTAATAACACTTCAATTTATTATCAGAAATTTAATAATAAATTATTACCGGTAATTAGAATTTTTGGTGGATTTCCAGTTTTTGATTGTATAAAACGTTTTAGAATCTTATTCGTAGAACTATGAGTATATGATGAATTTTTAAAAAAATTAAAAAAATTTCTTTGTAACATTTTGTAAATTTTTTTTTCTTCGATTTTTTTTTGGAATTTAATCAAATTCGAAATATTTTTATTTATTTATTTATATTTTTTTCTAAGAAAACAAACAAAATACGTTTATCAAATTGAATAAAAATCATCCCCGATTTCCGGTTGCAATAGAAAAGAAAAATTTTCCATTTATTTAAATTTTGAAACGAATATCTCAAATGATGAATAAATACTGATGAATAAATTGAAAAATTTTGAATGATATTCTATACCCGCGGTACGAATAATTAAATTAAAATGATAAATGGAATATAATTGGGTCCATATCTGTATGTTAATACGAAATATTTAATAAATTTATCATAAAAAGAATAAGAAAAATTCTTTAATAACTAAGGAAAAATTCTCTTGAATTCATTTCGTCTTTATTTTTATTTTTAAATTGGAATTGAAACGCATTTATTTATTTATTTGTTCAAAAAAAAAAAAACAATTTTTCTTTTATTAAACGACGTCATGGATCTACGTATATTATTGAAGATTAAATAATAAAGCTAAAAGAAAAAATAAAAAAAATTCTATGGAAATGGAATGGACAATTAAATAATCATTTTGCAGATCAGAATGACAATAAATTGTATATGAACAATTAGATGAGACATACTTCATGTACTTACTTGTATGCAATATAGACATTAAAAAATAGTGCAATAACCTGCCTACCATCTAATATATTATATTATGTACACATATGTATATCTGCAGATTAGAACTTATTAAAAATGAAATAATAAAAAAAAAACTACACTGAAAGAGAATAACATAAATATTTAAAGCTTACATTTTTATTTAATAAATTCGTTAAATTCCATATTCACGTGCTTTTGAAAATTAAAAAAAAAAAAAAAAGATTCTATAAATAACGTGGATAGATACAGAATGATAACTGTATCAAGAAGAATATAAAAATATAACGGATTCATGAGTGTTTGTAAATATAAATTTATTACTTCACTATAAATATAAAATTTTTTTTTGCACACTCAATATAGAAATATGTATCTATGTGTATATTTATGAATATATAGAAAATTTGATTCAATTCAACACACATCCCCTTAAAAAATTTTAAAAAATTTAAAAAAAAAAAAAAATACCTACATAAATGTGTGGGTAGTTTGCAAAAATATTTTCTTTGAAATATTTACAAATTATATTTTTATTTTAGATTTTATGATAGCTGCAAATTTTATGATGCTATTGCTATACAATTTTCTCTTCAATTTTCTTTTTTTTTTTTTTTTTTTTTTGAAAGATCAGATTATGATTGAAATTTTCTCATATTTATGTATACATATACAGAGTGAGTAGATATATGAGGGTATATATGTGGCTTTATAAAATAAAATAAAATACGTATTCTAATACGTTTTAATTTATTTTTTATATTTTTATTATTATTAGAAAAAAAAAGTCTAAAATCTAAAATGATGTGACGTATTACACAAAAATTAAAAATTAAAATTTTTTTTAAATTGAAAATGAAAGTGAATTGTACCTATATGAACGAATACAGTGTGGTATAAACATTATGTTAGGTACATCAATGCGATTCTTTTAATCTAAATTAATAATTAAATTTTGTATTATTGTTTTCGTTTTATTTTTTTTTGCTCTCTATATACAAAAAATATTTAGAAATATTTTTGCTTATTCATACTTATTACATAGGAAACAAAAAATTATTACGTAAAAAGGAAATAACTAATTTGCACGCAATTTTCTCTTTTATGTCTAATGCAAAATACAGACAATCAAATACATCGGGGTGATCAAATTAATACCAATAATTATATTTTTTTTAACATCATAGCAGTCATACATACATATATCATCATCATTTCCTGTCACTCCGCTAGGGAGCATAGGTCTTCAACAAAAGCTCTCCATCTCATCACGCGGTTGTTGGCTAAAGTTTTTGCTTCATACCACGTTTTATTTGTTGTTGATAATTCTGTGTGTGTGCTTCTACGCCAGGTATCTCTTGGTTTGGTCTACCTCTTTTGTGATGTCCTTGTGGATTCCAATCAAGCGAGGTTTTGGCAATATCATTTGGTGGTATCCTCAGAGTATGACCAATCCAATTCCATTTTCTGCGCCTAATAATGGTGCTGGCTTTGTCCAGTTCAGCTATCTGCCATAGTCTTTCATTATTTATGTCATACATTATATGTATACAATGGTAATAATTTTTTTTTCAAATTCTCTCTAAGATTAACGTTTTGTGTTCAGTATTTGTCTGTCAAATCACCATGCATGAGCAAATAGTCATTTGTTATAACGAAATTTAGCAAATTGGAATTTAGAGCAACTTGAAATAGATCATTCCATTTTTTATGGAAATATCATCTTCATTTGTTGGCGAATTATAAAAATATATTATATCTTATATGATCACCCCATATAATATAATATGCACAATATAATGTATGCATGTTTAATAAAAGAATATTTTTTTTGTCGTATAAATATCAAAAATCATACGAATAGTAAGTACGTAATGTATATATGAAAACGAATATATGTATTATGTACTTTAAAAATTTTTTTTGTTAGTTATATTACAAGTCAATTACAAGCATAATCTTTTATATGTACATGAATGTATCTTGTCTACTACTAATTTTGCAAATTTCAAAGTAAATTATCTACTTACCAGACAAATTTGAATGCAGTGACCGTGTCAATAAATTAATAAAAATATTCATACATAAGTACTCGTAATATTTCATTTATTTAGAGTCATAAAACACATTAAAGAGTCTTGTTAAATTATTGATGTTGGTAGAAAATAAAATATATAAATGCCTATACATAAATGTACATACATACATCTTTGCTATGCGTGTGCGACTATTAAGAAAGTGAAAAAGTAAAAAAAAAAAAAATATTTAAAAAATTAATTTGCATCATATTTTTCGCTTTTTATCCATATACATATGTATATACGTATATACAAAAAATACTATTAAAAATGAATATGAGCCAAATTAATGGAAGTATATATATATCTAGAGATATTATATGCTGTAACCTCCTGTAACTTTTATTTTATTTTAATTAATTTTTCTATGAGTTTTTTTTTTATTTTAATTTGATTTACATATTATTTATATTAAAATTAATTACACGAAAAATTTGAAAAAAAAAATTGTTTTTAATTTATTCGCATAAAGATAAACTTTGGGGATATATTAATTTGGTTGGCCAAAATTTTATAGACAACATAATAAGTATTTGAAAATTTCGTTATAAATACTTATTTAAAAAAAAAATGAAAAAAAAATGCAAGAAATAAAATGGAAACAGTGATGAACAAAAATATATGCAACTGAATGAAATTGCCAAAAATAGTCGTACAAACAATTAAAAGAAAAAAAAAAACATAAAATTATACGAAAATCATTCAACCATCTTGTAATTATACATAATTTCAAACATTTATTCCAACTAAAAGATTCCCCAAAATAAAGGAAAAATCTTGCAAATGAAGGAAACATTTTGGTCAAATTTTTGTTAATGAAAATGAATCTAATTTGAATTTAATGTTTTTAATTAGAATTGCATTTTTTTTTTATTGAGATAAATAATTTTAATACATACATATAATGTATTTTGAGCATAATTACAAGAAAAAGATCATGTCGTAAATATTTTGTTCATCACTGTATGTATGTTAATACTATGCAGACATGGAAATTTGTACTTACTGTAAGTAAATATGTTTAGACGAATATCTAAAACAATTTATTTATTTACTTTTTTTTTCTTTCTTACATTTCATATGTACGTATATACTTACACACATGAAGACAAGTATAGGCAGACAAGTGAATCCGTTACACTTTGATCACAAGAACAATTGGGGGAGTCAAAATATACACATACTTAAGTATATAAAACGATATATGTATTTTTAAGCTCATCCATAATGTTATTTTGATTGTAATCGTATGGAAAATATACAAAAAAAGTTTTGCATACAAATATACAAGTATATATATTATATGAGTATATGTACCTGTATGATTTGGATTTTTGTAATATTTTTGGTGGTTTATCATCGCATATATAATGTGTGTTATAGTACTTATTTTTCTAAAAATTTTCTAACATAACACATATGTATATGTATTAAGTATTTGTATAAGTATATGAACGAATGGATTTCTTACAAAATCATAAGTTACATGCATGCATATATAATACAGGTATTACGGACTAACGATGATGATGACGATGATGCGACGACGACAACGACGTCGACGAAGACAACATACTAACGTAACTATCCCCAAACTATATGAAAACTATAGATAATTTTAAAACTTGAACTCCACTTTAAAACAGATTTTCAAACATTTTAACATTTTAACGTTTATTATTATTATTATTTTCAAATTCATAGAAGTGGAACATCTATATACATTTATGTATGTATATTTATAATATGTACTATCATAATATCCAATCCATAAAGTAACAGTTTTCAGTTTTTACATCCATCTCCAAACATTAACATTATAAGAAATTCGTAATAAATACTTTTGAGAAATTTCTTGAAACAGTTTTTATAATTTTAATACACTCTGTACAAGAAATAACGAATTTTTTCTTCTGTGTGCGTGATGAGTGTTTTTGATTTAATATTTTGCTATTAATCGCTCAAAAATAATTTAAATTATGTAAATTATCAATAAATTTAAATGAGTAAGAGTGAAAATTCTGTGTAAATTTTGTGAAATTATTTAAAAATTAAATTTAAAAAAAATATGAAAATAAAATAAAAAACGATCAATGATCATTAGAAAAAAAAAAAATAATTAGCTAATTATCTAATAATAGAAAGAAGTGCATTTTTTATTTATATTTAGCCACTTCGTTTTTTAAATATTTTTAATTTAATATTCCAGTGAAACTATATTACATTTATGTACATAATTGTATAAAGTGAAAGTTTTTTTTTTTACTCTTCTCTATTTACCTATAATTTTATTTTTTAAATTTGAAGTCATGAAAAATGAAAATGAGGAAATGGAGTGAAAAAAAAAATCAAAACCACCACTAAAAATTAATGGATTGTTTTATTTTCTTTTTTAAAGTGAAAAAATGCATAAATAAAACTATATCAAATTATGTGATTAAATGAAAATAAAAATTAAAAAAAAAAAGAAATAAATTAATTAAGAAAATTAAGAAAAGGATATAAGAAAAAATGCCACGAAATTTTTAAATAATTGGATAATAGTTTGCAAACGTAACGTACTTATATACCTTAGATCATTATTCTATATGCTCTCAAAGGTAAAGTTTTAAATTAACTGTAGACTGTAATGTACATACATATATATAATTATGTATTTTTTTTTTTTTTTGATTGTTGAAGAAAGAAGATTGTTTTTTTGTGTTGTTTCACAACATATTCCAAAGGAATTTCTTTAGATTTTAAATAATTGGAATAGTTTGGATAGTTTGAAATGAGTCACTTACAAGTTTTAGTATTTAATAATTAATTATCCAGAATTTTTTAAAACACACATCCAAATTTTGTATTTTTAAATCTTTACTCTTATAACATTTTTTTCATTTGAAAGTTTTTTTTTTAATATAGCAATAAAATCCTAGAATTTCAAGCAATTTAATTTATAATAATTAAATTCATTACGCAACGAAATATTCCAAAATATGACTAAAATCTATAAAATGTGTGTATGTAAAATCTTCAAATGAATGTCACAATTTTATGCTAGATAATTCGTACATATATACTCGTATTACTTATACGCATCATATAATGTATGTACATTTGTGGATTTGAATTATAAAACAATAACCCTTCATTATTGTGTTTGACTTCTAATAGATAGATTATATGCGCTTATTGTTTCTTAATTTCTTTCAACACAAAGAAGGTCAAAATAGGTGACTGACATACTCAAGGTTCAATTTTCTATTGAAATTATTACTTTTTATTTTTATTTTTTATATAATTTTTTACAAAAGTTTCATCATAAAGTTCTCCTTAACTTGTACCATCTTGCACCTTTTACTATAACGTACACTTGTAAATATGCACATATCTGTTATACATGCTCGAGCTCGTATATATATGTACATCTCGTGTTTGTGTATAGAGTGTAGCACATCATCACATATTTGGAAGTTTAACTAAATAATTTTCATAAATGTTAGGTGATGGGTATATGGGCATTTTTCTTTCATTTTCATTCATTGATTCTTTTTTATAAATATGTAGGTAATTGTCTTAAACATTTCAAATGATTTGCGAATAATTTACACTCGTATGGGTTTGTAAATTCATAATTACCTCTTTTTATTGTACATGCACCTATCTATCTTTATGTGTCTATTTAACATAATGTGGTTTTAGATAGAAATGTATTCTGACCTAGAGAATGAATTGCATATGTAATATGTGTGTGTGTGTAATGAATCTATAAAAATATATCTTCTTGTACTGAGGATTTATTGTGTATTATACAAAATTTAAGATAATGAACGATAATCAAATTATTTGTAGCTTCATATATATTATGATGAAAATGAAAAATAAGAAAAAAATAGTTCCAAGGTTGTGTTATAATGAGATCTCGATGATTCATTAAAAGAAGAAAATTTTCTATTATAACGAATACAAGCAGTATGTACACAAATACTCAAGCATATCATGTATGTAATAATATTTGAATTTTATATTTCTATTAACGAATATAGTACAAATGATGTTTACTTTTATCTACATACCCACTAATGCATATATACGCGTAATCGTACATTCATGCAAATCATATACAGAATTATTACGTATTCGTTTAGGAGGTAATGTAATAAAGCACTATACACGAATTAAATTCAGTTTATTTTTTAATGTACTTGTACTTCTACTATACACACACAGAATAATAATAATTTAATGATGACTATTATAAATGTAATTGAACCTTAAATTGTCAAGCGAAACTAAATATGAATTTACTGTAATCTAAGAGTTGATTTTATGTACCTACATATTTTCATATTGCTCCCATTTACCATCACCATCATGAGTTTCACACTAGAAGATATTAGAAAGGAATATGAATAAAATGCCTAGATGATTCTTTATTATTATTGTTAAAGAGTTCCCTATGGGATTATTATCGCAATGAAATTTCTAAGTAGATACACGCGTATTATATACATATGTACATTTTTACGCATATTTGGCCATATATATATATAATCGATCTTACAGTTTGACATAGTTTTCCAGTAGAAAATATACAAATTTTTTGACTTAATCTTATAACAGAAATTATAAATATGTACTTACATATTTATATTCGTACTCGTAAATGCATAAAATACTTAAAAAATGATTTTGAGTATAAGATAATCTGTTTGATTAAATTTCTATTTGTAATTTGATTTATACTTAAAAATTTGTCTTTTTCTTTCAGTTTTTAAACCTAATTAAACATAAATATACAAATATATATTTGATCCAGAAAACTAAAAAAAACAAAAAGGATAAATGATTGTAATTGATGATATTATTAGAGTTAGCTATGAAATTATCGATAAAGAAAAAAATAATTTTAATTTTAATTTTCACATCGCAAATATTTTTGATCGAATCAAAAAAATGTCCACCATCCGAAAATATTCTTCCATGTCGTTGTGCTTTAAAAGAGAATGAATTACAAATTTGGTATGCAATTAATTTAAAATTATTATATTCTTCTTGCATAAATTAATTTTAATTTTTTTTATTTTTTTTTTTCAGGTGTTCACATAGTAATCTACCACAGATAATGGATGGTATTAAATCAATAGCAAAAAATGTTAAAGAATCTATTGATGAATTAATTTTAGAGAATAATCATTTACCAGCATTACCGGGTAGATTTTTTATTTCATTAAAAATACTTAGATTAATGTTACGTCATAATAATATTGAACGTTTATCACAAGGATGGTTGAATGATGTTGAAAATAGTATTATAGAAATATTTATTGTTGAAAATCAATTACGAAGTATACCAGTTGAAAGTTTGATTGGTCTGAAACGTATCGAAGCAATTACAATACAAAGTGATGAATTAAAACGTATACCAGATTTTTCTGGTTTAATAAGTCTAAAATATTTGAATGTACAAAGTAAATCATTGTTAGATTTACCGATAAGTGCATTTCAACATTTACCAAATTTACAAAGTGTTTATATAAATAATGGAAAAAATTTGAATCGTTTGGAATCTGGGCTATTGAATAATTTGGGTGCATTGAAAACACTCGATCTGAGCAGAAATGGTATAAGTTGGATTCATTTAAGATCACTGTTCAATTTACAAAGTTTAAATGTACTTAAATTATCGTCGAATCAAATCAGTGATGTTGGTATGATCGGAAGAGTAATCAAAGATTTGGATAATTTACAAAAACTTCGATTAGATAGAAACCTGATAAGTGTTTTAAATGAAGGAAGTTTCGTTGATCTTCCAAATTTAAAAGAGTTATACTTAAATGATAATCGTATAACAGAAATTCATTATGGTTCATTTCATCGTATACCAAACTTAAAAGTAATTTATCTACAGAACAATAATATCAAGCATATTCATCCGGAATCATTTTTACAACCGTCTGGTACTGGTGTCGAAAGTTTGTACTTATACAATAATGAGATAAGCCGAATCGAAGAGCTCAAATTTCTTTTAGATGCATTACCAACACTAAAGTTTTTAGATCTGAGTAATAACTATCTGACAATAATTCCATTTGGTGCTTTACATGGTCATGGAAATATTGAACAACTTCATTTAGATAGTAATCTGATATATTCGATCGATAGAGATGCATTAATGGCAATGCCAGCACTGCGTGAATTACGATTGAAAAATAACAGCTTACATGATGGTTTAAATATGCCATTTTGGAATTTACCAGGACTAAAAGGACTCGATTTATCAATGAATCGTTTAAATAAAATCGATTCAATATTATTTACTGGAATTCCATCATTACGACGACTTGATTTAAGTCAAAATAACATAACATCCATAGATCCAATAACATTTTTTAATACTCCCTTATTAGAAACGTTAAACATATCCTTCAATAGTATTTCCTTTGTACATCCGACAACATTTAAAAACCTAGAAAGATTATTCGAAATAGACGCAAGCTACAATCAATTGAAAGGAATTATTCCTGGTCTACCGAAAATTGTTGAAAGAATTTCTGTACGTGGTAATGAAATCATAAACTTATCGTTGAGTTCTTCGAAGACATTCAATCTACCAAATTTACGAATGCTCGATATGAGTTACAATTATCTGGAGCATATACCGAGATTAACGTTTCAATTCATTAATCAATTACGAGTACTAAGCTTAGCTGCAAATAGGATTCGTGTCATTGAAGATAACACATTTTTGGGTGTGAATCGACTTGAGATGCTTCATTTACAGGATAATCAAATAAGTGAAATTAACGAAATGGGATTTCATTCACTACACGATCTTAGGGATTTAAATTTACAAGGAAATAAGGTGAGCAGAACCAGAACTGAAATAAGAAAATGATGTGATTGTGACTGACTGATTAATTTTTTTTTTATATTTTTCAGATCGAGATCATAATTGATAACATTTTCATGAATAATTCTCATCTAGAACAACTTGATCTCTCTAGCAATAATATTCGACAGCTAAATTCAATGGCTTTTAAAAATCTGAAATCATTGAAATTCCTCGATTTATCAGATAATATCCTTACAACCATTCCAGATAGTCTTTCTTATTTGTCAACGTTAAAAGACATTGATATGAGTTATAATCGTTTGCAATTTATTCCATCCTCATTATTCAGTTCACTACAAAATGTTCTCGAAATTCGACTTTCAAATAATCAAATTATGGAGCTAGTCAAAGGTACTTTTAAGAATCTACCGAAGCTACAATATCTCGATTTATCGAGCAATGAAATTCATAATATCGAACCGTATGCTATAGAAAATTTACCAGAACTTCAAGAGTTAGTTTTAGCTGATAATAAATTACAGGAGCTAAAAGATCATGTATTTGAAAATTTACCAAGTCTTCAAGCTGTACATTTACAACATAATTTATTACAATTTATATCACCGAACAGTTTTCACAGATCATCGTCTTTGGTTTATCTGAATTTATCATCAAATAATTTCCGTTCAATGGAGAATGTTGGAGCTCGTAATATGAAAAATTTAGAAGTACTAGATTTGACTACTAATTCATTGAGAATGATTGAAACGATGCCTCTTCAATCATTGAATTGGTTAGTTGAATTGAAAATGGATAATAATCAAATTTGTAAGATTCAGGTAAGACCAACTATACAAAGAATTTTTTTTCATATTATGTATTTTAAATTTTCAAAAATTTTTAATGGGTAGGGAACACCTTTTGAAATGATGCCAAGACTTAGAGTTTTATCTGTTAAAAATAATCGAATAATGAGACTTTCTGAAATGACATTCAGAAAATTAAGAGGAAATATTGCAGTTTTGGACGTTGATGGTTTGTATACAATACAACGTAGTTCATTATGTTCAAAATAAAATTTAATGTGAGTTCTTTTAACAGGAAATCCAATATTTTGCAGTTGTGAATTAATGTGGTTACGTGTTTGGTTAGAAGAAACGAACTCTCCATATCCTGGACCAAAATGTCAAAATGGAAAATATCTAAGAAATTCCAGATTCGATAAGAATGAATGCAACGACTTGATAAGTTATTCAAATAAACTACCACTCATGAATGAGCATGGAGATTTATTTTTACGACAACTCACCGACGAATGTGAAAATGAATTATCTGGAAATTATGAACAGAAACCACTTCCTGGTGAAAGTGAATATTTCTATGATCAATACATTGATTTTCCAAATAATGAAAGTCACACATCATCAAATAGTAATATTTCGGATTTATCAGAAAAAAGTCCATTTAATATTCCAACAACAAAAAAGCCATCGACATCTTCTACAAATGGAAAAAATAATTCCAGTTACAATTTGTACAATCGACCACATCGTCCACCAAACCATGGAAATTCTTCACCGTTTACATTCTTTGGCTATCCATTGCCTAACTTAAATGTTGGCAGTATATTTTCTTATGGTCGGAAAGAAGGAGGAGAGGGAGGAGGAGGTGGTGGAGGTTCGAATAGAAATGGTTCGAAATCATCTTCAGGAAAGGTTCGCATGTATCGCCCGACAAATTCAGAACTTGAAAAATATTTAAATCAAGAGACACAATTTCAAGATATCACATCTCGAAGTCGTATACCGAATTCGGCTGAAACGAATAATCAAGAAGATCATCAGCATACATTTAAAACATCTTTCAAAACACCGGCCATAGAAAGAGGTGGATTCATGCCAATGGTTCCAAATAGATTTGGTGGTTTTATGCCAAATGATGATCCATTCGGAGTTAATCAGACATTTTCATCACAATCATCATCATCATCGTCGTCAAAAAATATCACGAATAAATTTGATCTAGATAATGATAAAAATACAATTCCAATTCCAATTCCACCTACATCAACGACATCTTTATACACAAATAAAAGTCATTCAAGTTCAAGAGATGTTCATGATGATAATTATGATCGATTTATCGAAGTCGCTACGTCGACTGCAACGATATCATCAACTCCTAGTCCTAATTTACAAAGTAATGATAATGAAATGCGAACGAAAATCGTCCAAAAAATAATATTTGAAACCGAAGAGCCATTATTAACAACTGAAACAGTTGATCCTGATTCTATATCCGCTGCAACAGAAGATTCATCTTTAACAGATGACGAAAATTTCGCTTTTAATTCTACACCAGAAACGATTCTTTTAATACCACCAGAAAATGAACAGCAACGATATGTTAATCAACCGAAATTGGATTATTCAAGAGATAAAATTGATGATGCCGAAATGATAGATTTATCGACGGCAACATCAATAAATCCCGTTCAACAGCATGGATTTAAAACACGATCAGGAAGACCAATAATAACACGTGTTTATACTCCACAAACTCCAAATTTACCCACCGCTGAAGAATACTTTAGGACGACATCAAATTCAAATTCCGACAGTGAAGTGCAATCCAATGAATTCGTAACGACATCGTATTATAAACCTGCAGCACCGGTCGATGCTCCTAAAAAAATCGGAATGGATTGGTATTATGAAAATTATGAAAAACCAACATCAAATATTATTCCAAATTTAGAAAAATCAAAAGCAAACATTCCAGCTAAAGGTGTAATTTTGCTATCGACAGTAAGTTTTATGGTTTCGTTGTCTCTAAATTTTAATTATTTTTATGTATTTGTAATTTTAGTGTAATTATTTGATTTTGATTATTATTAAATAAATAAATTTACAATTTTATTTTTTCAATTTTAATTATTCATTTATTTACTATTATCTATTATACACGTATCCATTACACATTTTCAGCACTTTTTTCCTTAATTATTGCTTTATCCTTAAGACTAATTACCCATCCAGGATTAAGACCAAAAAATATTTGACGTGGATCTTTAGTTGCAATCATTTCCTTATACTTTGGATCGTCTTCTATTTTGGGTAGCACGTAGCCATATTTTTGTGAAAGAACCTAATGATTAACAAAAAATAAACATAAAAATTAGATTTATTATACTAGTCATTCAATTTGATTGTTATACAAATCTTTCCAGGCTAACGTCTTCTGGATTTGCTAAATATCCTCGATTTTTAGGTGATGTATAATATTCTACAGCATCCTGAGGTGGAAGCATTCGTTTTGGTATTGGTACACCCTTTTCAAACCATTTTTTTGGATTGACTAACATTTGTAAACTGTGTGGATCATAATAAGCGGTTCTAATTATACCACCATTACGTTCAATAGCTGCTATTACAGATTCTTTTGCATGTTGCACCTCAATTGATACTTTTGCTTTGAAATCATCCAAACCTTCATCTGTTAATTGAAAACCGAATTGCATTTCGGCTGGTCGTAATTGAAATAAGCCCGTATTACAAAATGTCGTTATATCAATGGGACTATTTGAATCGACTCGATCTGAATCAACTAAAATTTGTAACTGTTTCAAGGATATCGGTAAATATTGTCGCCTTAAATGATGTCCTTTGTAATACGGTTCATATGGGAAACGAATATAGAATGGTGTATTACCAGTTTCATAACCTAATCGCATAAAATTTTGTCTTTGTCCTGAACCTTTATTACCAGCACCATGTTTATCACCACCGTGTTGTGCACGTCCTCGTTTTTTCTACCATCATTCAATTAAAATATCACACAAAAAAAATTCATACATTTAAAAATTATATTTTAAAGCTATTCATCCAATTAATATTCTTTTAACCTTACATTTTCTTTAGAATTTGGATTTGGTCGAAGATTTGCTAGGCATACTCGAGGAAGAGTTCGTAACATGTTTAATGCTCTTTCAACATTTTGTGATGATCCCATTTTTAGTGCAAATGCAAAATAAAAAAATTAATTAAAAAATGTTCACAGTAATTTTAAAGAAAATAAAAGTAAATACAAATATTATACACTATACAAGAATATGGGATGCAAATAAAAATTAAATTTTTGTTGACATTTGACAAGAGCAGGAAAAACAGATGCAGATGATATTTGAAATCCACAATCAAATTCAAATAACCAAAGTCAGAAAGTTGCCCCGTGAGTTGCCATTCCACTTTTCCACATTTCCTATTAGTCGAAATTTCGAAAATCAATAAATGTATGTGATATTTATAGTTTATGGTAGCACCAGTCATTAGTACTAAAACATTTAAAATTTAGTACATCCGCTCAAATGAGCGGAAATGTAAAAACAGTGATTTCAATTTCATAATTAAATACATACATAGTTGTTTTCATAGCTATAGCCAGCATAGTTCTATTCTATAGCTGTAATATGGTGGCGGTAAAATTATTGGTTTAGTTTAGAGCTTGTTAGAGATAACGATAAGATCAAAAAAATTTTATTAATTTTATGTACATATTATGTCACCACGGATAAAGATAAGGTATCTGATTTTTTCATAAAATTTTTTAAATATTTTTAAACTCTTTTCGAATTTATGTCTTAAATGTTTTTTCTAGATGTGATTCTATTTTATTTTTTCTGTTTATTTTCCAAATAAATTCATAGATCTAACAATTGAGCCATTTTCAATAGTTTTTTCTATTCAATAAGGCAAAATTAATTAATTTTGAATTGAAAAAGTTTTACATTTTTTATGTTATGTAAATTCATATAATTATTGAAAAATTATATTTGTATTAATTTTTTCATTTATATATTTAAAGATAATTTTATCGTAATACAAAACGATGATATGTGATATGAAATCCGACGGTCATGATAATAATTTTTTAATTCTAATAAATTTTTCAGCAGATATACGAGTATATAAAATAAATTTCAAATAATTTTCCTTTTTTTTAAAAAAAAATTTGGAAATCAATTTTCTTATAAGTACCTACTACGTGCGATTATATTTTTTTATTTTTTAGTTTTTCATTTTTAACTTTTAACCTAATGCGAGAAAAAAAAATTATTTCAATTTACATACTTTGTTTTGTTAAATTCAATTTCAAGATCATGATCTAGTAAAAATGTTGATATTTAAATAGCCATTAATGTTTACAAATTATATTTGAAAAGAAACAAAAAAACTTTTCGTCTTTTTTATTTTCATGGAAAAATGTAAAAAACATATTCTCTCTGTGTTACTTCACACGAATAACGTGTAGCTACATACAAGTACATAATAATGTATATAGGAGTATGTATTAATGTATACGTACATGCGGAGTAATTTTTTTTTTTTTGATGTTCTGTTTGCTCCAAAAATTATATTTTAACTAGCCTTTTGGACAACGCAAAAAAATGTATATTCATTATATTGCTACCTATATGCTATTCGTACATGTAATATGTATGTAAGTTACCATGTATACAAAAATGTATATATAAAAAGATGCAATGAACGTTATGATGTATGATTAAATAAGTATATACGAGAATGTTATATTGTACACAAACAATATATTAATGATTCTAAACTTTATCGATGCATATACATAGCTATGTATGTATTTTTATATATTTATTTACTTTTTTAATATATATTTTCGTACACGAATATATTATTATATTTATATAAGAGTATGTCCATAATGACTGCGATGATGATCATGATTATGGATGTACATGTACATATACATCATCGTTTATATCTTAGGGCCGGTACTCACATCGAAAGCTAAATTTTTCTCTATATAAAACCTATGTAAAAAAAATGTCGCTAAATTGTTAGCTAAATTTTTAGTTTCAAATTTCGCTTACTGGTACTCACTTCCAAACTAAATTGTTTCGGTGGAACTTAATAGTGGAGAGTTGTGGAACTCATTTTTCACAATCATTTTATATGGTCGAGCATATAAAAGGCAAGCGAAATATTGACAAGTCATATATTTTGACTAATAAATATTTATTTATTTATTTTTACTTAATTTAATTTCATAGCCTCCGCGATTTTTTTCAAAAAATTTCAAAACTCTATATACTCTACACACATTTCCTTCCACAATTTTTAGCTTGTAGAATTATATATGCAATTGCAAGCGAAAAATTTCACAGGAACTGAGTACCAGGTCTTAGAGTAAACAGAAAAAATAATAATAATCGAAATAAATAAAAAAAATGTACATACACGTTTATTTATTTAAGCATAATAATAAGGAATGACCCATCCTCCTTTATGAAAAAAGTAAATAAAACATTTATATACGAGTAGTATAGCGTACAGGGAAATATACAATTTGTACATATAAACTTAAAAATCTATACATTTAAATGAGAAGTATATATGAGTGTACTTATGTAAAAATATTTGCTTATATGTCTATGAAATATTGTTGTTGATTTGATTGTACAATCCATCATCGTATAGAGTAGATATAGATTGTATACCTACTAATATAAAATCAAAAATTAATACACAAAACAGAAAATGATTTATTTTAAATGGAAATTATCCCATCCGCTATCCTAGTAAATGTACATTATGTATATTTATGAAGTCATATTTACATATATGTATTTACATTTTTGTACTTGCACTAAGCAAAATAATCGTTATTACAACATCGTCAGTTAAATATATTTTAAAAAAAATTTTTAAACTAACTTTGTATCCATTTTGACATGTAGATATTCATATATGAGTACATCAGACATGAGTTAGTTGAATCATATTGCCGTTATTATTAATAGAATAGTAACGATGCAAAAATATCTGTATAGACTTAGACATAGACTAATTTTCTTTTTTTTATTTGTTATTGTTTTTGTAAAAAAGGCCAATAATTTTGAAAATTGCATAAATCCATATAGCTCTGCATATGTTTCTTTGTTTCTTTACTTATGTTTCTTCTTTTTCTTTACTTTATGTGTTTCTTTACTCCATATTGTTTCTTTGCCATATTACTTTCTGAAATAAAGTTTTACATTTTCTATTCATTGCAGGCAGTCTAAGTTTGCAAAATACCTACTTAAAGAGGAAATATACTGAATGTGATTAAAATCGGTAATTTTGATAGCAAATAATATATCAATTTTTCTTAATGGCTAATGTGGTAGATAGACAAAACCAAATCAATGATCATTCTTACAGTCTTCATTCGTGTACCTATATGATATAATTCAAAACCCTATATATAACACATGATATATTTTTTCAATGATCATTCTAGCTGTCATATATTTTTAATTGTCAATTTTAGTTTCTACTTTAAACTTTAAATTATTATAATCTGTATATTGTGGTTTTTGCTGTAATTTTTGTTTTCGCCGCTGGAAATTTACCATCTTTGCATCTTTATTTGTCACTGATTTAAGTTCCTCAAACTTCATTCGAATTTAATTCAGTCAAGTTAGATCGAATTGAAGATGTAATGATTATTTTTAAAATTAATTTGGTGTGACAGACGGCAAACCAATGATCATTCGCAATGAATTATCAGTAATTTGCTTACGTCTAAGATGCGAGTTTTTGATTTTTTTTGTTTTTGAATTATTTTGCATCGAAATTTGAAAATTTTTAAAACTTTCAACTCATCCTGTAAAATTTAAATAAAAATTATAATACAATTAAAAATAATTTATTCATGCTGTTTTCATATATTGGTGCATGTATAGTTTAAAATCAGATATTTAAAGTTATTTTTGAACTTACACTGTTTTCATAATTAATATCAATAAGATATTTTATATTGGTTAGATGGGTTAGATGGTATGGTAGGAAGATCCAAGATGCCGCTTAATGTAACAATAAATAACAAAAGTATCAGTTTTCTTTTCATATTATAGTATACATTTGGATGCAGGTTTGTATCTTTTTTAAAGAAGTAATATGTGAATATATATAGAAATAGACATGTATATGTATGGACACTATGCACATTATATGCACTAGTATAAAAGAAAAAAAAAAGGCAAAAGAGTTATGAAACCGAAAAATGTTTGAATTTCATATCATGAATAACATAAGAAGATCTTACGACAGTTATGATCTTACAAAATTTTGAAGATACAGGTAGTATAGTCAAGTCGTATATAGCAAGCAAGTAGCTAGGTAGGTTGTGGTAGGTAGGTACTAACTACTTTTGTATATACCAATCGTATTATTAGTTATTGATGATTGGATGATTAATTTTTTTTCATAAGATTTTTATTCCATAAATTTCTGTACATTACATATATGTACGAGTATGTACTCTGATATGAAGATCACGATTTTTGAAATTTTTTCTGTTACTAAACAAAATGAGATGGTAGATAAATCATCCATTAATAAGTGTTTAATAATATTTGTATTGTTGTAGTAGTAGAACAGTAGAAATATATACATTTTATATCGTGTTTTATATTTCAGACAGGTAAATTACGATGATGGTTTAGATATTTAATTTCATTGAAAACGTACGTTTAAAGATTTAAGTAAATATACACGGCACGGCACGGCTTCTATACAGACGGATTATAAGAAGACGCAAGTTTGAATTGAAAGGATTATTCGTATATGCGTATATTTTATGTGTAAGATATTTCTATTTTTTGTTTTATAAATTGTACTTAAATGAAAGTGTATATAGATTTAATTGAAGAAAAAATTCATAAAAATTTAATTAAAATCGATCGAAATTAAAAGACTTCTGTCGTTTAACAGAAACAGCATTCTTCATTGATCCTTTTTAAAAGGTACAAATGATATAGTGAATTTGAAAAAAAAAAAAGGAACACAAGTATTCCAATTTGGTATATTTTTACTATACATTGTGTGAAACTATTTAATTATATACGTGTGCTACTGTTGGCAAAAAAAATTTTTCAACACGGTTTTTTTTTTGAACATTAATTGGGTGAGAATTTAGAAGTGTTATTTTAAAGGAATATAAGTATATAATACGTACACATTTTGTGCGATCGTTTTACCATACGTTTTACTCCTATACGCAGATACACATTTCTTAATGAAGAATCTAAATTTGACAAACGTTTACTAATTAATTACTATATATGTTTATCAGTTTCGTGTATATTATTAAGGCATAGCATATGTATACAATAAATTATACATTTTTGTATGCATCTATATATACATATTATGTATCTCCTTTGACAACAGTGTTGTATACTTAAGTATTTATAATTTTAATGTGAGATTTATATTTTAAATAGGTACCTAATAATCTTGATAATTTACTATTTAATTTTTTTTTTCATACTTTATTTTAAATTTTTTTTGTGTTTTGTTTTGATTTTTAAATTGTGTGTAACCGACAATATTATTTGATCATATTGTCACTAATTTGCTAATTATGTTGTGTTAATAATAAATTAATATTTATATGATACCATAGAAAAAAAAAATAAAAATCGAATGAAAGAAAGACAATATGTTTATGTATTCATATAATGTGTTATTCAATAAAATTTTTTAGATATCTTTTTTTTTAAACGAATGTGAAATTATAGTTATTATGTGGTAATTACCCTGTGAATTTGTATTTTTATTATAAATATAACTGTATATAAAATATAAATATACATTTATGTAAAATAAAATTTAACGAGAATATCATTATTAAACTGTGGGACAAGTGATGCGTTGTTTCGTACACAAAAATGTTACAAAATATAACAATCAATATTATTATTAGTTCAATATACATATTTTTAAACATTTATTACACATGATATAATTTACATTTATTTCATTATCGTACTATACAATTAGAAGAGGATAATTAATTAAATTATATAAATATTCGACTATATGTGAATTGGATATATATATTTTATATGTTCGAAAACTCATCAAAAAATTTATATATTTTTGTATATAGATATATGAGTGTATATTGAAGGATATTTCTTGAAGAGAATTTCAATTAATCAACATAAAATTGTATAATTATATAGGTAAGTGAGGTATACAAATTATTTGAGTACTTATATGAGAGTTAAAAGTTTATATGTTTCATTACACACACACACACATACACATGCACACAAACAAAAATATACAAAACACAAAAGGTGATCAAAGTGTTTACCTTTTCAGAACTTTAACCGTTTTTTCAATCATTTTCATTATTCGATGTATACCTATTATTGTCTTTTCTTTCAATATTACAACAAAAAATAACTATGTATAGTTATGTATAAAAAACACGCACTTTGATGCATACATTTATCCATTGCTTCTTAGAGGGAGGGGGGAATATGAGGCTGTAACGGGCATTATTTAAAAGAGGACAAAATTATCTTTCATTTGACATCAAAATTTACTTCCTTCAACTTTTCGAGATATATCAATACCAAAAGAAGTTGAAAAAACGTTTTTTTTTAAAACATGAAGTTTTCAGTTTAAGTCCTTAAATCTTAGGAACCATTTATTATTTCGGGATAAAATCTATTTCGTTAGAAAGAGGAAAAAGTTCTTTTTAAAATGCAATATCCTTTGTTATCCTACATTATTCCAAAAAATAATATATAACGATTTTTGTGAAACACAGTGAATTTTTTGAAACATTTTTAACGATACTTTTCTCTCAAATATCAAATTTCCGCAAACAAGGACATATGACACATTAAAGAGGACATCCAAAAGTACCGTTCTAAAAATATTCCGTTTCGATATCACGAGCCAGCGATCCGGAAGTTTCTCCTCGAGGGGTTTGAATACAAAATTAAAATGATCTTAAACAAAATCAATGCTTCAAAAATATTTCATAAAAAATAAAAAAAAAAATAGTTGAGTAGTTTTCTTTGAAAGTGTGGTGTAAGCAAGCATAATCCATTTTATGTGTATATATATACGTATGTATTTATGCAATATGTCAATATTGCAAAGATATTTAAAGATTTGTTTTTGAATGGTAACGTAATATTACACTCTTATTAACTATAGTAAACTGACAAAATTATAAAAAATATAAAATTTTTGAAAAATTATATTTTTGGGAGTTGTGTTTAGATAAAAAGAGCTAAAATGTATATGTTAGTTGCAATTGCATTCATTATACTATCATTATCATTGAGCGACATTTTCTCAAAAATGAACTTACATCATTACAACATAACTTTCAAATAAAACAAACTCATCTATAATTATTGTTATTAATATTTTATTACATAATTTTTTAGGTAGATAATGATTTTGTTTAAAATAATTTTAAGTTTACATTCAGACTTCTTAACAATTTTTGATAATTCTTCTAATTTTGATAATAATTACATTCTTCTTATATTTTCACCTCTCATATAAAATGAATTATTACTTTTTCCATAATGTTTTGCAGAGAAAATATAAATTTTATTTAGTTTTTAATTAAATTTAATTGCATACATATACATAATGCTATCGATACTGATCGAATAAATGATAAATATGATAATATCACAATGAAATGATAATGAAAAAATATATTTCATTAGCTACTTCTTTTATGTAAGTACTTTTTAAATTTGTCAATTAAATAAAACTATGTGTATGTTTTTAAGAGTTCACATTTAATGTGTATTCGTATATTTTTTATTTATTTATTTAAAATAAAATATGTATATACAGTCAAATTCTGACAAAATTTTCGAAATATGTACATAATGAATTTATTCATTCAATACAAATGTTTCTTGTTCAAAATTGAGAAAAAAATATTGAAAAGAAAATAACCCAAAAACCTGTAAATTTTTCATATTTTATATTTCATCTGTTTTGTTTTGTTTTTATTTCATCAATAACATTATATATGTAGTATATGTTTTTAAAAATATTTTCTGTTTGTATTTTTATTTTTTTTTCACTCTTTGTCCATATAAATTTTATTCATATATCTTTTCGTTTTCCGTAAAATCTACTATGCACACTATACAATACACTTTATATCTTCTGCGTGTATATTATTTATTACAAGCTATAAGTATATACCTACCTACCTATACATCCTATACATACACATCAACATTATCCATATATCCATATACATATTCATATCATCAATCATTAAGCCTTCTGTAATATCTTTTTTCGGCAGTCATCTTCATTTGATTATTGCACCAATCAAGTCATAAAATTATAAACTCTGTGTCGTATATACTATATATTATATGTATTATAAAAATCGGCAGTATATGCGGTATTAAAAATTACAAAAAAAAAAAAAAGAAGAGAAAAAAAAACGTTTGTCGGAAGTCTTTTATACAAAATTTCATATATTGTATATTTTTATATGCAACGTTCATATGCTCGTAGTATATAGGTATATATGCTATACTTGTACTTTTAAATATCGATATGCATGTATGATTATGGGTGCGTATATAAAGTGTAAAAAAAAAAGATACATTCATATTATGAGCATTCATTTATATTTCCATAAATGTTTTAATTTTTTTCTTTTAGATTTTTGTTGTTGTGAAGAGTGAAAAAAAAATTGTCTTTTTTTTTCTTCTTCAGCTTCTTCAATATGTAATTTTGAAGGAATGCAAACAAAAATTTAAAAATTCTTTTATATGAAAAACAACAAATAATTAAAATAAAAATGAAAATAATAAAAAACAAAACAAAACATACATGCCATTAAATCAAAAAAAAAAAGAAAAATTATTTGAAAAAAAAGAATGAGGAAAGGATTAAAATAATATGTGCGACGCTTGTAATTTTTTTGTTTTTTTTATTATTTTGTCTTTGTTTTGTATATACTTTTATTATGTTACACAACATAAGCGAGTATATATAGGTACCGTATATAAATGTACGTCTATATATTTTTTTTCTATGATATATACTGTATATATCTATCACTAATAAAATGCACTTAAAAATACTTAGTAATTTTTATTTTTTTTTTTCTACACAAAATAAATAAAGATGTAGATAATAACATTATTTGTTGGTATATCTATATCTATCAACATATGTATAGGTATATGCATTCGTGCTTATGTATATGCCTATATCTAAAATGTGTAGTAAATTCATGTATTACACACATTACGTGCAGATAATGTACAGGTACACATCTTGTCTTATTACATATATCAAATATATTTACATTTACATGTATGTATAATTTACAATATATTTGTATGGACGCATATATAGAGACAATATATTACATTTATCGCAATTATAAAATTTTAAAATTAACTTCTGATGATTGTTCCAAAAGATGAAATCTTTAAAAGATTATATTATTTTTATTATGGTATATGTACATTGTGAATAAAGTATACGCAAATGCATCAGTATGTGCATTGTGTATATATATGGATACTAATTTGTACTGTTAAAATTTTGCACAAATCATTCAATTCAAAATTAAAACTATAAAGATAAAAACGACGAAAATCTTATACAAAGTATAAGGTGATGAAAATGTAAGACGGTACCTAACGAAAACTTTTCCATAAACTTGAAAATGCTTGAAATTTGATGGTCCATATTGCTGTTTTGATTCTGAAAAAACATTTTGAATAACAACAACGAAACTCCTTTTTGATGGAAAATTTGGGAAATTTTTTGCTTGGATTTCTTCACAAATATCTTAAATAAATATAAAATAAAATAAAAATTGAACATATTGAAATGGCGTTCTCGAAGTCCAGATCTATCATCCATATAGAAAATGTTTGGATACTTTTCAAAATCTGAAGATCTCTAAAAAGTGTAATGAATCTTTACTAGAATTAAAGTAATATATTTAATATGTAAGATGATAAGATTCATTTTCTTTGCTAAACTAAAAGTTGCTGAAAATATGTCATTTTACCTCTAAAATCGAATTGCAAAGATACTATCTCGAAATAAAATTTGTGCAAGTAAACTTATATTTGAATGCTAATTTTACATATTCAAAAAAAATTTTAATTTATTTCAAATGTCCTTTTCTGTAAATTTACTTTTAAAAGTCATTGTACATACAAATTTTAATTATATTTTTCCTTATTACATTTATTTAATTTAGATAATATGGCAACATCTCATATATTATCAGCAGTTGATCCAGTTGTTATTGGAACAACATCAACAGTATCATTACATAATCATTCAACAAATTCAAATAATCAAAATTCAAATTCAAATTGTAGTAATAATAATAATAATAATAATAATAATAATAATATAACAACAACAACTGCAACAACAAACGGAACAAATAATCGAAGTCCTGATTTAGATCGTAGCCTATATGTAACATTAGACGATCGAGATTTATGGTTACGTTTTCAAAATTTAACAAATGAAATGATTGTTACGAAAAATGGAAGGTAAATTTTACATATTTTATATATATTTTTACGTATATTTTATTGTTTCTTCTAAAAAAAAATCATTCTTATAAGGATCTATCTATCTCGGTGAATATTTTATTCTTTTCAAAATTATTTATGTAAATATAACTTAAATTTAATAAGAAATATAATTAATGTTGTAATTTTTTGTTTTTTTCATTGGAATAATTTATAATAAGAGTTAAGATGAGTGCATACATATGTGTTTGTTTTTTATGAAATCGTTAAAATTTTATTAATGAATCAGGCATTATGAAAAAAAAAAAAATGAAATGCAAATAAAAATTATACAGAAAAATTAAATGAAAATTGAAAAATAGAAATGCAATATGCATACACATTTGTTTTTTATAAGATGATTTATCTATATGCATCAGTATTATGTATTATATATACGCTTTGAAATATTTCTAATGATAATTTTAAATTTATTTGTTACGTACAGTACAGAACATACATAAATGTAAAAATTGTGTGATTTTATATATGATATGATGTACTTATGTATAGATAATAATGATGCATTTACCACAATTTATATTGTATATAGAAATAGAAGTATAGTATATGTGTACATACACTGCGGAGCAACTGATTAGGTACAATGTAGAATTTTCATAAAGCAGGTAAATGCAGGTAGCTGCAAACTGAAACATGTGTTAAATTTTTGATGCATGGGATTTCCAATAATTACGGAAAATTTTTAGAGGTTTTATGAATTCTTATAAAATTGACAGGACTTGTTGTGAAATTTGCGGTATAAAAGCGGAGCAAATGATTAGGTACAATCCAAAAATCATCGAATTAGAAGAATTTTCAAGGGGTTTCAATGTAAATAAAAAAGTTGTTTTAATGTTTTAGATTTTTAAATTTATTTTTTTAATATTATACAAAAAAAAATAATTAATGCGTATGCTTGCCGTTATTACGAACAAGCTCAAATAACCTATTGGGAATAGAATCATATAAACCATGAATAATATTCAGAGGAATTTGATTCCAGGTTTCTACTACAACTCTTTCCAATTCTATAGCGTCTTCGTATTGTTTTCCATTCGAATAAATACGCCTACTTAGCCATCCCCATAAATTTTCAATAATATTCAGGTCCGGTGACAACGATGGCCAGTCCAGTACATTGAGGTTTTCGGCCAAAAACCA
This sequence comes from Villa cingulata, assembly GCA_951394055.1. NCBI lineage: Eukaryota > Metazoa > Arthropoda > Insecta > Diptera > Bombyliidae > Villa > Villa cingulata. The sequence goes on along the minus strand of OX596020.1, from coordinate 3,767,600 downwards.
TTCTCTAACCTCCCGGGCGGTGTGTATGGCAGCATTATCTTGTTGAAAAATCCAATGCGTTCCTCCCAACACTTCGTCAATATCAGCTGCAGCTCTCTGCAATAATTCTATATACTTTCTTGCGTTCTGCGTTCCCCTTAAAATCCTTATTTCTATCTGTCCCTGGTAAGTTATGGCACCCCAGACCATGAGACCACCTTCTCGACTATGACGGCGTGCCAGGTAATGCTGTTCTTTCCTTAAATCGTGGAAATAATAAGAAAAACCATCTGGCCCGTCTAAACAAAATCTTTTCTCGTCCGAGAAAACAACAGACCGCCACTCATCTCCCCACGTAATGTGTTGCCTAGCGAAAAGTAGACGATTTTCTTGATGGCACGCCTTTAGAGCTGGTTTTTTTCTCAATTTCCGCCTTTTTAAAGTGGGACAGGTCTTTAAAATTCTGCGTATGGTCCATACACTAGCTGACGTTCCAACTTGGTTGCCAATTTGACGTGCAGTCAGTGCTGAATTCGAAGCAGTCCTTAGAATTATTCGTCGTTCTCTCTCTGTTGTCGCAGTTTTGACTCCACCTTTGCGGTTTTTCCCATAGTTTTCTGGGTCTCGAAGATAATTATAAATTACATTTTTGCTGCGACCTAATACTTCTGCAATTTTAATTCCATTATAGCCCTGTGCCTTGAGAACTCTGATTTGCGCTATTTCTTCTGAAGATAAATCCTTTTTTCTACCCATCGTCAAATAAATTTGAATAGAAAAACTACTAAATTCTTACAAAATACTTTTTTAAAAAAAATCTTTGCTAAAACTCTAACACACTTCTTAACAGCAATTCAAAAACTGATATTGTACCTAATCAGTTGCTCCGCTTTTATACCGCAAATTTCACAACAAGTCCTGTCAATTTTCTAAGAATTCATAAAACCTCTAAAAATTTTCCATAATTATTGGAAATCCCATGCATCAAAAATTTAACACATGTTTCAGTTTGCAGCTACCTGCATTTACCTGCTTTATGAAAATTCTACATTGTACCTAATCAGTTGCTCCGCAGTGTATGAATGCATAAATATGCATATAACAACTGCTGAAAGTATATATTTGTATATGTTATTTTAATATTTAGTAGTTAATATTGATTTGCTAATTCAACAACAGTACAAGGTGCTAATTGATAAAAAACAGAATATTAGATACAAATCGGTGTGTGTATGTATATACAATCATACATATATGACTTAATACATAAATATACATTATATAGGGGATGTAAATATTTTGCAATGATAATATTGTACATATTATTTTTTTGTTTTTCAATATATTTTTTTAATTTATTTTAAATGTACATTTTGTTTTGACTTTTAAAAAATGCATCACTTTCTTATACTGTAAAGTATATATATATATGTATATGCACATATCGTATACAAGATGTACATACATACATATGCTGATGCTCGTATTATTTATGAAAAATATAATGTCGGATACATGATTCAGAAAATTTTTATAGTGAAAAAAAAAAAACAAAATTATAATTAGCCATTTTCTTAAGATGAAATTTTTACTATGAAAAACATGTATGTATAGTAATGAGTAACATGCGAACAAACACCTACGTGACTTGATTCTTTTTTACATATTTTTCTATTGAAAAAACAATATATGTATATTTATAATGAATATGTATGAAAGTAATATGTAAATATCTATTTTTAGACGAATGTTTCCTGTAGTTAAAGTAACTGCAACTGGTTTAGATCCTTCTGCAATGTATACAGTACTTTTAGAATTTGTTCAAGTCGATAATCATCGATGGAAATATGTGAATGGTGAATGGGTAAGTTAAAATATGTAGTTGTTCATATATAAATATATTATTATACTTTAGTTTATATACTAGACCTACTCTGTCAAATGTACAGGTATGATATTTGTACATAATATATAATATATAGTTTTTTTTTACTCATACACATATTTGTATCCTTTGTCCTTGGTTTTAAATGAACAAAAAAAATGTATTTTATTAATATACCAATAGGTTCCCGGAGGAAAAGCAGAAGTACCACCATCAAATCCGATTTATGTTCATCCAGAATCACCAAATTTTGGTGCACACTGGATGAAAGAACCAATATCGTTTGCAAAAGTTAAGCTAACAAATAAAACAAATGGAAGTGGTCAGGTAAATAATAATATTTTTGTATATGTATGTATTTTTCAATCAGTCCCAGATATATAGAGCATTTATTATAATTGTGAATTTATATAACAAGATTTTTTTTTTTCGGAAAATTTATATTAAATTTTTTTCTATTTGGTATAATATTTATCGATGTGTATATAGATTATGTTAAACTCATTGCATAAATATGAACCGAGAGTACATTTAGTTAGAGTTGGATCTGAACAACGGCATGTCGTCACATATCCATTCCCAGAAACTCAATTTATAGCTGTAACAGCTTATCAAAATGAAGAAGTAACATCGTTGAAAATTAAATATAATCCATTTGCAAAAGCTTTCCTCGATGCTAAGGTATAAAATATATATCTATACAATATACATACATTATATGCATACTCATATTTTAAAGGATTTTCATGAATATATATATTTTTTTTAATTTGAAGGAACGTCCAGATTCTATATATTCTCGAGAAGGTACACATTACGGATGGTATATTCCTCCAACTACATATGCAACGCATTCACAATTGAGTAGTTGTGAAAGATACAGCCGACATTCTTCTCCAAGAAATACCAGACAAACGCCATATGTGAGACCGAGAATAATATCAGGACCAACGAAACCGTCTTTAAGTCCACCTCCATCTCAAAGTAGTTTCTTAGCATTAGAGCCAGAAACGAAATCTTCAATGTTCTCATATTCATCATGTTGGCAAAATGGAAGTTCATATTGGGCATCATCACCGACATCAGGAAGTCCCATAAGTATAAGATTATTTGTATAACAAAATTTTTTTAATGTATGTTCAATGTAGTTAAAACTGATATTATTTTCTGATATCATATTCATTAGCTTCTAAAGTATCACCCAGCTCATCTACTGATTCTCCAAATTATACAACATCATCCGGTTATACAATTCATCATTTAACTCCAACTCCTGCTAGCGAATACAGTTTACCGAACACTCAAAATGAAACATATCAAGGAGCATCATCATCACCTCCACAATTGTATGCCACTCCTTCTCATCAAATTTATCATCCAACTCCTACTTCACCATCGCCACAACTCTGTACAAACTCCGTATTAAATCCACCGACTTTAGGATACATATCTACATGGCCAGGAAGTACAGAATACAATTTATATCAGAATACATATTCAACATACCAACAGCCAGAATATATTCCACTTATAGGTGAATTAGGGTAAGGAAAACTAATATAACATATAATAATAATATATAATATTAACATAATAACATAATATAATATATAAATGTTTGAATTTGTTATTTACTATATATGGTTCTATTTTTTTTTTTTAATATAGAACATATCATTCAATCGATCCAATTGGAACTGATCCAAAGCAACATTTGGAATCTTCATCTCCAGTTTACACACACGAAAATCAACATCCGTCACACCAGCATCATCAACAGACATCAATTTTAACATTGGAATGTCCTCAGAGCTCTCCAAAAACTGATCAACAAAGTTCATCTACAACAGTTAGTAACGATCATCATTGGAATTCATTGGAGAGTTCTCAAACATAAATTGAAAAATTTAAATAATGTATTTTTATGATAAGAAAACTAAATACAGTATGTTTTATTCTGTATTCGTATTTAAATTTTTGATTCTAAAAACATTTTTGTTAGATAATGTAAATTTTAAAAGACATAATAATCGTAGTGTCTCAAATATACAATTTACAAAATAATTTAAATATAGATATGTAGTTTGCGTAGTGTAGTAGAATGTTTTAGGTAAAAATTAGAAGAAATAAAATATGCTTACAATCGAAATAGAAAATAACAATAAAAACTCTTAATTATTTAAAAAAATGTCGAGTAAATTGTTTAATTATTATAATTATTTTGAAAATATAATAAAGATTTTCTGTAGTGTGACTATAAAAGCAGTATTTTTTAATAGCTATGGACTATGGAGTAGTATAATTGAAAAATCCGAGAAATGGGCTGTGAGTGCGTAACGAATTTTTTTTTTACTTGTGTAGATAATAAATATGGCGGAATTATGAAATGATGGAAATTGAATTTTTTCCGCTATTACAACAGAGGCCTCTTTAAGAATTGATAGGCACTATTTTTACAAATTTCGAAAACGAAAATTCGAAAAATCTGAGTTGAATTGAAAATTGCAGCAATTGTCGATTGAATGTCATACGTCAGATCAGCTGCAGAATAAACATAAAATCACTGGTTTTTGGTTTTATTTCAACCAGCTGTGCTGTGCCTGTGTGGCTGTGGAACAGCCTTTTAGAGTGAAAAGAGTAAAAAGAGTGAAGAGTAGTGTCGTAGTGTATATTTTTTTTTGAATTGTAGTTGTAATTTAATCTTATCATCACTGTGTGTATAGTAAAAACAAATAAAATAGATAGAAATTATAATTTGATTTTATTTCTCACATCACATTCACAACAAATCTCAAAATATTTTTTTATTTAACTTATTGAATTTAATTGATAATTATATTTTTGTATTATTTTATTGTAATTTGGTCATGGTGTTGCTCGTGTTGCTGATGATTTCTTAATTGTGTACATTACATAGTCATATAGTAATTCTTTGTTAAAAATTTATTTTCACTTTTTATATTATACACATATTGTTTTTAATTGTTGTGATATTTATTATTAATAAAATAATAATTGAATCAAATTGACATTCCATTTATTGTAGAAATATATATTGATTTCATTTTGATATCCTTTTTATTTAATAAAAAAAGTAAAAAATTTGAGGATAGACATTTTTTTAATTACGTAAAAAATATTTATTGACAAAAAAAGTAGTTTCAATTTCAATTCAGAGATATAGTTTTCCATTTTCTTTGTTGTATCGTGTCCGTGTGATTAATTAATTTTTAAGTAAATAATAATACGATGATGAGTCAGAATCATCATCAGACAAATCAAAATCAAAATGAAGATGATGAGATATCTTGCTGTGAAAGCGATGATGAATATACAAAAACTAAAGATTCAAAAATAAGGAAAAAAGTGAAAGAATCAAATATTCATAATCAAAATCAAAATGAAAGCGGTGGTGATGGTGATGCTGGTAATGAAATGTTGAACAAAAAATATAAAGATAAATCAGTAGCAGCATCAACTAATGGATATCGAAATGATGAATTACCTTCTTCATCATCAGCTGGTGGTGGTGGTGTTGGTGACAATCTGTCTCCAATGTCTCAGTACAATGAAGAAAGAATGAAACGTAAATTGCAATTTTTTTTCATGAATCCAATTGAAAAATGGCAAGCAAGGAAACAATTTCCATATAAATTTGTTATTCAAGTAAGTATATTACCTATGTATATAAATGTACTCGTATCTACATGCATGTTTATTATGTAGTTTTTAATTTTGTTTTGTTTGTCACATGTTTATGTACATAAACATACATATATAACTGATATTACAACTCGCACTATATATATATAATTTACACATGCACACTAATCTATTTATGTTATTAACTTATCAAAGATGCTGTACGCTGTACGTTAATATATCTCATACACTATGTATATTTGTGCTTGCTTAATATATTTATTTATTACAATTTAAATTGCTTTTGTGATAACACTTGAATATGTCATGTAGCTAATCAAATCATATTTTATAAAGTTTCTTGTTTGTGTTTTGGTTTCAATTTGCTCGATTATTATGAACGCTTAAACTGGGGTTTTTTTTTGTTGGTGGTTTTTATTTCAATTTTATTATTATTCTAATGATCTCTTGTTTATCTCTGTATTTCTTGAAACACATAAAAATCAAAAAAAAGGTCGTCAAAATTGTCCTGGTCACAATGCAACTATGTCTGTTCGCTCATTCACGTTACAATCACATCAATTATACATGGGATAATAGAATTGCATTTTCGCATTTATTCTTGAGAGGTTGGGATCGAAGTATGGAAATAGAATCGTATCCACCATCAAGTGGACCTCTGGCAATATATGAAAAAAGTGAATTTTTTAATACGATTGATTACGCTGTAATTGGTTATTCGAATTTAACTAGAGCAATTGGTTCCTATAGCTACCCGACAGAAGATAATAATATGGCACCAATGAAATTATGTCTTTATGTATATAGAGAAGGTACAATATTTGGATTTAACGAAAGTTACATATTTAATCCAGAAATTGATCGAACATGTGTAAGTCTAACACAGAATATGACGGAAATTGGAACTAGAAAATATTTGGAATCACAAGGTTTTGATTTTAAATTTTCTGCATTAGTGAAGGCGACATTGAAATTCGTCATTAAAACAGTAAATTTCAAACCATATGGTCTCTTAACAACGCCAGATTGCTACAAATTTGATATAACAATATTATTCGATAATCGAGATCATGACGGGCAAATGCTGATTGCATTGGAGGCGGATGCATCTCGATTGCATTGTAAGGGAGACATTCAGTATTTGACTGATACAAAATATGATGCTATACTGAGAAGTATTTTAAATATTTTCGTCATAATAATTTGCCTTTTGTCGTTAAGTTTATGTGCAAGAGCAATTTATAGAGCACAATTACTTAGAAAGCAAACAACGAATTTCTTTCGTGTTGTATATAAAAGAGAATTAATTTGCCAAGAAAAAATGGAATTTGTTAATTTTTGGTAAATCCGAATATAGTATCATAATATTGCATTTTTTTGTATTTATATTAAATTTTCTTATTTTATTTTTAGGTACATAATGATTATATGCAATGATGTGCTTTTAATAATTGGATCAGCTTTAAAAGAACAAATCGAAAGAAAATTTCTAGTCATGGATGGTTGGGATGTATGCTCTGTTTTCCTTGGAATTGGAAATTTACTTGTATGGTTTGGTGTACTACGTTATTTGGGATTTTTTAAAACATATAATGTTGTGATATTAACACTTAAGAAGGCAGCACCAAAAATAATGCGTTTCCTATTATGTGCACTATTAATTTATGGTGGTTTCACATTTTGTGGATGGCTTATATTAGGACCGTATCATGTTAAATTTCGATCACTTTCAATGACATCTGAATGTCTGTTCTCATTGATAAATGGTGATGATATGTTTGCAACATTTACAACATTATCAACAAAATCAAATTTATTATGGTGGTTCTGTCGTATATATTTGTATACGTTCATATCATTGTATATATACGTTGTACTATCATTATTCATATCGGTTATAATGGATTCATATGATACCATAAAACGATACTATAGAGAAGGTTTTCCACAATCTGGTTTACGGCAATTTGTTGGATCTAGTAGTCCAGAAGATTTTAGTTCTGGTGTATTTCAAACAAATTTCGAAGGTTTCGATATTGAATCATCACAATCATTCAAAGATTACATGAAAGATACGTTCTGTTGTTGTCGAAAACAAAATGAAGTTCCTGGTCCAACGGGATATATATCATTAAATCAAAATAAATGAAATCAATGTTCAAATTATTATAAAAAAAAAAAATACATTTATATTTGTTTATTTTTCTGTAGTTGTATTAATGTTATTTTATTTAGATGTAACAATTAAATTTACAAATGATATAATGCAAATGATTTGGGCACAAGAAGTGTATAGTGTATGAAATGAACAAAAAAAAAAGAATATGGTTGTCTTGTAAATTGATGATAGCCTAAAAGTATTATTGATCTGCTTTTAATTATTAAAAAATAAAAATCATTTATAAATTAATTTAGGAATACATTTAGTTTTTTAATTTTCTCAACTTTCAAATTAATTTTTATAGTAATTGATAAATAATTATTGTTTAAGGATAAAATATGAGGCGTTATCATGGAAAACGTTAGACGATTAAAATCGAAACAATTTTAAACTCCTAATGTAAATCTTCATCGTTTTAAACTTTCAGTAGTACCATATGAATTCCTAACGTAAATGAAATGGTTCGTTATCGTTTTCTACAATAAGGCCCATGGCTTAATGGATGGAAAATAAATTTTTGTAATTTATAAATTTGAATACTTTTAAAATTTTATATTAGTTAGATAAATGAAAACGTAATCGTACATATAGCGATATATAATGTGCGTACACGAATATAATTGATAATAATTTTAAAATATAAAATGCGTATTATGTTTATGCATTTTGTTTTATTTTGAAAAATAAAGAAAATAAAAATACATACTAATAATTATATAATATAGCCAAAGAAATAACTGTAAAATTACTTGTTTATTTATTTATCTTCGTATTTCCTCTAAATCACATCCTTTTTCATACGTTAAAATTATTGCAAATTAATGAAAAATAACAAAAATGTTTCATATGTAATATATTTCTGTAATTAGTAAATTTTATTTTTTTTAATAAAAAAATTTATTTTTTTAAATTTTGATTATTTTTATTTTCTTAAAGTTTTATTTTTGCATTTATTTTTCTAATTATATATATTTTTTTTACAATTTTTCATTTATTTTATTTTTAATAGTAGTCATCATCATCATTATTTTTTCGTTTTTCCATTCCTTCCCCATCATCATCATCTTCGTCATCAAATTCAAGTGCGCTGTGCGATGATTTTTTGGCTACTTCACTTCCTTCTTCGCTATCTTCTTCTTCATCATCATATTCAGCATTTTGAGTTTCACCACCGCCACCAGAATCACCATCATTATCACTGTCACTATCACTACTGCTACTACTGCTGCTGCTACTACTACTGCTGGTTCTACTACTGCTACTGGTGCTACTGTTACCATCACCTTCACCACCGTCATCATCATAACCATAATCATCTGCAAACGTTTGAATTTTTTTCTTTTGCTTTCCTTTTTTATTAACGATTCCATCATCGTCACCAACATCAACAGCATCATCTTCATAACTATACGTCATCGATTTATATTGTCTGCGAGCATCCTTTTCACCATAATCAATATCATCGTATTTATCATTGAAATTTGTTGGTGAATGAATCTTATCATTTCCATAATCAACTTTTATTCGATCTCTTAAAGCAGCTATCGGAGGTTTTTCTTGTTTTATTGTTTTCATATTCCTATTATCGTCTGGACGTACATTTAATAAAGGATAATCATAATTTAAAAATTGTGGTGGCGGTACAGGAGCTTGTAATGGAGGTCTTGGTGGTGGTTGTGAATGTAATAATGGAACATGTTGCTTACTCATATATTTTCTAGTATCTGATCTTTCGGCATCTTCATAAGATGGAGGCGAAAATCTTAACGGGCCGGCATCATTTACATCGTGTACAACGAACGCTTGATAACCGTTATTAAGTGCATGTATAGGATTTCTGCTATAACCAATATCATGATTCATTCGAGTCTTAACATGTGATTTCATTTTATTTTTATTATTATTAGACATTTCATTTTGGCTCTCATGAACCTTGTATGGTTTTTGTTGTGTCTTCTTTTGTGGCTGATGATAAATTCTTTCTGGATAATTTTGTCGTTTTATTTTTAATTTTGCTTTTTCGTTATCGTTTTTATTTTTTTCATTAATTTTCCGTTGAAATTTACTATGATTATTGTTTTGTACTGGTGCAAAATTTCGTCTTGCAAAATTTGCTGGTACTTTTTTATCATTATCATTGTCATTATCATCATCATCATCATCATTTCTAAAGTTTTATGAATTGAAAAAAATGAAAATTAATCAAAAATGTTAAATTTAAGAGTGTTCATTTTAATTAGAATTTTCTTTTTTTCATTTTTAAAAATTTTAATTTTACATACTCAGTATTTTGTTCATGTTTTTTATTCTTTTCCTCCTCTTCTGAATATTTACTTTCTTCATATTCTAAAATATACAAAAAATTTAAATAAAACAAAATATGTAGTCGCAAATATAATCGAAATTAGACTAGAGTGAAATGAGGTGTTTGTGTGAGTAACATAAGTAATGTAAATAAATACACCTACCTGTTGATTTTAATGTTTTCTGATTATTTGGATATTTCATAATTCTTTTTTTTGCTACACCATATTCTGAATTTTGTTTATTATGAAAATCCTCATGATTATCATATCCTCCACTTCCTTCATTCTCAGAATTTTTTTCGTAATTAATTTCTTTTGTACGACCATCATTTTCAATATGAGTATTTTTATTATTATTTTTTGGCATCGATTTATGGTAATATTGTTTCTAAAAAAATTTCGAAAAAATCATATGAAAGAATACAATTCATTAATTAAAATATATAAATTCATTTTTATAAATAACAAAATTATTGCAATTTAAAATTATCCTTCTTTTCTTCCTTTCAATTATGTGCATATTTGTAATTTATTTAATTTTTTTTTATATTTTTTTTACAAAATGTATTTCTTGTTTTTTTTTTTTTTTTGTAATGAATTCATAATTAAAAATGATTTTCGTTACGATTTAACTAGTATGAAAAAAACTGATTTATTAAAAAAAAAGTTAAAAAAAAATTTAAATCAAAGATAATATACTATGTGTATAATAATTGATTTTATTATGTATAATAACATCTTGCATATATAACATAAAGCTTTATAGTTTTATTTGTTTTTTTTTTTTTTTCTTATTTGCTTATATTTCCATGAAATTATTAAATCAACCGTGCGATTAATTTGATTTGATCGTCTCATCTATTTCATATTGTTTTTATTGTTTTGTAATAATAATTTTTGTATTTTATTTATTGAAAAACAAAAAAAAAAAAACAATTTCGATTACATAAATATAATAATAATAAATAAAAAAAAAACGAATGAAATGAAATGAAAAAAAAGCCAATAATGTGTGTATAATTTTATAAATTGATGAAGTAATAAAAATGAAATGAGAAATACATACCATAATAGAGAAAATTAAAGAAAAAAAAAAAAACTATACAACCAGAAAATAATTACTGAAACGTTTAATAAAAAAAAAAAAAATTTCATAAATTTTACATAAATTAATTTAATGAAAATATTGTGAGTATAATTTCCAATTTATGTATATGTATATGCAAGTACATAAATGTGTAATCCAATAATATGAAATTTTCATAATTTATTTAAATGTTTATCATCTTTTCAGTTTATACAATTAAAATTTATATTTCAACATCATTTTTATAAAATTAAAATTCAGATACGCATGGAAGTCTTATAGATGGATGTATGGACGTACTTATGTAATGTATATATAAGGTGAAAGGATATATCACATAAAAAGCGCATACACAATATTTAAATTTTTTTTTTAAATATCTAAATTGGTCCTAAATATTTTTCAAAATAATTATTCTTTTGATTTTTATGATCACTATTTTTAAAACATTAAAATAAAATTATACTTTAATTTTTACTTTTAATTTTAGATTAACCTTGAATTTTTATCATTTTATAAATTTCTGTAAATTCTTATAAATTGCGAGATCGGAAAATATTTTGACGTTTTTAAAAAATCTGTCAGAATTGAATTCTATATCAATCTAAAAATAATTATCCACGGATTTCTATCAATTCTATTAATTCCCATAAGAGTACCTATATTATTTGACAGTCAGAATAATAAAACATAAAAATCAATTTTAATTTGAATTTATGATTTCTAATTTTTGGAATTGATTATTATTTTCAGACAGCTAATATGTATCAACAGTTTTAATTTCTTGAAAAATGATATTTTTATTTCTGTCTATTATTTTACATGAGCCCGACTTCATATAATGAAATTCTAAAATCAAAACATTTCTTACCTTCTTTGTGTACGCTGACTTTATAGGATCACTACGTAAAGCTTCTGCAATCGGTACTAATTCATGTTTTACTGTACTGTTTATAATTTTCGATGTACTATTTTCTGGTGATGTTACAGCGGTTTTTGTTGTTGTTGTTGTTAATTTTGAAATAAATGTTGCTGATGTTTTTTTAATATTATTTTTATTAAGATTATTTGTTATATTTTTCATACCATTAACATTATTACTATTATTAAAATTCACATTTTTATTGTTCGATAATGATGATGATGATGGGGGTAGACTATAAATTGAATTAATGTTACAAATTAACACACCAAAAAATGCTACCAATGTTATCGAACACTTTAACAACGAATTGTACATAATTTATGAAAAAAAATTTTTTTGTACTACACTTGAAACGAAAAAAATAAATCGTCGGATGTTTTTTATTTTTTTAAATTGAATTTTTGATTTTTATATTTACTCATATGTCCATTTATATATACGTATATGTACAAGATGTGTTGTGGAAACAATTTTTAAAAATTATTTTTAAATAAATTTCAACAGAAAAATTATTTAGTTTTTCTTTTTTTAAACAAAGTAGGTACTGTATATACGTGGTTGTATTTTGAATACTATTAAAAATTATTTCAAATAGCTTTTGGACTATATTTTTTTAAGTCCTCCCAAAAAGTTGTTGTTTCGTGTTATAATTTTCTTTGAAATAATATTTCTTTAAATTTTCTAATCAAATTTCTGAAGAATACTGATCAATAACAGATCAATACAGTTTAATTTATAAAAAAATTTTTTTTTTAAAAAAATTTTCAACTTTTTCAAATCCTCCAAAATATTCGTATGTACATACATTCATACATACAGAGTGCATAATACAGTACCATAGTACATATAGCTCATTCAAAGTGGAAAAATTTATTTGTTGAAACGGTGGTAAAATAAAACAAAAATCTTCATAATAATTATGTTTGTTTGTATTCTATTTAGAAGAAAGAAAGAGGGAAAATATATTACAAGACAAGTAGGTATGTATGTATGTTGGTAATAAATTATTTTGTTTTTTGATTTAGATTTTTTTGGCTTCAATAACGCAAACTATTCAAAGTATGTATGTATAGTGTAGTATATAATCGCAGTAGTATTAGTTTGAATATTAGATATAGACTTAAAATGTATAAATATACATGATTTACTTTTTTGTGTCAAAATATAAAAACACAAATACAAATATGTATGGATAAATCCGCAGATGAATGCAAAAATTTAAATAACGTCACGTCTTCTTAAAATTTTTTATTATATGTAGGTATTTACTAAACTATTGTATATACCTTTATGTATACATAAATATTTATTAGTTATCTATACTAGATAATATATGTATGTTTAAAAATAAAATCAAGAATACTCATGCACAGCAAAAAATTCGATCATGCGTTACATTTAAAAAAGAAATGAAAAAACAATTTAGAAAAAAATAAAATAAAAATAAATAAACCAAAAAAATAATATATAAATAATTTTTATATTAAACGAAAAAATTTGTAATATAAAAATTAATATTCGTATATAATTTACCTTACACATAAACAGTCTACGTTCAATAAAAAACGACTGTATAAGATATTTATTTTAATTTTTAATTATCCGCGCATTTATAATGATATTGTGTGAAAAGATGCGTATTCTGCTTTATTTTATATGTACTATATGTACATATATAAATTGATTTTATATTTATTTTACTTTATAAATAAAAATGGACCATCAAACACCAACATCCTAGTTTTCAGGATTTTTCCTTGATAAAAAATCAAATGTTTCAATTTGAAAAAAAAAAAAAACAAAAAAGCAAAGCTCCAACTTACATATTTTAATATGATTAGGAAACGTTTGTTGTTGTTGTTTGTTAGGGGGGAGGTATGAAACCAGAGCACTCAGACATAACGCTGTCCATTGTACTCGAAGCCCCCGTCTAGTCAAACTTTTTCGTTGCTCTCAGATAACGAAGGAGTTCCACTCGACTTTCAGGCCTAATTTGTTCGGGTCTAATGACATCAGTGCCGAAAATGCGCATTCTAATAGAGGAGGCCAAGCACTCACACAAGAAGTGTTCCGTGGTTTCCTCCTCCTCTCCGCAAGAAGCACACAGTGCATCACTGATGACTAGGAAACGTTTAGTTAGCATAAATTAACTCTGCCTCCCATTTAAAAATTTATTTGAAAAATTTCATTATGATTTTACATTTTACTTAATTATATAAATTAGTTTGTTCAATAAGTTTTGTCGTTCGATAACACTAAGCACTTTAAGGTTCATCGTTTTATTTTATTTAATTTAATTTAATTTTTTTGTTTAATTTCATGTAGATCTGTCAACTCATTCGTATATTTACAGCTATTAAAAGATGACGAGTCAAAATATTTTTTTACAATGGAACAAAATTGAATATCTTTCAATTATAAAATTCTTATTTTTGAAAGATGTAGGACCAAAAGAAATTCATGAACGATTGTTGAATGTGTATGACGAATATTCATCTTCAAATTAGAACAGCAGAAAGATGGATTGCTTAATTTAAACGTGAACGTAGAAGCCTTGAAGATGAGCCACGTGAAGGACGCCCAAAAAGTGCATTAACACCAAAAACCGTACTACAAATATACAGGATTTGATTTTCGAAAATCGTATATTAAATTTGGTAGAAACTCTAGGAATCTCATTAGGCAATCTCACAATTCATATGTGGGAAACGGTTTTTTATCGAACAAAAACGTAATATAGTATAGCAATGACAATGACGTATTTCGACAATCTTCCTGATTTTCACTTCAGGGATAAAATCCTTAAATTAAAAGATCGCTGAAACAGATATATTGAAGTTCAGGGAGGTTATATTAAATATTAAAATGTATTTCAAACCATAAAATCGTGTTTTACTTGCCGAACAGCAAAACATTTTTAAACAGCCTAATATATTAACTTTAACTGCAGCTTGATTTTTTGGTCATGGACTGTAAATATACATTTATAGAAGGAGGTGAAAAAAAATTTACATAAATGAAAAAATTCATTAGCTATATGAAAGTGGGCTGAAAATTGAGTATAATTTACACAAAAAATAAAAAATAATTTACCTAAATAAAAATTATACATATATAGATACATACATACATATATGTACTATTCATACTTATACATGCCATGTATACATACATTAATAAAAAAAAAATGAACAAAAAAAATTATTAATTTTATTTTCCTCCTAAGGATGAATACCCATACAATTTTATTGTGGTATTACATTTTGTATACGTGTACGAGTATGAGTAAGTATATTCGAAAACATATTTAATTTTACTATATAGAGTAAAAAATTAGCTAATCAATTTAAAATATAAAATTGCATAATGTTAAGGTTATTATGGTGTGCGAATTTTATTTTCAGACACATGTATAAGTATACTATACACTTTTTATACAGATTATCTATATGCATATACTAATATATATACATACACACAGTTTCTAATTTTCTAACTAAATTGGGTTGCATAATTTTCAAATAATAATTATTATTATTATTAAATTTTCATTGCGGTACAGCTAGATGAATTTTTACAAAATTACTAACACACTATTTA
Organism: Villa cingulata; assembly: GCA_951394055.1. Lineage (NCBI taxonomy): Eukaryota > Metazoa > Arthropoda > Insecta > Diptera > Bombyliidae > Villa > Villa cingulata. The sequence goes on along the minus strand of OX596020.1, from coordinate 3,751,994 downwards.
TACATTTATGTGCATATATAACGATATTATAATGAATAATATTGTATATGGTTTTTATTGAATTAAAGTAGAAAATCAATAAAATTAAATTTCAATCAGGATATTGTATGCGAACTAAAATTGTATAGGTGGTATACACGCATCGCGATCGCATGATTATATCTATACGTACATATATACCTTTGTATGTAGATATAGGAATAATGAAATTTCATAAAAAACAAATCAAGAATTTCATTCATTTTATAAATTAAAAACACATATTATTTTGAAATATATTTTTGTTATTATATGATTAAATTAATTTATGTAATTTGAAAATGTAAATATGTAGGTACATGAATTGTTGAATTGAATCAATAATAATATTTCCATTGATTTTAATTTTATTGATGTTGTCAATTTTTTTTTTTTTTTTTGATTTTGTAAAAATCTGAAATGGAACCGCATTTCATCAGAACACCCATAAACTTCTTGTAAAAGGTAACAAGGTGAATAAAATTGAAATGAAAAACCTTCCATTCATGTAAGTATTAATTTCATTACTATGAAATTTTTAATTATTTGGTTTTGCAAAATGTTCAGCTATATATACAGACATTTGTGTATTATATTCACGTATATAGTGTATGTAATGAGTATGAATGAAGGATAAGATTTATTGATTTTATTATTATTATTTTTTTGTTTTTTAATTAAATATTTAGGTCTTGGTCATTTAATCGCAATGTCAGGAATTGGTAATTTAAAATCGAAAAAAAAAGAAAAATCATTTTCTATTTTCAAATAGCACAGCTGGTAGAAAAAATACGAGTATACAATCGCAAGCTTGCATTACGAGATATAAAATTTTTTTTTTTAAATTGACTACATTTACATGTAATATGCATAATCTATATATGTATATAGCATTTATTATTTATTTTAATTTTTAAATTCCATTTAAAGTTTTTAAATTTCATAAAAATTCAACCAATATCCGTATATTACGTATACGAGTAACATATAATATAGTAGTGTAAGTACTGTTTTATTTAAGCACTCACATTCGTATATATGCAAATTTTTTTTTCGCTTTTTATATTAAAAAGAAAATATAAAAAAATTGCATTAAATTGCATTTTTCATTTAACACATTACACATTACTTGTGCTTATATACAGAAAATTACACATACAAATACCGAGATACATATAAATGTACATATACTTGCTTGCATAAATGTTCAATAACCTGTTGGTATTATTTATGAAATTTATCAAAAAGGAATGCTCACCTACTTAGTACCTATATACATATACTCATATATTTTCTTTTTTCATCACATATACACATAAATTATTTTTTTTTATAAAGTTTTTCTGTATATTACACGAACGAGATATGTATTTCTACTAAATAGTATATGTATTATATTGGTACATGTAATTTTTATTTCATTTTAAAAGCAATATAAAGTATACCTACGTCTACGTACATTTATAATTTTCGAAATTTTAAATTATGAATGACTAACATAAAAAATGTTTCAAAATATCATATCATCATCCATTTATATGATAATGATAATGACGATATAACTTGAAAATATAAAAATTATAAAGCGAAAATATCATTGTATCTATCGTTTTTAAATTATATACGTATATGTATATACAACAAGTACATAAGTGTAAATGAAAATATGTACATACATATTTATATAATGTATTTATGTTCTTGGGTTTTATGCAAATTACTATATATATCTATACATACATATACATATACATATTCTTTTTACCACAAAAATATCCTTTTTTTATCAAATTTTACATCCATATAAAAGGTATAAATTGTATTTCTCATGTATCAGGTGTATACATTTATACTTATAAGTATTTTATATGTTATGTTATGCCTTGGTTATGCCAATGTACAACATAAATAAGGATATGTATTGGTATTATGTATATATGTATGTTTATATACGCCCGTATATACATTAGTGTATGCATATACATTATATTTTACATAAAATTACATTAAATAACAAGAAAAAAAAAGGATGAGAAAAAAAACAGTATTTTTAATATGTTGTTTCCTCTAGATAAGTGCTTAACAGACTTATAAAATATACACGTACATACACTTATCTACGTAAGAACATATGCACGAGTATGTACGGGTATATGTAATACACACATTATACCTTTTTTTTGCATGTATTATTTCCTCGTGTATATGTGTTTTATGTTTTATAATCGACAACATGTTATTTGTATAGATAGAATATTTTAAATTGTTATGAATAAATTAAGATTTTTAGGAAAGAGATAGATAGAGAGAGAGAGAGAGAGAGAGAGGATAAAAAAAATATAAGGAAGAAAATGATAAGTATTTAGGAAGAAGAAATAAATGATGCAATATATGATATACTATACCATACCAATACCTATTACATTTACGATAATGTATGAATATCAATATGTAGTATGAATTCATGTAGATATAAAGTGAAAATTATTTAGGTATGCACTTAAAATATGAGGAAATTAGTTTGAAAGTATAAAAGAAGAAAAATAAAAAAAAAAAAAAATTATAACATTCTTTTTGCAATTTTGTTAACCAATATGATGGTGTTATATGATGTGTATATGGCGGAAATATTATATGGATATGCATGTAGCAGTAACTGGGAATAGGTGGTACATCATACATCAGATTCAGATATTGTGTGTAGAAATAAGATAACAATTTAGATTTGTTTTTTTTTTTAAACAAAATAATATTCACATACACATATGTACGAGTATATATGTATGTAGATAGATATACATAATATTCTGGAAAGTAACATAAAAAATTTGTAATCAGATAAGTAATGGATTATTATGAAATTTGTATCCTGTATCTTTCGGTTTTATTATACATTTATAAAAAAATTTGTAATTTTATTACATATTTAAAATTTATATAAGAATATTTAGCAATTTAGATGAATTTTATAATGCAAAGGTATTACTGGTATTACAACAAACAAATTCACTTATCAGCAGCTTTTGCTTAAAAAAAATGTAGATTATAAAAGCTGGGTGTATTGACTTCATAAGTACCGACTGGAAAAAATCTTCATGCACCGAGACTTAATAAATTCAAACATGCGAAGAAAGTAGGCGTATATTGTGCATGTATCTTTAACAATAGGCAAACAAATGTGCACTAATAAAATCATTCGATTATTCCATAGTCTACTTACCGAATCCGTCATAGATTATATATTATATGTATTGGTGTAACTCAAGTTACTCATATTTGGTCACTCTACTAAGTCGATTTAAGCACAATCATATAATTGAGTTTGCATCTTCTTACCAACAGCTCTGTGGTCAGTTTTTCTCAATCTGCATTATAAAATAGACTCGAAAGCATAGAAATCATAGAAAATAACAAAGACCAAGTAGAAAATAGAAATCATTTTAGTGCATAGATCAAAATTTCAAACATGGCTGGTAAAGAAGAAAAATTATGAAGAAAGACATAATATGTTATTCACGTTGGTGATATGAAAAGTTTAAAAACGGGTAAATACGAACATTTGAAATTTGTTGATTAAAATACAAAAAAAAAACTTAAACATTTATTTAATTTTATTTTCTTTTAATTATTTTTTTTTTCTCTTTATTAATTTCTTTTAAATTTATTTTTTCTTTGTCTCTATACAAATTTTATTTCTTGTTTTTTTAACTCAATTTTATAATTTTTATAGTTTTTAGTTTATTTTTTTTTTTTAGTTCAGTTTTTTCTTTAACATTTTTATTCTTGTTTTGTTTTTTTATTTTTTGTCTTCATCTTCCAAAATTTTCAATTCACATTTTTCATTTTTGTTATTTGATGATAATTTTTTGTTTTTAGTATTTTTAGTAGAAAAATTTTATAAAGAGAGAAACTTGAAAATGTTTATTATTTACTTTTTTTTTTTAATTATTATTATTTTTTTTTTTCTCTACAACGATATGTGTTTTTGTTTTTTCATTTGTTTTATTTTTGTGTTTTGTTATTATTGTTTTTCATTTTTTAGTTTTTTTTTTTAAATTTATTTTTTTATAAATTTTTATTAATTACAATACATACAATGAAACATATTTTCACTCAAAATTTGAATATAATTTTTTTTTGTAAAGGTGTTTTGTTTTTTAAAATTATATATTGTTTTGTTTTTTTAATGTGTGAACATTTTCTTTTTTTTTAGACATTTTATTTTATTTTTATTATTATGTATTTTTAAATTTAAATTTTTTATTAATAAAAAAAAGTAGATTAGAAAAATAGATTTGATTTGTTTTGTATTTTTTTTTTCAACTTTTTTAATTATATTTATATTAAATTCAATTATTTTATTTTATTTTTCTATTAAATTTTAAACATTTTTATGTTTCTCTCCATTTACAATTTTTTTTAAATGCTTTTCATTATTATTTACTATTTATTTTTAGTTGTTTTATTTTTGTGTCCTGTTGTAAATTTGTTACCCTAATAATAATAATAAATGAAGAAAACTTATCTTAAATATTGAATGAATGAACTAATCTAAAAAAAAAATAATAAACAAGAGAAAAATGAGAAAGAAAACAAGAAATTAAAACCTTAATAAAAGTATATGTATATAATATATGTATGTATATAATATAATGTAAATATAAATATAAATATAATCTATGTATACATAATGTATATTTTATGCATGTAAATATAATTTAGGAAATTACATTATTTTTTATTGTGTATATATTAAAAAGCATAAAATCTAAATGCATTTTAATATTCAAAATAAAAAACTTAAAAATATTATGATAAAATAAAAAATAAGGCGATGTTTTATGTTTATTTATTTGTTTTTTTTGTTAAATTATTAACTTTTCTCTTTCGTTTGAAAGAAAAAAGAAAGAAACTATGATAAAAATAAATTAAATTTTAGTTTAAAATGTAATTATGTAATATTCAGACTAAATTTATTTGCATTTTAAAATGTTTTTTTTTTTTTATTAAATATTTTGTGTTTTGTTCGTAAGTGTTTTTTTTTTCTTTTTTTTTTGATTTGATTTCTTTTTATTTTGATACTCTACATTTTTTTTTTTGATACGTAAATGATGTACGACGAGTATGTACAAGTATGTAGGATGTTTTTGGGTATCTAATGCTTCAAATTTAAACACTTTTTGTATTTGATCAATTTCATATATAGAAACGTACATTAAAAAATCAATTTATCATTTTGTATTTTAGATTCTGAAAATGAAACGTATAGCAAAATAAATATAAAAAAAAAAAATATATCACTTTGAATAGGAATTATTTACATTAAAAATGGATTAAAATTCAAATTCAAGCGATGTACAAAAGTACAAGTATGTACATCAATGTTGGTAAATTGTACATATTATTATATATATATACATTTATCTAAAATTTTAGACCTTAAACATAAATAAATAAAATCTTGAATTAAAACCGGTCCAATAAAATTCAAATTTTATGCATACAAATATTTAATTTACGTAAAACAATAATAAAAAAAAATATTTAATGAAAAATGTTGTATTTAAATATATTTTCAATTTTAATTTTTACTTTTTAAATTTCATTTTATTATCAATTTTTTTTTTTTTAAATAATTTATAAATTTTATTATTTTTCTTGTAATTTGTTTTGTTTTTACGCTCACTGTTTTCTATCTCAGCAATATAATTTATTTATACAATATATATGAATACGAAAATAAAATAAAATAAAACTCTGACTAACTTTATTAGATAATATAAATACATACATAATTAAAAAAAAAAAAAAGAACAAAATTGTAAATATAAATTTTTTATTTTTATTTTGAATTATTATTATTATTTTTTGTTTGTTTTGTTTGTTTTTTTGTTTGTTTTTTTTTTAAATGCATTATTCTTTAAATCGTTTTCTTTTTTAATATTTCGATCGTTTTATTTTTAAAACTTAAATTAAATAATAATAATTATAAAATTCATAATATAATAATTTATAGTAGTGTTTTATATAAAAAATTACAAAAATTTCATTTTTTTAACGATTTACTTTTTGTTTTCTTTTTTTTTATTTTGTTTTTTTTTTTTTTAAACATAATTTGATCGACAGTTAAATTCTTTAAATAATAAGTTTCGTTTTTTTTTATTTTTTTTTTTTTGATTTTTAATTTTTTATTTTATTTTAAAAATTCAATACTCTTTTTGTGTAATAATAGTACGTAAAATACAAGATATCATACTGTTTTTGTCAAACATCTGTTTGATGAACACTATTTGTCATTGTATTGCCCTTATTATATCTAGTATTATTATTATTATTATTGTTATTATTTGAATTATTACCACTATTGATCGTAGTCATCATCATAATTCTTTTATTTTTTATGGTTGATGGTGGTGGTGGTGGTCCGCCACTGGCTGCTGTTGTAGCTGTAATCATATCTTCGAATTCAGAATCTTCAATTTCACATAGTTGCGTTGATAAATCACTTACAGATTCACTGTTTCTTGAATGACGATAATTTCCTAGTAGTGAACTATTTTCGGCACCTTCAAAAATTTACAAATAAAAATTTAATTAAAAAATGAAAGTAAATTAAATTAAAAAAACAATCTTTACGTAAACACGTATATAAAAATATAAATAAGTACTGTATGTATATATTTTGAAAAGAGCATATTTTTTATTTTATCTTACCTTCACCATTTAATAAAATTCCTCGCCGATTTCGTCGTTTCGGAAAGCCATATGCTTGTATATCATCATCATCATCATCATCGTCATCATCATCTGAATCAGGGTTATCTTCTGATTCAACATTTAAACTATTTAATACTTTATTGCCACCGATACCAGTCAATGGAGTACCTTCTCCATCAGTTTCACTTTGTATATTATAATGTGGAAGATAACTATTCGGATGACGTAAGTAACTATCGGCTATAAAAATATTATTACAAAGAACAAAAAAAAAACAGAGGTTAAAACTTAGTATTTAAAAAAATTTAATATTTTACAATTACAAAAAGAAAACAAAATGTACGCTTATCTTATAAATGAAAATCTTTAAAAATATTTAATTAAAAAAAAAAATTAATAAGTTAATTAATTAAAACTAATTACATATTATTATGAAATGTGTAAAAAACTTACATTTCTTATTTACTACTAAAGGCACTGTTCGTTCGTTAAAATGAATTAAATTTAAATGAGTTAGTATGCAATGTTTTATTAATTGAATTTTTTATTTGAAAATTGATTATGGTTTTTATTTTACCTGTACTAAATCTATAATCTTCACTGCCACTATCCAGTGGATTAAGAGTTGGTGTGGAAGAATGTGGATCAAATCTTATTGAAAGAGGTTTATTGCTTTCTTCAAAATCTGAATGATCATTCATTTCAGATTCCATTTCTTCATGAGTTCTTTTTGTATCTCTAATTTGGTCCTCTGTAATAAATTAAATATTTTCAAAATATATGTAGATATTTATAGTTTTCCCTTTTTGTCTTTTTAAAGATTTTATTGTTTATTTAATTTTTTTTTTTTTTTTTTGTGTATACCTTGCTGAATATTAGCAATTTTCGGATGTGATTCATTGCTCTCATTACTATGAAAGCTTGATGAATCTGGAACTTCACTGCCAGGTACTTCAGTAATATCTGGAAGAGGATTATGGCTTCGTCGAACCCAATCAGAACAATCCCAATGATATTGTCCATGTATACTAGGTGAATCATCAAATCCAGATGATGACATGCTTGGATTTGGTAAAGGTACATTTAACAGTCTTCCCTGTATTATTCCTGAAGTTTTAAGAGTAGCTAATCTACCACTTTGATGATCAGATTTCTTACGTTCTATAAAATGTTGAGAAAAACAATAATTTTTATAAATATTTACAAATTACAGAATAAAAATATAAATTACCGTTATTTAACTTGTTGTCTGTAAAGGTTTTTAAATGCATCTGATCTGACCATGTCTGCTTATGAACTAATTCATTCTCGATCGGATTGTTGCCGTTGATGTTTATTTGCTGATTATTGCAATTTAATTTTTGATATTCTGGAGGCACATTTTCGAGATCATCTCCAGCAGATCCGTAACTACGAAGCGTATCAAGATTGTTCACAAAAACTGTATTACAGGAGTACTGAGCCTCATTACTTGAACTCGGTGTATAACTTAGAGGACGTTGTATAATTTCTAAATTACTGATTTTCGAACCACGTTTATATTCTTCTCTCGGAGATACAGAATTAAGAGTTATTTCTTTTCGTGGATCATTATTGATGTTATTTGCGTGATGTCTTGACGATCTTTTACTGCATACAATACAACAAAGAGTGGTAAAAATAACAATAATAACAGCTACAGCTCCACTAACAATACCAATCATATGTTCTAAAGAAAGATTTCTCAGTTTTGTTGTGATTGAATTCGAATAAAGTGGGTCACCACAACTAGCACCAGTAAGATCAGGTGGACATATACAGCGAAAACTCCCAGGTTCATTAATACATGTAGCACCATTACCACAGGGCTGGTTTTCACATTCGTCCACATCTGTTTCACATGTCAGACCTTTATAACCACGACACATGCAAAGTGGCCCGCTATCTCCTTCTTCACATACTCCTCCATTTCGACATGGATTCGGAGAACAAAATCTTCCAAATTGACATCGTTTACCTGTCATACGTGGTGGACAATCACACGAATAATTTCCATATCCTTCTGACCTACATTTGCCTCCAAATAAACACGGCGATGAAGCACAAGGATCTAAATCCTCTTTACAATTTGGACCGGTAAATCTAGGATGACATTGGCATTCAAAATTACCATAGCCAATATCTTTACAAATGCCACCATTAAAACATGGTTGTAAGCCACAAATTCCCAAAGGAACAAGTACGGTTGCAGCATCACAGGTAAATTCTACATTGGCAAATCTTTTCAAAACTGCCACTGTACTACTTCCACTTAAATGAAGCGGAACCGTTTCTCTAGACAATCGAATATCATCCATACATCCAATAAAGCCTCTTTGAACATCTTCGAATCCTAACACTGATGGATGAGGTCGTACTTCAGCTCCTAAATAAAAATCATTCGATTGTAAGTTAAGAATTTCATTTACACCTGGAGCATTTCCTTGAGCTACATGCTTCCCGTCTACTATTAAACGAGCGCTGTTACGTTCACGTTCAAGTTTGATTTCATGCCATTCTCCATCAGATACATATATGCTAGTCACGCTGATTAAACCTTCACCAGAGCCTAAATCGAATCTGTATTGCACAACTCCGTTTATAACTTCAAGAATATTGTAGTCCACTTTTCCTGCCGCGTACATCAAGTTACCTGTTTGTTGCACCGTTCTTATTCTAAGAGTAAATATTAACTGATCTTCTAGAGTCTTTTTAGCGACATTTTTGTCAATTTTGTATTGTGCATAGCTCTTGCCAGAAAATGATACTGGATTGACTGGTTGGTAGCAACTTTCGTCACCACACTTTTTCACATCTCGATCACATGTTGCACCAGCAAAACCTTCAGGACATACGCACCTGAAACCATCAATATTATCATCTGGAACACATTTTTTGTAAAGTGGACAAGGATCACGGGCGCATGCATTTATTTCAGTGTCACATTTAAATCCACCGAATCCTTCTTTACATTCACATTCATCCACATATTTGTATTTTGAAGTGACGAAACTTGTCACATCTGTAGCTACTGTGTTCACAATATTTCTGTCGAGCATTATTTTATCCTTACAGATCCCATGCATACATTGCTTCTGATCACATTTGGTTTTAAGAATTTCCTCTATTAGTAAGTTTGTCATTTCCTCAATTTCTTCTAGATTGTCAATAACAGTACTAGTAATCTCTTTAGTAGAGAAATAACCTTCAATTGTAGGATTGACCTGCTGTTTTCTTACCGTAAAAACTACATCTAAATCAGTCTTGATCTGTCGTTTAATTAATTTACTTTCGATAGGTGTCGTTGAATTTATTTCTGATATGTTTAAAAATCTTCGATGACGCGTTTTGTCTATAATTGAATTAATGGCATCGGATGAACTCTGAACTGCAATTATGATAACATCTTTTTGTCGACTTCTCATAGCTGTTCGAATAGATCGGACAAAACCTTTACGATGACTTAATATAAAGTCTTGAGGTGATGTTTTACTGAAACGTATTATGACCGCGTGCAACAGCATTTCGGGTGTAATCAGTTCAACTGTGATCTTAATAATGGCGAACGCTGTGAATTTTCCATCGGATACCGTTACGTTAACTCTATAGTCGCCGACGTCAAGATTTGGCAGAGCATATAATGAACCATCTTCCTTAGAAATATTGAAAAGACTTGTTGGGGAATACAGAACGCCCGTTGTTGGCTCCAAACTGTAAATTAAAGTATCGTATTGATCTTGATCCGTTGCATAAACCTTTCCAATATATCCACCAAGAAACTCATCTTGATAAGAATTTATTAGAATTTCCAGCGGAGTAATAACTGGCGGGTATTGGCTCTCCTCTATCACTTTAACAGTAACCCATGCGTCTGAGTATAACGGAGGTGTTCCATTATCAAAAACTCTTATTTGTAAATCGTAATTATTTCTCACTTTGTGATTAAAACGAGTGGCAGTTCTTAAAGTGCCGTCCTGTTCTAATCTGAAAGCTCCACCATCATTGCCACTTCGAAAATCGAATGTGTATGGAGCCGCATTTGGATTTGTATCTGCATCAGTAATATCGAATTTTAAGATAACGTGTCCCAATTGTTTATCCTCCTGTACTACAGCGGTGTAATTTGATTTATTGAACAATGGTGGATTATCATTAGCATCGGAAATTTCTATATTAACGTGTATATAACTTGACAACACTGGAATGCCATTGTCTCTGGCTCTTATTTCGAGAACATAACTTGATATTGATTCTCTGTCCAAATTACCAGCAACTGAAATGTAACCACTGTCTTCATCAATACGAAACTGTTCTAGACGATCTCCACGTTCTATATTGTAGTTAACTCTACCATTCTCTTCTGAGTCTACGTCGAATGCCCGAACCTGCAAAATTTTATCGCCGATTATTGCATCCTCCCGTATTCGTGCTGTATATGAATTTTGAATAAATTGTGGACTATTGTCATTGCAGTCTGTTACCGAAATATTCAATGTAGCTAAATTACTTAAAGGTGGTGATCCTCCATCAACGGCTTGTATAGTTAAGAAGTATTCTTTGGTTTTTTCGTAATCTAATTCTCCACTAACTGTAACAATTCCAGTATCCCGGTGTATTGCAAATTTTCTTTGTTCATTGCCACCAATAATTGAAAAATAAATTTCAGCATTGACTCCTGTATCTTTAGAAGTCGCTGTTATTCTGATAACTTCAAAATTTATTGCACTTATTTCCGGAACAGATGCAAAGAAATGTTTCGAAGTGAATTCTGGAGGATTATCATTGATGTCTTGTACATTAACAACCAATTTTGCAATTGAGGATAATTTTGTGGCTCCTTGATCCATTGCCATCACAGTTAAATTGTATATTGCAATTAATTCACGATCCAATGACTTTTCTAATGTTATTATTCCACTATCTGCAGATATTTTGAATTGATCGTTACCGGAATTAATAAATGAATATCGTATTTTCCTATTTAGGCCGACATCTTTGTCTGTGGCGTGAACTTTTGTTACGAGAGTTCCAATCTCTGCATCTTCCGGTAGTGTTACAGTGTACAAGCTCATTGTAAATTCTGGAGGATTATCATTAACATCTGTTATTGTAATTTCAATTTTTGATGAACATTCCCACGATAAATGATCTCGATCTTGAACATGTGCTGTCATAGAGTATCGTGACATTTTTTCTCTATCAAGTTGTCTTGCAGTTTTTAATATTCCACTATCTTTATCTAGAACGAAATCATCAGATCCATTACCTGTCAAATAGAATCTTAATTTGGAATTCAAATCTTCATCTGCATCTGAAGCAAGTATTTGAAGAATTTGAGTGTTTGGTATGGTGGATTCATTTACTGTTGCTCTGTAGCGATATTTGTAGCAGTACGGTGGATTATCATTTGCGTCTATTACAGTAATAGACACATTCGACTGAGTTGTGAATTTGCCATCAGTGGCTATTATTTCTAGATCGTAAAAAGATCTTACTTCTCTATCTAATTGCTTTGATACGAATAGTTCTCCTGTTTGTCTAATTTGAAATTGAGAGTTTGGATCTCCGGATTTGATGTAAAATTCGACTGGAGTATTGATATCTGCATCACGATCACTGACAGACACTTGTAATAATACAGTTCCTGGTAAAGCATCTTCACTTACTGACGTCACATATGATGATCTTTTGAACACAGGTGGATTATCGTTGTAATCTTTCAGTTTTATCATTACCGTTGTTTTTCCGAAATGTTTAGGTTGTCCGTGATCTGATCCGATCACTTGAAAACGATATTCACTTCGTTCCTCTCTGTCCAGAGGTAGCAAAGTAGTTAGCCAACCCGTATATACATCAATATCGAAAATATTTGCTATATCTCCAATTTCTTCTGCCAAATGGTAACGAATATCTCCGTTCGTCCCACTATCAGCATCTCTGGCTGTAACTTTCATAATTGATGTACTTTTTTCTGTATTTTCTGCCAGTGATAAACTATACAGTTGACTTTCGAAAATTGGAGCATTATCGTTTTCATCTTGAACATGCAATTGAATTTCTGAGATGGCAGTGTACGGTGGAGATGCACCTGTTTCTGCTAGTATTCCTATTACGTGCACATCCTTGTTTTCTCTGTCCAAAGTTTTTGCTAAGGATAATTCTCCTCGTTCGTTTATAGCGAACTGCGGATCATCTGCATTCTCTGAAATTAATCGGTACGTAGCACTAATATTTGCAGTTAATTTTAGTCTGGTAATTATCGTTCCTGGTGCCGATGATTCTGAAATGAATAATTTTCTATCTTTCTTCTCAAAAGTTGGTAGTTGTTGATCATTTGGTGCTATCAAAATATCGATTGGAACATCCGAATGTAACGACGGTATACCACCATCACTTGCTCTTATGAAAAATTGAAACAATTGATTTATCCATTGTTCTGCAGAGCTCTTAAGGTACAATGTACCAGTATTTTCATTAATACCAAAGATATGTTTGATACCACTATTTTGAGGGTCATATATTGCATATTTTATCACACTATTTTGATTGTCGTCAGCGTCTTCAGCTTTAACCTGTCAATAAAAAATAAAATAACAAGAATTTTATTTTGAAATTATTTTCTAACGGTTTTATTTTTTAAAATTGTTGCCAACAGATTAAATGTATCAATATCTCACCTTTAAAAATGTAACATTGACTGCATGATTAGCGTTGACTACAGCTTTGTATCGATTAAATAAAAATACCGGAGGATTATCGTTCTCATCACCAATTTTCACTTTGATTGTTGTAAATCCAGATTTTCCGCCATTATCTGTGGCAATAATTGGAATTTCATATAATTTCCGTTCCTCTCGATCCAAGGATGTTTTGGCTTCGATAATCCCTTTATCTTTATCGATTATAAAGTATTCTTTCATTTCATCTGAGAAAATATCATACGTAATTTGTCCGTATTCACCGAAATCCTTATCAGTTGCGGTCACCTAAATATCGAGAAGAATTGTAAAAGAAGAATCAAAATTAATTGAAATATACGTAAATACATGAGTATATACACTAACTTCTAACTACTCATTTGAATTTATGAGAAAATTTATGTACATACCGTCATTACGTGACGACCTGCCAATTGATTTTCATTTACTTTTACATCGTACGATAAATGAGAAAATGTTGGGTTATGTAGATTTCCTGGTGAAATATTGATTTTGACTCTTGTAAAACTCGTATATACACCATCAGTTACAGATACATTTAGAACAGTTGCACGATTTTCGGCAAAATTTTGCATGTTAATAAGCGTTATAATTCCAGATAAAGGATCAATATTGTACGTTTGCAATTCATTTCCTTCGGCTATTTTATACAGTAGACTATCACTATCGATAAAATCTGGATCACTGGCAGTAACAACGGTTACGAATTGTCCTCGTTCAGCATGTTCCGATAGGACACAATTATATGATGGTTGTTCAAATTTCGGTGCATTATCGTTCATATCGATCACAGTTACCCAAACGTGCGCTGTTGAACTTAAATTCGGTATACCCTGATCGGTTGCGACTAAAGTAAAATGATGTGTACTTTGTTGTTCATGATCTAAAGCTTTTTTCAAATATAGTATGCCTTCTTTTGAATCCATATGAAAATATTCAGAATTATTTTTAGAATCCGTTTGTATTGTGTACAAAATTTGTGAATTAATTCCTGTATCATTATCTTTCGCAACAACTTTTAGAACAGGTGTTCCGAATGGTGCACCTTCTGAAACGCTAACATTATAAATGTCCTGTTCAAATTCTGGTGGAGAATCATTAACATCTTGCACTAATATTGATACTGGTACTTCAGCTGAAACTCCAGATACACTGTCTGTGGCACGAATAACTAGCTCATAACTTTGTTTCTGCTCGTAGTCTAATTCATCGACGACATAAATGGTGCCTAATATGTGTGTGCAATGAAAAATTTATTCAATCAAAAATTTGAATTAAATATAAATTTAATAAACAGATAGACAATAAATGCATTCGAAAATTAAAAAATTTTATTTTAAATGGTTATCACAATTTTTCATTCATGCCTGTCAACTATTTTTATTTATTTATTTATATATACATATATTTTTTTTAATAAATCAAAAAATTCATTCGGGAATAAAATAAATTAAAAATATTTCAAAGTGGAATTATTTAATTTGTAACAAGAAAATTAAATGAATGATTAATATTAAATAAAATATAAATTAAATTACAGAATGCAATTATGTAGATTGAATTTAAAAAATTCGATCAACAGAAAAGAAAAAAACAAAAATACAAAACATGAGATGAAAGTCGCCAATCACAAAATCAGTAAATACGCATATTTTAGTAATGTTGCTGTGTCGTTGTTTTTGTTACTTATGCATACATGAAAAATGAATAATTTTCTTGTAAATAACATGCAAATTTTTATGTGCATATGATATACTAGTATGTATGTATATATATATGTACGTGTATATGTATGCTAAACTATAGTATGTGTTATACATATATATTAAAATATAAATTTTAGTAAAAATGAAAAATTAATTAATGATAAATGCATACACTATTTGTATAGCATAAAATAATTCACACACATTACACATATCTTTACGCAAAATTATACTCACACGGGCCATTTTTACTGTCTGGGGCTGCATAAAATTATTTTCAATTAATAATGTAAAATACTTATGTTTTTTTTTTTATAGTTTAATTAAAATAATTCAAATTAGATTTAATCAACAATTAAACAATGAAGTAAAATAGAAAATTTTCTTAAGTAAAATAAATTTTCAAATTTTTCTATAAATTTCATTTGAATTTTTTAAATTTATAAAAAAAATACAAGAATATTTCTGAACATTTTGTACATTTTTTTTTCATTTTGTGTGTCTAAATGTTTTAATTTTAATTTGATGGTAACTACTTTAATGAATATCTTGAATGTTTTGAATATAAATACTTTAGTGATTTGTTTTAAATCTAAAAAATCCGTCACCAGATCGGAAACCAAAATTGAAATTAATTTCAAGAAGAAAATTAAAAAATAAAATAAAGAGAATACTAAAAGTTCGAATTGATAGAATAAGAAAGAACATAACTAAATGACTTACCAGTATTGAAATCGACTGCAAATTCTTCCATGTCGTTGCCTTTGACTATTGTGTAAATGAGTTTCCTACCTAATGGACTATCTGCTTGTATAGCAATACCAAGTGGTGAATATACTTCGATGTTTTCATTTATTGTATCCGAATAAAATTGTTTACCGAATACAGGCATAGATTTATCGATTACCTAAATATTATGCAGTCAAAGAAAATAATAAATTAATCGTTTTATAATGAAGAAACAATACAAAAATGAAATTTAGATAATTCGTTTAATACTCATACCTTAACTAGAACAGGAACTTCTGTTGAACATGGAGTTATTCCACCATCATATGCAGCAATCAGTAATTCATAATCTTTGTTATGTCCTTCTAACGATTGTTTTAGGGTAACTTCTCCAGTTTTTCGATCAACTTTAAATAATTCACCATGACCACGTTTCATTTCATATCGAACTTCACCATTTTCGTAGCTATCCAAATCGACTGCATGTACTTTTGTTATTACAGATCCTTTTGGATCATCAACTGATACCACTGCATAATATGGCAAATTCACAAACATTGGACAATTATCATTGATATCCAGTACAGTTACATTCACTATAACGTGAGCAATTTTTGGCTTTTCATTTTCTGGTGAATTTGAACGTGCTTCAACAATCAATTTGTAATTATCTCGAGCTTCCCGATCGAAGCTTTTTCCAGTTGTTTGAATAGCACCAGACGTGAGACCAATACGAAACATATCAGTTGGATTTAAAATTCTAAATTCGATATGTTCGTTTAATGCTGAACCAAGAACATTAACAACAGTTACTGTCGTTATTTTCGTTGAATTTTCACTGATTGAACCCTCATACACTTGCTTTTGGAATGTCAAACCAAAATTTTCAGAAGTTTCTACCAAAATGTTGACGTACGCAACTTTTGAATATTTACCATCAGATACTCGAACATGCAATTTATACGAAGGTCCAATTCTTTCTACATCTCTAGTTGTTATGACCCCAGTTTTTGAATCGATAGCAAAAACACCAATAGAGTTTCCTTCAATTATGTCATAACGAAGAGTTGTATTCTCCGATATGTCTGGATCTGTCGCATTCACTTGTATTACAACCACATTCTCATATGTTGGCAGTAAAAGCGTAACATTATATTCAGTCTTGTCAAAAACAGGAGCACAGTCATTTACATCTAGAACTGTGATTTGGACTCTAGCTGTTGTTTCAGATGATAATTTTGGTTTTCCCGAATCACTAACTCTGACAGTGAAATTGAATTGAGGAATTTTCTCATGGTCCAAAACCATTACCGTTTTTATTGCTCCTGTTGTCGAATCAATATGAAAGTACCTTTTCGGAAGATTCTCAATGATATCATAGTGTAAAATGGCATTTAATCCTGAGTCTTCGTCAAATGCTTTGATTACTAATGGGATTTTAGTGTTAGCTGTAGAGGTTGATGAGCCACTGTTTAAACCTTGAAAATCTAAGCTTGTAGAACCTACCAGATCATCTTCTGTTGAAAGGATTAATGAAGCTATTGGTGCAGATTCTGAAATTTCACCACGATAAATTTTCTGTGAAAAGTACGGTGCGTTATCGTTTTGATCTAAAATGTGAATTATGGCTGAACATGTTGCCGAAACTGATGCCATATTTGTTGCTCGGATTGTCAGATTGAAATGTTTGTTTTTCTCATAATCTAGAGTATCCTTGGTCGTTATAATTCCTGAAGATGGATTGACTTGAAACATGTCATCTGCATTACCACCGATTATTTCGTAGAACACTGAAGACGTTGATCGTGCCTCAACTTGCATAACAAACATTCCGATCGATAAATTTTCAAAAATTTCAGCTGCCGGTCCTGATTTTATAAATCGTGGCGGATCATTATCAGCCATTGTAACTATTATATGAACTGGTATTTGTGATGCAAGTGAAGGATTTCCATTATCGGTTGCTTTCACTTGCAACATATATTCTGGCATTGAACTGATATCTAATTCTTTAGCAATCGATATAACACCAAATACTGGATCTATATCAAATACATTACCGATATTTCCTCCAACAATCGAATACGTGATCTTTGCATTCTCTCCAGTATCTCGATCCATTGCATACATTTGTACAACTCGTGTTCCAATTGCTGCCGTTTCATAAACTTTACCTTGTATTATTTTACTTGTAAATTCTGGCGGATGATCGTTATTATCGTGTACAGTTATAATAATTTTTGCATAATTTCGTTTAGCCGGTGTTCCTTGATCCTTAGCAATAACGACTAAAATATGTTCTTCAATTAATTCACGATCTAATCTCTGTATTACGATTACGTTTCCAGTTATTGAATCGATTCGAAATAATGTCAGCGATATTGGATCTCGTACAGCATGTAATGTGTAAAATAATTTTTTATCTTCGTCTAGATCAGTTGCATGCAACTGTAAAATTTCAGATTCTTCCTCAATATTTTCAGATATATCGACACGGTATATTGATTCAGTAAATTCTGGTCTATGATCATTGATATCAATAACATTTACATAAAGTTGTGTAATTATTGTATGAACACCATCAGTTACACTTATCGTTAAATTATATTCTTTCCGTGTTTCCCAATCTAATGATTTTGCTAATAGAACATTACCATTATCACGTCCTATATAAAACTCATTCATTGGATCACCATCTGTAAATAAATTTATGTAAAATAATGCAAATGAAAATCATTCCGTAAAAGTTATTTCATAATCTTAATAAAAGCAGATTTCAATCTAACAACTAAATTAGAAATATATGAATTGAGTAGTAATGCAAAAATTTTTTCGAATTAACTAATTTATAAAAATACAAAAAAAAAACAAAAAAAAAAATTACGTAATAAAAAGAAAACGAAAAAAATAAAAACAACTCCATAACTTACCAATAATATCATACCACAATTGATCGTTGTCTTCATCGATTGCTTGTACTAGAGTAACTAAAAAACCAGGACGATCACTTTCAGTTACTTCAACTTCTTGATCAATTGACTTAATGACTGGCGCATGTTCAGATTTTTCTGGTATTGGTACTACAACAACATTAACTCTAGTCGTATGTGATCTTTTTGGTGTACCATTATCTTCAGCTCGAATCGCTAAATCATATTCAGTATCTGGTTCGAATGGTTTTGCTGCATATATAACACCAGTATCTGGATGTATACGAAATTTTGCCTTTCCCTTACCAGATTTTATTGCATACGTAACACGACCATTTTCACCAGAATCATAATCGATGGCAAGGACCTTTTATGTGTATGTGTGTGTGTGTGTTTTTTTTTTTTTCGTTTTTTAAATGAAATTAAAAAAAATTGAAATGAACATTTTAAATTTATTTATATAATTATATTTCTCTTCACATTACATAAAAGTACTTATATGCAATATATATACTTGTTAAACGAATAAATAAAATAATCGAAATTAATTGAATGAAATTAGATAAATTAGATGATAAGTACATTTATATAAGAAATGGAAAAAGGACATGCTTTTATTTAAATTTTATTTTTTATTTTTTTAATTATATTATTATTATTATTTGGAGTTAACTGTTTAGCATCTGATTAATCTTGTGTCGTATTAAAAAAATTATTTTTGATTAGATTCGCAGTGTTGATCAGTTTTCATTTTTAGAAAAAAAAAAGAAAAAAAAATGTTAGAATAAGGATAAACGCATAAAATGAATTTCCCAAATTTTTTGTTTTTTCATATTTTAATTTTTAGTCTCTACAATTAATAATTATGTACATAAAAATTTGCAATTAGTTTAAATGTTTGAATTACATATTAGGGTTTTTTTATGTTACATTAACAACCACACATGTGCGACTTAATTAAAAATAATCAAGAAAAAAAAAATGTATAATCACTTATAAATCTATATAACAATAATCTTTCTAACTTCTTGAATTTATTTTGTTCGAAATAAGAAAAATCAAACTTTTTGTAGGGGTATGTGTGAATCTACATACATTTATATCATTTTCTAGTAAAAAGAAAAAAAAAAGCTATTAAAAATTCATTATTACTCCGCCTGTGTATTAGAGATTTGATTTCCAAAAACATATCAAATTATTCTAAACACAAAATTTTCATCGGTTTTTTCATTTTTTCTTTGTGATATGATTAGCAAATTTTAGTTAAATTATATGTTATTATTTCCGCAATTATTTTGTCATGGTGTGAGAAAAATTGAAAAAAAAAAACGAGCATAAGAAAAAGTTTAAATCGAAATTTAATAAATACAAAATTAAAATAACGAACATCCATTATAAAGAGCCTAAAGCATTTTTTTTTAAATGGTATAAAGACAGTATAATTTAAATATCTTAAAATACACATATGTACGGGGTACTTATACATTGGAAAGTTGATACATAAATGATGTGTACCTAAAAATTATTTTTTTTTTTCATTTTTATATTAAAATGAATGCTTCAAAGTGTTTTGTAAACAAATAAGAAATTTTAATTTTAAATTTAATTTTTTCTTTTTTTTTTAAATAGTATCTCAATAATTTCTGGTTCATATTATTATTATTATTTTTTTGCCTTTTATCTTTCATCCGGTATTTGCATTTAAAAAAAAAATTGATTTTGCTGTTTTTTAATTAAAACTTTGATAAAATCTTTTCAAAAATTGATGATTAAAAAACCATTTATTTTTTCATTATTTCTGCGTTTTATTTCCTTTTAAAAACTTTTATGCTAATGATTGCTTTTTCTTTTTTTTTTTTTCAATTTTATAGAATTTTTATGGTATTTTAATTTATAAGATTTAATATCAAATAAATAGATATATACGTACATATGCATACATTTTTTCTTGACTTTGATGTGTAAAATAAAATTTATTTAGGCAATATGTATGTTTATTTTTTATATCACCCTAAAGTATATAAAGTTTTAAAATATTTTACAGATTAATAATAATCCATAAAGTGTAAAAATAAAGTGTACAATCCATTTAATAAATTGTATTTAAACTTTATTATATAGTATATAACACGAGAACAAATATAAAACCAACAATTATGTATCTGTATACATACGAGTTTATTTTGTACTAAAATATTTGACTCTATAAAATTTTAATATTTTTTAAAACTTTTTTTTTTTTTATAAGATTAACGAAAAAAAAATAAAGGATAATAATTGATGAAATAAATAAACACTTCCTTTAAATTTTATGTTGATTTAAAACATTAAAACTTTATGATTGTACCTATAATATTTAAGTAAATTTCCTGATGTATATGTATATACGTATATATGCATGTATTCTGTATACATAGAATATTTTGATTAAAATAATTATTGCGTTAATCTAAATTCGATTATTTATTCCTGTGTGTACAATTAAAACAATCAAATTGAATAATCAAATAAAAATGATGATTAAGAGAAAATAAAATTTATACACTCTTCTTGTATTTTATAAAAACAAATTACATTAGGTACATAAAACACTTTACAAAAATAAATACATAATCTAAAACATAACATCGAACAACATTTTATACAGTAACAAAATATAACATCATTCTGACAAAACAAGAAAAAAATTATTTTCTTTTCTAAATCTAAAAATACAATTAAAAATAATTTGAATCCACAACGAAAAAAAAATGGTAACTGTATTAAAAAGCATTTGAGATTAATATAATTACTACTGGAATTAATTTAATTACACACTTGTATATCTTTTATATACACCTCATGTACAGTATGTAAATGAATTATTAGAGTGCGTTCTTATGATTGATATAAGTATGCATACATTTAATTGCAAATTATCTATCGAACAGTAGATGGTTTCTCGCTGCATTTAAGCATGGATATGGCTCAAATCGAGAAAAAAAAAATCCTTCACCGAGATTCAAAATTTATTAGGCAATTCTCTGTAAAATGAAACCAAATTGTCTTCTGCCTTTAACGACTTCTTTTTAGACAAATTTTAAAAAAGAATTGAAATGTATAAAATATATACATATATGATATGACATATGACTTTAGAAGCCTTACTGTATTGCAGAGAATATAAATTATTAAATGATGTGTACAATGTTAATTGTCGTTATTTTCTAAGAAAAAAAAAACCTTTTACTATCGCAATTAATACAAAATTTGTTCGTTATTTGCAATTGGAAATTTAGACTCGAATGTTCAAATCAGCATTTCTCTCATAATTTTTCTCCCAACAAAAGCTCTATTACCTATAACTATTATCAAAGATTGTAGAACTATATATTTTTTGCTATTTTTCATTCAAAGTTGAATTAACTTTTAAGTTAACGAAAATTTGGAAATATGTACTTAGATAATGAAACTTATTTTTTATTATATTTTTTGCTAATCGTCAAGTATTGAACTCAAGAGTTTTCGTGATCGTATATAGACTTGTAGTCTCGTAGTCATACCTGTACTAATTAAATTATCGAATCTTCTCGGAGTAAAAATTTTACATTTGGATGTTTAGAAGAACACGCGCATAAAATTTTCGATTGTTATCGATTTTAGTAGTCAAATTTTTACCACCATATATCTAAAAATAATTTTGTGTCGATGTATATAGTTGTTTGCATCTTATAAAAACGCACTCTGAATATAAACTTTTTTTTTTTTTTTTGGTTTACACGTATACATCTGAAAGTGTAAAGTGTATATAAAAGTGCAAGTAACAATAAAATTTCTATATACATATGTACTAAAAAATTAATAATGTATAAATTTTGTGCATAATTTGAATGCAAAAATTAGATAAAATTATAATTTTAAATAAAGAAATAGAAATAGAAAAACAACTAACAAGGATAAAAAAAAAAAATATTGATCATGTGTATATATATGTAGTATTATATAATATTATAATATGTATATACATTTTACTGTATTATTGTTATATAAAAAGTTAATAAATCATTAAATAAAATATTAACTATATTATGTAATATGTATAGGTATATATAATTAAACAGAACCAATTATTATATGATATTTGTATTTAAAAATGTATACATTAAAATAAATATTTTTTTAAATATTTTTTTTAAACAAATAATGTAATTAAAAATTAGACAATATCTAATAGATACACGTATGTATATTTATGTCAATGTTGATTCATTTTATTAAAAAAAAATTTTGACAACAAAGAACAAAGAAAAAAAATTATAGAAACAAAATTTTTGTTTTGAAAACAAAGAAAATTTACCCAGAAAACGGGTAAGAATCCTTTTAGTTCGGTTTCTGTGAATATCTCCCATGTTGAATTTTCATATCCGATATCATTATCCTGTTGTTGTTGTTGTTGTGAT
The DNA here is from genome assembly GCA_951394055.1 of Villa cingulata. Lineage (NCBI taxonomy): Eukaryota > Metazoa > Arthropoda > Insecta > Diptera > Bombyliidae > Villa > Villa cingulata. The sequence continues at coordinate 3,728,718 of OX596020.1, read as the reverse complement.
TGTTGTGATTGTTGTTGATGGTAATTATGGTGCTGTTGTAGTAGCAGTTGTTGCTGTTGTATCAACTTGTTTTTATTATGTCTCTATTAAAAATAAATTTTTGATATTTTCTCTTTCTCGATTTTTTACTTTTTTTCTTTTTATTCAACTTTTTTTTTAGAATTTTTTGCTTTATATTTTGTTATTTACTTTTTATATGTATAAAATTTGTTGTGGTTGTTTGTACTCTATCAATATTCATCATACAAAATAATTATTTATTATTGAATATTTATGAAAAAAAAAAAAAAAACATTGCATATAACATACAATGCACGTAATGTATGTTTATGTATAATTTAAATGAAAATCAAAAAATTATATAAAAAACCAATTTGAATTGAATTTTTATCAAAAAAAAAAAAATGTTTTTTGATTGATTTTATGTATGTTGCGGATAGGTGTTATGTAATTTTTTTTTGTCACTTTTTTATGTTTACAAGTGTGTATACTAAAACCTAAAACTATGTAATATGTAATATACATATTTATTTTGGACCGTAGATATAATAACAAAAAAAAATTTGAAACAAGAATAATAAAAGTATATACTGACTCATGGAAAACTGTGTGTGTGTGTGTGTGTTTGTGTTTGTGTGGAAATTTTCTAAACGCTAGAATGATGGTTCATAATTATTTAATGTCTAATAAAAATAATGTTAAAAGTAAAAATTCAAAATAAATTAAAAAAAAAAAATCAAATATAGAAAAAATATAGAATTTTTTTTCTTTTGATGCAAGTCCTTTTTTTTACAAGTTTTATATTGTAAATATTATGTTTTTTTATTTATGGTTTATGTTGTTTATGTTTAAAATCAGCAACAAAATTTTAAATGGAAAATAAACGAAAAATCGGGGGAAACTTACAAAAATTGTTTAAATATAAAAATTAATAAAAACTAAAATTATTTATATACATTTATAGTATTTGCAAAAGAAAAAGAAAACAAATTTTTGAGTGAATAAATAACAGTGAATTTTCTATATAGTAATTAGAGTAAACAAAAAGTACTCGTATATGCAATATGCTTTCTACTTCTTTATAACTTACGTACATACAAATTTGTAATTTTTATAATTAATAGATTGGTGGTTTTCTTTTTTTATTATTTATTTTATATAAAAATAGGAACAGGTATACATATATATATATATTGATTGATTGATATGCAGATAAATATATACAGGGTGGGTATAGGGTGTTGTAGATACTTATATATTAAAAATAATTATTTATTAATTATTATGTAAATATGTATTCAATTATATTTTTATATTATTCAAAATTAATGCGTTCATTTATTATATTTATTTTCATTTAAATAACTTCATTAATTGTCGGTATAACATAAAAAAAAAAAATCAAAATAAAATAAAAATAAATAAATAAATAAAATAATTTCATAAAAATGATTACTATCATCACGATAAATTTGACATATTTATTTGAAAAAAAAAAAAAAAAAAAAAAATTCACTCAAATTTTATTTCATTTTTGATTTATTTAAATGAATTTCACTCAAAATTTTATGGAAAAACACTATTTATTTTAATTTATATTGTGTGCGTTTAATAAATAAAATATTAATTAAAATATATACGTATATATATATATATATAGTATATATACGTATAGTATATACAGTGATGAAAAAAAAAAATTTACAATAAAACAGGATAAAAAATAGCAGCAGTTTATTCGAATTAATTTGTTTTCATAAATATTTGCAAGGATCATGAAAATTTGTAATTTATTTTTTCATTATTTCTTGTTTTAGTTAGTTCTCAACATTTTTTTAATTATACGTATTTCGATAAGAAAAAATTATAATTCAAATTAAAAATATTGAAAATCATTTACATAAGTACTTTTAGTTATAGAAATTTGACTACAATGTAAACTCTGTAATGATAACTAGTACCTATATAATAGATCGTTTACGTGTGAAAGAAAAATATGAAAAAATTAATTGAATTTATTGGTTGGTACTGTGGATGGGTATAAAATATGCACACAATTATTAAAATGTTGATAATACAAAATATTTTCTCCATTTGTAAATTTACTTCCTTAATATTGGATTCTTTTAGGTTGAAATTTTCATGTAAATAGATAAGAGTTTAAAATGATTTATTAAATTTTTTGATATTTTTTAAAAATTTTTTTTTGGTAATTTCATATGTTTTGTTCACCACTGTACATAATTCTCTGTGTATACGGTACATAATATAAAAATAATATTTTATGCTGTATGGATAATATTTATGTATTCGATTATTATTTTTGTAAACATATATACTATATGTGTGCATACGTAAAATATTCATTTTTAATATAAATATTTTTATAAAACAAAAAACATAATTATTAATTCATTTTTTCTTTTATTTGGTTTGGTTTAATTTTTTCTCACAGATGATTTACATACATGCATATAATATGAATATGTAGGTATCTGTATACTCACACTCATATGAATATATATATGCATATATGCAATTTACATATATATTTACTTCTTAATGCATTTTATTCTACTTATATTTAATACGTTCATCATATAAAAATAAAACGACTAATGTGTGTATTTAATTAAAATGTAAATTTTTGACTGAATAATTTCATTAAGTCAAAAAACGAAAAAAAAAAAAATTTAAATAAAAACATGAAAAAAAAAAACCTTTTAAAATAAAACAGTAAAAAATAAAATATATGTACTTAAATAAATAAAATAAAAATCAAAAATGAAATGAAGTAAAAATAAAACAGATCCGAATGAAAGGAAGATATAATTATATATATATAAAAAGGAAACACATACACAAGAAGTAGGAAATCAATAAAATTAATTTTTTTATTGCAATCCTGAATAATCAATGTACGTTCTTATTTTTTAATTTCTTACATGCGATTTATTATATGAACGCAAGAGAAAAAAAAAATTAATCAAAAGATGAATACAAATCAAACAAACAAATAAAAATTAACAATAAAATAAATAATAAATATAAAACCAAACACATACATATTAATCATAAAAGAAAATAAAATTAATTTTATTTTATGTATACATATTACTTAAATATATGTAATGTATACTCGTTTTATGTATAATATACTGCGATTTATATGGTTACATATTCATATATTTATATGTATATGTAGTTATATATATATGTATATTATTTACATAATAATAGTATATCTGCGTGTAAACATAAAAATCATATTATTGTATGGGTGTAAGAATAACAGATAACAATAATCAACAATATATACGAGTATTATGTATCATATATAATTCAAAAAGGATAATAACAGAAACAAAAACGAATGTAATGTAATGTAAATTAGTTACATAACAAAATATGTATGCAGAAATAAACAGAAAAAAACAAAAAAAAAAAAATAAATAAAATAAAATAAATGAATAAATAAAGGTATACATATGTATATATATAGTACATGTATATGTAATGTAACTGAAAAAACAAAGGAATGAATAATGAAAAAAATAATTTTTCTTTGTTGATTTGTTTTTCATCAACATAATTTACTCATTGTATATAGCTATGTACATATATATTTTTTATTATGAAAATGTTTTTTTTTTTTTTTTTATTTATTTACCTGAAATATGGGCTGATTTAATTTTGCACTTGCTGGTATTTGAACTTTATAAAAACGTTGATCAAATTCTGGACTATGATCATTAACATCCTCAACGGAAATTACAACACGAGTCGTTGATGATAGCTGTGGTACACCATTATCTGATACAGTAATCTGTCGTCATTTTATATTATCATTTGTATATATGTTTATATTTTGTGTTGTAATTTTAGTAGTAGTAGTAGTAGTAGTAGTAGTAATAGTTGTTGTTGTTGTTGTTGTTGCAGTTGTATGATAGGGATTATTTTTTATTTTTTTTCATTTTGTTAATAAATAAATTTTATTTGTGTTTCAAAAAAATTCCGTTTCACATAAAAATAATGAAAGAAATGTATATAAAGAGAAATGAAAAAAGAAAGAAAAATAAATAAATATTATATATTTATAATATTACGAGTACAACTACATATATATTTACACCACAAATAAATTAATGAAAAAATGAAATATTATACACAATCAAAAAACAACAAACATTTACATACGAATATGTATGTATGATATTTCATTTTTTTTTATATTTATTATACATATATGTACATATTATATTTTATAAATTATATGTTCATGTGTTTTATTTTTATTTTTTTTATTGTCATTATTGTTTTTATTTGTAGTTGGTTTATTCGTAATTAAAAAAAAAATACAAAGAAAACAAAAATTTTCATTTTTTTTTTCCAAATTATAAAATTTACCTCCAATATGTGTTCTGATTGATTCTCACGATCCAATTTTCTGGCTGTTGTTGTTATTACACCTGCGAAAAAAAAAAAACAAATACATATATATATATGTGTATGTATATATAAATAAAACTCAAAACAAATGAAAAACATTAAAAAGTAAAAATACGTAAAAAAGAGAATTTTTTAAGAGTTCAATTCACATTACTTTACACATTCTGTACATTATGTTTATATATGTATGTATGTAAACATATACATGTAAATATATATTTATTTAATTATTATGTAAATATATATGTAATATTTTTCGTTTGTATGTGTTTTGTATATTGATGTATAAAAGAAAAAAATTATTTTGAATTACTTTTAAATTAATTGATAAAATTAATTATAAAGGATCAAAATTAAAACCGTAAAATCAATTTGGAACTTAAATATTTTAGAACATACATATATATGTATGTATATATTTACTACTATACTGCAGTGTGTATGTATAACATTATTTTTATAAATAAAAATAAAATGAAATGAATGTTAAAGAAAAAATAAAAAGAAATGCGAGAAAATTGAAAATAGGAATGAAAAATAGGTTGTACATAAAAATAATTACAAAAACAATACAAAAAAAAAAACAGAAAACAAAAGCAAACTAAAATGAAAAAAAAAACAAAAATAAAATACAACTGCACGTACTATATAAAGAATAAAGGAAAAAAAAATTAATGAATGAAAATAAATCTTTAACATCAAATCTTTTTCTCTATTTACATGAAACATGAAAAAAAATAAAATACATAAATACTAAAATGAAAAATAAAATTAAAAACCAAAAAACTAAATACAAAAATATAATACATTTAAAGAGAGATTTTATTCTTTTTTTATACATTCTTAATAAAAAATTCTGTATAAGTACATATGTACATATATATAACATTGAAATATATACAATGAAAAAAAAAAAAAAAAAAAAACAAAGTATGCAATGCATTACATACATTTATAATAACCACGAATACGCGAGAACATACATATGTATGTATATTTTATTGTGCGATATAATTTAAATACCGCAACAACAATATAATTACAACAATATACATAGTACTATGTACATATGTATATCGCAGAATCAGTGTGGTGTAACAAAAAAATCAATTATATTCTTCTCTTATTTAAGGATATTTTTAACACAACAGAAAATGTGTATACTACGTATATGTATTTATATTATATGACATGTGTAGGTATTGTATGTACATATGTATGTATGTACGTAATATGTAATATATGTAGAGTAGTAAAATACATTTTTCGGTTTTAGTTTTTTTTCTTATTTTTTTTTTTCAATTTTATTTTTATTACTTTTCCTTGAAGAAAAGTTTTTGAAATTTATAGTTAAGAATGTGTATGATATTATATGTCTATGTATATATTGATATAAAATATCGAAAAAGGAATTGTGTATACATTTATCCCCATACATTATATTATAGGTACGTAAAAGTATAATATTATACATTTATGTACATGTGTGTACGCAATACAATACATTACAATATAAATGATAATATAAAATGAATAAAAAACCATCATATAAAACATATACTCGTATTTATATATACGTATGTACATAAAAAAAATTACATTATATGTTACATAATAATACTGTATACTATATATTCCAGTATATTACGAAAACGAATACAATACATAAAACCAAAATCTTACCCGTTGTGCTATTTATTGTAAAAAAACCTTCTGGATTCCCTGAAGTTATACGATATGTGATATGTTGAAGTGGATCGATATCTCTGTCTTGTGCAATTATTTGCAAAACCTTTTCACCGGCAGGACTTCCTTCTGGTATTGATGGGTAATATACAGGTTTTTCAGTTAAAGGAACATTATCATTTTCGTTCAGAACTTGTATAAAAACCTATAATACAATTAGGAAATAAAAGAAAATACGAAAAATATGAGAAAAAAAATGTGAAAAGGCGTTTACATCGTATCAAAAATTATCTTCAAAATTTATTTATGTATATTTTTTTTTTTCATTTGTTTTATGTTTTTAGGATTCATTTTATGTTCATGTCAATTGGATTATTTTGTTTTTTGACCATAAATATCTATACACACATATGTACATAAAATGATTCGTCTGTTTTTTATTTCACCTGTACACAAGACTGTAGTGGTACAACAGCCTGATCTTGAGCACAAACTTTTAACCAATATTGAGGTTTACTTTCGATATCAAGAACGGCCATCGTTCGAATTGCTCCTACACACAAATACAAAAAAAATGGAAAAAAAAAATTAAAAATGATAAGGAAAACGAATAATTTTTTTTTCCTTTTACCTTCATTGTCGATATTGAAAATTCCTAACCCATCCCCACCTTTTATGGAGAACAATATTCTTGAATCTGGTCCAATTGAATCGTCATCGGTTGCTGTCACAGTCATTACGTGTGTATCAATCGGTTTATTTTCAAATACACTTCCGATTAGAACGAAATCTTCGAATTGTGGTGCATGTCGATTCTCATTAACGTCAATTATTTCCACAATAACTGAAGCTTCTGATGAGAGTGCTGGTGTTCCACGATCGAATGCACGCACCGTTAAACTATGAATTTGTTGCTCTTCATAATCTAAGAAACCATCAGTTCGTATTGTTCCTGAATATTTATCGATTTTGAAAAGCATCTCATCAATTACTTCTTCGGTTAGAGAATACAAAATTTCACCGCCCGGTCCAAGATCTAGATCAACAGCATTCACAATAGCGACAACAGTACCTCTGGGCACATCTTCGCGTACTCGAAATGTGTATTCCTTAATAGTGAATTCTGGCGGATTGTCGTTCACATCATCTACAGTAACACGAACGATCGCATCCGAATGTAAAGCCAATTTTCTTTGTGTTTTATCAGTGACTCCAGCTAAATCAGATGCTCGTATACGTAATTCGTAGACTTCTTTCTTTTCTCTGTCCAAATGATTATTTACAAATAAAACACCAGTATTACGATCGACGGCAAAATCCTTCGTGTCGGTTATCATCGAATAAGAAACCATTGCGTTTTCGCCAAGATCTGCATCGGTTGTATTCAATCGAAAAATAATTGTACCATTAATGGCATTTTCGGCAACACGAAAACTTGCTACTGATTTTTCGAATTTCGGTGGATTATCATTTTCGTCTAGAACTGTGATTGGTAGCATTTTTGATGAAGATTTTTGCGGTTTGCCTAAATCATATACAGTTACATTTAGCACGTACTCATCCTGTCGTTCTCGATCGAGATAACCAATAATTTGCAGTTCTCCGGTATCAGGATCTAGACGAAAAACGGAATCATGATCTCCGTCCGATATTCCGAATACCAATTTACCATTGTAACCTAAATCTCGATCACGTGCGTTAATTAGTGCCACTGTTTCACCTAATTGAACTGTTTCGTTAATTTTTAATTCAATTGGAAAATCGACGAATTCAGGAGCATGTATATTTTCACCGTATCTGATAGGCATCATTGCAAAATCGTCATGACCACTGTACTTTTTGCCTGGCATATTATTTTTTTCTGCAGCTGCTAATATTTCTGCCTGTCTTCGAGCAACGCCAGTATCACGACATTCAAAGCTACCATTATCTTCTTGATACGATATTCTTCCCATTATTCCACTGTTCATAATTTCGCTAAGTGCATGACGTTTTGAATTAATTAAATTTATTTGAATTGTCATCGTGTCTGCGAAGTGTGTTCCATCTGTTGCCGTCACGTTAATTTCCCTATGTTCTTGTCGTACATCAGTCAGATCACAACCAATTGATATAACCCCAGAAGTCTGGTCGAGATTAAAGCAACCATCTTCACTCCCTGAAACCAATCGGTAACTAATGTAATTACCCGAATCGTAATCAATTGCCGACAACGTTAAAATCTCAGTTCCAATGGCAATTTGACGAGGAATGTGACCAACGCAATCAATTCGTTCAAATTGTGGTCTATTATCGTTTACATCTCTAATTTTAATGATGAGTTCCATTTCAGTTTGTCGACGATAAGGCATTCCCCAGTCTGAAGCTCTAACAGCTAGGATGTATTCCCTTCTCATACTTTCGTAGTCGATTAGTTTTGATGTTCTTACAACACCAGAAAAATGATCGATGTCGAATGGTACATCATTTAAATTCGCTATACTGTACGAAATATATGCATTCTCTCCAGAATCTCTGTCACGTGCCGTTACTTTAGTCACTGTCGTTCCAGCTGGTTCATTTTCATCAATCCAAATTGTTTTGTTAGTATCTTCGAAAATCGGATCATTATCGTTGGTATCTTGCACATTGATTTTTACTTTAGCAGATGATTGTTTTCTCATTCCTGAATTTCCTTGGTCAATTGCAGAAACAGTCAACGTGTAAAATGTTTTCGTTTCAGCATCTAGGAGTTTTTGAGTGTATAACATACCAGTATCTGGATTTATTCGAAACTCACCACCTTCATTACCGCCAACGATTTCCAAAAAAACCTATACATTTCAATTGAAGAAATTACATGACACATGAGATCATAAAATACTGAACACTACATAAAATAGTCTATAAATATAACATATGTTTTTTCAGTTTTAACTTACCTGTGCATTTTTTCCTTGGTCATGATCGGTTACTTTCAATCGTATCACAGGAGTATTTGGTGGTGAAGTTTCTGGTACTGATACTTCATATGTTTCGCGATTAAATACTGGTGCATTGTCATTTGCATCAATCAAATGTACAGGCACAATTTTGTAACTTGATTGTGACGGTGTACCACAATCGACAGCACGCAATGTTAGATTATATCCCTGAGGTGATTGTTCACGATCTAATAAACTGTGTATTTCGATATTATATTCACCTAGTTTTTCAGTTGATGTTATACGAAAATGTCCATCAGGATCACCACCGACTATTTCTAATTTTTTTATTTGTCCATGAACACCACGATCCTTATCTGTCACTCTTACTGTACCATAAATGTTCGTGTTTGAATTTTCTAAAATTTCTGGCAGTGTTTGCACATAAATATCCGGGGCATATAAATTTATCTAAGGTATAGTGTTCAATATTTTATTGAAAAGACGATATTGATGAGAATAAAAAAAAAAAGAAAAAGAAAAGAAAATGAAAAGAAAATAAAATAAAATTAAATTACTTTTGTAGAAAATTTCTAAAGAAAATTTTATGAATTGAATTTAATTCAGAAAATTTCGGTACGGTTGAAGATATCAGAAGCAGCATACTTTCACGTTTGAATAGAAAATTGTGTATACGTGCGAGTATTTGAATGCAATTTTTGATTAATCGAAATACAGAAGTTGAAATATATGATGGTTACGTACATTATTTACGTACCGTGAATAATAGAGTGCACTCGTAAACTAAATACAAATACATTATTTATGGTAGATGTATAAAAATGACGATATGAATGCATTTCGCTTGTTAAATTCAAATTTACTTATATTACTTGTATTTTATCTGTACGTATACAGTAGACATCATCTGTTGGTGGTAGTTTTTAAATTCTGATATAAATTATATGCATTTCATGATGTAGGTATGTAATTTCCAAGTTTTCCATATTTTACCCACAAAGTTTTAATTTCGTTGTCAATCTCAATGAATATAAATGACTCTGTATATAAGAATATCAAAACTTTTACATCATCAAACTATACATTTACATACTAGATTCAAAGTCTATATTATTTTCTGAATAGAAATGTTAACAATTCATGAAATTTTGATAAAATACTTCAACTGATTCTCTGAATTTGAAATATTATTTATTTGAAATTGTATTTTTTCAAGAAGCAAAATTTAAAATATACGAATATGAATTCAAAATCAAATATAATATATACATATAGATATTGGTATGTAATATAAAAATATGACAATAAGTAATTGTTTAAAAACTTACCGGTTCAACTTTAATCGTTACTTTTGCTTTACTAGCTTGATTTGGTCTGTAACTAGATCCGCTACCTCGATCTGTTGCTATTACAATTAATTGATGCATTGATTTTTCTACATATTTTAATGGTCTTGTTAAACTGATAATACCGGTTGTCGGATGAACAGCAAAATAATCGGTATCATCTAAAAAACTATAATAAATCTCACCATTAATACCTAAATCAGCATCTTCAGCTACAACTTTTAATATGCTTTTATGTAATGGCATATCTTCTGGTACAGTTTTTGAATATTCAGTCGGATAAAATAATGGACTTAAATCATTACGATCAAGTACTTTTAATATAACTATTGTTTCACATTCGTACATTTGTTTACCATTTTTTTCGATTTGTGTTGCTGATGATTTAATAGCTAACCGATATTCATCGGTTTTTTCACGATTTAATATCACATTACCGGTTCTAGTCCGTATGGCAAGAAATGCAAAATCTCCCACTAATCTTTCTTCAGCTTTAAATAATTTATCACGATCACCACTTACAATACGATATTTAACATCTAAATGCGGTATTATTTTTATCCCTAAACGATCTTCGTTCGGTGGCTGTATAGCATAGGATTTACCTACACTATTTTCAGGTATTGTCACATTATATTGTGAATGTTTAAATTTAAATATGTATGATGTATGCGCATCATTATTATTATTGATATTATTTTTATCAGAATTAAATATTCCTAAAGTTGATGATGTCAGTAATGATGAAGATGATGATAACGATAATGATGATGATGATAGTAATGGCAATGATAAAGGTGTCAATTTTCTGTTATCACTGTTGTTATCATTGTTGTTATTATTTTGTAATGATTCCGCGGTGAAGCTTAGGTGCACAACTAGTATTGTCCAAAATAGGACATTTCCTAATTGTTCCTTTAGCTCTCCGCGTTTATTTTGTTTCATTTCACGAAAGACCTTCGTACGTTCATCAGGAATACGTACATCCTAATTTTTGATACTCCTATGTAATTAGATAGAAAAAAAAAAAAGAAACAATATTATTATTTATTACATAATTGCAAATATATATAATGATGATGCAATGATATTTGCTTTATGAATCATTCTTTTCAGTTTTTTTTTTTTAAATATTCAATAGCTTTTGATCGATAAAAATAAAAAATTAAAGTTAAAAAAGAAAAATGCAAACATTAACGATAATTCAATTTCAAACACTTGTTCAACGATAATACAAATCGACGACGATATTTGAATTAATAAACGTTTCAGAATTACTTATATATTAAACCATATACGATATATGTATTATACTTTGATTTATTTGATTTTTTGGTCAGGTGAAAAATCAGTTCAACTAGCTAAATATAAATTTATTTGACTATATCCACATATATTCGACTACTACACGGATAAATATATGTATGACTGTACAAATTCATTTTAATGTTAGTACATCATCCAACATTATCATCATCATCGTATGCAATTCAGTTCAATTTATATACCGTCACTGATGTTTGTTAAACAATAAATTTTGAGTCTGGAATGCCTGTGTATATGTGCGGTTGATATGTAGAGTAGATTCGTATATAAATGAAATATAAGGTATATATAAACAATACGTGATGAACGTGATTTGAATATAGAAAAATCATTGCAAAAAATAAAAAATAATAAATAAATAAATAAATAAATAAAAATGAGAAAGGGAAATAAAATTAAAATGATTGAAAATATATTAAAAACAAAATGTTTCGATTTGATTGTACTACTCGTGTACAACACAAATTACATTTCAACTTGAAAAATAAAAAAAATAAAAAATATTTTCATTTAATAAATATGTATAAAAAAAAAAGAAAAAAAAACTCAAACAAACAAATAACAAAAAATGATTAAATAAATAGTTGAATAAAAACATTTAAATTCCACAGGAGAAATAATGAAAAAAAAATATTAGAAAATTGAATACGGAACAACATTGAACAGGTCAGAATTTTATATGATTCGTTAGGATATTTTCAATTTTTTTTCTTATTAAATTGTTTTTGTAAGGACCTATGTATGTACATAACTTCATTATAATCTCTTCTAAAATAATAATCGATTCAAAAAAAAAAAATCGTCATTCATATATCATTTTAATTGCAATTGAATCCTTGAAAAAAAATATTTCTTAAATTTTTTAAATGCAATAAATTTATTCTTCATATCAGCAGTATCAGCAGCGTATCAGTAAAGTCATACGATATAGTATAAAATCAGTTTGTATGGATTTTTAATTTTCATAAAATGAAAAATATCTTTGACAAGAAAATACAAATAAAAACAAAAACAAGAGGGAAAAAAACATTTCTATTATTATTTCAATACATTTTTTTATTTATTTATTTTGTTGTAGATCCTTTTTTGTTTACAATTGTTAAGGAATGAGGTCAAATAATTAGAGTAGAAGAAATAAAGTATCTATCTATGTATCTATATTTGTGTACATCATGTGCTCGCATAAAACACGACAATAGTTTTTAACATTAAAAAAAATATATACACATATATATTTTTTTATCATTATTTTCTCTTTTTTTTTCTGAATATAAAAAATATAAATGCAAATTCAAAAAGGATATAACCTTCAAATTAAAAAGAAAACAATAGAATAGAATGAATGCATATATCATATCAGAAATATTTAAATGAGACATTTCCGATTTGTATTGAGATCATTTTTGGTCTCATTTTCATTTCGAAATGAAATTAAAAAAAAAATAATAATAATAAAATACACAAATGAATACACACATACACACCTATACTCGTATTTGTACATAGTATAAAATGCATGTTTTGTTTATATGAATTCACAAGAAAATCTTTGTATTTTTTATACGGATATATAATATACTGTGATATAAAGATTTGTAAAGTACTTTTAACTAGATATATGTATTTTCACGTACACAATCACAAATTTATCTAATAATATGCATAGGTATGTGTATATGATACACGAATATTATACGTATATAGTATGTATCTTATTTGAATTTATAATTCGTTTCCATTTGTCTTTTTAACACTTAAAAAAGTATTAAAAAGTTTTTAGATAAAAAAGAAAAATTCTTTTCATTTCATTTTTTTTTAAAAAAAAGTCGAAATTTATAGTTGATAACGATAAAACTTCGAATTAACATTTGTTTGCATTTTTCTGTATTTTTTTTATCTCTACATAATATCATTTCACATATAAGTACATTATATACATATCTAAATGCAATAATAATATCCGTATATGTATATTTTAATAGTGAAGAACTTAAAATCGTGTCTTCGGTAGTTTATCGTTATTTTACATGACTTTAATTGGAATAAAAATGCAATAATAATATGAAAGAAAAAGATGAGGATTAATACAAAAAATAAAAGAAATAGCTACTCGTAAATAAAATAAAAATGAAAAGTAAATGAACGATAGACGTATACATACTGTATGTCTATACATTATTCATGAATACGTATACATATGTTCTACGCCTATATGCATAGGAATAGGAGGCATATTCAAATTCAAATAAATTTGTAATCTTCTTTATTTTTATGTATACACATGAAAAAAAAAATGATGATGATGAATAATGATAAAAGAAAATTACAAAAAAAATAAAAAAGATTGAAAAAAAAATACAGAAAAAAAAATTTTTATTATTATTATCATCTTTTTGAATTTCATTCCTTTTGATTAACATTGAAAAAATCATTTACTTATACACGAGGAAAAGTATATAGATAATTATATATGTATGTATGTACATGTATATGTATGTTTGCAATACTTTTAAAATTTGATATGTACACATACATATACATATATACCCGCATTATACGTTGTTAAAGCAATTTGAATGACATTGATAACGATTTTGTCTTACTTTACTTCGAATATATGCATGTATTTTTTTTCTCTTGTTTTTCTAATTTTTTTTTTTCTTTTTCGATTTTATTTTCATTCTTGAACATGCTTGAACATACATATAAGAATATATTTCATTAACATTTTTAAAGTAAAAAAAATAAAATATGCATAATTTAAATATTATCGATTTTACTTAATGAACTGTACGAAATTAATATTTAATTCGTATGTATAACAAAGTAGATGAGAGATTTTATATTTATGTACATAACTACGTTCATGTATATGGGTAATGAAATAAGATAAAAATTTGTGATAGAATTTTTGTATATGTACGAGAGAGTGTATATATACAGTATACATTTAAATATAATGTAAAATTTTGATAAAAAAAAATAAATAAAACAATTTCTCTTGTGATTTTTTATTTTTTAGTATACGGTACCTAAGTATATATAAGAATTCAATTTTTGATCATTTTAATGTCTTGATTTACTTTATTGTTTTTTAATCTATAAATTTATGGAAAATATTATAATATTCATTATAGGTATACGTGTACATACATTTCAAATATCTTTCACTCAAAAAATAGCAAGTAATACTTAATATCTTATATTTTATGAAAAGTCCTTTCATTCTGTTTTAATTTTTTTTATGTATTTTCTTGAAATTTTATATTTTTTTCTGTCTGTCTGTTCAAAATATTCCAAATGATTATATTTGGTTACTTTTGTTTATTAACATTTTGATTTCGTTCATTATGTTAAATATATTTACATTTTACCTACACAATATACACTTATATACATATATGTATGTACGTATATGTATATACTTACTTTGAAATGTTTAAATATATTTAGTACATATTTGTATATCTTTTGTTTCATTTATATATGTACATTTTATTTATCTCTAAATAAATATTGAGATTGAGAAAAATCTTTTCAGAAAATTCTTATTTAGTATATACTTAAGTAGATTAGTAATAAAGCAACACAACGCAATGTAACGCAAAAAAAAAGCAAAAAAATAAATAATAAGACCGAAATAAAACGAAATAAAATAAAAAAAAAATAATATTTCGTTTATAATTTCACCTATAAACAGGAGTGACATTAAAGGTATAATACAAGTATATAAAATGACTTTTGGATGCTTTTGATCATTTCGATACCAGAACCGAAAAAAAAAATATTCAACATAAATTCAATTTTATAAATGATAATAAAATTGGGATCGGGCATTAAGTATTTATTTACTAATTATACTAATCTATTGTAATATATATATTACATAGAAAGGATATCTCTGTATTATCTTATTTTATCTAGGATTTTCACTCCTGTGTACAATCAGTACAGCTGAGACACAAACAAATAAGTAAAAAAAAAAAATATATATTTTGTTATTGTTTTTTTTTCTTTTTTCCACACAAATATAAATCCCTGAAAATGATTTAAATGTATATTTTTGGGATATCATGTTACCGCACACGTAATAAAAATAAAAATTGAAATTAAAATTAACAAAAAACAAAAATTATTTTAATATCGTAGCTAAGTGTATAATGTTTTCATTTTTTTTACTTGTATTCTCTGTTTTTTATTATTTTATATTTTTTTCTTTTTGCTTTATTTTCAATTTGTCAATTAATATAACAATTAATTAGTGTATATACTTTTAAAGTGATAAGAAAAAAAATCAGATTATGTATGTAGATAAGTATACTCATGCTACACTGAATTATACATAAATATGAATGTACATGAGACCTTTTTTTTAGAAAGTGGTCTAAGTCCATTTCTTATTATATGAATTATATTAAAACCAAAATAACGTTTTACAAAACATTAATTCGTATAACGTTGTCACGTGTGGCTCGAAAGCGCGGACAATTTACGGACAAACCAGAGAAAAAAATGAGTGGCGGATAAGATATAGCCACGAATTGTATGAACTATAACAGTCATCAAAACTATTAAATCATGTATGTAATTAATGCGATTGAAATGGACTGGTCATGCACAAAAACAACATGAAAATAGAAATTCCAAAAAGAATGATAGACATCATACCTCAGGGTGGCAATCGATCAATATCAAAATAGGAAAGTAAAGTCCATTGAAAGAAATATTACTATAGGAATAAGAAATTGGAAGCAAATTGGTAAGGAACGTTCCGTTTGGAGATCTAGCTGTAGAAGGCTCAAGTTTCATTTGGACTGTGAAAATAGTAATGTAATTTTATTGAATACGTAAATTCATATTAGACAAAATTATAGAAATTTTGAAGGATTTGTTTTGGGAACTATATTTTAGTAGGTTCCATTTACTGTTGTCATTAATTGCCATGTTTTTTTTTTCTTAAAAATTAACTTACACCGATATCAAAATTATAATATACTTACATTAATTCATTCATTCATTCTCATTTAAATCACAACAAATCGTACACCTCATGCATGCACACAATATATTTAAAAATAAATTTCATTATAAAATATATTCACTTAACAATCACACACTTAACATGATACATATTTTATCCTTTTTGTATATATGACATTTGTATATAATGTAGGTATGAATTTCACAAAAACAACCAACGTCCTAAGTGGTTTTACATAGATACTCATACATTTCTAATTTTCAATGGTATGAAAAATTAAAATGAAAAAAGCTTAAACAAAAAAGAAAAAAAATGTCTCATTTTTATTTTTTATCAAAATGAAACTTTTACACGTAACTAGCATAATATTATTCCAAACACCATAATATATGTACATACACACAGGAGCAATATACAGGGTGTCTGGTTTCGGGTGGTCATCCGGCACACAGTAGACAGGTCTCGCCGAGACAAACAAAAAATCGTTCTAGAGGGAGGGGGGTAATCTCAACCGTTTAGCCGCTAGAGGGCGATGAAGATTTTTCGCACTCAATCTACGAAACACCCTTTAATAACTACGGTGTACTAGCTAGAAGAATCAGGCCTAAGAAAAATCTGAAGGAAACTCCCCCCTCTCTTCAATGATACCTTATATGCTTCTCTACGTTCTTCGTTTCAAGAGTTATTGTGTTTCAAAGACAGAATTTAGTGATTTTTTGCCATTTTTTTCAGAGATAATACAGGCTGTGGGAGTAAAGCGCTCTCTATATTAATTTCAAATTACAAAAACAGAAAGCCTATAAGACACCTGCTTCATTTTTGCCCTTTACCAGTAAAGTGCGAAAAACCTTTTACTTGAGTGCGAAAAATCTTCATCGCCCTCTAGCGGCTAAACGGTTGAGATTACCTCCCTCCCTCTAGAACGATTTTTTGTTTGTCTCGGCGAGACCTATCTACTGTGTGCCGGATGACCACCCGAAACCGGACACCCTGTATATTACATTTTAAATATTTTATATATCATATATACACGTAAATATATAGCACATATCTAACAAATAACCCACACCTTTATAGTCACTATTATTATTATGATTAGTATTTTTATACTATGGACTAGTTATTATGGTTATTGTACGTAAATATTTTTCTTAATGAATATTTATAAAAAAAATTGAATATGTGCGTGTTATGATATTTTTTATTATTTTTATTTTTTTTTTTTTTTTGTACACACACATATTATGCCTATCACATAAATATAAAACTGAATTATTATTATTATTTAATTTAAATGTGTATTTTGAAATGTACGTTATGGTATAATATATCATACCCATACGTGAGCGCACACTTAATGTATGTATACGTATATAAATGTAGAATATATTATATAATTTTCATAAATTATTATTACTGTGATTTTGTTGAAACGTAATTTTATACTAATTTATTTTATTAATGCATTAAAGTCGTTTTAATTTGAATATAATAATATTTTTCTATATATATTCACATGCACATAAATAATAATACATATATATGTACATACTTACATATTTACGTATGTATAGTAAGTAAATTAATGATTTTATGAAAAAAATTAGAATTTTTATTTTGTTCTTAATTAAATAAATTATCATATAATGCACATCAGTTTTTATTTAAAAATAAATATAGAATTTAAATAATGAATCCATTGACAATATTTCAAGTACAAAAATAATCTCAAAACTTTTTCGATTCGTTATAGTGGTTGTAGGCAATATTTCCAAGCTTTGATGTCACAAATTTACTTGTATCATCTGATAATAAGACAGATAGATAAGTGACAATCTCTATGATGGGCTGATGGTGAAACTACTATAATTTTGATTATTAACATACTGGCAACACTAAATTCATGAAAGCAAGAAAGCAAACCACCTCTGGCTCTGAGTTGGTTTGCTTTCTTGTTTCCTCTTGTCTAGGTCTTCTATACCTCTCTTCTAAGTTAATGACGTCACGTTCTTGACTTTCAAGATAATGTAAATGCGAGCTATGATGGTACGCCTCAAAGTAGAATTTATCACTATGATTATTCTGTAGTAAAATAACTGCTCAAATTCTAAAACTAAATAAAATATAAGACGTTGGGAACGAGACTGTACGTATTTTGGTTGGTATTACTCGAATGTAACGCAAGGCTTAATGCCCATTTACATTACATATATAGAATATGGTATAATTTATAATTGTCATTCACTTGATAGATAAAGACGGGGAATCTATAGGGATTTTGAGATCACTCAAATTTATTTTCACTAAAGTGAAAATCTTGTTAAATATTTTATTTCATTAGTTCGAGACAATATAATGCTCGTTTTAATTTCATAAATATGATAGACACAATGAATCATAGATTTTAATTTCAGTTCAATGCAGCGATGCAAGTCAGCGATGAAAATGCAGCGATGTTTAGATAATCGCTGTATACAATTTACTGAACTGTTTACAGCGGAAAAACCAGCTGCAAACAGTTGATAGTTAGCTTTGTCTGTTGTTCTAATATTAAATATGTCAAAATTTGTTTATGATGACTTTTAAAGCGAATTTTTTTTCAGCTGCAAAATATTTACATCGCTGCAAAGTAGCGATTATGCAGCGAAGCCGTTCAGTAAGAGAAATTATTGCAGCGATGGAAAATTATACATCGCAAATTAAAAAAAAAATACACAAAATTTGAAATTTATTTCAATTCGCAACTGTTTTGTTCAGTTAAATATTTTTATTTTCAATATTATTTTAAATATTTTACATCCTGAACTCTTAGATACATATAATTATATAATATAATATCTAAGCTATACAATTATAATAATATATTTGCATTTAATAAATGCCGACATTATAATATATATATACTAATACGGATTCTTAAGTATGCCTACTGATGCATATGGAGGTAATGTAATCACATTAATATCTATAGGCTATTTATATGAGAAAAATTAGCATAAATTAAATCAACAATCAAGATTATTATTTATCGATCAGGAAGTAGTTTTTTTTTTTTCATTTTCTTTTACATGTGATTTAAATTTTTGATTTAATTATAATTTGTCTGCAAATTATATTGTATAGTATAAATTGTATTATAGTACACTTCACTCTTTTATATTAACATATTTGTACTTCTTATAATTATAAAGTAGCTCCCCTCATATAAAACAATTTTCTAATTTAGTATTTTTAAAATTATAGTAAAATACTCACATTTCATAGCACAAACCAAGCACATGCATACAATAAAAGCAATTTGTAAGTGTATTATTCATATTACAAAGAAATAAATGCATCAAAATGCTCATATGAACATGTTCATGCATGTTGTATATATAATATATAATGTATTTTATGAATTTTTTTTTTCTAAATTGTTTTGACTTTATAAAATCTAGTACACCTTTCACTTAAAACATTTCAAATAATGAGATAAAATTGAAAGGAAATCAATAAAAAAAATAAAATGCAATTAAATAAAAATCGATCAATTCGTAATATGTACAAGCAAAATTTAACACACACATAACTGATGTGCATGTTCATGTTCACATAACTCACTGCATATACTTATACTTATAGATCCAAATTTATACAAATATTTTTCTATTATAATTTTTTGTTGTATACAAATTCTTAAATTATTTATGAGAAAAAAAAATTGATTTAAAGCTACGTGTTATAAATTATATTAAATTTGAAGAGAAACAAAAAAAGGAAATAAAAACATTATTCTGTTTTTCTTTTCAATTTTCATCCAAAATTTGAAACTAATTTTGTTCAGCAACAAAAAATTATAAAAAAAAAACTATGAATCACAAAATGTGTGAATATACAGTGAACGTCAAAAGTCTTTGTATACTCTTCTAAATTTTTGTAAAATGCTCTCTCTTTTCTAATAAACTCTCTTTCCTAACTAATGTTAAAGTTATCATCAGTCGTAGAAAAAAGTTGGTATAAAAAATTATCTAACTCTTCTATTCTACTTTCGAGACTAAGAGACACTTAGGCCTCTTAACTGCAGGTTGCATACTTTTAGGAGTTATAATTAAATAAGATATCAAAAAGAGGTATCAAAATGGAAAGATATACGTGCATTTGGTTTTCACTTACAGGTATCCAAAGTTTAAATTTGGAAGTGTAAAAAATTTTTTGATGTCGACTGTATATTCACGTACGTAGAGGTAATTATCTAACTATATATGCATACATATATTGTCTGTTCATTTATTTGTACATGCCTACTTATATAAATGCGTGTATATAACATATAACGGAGATATTCTTTACAAAAAGAAAACGAAAAGAAAAAAAAAGGATAAAATAACCTTTATTTTTCTCTCTACATTTTGACAAAGTTTCAATATTCATGCACACTACTACTACTATACTACTGTTTGATATTACGTGCTATGACTGTACAATGATGATGTCATTGACTCCAATTAAAATATTTGCGAATATTATTCATATAAAAATTTCCCTGAGAAAAAAAAAATTTTTTTTTTCATTTTGTTTATACACAAAGAAGAAGCTAAATTGAAAAAAGACATGTTCATGTTATCACAAGAAATATATAAAGCAAAGCAAACAAAATCATACAAAAGAAAAAACAAAATAAATAAAGTAAAAAATAAAATCCTAAAACTAAATTCTTTAAATTAAATTTAACTAAAAAAACAGAGAATTTTTAACTTTAAAATTCTTTATCGTTTGTATACAACTTGAATACATATATCATAATCTACAGATATAGGTTGTATGTTTCATTTTTCTTTCAATGCGGTTTTTAAAGAATTTTCTTTATACATATAATATGCGAGTTCAAAAAAGTTTCTGTATCACTCGAATCTATAGAATTTTTATTGAATATAAAAAATATATTGCGAAGGGTAGGAACGAAAAAAAAAATTGCAAAGAGGAGCCTTTTGATGGTATCTTTCTTATAAAATCATTTAACTATTAAAAACCTTCTGAATTATCAGTTAAATCATCTCCTACTACTATACTCATCGTCTATACACTACTCGTGTACATATATATATTCGTATACATATACTGCTATTTGCAAATTCTTTCAATCGATAATATTAACTTAGGTTGGGTTGAATAGGTATACATGGTGAAGCAAACATGAACGCTATGTCTATTGTACAATTTTTCACGTTCTTTTATTTTATTTTATTTTTTTACTTTAATAAGTTTCTCTTGATTCCTTCGTCAATTCATTGCTTCAATTTCAACAAATAACTTACATTCTACATTCAATATACAATTTTCCTTTTAAATGTTGAATTTTTCTTCTTGTCCTCGTTCTCTTCATCTTCTTCCTTGACTTATTTATCTAACTCTTCGTCTTGTATTATTTTCTTCCTTTCGTATCAGTTAGTATGCGAATAAAAAATGTTTTTTTTTTTTTTTTATTTAAATAACAAATTATAATGATGATGAAAGCTTATTGAGTCATGGACATACCTTTCATGTCATCCATCGTATATATGTAGTTATGTACTACATGGTACTACATATACACTAATACTCGTATTAATGTGCATACATACATGTAATATTTACATATTATAATATACAAACTATATAAAAATGAACTGAATATTTCATAGTGTATGTATGTAGGTAGAAAAACACAAGTCTGTTAATTGAAAACAGCGATTCTTTATTTTTATCGGCATTTTACTTTTTTTTATTTTGATTTTCGCTTATTCTGTTTCATCGTTAAAGAAAAATTTTTCCATTATTTTATTTCGTTTTAATAATGTTTTCTTTTTCTCCTATTCATTAAAATGCGTATTAATGGTAAATTTTGTAACAAAAAAAAAAAAAAAGAAACAACGAAACTAAAAAAAGGATATTACTTTTTTTTATAATTTCATTTTTAAATTCAAGAAAATGTGTGTGTGTGTGTTGAAGAAATCAAAAATAAATAATGATGTACCATCATACATACACACATTTGCATTTTATTTGTATTGGAAAATAATTTGCACCCATTCTACTATATTAAAAAATAGGAGGATTTGATTTATTGATTAATTTTCTTTCAGTTTTTGTTTTTATTTTTTTTTTATTTTTAGTTTTCTTCCTGTAATTACGGTACGATGTTTCTAAGACGCCTTCTAATCAATTTATCAGCATAAAGAACATTTATTTTAATAGTGTTTGTGTGTGTGTGTGTGTGTTTATTCTGTATATACATATATTGCATTTGAAATGTACAACACTTATTTAATTACTTTATGCTAGTATGATTGTATCCACTTTGTCTACACATACATACATATGTATATACAACCGTACCTTCTATAAGATTAAATATATGTATGTACATATAAAACGATGTTATTAACACATAATGAATTAGTATTTTATACTTTTATACATAATTTTCATCGCTTATGTATAGGTACATATTTTAAAATGTCTGTAAATTAAAATACATATATACATATGTACATATGTATATGCATGTATACGAATATATAAAATATCCTTTTGTATATTACTTAATTAGATGTCTAATGACTTAATAATTAATTTCCAGGATATTGAGATTTTTATCATTATAAAACAAATTTTCAAATTTATCTTTTATTTTTTTTCTTCTCATTCTCTCTCTCTTTTTTTCTTCTTTCTGCATACATTTGCCTTACATATTTCTTTCTTCTTTTCTGATAAAAAAAAGAAACATTTTATTTTTGTGCGTTGATTAATTTCAAATTAAAGAAAACAATTTTATCTCGATTTAATAAATTTTTTTATACTCGTCGTATACGTAAACATGCATCTGCATGTAAATATTTGTAGGTGCCTGTGTATATAATAGAGTGACTGACTATGGAAAAAAAAATGATAGTATTTTGAATAATTAAAAGACAAAAATACACAAAAAGAAATCTTGTAAATTGAATAAATTATAAACCGTAAGTAATTTTTCAAATTTTAAATTCTATTACAAGCACAAAACACATATACATACTCGTATGTATATTTATGATTTTGATTAAACTGAAAACATTATTCAGAAAACAAAAAAACCATACATATATGTACATAATATGTATTCATATAAGTATTACAGTAATTAATTATGAAATGATTCAAGTTCATTATTTTATATGAAAAATTCCAAAAATATAAAATTTTAATAGCACATTTATAGGTATATTTACTATATATTTACGTCTGTATATGTACATACGTATATGCGTATATGCGAGTAAGTAAGTAGGTCTATATGGATATTTGTATATACATATGTATATACATTTTGTAGATAAACTAAAACTAAACCAACAGGTTCATTTATGATTTATAAGCAAATGTACATTATGTTAATGCTACATTATGTTATGTTATCTCGCACTGTTCCATTTAAGTGTGTACACATACGCAATCATTATGAATATGAACACACATGTATACGTATATTATTATTTTGATTTAGTTTTTTTTTTATATTATTTAAACTTATTTCATTCACAATTTAAATTCAAATTTAAAATTATTCTTCAAAGAAATATGTACATAGTTGCATATGCGAGATGTGTACACATTCGATTTTTTTTTTTTGATTTTTTAGAAAAAATCTAAAATAGTCAAAACTCATATTACATACCATAAGTTTCAAATTAACAAATGAAAAACCATTCTGTAAAAGTGTTTTACGATAACGATGTCTATCTATCTCTATAATTTCTTGATCTTGTACATATAAGCTTACATTGCTTACATCCAAATGTATCGCAGACATTTTATATTATTATTAATAAAACGTTTGGCCACGAATACGGTTGTGTTGTGTTTACACACATACACCATACCAACATAGTTATATGGCATATATAATACCGAATTGTATATAAATTTATAACGTATACATCATCCTTTCTTTTAAATAAAGAATTTTCTTTGTTAATCAGACATTGAATTTCTTTAAATGAGAGTATACTCGTATAGTGTATCACATCAACCATAATAATAATAATAATACATACATACATATATATATAATAATTATATAGCGTCCATCTGTCATCAAAAGAGAAGAAGAATTAATGAAAAAAAAAAATTTTTTTGTAATAATAAAATAATAAAACAGACTGTCTCGTTGTTATATGGTTTTATGTATATGTTTTATATTCCTATTACACGTTCGTATCTTGTTCTTATTTTTTATTTTTAATTTTCATTTGCTTTTATTTAAATTTTTTGTTCTGAGCAGAGCATCTCCAAATTGGACCGGGATATGATATGGTTGAAAAATTTTAACCAAACCAAACCAAACAAATATGTATCCATATGTACACGTAATATACCAATTTACACATAATGTATATAACATCTCATAAAAAAAAATCTATGCCATTCCTCTTCATCTTAATCTTCATTTCTTTTTCTGTTAAAAGTCTTTGTATTTTAAAATAAAAAAAAAATGTTTTGTAGGTAGGTATATGTATGGATGGATGGATGGATACATATATAAATTTGATTTTGGTACAGAAAAGTTGAATTGAGTTAGTAAAAAGAAAAGCAAAAGAAAAATAACCGAGATAAATTTAAAAATTTTTCAATGTCTGGGGGAAAATAGTTGTATAGATAAGGGGATAGATAATAAAAGTTAGTAGACAAGTTCTGAATAAAATAAAAATATTTATAAAAGTAAGAAAAAAAAATGTATACAGAACAGGTACCTCTATATATATTTTTTGTTTTCTTTGTATGTTTAACTGTGTTTGTTGTAATTGCATATATACAGGGTGTCCCAAGTTCGGGTGCAGGCATTTTGCCAGTAGATAGGTCTTGCTGAGAAACGAAATAATCGTATGGCAAGATGGTCTGATATCAAGGAGTGAGGAGTTAGGGGCTCAGAATTATTATTTTTTTTTTGTTTTTGAGGTCAAGTGATTTGTTTCTTTTTTGTGGTCATAACTCACGAAATCCTTGGTCGTTTGCAATTATTTTGCATTCATTGGACAGATAATCAATTAGTCCTTACTTTGATACTTGAATTGTATGGATCGGCCCAGTGATGCCAAAGATATGGTGACCTCAAAAAAAAACTTCTGAGTCCCCTAACTCCTCACTCCTTGATATTAGACACCCCTCTGCCATACGGTTTTTTTTCATTTCTCAGCAAGATCTATCGACTGGCAAAATATCTGCACCCGAACTTGGGACACCCTGTATATATATTTGTGGTATACATACAATATGCTTGTGTTGTACGTTGTACATACTTCCACTTCTATGCATACATTTAATATGCATCTAATATTTCTTTGTGAATTTTTTAAAATTTCATTTTTCATTTTGTAATGACAATTAAACTAAAATGGAAGTTTGGGTCATTCTATTTGTTGTTGTATTTATTTTTTTTTGATAAAATCTTTTTTTAGTAGGTTTTTTTTTATGGAATATGTGCACATATGTCTGTAACAATAAATATTAAAATTGAATTGAAATAATGCGAAAAAAATATAATATGTATTTGTAAAATGACTGAATGGATGGATTTCATGTACAGTATAGTCGTTAATTAAAAAATTGAAGAATATTTACTTAAAAATTATAAGAAGCCCTATAGAAAATCTATAAGTAATTTTACATAAAAATATTGAAATTTGAATCTGTATGTATTATATGTGGATGCATACATACGCGAGTATATTATGTGTAGACGGTAGACACTATAAAATGCTTTTTCTGATCGAATTGAACACAGAACATGTACGAGTACGAGGTTGGATATCAATTTATTTTTCATTTATTTGTCTGTAAACATTATTGAATGTACTAAATAATGTAGGTACATACCTACGTATACTCTTATATAGTAATATAATATGTGTGTACAGACGTATATGAAAAAAAAAATGCATTTTCAGTCAGTCCAGTCCAGCATTATTATTATTATTTGTGTTGCTGTTGTTGTTGGTTTAGTCGTTGTGTGTATTTTAAACTGAATTTATATTTATAAATATTAGTACAAAAAAAATGTAATATGTATGTATGTATGTTATCCAGAACTGGTTAGTATAATTGCTGGTTGGCTTTTAACTTTTAAAATGCAATAGATACAATATAATATAATATACACTACTCCTCGTACTCGTATATACAACTCGTCGTGGTAATGATACAGAGTTATATAGTAGATAGAGTATAGAGATGATGATGATGACGACGACGCTAAGTCTTGTGGGTTATTGAACCGGTTGGTTTCTGGCTATTACTGCTGCTTCTGATACTCTGCCTGCTGCTGCTCCTGCTATTGCTGTTATTTCAGCAGTAATATGGAACAAGAAGTCTTTTAACTGCTTTCATTTCCTTTCAATTTAAATTTTTTTTTTTTTTTTTTTTTGGATTCAATTTTATATTTTATACAAACTGAAATGTTCAATACATTTTCGATGTTTATTTGAACTGCAATATTCAATACGATGAATACTGTACATCAGTGGCGGCTCGTGACCAAAATTTATGGTGGGGCTAATGGTTTCAAGGGTTTCCACACCACCCAAGAAGTAACGCTTTTAGAGCGTTAGTCGATATTGAATGATACACTTCCCCAGAATATTGTTTTTTAGAAAATAAGTTATGTATTTTGGGCTTCTTTTAAAATTTACAAACTTCATAAAAATAAAACGTTAAAAATACTTAACAAAATATTTTCATAATAAAAGAAATTTGATAATAAATATCTTTAAAAAAAAACAATTTAACAAAAACGTTGGTAAACTTAAAAATATTGATTTGTATCATTTCTGTATAATCTAACATTTCATTTAAAAAAATACTCAACACTTGGATCTTTCTCTTGACCAAAAACAAATTTGCTAAAATAAAAACTAAAGTTTTTATAAATTCTGGCGAAAAACCTAAAATTCAAGAAATTTCTTTGGGTCTGCAACATAAAAAGATAAATTATGAACGAAACTCGTAGAACGTGTGTTTATTTGTGTTGTGATAATTCATAAATTAAATTCGATATCATTTATTCATTCGGAGGAACTAGCGTAAAATGTTTTCTATCTTACATACCATTTACGTTGGTAACCAATTATGAAAATCGTAAAACAACAAAAATCGTTCAACACTGGCTTTTCATTAAAACAATATTTTCATTTTTTTATGAGAGAAAAAAATTCCAGAGTTCTAAATTCAAGAGAAGTGTAATTATTTAAAATGAAGTGATTTTCAATCTATAGAAAATTCGTGTCTTGTTCAGTATGCAAAAAAATTGTTAAAACTCAAAAGCAAAAATTTTTGAATTGTAAAAATTGTAAACTTGATAAATTTTTTCTTAATTAAAAATTATTTTGATCAAAAAGAGGAAAAAACGGAGTTCAGTTGAATTTGAAATAAGAAATTAAAATTGTACTTAAATTATTACAATTTTTATTTTTAAAAAACACTTAAAATATGACGGTTTTTAATTTTTAACGGATATTTTATTCGACTTTTTTAAATATAAAACGAACAAAAATTTATACAAACATCCTCTGGTGGATGCATTTGTTAATACGAAAACATAAGTATACATATTACATACAGCTATATATATATTGTATAATATATCTATATCATTCATACTTCATACTTTGCTTTTGAACAATTTCAACCATATTCAACATTATTCAACATAATGGACTGATGGGACTGTAAACCGATTAGCCCCATCTCATATAAATTATTTCGTGTTTGTATTAACGCAACAGTAAAAAATACATAAGACTGTTGACTGAGTAATACAATCCAATATAAACTTGCTTGTATGTAAATAATATATATAAATATAATACATACATGTCAATCTTTATTTAGAATAGATAAAAGAAAAGAAAGAAATGAAGGAATAGAAGATAAGAAAAGCAGTATACATACATACATACCACCATTTACTTCACAATACCGCACAAACAATAGACATTATGATCATTGTTTGTGCTGTAATACAAAAATGAAATACAATAACAATTTATATGAGAGGGCTAATTCAAAACAGCCCGGATCGAGCACATATAAATTGTTTTTGTAAAATCAAAACGGAATGAATTAAAACGAATTATTCATTCTTCTCACAGAGTTATATGGGTGAGTTCATCCGGGCTGGTAGTGAATTAGTCCCGATGAATAGACAGTCAGACAGTTTGAATGTTTGATTGAATGGTAATTGTTATTGCATGTATTTGTACTGGATGAGATAGAAATATATGTACATTAATACTGAGTGAAACAGAAATAGAATTATAGGTATGGTTGATTCGAATTTTCATACATTTTTGTTGTACATATTTACAAAGATAATGCAGTTTCAGATGCTAAGCCCTACATTATCTTCGATATTTATAAATATTTTTAAAATTCAGAGAGGCAGTTATAACGATTTTTTCTTATGCGTATTTTATGAAAAAATAATGTATTCGTTATACCACGTTATACACACTTGAGTGTTACCAAATTAGCTAAATTTCACATATTTTTGATGAACAAATGATTATAAAAATATTATTGATATGAAAAATAATTTTTAAATTTATTTATTGGTATTTATAAGATTGAAAATACGATAATCTTGGTGGGGCTGAGCCCTCCTAGCCCTATACGAGGAGCCGCCTCTACTGTACATACTAGTACATATGTACATTATGTACTTATACTTGCATGTAATGACGAATAATAAAATTAATTGTAATGATCCAAAAACAAAAAAAATAGTTTATATACATGCATTGTTTTTGACGTCTGTGTATAGTACAATCACTTAATTCTGTACATATATCATTTTGGATAAAAGTCTCAAAAGTATTTTTATTATTATTATTATTATTATTGTCGATTTTCAATTGATTCAATTAAAAACATAGTATGTAGGTACATACTAAAGATTTTTATTAAGAAATAAATATAAGAATAATCTTGTCTTGTATACAAATATTTATCTTTTTGATTTTTGATTCAAGGCGTTAAGAAACAATTGTCTTTGGAATAATTTTTGTAACTTATCAAGTTCTATTGTTTTTTTTTTTTGTTTTTTGTTTTTATATGAAGAAGAAGCACACAAGACACAAGTGAGAATTAAAAAAAAAAATTAAAACAGAGGTTAAAAAACAAATCAATTGTACGTGAAAAGCCTTTACCTTTATTTCACTTGAAAAGCAGATTAAATTCACATGTGTGAGTGAAGTATATAATAAGTGTGTATGATATTTTATAAGAATATTACATATAATCTTCAACTTAAACTGTTTAAAAGAGTTTAAAAACCTTTAAAATATGTACACATGCACATTAGTTGGTATTTTCAAGTAAGTAAGTTTGGTATGATTCATTCATACAACTGCGATAATTTGTAATACAGTCCATGGTAAAAGCGAATTTGTATACACCATATCATATGTATATATGTACTCGATGTACAGATTTGTTGTTGTTTCCAGATTATTTTTTTTTGTGCTTAATTGTCTTAACGAAAAATAACTTTTTTTGCGACTGAAAAATTAAAAAATAAAATCTTGACCATTTTTTGTTTCAAAATTTTAATTTTTTTTTGTTAACTTTCTAAATTTAGCAACACTATTATTCATCATTTTCATTTTTTAATTTATTTATTTCATTTTAAGTTCAGATTCAGTTAGAAACCGCCAAAAGGCCCTGGAGGGTCGTGGTGTGGGCAGAAGGGAGGCAGTCTTACGGACCTCTCTTCTTAATAAATAATAATAATAATTCAGTTAGAAATTTTTTCTGGAAAATGTGATTCTAAATTTGCTTTTCAAAACAAATTTCTTACTAAAACTACAATTAAACTATATAGTCTATATAATGTGTAAAATTTTTTTCCAGAAAATTTTAATTATTAGATATTGATAAATTTCACAATTTAGAATTTAGATTTATGTCATTCATAAAAATAAATATAGGATTTAATTTCATTTATTGCTCAACATTTCTTGATCGGTTTACATTGTAAAGAGAGTAATACACAAAACACCATATTTTAAAACACAAACCACAACAACAAATTAGAAAATACAATTTGAGAATGAGTTTGCTGAGTGATAACATACACATGTAACATGTACAAGACGATTGCATTACTTTGAATTTCATTGAACGTGAACTGTTATAGTTCGTGTATTAGAGATTATATTATATTG
The DNA here is from genome assembly GCA_951394055.1 of Villa cingulata. Lineage (NCBI taxonomy): Eukaryota > Metazoa > Arthropoda > Insecta > Diptera > Bombyliidae > Villa > Villa cingulata. The sequence continues at coordinate 3,697,790 of OX596020.1, read as the reverse complement.
AACCATTGAACGTGATCTAAATAAAAACACATCACATACTCATACATACTACTATAAACTAACTTACACATATAAATTCAAATAAAATGTTCTTTAAAGAAATTTTTGATTTGTATTTTATAAAATATGAATTCAATGAATGATTACGGTAATGAAATGAAATCATGAATCGTGTAAGCTTATATGTATGTTTATTGGTAAATATTTATACCTAAGTATTTATGTGCATTACATTCGAGTACATTATATTTATAAATAAAATGTTCGAATAAAATATGAACTTTTCACATTAAAAAATAAGAGAAAAAAAATTGAACATTTAGGAAAATGTCCTTTGATCAATATGTACATTACGTACATTCATACAGCATTTAATATTTTCTTTCATGTACGTGTATATATTTTAATATTATAAAAACTTGTTTAACTTTTTCATAATTTTTACGATTCATTTTATTCGTAATAAAAAATTTTATATTTATTTTACTCGAAAAAAAAGCAAAAAATTAAAAAAAAATATTTATACTCCATATAAAATTATTTGCACATCTTACAAACATTAATAAATAGGTACATATGTATATACATGCATGTATTGAAGTATAAAAAATTATCGTATCATCTCTGTAGTAGGTATATGTAAAAATCTTAAAGGAGCCCATATAAAAGACTTCATGTACATTTATTACATACTCGTATGTATATTTTCATGCTTTTTGATTGTGTTATCATTATTATTCATTTATTTATTTTTGTTTTATTTCTTTTAGTTTATTTTTTATAATACATTGTATAGTATACGTTTACAAGTATGTACATACCTATATTCCTCTTAGTAGATTTTATTTATACAGAATATGCAGAAAATTTTTTTTCTGCTTTGCTTATATGCTTTTCTGTTTTTCTTCATAAAATTCTGTTGTTTTTAAGTTGTTATTATATTTCAACAGTATGTTAAGTATACTATACAACATACATACCCACAATAATAAATATATGTGATAGTTGGAAACATTTGTAAAAACAATATGGATGATAATAACAACAAAAAATATACAAAATGTTATATTGCAGACAGGTGGGGCCTTATAGCAATGTTTCTGCATTGTCTTTTCATTTTTCATCTTCGCGAATATTTAACCTTATTTGACCTAAAGCAATTTTTTTTGTTGTTGCTGTTTATGTTGCTATTATTATTATTATTATTATTATTTGTTGTTGTTGTTGTTGTCAAATATTGTTTCTTAAGCTTATCTTTCTTTATTTCTTCACGATTTTATATTTTTATTTATACACATTTATGCATAATATTAAAAGAAAATAAAATAAATGAAAAGTAAAATATAAAAAAAAAAAAAGTTAAATGAAATAAAATTATTATTGTTGCATAGGTCATTCTCAGGCTATTGAACCATGAAACCTTTGAAGTTAAAAAAAATATTGTATTTTTTTCTTTGTGCTTTTTGCACATTCTAAAGCAAAATATTAACACACAGTATGTATGTACTATGTACGTACATATGTAGATAAATTATGAATTTTTCCAAGTAAGATGGATTACAAAATAAGCATCTATCTAATATAATGAATAACAAGTTAATTTGAATACTAATTTGAAAAACAAAAACAAAAAAAAAAACGAAACAGTATAACCATTCTATACGTACATCATACAACCGAATAGTATAATAATATTTGATGCTGACTCTCGATATTGTTAAACTGGTAATTAGATTACATGCATAGAGGTTACATCGATCGACAGTATTACATATGTACGTTCGTATATGTACATATTGTATACCAAGTAGTAACTTATGTATGTACATTTATGTAAATGATTGTATACATAATGCGTATAATCAAATGATATAAAGTAATAGGTACATTTATATACTTTATTTCGTATGTATTTTAATTATATACATACGAAACCATTTTTAGTTCATTTCATTTAACCTATCTATAACACTATACACACTCGTACAGTATATGCATCTACATAAAATTAATGTAAAAGTAATATACTTTTTAAAAGTTCATATACATACATTACTAATAAATAATGAAAGTCATTTTAAAATAAATACATAACATCATATACTCTTATTTGAATATATATGTACATACTTAATGTGTGTCTGTACATTACTAAATTGAAGGGATATAAAATATGTGATAACGAAATGTAAATATATAAAAAAAAATGTAAAACCAAAATTATCCAAAAAAACCCAAATTTAAAATGTTATTTTTAAAATTTAATTTAAAAAATTTATTATGTTTGATATTTTATAAATTAAAATTTGTATTATATTCGTCCTGTAATCGTGTATACATTTTAGTATATGTTTATAAGATGTGTTATCATTTATATATATATATCAGTATAATATATGTCTATAATATTTATGTATGTATTGTATGTGTTATTTACATTCAACTTTAAATGGTATATGTATAACTTTTCAATGTTTTTAAACATAAATTTTTTGTGTAAAATGTTAAATGTTATAAAATATATGTACATAATATTTTTGATATAATATACATTTATATATACCTATGTACATTTAAATACAATTTACATATTTACTTAGGTGTATACGTATGTTAATGTTTGCTATATAATGTATGTTCAGAAGCACAATATATAATGTATGTACATATACATATAATATTTGGTATTTAAAAATATATTTATGTAATATAGATGTAATTTAGATATGTTGTACTTAATATAATATAATAATAAAGTATGTATATTATATGATGTAGTATATATGCTCGTAAATGTTGAAGTGAATTTATTTTGAACAGATGTTATATTATAGTTAACCATATATATGTTGATAACCGATTCTATACTTAATTTATATACTCGCACATGTTCATATACGTGTATATAAATATGTACATTATAAATAATGTCAGAAAACCATGGATATTTTTTATTTTAAAGTAAACATTATGTATATCTACACACATATGTACCTAAATAATATATGTGTATAAGTATTCTCCATATATTATATTTCTTGGTTATATGTTATATATACATATATCTAACGGAAAAATTGTAAAAGGTATTCATTTTGGCCTTGTAGGTGGATTTAAAAATGAACAAAAAAAAAGTGTTTTTTTTTCTTAAATAGAATATAATGTATGTTACAAAATAAAAATAGAATAAAATCAAAATACATATCATATAGAGATATGATATAAGAAGTGAACTAAAAGAGTATTATGTAGATGTATATACGCGAGTACTATATACATACATGAAAATTACTAAACGTTGAAAACGTAGGTACATATATTCTTAAATAGATTATATACTTGCATAGAAAGAATGATTTAAAAAAAAGATGGAAGAAAAATAGCTGTCACGCTTTATCATTTTCTTATGTATGTATATGAAATAAATTTTAAAGAATGAAAAAATTACACATACAAAATGAAATTAAATTAAATATATACGTATATTATGTAGTACAGAATGTAATAACAATATTGTACAAGAAAAATAAAATAGAATACAATGAAAAACTAAATAAATATAAGTATAATATGAAACACTAAACAAAAAAAATAACATAATCATGAAAAACTTTTGAACTACATAAAAAGAGAAAAAAAAAATATATTTATGTACATAATGACTAAAAGGAAAAATACTGTAAACTCAAGTAGCTATAATATAATTTAGTATACTATCTGCATATGCTATGTAGATGAATATATACATACGTAAATAGCGTCAGTATTATATATGTAAGCAGTTCTAAATATACCACTGCCACAATAGAGAGAGAGCAATCTAATCTTAATATCGTACGAGGACGAATATAAAATAATATTAACACACAAGTATACTAGGATGAATTAAAAAGTCTTTACAATGAAACACTAAACATATTTTTTTAATGTAAATTCAACTATATTTTACAACGTATTGTCTCTTTTTATCTCGATACTGTTTTTCCAACGTTTTTCCAATATCATTAAATCTTCTTATACGATTTATTAAACTACACAAAATAAGAGTTTTTTTTTTTTTCACCTATTAGGTACTTCCAAATCCTTTCCCGACTATACATTTCTTCATATTTGGAAATATAAAAAAATTATAATAATAGATCAGATAAATATAAATTGACAAGAAAGCAACTTAAAGTCAAATTCTTGCATTTGAATGGATTCATTTTTGAAGATTCGTTAATGAACGAATAGCTAACAACTTTTTCATAGACAATTCTTCGAGTTTAATCTTGTTTACATGTTCATATGAGATGACTTTACAAAACGGACTTTTACTAAGAAAATATTTCATCAAATGTCATAAATATTTGACAACTTTCATTTGAAAGAATGTGCTTCACAACTAACTAGAAAAATTTGTTATTAGTAAGACATATACATATGGCGATTTTAGTAAGGACTTATCGATCCACCCTCTTATAGATAAATAAATATACATATGTACATACATATATGTACATATATGCATTTATCTAAAACATGTAATATAAATGTAATTCAGTATACATACACATATGCATACTTTTGTTCGTATTCATAATCTACATAATAAATATTTTCACATAAATTTTATTATTTTTGCCCACATTATAGTATATACCTATTTATTTGCATATTCTATTCTAGGATATCTACATATACTTATATGTATTTTTTTATTAAAACTTTATATAGGGATTCATTCAAGGATGTCATCTTGATCTATACCGAAAATCCGTATATAGGAATTAAATATGTGCGATTAATAGATAAAATTTAAAATTTTCTTTTTTCCCTTTTCTTCTTCTTTTTTGTTTTAGAAAGTTGTTATATTTTTTAAATTTCATTGAGTGTTTTTGAAAACAAATAACAAAATGAAATTTGTTCTACACTCTATATAACAATAAAGCACACATTTTTACATAATGGTTGTATGAAATTTTTTTTAAACATTTCATATAACGTATAAATATAGAGTATTTCAGTTTTTCTTTTTTAATTTAATATGTGTATGTGTATTTATATGAAATAAAAATTTTCTTTTAAAATTTCATATTTTTTTATCTGTCTCAGAAATTTCTATAATTTTCACGTCTTAAGATATGTACGACAAATGTACGAGTATATGGGAGTGAGTATATGTATATGGAGTATTTTTCCTTTATATATAGTTTTGCATGTACTGATTTTTATTTTTTTTTTTTTTTTGTAAGCGATTTACTTCTCGATTCCCAGCATGAAATTTCTAAATTTTGCTTTCACCATTATAATAGTATTGATCATCATTGTAGTAGTAAAATTATATTGTAAATTGTAATAAATTTTCGATTTTCTTTTGAATATAAAATGCAAATACGATAGTATATTATGTACGCAGCAAAAAGTATGAATGTGCATGCATGTACATACATTATAACTATGAATGCATACATACATGTAAAAATATAATGTCTGATAATGGTGTATGGTAGATGGTAGATACAAATTTTATACTATTTATGACTACATATACGAGCGTTTTTGTTGATTTCAATATGAACATTTTTTTTTAGAACACCTATTGAGAGATACATTTTTATAAGCATATATAGATAGAATGTTTGAATGTTTTATACAATTTTCGTTTTTAATTTTTCAATAGATATACGGTAAAGACTTCATATTATTTTATAAATAATATACACATATACATTTATACATTTTGTTTAATAATGTTTTGTGTAACATTTTAATCCTGTGCAAATATAATAATGTTTGAAAAAAAAAAATTATGTATGTATTTAGTTAATAGCCAATATCTGAAATTATAAATTATTTACAAATAAAACTTCATACAGATAATGGTGTACGAAAAAGATAAAATATGTAAATTCAATTATGTATGTGTATGTACTTTGCTTTTGAAAAAAAAATTACATTAGACTCATTTTTGATTTCCGAATATACTGTGTATAATCACGTATAATGTAATAAGTAATTTACCACAAAATAAAATAATACACAAATGTATCTAATAAAATATGTATACTTATATATCGATGCGATATGAAAAAATCATTATGATGTATATAATATGTAAATAAAATATACATATACATATATGTATAAATATTGTAGTGTTAGTATATATTTATTTATTTATGTTGTGCGAGTTACTGTGAAATTGTGAATTGTATAAGTTTTATATTCGAATATTTTACGTATATTACATTTACATATTATAGCATTTTCCTTATGAACAATTTCACAATGAATTACAATAAATTTAAACCATTTACATGTACAGATCCAGATATACATATACATACATATATACATTACGTACGAATATATTATACTTATCAATAAATGTGTACATACTTATTATATAAATAAATATGTAAATAATGTTGATGTGTAGGTATATTTTTATATAGGTACTTATGTATGTTTGTACGTATGTACTATGAATTTTCTGGAAAAAATTGAAATAACACTTTTGCTATATACATATTTTATTAGTACCTATGTATATTTTTTTCATATTCTAAAGCCCAATTTTTATTACATAATAGATGTAAATATCTGTAAAATTGTATATATGTATATAGTTATATGAATGTATATATATAAATTTATATACATATATAGATTTATATTTAATAATAAAATAAGAGAAATACATAACTTACACTTACGTATATACTTATACATTTATTTATACATTATTTATAAATGTAAATCATAGATATATTTTAATAGATACCTTAATTTATAGTTACATACATATAAAATATAAGAATAAGCATACACTCGCATATATTGTATAGTTAGATGTATGTCATGTACTATATGTATATGGATACCTATGGATAAATGATATGCAAAATATACATATATACCTACTTATATAATATTTAAAAAAAATTGAATACTTGTACAAAAGTAAAGGATTCGGTATTCAAATGTGTATATATATGTATATGTACATATTAAACATCGGTACATATACATAGTACGTGTATATACATATACATATATTCAATATTTTGCATGTAATATCATAGATATTATATGTTCGAGTATATACAATATTGAATATTTAATTTTATTTATATCGATTTTTTTTTTATATAAATGTTATTTATTATTGTTTTGTAACTGCTGTTGTTGTTGTTGCTGCTGTTGTTGTTGTTCTTGTTGTTGTTGTTATCGTTGAAGCAGTTACTTATAAAATACCATTCATATTGAATTCAGTTCAGTTCAATTATTTTATTCATATTCCATATATACTCATACATATGTATGTACTACACATATTACAAACAAAAAATTATTCTCTTACGTATATGCAAGTATAATATATTTTTTTTTTTTTTTTTTGAATATATCTAGATATTAAAAATTTCATGTAAAATGTACGAAAATATAATAAATTGATAGCTACTTATGTACATACGTATATCTACAATATACATATATGCGTGCAAATATTAAATATTGTACATTTAAATACGTTCGGATATGCATGTATGTATGTATGTATGTAATCTTTCGTACATAACTATACATATATAATAAATATCATAAAAATATACACGAGTACCTATAATTGAAAAATTTTAATAACTAACGAATAATTCAAATTTAATGCACCATTATATTATTGTAAACTATATACTATATATAGAACTCGTATACGTACCTACATAATATTATATGATACAGATAAAATATATTGAAAAGAAAATATGAAAAATACATGTTCATAAAAACATACTCGTATTGATAAGAAAAAAAAAAAAATAAATAAAAATAAAATTAAAAACTGAATGAAATAAATTGATTTTATACCTGATATGATGATAGATTTGAAAGTAATAAGTAAGTATAATTCAAATTATTATGCAGCGTAGAGAGTATGTATATAAAGTGTACGTATATCGTATATATTATGTTAAAGGTTATAATGATTATTTATAATAGAGTAAAATGTATATGCATATGTATCTATTATATAATCTATATGCATTTATAGTTAGTATACGCATAACATATTATGCTCTTACATATATCACTGCCTTGATGTGAAAAGGTATAATAATATGAATTATAGACTTATTCAATAAATTATTTATCGAATTGAAAAAAAAAAAAAAAAACATTAAATTAAATTTCTATCTGATTGAAAAATTGGAAAAAAATATAAATGAAATCAAATCAAATAAAGAGGTAGTTTATCAGTATGTAATGTGAGTTAATTCATATATAATATAATTATTAATTTTATTTTTTAATCACGAACTGTTGATACATATTATAATAATTTTTTATTTCCTCTACATACTTCTATTTTCCATTAAATTTTTATAAAATTACATTTTAAATTGAAATTAATAATTAATTGGGGGGGATTCAATTCACGTTTTAGTTTGTCGTAAACTTCATACACTTTGTAGTTTTTTTATAGTTTTCGTAGTTCATTTCCATACATTTACAAACTACGAAAGTTATGAAAAACTGCGAAGGTATAGGTAAAATGCTTCGTAGTTTGTAGTTTCGTAGTTAATGGGTGCGTTCAGTTCATTGCAGCGATGCAAGTCAGCGATGAAAATGCAGCAATGTTTAGATAATCGCTATATACAATTTAATGAACTGTGTACAGCGTAATCCACTGTGCACAGTTGATAGTAAGTAAGTTGATATTAATGCAATGAAATTTTTTTTTATTTTTTGCTGCCTAAATTCCTGAAAAACTTGGAATTACATACTAGCATTTTAAAACCATCAAAATGAAAAGTAATTTCATTACTCTCATAATAAAAAATTATACACATTACTAATAAATATGTATTAACTTTTTAACCATTAAATTCATCTTTCAAACATGTCAAAATTTGTTTACGATGAATTTTAAAGCGAACTTTTTTTCAGCTGCAAAGTAGCGACTATATGCAACGAAGTCGTTCAGTAAGAGAAATTATTGCAACGATGGAAAATTTTACATTGCTGCGTGGAACTGAACGCACCCCATGTTTGACAGTTCTTAATTGGCTGTTATATAAATTAAAATATTAGAAAATAAATGTAACAGATGAAATAAAAGCAATTACGAAAAAATTTGATTTGGTCGTTCATTTCAACAGAACTACGAAACTACGAAAACTGAAAAATAATAGTGAACTGAAAAATTACATGAATTCCCTGAATATTTGATTTTAAGTTAAGAAAATTCTAATTTATATATTATATATATGTATAGTAAAATGAAACTAAAATTATTATAGTTTTTCCATTGATAATTAAAATTAATTCCATTCATTCTTTATAGTTATGAGCTATACATATTGCAGGTAAACATTTTTCAAGTAGGTGTTAATAATATACGTACACATACAACAATATATAATACATAAATGTACATCATGTATACATAAATATTCATTTTATGTTAAAAAAAAAACATCAAATCTAACAGTCAACTTATTGAAGAAATATTTATGGATATACAAGTACGCTAAAAATAGTGTGGTAGACAAGAAATAATCAATAAATAAGTTTTCTTTTTTTTTTTTTTTTGTAACAAAATATCAAATCAAATACATTACATTACTTGTACGACACACTAATCATTTTCAAACATAATTTTCAGTTTTTCCTCTTAAATTTTTTATTTTTTCTTTCGTTTTCATTTTTAAAATTCATTCATTGTCAGACATGTTATTCATGATTTCCATTTAGTTATGTAGCTATACGAGTAACGAGTATATATATGTTTAATACGTAATACAAAGTCGATAAAATATTATTTATAAATAAGTAAATAATAATTACATACTTTTGTATTATATGTACGTATATATTTGTACAGTCATACATGCATATACAACATACGTACACACATAGCTTTAATACATTTCAACTAGACATTCATTGATTACTCTTGTTATATTAATTTTGTTGATATTTTTTTTTTTTTTTTTCATATAGAAAAATAAAGTAAAAAAAAAATTTCTTGCAGTAATTTCTGTTCAATTTATAAATTTAACACTTTTTTTTTTAATATTTGCAATGTATAAATAAATGTATGTAATGTATTGTAAATATTTAAGTTAAAATACATACATATATATGCAAACTTAACATACAGTATATAAAGGTACTTCTTGTATAATAAACAAAGTATAATAATTGTGCACCAATATTCATAATAATTCTTATATAGCAGTCATATAGCCTTGGATGGAGAATTATTAATGTAAATGTTAAACATTGTTTATTGTTATTATATTTTTGTTTTTCGATTATTATTTTTTTTTTCGATTATTTTTAATTCTTCGAAATAAAAATTACAAATAACCATTTTTAAAAATACTGTATATGAGAGTATGGTCTTCTCTTATGTTAAAGTGAAAAATAAATATGAATTTATACTGAAAATTTTCAATAACTTCCTTCATAATTCAAAAAAAAAAAATTATTATTATTATTATTATTTAAAAAAAGCAAAAAAAAAGATGAATAAATAAATATTGAAATGAATGAAAATAAAAATTTAAAATGAAAAGCATCAAAAACTGTAAATGTAAATATGAATTAAAATAAATGTAGTATCATACATTTATGTACATACATATATAAAAACCTGGTCGTTTTCGTCGTCGACACATCACACTTTGTGTAATAAAAAAAAAAATCATTTCATTATTTTTTTTTTTTCGATTTTCAATTTCTTCAAAAATTAAAAAAGAAAAATGAAATAAAAAGCATTTACATTATAAGTGTACTCTAACATAATGAATTTCTTTCATTCAGGAAAAAAAAAATTTATAAAAGTGTAACTATAATATGTACTTATATACATATGTATATATGCATTTATGTACCTACATATAATTGTATGTACATGAATATTATAACAAAATTGTATAAGTAAACATTAAAAATAAATTGAAGTGTACCACATAAATATACTCACATAATGTATATACATATATGTAGTATTGTGCGTAAATTTATATGAATATGTTTGTACATACTTACTTGTATATAAAGTATTTTATATTATACTGTCTAGTTATTTTTAAATAAATAATGTATAAATGTAAAAATATTGAATAATTTTATGTACACTTCTATGTTCTGTGCGTGTATGTATAGCATATATAGTATTTGTTATGTTTTTGATGTTTGTTTATTTATTTAATTTATTTTATTTTATTTTTTTTTTCCATATTTGTATTTGGGGGATGACGCGGTGACGGATTAAAGTAGGCAAAAGTTAAGTTAAATAAAAAAAAAAATTTTAAAAATACATGCATATGTATAAGAGTTCATATTCTATGACGTAATGCTTATGTAGGACGTACTCTTTTCCGTTCAATCATTTTCAATTCACAAAAATTCTAGTCCGACGCGGTGGCGACAACACTTTACCTACTACCTACACATTAAAAAAATATAATTTAAAAAAAAAAAAAAATATTTCTCCATTCATGCGTTCACTATATACCCAAAACTAAACTATACATGCATATATACATTTATACATAAATTAAATATATGTAGGTACATACCTACATAAGTACATTATATTTACTGCTATACTCGTATATTAACGTGAATGTACAATATGTATATAGGAATGCAAGTAATCTTAAATATATAATATATATAATATATAATAAAATTTATAAGGCGTTTCAATGCAAAATACTCGTTTAAGTAAATATTTTTCACGAAAAAAAAAATTACAATCTGTTTTTTTAAACACTTAACTTCAATACATGCATTATATCATCACTTAGTTTAAAAAGTCTACCAATATATGCAGACTTAAAAATATCTGTATCGTCTGTATCTTAATTATTATTTAGACTACTTTTACTTACCGAAATTTATTTTTTTTTCTTCAAACAAATTTTTTACAATAATAAAATTTTGAAAATTTTGCTAAAAAAACTTTGGAAAAAAATAAAAATTATTTACACAAGAAAAAAAAATGAATGAACTATATAAATTTCTCCATTTTCTTATATCTATAAAGAAATAATGATTGTACACACATGTATACGAGGATGGATTGATAAGTGTTAAGTCTTACATAATTTTTTAAGTGAAATTGACTTTAATTTTCAACGCAGTGTAGTTTCCTTTTAGCTCGATATACCTACATTTTCTAACGTTTTTTTTTTCAAATTTTATTAAACCCTTTTTAATATACGATTTATTAAACTCCACAAAATAAGCGCTTGTTTCATCTATTACTTAATAATTGATCCAAATCTCTTTTTACCTATATCCATTTCTTCGTATTTGGAAATAGAAAAATATCAGAATGAGTTAGATCAGGTGAATATGGTGGATAGGAAAGCAACGTAAAGTCAAATTCTTCCAATTTTCCATGACGAATGGATTCATTTTTGAAGATTAATTAACGAACGCAGCGCGGCACCCAGCTGGTTTATAGCTTTTTCATATGTAATTCTTCGTGTATCATATTGTTTATTAATTGAGTAATAATCTCACACAACTTAATATTACGATAATTCATGATGATCCTATAAACTTTTACGACCAACGTTCTGCATCGCTTGTGCTTGTTGTACGGTTCACTCTTTAATTTATTTACCCAATTTTAAATATGTAGTTGCATTTGAAGATGCACGTTTACCTAACACTGTTTTAATCTCACCAATAATTTTTCTTCGTTTTTAGCCTTTTAAATGGAAGTATTTGATCACTGCACGATGTTCACTTTTTTTTTATATTTAAAAAGAAGTTGAAATTGACCAAATGACCACACAAAAAGGACTATTACTAAGAAAATATTTGATCAAATGTCATAAATATTTGACAACTTTCGTTTGAAAGAACATGCTTCACAACAGATAAAAAAATTTGTTATTATTACGCATATAATATGGCGTTTTTCTAAAGTCTTATCAATCCATCCTCGTATATGCGACTTCTACTTATTGCCTATAGGTATGTACATACTTAAACAAAAAATTTTATTTATTTCACAATATCCGATGATATCATAGATAACGATGAATATCAAATAAATTATTGATAAACAAAAATATGTAGATATATACATATACAATATTATATTTTGCTTTTTTTTTTTTTAAAAAAAAGTAACTAAATTTTTATTTTACATTGGCGCCTGATATTCGATATCTATAGGTATATACTCGTTCAGTATGTAGTGTATTAGCAATTTAATACGAATATAAAATATATGTTCGTATATTATTGCTAATTACAAAAGTTAATTTAATTTTTTTCATATTAGATATACATACTATATATAATACCGTAGACATACTGTACGTAATGTACATTACATATTTTTCACTTTTTGCAATTATTTTTTTTTCTTTTTTATTACCTCTATAAGTATGTATATGTATGTATATAGAGAACTTTAAAAAATATTGAAATAATGATAATTTTTATTAGATAAGCACTGAATCATTTATGAGTAGTTCCACTTTGAATAAATAAAGTATGTAATCAGCCTATATATGTATCTCTACATACACGTTTGTTCGATATAAAAAAAAAAAAAAAACAAAGTGAAAATAAAAAAGAAGAAGAAAAATAAATATGTACATATGGATTGAATGCGACTACATATTGGAAATATTTATAAATGTAAATATATATATACCGTAGTAGTATACTTATGTACATTTATTATATGGTATGAATGAATATTACTTCAGTTTATTTCCAATTAATGTCTAATGATAAGTAGTCAGATTCAAATGTACATACATACATATATTAAATATATTATATTCGTATATTATATGAATGTTATTTAATCAAATAGACAGACTTTTTTATTTTAGTTCAAAAAATCAAATAAAGAAATGCATTTGAAATTTTTTATATGTGAACTATGAAAATACATACTTACTACATATATGTATGTATATGTATATGTATATATAGATAGATACACATAGTTCATCGACATCTTCTTCATATAATATTTTTTATATGTATACATACGACGAGTATATCTATACTCCTACTGTCTATATCATACACAAATAATGTACACATGTATTCATACTAATATATTATGTATCTATATTGTCACACACTAATATACAATTTTTTTTTAAAATAATAATTTATGCACTAAATAAATTCTATACACATATTAGAAATAAAAAACAATCCACATTCATTATGTGTATTTTTATGTTATTGTACATTACAAGTCCATATATACATACATATTTTGGAGTATACATATTCTTATAACAGTCATTATACTATGTATGGAATATTATACATATATCTATACGAGTATGTATATAATACACGTAGTATATATATATATATATATAAGATGTGTGTAGTCTTTAAATAGCAAACAATTAACCTTTGACATAGTTAATAAAAATATGTGGTCGCGTTCAAAAGATAGACTATACAAAAAGATATGTATATAAAGGAAAACAAAAAATAATCAAGAATATACTCTGTACATTGCTGTATAACTGATAAACACTACAAATAAACATTTAATAATTTCCTGTGAAATGCATTTCATTATACCATATTATAATATAATACATGAACAGATATAATAAATTGATTAAATCTGAAGTCTTCAATGTAGGTATACATGATATAAAATTAAATGACAAAATTATTATATATGTATGTACATCATACTTATGATATATGAGTAGCTACATACTTACTATACAATTCATAGTATTTTTAGTATGAATGCGCATATATACAAGTAATAATGAATAAATTTCAAAAGCAATTAAGTACACATTTTATATGAACAGACATATTATATTCATTCATTATATGTATGTACATACATACATACATACGTATACTCATATTTATTTTTTAATTGTACTTGTATATACATATTTAGATTTTTATGTTGGTCATTTAAATTCTAATTTAATAAAATTAAAAAATTAACAAATTGATAAAAATCATTCATTCATTAATACATATTAACAATTATTAACATATTATAAATTTTATTATATACATAAGTATATTATTGTTTTTAAGTATATGTACATATGAGGATATATCTATGCTAGTATTATAGATTTTTTTAAAGAAGAAATTTTTACGATCATTTATATATATACATACATATATATACCTAATTGAGATAATTAAGTGAAAGAATAATGTTCATATGTATCCGTTTATGTTGTATGTACAAGTATGTATATAAATGCGTACACATAATTTTATATTACAAATTATTTTTGATTGTTTTACATATTCAGCAAGATTACCTATTTAATTTTATAATTGACATACAATACGAAACTTATGAGTATCTATTATTTAATGTACATATTCATATACATCCATATATGTATGTATATGCGAGATTAAAAATTATAATAATTTTAAATAAAGAAAATTATTGCTAATTAGCATATTAGATTAATTTATTATTGAAACAATGAAAGAATACATTTTAAAAATATCACTGCGTACTAAATAAAATGTTAAAATGAAATTAATATAAAATTTGATTTAAATTGAATTAAAAAAATTAAAATTTAAAAAATAGAAGAATACAAAAATTTTTAGGATTTTATGCGTAGCAATCAATTAAGTATTTTAGAATGTTTTATGATCAATTTAGAATAATAAAAGTTTTACACAATCGCAATGTATCATCATTATCATCACGTACTATTTGACTATGTGTAATGTGATGTGTGTAGTAAGTACAATGATGGTATAATATAAATATGTACTGGTGTGGTGTGTAAATATTTTTAATAATTCAAATTCACATAAACTTTTAATTTCCGGTATTTGTTATATGCGTATATAATTTGGTAGAATAAAAAGAGTAGAGTAAGAGGTGACACAGAACAAATACATTATATATACGAGTATTATATATAATTAAAATTAATCAATCTATATGGATAGAGGTATACGCATACATAATTCATTAGGATTTAGTCAATATCATTTGATTTAATAAAACGGTAGGCTATTATTTATACGTACGTACTTACATACATATTTCGGAGTAAAAAAATTATCACATCAGAATTTTTATTGGCGTTATATTTTATTAAAAGCATATAAACATGCTTGTATAGAGTAAATACATTCTCCTATATGTAATAGGAAAAACAATTTGAACAGATAGTTGCCTATAACAGAAAATGAATAAAAAAAAATTTTTTTTTCTATCCAAATATTTATTATTACAAGTATTCGAAAATTACATACACATGATCGTATACGAGTACGTATACATATATGATATGTATACATATTTAAACTGAAATTACATTTTTTTTTACAATTTTTTTTTCTATTCATTTTTAATTTGTCATTCTATCTGATTTTAGTTCTCGATGAAATTTCAAGGTACCTCTACTTACATTATTATGTCTGTATACATATGTGTGTGAATCTATAATTATGTATTTATGTCTAGTCGACATGAAAATATGTAATTTTAAATGTACAAAATAAAAAAAAAACATTTACCAACTTTTTTTTTAGTGGAACAAATATTTTTCAATAGACACCATTGTATATATGCAGCCATGAATGTGTATTTATGATATGATGTATGTATTTATGTATAGACATTTTTTTATTATTTTTGAAATATTTATATATATGAATATAGTTACTGTATGCTGTATTGTATATATTATGTGTATACATATGTATATTTAAATCTGATAAAATGAAAAAATTCAAACAGATTTTTCGTACTAACATGTAATATGATCAGATCCATATGTTCTTAATTTGCAACAAAAAAAAAATTCTTTTCATTACAAATAATAAATAAAAATACATATTTCGCAATTATAAAAACAACAAACAAAAATTTTTTTCCTTATAAAAATTTAATGTAGACAACATTTATTGAATGTTATTGATTGTAAAAAATAATATAAATACGTACAAAGCATGTACAAACTTTTACATAATCAATGCAATAATATTATGTGTACAATATGCAATCATATCTACACATTATTGTATAGGTACCTATGTATGTACATAATTTAAGTTTATTAATATAAAATATACAAATAAAAAATAAATTTAAAACAAAACGTATAAAACATGTATTGTTCTATTCATTTAATTGAACAAAATCGAATCAAAAAGAAAAAAAAAATGGAAAAAATGAAAATAAAAATATTCCATATACATATTGCATATATACCACACCTAGTTTTATTATTCTCGGTTTTTCTTTTAATATTTTTTTAGTAATAATTCATTTCATATAGATGTTTTCAAATCAAAAAATTTTTCATTCTATGTATATCATATTTAAAATATCTCACAACATATTTTATATTATGTATATATATATAGGTACATTCTATTATATCTGTGCATAAATAATATAATAATGCATTATTGTATAACGTATATTTTTATATTATTCGTATAGAATTTAAAAACAAATAAAAATAAAATGCGTTACATTGATGTGCAAAAATTAAAACATAAAAATTTGCATTTTGCATATTACATTCATTTAAAATATACAAGAGTTTATCTACATAGTATAAGAAGTATAATTGTAGATATTTATGTGCACACACAATAAAATAAAATAATAAACTAAAACTCATATTCTATGTAATATTAAATTGCAGATTTTATATGATATGTATAGTGCCAGTAGTACTAAATAATATCTATTCTATATATACGTACATATATATATATACACTCAACTCATAATACTAAATATTGTATGGAATTTCAAATGTATGAATGTACATACATATATTCATGTATACTTATAAGCCGTATTCATAATAATTTTAATATGTAATCGAGTTTTAGAACTGTGAATTAGCGTAACCCTACCTATCTACCTACAAAAAAAAAAAAAAAAAAAAATACAAAAAGAAAGAAAAAGTTAGAATTAAAAACAAAAAATTAAATAATAAAATAGTAATGAAATCTGCGTGTATCTAATATAGTACACCATTTAATAAACTGCTGCATTTTAAATCGTGGGGATTAGTTTTGATTTTTGATTTTTATTTTTATTTATTTTTTTTTTTTTGTTTTACCCTTTTATGTGATCATATCCGGCCGATTTTTTAGAGTTCTGGGTAGATATTTATGCTTTTTAAACCGACACTAAATAAAATATATAAATTCGAATATAATGTACATATATATACAATACACATATAAATATACAAATATACAATGTGTGCGAATACATTACAATATGGAATGTATACTCGTATACAGAAGGAGAAATACTTTTCTATAGATATATTAATTTTATTATTAAAAACCAAACAATGAAATATCTTCATTTAATTTTAATACACAATTTTACAATTTTATATGGTGAATATTTTATTATTCTATATGCATACTATACCAATACTACATTATGTACATATTATATATCCACTGTTTATTATGTACATTACAGGAAAAACGGAATTCGTTATACATAATAGAAATCGAATTAATTTTTGTGTATTATTTTATTACATATTCCAGTATACACTCATATATTAAAGGTTTCATTTCATTATAAAATGGCCTACAATCAATAAATGATTTAATATATTTATACAGGATGTCCCAAGTTCGGGTGCAGACATTTTGCCAGTCGGTAGGTCTTGCTGAGAACCTTGGGATGACCCATATTAACTTTCCTGGTAAAAGCCATAGTTACATTTTTTTTTTCATAACTCGAAAACCACGACAGATAATTGAATAAAATAAATTGCAAATGAAAGGCAATCCATTGGACAATATTTTAAGTAAAGAAAATTTTAAAAGAAATAGGGCAAAATTTTGAGATATTTGACCTTGAATTCAAAACTTTTCATTTTTTTCATCAATTTTGAATTTGATGTACCATATCTTTGGCGTCACTGAACCGATTTGAACAATTCAAGTAACAAAGTAAGGAGTGATTGATTCCCTTTCCAAATGAACGTAAATATAATTGGAAACGACCAAGGATTTCGTGAGTTATGATTACAAATAAGAAACAAGTCACTTGACTTTAAAAAAACAAAACTTCTGAGCCCCATAACTCCTCACCACTGGATATTAAATCTCTACCCTGCCATACGATTGTTTTCGTTTCTCAGCAAGATCTATCGACTGGCAAAAAGCCAACATCCGAACTTGGGACACCCTGCACACTCCAACTAACTACAGTTACACATGACTTTTTATGTATGTATGCAATTTATATTCGTATTACTTATATGTTGTATCTATTAAATCATGCAATGCATTATACATAAATATACACACATGAATACATTATATGTACATACATATTATGTACATGTACTGAAAGTTAATTAAAAGAATCGATATAATAAAATTATAAAAAAAAAAAAATTTAAATCATAATAAAAATTCTTGAATTAAACCGAACAATATAATTACATACATTATGGTATACGTTAATAAGTGTATATGCATATATACATACTTATATATATTTTGAATGATATTGCGGGCAATTTAAATGTTCGAATGTTTACATATGTGGCTACACCGATATAACACATATTTGAACTGATTAAAAAAAAAACCAGATACAGTATACGTAATATGTGTAATAAATTTTTATTTGAAAACAAAACACAACAAAGAAAAAAATAATAAACAAAAATAAAATTGAAAACATTATATCCAAAAAAAAAAAAAAAAAAATCTAGACAAGAAATCATTACGAAAATGTTAACTTAATGTTTTTGTTTTTTTTTTGTTTTCAAATTTTAATTTTAATTTCATTTTTAATCACATATATTGTAACATTTTACATACTCGCATATGTAACTATATCATATACATATATACATTCAAGCATATGTATATGTTTTGTTACATATTTCTACAATTATATATTTTTCTATTTTTCATGCTTCAATCAAGCTCATTGAACCTGATTAATAAATAATTGATAGTTCATTTAGGTCACGAATTTAATGTTTCTTTTTTTTCTACTTTCTGTCTTTTTTTTCGTATTATTTATGATTTTCATTTTGCCTATATATTTTTATGTACGTATTTTTATTTTTTATTTGGTAAGCTTTTTCTTATATAGTAGATATTATGCTATATGCTTTATTTATATAATAAGTTTGTAGTTGTACAATTACAATTTTATTTTATTTCTTTTTATATTTTTCATCTGATTACAAATGATTTTAATATTATAATATAAAAATATGTACATATATCTGTATTCAACTTTATTTAAAGTTCAAATACGTATGCATATGATATATAAGATTATATGACGATAAAATAATCCCATTATTATATTTCGTGAATATACTTGGTAATATATAGACTATAGAGCATATAAATATCTAATATTATTAATTCACATTATATGATAATACATACTATATACATATTTTCATTATTTTTCATTTTTATATAAAAATTTGTAGCTATGTACCTAAACGATCACGGGCATACTTATACATGAAATATACAGTGATGAATAAAACATATGAAACTGAATAAAAATGTCAAGAAAACATGAAAAATTGATAAATTATTCAAATCTTTTCTAATTATGTATACACAAAAATTTCAATAATTCATACAAACTAAAATGAAAAAATTAATTCGCAAATGAAGGAATATTTTGAAGGAAGAATCAACATTTATTCAATTTCCAATTTTTGCTGTTATTAGTGATAATTAAGTATATGATCATATTTTATTTCAGTAAACGTAAATTCAATATTTTCCTTCAACACATAAACACAAAAACCACATTTTGATCCAAGTTATCGTGATGCAGATATAAATGTTATGTACTTAATTTGAAAATTTTGATCTCTTTTTACATCGACATCCCTTATTTACATAATATAATTATAAACGATATATTCCTTGATATTGCTGAGTTTACACTCTAATCAAATTTCTTTTATTGAAAATTAATGATTTTTAATAGTTTCTTTATTAAAAAGCTATTTGTCCTTTCGATCATTTCCTTTTTATATTTCAAATTTGAAGCAAATTGGTTAAAAAATGATGGGATAAAGCAGCAAATGGTAAAGTAAGTAATATGAAAAATTAATAGAAGGCCTGATTTTGTAAGATTATAACTAATATAAAAACAAAAAGACTATCAAAAATTCGTTTCATTAAAAACCTATTCCATTCTTTGAATTTCGTTTAGTCCAAATTTGTAGAAAATTGGTGCAAAAATGACAAAGTTATAGAAAGATAAAGTTTGATAAAATTCAAATTTCAAAATTTCTTCCTCTTATTTTCTCACTTTATTATTAATAAAAGTAACTAATTAAAATCTTGAGCATATGTAATTACAAAATAGCGATCAATGTAAAAAATTATAAATTTTTATGATCATTTCCAATGTTTTTTTTTTTTTTTTTTTTTTTTTTGAAAAAAAATAAAAGAATCATTCTACCAAAATACAACATTTTAATTATATTTTATTGTAAACATTTTGTTCACCACTGTATTTAAACAATTTTTATAATGTTAATATATAAAAACATTATACATATTACAATATTTACATTTATGTCATGCATGTATGTATATGTATATATTTACATATAATCGTTTCGTTATTTTTTATTGAAGTTTTTCTTTAAATAATAATAATAATAATAATAACCTACAAACAAACGAAAAATGCCAAGTCAATCATATGTGTGTTTGTCACGAAAATTACAATATAAATACCTAGATATACATATGTATACACATATAATATTTCCCATACATACAGATATTTTACATACATACATATTTATATATTTTCATATATTTATATACATAAGTATAATAAAATAGCATATATAAACTATTATAATATGAAATGGATTTAATATTATTTTGTTTTATTTTTGTGTCATCTAAAATAAAAATTGACTTGAATTCTTAATCAGGACAGTATGTAGCTATCTATATATGTATATGTAAGTACCAGTATATCATATAGTAGTATAGAAGAAGTATAGTTATTATTATTAATAGCAGTAGTATAGAAGCAGTATAATATCCAATATACATAATATATTCTATTATTATGCATAAATGTAGATGATATGTGTATATAGTATAGAAATAAAATTTATCTACATATACATATGTATATACGAGTATTTGATATGCGAACTTTAACAATATATATACATATGTATATATATATATATAATATATTTTTTTGATTTTCCATTCTTATTCTATACTCATTCTCTATAAATACTAACGTACATACATACATAAGTAGCTATATACTTTTAATTTAATTCAATTTTTTTTCCCTTGTATTATTTTTATTGTTTTTTTTTTCTGCTTCTTTGTTTGTTTTTTTTTTTTTATATAAAAATACACATTATACATAGATAGTATGACTTAATAGTAATTTATTTTTTTATCATACATAATTTTATGTAGATACATGTATCTATGTATGTGTATGTTTATCGTGACATGTAAAACTGATTGATTCTATACATGTATGTATATACATATAAGTACATACATAATATGATTACTACATGACTACTCAACTTATATCTTTTAGTATAATATGTATACTTTACCTCAAATAAGACTATACTTAACTATTTCATATAGATTTTCGAAATAATTTTGAAATTTATATAAACACAAAAGCATAAAAGAACTAACAAAAAAAAAAACAAAATAAAATAAAATAATAATAGGCATATATAGGTAATTGAATAATTTCAATATCGACAATATTGACATTTTGTAAATTAAAATAGATGGGTCGAAGATTGATATGCAAATTTTGATTTTAATTTAATTGAGAAAAATAGAATAAAAAATGAATTAAATTAAAACGACCAGTAGCATATATGTACATATAAATATATCGTATATAACTTTATATATAGTATACAAGAATGTGTAAGCAATGTTCATACATATGTTGATTTTGTTGCTATTGAATTGAGATAAAATATCTAAAATATGCATGTATAAATATTTGTATATATATATGTATGTGCAAATAAAATGTCTTTATAAATGTACAATATATAATACAATATTTATACTAATAGTACAGATATGTACATAATGTATATCTATATTATGTACTTACATATATATGTACTGTTATATTGTTTTCGGACAAATCATTAATTATACGTATGTGATCATAATAAGAAGGTAAACAAGAAATAGGTACACTTTAAAGTCATTAGTTCAATATTCAATTTTCCAAATTGTCGTTTAATGGTAGGCAATTAATTTTCGAAAACAAGCCCACTTTTAAAATTTGTATGTATAATATATTAGATGCTCTATAACTATTGTATTACATCATACATGTTCATGTACGCGTATGGTTATACAGGTATATTTTAATAATAACATCTTTTGGGATTTATAAAATGTGTAGAATTTTAGATAGTACTCGTTATAAATAAATTATTACACGTTGATGTATACACGTATATGTCACAATTCGGAATATAAAAAGATTTTATTATGTGAATATATAGAATGTTGAAGTTTGAAGTACATATAGCTACTCGAACACAAATACAAAATCTTATAATAAAATAAATATACTCATATTACTATGGGATTTATCGTTTTAAATATTTGTTGTTGTTGGTGTTGTTGTTGTTGTTGTTGTTGTTGTTGTTGTTGTTGTTGTTGTTGTTGTTGTTGAATTAATTAAGGACTAAAAATATTAAAATCTCTTATACGATCTCATAATTTCATTTTATTTTAACAATTTTTCTGTTCATGTTTGTTTTTTGCTAATTTTATTGTCGATTCAGATTTATGTAACACACTCACACATATGTATATATTTTCGCAACTTGTACACGCATATGCATATGTTGTTTTTATATGTACATGGAATAATAAATTTTAAGAAAATTAATTCGAAGGGTTTCATCTTCTCTAAAATAAATTTTTTTATAAGCATGAAGACGTTTTTAATATTTATATATGTATATTTGTATAGAGGTATGTATGTATGTATAAAAAAAAAATACAGAAAAAATTTCAAATATGAACAAAGTCCATTGAATTATAATGTTAATGAATTATTATTTAAAAAATGAAAAATATACAAAATCCAATTTATAAGTATGTATATATATAACTTATATTTGTATTTGTGGTATTACCAACTTACACTTCTTTTGAAAAAAAAAAAAAATACCAAAATTTAAGAAAGCAAATTTATGTTTTGATCGAAATATTTTTTTTTTAATAAAAGATTTTCTTTGTTTAACTCTAAATGAATTTTATATATTATTAATTTTTGATGGAAATTATTAAATATTAAAAAATAATATCAAAGTAAGTATATGTATTTGTATTTGTGTATTATAAAAGGTAGAAGAAAAGATAAATATATGTATATATTTTTTTTTTAAATAAGTTGGGTATCTATTTTTGCATATATTAATTAATTATTTAGATATTTACATTATAAATTCAATCCATTTATACAAAACATACTAATAAACATGTACCTACAAATAGTATTTTTATATACATACATAGATACTACCTTTTTCGTGTTTAAATATTCAATTTTTTGGTATTCATTTGTAAATCAAATATTAATAAATACAATATGATTATAATATATTGCCTATAGAGCATTTAAACTTTTTAACTAACAAAAAAAAAAAAAAATATATACATATGTATATATAAAAACAAAAATAAATAGAAAAGAGTCAAAATGTGGTAAATACTTAATTAAAATTTCGACAAATTAAAATCGAAAAAATGGATACAGGTTCAGATTACTTTGATTATACCTACCTAGTTTTTTATTTTGTTAATTTTTTTTGTCAGATTTCATTTTGCTAAAAGAATTGATAAAAAAACACGTTTTTACTGTAAAAAATTTTAACTTAAAATAATATATAGCGTTGCAATCTTATTATAGATTTCAAAATGGTTATTTTATTAGTTAATAAATTATATTATAATCGTATATTTATGTGCGACACGTACATATATGTTTTTAGGTACCTACATTGTAAATTATATATGTAATGTGAAGTACAAATTGAAAAATAAAATTGAAAATAATCGCTATATTTATGTATATTCACGTTAAACGTCGTATAGGTACAGACAGCTTGGTATACCGACATTTACCTATACAGTCTATACACAATATTATACATATGTATGTGTATGTATGTTTGAAAATTTTTCATGCTTTTATAAACTTTTATAAAGCCAGATAGAGTTTTCCGTAAAATCTATCTTAATTATACCCATCTTTTTTGAATTATTTTATTATTTTAAGTGTTTTTTTTTTCATAAGGAATAAAGTAAATATAAATAATTTTCCCAGATATATCTAGAAATATATGGTGTTGTTTGTACTGTTCTTGACATATTTCGCCTTCAAAAAATACATATGTATACTATATACAAAAGACAAACAAGCACATAATATGAACAGACGATAGTTGCAGTCTCTCTACCTGTTTTTTTGAACAATTTTTGTTTTCGTTTATGTTTTATTTTTTTAAAGGTGTTTTTCTTTTTGGAATCATATTGCAGTTTCATATTATCTATACAATGAGATATGAACATATATACATGTTTGTATGCAGTTTGTACACTTGTATATAATTATGTACATAAACATATTTACATTTTTACACCATATGTTATCCATTGAATGCATACATATGCATTAATAAATTTTGTTTTTTTTTTTTTGTGTATTTTTTATTTTTCAACAAGAATGTATAATATCTGTTCACTTTGCTGCAGTCAACTAGATATTTCAACATTTTTAGTATGTAGTTAATCAAGTATTAAGCAATGTTGCCAATTTTATTATCCATTTTATGTATATTTATTTCATAAACTATTTTCTATATTTATAGTGTATGTACCTATATTAATATATGCATTAGTTCTATTTTAAAAACATAAATGAATATAATATTCCATACGTACATACATAGTATATGTATGCATGTTTAGATGTAAATTCATACGTATGTACCTATGCGTATGCATATATGAACATAAAATGATACTTATAATAATAATGATTTGCTATTGCTACCTACTTACAAATCGATGTGTTACAAAAAATGTTTTTTTCTTAATCCTCATCAAGATTGAGTGCCTTTTAATTTGTAGACTGCATGTAGATTTTATATTAATAAAAACAAAAAAAAGAACAAAAAATACAAGAAAATATGAAGTCATGAAAAAGTAAATTTTGTACGAAATTAAATATGTATGTATATGAATTGTGCTGCGGTACGGATTATACAATGTACCTACATATACACTAATAATGTATGTATGTTGTATATAAAAATATATGTTATTATATGTGAACTGTATACGAATATATGTAATATGGTAATATGTACATATGAACAAATATCCAGATAATTATTGAGAAAATAAATATATGCATATATTATAATTTTTTTTTTCAAATACTGCTTAATATTTAATATATAGAGTAGATACTTTTAAGATAGAATAATAATATCTGCTGGTCTAGTGTAAAAACGACAGTTTGGCTAGCAAATATTTATATGTTTAATTTGAATTGGATTAGCAAATCCAATAATAATTTTTAATCAACTTTGTATATTATATATGTATAGGTACATTAAAATGTATAAATATACCGTCAGATCAGATTTATTGCAGATATTGCATTATTGTAGTATACATGTATTGTTTAGATTGTATGTATTTGAAAGATCAAGATTCTCGACAAGTTTTTATATTTAAAAAAAAAGTAGTAAAACCACATAGTGAATACAGTGCTTAATCTTATTCGAATGTTGTCCATATGTAGTTATGTACATATAGATAAAAGTTTTTAATCACATTGTAATGTAATTTTATACCTATACTACAATACCTATATATCTATGTACCTATGTTTTTGAAAACAAAAAAAATTATTTACATTATATAGTCGTTCATTTTGATTTTTGCTTATCATATGTTGTAGATACACATATAAGATGCAAATAATAAACGACAAGATATACGAGTATGTACGTATATATAGGTAAAATCACACATATGTATGTAGGTACTACTGTATGTGTAAAGATCATAATTTTTAAATGTAATATTATATTTTATCTAGCTGTATATGCATGATAAACATATACAAATACGTATATTGCTTATACTTATGTACTTATACAACACATAATATTATAGTTACTTTCATGATATATTATGCACATGTATTACAATAATAATATTACATATTATTTTTATTTAAAAAAAAAAAAATGTAGGCATATCTAAGAAACACATATTCCACATAATATCTATATTATTTATGTAGTTATATATAAGTAGATGAAAGATCTTTTTAAACCAGTTTTTATTATATATATAGACGTAGTATACCTACATTTTTTTTTATATATTTATGTAGAATTCATTCACCGCCATATTATTATATTTTAAAAAGGTAAGTATATATACAGCAATATAAATATACCGACTATGACTCTGAGTATTACAAAAAAAATAAATAATATAAAACAGCGATAACATAAAATTCTGTGTACAATATACAATTATTATTGCATATAAATACGCAGTGGTATGTGTATAATGATAATGTATAAATTATTTTTGTACCTATTATAATGTAAGTATATTATTTTTTATATATATGTACATATAATACATAATATCAACTCTACGATAAATTTTACTTATAAGGTATACGTAAATATACATATGTATGTATATATTTTCCAGGTTCCAGCTTTATATAATGTATTAATGTAATATATAATGATAATGATAACGCACATATATGTACTATGTATGACAATCAAAAACATATTACAAACATATGTACACTTATATATTATTTTGATTGCATGTGAAAAACTTCATATGTATTGCGTATGTTTATCTATGTATAGGTAACGATACAATTTATATACCTACATAAACATTTTTTTTTCAAGAAAAATTTGTAAACGGTGATAAAAATCCATTGATCTTTTGATCTGATATTAATACCATTTTGCTTGCTAAAAGTTTAAATCAATTTTCATATGATTACCAGGTTTTTATATGTATATGATATGAATATGTATATTATATAATATACATAATGTAAATATGTATATGTGTGTAAAATAATATGTAATATATAGTGAGGAAATAAATAAGATAAACAATGACGATTTAATATTTATAATATCTAAACCATATATAGGAACCTCCAAACCCATATTATACATTTGTAATGTGTAGAAATAACTTTTAATTAAAACTTTAAAAATCATCTAAAACTAACATTGGTTATAAAGTGATAGTAAATGTATATATCATTTATAATAAAATGTAGGTAAATGAATTTTCATTTTAAAAATTTATATACAATAATAAACAGATTTATATTTAGATATATATGTAGATATAGATATATGTACTTGCCTTGTAAAATTGTAAATTATGCATATTGTGTATTACATATAATAAATATAATAGATGCTTCAGTATAATAAAAATTGAATTAATTCTATAATAAAATTACTCAACGCCCAAAACATTTATGAATGTTCATTAGGTGTACAGTACACACCACACATATTAGGTATATGCCTACATAATAATAAGATTTTAGAGTTACACGGCAGTTGTGAATATTTAGACTTAAAGTTGTCGTGTTTATTTAGATTACAATTTAAAAATGTTCGTATACATGTAGTATAGCAGTAGGTATTTATTTATACATAAACGATTATTGCAAAATTCCACATTTTATTTAAATTATATTACGCTCATATAGAAAAATGCATACATATACAGCAGAACATATTACATACCATACTTTATATAAATATGTATCTGGGTCCATTCTACAATATTAATTACAACAGTATCGCATAGAGTTATTTAAATGTTTTACCTATTAGTGCTTGCACACCTTTTGTTTTTCGTAATTTTTTTTTTTTTTGTTAATTCCAACTGCTTGCATATTAGTTCTTTTTCTATATGCATGTAGAATAATTTTTTCATTACGAAAAAAAGAAAAAAATAAAAATAAAATTAAATTCTTATCATGTAATGACGCATTTTTCAAATGTTGCGATAATATTGTGTTGTGTGCATTCACCCCAAGAGAGTTAATCAAATAAAATACAAAGGCTATATGTTGTGCATTATGTTTAGTACTCTTATGCATATGTATATACGTATTGTTTTGTTAGCGAAAGGTTGTTATACCACGTTATACCTATGTTATGGTTATGGGTACTTTTATAAATATGGGACAAAATTGAACAAAAATTAAATGAAGAAAATGTTATGTATAGAGGAAGAAAATTTAAGTTGATGGCATATAATAAATATAATAAAATATATATACTACCTACTACTAATACAAAAATATTACCCTATCTACTACATATTTATATACAACAAACTATAAATATAGTGTAGTATATTATATTAAACTGATGTTACTACTGCTGGTATAGCTAACCTGATTAATCACTGATTCGGTATCCACCTTTCACAATCCCCGTTGACTAATATATGTGTACAGCACAGCACAGTACAATAATAATATGGTGAATATGTATATCCTTTTTTCAGTTTATTTTTTTTTTCTATTCCTTTACTACTTTTTTGTAGGTTTATTACTTAAAAAAAAATTTTTATCACACACTCTATATTTACTGACATTTATAACAATGTATACCTATCTACACATTTTCATATACCTACATTCTTGAGTATATGTATGTATACATATATGTATCTATATATTTTGTAGTCACATATCATCAGAATTATATTATTTATGTTATGTTAATAATTAAATGCAATTTTTTTTTTTTTCATTATTCCTCATGAACGAATTTTAAAACATTTTAATGTTATAGATAAAAATATTTTTGTGTTACTACTCTTTTCTCTTAGATTTTCACATTTATTTTATGTACATAGATATTATTATATTTTTTCCACACAATAATTTTCTTCCTCTAATACACTATATTATATGGATACACTCATCAACTTGTTTCCAAATAATTAAATTATAATGAAGATTAACCAGTAAACCAGCAACAAAAATCAGATAAATTTTAAAACTTATACACATAATTCACAAAATAAAATTTTTTCCATGTTTTTCATATTATATTATATTACTCTTTATGTGTGCATACATTTATGTGTGTACTTTTGTACTTTTCATGCTACTTTTTGTTGATTCATTAAATAAAATTTTCAATATATTGCTGCATATATGATGATGCGATGATGTTGATGATATTTTTATTTGTAAATTTTAAATTAACATTGATCATTATTTTAGTAAAAATTATTTTTGGAAAGTTGAAATAAGAAGAGGCAAAATCGATTGAAAAATACAAATAAATAATAAACAAATGTACATACATATAAATAAAATGAAGATCGATTGAAAAATATGATTTTTTGGTTCACGTTCAATACACCACAACAACAAACTGAAAAAAATATCAAATAAATTTATGATCTATGTAGTGTAGTGTAGTATCATCCATCCACATTATTCCTGTGTGTGTAATAAATTTTGTTAATTATTATATTTGTTGAAATTTTAACGATATTTTCGGAGGATTAGAAAATTAGAAAAAAAAACACCAAAAACTTTAGTTTTTATTTTATATTTTTTTTTTAGAAAATAATTATCTATAATGTTATTTGAAAAAAAAAGCAAATAAATAAACAAAATCTTTATATATGTATGTAAGAATATTATGTGTATAGGAAGTATACACTCTACTGTTAAATATTTGGACCGGCCATTATTTTTGAATATATAAAAACCGTAGTGTAATTTTACATACACAATAAGTTATAAAATCTAAAACACAACCGAATTCTATCAAGGTGCGCGATAAACTGAAACAGTTACAAAATACAAATTGAAATTGAAATTGAAACTGAAAAATTCAAATAAGAAGATACAAGATATTTTTTAAAATAAAAGAGTATTTATTCATGCATTTATCTATATTCTAATTCTATATTCTGTTCTGCTGTCCTGTATCTGTTTCTGTAAATTAATATTATTTACTGCACAGTGCACTGTGTATTGTATATTGTATGTAATTTTTAGTGTATATTATGATTCTGTATTTATTTATATAATGTTTTGGGTTTTGGGTTTAGGGGATATCGTACATTACATGTGCTATGCGCATATTAATATAATGTCCAATATTATGATGGATGGTACAGCCAGCCAGATACAGATATTCAGATAATTTTGCAGATACTTTCAGTTCAACTTTCAGTTATTCAATTTTTACTCAATTTTATTTCGAAATTTCAATTTCAAACAATATTTATCAATATTCATTCAGTAGTTTTTTTTCCAGATTTTCACATTTTTTTATTTCTTTTCATCAGCATTCAGCAATCAGTTTATTACTCAACATCACCATGCAGCTGGAGAAGAAGTGGTGCTGGTGATTGAAATTTGTGGAATCCTGTGCCTCGTTTCTGTATCTCAGTCGAGAAGTTCTCGACTGAAAGTGACGTCACAGCTTCTCGACTGGTAATTCTCGATCCAAAAAATTTTTGCGTTTCTGTATCTCTCGAAATTCACCAATCGAGAAATTCGTGGTTAGTATCTATAATCGAGAGGGAATATCGGGAATGAAACAATTTGACATTTAAATGGTTAGTGTATTAATTACAATTTCAATATTAATTACATAGTTAAACGTTTATTTCAAATATTTGAAATTTCTATCATACAAAAGTTTATATATATGAATATAGCAGTTCGATTTAATGAATATTTTTCATTTTATGAATTTATGTTATACGGTTATACATATGTGTACATATTTAAATACAAAAATAATTAGTACAATTTTAAATTTAAGATAATTTCATAAAAAAAAACAAAAAGATAAATATATGATAATAAAAAAGGGTAATTTGTTGCAGGTAAATTTTAGAAATTTTTGTAAACATTTTGCTTTTTTATATTAATCGACATGTGTTATTATTATTACATATGAAAAAATTAAATAAGTAAATAAAGAGAGGTAGTATAAAATATCTATCTATCTTGCAGTTTTTTTATTTGCATGTAGATATAGTAATACAAACCTGTATGATTGGTTTTAATTATAATAAACAAGAATTCGAATTTCCCTTCTTGTTTATAAACTATAAATACCATTTGCGTCTTTAAATATAATTCTTTTGTTTTTATTTAGAAGCATAAAAAAACAAAATCTTGAAAATTTTGAAAAAATTTATAAATTTTACGTGCAATATATTATATTATTTAATTATAATATATTATTAGTTTTACCTGACATTCCTCTACAATAAAAATAAAAAATATATATATACTTATATGTATGTTAATTTATTATTCTTAATTTTTTTTACACCGCTTTTATTTTTTTTTCTTTTATAGATAAGGATAGATATAATATTATATATAAAAACTATTTTTTCTTAAATTTATAATTATAATAACAAATATACATTGTTATTATCACTATTAATAATTATTAATAAATAAAATTGTAATTATTATTACCGTATTACAATTTTAAAATTCAAAAATATTTAAAATTCAACGGCTTTTTCAGTTCTCACTACCTAAATTATCGGTGAGAAGTTTCTCGATCGCTACATTCTCGATTCTCGATTCACCACAGATACAGAAACAGGCCGATCGAGAATGACGTCATAATGACGTCAAATCGAGTTTACCAGTCGAGAAAACCAATCGAGAAGTGATACAGAAACGAAGCGCTGGAATCATATAAGGTTAGGTTAGCCAAATAGCACTATAATTATTTATAATTCAAGGAAAATATACAAATATGTAATTGTAAATTTTATTGTTATTTCAACAAATGAAAAAAAAAATGCATTTCTTATTAAGAATTAAAATAAACAATATATTTAAGTAAATAATCCAACAAAATACAAGTCATGTCATGAGTATGTTATGGAAGTACCCTTATCAAAAATGGAGAAAATTGCAGAAAATCTTGGAAATTACTTACCAATCCAAATCCAAATAATATAGTTTTAATTTTTAATACTGGAATTTATGGCAGAATGCCAATTGCTGAAATCCAGCAAAGGTAATTGGAGTGGAATATAAATTTTCGAACTTCTTTCCACTTTCTGTCTGACTCTGAGTTTTGAGAAAATATGAGAAAATGTTTCTATAATCTAAATTTATTCATTATTTTACGATTTTACTCTTTACTCATTCGATTCGTCTCATTCATCATATTCATTCATTCTTTCGTAAATCGTATTGTTTTTGTTTCCGATTGTGAAATTCGAATTTGAATTTTGGAATTGGAAATGTTTCATTTTACTACACAAATACAAATCACGGAATCAGCAGAAATCGGCAGAAGTCAGAAGAATCAGACAAATCAGTACTCTTAAATTATTTATCAATATAGAAAATATGAAAATTGAATAAAAAAACAATAGCAGAAAACGTTAAGAAATTTAGATTTTAATTTTTATTTTGATAAGCAAAGCAAACGATAAAATCTGAAATTTAAATTTAAAAATTACATGATTTTATACATCTCTTCTTAACATACTACAAATAAACGAGAAGAGAAAATTGTAAAAGAATGAGGAAAGATAGAATTTGGTTTGGAAGTTTTTTTATGAAATACTGTGCTGTGCCCTTGCTTACATTACCAATACCATGCGTTGATTTTGGTTTTGTTTGGATTTGGTCGTTGATTTTGATATTTTGATTCATTCATTATCCCATTTACTCTTTATTTATGTAAGCCATTGTAGTAGTAACTTAGCAAGCCAAGATAAAAAGAATACTCGTATATGTGTATTCTATTTATTTTGTAGCAAGATTATCTGTATATAATTTCTCTTCAGATAGCTGGTTTGCTATAAAATGTATTTTAATTTTTCTCGATTCCATGCATGATTTTATTTTATTTTTGATTCATTTGATAGCCGTTGAAAATTTGAATTTTAAAATTTTCGTTAAGTTATTAAAAGCAGACAAAATTTAAAAAATTTAAATCATGGTTGGTGTCTTGGGCTAAATAAAGGGGTTGTTCAAGATAATGCAGTTCATATATAATTTAGGTTGCTGAATTTAAGATTTAATTACAAAATTTGAAATTTAATTTTTAAATTATTTGTTTTTTAGATTTTGTATATATTTCCTGTTAAGTTAAAAATTTAAATCTTTGTTTGAAGGTTCGAAGGTTTGTAATTATATTAAATTTATTTTTAATTCGAAAGGTAGTTCATCCAAAATAATGTAGTGCAGAGCAACAATGAACTATATTATCCTCTTCCGATAAAACGGTTAAGGATAATATAGTGCACAATAACAAATGAAACTACGTTATCGTGGTCGAAAGAGAATAATGCAGTGCTTCAAAATCGGTTCAGTAAATTAATTTTTAAATTATAACTGTTTCGATTTCGAAACTTCAATTGACACATCACATTGTCGCATTGACATTATTTTAACGTTGATTTGACATTTCAGTGAAAGTAAAAAAATTATTATAATAAAAAAAAAATCATAAAAATGAAAGTGCATTAGTGCAATAATAATAAGTGCAATGAAATTTAAATTTGAAAATTTATATATTTGTTGATTCTTGTTTATCAGCAGCTATTTAGTGTAAATTTACATTAATAAATTTATCAAATGTAAATCACAAAGTTCAAAATTTATACAAAATAGAAAGTTTTTTCGTTGTTTTTGTCATTCAAATGGAAAAATAGTCCGGATAAAAACTATAAACATTTAATTATAGAGAAAATAAATTTCAAATAGAATAGAATTTAATAGATTTACCAAATAAAATGAAAAATCAAATGGAACCAACAATATTTTACGATTTATTACCATTATTATTTTGTGGACTTTCTATTCCATTATCAATATTTATGTGGCTCGGAAATTTAGCATTTTTAAAATTGACCGCATTTGATTCAGAAAAAGAAGGTATTAATTAATTTTAGTTAAAAAATAATTTTAAAAATTAAAATTTTTTAAATTTTTGGAACAGCTGTACCACCAACAAGATGGCTTTTTTCAACATTTGCTCCAATGTCTCTGATGATATACGCTTTGAGACGGAAAAGTTTAAATAAAAGCGGAGCAACTTTAGGAATAATGTTTGGAATTATAATTTCATTAGCTAATTATGCATTTTTTGTCAGTTTAGTTACATTTTTTTTAACATCTTCAAGAGCAACGAAATTCCGGGGAAATTTAAAAAAGAAATTTGAAAAAGATTATAGAGAAGGTTAGAAAAATTTCTTAATTTATGCACGTCGAATATGCTAATTGCTAATATAATCGATTTTATACGAAAAGGTGGACAAAGAAATTGGATTCAAGTTTTATGTAATGGTGGAATGGCTACACAATTATCAATTCTGTATCTATTGGATTGTGGCAGTGGTGAACGAGCAATTAATTTTTCAGAAGATTATAGATCAAGTTGGCTGGGAATTGCTGTTCTAAGTAAACATAAATGCAGAAAACGATTAAATAAAAGAGAATTAAACGATAATGAATTTTTTTTTTAACTTTCTAGGTTCTTTTGCTTGTTGTAATGGTGATACTTGGGCTAGTGAATTAGCAACTGTTTTAAGTAAATCAGATCCATTTTTAATAACAACATGGAAAAGAGTTCCGAAGGGAACAAATGGTGGAGTAACATTTATTGGATTCATTGTTAGTTTTCTAGGTGGATTAGTTATTGGTTTAGTATATTACTTAACAATAATTTATACAGTTGATGGATCATTGCTAGCATTAAGTCCACCACAATGGCCAATAATATTTTATGGTGCATTAGCTGGTCTATTTGGTTCAGTAATTGATTCAATATTAGGTGCAACAATTCAATATTCTGGTGTAGATAAGGATAATCGAATTGTCGATAGACCAGATAAAAATGTTCGTCATATAAGTGGATTACGTATTTTAGATAATCATAGTATAAATTTAATTTCAAGTATTTTGACTGGTATTACGATTCCGATGATTGCGTTACGTTGCTGGCCTGAAATATAGAACAAAACAGACAGGAAGTACACGTTATGTTACTAACAACATTATTAATAGTGTGTAAAACATGATAATAAAAATACAAATTGTATTTTGGCATTTAATTATTTTTAAGAGTTTGTTTTTATTTTTTTTTTTTTTTTATTTGAATTTATACATTTGGAATGGCTGTACAGCTTTTGATGAACAAAAAAAAAAAACGTTTTTTTTTTTAATTATTTCAGTTCTAAGAACGTTATTTTGTATTAAAATATTTAATTCTTTATATTATAAATTAATTTTTTTTTTTCATAAACTAATCTTTATATTTTTACATTGATTTGTTATAGAATAATTATAAGTCTCGTATTAAGAGTATAATTTCCTTGAATATTAATGTATTCTAATAAATAATTTAATGCATGAAATCTGTTAATTTTTTTTCTGAGAATTAATTGTATGTATAATATAAAATTTTGTTTGTTTGTTTATAAATTATGAATCAGTTAAAGAATAAAAATTCGTTTTTCATTTAAAAAAAATTTTATTAATTTAATTTTTATCAATTTTCCACTTTTTAATTTTGAAATAAAAACGACATATTTAAATTTCTAAAAATATTTCTAATTTAAATTTACATTTTATGCTAAACATTTTTATCTGTTCACAATAATTTATCGTTGAGATTTTTTTATTTTTTAAAGAGATATTTTGAAATGAATAGATTCCATCGCATTATTTATTCCATTATTGCTTCATTTGCAAATCATTTTTTTTTTTACATACTCGTATACAAAGAGCGACATAAATATATGCTGTACAGACAGTAGTAAGTAGTAACTATTCATGACGTTAAAACTATAATATTTTTTGTCATTCTGTTAAATACATACATATTTTGCTGATCACAATCATTTTTTTTTTAAATTTTTTGTCCTTTATTTTGTTAGTTTTTATTATTATTATTTTCTACTTTAAAATGTTGGAAATAAGTACATACATTTATGTATGTGGATATCTATAAACGTTTAAAGTAAAATAAAATTATTTGGTAGAATTTCTCTTGAGAAATAAAATTTATTTCTTTATATGTTTTGTTCTTGATGATGTTTTTCTGATAAACATTTTATAAATATTATTAACAAATTATGCACAAATATATTTACATATATACATCTCAAATATGATGTAATAAAATATGAGTAGCATATACATATGTACATATATAAATTTAAATTGTACATGCATGTACACGACGTATTATACACATATACATATATGTCCATATTATATCTAAAACTAAAATTTAATTTAAATGCAAATTTGAAATTTTCCTAGAAAAAAAAATAAACCACACTACACACATAAATATAATCAAACATACATACATACATTCAAGTAATGTAAATATGATATAACATATATAGTAAATATGTAGTCATAATTGTAATCTGTATAATAATATAATACATATGTACCTACTTAGAAATAGATGTACGCACATATGCACACAAACAAACAATAGAATATATTTAAAATTTTATTTTTATTTTCACTAAAAAGTTTTACGCATTTTTGCATAATGTACATATATACATAATATATATATTTTTTATTTTTTTGCATTCATTCGTAAATTTATGCAAATTATAATCTAAACTACTAGTAAAATATTTAAATAATAAATAAAAGAAGAAGAAAAAATATTAAAAAAAAAACAAAAAAAAAATATCCTAAAAAATAGAAATGTCTTCTTAAAGATTATGTACATTTCTTTATATTGAATATACAAGAAAATTATTTGTTCATCTGTGAATGAAAGGATATATGGAACGGATACAAATGCATCTACGTAGTAATGTGTAGATACTACATACTATATACAATGATATATGTATGTTTTCTTGTATAATCGTATAATAAATTAATTTTGTATTTGATAGATTGATAAATTAATTAACAGTCCATCCATGACAACATATTTGTAATCAAGTAATACATACTGATAGTGAAAACTTGTTTGTCTATGTCGTGTTTGTAAAGTAAACTTTTACAGCTACAAGTAATTTGAAAATCATTTATAATTTTTTTTTATTATTCAATTTTCCTGTAATTGATACTTTTCCAGTAAAGGATACATTTTTACTAAATTGAATTGGTTGGTAGTAGTGGTAATGCTAGTAAAATTTGGTATTGATAAAATTTCATTATATTATTTACAAATATTTTTTCTTTTAAATATACGATTTTCATCGCAATGTGTTCTACACATATCCATATATGTTGTACATAATATACATATGTATGTATGTAATGTACATCGTATACAACATCATTCAAAAGAAATGGAATAATTTTTGTAATAAGAAAATTTCAACACAGAGAAATCTTTCATTCTATTTTGCAATTTCATTTTTCGTATTTTATTTTATTTTATTTTATTTTTTTTCTTCTATTTTTTTCAAGTACCTATATATTATGGTACTTACATACTCGTATACAGATACAAAGTATGTACATATTTTCCATTTCCTTTTCGATATAACGGAAATGAAAAATAAAGAAAATTCAATTTTAATACATTTTTAGTCGTGTACAATTTAACAAAAAAAAAAGTACAAAAATAAGGCAAGCAAGAAGATAAAATTTAAAAAAAAGGGAAAAAATCTATACAAAAAAAAAGGAAAAGAATCCTTTGCAACATTACATGCATATGTACTCGTAGCCGTAGGTTTATCAATAAGCGCGTCAGTACTTTAAAAAGAAACACAATAATAACTACAAGCAAAGACTATAGAACTATATACTACTATAGTTCTACAGTCTTTGCTACAACTGATGTTCATGTGATTTGTTTATTATTTTGAAGAACAATCGGTTGCATTACATTTTGAAAATAATATCGTTTAAATGTTAAATCGCCAGCTACATCTGGCTAAATACAGTCTTGAAGCCAATTTTCAACTACTTTTTCATACATATCGCGTGATAAATTTTTAATAGTGCGTTGGATGCTTTGTTTAAGACCGCGAATCGTTCTTGGCTTATTCTCGTAGGCCGAAGATTTCAAATAGCGCCATAGAATTTTCATAGAATTAGAATGTACGATCTTCGGGGCTAGTTGACATCAGCATTTCTTGAAGTAACTAATCAAGGAAATTTTTCTTGCAATAAATCGGTTGTCTGACGAGATGTGTGACAAGTAGAATTGTCTTGTTGAAAGTAAACATTCATTGTTTATGTTAACATTTTCTAGTTTAGTCCAAAAATATGTATTCTATGTATATCATATCTCTATATAGCCCTCTCCATTCACAATTACGTTATTTCCATTCTCATTCTTAAAAAAATAAGGTTCGATCACACCTTGTGTTCAAAGACCACATCAAACGGTAATTGTCTGAGCATGAAGAATTGAAGAGGTAATTCGTAAATCGTTTGATGATTTTCCTCAGGCCAAATCCTGCAGTTTTGTTTGTTCACAAACCCATTGAACCGGAAATTAACTTCATTTATAAATTCCTCGTATTACACGAAGCGCAACAATCCTAAAGTTTGCACATAAAATCCAAAGCGCAGCAATCAAAGTTTGAGTTTGACTTTTCGATCATTATTGCTGTTGTGACCGTTGAAAGTTC
Organism: Villa cingulata; assembly: GCA_951394055.1. Classification (NCBI taxonomy): domain Eukaryota; kingdom Metazoa; phylum Arthropoda; class Insecta; order Diptera; family Bombyliidae; genus Villa; species Villa cingulata. The sequence continues at coordinate 3,658,061 of OX596020.1, read as the reverse complement.
TGATGTTCATGTTGGTAAACCCTTTACATTACATTACTATGCGAGTATATTGTACATATGTATATGATATAAGTACAAAGATGCAAAAGAAAAAATATATTAATTTACAAGAAGAAAATTGAAAATAAGAAGAATTGATATAAAACTAATAGATTTTTGTTTAATACTTCTTTGATTTTTTCTATATTTTATACATAAGGAGTAGAGAAGAATTAAAATACAGTCACAACACAACTGTCTAGGATAGATATATTTATAGTATAAATATCTACACATATTGTATAAAATACATAAAAAATGCAAAGATATTATACATTATGTGGCATTTATAGTTATCACTCTCACTAGCACTACTGATGCTGCTATGCACTGAGTGAATGTGAAAAAAATAAAATAAAATGAAATAAAATTTTACACAACAATTTTAAGTAATGCAGAAATATTGAACGACAAAAAAAAAGAGTACAAAAAGCACAAAAAAAAAGAATACAAAAAATTGAACAGGATCATATTATTGAATATTTTTAATGCAGAAAAGTAGCTTTGAATTGTAACAATAAACTGAAGAAGATTTGAAAAATTTACTTTTATTCATATGTATATCCTTGCACGTACATATGTACATACATACAAATATTATCGCAACAAAAAAAAAAGTGAGGGTATGTCTTTAAAATTGTCAAATTTTTTTTTCTAGTGTTACGAGATCAATACAAAATCATGGCACTACATTTTCTAAATTCTCATTTATATCAATTTTTTCAGTCAAATTTGAGACCAAAGGGATATCAATTAGTAGTGAAACTGGAAACATATGCTATTATATATTATGCTCACATCATATATGCTCCTAAATACATCACAGTTGACGATTTTTTTTTTTCTCAAAGAACAAAAAACTAAAGCAACTGAAAAATGAAAATCTTGAAAAATTATTATTTTTTCCATTTTTAAAAATTAAAGTATGACTGGCAGCAAAGAACATTCATTATAATTATTATGGTCTTTGCTGGCATTCACATTCAGAACGTATACGACTGACTTCAACTGATTGATGAAGACTATACTATATAAGAAGATTTTCATCTGTCCGTGAACAATTAAGAAAATATATTAGTTTTTTTATGTAACTTTCAAAGCTAAATTTCACATAAAATGTACCTTACATGTATCTCTGTATATGCATGCATACTACACCACATTCATTTTTCTTATGATGCCATACCAACCGCACACTCATACAATTCAATGTGATCCTTTCAAAGTAATTTATTTAATTTGCATTTATACTTTTTTCTTCAATCTCTCAAATATGAAAATCAAATATTTTTCTGTAGAAAAATTTTCATATCAAAGGGTGTTTCATTCTCATTTTGTTTTTTCAAACAAATTTAACTATGCATATGTTATCATTACAGTAACATATTACTAAAAAAATATTCTATATTCAATACTATCATCTATAGCTACATTGTACAAAATCTCAAAAAAAAAAACACAATAAATAAATAAATAAATAAAAAATAAAATAAAATAAATATTTGTAGCACTAACAATAGCAAATACATTATAATGATGAGATATAACAAAATAGAAAAACAAAATCATAACAAAGAAATGCAATCCTTAAAATAAATAAAATTGCATAAAGAATACATACATATAACATCCACTCTCATACACTAATACTCATATATACGTCATATATACAACCTATATACAACGTAAAATCGTATTTATTTGTATTTATTTTTATCATTTTCATTATTATTATTTCTTTTTTTTCGAGACAGGATAATAATAAATTTCCACTACAATATTTTTTCATTTTTATTTTATCATATTTTCCGGTACATATACTTAGCTGCTACACACATTAATATGCGCTTTCTTCTGATATATTTTCTTTGCATATTTCCTACCACTTGTTTGCGTTTTTCATCATAAACGAAAATAAAATAAAATAAAATCTTATTTAAAAAAAATATATTCAAAAATAAACAAACGATCAAATATATAATAAAGAGAAAAAATATAACTATAAATAATTGTAGCCACATATAAAATTAGCAAAAAAAAATAAAATAAAAATAAAATAGAAAAGGGATCCAGAAAAAAAGAAATAATTTAAGAAGAAAAAAAGAAAATAGAAAAAAAATATAGGGTTTTCCAGTAAGGACATAACAATTTTATGTTTAAGTAAAATACAGAATAAAAAAGATATAAGGTTGAAATTTATTCCATGTGAAGTACACATATTACTTACTTACATTACATGTCTGGTGGGACGATTATTATGACTGAAAATTGGAATAAGCGCTCTTTGCGACTACCGCGACTCAGAATTGCGGTAGTATAATTTTTAATAATTTCCAAACGTTGCTCGTTCGTGTATTTCACCATGATAAAAATGTTAACATTGACTGACGTTCTGAAGTTGACGGATTATGAAAAATGTACAAGGCCTCCTTCGTGTTAAAATACAAAATTGTTATGTCCCTATTGGAAAACCCGATATAATGAAAATTAGAATTATTTTTAATATTCATATTTATTGCGTATATGAATGTGTGTACTGTATGATGGTAATATGGTAGGGCATTAGAAAAATTATGAAAATTATTCAAGTATGAAATTTTTATTTTGCTCCATACACATATACATATGCAAATTATACGAGTATATCTAACTACACAGCTATAGCTTATATACGTTGTATTTGGGGTATAAGATATAAGTATTTACATACTTTGTATATATCCGATTTAATAAAATTCATTTTTCAAATGATTTAATTTTCTTTTGTAAATTGAAAATACATACATACATAAATTAAAAGTTTTTTTATAAAAATTGTGGTGTACAAAACAAACATTATTTTGAAAATGTTAAAAAATTTAGAATTAACATCCAGTGAAAAATAAAAATAAAATAAAATAAAATAGAAAAATAAATAAAATTTAATCAATGTCCATTACATAAGAGGCAGAAAACATGTTGGATACTTTTGACAAAAATATAATACGACGTAATAAAAGTAAATTGAATATGAAAGTCAAAATGGTCTCCCTTAAGTATGCTAATTATTATCATCAAATTCGAAAAAATAGTTTTTACAAGAAATATATTTTTAAACATTAGCAAGAAAAAACATATAAAAAATTAAATGGAATTATAAAGTTGTACAAACACTTTTGACTCATAATTTTGCGACTAGTATTATTAATATTGATACTATTAATATTACTAACAATATTGAGAACATATCAGGGTTTTTTTTTGTACATTGGAAGTTATCATCATTTGATTTTTACTTACACGCTAAAGGTTCAAGTCCAATGAATGCGAGAGTGCGATACGATTTCTCGTACGAATTGTCAAAACTTTTTCAATATAAAGGACAGGACTGTATGAGTTTATGTTCAACGGAACACGTTGTACAATTCAAGTATCATAAAGTAAGGACTGATTGATTATCTTTCTAATGAATGTAAAATAATTGGAAACGATCAAGGGTTTCGTGAAGTATGACCACAAGTAGAAAACAAGTCACTTGACTTCAAAAAAAAAAACTTCTGAGCCCCATAACTCCTCACCCTTTGATATTAGACCCCCCTCTGCCATGCGACTTTTTTCGTTTCTCAGCAAGACCTATCGACTGGCAAAATGCCTGCACCCGAACTTGTAACACCCTGTATATTACATTAAGTAGATAATTCCACTTTATAACATAATATTATATTAATACACTTTGTTACAGGTATCCAAAGTTTAAATTTTGAGGTGTACAAATACTTTTGATGCCCATTATATATATTTTTGATTTTTTTGTTTTTCAACGTGATATGATGTGTACCTACATGTGTACTGACTGATGTATTGTATCAATTGTATCCATCCAGGATACAATATTTACAAATAAAATTTTTTTGTTTTTTGAATGTTTTGCATCATATTTATAGAAAATACATATTTTACATGATGTCATGTTATTTTTAAATAATGAATTATACGCTAAAATAATTTATCCAGAAATGAATATGAAGCATTTCTTTTCCGAATGTGCTTGTAAACCGGTGTACCTACATACAATTACAATACAAGTAAGTACAAATGTGTAAGTAAGTATGTATATGTATGTGTGCAAATACAAAAAAAAAAAATTACATATATTTTCTATATCAATTTTGTTGTAAAAATACGGTCAGTCGGTATAAATGTACATATGTGCATTTAAGTTTTTCTCTTCATTTTTTAGTTTTGTTATTCTATCAATGTCCAGTCGCGTCTTATTGTCTTCTGGACTAACATATGCATATAAGATAAGTATAATCACAGACAATATACAGATACGCCAATGGAACCAAAAATCCGTCACCATATAAAATGAAAAAATCGTGTGTCCCCATCTACTTTACATAAATCAAAATGCTTCAATTTAGTTTAGTTTTGAATCCATAAAAATAATATTCAAATAATACCAAACTTTGAACTTGAAACAAACTTTAAATGAATGTTAATATGTAGTACAATACATATTCATTTTTACACATTTAATACATATGTTCATAAGTTTGTACAACCAGTAAAACGTGGTAAAACTAACAAAGCGTATAGCACATACATAGCACCCATTCACCAGGAAACAATATAAATTTGGTACTGTATTGAATTTATCAGTGTATTTACATACGCATTAACGCACATATTTTAACATTTGACAGTATATGTAGTAGTGTCGAATGTCTGCTTTGCCTGTGCTTTAAGAATTATACGCAAACGTATTTGCAATAGCCAGAGTAAATTTGTTTTTGTACATTTCAATCTACCTGCTATCGCAGAGAATATAATACATACATATATATATATTATTTGTGGTGCTGCTATACGAATACTTCGCAGGTTTATTTCTTTCATCTTTTTTTTTCTTTTTGATGTTGCTTTTGCTATGCCACTATCTTGACACACAATTACATATATATGTGTAGTATGTATGTAGTATGTATACTACTGCAGAGAGGTAGAAAAATTATCTCGGGTTTATTTAGAATTTTTGAACAATTTTTGACTTGAACATTTAAAATATTATTTTTTAAAAACAGACAAATAAGGGTATTCACGGTTTGGTCTTGTATCATTGTAAACGGTGTAAACTCGTACAATCCTACATCTATTGTAAACATCTTCAATGTAATTTTTACTTATACTGCTTGTAAAAATTTACACTGCTGAAACCCATTGTATATTACTATTGCTTACTATTGTATATGCCATTCTGACATTAAATGCTAAAATAATTTGATTATTTTTATAATATTTTAGCTGACATAATTTGCTTGATTTCAATACAAAGTTTTCGTTCACGATATAGTGTAATGTGTAAGATTTTGGTGTATATTCACACTTTTTACACTCTTACAACATTTCGTGAATACCTCTAACATTATAAGCATTTACACTGGCCTGTGCTGTGCAGTGATAATTTTTATATTTCCTTCTGTATGGTACACTATATCACAAACAATAAACATGTTTATCAAAGGGTATTTTATGTATACAACTTGTTATACACATACACATCATTATAAATCATTATGGTGTACTATCCTTACTGTGGTCTATACTATACGTGACGTATACAAAATATACAATGTATACAAAAACCAGTGTAGGTATATATTTTTTTTCACACAAAAAAAGGAAAAAAAGGAAAGAATAACTAGCGATACATATTCTTTCAAAATTTAATGCAAACATTTAATAGGGTTCAATGTCCAATATTATTGTTATATATACCACATATAATCCTTATCTGTGTGTCTGTGTTTATACATAGGACTACATCACACCTGCAAGACAACATGTACTATGGAAGCATACCATCAGCAATAATATTATTATATTCATATAAAAATGTTTATGATATTATATATACTACCAAATTGCTACAAATAAATCGTATATTTTCTATTATTGCGTGTAAATATACGAATAAACCTAAACACTCAAATCAGATTGTTTATATGTATGCGTATATAATTTTATGAACCATATTTTAAAACTTTTATCGAATGCAAGAACAATCGAATATTAACGTATATTTTGAATTTAAATATATCCAAGACTCGAATCTGGACCTAACAATAGGTCCATATGAATTTGATTTTGTTACACATTTTAATATATGCGATGAAATATCTGTATATTTTCTGTGGTATAATATAGATACATTTATATGTATAAATACATTTGTGATTTTAATATAATATACCTATATATTTTTTGTTGGTTTCTTATCATTTTTGTTTATAATTTTGAATGTATATTTTGTTAAAACGGACATTCATTTATCCTTTCCTTATGTGTATTTGCTTATTTACATTTATGTATGTATTTAGCTAGCTACCTACTTATATGTAAAATATCTGAAGTTTTGTACTACATAATATTATGCAATTGTTTTTCTTCGGTTAAAAATTGTGGAAAATATTATCTATTCTTCATATAAAGATTGTATACGTTCACATATAAACCACACGTCTATTGCATAAGTATGTGTGTATCTATACATATAATATTGTATATAGTAGAATATGTGCGTTTAATAAGTATACAATGTACATAAGTACAATGTTTTACATTATATGATGCATATAAATTATAAAGTCGAAAGAGAGAGGGTATAAAAAATGCAAATAAAAAAAGAAAATGCACAAGATAAACAAAAATCTACAAAAAATAAAAAAATAAAAAATGGAAAAAAATTTAAGTGAAAAAAAAAATATTTTCAATACTTTTATTTTTCTCTCTTAATATATAATATGCATATATGTATACGTATATAGAGCTACTCTTTAAAGAGAAAAAAAAGTATTGAAAAACACCAAACAAAACAAAAACATAAAGTCAAAATGAATACATTGGCTTCGTCGGAATCCTTTATTCTTTTGGTTTTTCCTTTTTATATTTTATTTGTTTTTTTCTTTCTTGCTTTTTGTAAAATAAATACATACATATATAAAATATTGCATGAATAGAAAATTGTGCGATACACATATACATATACAATAGATATACATAAACTCGTATATCCTGTATTTTTATACATACACACATACATTTATATATGTATATTCAAGCAAAAAAAAAATAATAATAATGCAAAAATAAAGGAAAAAAAAATTTATTTGTTGTTATATATCCTTAAAGTCATTCTATAAGGTATATATATACCTATACCTATATATATGTACATATGTATAACCTACATTAGATGTACACATATATGTATTCGTATATGTATAAGATATTTTCCTATATAATGTATTGTACATAAATATGCATAAATGCAAATCGTTTTACATATAATTGTCGTTCATATATGAATGCATTTTTATGCCTTGTTACGTATTCATATGAGGAGAAAATTTCATATATACATTTATGTATGGAAAAATACAAAATATCAAAAAAAAGAAAAAACAAAAATTTAAAATAAAAAAAATGGAAAATGCAAAAATAGAAAATCCTTGAGAATTGAAAATATAAATAAGAAATTTTTGTATTATTTAAATAAATATGTATATGTATATGTACACATGAGATGAGTATAAATGTGATATAATATAATTTTATGTAGTTAGCATACACTTTTAAAAATAATAAAATAAAATAAATGTACAAATCCTAGTTGAGCAAATATTTCAAACTGAAAAAGAACGAAATAAAAAAAAAAAGGAAGAAATATTAGATACATATGGAATAATAATAAAAATAAGAATGAAAATATTTTTATTTTATTTTTAAATTTTTATTTTACTTTTGTTTTTTATTTTCTTCTGTTTTTTTATTCTTTCCTTTATCTACTTTTGTTTTTTTAAATAATGATGCTCGATGGATTAATTTTTTTAAAAAATAAAATAAATTTGTGATTTTTTTTTTTAAAGTTATTGTTTGGCTGTAGTTTTCTTGTATAGTTTTTAATGCTACTTATATCACTTTTGATGCAGGACGTGATTTTTCTACAACAGGAAACTTTTTGAATAAACGTTTAAATCTCTTTGAGAATTTAAAAATCGTATCATATCGCATCTACTATTCATATAATATGTATGTAGTATACTATACGGCTATATGAGTATATAATATATATGTATACGCATTTATGTATAAAAAAATACCAATATACATACATAATATATATTAAGTGTAGTGTACAGTACTAATAGTATGTGCATATACTACATCAATATTTTATATTATTATTCTCCTAATACATATATATGTATATCAGGCAGTCCCAAAAGTACTCGATCTTATTTTTTAAATGATTACATTTGTTTGAAAAAAATTCAGTATGACAAAGCGTTTCAAAAAGTTATGTTGGAAAGTTTTGTTTAAAGTGAAATTGTATTTTTCATTTTTATAAATGTTTGTTTGACGAGTATCAATAGTGAAAGCTTTAATTAAATTGTATGTAAACATGGAAAATATTAATCTTTGTTTCGTAATTATGTACTTTTATTTGAAAGGTCTCAATCTAACTAACAATCTAATATCAAAGTTTAGCTAGATTTTGTTCTAAGGGAGATTATGTTGAGGAATAAATCTTGTTCTTCATTCTTAGCTCTAAAGTCCACGATAATCCACCGACATGCCGTTCTGCTCAGAGCCAGAACCTTGTAGTTTGTAATTCCCTGTGACAAGCTCTATTATCTGCCATTCTTATATATGTATAGGTGACCGTAACATCTTATTCTTTTTTTAATATTTTTCTTTCAAGGGTGGCTAGTTGTCGAATATCATTAGTTTTAAGAGTACAGTTTTCTGCACCGTAGGTGAGTATATACATGTGTTATTTTTTCATATATATTTTCATTTTTACTCTTCAGTTGATAAATAAATGGTTTTCCGGAATATTGGCGTTTCCTCTATTAGACCAGGTATTCTGGAATTACCCACGTAAATATTCATGTATGTATTTAGGTATATATTTATTCTCGCATATGTGTATAATGTATATTTTGTACACAAACCACAATCCATAAAATCTAAATGCAGGTAAATACAGGACTAAAGTGTATAATAACAGAGAATTTTCTTCCGTTTACTTTATATACACTCTGATACACTCATATCATATATCCATAAATGTATGTATCTACAAATACATTAAATCGTATATAATATATATATATATATATATACATTTTTCTCTATACACACGTTATGCACACATAATATTTCACTATTATATCTAAATTATATGCAATAAATTTTTTTTTATAATTTTTTGATAATATATATTAGGATTTGGTGTGTCGGTGTGTGTATATGGTTTAAGTTTTTCATATTGTATAGGTAACTATATAAGAAAGTTGAAAAAACAAAACCATGAAAATGAAAATAAAAATTGAAGACGTTTTGTGGGAAAAATATTTTCATGATACTTCTGGTGGTGAGAAAAATTCGCTCTTTAAAACCTCACTACATATGCATGTATAAATACGAACAAAATACATATGAACAAGTATATATATGTTTGAGCTATATAACGTGTGTGCGGATAATATTATATCAGAGCACTATGGCACTATACTATCAATTGTGGTAACTTTGAACCAAGTAATTTCAAGTTGTTCAGCAGTTTAATCACGTATTTTTGACCAAAAATGAATAGCAAAAAAAAAGTGAAAAAAAAAAACACTAAAAAGAATTAAAGAAAAAAAGCCAACAAAAATTTTCCTTACAATCTTCTTTGTATTCATGTACAGTATAATACACACTCTGTTCTAAAGATACGCGAGATATAGATCTTCTTTAATTTTTCTTTTTTCTTCGTTCTTGTGTACTAATATCTTTTAAGATTTTCTTTCTTTCTTGTTAGTAATTTTCTTTTGTTGTTGTTTGTTTTCTTAATTTTGAACGGTAATTTTCTTGGAATTTTCATACATATATATGGATGGAGTATATAGATTTTATGACAACTATTCATAACATATACACATGATAATATGCTTTCATTAAATATTTGTATTTTTGGATACGTAAAAGACTGTTTTCGGTTTCCGTTTTAATAATTACTTTAATTGCAGCTGTTTGCATTCTTATTTTTGTGATATTAAAAAGTCAGATTTTTGTTTTGTTTTTGTTGTTTTCAAATCTCACATATACATACATACACTCGTTCGTATTATCTAAATGATAAAAAATGGTTGCTCTGTGAACGAAATTATGAATTAAAAAGCTAAAGTTATCAGAGATTTTCAACACAACTTACACATTGCCACGTACACGTTTATATAAATATAGGCATATTCATATGGTCCTGCCTGAGTATGTATCTACATACCAAATAATAATAGTTTAATATTGATGCAAAGTCTAATCACGTCTGCATACAATATGTACGAGAACGCGTATACACAGAAGCAATTCGAATGGAATTATGAAATTCTCAAATCGAATTCAAAAATATTCAAAAGTATATATGTACATATGAGTGTGTAAGTATTTTTCATGAATGAAGAAAGATTATTTTTAGTGATAAAAAAGTAAAAAGTTGAAGTATTTTTATATAGATAACTTGGGTGTTGAAAATCGCTTTTGAAAAAAGAACAACACTATTTAGCAAAAAAGAAATAGATTCTTCAAGCTATATAAATCGATATATGTACTATTACATAAATGCATGTAGGAGCATGTAGATATAATATACTGTGATCGAAATATAAGGTGAATTTTCCATTTAAATAGTAGGGATTGAACCAAACGATTAGATTTTTTGTCTTTGGGTTTTAGGATAGGTTAGTAGTCTTCGACTTTTAAAATGAGTGAAAAAGTTTATCACAATAATGAAATGTACCGTCTAACATTGCATTTTGCATTGGTTTTGCATTGCTTCTCCAAAAATTCAACTCATGTCGTTTCACGATGGTTATGAATCTAAGACTGAACTTTTTTGGATGAAAGTAATCAAGTGTATCTTTAAGATATTGACATGAAATTTAGCACAGATAGCTAAGAAGATACTACTAATATAAGGGTAAAATAATCTAACTGTTTGGTTTATACTCCATGATTTAAACGAAAAATTCAACTTTTTTTTCGATTACAGTAGTACACAAATGTGTAGTATACGGTAATACGTAAAATATATGTAAATTAGTCAATGTGATTAATTTTCAAAGTTGTCTACTAAAAACATGACTCTTTAGCTTCTTTTTCGCTGTATGTATGTGTACTATAGTATAGGTAAAATTTTCTTTCTGGATAACTTTTGCTTGCTTGTATTTTATTTTGTTTATAAAATTTTCTAAATTTAATTTATCATTGCTATATTTCATTATTTAATTTCTTGTCTATTTTATTCAAATATGTACAAGTACTATACACAAAGTATGAATAAGAACGAAGCAAACACACATACATATCTGTACAAATTGTCTATTTACTATTTTCCTATGTACTGAAAAATCGACTTCATATGTACAAAAATTTTAATTTTCTTTTTCAAAATTTTCTATTTTTACTTCTTTCCAGTTTTAAATTTTCACAAAAAAAAAAAAACGAAATAAATTAAAAACAACGAAATGATAAAAATAAAAAAATATTATAATGAATCTTTTAATTTTTCTATATGTATTCTTGTATAGGATATCGTTTTATATTTATATCTATGTAGATTCAGCATCAGAATAGAAGATAAAGTAAATAAAAATATAAAAAATGAAAAATGTTAGAAGGCAAAATACACGGATATTATGCAGCATATACATGTCTTGACTGAAAGAAGCAAGAAATGAAATTCATAATGAAATGCATATATGCACGTACATAATATGCTTATAATATTGTATTTATGTAAGTTTTAATTCTACACAGATATACATATAAATAATGTACAAATAGGTAATTTCTTGACTGAATTTTTGTTGTTGTTATACTATGGTATTTGGAGTTGTAAAATATAGGAGTAACAGGCAAAAGATATTTATAAAATACTAGAATACGAGCGCGTACTACAAATTTACATTTAACATTGTACATGTGTATAGGTAAAATAGTTTTTGTTTTTTTCAATTTTTTTTTTCTTTTTGTTTTTATTTTTTGTTTATTGTCAAAAATTGAATTTTCATTTTGAGAAATTAAATAGAAAGAGGAGGAGTTTTAAGTATCTTATTTTTGAGATATTATACTAGCAATGTAAGTAAAAATTTATTTATTTTATTTTTTTGCAAAGTAAAAAGTTTATTTAATTATAAATTCTTAAAATTGAATGTATGTACAATGAACTGTATGAGTGATGCAAATGTATGCATGTACATGCACAATGCGTATTTTTGTTATTATATTATTTTGAAAATGAAATGATGTCATTTAGTTTTCTTTTAACAATATGATAGTTTGTTTTTGAATGTTTATCTATGAATATAAATACTCTTATACAAATTTAATGTACGAACTTTTATAGCACATAAATGCATTACATATGTACATATATATATACAGTACATCTGTATAAAATGAAATATTAATAATACATACTATATGTAGAATAAAATTTACGTAAAATGTAAATTATCTAATTAAATACAGAAGGAATTTAATTTGTATAAATATTTCTTTTTATAATTTTTTTGTTCTTAATTTCATTATAAAATTTATGCATTCAGTGAAAATGATAGTTTAGCAAAGAGACATTTAGCAGTTGACCTGATATTTATTTACTAGCATGCTAGAATAGTTAATGGTTTTATTTTTGTTAAGATGTAAAATTGGCCCTCGTATATAGACCCCGAATTGTAGTAACGGCTGCAATCGACAGATGTAGGTACTTATCCGTTTTCAATACAACATTTTCATTCAAGTTTTTAAAGATTTTCCTTGCGTCATTTTTATACTGAATTAAACTAGAAAAGCTGCTAGGCTAGGCTGCCATTTAGCCATTTTACAGATCATAGAACATAGAGGTTACTATAGGTCTTTGTGCATTACTTCTCGGGGAAGGAAGACGATATTATACATATCACTTCTTCTACGTGAGCAATTTTCGTTTATTCAGCCTATATGTATTCGAGGAGTACGACATTCTATAGAGCCTCTCTTATACGTAAGCAATTTGGGTTCACGTCAACGTTTATTCGTTGTTTTGGTTTAAGATATTTTTATCTTTTATTAAGGTTATATATACATAGTACATATGTCCTGTGTACTATGTGATCTTTATTTTTTTTTTTTTTGAAATATTCAGTTATCAGTTCTTTAAAATATAAATGAAATTTATAAATTTATCTGCTATTTATCAGATAATAAACACATCATTTTCTACTTCTATTTGTATCTACTAATGTCTATATGTGTGTGTTATGTCGGCGTGTATTTTATGAAAGTGAAAAGACGAAAAAAGAAAACAAAAAAATTTAAAAAAAAAATTTCAACTATTTCGTGTATCTGTCATTATCATCTGCTTTTATTTCCTCTTTCATTTTTCTTTTTCATCAGTGATTTTGATATGAAAATACATCAAAATGAAAACAAGTTTTCACTTATAAAAATGCCACGTTCTGGTATACATGCTAATAAATTTCTGTATGTCCTTTTCTCTGTTAAAATGCACAAATAACCATACAAATTTATACATTATATGCATGTATGTGTCAATGTGTGGATGGTGTATACTATTTATATGGTATGAAGTTTATTTATGGTTGGTTTTTTCTAACGATTATTTTTTGATTCATACTATACATCTAGACGTACATAATGTGGTAGAGCGTTAGAACATAATGCATATGTACCTACACACCCACATGAATAATCTAAACACAAGCACATATTTAGTGTATGTTTTTCTTTTTTTGAGCAGCTACATATGTATACATATACTTTCGTATACATTTCATGGTAAGAGAATAAATGAAATTTTTATTGAATTTTGTTTCATTTTCAATTTATTTATTTATTTTTTTAAAAATTTTTTCTTCTACTTTTGTAACAGCGAAAAAAGAGTTTTTTGCCCTTACATGAATTACACAAAAATATAAGAGACAAAAAAAAAAACGTTGATTGACATCAAGAGATTTAATTTTGCAACATATGTATAGTATAAACTTAACATACATACACTCATTGAGTGTGTGTGTGTTTTTTATACAGACAAGACAGTTATATACATATGTATATAAGTATTTATTTAGGTAACACTTTTTATGTACGTAAGTATGTAATAATTTAATGTACATAGTATGTGTACATATTTTGTATAATGGAATTTATATGTGACATGATGATATTTGCAAGATCAGATTTTTTCATTTTGATGTCAAATTAGAAAGCAAAAACAACACCAGCACCATCGCAAGATAATATCAAAGAAATAATAAATAAAAAAAAAATAAATAAATAAAAAGGATATGAAATAGAAAAAAAAAGGTAACAGAAAAATTACGAAAATTTCGTAATGAAAATATCATGTTAAGATTGGGCGCCTCCATGTGTGTGCCTGTAACCTGTATATGTAATGTACATTTTATGAATAAGAAATATTAATGTCTGTAGGATATGGGGTAAAAGAATCAAATTTATTTTAAATTTTGTATTTTCTGCGTATTTTACTTTTTACTGTTTTTTTTTTCATTCCTTCTTTTGTGCAGTAGTTCATCTTTCTATAGCGTTTTAAAATTTGAAAGTAATCCATTTAATGAGCATATACATACCTATGTAATGTAATGTACTCGTATGAATAAAATGATAACATTATATGTACTTATTTCTTATTTATTTAATTTTTTTTTTTTTTTTTTTTTGAAACACATAAAAGCCTTTATTTTCAGTTACATTTTTTATACATATAATACCAAGGATATACGTAGAATCCTTTTATTTCGTAGCTAATTTTTCTCATTTACTTACTTTTTTGAACATAAATTACTTAGATACATATGGGATACATGTAAATCTTATCAAATCAATGAATTTATGTGTGTATGTGTATGTACATATGTAATTTTTAAATTTATTTAAAATTGTATTATCTACTTATATTGTATGTACATATACTTATACATTTGTTATGCATGTATATTCGTTTAACGTACTATAAATTAGGAATGTTTTATATTTATATAATTTTCTATTACTTGCTTTTATCGTGTTCACTTCGTTAAAAAAAAAAAAATCTCAAAATTTTCTTATACGAGTATTTATACTAGAACATAGAGTATACTGTACATTTTTACAGTTAATATGAAAATGTATTTAAATTTATATAAGTAGATACATGAGCACGTATTCATATGCATATGTAAGGGTAAAAGATATTTTCTTGTCGAATATACATATGTATATACATAATATGAAAATCCAATTTTCTTTTCAAAAACTATAAGATAAGTAATAGAATAGCATAAAACAAAACAAAGCTTAAATGAATGAAAGAAAAAGGGAAAAAATAAATAAATGAAAAATAAAAACAAAAAATTCAGAAAATTTCGAAATGCAGAAGAAAAACAAAAATCAATTTTTATTGAAGATTTAAGAAGAACAAAAACAAATAAAAATGAAAATCTTATTTTATACTTACGATCGTTAATATGTTACTGGCTGACAATATTTTTCATATAAAGTACAGATATGTATAAACCTTCATGTTCATTTATATAATTTATTTTCTATTTAATATTGTCATGAATTGTATAAAATATAGTATATTTCCGTATGTACACACATAAATACCACAGGACATACATAGATCATGTATGTATCTAAAATATATGTACATCTATACTTTATGTATTATATATATGTATAAAATGCTAGACTCGACTAGAAATAACAAGATATAAAGTTTTATTCGTTCTGGTATGTGTGTATGTGTAATTGTTTTTCTCTTTCGAATATTGTATTCTCGACATTTGTCACATTAATATTAATGTCATGGTAGTTTACTATATATAGTGATGAAATAAATAGATAAATATATTTAGAAGCTTTATTGTTTACTACAAACATAATAATATTATGCCGAAAGCTAAATTTCATAATATTCATACAATATTTTGTTTTTGTATGTGTATAATATTTTTTTCGACATCTTCTTATTTTGATTTTGATTTTTTTTTTTTTTTTTTGTTATGCATTTCGAACTACATATTATAAATGTCTAAATTGTTTTTATAGCGTTCTTGTATTAATATACAAAATGAGGATATATATTTTATATGTTTTACTGTATTTTTTATTGTATTTATGTATAGATAAATACATATAATTATATTTGTGCATATATGTATGTGCGAAAGAGTATGTGTATATAATTTGTTGCAGTAAATGGATATTATTGTTTCTATGTATGCCTTATAAGAATTAACACGCGAGTATACGATGGTATTTTGTACATAATATCCACCATAATATCTATAAAAATGTCGCCTTAATATTATTTTTATATAAAATATCACAAAGATTAAGGATACAGGAATGTGATCAATCGATTATAATTGGTTGTCGAAATGTGTCGATTATTTTCTATTAATATGTCTGTTTACAAAATTATATTTTTGGTTTTTGGTGTATTTTAACCGTCTTTCTATATTACATATTTGTATGTAGCAGCATAATATTATAATATAAATTATTTGTGTCTGTGTTGTGTGTATATATGTACAACTACAACTACGCTTTCATATTAATACTACATACTTATGTATAAACTTTGTAATAAGATTAAAAGTTTTATCTTGATTTAACATAGAAATTATATGTAAGCTCACAATCTCACACACAAACAATGTTAATTTGTATTTGTATATACCACAGATTTATATATCATTATATTACATACAAATGAAAATTAATTCTAAATTGTGTTTTATTTCTTTGTTTACCGAAATTATAGTTTAGAAGTTATATAGTTTCATTACTAAGTATATATTTTTTTTTTCAATAATTAACTTAACCAATTATTTGAATTGATATTATATAAAGTAAAGTACGTTAATTAGTCAAATTGGTGCCAAAAATTAAATGTATATATTTAAACATACACATTTAATTCTGCATTGTTCATGTACTCGTTATGTAACATGAAAATGAAAAATTCTAGACATGTCTAAGATTCATTTTCATAACTTTTTATCCTTTCTTTAAAAAAAAAAAAAAAACTTTTTTTTTCTTCAATTTTAATATGTACAGCTAGACGAATCCTTTTATAATTTCTTCTTTTTTTTTATTTTAATTTTTTATTCTGTGCTACTTTTCTATGTTCATAAACATCCTCGTACATTTTAAAGAAGAACATTTTTAAAGACTTCAGGTTATTTGTAATGTGATTACATTTTATTATTAGTCTGTAAATGAATGAAACTCTAACAAAAAGAATATTTTTTTTTACATTTTACATCTTCTACACAGAGTTTTTACTTATTTTTTGTTAATTTTTTGCATGATCAGTTTGAAAATTAATTTCCTTGAATAAATTTGCTTTTGAAAAAATATCAATAATATATATTATTTAAATTTATTCAGTTTTCATAAATTTACTACCGTAGATTAAATATTCTCTACTTTAGTTATTTTTGTGACTAAGAGACCGAAAAAAAATTAGAAGAAGGAAAGCAACATCCAAACTTACATATCTGTTTCCCATGTACTATGTAAATATAGAAAAGTTGAATAGAAAACTAATGAAAAATTAATTTTTAGCACATAAATATTTTTCTAATTTTTTTTATTTTTGAAAATAACACACACAAATAGTATTCTACTGGTACTCGTATAGTACTATATTTTTTCATTATAGAGTAATTTTGGGGAATAGTGTACGAGGTACGAGTATAGAAAATATGTAGAAATGTGGATTGTACTCTACTCTAATTAACATCTATACGATGTACAAACAAAATAAAAGCTAAAAAAAGCAACAACAACAACGACTAAAATTTATTTTTATTTTTTTGATTCACTTCGTTTCATTAATTTTCTCGTTTTATTTTAATTCTTGCACGTTTGTATATAGCCAGTGTACATAGAACGTGAAGGTGTTTGCTTTCTATAGTCATTTTTCTTTTTTTGTTCAAAATTTTTTTTTCTTTCGAATTTTCCTACTGGCAGTGGCAGGTAAAATTTTTTTTTTTTTTTGAAAATTTCAAAATTCGAAAACTGCATATACATATGTATGCAAGTAATATGTACATACTTTTATATATTTTTTGTTTAAATTTAATTTTAATTTTTAAATGTTTCATTGGTGCACACGAGTACAATGTATACCTACCTACCTACCTAACGTATAAAAATCCTTTGATATTTCTTTATAAATGTATTGTATTCATTTTATTTTATTGCCCTTTTAAAGAATATAAGAGGAATAAAAGAAAATATTAAAATAAAAACGAATTTAAAGTGGTATATAGAATATAGATATACACGTACACAATATGCATGGATATTGGACAGTATTGTGCATAAATGTGAGTTACCTTATATGTTGTATACTGCATGATACGAGTACCTTATTCAATGTTATATGTTACAATTATGTCGTTATAAATAATTCAAAGTGGATTTTACCAGCTTTTTGAACGTATATTTTTTTTTCTCATCATCGTCTATTGTATAAAATGCAAACGGTATATAAGTATTATATAATCGTACACATACTTACACATAGACATTAATAAAATTATGTCCGCCATTAATTAAAGTAAAGTGATTTCTGCCTAATTTTGAAAATATTCAACTTAATATATATATATATAAGAGTACATCGTATAACATATTAAAATTGCAGTTAGCTGAAAATTTATGGTAAAAATTTTACAGCCATTGATTTATGTTTGAATATAGTACTTATGTGTCAATGTGTGCATATATATGTATAGAGCAAAAAAAAGTATATACTTCACATATTGTTTATATACTTATTTTATATTGTACAGCAGCAAGTGTCAAAGGATTTATAAAATTTTATCGTACGAAGTACGAGTTATACATATATCCTCTATGTATATAAATATTGGTCGTACCTCTACCTATACTATCTATATCGCGTAAAAAAAGGATAGTTTATTTTCATATGCATATATATTATAATATCATGCAATAAATTTTATAAAGTACATAATTAGATTTTTGTTTTAGTATTTATTTATTCATTCATTTATTTATTTATTTATTTATTTATTTTTTCTAATATATAATAATTTATTTTTTACATTTCCATGAGGATTGTGTTCTTGATTTGTGAGAGATTTAATTTAAAATCAAAATACTACTACAATATATTTTTCATAGATCAACATATATCATATATCAACAAAGCTATAATTATGTGTACATCAATTCAAAAATTTTTTAACAAATACAAAGAAATGATACATATAGATGAGAGACATTTGATTTTAAAATAAGTCTGCGATATGTTATGTACGAGATACGCGAGTTACAAATATAAAGCAAAACAAATAATAATGCAAAAGGAAATTGATTTTCCTTTGAATTATATTTTTATCATTTCATTTTAATCGAATTTTATAATGAATTGGAAAGCAAGTATAAAGGAAAGCTCGTATATAGAAAGAAAGAATATGCTGTCTTTTTATTTTCATATACTATATATGTACATATAAATGTATTTATTCTTGGGCGTGAATTATGAACACATACAAACATATAGAATACCATATTTATATAAAATTCGTAGATACATAAATATACAGATAATATCCATCATAATTGTATTCATATACATACTAGTGTTTGTTACACAGCACATAGTATACTGTAAACGAAATTGAATTAAAAATCTCACTTACACAAAAAAATAAAAGAAGAAAAAATATTAATTTAGTTAAGGATATGACAATCATGTGACAATTAGCTTATCTCGACAAAATTATACTTAATAAAATTTTCAACAAAAAAAAAAAAACAAAAAACAAAACGAAACGGCAGTTAGATCAATGCACATATAACTTATAATTTGATTAAATACTTCATTATATACATACTTAAATGTGTATATATGTATGTGTAGAAATTGTATGTATATATAGATATCTGTTATAATTCTCTATTTGATGATACGGAATGAAGGAAAAAAGATGACTGCATATAAAAAATAAAAGCTAAACATTCTATAAAATAAAATGAGAAAATAAAAAAACCAAAAAAAACAAACTGAATATGAAAATGTGAAATATAGAAAATGAAAATTTAATTATGAAACATTTTGAAAAATATATAGAATTGTTACTATATGTTATACACATATGCAAAGAACCATCACTATAATATTTACATACTAATGCATATGTACTCATATAAAAGTAAGTAAGTATATAAGTATTCATATGCAATTGTGTTTGTGGGATAGTGTCATTTAGAATAAAATAAACGACAAAACATATGACCATTATACAAAATGTCTGTTGTCTGTTTTCATTAAATTCAATCGTATTTTATGGTTGATGTAATATATCCCTTTTATGTATACATTATTTACATATAAAAATGTATATGCATGCATGCATACATATACATATATGTAAATATATTATATAAAATTAAACATATCATATCGTTTATATACACATACTATGTGTTTATATGTAATATGTTTAAGAAATTTTAGAAATGTGATATATACATATATGTATACTCGTATATACACACAAATTGTATATCCTAATGTATGAGTTAAAATCAAAAAGTTCATGTAAACAAAATTTTACAAAATTTTATAAGAACATTCTTTCATACAGTACTTAATATGAAATGTAAAATATATGTATATGTATGTAGGTACATTTATTATGTGCATTATATGTAATAAAATATGTTTATGTAAATATTTGTATGGTATTAATTATTCGTAAACAATAGAAATGTAAAAATATCAAATGAAAATTCTTATTTTTTTTTAACGAATTCCTGAAACGGATAATTAAAAATAATTATTATTCAATTTTGAAAATTAAAATTTATTCAATTTTTTTATCTTTATTTTATGTACTTATTTGTTTCAAATATTTGATTTCCATCTACTTCAATATAATAAAGTGAGTGCATAGTCTAGTTCTTGTCATATACATAATTTAGTTAAAAAATTTGAATTGTAATATTTTTTAGAAAATTTACTACATTAACAAATTAAAATAAACACACATTTTTTTTTTTTTTATTTTTTCTAAAAATTAGAATATACTGAGTAGAATATGTTTAAATTTTGATTATATAATGTACATATTTAACTTAATATGAATATAAAATAATCATTTAATTTAATATAGATATGCTCAAAACAGTTGACAATTATTCGTAAATTCGTAATCCACTAAATTGGCATCCGCACAAAATTTATGCGCGAAAAATAAAAGCAACGAGTTGTGTACATATGCTCAAGTGAAAATTCCTAACATTTTTTACACTAACTAATTTATAAAAAAAATACATAAGTAACCGATAAAGAAACATGCGCGAAACTTGCCAATTGTTTTAGATCGGAATCTACTCATTTTATTTCGATGAACAATCAAAAAAATAATGTAATGAGTATCAAAAATGTAAATATGTATTCCATTTGAACAAGAAAAAGAAACTGAATGCTAATGTTTGAATTACAACTAAACATATACGAACATGTGTGAAAGATTTTAGTTCGTTTAATTCACATAAATAAAAGCAAATATATATTTAAATGTAAATAATGAAAAAAAAAGAAAAAAATACAAAAAAAAAAACAAATACTTTAAAGGATTATTTATATATTTGACATTTTCATAATAATTTATCATATAATAATTTTTAGTAGTTTAATCCTGTGAATTAAATATACCATATGATGTACACATATACCATGCAAGTAAAATATAAATTATATTTTTGTTATACATGCATACATATGTATATATATCTTATTTATATTGTAAATATATTTAAAAATAACACATACATACATATACATGTGTGTATACTTTATTGCTAACATTTATGTATGATAAATAGAAACGATATATAACATATACATACTTAAATGTGTATTATATATACTTAGTTTAATCACTTCTGGTAAAATTTATGCCTTAATAATACATGACACATACATACATGAATACACGTATTTATATAATGTAGATATTTTTCTTAAGACTAAACATTTATGTAGATAAGTGTGTATATAAATATCTGAAAGTTGGAAAATAATAGATTTATTGTAAAATCTAAGTATCCTATATACCTACTCTAGCATACATATACACATATATGTATATATAAATTAATATAAAAGTACACATCTGTTTTCACATTTCACTGATTTCTTTATAATTATTATATATGTATGTATACTTAGCTACATACAAGTATATAGTATATTTTATTTTGAATTATATTGTCTCGTTTTATTTGTTTGCCTGCCAGTAGGCGTATGTATGTATTACTATATGTACATCCCTACATCGTATTACAAGAAAATTAAAATCAAAATCGAAAATTTTCTGTTAAATTCATGACATATATTTTTGTGATATGAATTTTCCACATCAAAAAATTTTAAAATTTGAAATTTGAATACAAAGTAAAAAAAAAAATATTACAAATACAAACATTTACATATAAGAGAAAAATTACAAAATTATTTGTATGAATAAAGTGTATACACAAATGTAATTCATTTGTGTGTTACGTTTACATAAAGTGTTTTTAAAAAATGAAAATGTTTAATTTGTTTTTTTTTTTCGAAAAATATGAAAAAATAATAATTAAATTTTTATTTGGAAATTTCGTATAAAAATTGTATGCATTTATGTATGATAATATGGTACATCTAGAATATACAACCTATATATTTTATTTATATATAAATTTTTGTATTCCTTTAATAAAAGCAAAACAATATCAGTTGTCAGGACTACTGCACAACATTATTTCTCTGTTAATTTGATAGTTTAATGAAAAAGATTATAAAATTTTGCAACCAAAAAATATCCATACAAAAAAAATAATATAAATAAACAAATAAAAGGACTGATGTATATAAATTTTAATCGCAGTCTTTGTTTTATTTTTCATTATGTTATCTTCATTATGACCGATATTATATAATCCAGTTTTATAATAATCTATATATTTAATCTATGTATTTAGTATGATGTACTATTATAGTGTTCTGAGAGAAAAAACACATAATTTAAAATAATTTTTTTTTTGATTTTGATACTTCATTATCATTATGAATATTATAAATACGAGTATATGGTAAAAAATGTAAATAGTTTATGAATTGCGAAAAATGTACAAATAATTTGTACATATGTACATATATACACTTTCATATACTCGTACATACAGTGGTAACAAAAATTATTTGTACATAACGACATAGTTGTTTACCTATTTTCTCCCTCTTATTGCGCTATTTTGTACAATTCATTTATTCTTTTTCTTGAAGAATTAATATAGAATGATGTTTCTATGCGAACATTACACTTTTAAGCTAAGTCATTTACACAGATATACCATTATTATATTAATTAACGATAGTAGCTCTGTTTTAAATAGATAATTGACTTTTTTGCGGCATTTTTATTTCCGATACGTATACTTGAAAGTCAAAATAATAATAATTCTTGACTTTATAGTCCAGGGTGGACTTTAGCATCTTGCACAATAGACCTCCATTTATTTCTGTCTTCCGCAAGCGATCTCCAATTTGTTATGTTCACCATTTTCAGGTCCTGCTCCACATTACCTATCCACCTCGTCTTTGGTCGCCCTCTTTTTCTTGTACTTTTCATTGTTTTGCAAAATATAATTTTTGGCATTCTTTCATTTGGCATATGATGCAAGTGACCCAACCATCTTATTCTTAAGGACTTTGTGAATCTAACTAATGTATATTATATGAATTATTTTCATCTTAGTATTCATATTATTAACAAAAACTATAGAAAATCGATAATTTAAATTATAATAATAATAAGTATTATTCAAATAATAATAATTCAAATTATGTTTATTTTTTTTGTTCGAAAAATAACTCAGTTTTTTATTTGATTCTACATATTGTAAGAGTAAGTATAAGTGTTTGAAAAAATAAGTATAAAAATTTCAAATTATTGCAATTGTTTAAATCCCAGTTACGGTGCTTTATTTATGCATAAATAATTTTTGTAATCACTGCATATTCCACAATTTTGTCGTTTTTTGTTTCGTTAAACTGGTTAAACTTTTTAAATTAAAATCTGAAATTGGTTACAATATTGAATTACTTATACATAATACTCATCGTATATAATAAGCAAACATAATTATATAAATTTAATATTCTCGTACACGTATACACATATTTACAATGTTCATATACATATTATGTACATAAGTATGAATACGTATAATATATGTATATGTGTATGTTAAATTTTTTTAAAAGTCAAATAAGTGTCAAAAAAAAAAATATAGACGAATAATAGAATCTTTTATGAATGAAAATCATTAAAAGTTACATATCATTACATTAAAAATATTCCTTTGTTTTATTGAATTTGTAAAATATGAAATATGGACAAAATATGTACATACATATGATACATTATGTAAAATAATATATGTATGTATTGTTAAATAAAAACTGTTAAAACGAATGATAGTAACAAAAAAATAATAATAATGAAAAATTGTTATTTTCATATATGTATACTAAGTATTCTTTCACATATATACACAGGATAGTACAGGGTTTACCAATAAGCGCGTTGCATTAGAATTTTAAAATGAAACACAATGATAACCATAAGTTGCTACAATTGATATTCATATGGTTTGTTTATTATTTACATTACATTCTGAAAATAATATCGTTGAAATGTCCTCCTCGGTTTCGTCTAGCTGAAAGCTTGTAATGCGTTTTATCTGGAAACATAATTTTTTTCCACAATCTTTATCGGTTTCCAACCAAATGCTCTAAAGCCCAATTAGCGAAAGTTTGACGAGAAACCATGATCAGTTGGTTTAACGTGGTTTAAGTTTGAGTTTGAGTATGAGTTCTCGAGTCAGTTGAACTTTATAAGTCTTCAAATGAAAATCATGATGCGAAATTCTCCTAATTCTCCATAAATTTCATGCATTTTGATTATAAATTTGAATAATTTCTATGCGTTATTCAATCGTATACCTTCCCATAATCATTTGTCAGTCACACAACACTGATAACAACAATAAATTAAAGTTTGAGATTGACTTTTCGACTTTGTGGCCGTTGAAAAATCTAATGTTCCTATTGGCAAACCCTATATTATTCCTCTATATGTCTATATGTAACTATACGATTTTCATGTGCATATAATATAATTTCCGATTTTTTAATAATGCCGAAATAAAAACAGGAATTTTTCTTTAATTTGTTTCTTTAATATACTTTATATTATTAGCATTGTATGAATTTCAGTAATAATTATCATACAGCAAAGCACAGTAGAACAGTAGGCTCATTAATAATAGTGAATGAAAAGAGAAAAAAAGGAAATAAATAAAATAATTTATTCAAATTTATTCATTCATTTATTCATTAATTTATTATTATGCATTATAATTGTCATATTGTTATTTTTGAAAAAA
Source organism: Villa cingulata (assembly GCA_951394055.1). Taxonomy (NCBI): domain Eukaryota; kingdom Metazoa; phylum Arthropoda; class Insecta; order Diptera; family Bombyliidae; genus Villa; species Villa cingulata. The sequence continues at coordinate 3,632,447 of OX596020.1, read as the reverse complement.
AAAATGTAATAAAATATTGAAATTCATTTTTTTCCTACTTTTTGTCAAATGAGAATTTTCGATATTTCATATAATTTCATTCATTGATTTATATTGATTCATTTACATACACACGTATCTATAAGTTCGTAAATATGTAGATGTTAAGATTTATGAATTTTTTTTATCCTAACTAACAAAATATCTTATATCTTATAATATCTTTGTTTATATTAAGTAAATATATATGATAAAATTCTTAGATGCAGATGTGATCCTTTTTTTCACTTTTCTAAATCAGAATTTGTACATACATGTACATTAATCACGTCCATATTAAATTCTATACACACTTTATATTGCACACTTGACTGTACTCGAACAATAATGAAATTGCATCTCTTATATACTATGGTAGATCCTTTAATAAAATATAATTTGTAATTTTCGTCATATACAACACATCATAGTGTATAATAATTCCAAATATAATATTGTGAATAATAAGTATTTTGAATGCATATTCGTATATAAATTTATGAATATAAATAATAATAGAACAGAACAGATTTTCATTACAAAAATTTATAGGATTCTATTTTATTCTATTGTATATTGAGCACAATAATTTGTGTGTAATATATCGAATTCTACCTGTCTTATATATATGAATTATGCAAAAGCAATAATAAAAAAAGTTTTATATATGTAAAGTTTTGTATGTGTGTAATAAAAAATAGATTGTAAATTTATAATATAAAGAATATGGTAATGTCTATATGTACATACATATTTAATTGTTTGTGTTGTGTAAAAAAAAATAAAATTCAAAGAATGTAGGTTAATTTTTTATATATTACTACGTACCCAGTGTACTTACCTTACCTTATGAATAGAATGAATGAATGAATGAATGAATATACATTAGGTCAGGTGTGCGAGTACTTTCCGTATGTTGTATATTATATTATTTACATAATATGGTATGTATACGAATGTCAGCAAATTTAATGTGTCGTTCATGCTGATGATGATTATGATGTTGGTTGATGATATTGAAGATATATGTATCTAAAGACCGGTTTATTGCGCAATGTAATTGAATTTAAATTTACTTTATGAATTGTAATATATAGTATGCCATTGCTATGTATGTACTTATCGATATATACCATATAAGTTATGAATGTATATATGTACCATTATTTGTAGTTGTACCAATGAGTATCAGTCCCATAAAAAACCTCAGGAAATGTATAGTACAACATGTACATGTATTACGATTTATATGAATTTCGTTCAATTTGAAATTATCTCTTATTGTTCTATACACACCAAAAACAAGGTGATTCTCGTGATGTGTATAGTGAGAAATCATCATTAATATTCTAATGACTCAAGAAAAATTCTGATCATGAATAATTATTCTGGAGTATTGGTTTGAAGTATTGGAATATTGGTACCTAATCAATTATTCATAAAACCTCTCTATCAATTATTATTAGCTATGTGATTAATGTACACTAACTGAATCGATATCACAATACTCACATCTACATATATTTACATATGTATGTCTACCCTGTAATATGGAACTATGGATCAGAATTAGAATATATATATAGCATGAAAATGTATAAATGTTCACTTAAGTATAATGAAGAAAAAATCAATTTTGATTGGAATTTTTCAAAAGATCTACGTATCTTCTATACTGCCTACCTGTACTGATATTATACATTCACCTATAATACAATATGTTTTAATATATTATGTATTATAATAGATATGTATGTATATTATTCAAGATTCATGTTCATGTTCAAGGAGGAAATTCATTAAAATGATGTTAGAAAAATAGAAAAAATAAAAGAAAAACGATTGAGAGAGGAATGAAAAAAACGTTTGATTTTTTTTTGTACTGAATAACGTAACGAATACAAAAAACAAATGATTGCTTCCTATTTTATTTGAAATTCACATTCATATGTACAGATAAATAATATATGCCACCAGTATGTATGTAGTACATATAAAAAATGTACATGATGATAGATGATGTGAATATTGGAATATATAATTATATAATTGAAGGCTTTTCAACATTTATATATCAGACATATAATACGAGTACGAGTGTACATTTATGTTGTCAAAATTACATGAATAGAAACGTCAAATTATTTATTATATACTATATGTACTTATATACTTTCAAACAAAATTTACAAAAATAGATATGTATATTAGTATGTATGTAATGTAGGTACATCTGTACATATGTACATTTCATGCATATGCAAATATATTTAAAAAATTTATCGATAGATTCATGGAATCGTAGTAAATATAGTACATTTCGAAAGCTCTCTGTGGATAGATGAGATAAATTCATCATGTACACACATATAATATATAATGTACATTCTATGTGTATATAAATACGAGTATACATAACTAAATAAAATACAGGTACAAGTACTGATTTTACATTATGTATATTTATATAAAGTTGAATGTTTTATTTAAAATTACGTGATACGTGCAATTATTTATAAACATTTTCATTGTTTTTATTATTAGGCGTATATAAATATTTTACAAAAAAAATTACCTATAGGGAATATGTAAATGTATAGTAGATGCAGAGATTACAAATCACGAAATTGTATAAAATTACAGTAAAATAAAATATAATTTTATATTTATACTTAGGCATAAAAATATGTACTTTATAAGGTTCAGTTCATCAGTATAACAGAATAAGCGATCAGATTGAACAGAATCTTAATCCTGAGCCTAATGTTACAAAACAAAGTTTCGTTTTTGTGGTCGATTAGAGTCTGACATTATTTGTATAAAATAACATTATACTCGTATAGTTGTCAAAAAAAAAATTGTAATAAGTTATGTCAAACATAAGACATAATTTATGGTTATATAATTGAAAATTGAATAATTTTAGAATTTAAACATATTTAATAGACTTTTATGATTTGTTATACACATATTTTAATTATGAACTCTGGATTTGAGTAAATTTTAATATTCAGATTACAATAATGAACGATATTTATTAGAGTGCTTTAATCTAGTCGTAATCATGAACTCAGCCATACTCGTTCGTTTATGTTTTCTAATCATTCGAAAAATACATAGTTGATGGATACGTTGTAATGAATAAATATTCGAGTACATATGAACATATACTAGCCAACAGGGTGTTTTTTTTTCTACATGACACTGAATATACCACGATATTCTTCAAATTATTCAATGAAAAAAATTTACCTGCTAAACTTTCTGTATGTGCAACTTTTTGTATACCCTACGTATCAAAATTTAGAGTTCTAAATATCCAATGATATAAAATAAAATTACTTTTATTTTGGTATACTATAATTGGTAAATAAGCATTCGCTTTCAAAATAAAAAACATCCTAAAGAAGGAAAGCAAAAAACTAATAATTATTCATTAGCCGAATTGACAGATATTATATCTGGTATATGGTGAAGCTAGGCGAAGTGGACATCTAGCAAGGATATATTATACGCCTCGCGATTTCCTGACAAAAGGACACTCGATTGCAGGACTTTTGAAGCTTAAGATCGTCGTCTTCATGAAATAGGAGATTTGGTACAACGAGGAATAGAGCAAGCAAGGAATCCCATTATATTATTTTTTTTAACTATATAAGTAGTAGATAATTATTGCAAAAACTCAAACAAAATTAAAACAAAAAAAATTTCACCGCCCTTTATTGTCAACAAAAAGGTCGATAGAAAGTGTTACCAGTACAAATTTTTTCATGGAATAGTCTGAAGAATATCGTGGTATACCCAGTGTCTCGTAGAAGAAAAAAACACCCTGTAGTTATCGTCAATCGTTTTTTTTTCTAAAATATGTACACATGATGTGTTGAATTCGAATACAAATATATCTTATATTTTTTTCTAAGTATGCATGTACATTTCCATACTAAACATTATACGAGTAGGTACTCTACATATACACACTAGTAATATATATTTATATTGTGTACTTCAAGGTTAGTAATTATCATAAAGTACACTCCCAAGTGATGACATTTTATATCATAGTTGTTAAATACTTATATAAAAAAACAAATTCTATTCAGTTTTTTTTTATGAATTATTTTAATTATTAGATGGATGATTTTCAATTAATTTTATTGCATGATGAGCATAAATGTATGTAATATATGTATTTGTGTTATTTTTGTATACAAAATTTCAAGGATTTAAACATTTTTTTTTCGATTGCTATTTAAGTAGTTTTTAGAAATAATTTTTGTTTTTATTTCAATTCATATTCAACTTATAAATTATTTTCTTATTTATCATTCAAGATTATACATAAATTTGATTTTAAAATCAATGATATAAAAATATTTTTCAAATTTATGCGAATTTACTATATTTCATTTTTAAAATATTTCCAGGATTCTATATTATATATGGTTCAGGTTTAGAAGAACAAAGAACGATACTTCAGATTCCATCAAAATTAAAGCATATTTAAATTTTATACACTTTTTACATCCCATACGTATGTTCAATTTATTTTTAAATTTCAAAGGCATGCAATCAAAATTATTTCTTTTATAAAATTTCTAAAAGAAGATATTTTTAAGCATTTCATTTTTAAACAAGATTTTTTCCAATAATTTTTTAGTACAAAAAAGTGTTTAAAATTTTTTACAAATTATATAGGTATTGTACATTATTTGAATTTTAAAAGTTCAAAAAATATAATTTTTCGTTAAGTTTTCATCATACTTAGTTTTTGTTGTTACAAAAACTTTCCTTTTTAAAGGATCGTATACGTGTGTACAAAAGTATGTATATGTATATAAAATAAACGTACGTTTATATATATTCATATTTACAATATTTATGTACAGTGTTTCCGTAAAGGGAATTTTTTTCTGATATAAATAATAAAATACTGCAATGAAGGTGAAAATAACTGATAAATACTCATGAAATTTTATATAGAACTGACGAAAATATCTACTTATATATCTATCTACTATTAAATTTTACTTACTCATATGTTTACAACACGTTATTCGCATACACAAATACACATATACATAATTATGTAGTCGTACATATAAACATCTTCTTACATTCATGCATGTAATTCTCTATGGTTGGATTATGATAGTGAAAATCCTTTTAAATATTTTGATGCAGAATATAGTATTTTTTTTTTGTTTTTTATAAAAATAATATATCTAAAAAAAATTAGGAAAATTATTTGATAAAAAAATATTTTTTTCTCATAATTTGAAGCGTTAGAAAAAAATTTTTTTTTAAATGTACGAGTATACGAATATGCTGCATTTTATTATTGCATGCACATACCTTTTACTTCATATAAATAGAATTTTTTATGTTGGAAAAAATTATTTACTATTTGACAAACGGTGTTCAAGGAAGTAGAACAAAAATAAATACTCGTAAAAATATAAAAATATAAAAAGAAAATGAAAAGATGTCGAAAAAGATTGAAATTTATTGAAAAGATTATTTTTTTGAAATTCTCTTACATATAGCTGAATTTATATACTATATATGGATGTACTTATGTACTCGTACTTACTTAAATACTCATATATCGCAGTTATAAATATTCAGTGTTAAGTTGATAATATAAGATTGTCAATGAAAAATACAATTCATTTTTTGTCTGTGTATAGAGAGAGTATAATACATAATACACAAGTTATATATTACATTATCAGCATATATTTTATATAATAATGTGAAAAATTATTCATGATATCGATTCGTTTTTTCTTTAACTAACAATATCTCTATATTATCCTTTATTTCATTTTTTAAATTATTTTTTTTTTGATTTTTCTTATTGTATTTGATGTCTTTTCATATACATAAGTACATTATTTTCCTTTCCGTATACATTATATACTCAATTTCATATAGTACAGTGAATTCATGTAAATCAGATAGATTTTTATCGACTTGATAAAGTGACTACATTGAGATAAACAAATAAGGATTCAAAAGTAATCTATGTGTGTGTACATATACTGCAATACAAAATATCTATACAATATTATGTGAAATATACAGTGAAAAAAAAAAGGAAGAACGACTATAATACACATTATCAATGTTTGAAATTGTCACGAATCTATGCTGGTATTTATGCATATATTTACAGGCAACAAAAAACAAATAAAAAATAAAATAAAAATAAAAACCAAATACAAAACAAAATAGGATAAAAATTTCCATACAGAAATTGCCATTATTATTTTGAGGTGATATTCGGTTATATTGGTTGTGGTTATATCTTTTGTAATGATATTCTGAAAGAATTGTTGTGAATTTTTCAGGATAAATATATAACCGTAATTTGAAAAAAACAAATTTACATAGGAAATCAATAAAAATTGATGATAAGAGATTTTTATACTTTTCTATATTCCACCCAACATCACATAGACCACAATGCAATATCTGGTATAGTTATGCATAATCCAATGCTGATCGCATCATCAATTTTTTTCTAATTTGAATATTGATTGCTCTTTCTAAAGGGTTTTCCAATAAGTGCGTCAGAACTTTAAAACGGAAAACAATGATAACGCCAAGTGATAAACATTGTTTATCTCGACATTTTACAGTTTAGGTTAAAAATATTCTTTTATCATATTCATAGGTATATCACTCACTATTAACAGTTAGGTGATTTTCACTTTCATTTTCAAAAAAATAAGGCTCGATCGCGCCTAGAGCCGAAAGACCACAACAAAAGATAATGTTCTAAACATGGAAAAGCAATTTGTGAATCGTTTGATGATTTTCCTCAGCGCAAATTCTGCAATTCTGTTTTCTTCACAAATCCATTGAGCCAGAAAATTTGTCTTTTCATTCAAAAAATTTGTCGTAATTCATGAAACGTACTGTGAACCGAACATGCATTTTGATAATAAATTCAAATAATTTCTACGCGATGTTGAATCGTGTACCTTTCCATGAGAACTTGTCACACATTAATGAGCCCCTGAACACAGCAATCAAAGTATGAATTTGACTTTTCGATCAGTGCTGTTCTTGCGACCGTTGAAAGTTTTGACTTTCTAACTTGTAAACCCTATACACAACAACTAAGAAATAAAATTTGCTGGGAATCTATAAAGTTCTAGGCCCTCTAGTTATAATTTTCTTTTTTTTTCTTTTATATTTTACTTCACTCTAGTACAAAAATGTTAAAAAATAAAATAAAATAAAATAAAATAAAATAAAAATAATAATTTACCACATAATGAGCTTTCACACTATATTTAAAATTATATTACATGCGAATAAAAATTTATACATCAAATTCGTGCTTGAAAAATCTTAAACGTATACTTATTTATATGAAACTTTTATTTTTGTCAGCACTTAATTTTGTGTTTTAATTTTATTTTAAAATTTATGATATTCTTGTTGTTTTTTAATTACGATTTATATGTATATGTTATACCTATTAGTTTTAATGAATGAAAGATATATTTTAAACAGTTGTATGATGATATATACACATAGTATGTATGCCGTATGTATCCGTATCTCTGCATACATGTACATATATCTGAATTTGTAGTGAATATCTTTTTAAAAACGTTTGGTTACATGTTTAGTATGTCATGTTATGTATAATGTACCAACTCTTATCAGTTTTCTTTTAAGTAACAAATAATGAACGTGTGAAATACATACATATGTATATGCATTTGTTACACACGAATAAAATGTAACATATGTATATCGTACAAGGTACAAGAATATGCATCTGTAAATCGTTGTCATATCATAATTTTTAACTAAATTTATATACATACCTATACACATATGTGTATGTGAAAGGATGTAAAATATATTAAACTTTCTTTTTATATAAAAAAGTATAAAAATGTATATGTATTTGTAGTAAGTACATGTACAATACATATAGTGTGTACATTTGTATTGCGTATATACATTTTAATGTTCATTCATGTTTATGTATGTGTAAGTGTAAATTTTAATTAGAGTCCTTTTTAATTAAAAATGTTATCCTTGTTCGTGTAGTCTATTATAAAGGAAATGAATAAAAAATATATATTCTTTTTTTTTTCCGGTAAATATGTGAATCCATTAAACATTTTAAAAGTATATATTTTTTTATATTTTATTTTAAGCTCAATGTAAAAATCATTATATGACAGCTGTTTTTCAAAACTGTGTGTATGAATTTTGCTCAATTCAAAACTCTTTGCTCTATGATGCGACTCTAAAAAACAAAAAAAAATTACGAGTTCCAATTTGTGTGTGTAATGTAAGTACCAAAAATGTAACAAAAGATATTTTTTTTATAAATGCTATTTCCTTGTACATATACGAGTTTGTATACATTCATTCATACAAATACTTGTATATGTAGTTAGAAATATCGTTATAAGTGATTGTACTCGTACTGTGTATGCTCGGATTCATACAAACGATATATATTTTTCCGTAAATAAGTATGTAGATATAGAGATATTCATATATACTTTTGCTTAATTTTTGTTTATATACATACATAAGTATGTATGTATATCTACTGGTATTTATTTATTTTGATTATTATTTTTATGAAAAAGGATAAATAATTAAGAAAAGGCAAAGATTTTACTTTATTCTCGTACATACTCGTACAAGAGTTAGTGCTCATATTAATTTGAATTATTTAAAAAAAAAAAAAATGTATAAATTATTAAATGAAATAAAGAAGAAAAATCAACATAATTATTAAATTCTTTAAAAAGTTTTTAATTTAAATTTCATAACCTAATAATGTACTTTTATTATTTGATATTTAGAAGAACATTTAAAAAGTTTTCAAATTTATACAAAAATCGAAAAGAATTATGAAAAACTTTGTGAATACTGCACTTATATGTTTCTATTTTCTTAATTTTTAATATTTTCATATGCAGAGTATGAATTATATCTGGATATTGACATGCATGTATTAACATATTCTTATTATTTTTTTTTTTAATATAATTTTCTACATAACATTTAGTTATTTTTATGCCAAAAAAAAAAAACAAAATTTATTTTAATTTTTAATTATTTGGCACACATTTTTCTTGGATAGATTTTCTTTATATCTCTGTTTCTCTTCAACATTTTTCATTGTTTCCGAATAAATATTTAATCTGCTGATTGTGTGGTATTATATGTACTATATTAATTTAAAAAGAGTACATGTATTAGTATTAGATTATTTTGTATTTTACAGTGCTGATAAAAATTTTCCATATCGACAAATATATTTTATTATTGGAGCACATGATGATTTTATTTTAAAAATAAAAGAAATGAAGTTTAGCACTCTTATCAGGGTCACAGTATTTTCAAATATGATATTTAGTTAGCAAAGAAATAATTTCTGCAATTGAAATAAAAAAAAACAATTATTTTCATAATCTTAAATTTACATTTTTCACAATTACACAATTTAGTAGTTATGAATAAAAATATGTTAAAAATGGGTTGAATTGTTAACATGACTGTAGGTAAAAAATGTATAGTTATATTGCACCCATTGTAAGCATTGAATAAATAATAATAACAATAATACTAATATTTTTATTATCATATTATTGTTATATTGCATATTTATTAAATGTATTAGAGTACAAACATTTATAGCATAGATATTACAATATGCATATACGAGTATATGTAATATGTGAGATGCATCGCATATTCAAATTGATGTTGAGTTAAATATGCGGCTAAATAGTAATTAACAAAACACGAATAGGCACAACAGTGCCAAAGCAGAATGGTAATAATAATAACAACAATAATAATTATAATATGTCCATGTATGTATTTGAAATTGCAAAACATATACATACATGCATATATGTATAGATACTTAATTTAGTAACAATACGTGACATAAAATTATAAATTCTGGACAAATATAAGATAGAGAAACTTAATATATGTAGATACACATGAATATAATGATATGATTTGAAAGTACATACATACTATTAAATTTCTATATTTATTCGTGTAATATACTTTTCTATATAAAGACACGTAATAATAATAAATGTGTATTAAATGTTTGCGTTTATAATTTTAAAATGAAATTCATGAATACAGAAAAAACACGTACTTATATATTATTATCATCAGATGAATTAATCTATCTATAAAGTATTACACGTACATACGTACATAAGTATACACATGTCTATGTATATATTTGTGTGAAATATAGATTTTGTATGTATATATAAACGTCTACTTCATCTATATGTACAAATTGTTTAAGTATATGTATACGTTACACAAGTATATGTAAAAAGGCTTGTATGCGTCTGAGTTGAACAAATAATATCGTCATATCGTTAACACTTTAAAGTTCATATACAAATAATCGCATATATACACATTACATACCATATATACACGTACATAAAATACGTATATATGAATTTGATAGGCTTTTGTAAAATTACAGACCAAACAACAAACAACTATCAAAAGTACGAAGTTTTTAATGTTTGTTAGCAATTAGCAATTAATTTGTAAAGTGCACTACACAACGTACTAAAACATTACATAAATTTACGTGCTCGTATATATGTACATATGTAAACGTAATATATGTAGATGTATATGGTATAAGATAAGATGTATAAGTGTAGGTACATTTTAATTTGATTTTATGTTAACAAAACAATAAAGTTAGTTTTGATGATATATCTGATCGTATATGGATTCTCACATCAAAGGTATAATATTATATTGCTTTACTATCTACATTACTATGTGTACCATATACCTGCATACACATACATATTATGTGAATGTATCCATATACGTAATTTAATGTGAAAATTTTGAGATATTCTATATGTGTTTCTATCCAATAAATATTGGCATTTTATGTCAATTGTCAATTACTCAAAATTGAAAGTTTATAAAAGAATTATTAGTTTTTGATTTTCTGTTATTTACATACAGAAATATCTATATTTACCTATTAATACATATATATGTGTAGATACATATATGTACAACTGATTTATTTTGTACATTGTATTATACATGTATAAGTAAAACCTTTAGATGATTATATACGAGTATGTTACACATATGTATATTCAATATGATACATATATCAATAAAAGAATTTATAAAAACAAAATATCTTCATTGTCTTATAATTAGTATTGATATTGATGTTGATGATCATGAATTCATGAGGATGATGATGATGATATGATGATATCAAAATTTTTTTAATTGCAAATTATTGTACATTAGAATAGAAATATTTTCGAGTTTTATTTTTATTTTTTTTTTACGGTCCAAAATTACGAATCATGTTGAATCACCAATAAATAAATAAATAAAAATAATATTTTCCAGTTTAGGTCGCTGTATGTTATAGAATTAATATTTCATTTTTTCGTAAAAATTAAATCAAAAGACTAATGGATATAAATATAATCTATTCGTATTTTGCGTTTATAGATATGTAAATGTACTTAATAAATTCCTATTACATTAAAATTAAAATCATTTATGACATTGAACTTGTTTTTTTATTATTTGTTTTAATAGAAAAACATTTTTTTTTTCTAAAGTTTGATATAGACTTGCAATAAATTTATATTTTAATTTTTATTAATAGAAATAAAACTATGAAAATAATAAAAAATTTATTATGTATTTTGTTAAATGTTAGCTATAACGTACGTATATAACCATGTATAACCGTATAAATATGTATTATATGTCTGCATATAAGGGCATAATTGATTAAGAAATGAGACCATAAAATGTACGCATGCATAACAATAATAAAACTATACGTACATAATATGTGTGTGTAAATACATTATATAAATATGTGTCTGTGTGTACATAATGAAAATAAAATTTCAGGTATAATAAAAAATCTACTGAAGCACAAGGGCTAATAAAATACATGAACGTATTACATATGTTACATAAAAAATTAAGACTATAGAAAAATTATTATTATTATTATTCATTTAAATTATGTGACTAGGATAATAAAAAAACAAAATAATATATGTAACGTGTATGTATGAATGTGTTTTTTACTACATAAACATATGTAAGGTTATGTATAAAAATACACGTATATATGTACATATATGTATCTTGTAATAAATTGCATTATAGAATAATATCAGTAGCATACTTGTTGAATATTTCAAAATTTATCTCACAAAAAAAAGACAAATTTTTTCCACTCTTTTTAAAATTTAATTAAATTACCTACCAACGGTATTTAAAAAATTTTTTAACATTTTACCAACTTTACGAAATTTGATTACAAATTTTACGTATATAATTATCATTTTTATTTATGTAAAATTCGAAATGTAAAATTCTGTACAGTAAATACTTTATGAAAACTGTCTTATGTGGTAGACAGACGAAAACGAATCAATGATCCTTCTGCTTCTTTATTATTCATTCGTGTGAATGATAATTCGAAAACCGTCTGACACATGACATTTTTTTAGAGATCATTTTAGCTGAAATATATTTAATATTTTCTGTCAATTTTAGATGATATCTTGGTTTATATTGTCATTTTTTTTTAAACATAGGAAATTTTCAATTCAACAATTTCATTCGTCGCTGAATAAAGTTTCTGAAACTTTATTTGAACTTTTAAAGTGTAGATGTAATGATCATTTCAACTTAATTTAGGGTTAGGGTGACCGAGTGAAAATGAATGATCTTTCGGAATGAATTGTAATTGATTCTTTATCGTCTGTCTACCACATTATTTACATATTTTGTTTATTTAAGTATTTTAGTTTTATTTTTAACTGTATTATTTCCTTAAAATTTACACAACCAATATATGGGTTGTAAGCAAATATATATATTTCACTCCTGTGAAAATTTGTATTCCTTGCATAATCTTTTTATATACATGAGGTGTAAGTTACAAGTAATAATCTATAAACGAAATATATAGCACGTATTTAAAAAAATTCACGAATAAATAAACATTTTAAAAAATATTTTACACTTACGTTCGCTTATATTTTCAGTTTAGGAATAACAGGGAGTATAAAAATTTTACAAATACTTTAACATAGACTTATGTATTATATACTTCCTATGTGTAGTGTATGGTACATATAAATATTTAATATTGTAGATTAAAAGACGACTGTCAAATACAAAAATAATACAAAAAATAATGAAAAAAGAATAAAGGATGATTTTATAGAATTTATATTCTTAAACCTTTTTCCGTATACACATACATACGAGCAAATATACAATACAATAATATATATAATAAATATAAGTGATATATTTTATTTTATTATTTATAAATATTAGCAAAATAACTAAAAAATATAAACACATATACGGATATTTTATACATTGGCATACTATATATATAATCATATACAGATATAAGATATCGAAGGAATTTTCAAAAGAAATTCTCAAGAGAAAGTTAAATAAAATTGGTATTTTCTTGAATTTTTAGAAGATTTATGGTATTCTAGCGATTATATATAGGCATATATAGATATATATATATTTAAAGGATATAATGCATTTATGTGTGTAGGCATGAAATCTTTCTTTTTACAAATTTTATAATGTTTTTTTTTCACTTTCTATATCTAAAATTACAAAAGCAAAAACAAAAAAAAAAAAAATTTCATGTATGAAACAAAATTAGAGAATAAGAAATATATAAACTTCTGTTTAAGTCAGTTATTATTTTCATTTTATTTTTCTGTTCTCATGAGGAAACAAAAGCACAATATAAGTAAATACTCGTCGTATATACATATAAAAAATACATTCAAAATTCAAAAATATTTATAATCGTATATACATACATATGTACGCATATATTTTACTTATTGTATATATGTAGTTGTTTTAGAATTAAATTTTATAATCTTAGAAAGGATATCTATTTATTTTTATGTTTGTATAGTATACATGTGTACATATACATGAATATTTTCAAAAATAAGAAAATTCATCAGAAACAATATTCTATATACGAAGACAAACCCTCTTTAGTTTTTCATTTTATTTATTTTTCATATCAACACAGTAAACCGTACTTTCATTCATACACTAGTAAATAATACTGGAATACCAATATACTCGTATAGTATGCGATAATGTGGCGTGGAATATAGAGTGTGGGTGGATTGTTCATAGATATACATACAGTTGTATGATGGACAGAAATATAAATACACAAGTATGAATGAATTTTAAGATTTATGAATGATTAAATAAATGACATTTTTATTTATTACCATCACCATCATCGGATATTACATGAATGTATATATATGCATATGTATGTATGTATGTATGTATATGAGTATAGATTAAAAAATTAATTTATAAAATATTTTATGAATTTTTAATTTGATTTATAATATGATTTAATGATGATAAAAATAATATTAATATATTATATTATATAAATAACAAAATTGACAATTTATTATATTTTATATGATTTGTATTTGTACAATATTTTTATATGTGTGTATGTGTATATTTTGGTTTAAAAATATTTTAAAATTTATTAGAAAAAATTATTTATGAAAAATGATAAGCGTTTATTTGATATAAAACTCTTCTAAACTTTTATTATATTACTAAGCGAAAGTGATTTGATTTATGATTTATGAACTGAAATAGATATATGTACATACATATAATTATGTTTATAGTTCCTACAAGGTGCAGGCATAATACAAAAATTATTATTGATACAAATTATTAGAATCAAATCAGAACATAAAAAAAAAATGAATGATTTTCTTTTTATATTACTTCCGCCATTTATTACTTTAAATTTAATATCATTTTTGATTTATTTGTATTTAATCAAGATATTTCTGATAATTCAATTTAATTTGACAGTAAATTAGATAATAATACAAGTAAGTATTACATTTTTTAAGAATATATTTTAATTTCACATGAAATTGTGAAATAAGATGCTTTAAACAAATATACAAGTGAATTTTGTGGCTAGATCATTAAGTAAATGGTCTAGTGAACACGAAGTCGCGGGTTCGATTCCCGTTCAACGCAAAAGTAAGACAAAACCTTTTTCAATTTTTCGTTTCCTATTCCCAACATTTATTACCTCTCAATTTCACTTAGCTTTGAATGATTACCAGATTATTGAGAAAAGGAGCTTAGAAATTCGG
This sequence comes from Villa cingulata, assembly GCA_951394055.1. NCBI lineage: Eukaryota > Metazoa > Arthropoda > Insecta > Diptera > Bombyliidae > Villa > Villa cingulata. The sequence continues at coordinate 3,617,172 of OX596020.1, read as the reverse complement.
ATTCGAGGCAACTTGCTGACGACAAGTAACTCAAGTGTTATTAAATTATTTTAAAAATAGATCAGTCTAACCAATATCATGTAATTGAGTTTATTTCTCTACCAACAACTCAGTATTTTGCAATCTACGTTAGACTTCGGTGATTAAGGCCAGTTCCTTAACTTGCCTGGACTGTTGTGTTCAAAGAGAAAAATGAATACACGGCAACGGAGTATGAGTATTTTCATTTTAGTATTGGAATATGTCAAATTTGGTGTTCTATTTACGGATGTTTGCTTGATAATTAAATTCAAATTCAAATATCTACATATACCTTTATCAAACTTTTGTCAGCTGATTATTTAACACAATTTATTTACGAAAATTTAAATTGTATATGTTCATGATGATTGGATATGAAAAATACGATATATGACGAAATACGAAATATTAATGAATGTCTCTCATTAAATTTTTATTTTATTGTTGAATTAAGTTCAAAATTTATTATTTTGTGATTTCATGACATATAATATTCCTGTTTCTTGTAATTGTAATTTAATTGCAATAGAACCATTAATAAATGTCAATTGTGATTATTGATCTTATACTCATATAAATTGCATTACATATGCTTAATCCTTTTTGTATATAACGTACACACACACACACATAGTACTCGTAGCTTGTAGAAAATATTTTTTTTTCATTTTGTAGACAGTCGGTAACATGCAAAAAATAAAAAAAAAAAACAGTCTGCAGAGTATTTGAGGCAAAAACACGATTCAAAAAGTTAAAGAACAAGTGGAAGAAGAAGAAGGAGAACACGAAAGAATACACGAATACATAATGAAAAATCTGTAAAAAGTTCAATTCATTCCTGAAAAACACAAACTTCAACACACTCACACACAAACATCTATTCTTTTCAATGATTTCTTTTCTTAATATCGTTGTTGGCTTTTTCTTCACGATTTATATTCTGAATGTACATATTTACATGTTTGTGTATATAACTGTTCAAAAATATAAATATCCTTCTACATTATTTTTACATTTTCTTTATTTTAAATACCTATATACGTTATGTACATAACATATATACATAAATTAAATAAAACAGGAGAAATAAAATTAATTGTACATACAAATATAATTATAACAAAAATGTAAAAAAAAAATGTATAAATCGACTTGAATTGATGTTTACGATGTATGGTTAAGCTACGTACCGTACGAGTACATATGTATTTTATTTTTTTGTTTTTCTTTTAACTTACAGACATGTGTATGTGTATATAAAAAAGCAAAAAATTAAAAAAAAAACACACACACAAAAAATGAAAAAAGAGAATCCTTTATATGCTTTATTTTACATATGAAAAACGAACATACAAAAAAGTAATTATGTTGTTATAGAACTTTTTGAGTAAAATTAAAAACACAAAAAACACAAAAATGAAAAAAAAAAATCAAAAGGCACAAAAGAGAAACAAAAAAAAGGTCTTTGAACCATTTTTTCTCGATTTGATTTTCTCAATATTTATGTGTGATGGGCATATATGCATATACATTATGTACATATATACATGCATATGAATGTATACGTAAATGTAGAGTGAGTGTATTTGTAAACGTGTATATAATTGCGCGTTGTCATGATAATGATTTCACATATAACTACCATAACTTTACCACAATACAAAATTATTGTATGGAATTGAATAAATTGAAAATGAAAATTATAAATTTTTTTTTTATGGAAGAAAAAAGGACGATAACACTTTGAATGAATTTCATTACATACAGTATACAGTCATATTTTGTAAACTTCCGTACAATGTTGAATTTATTAAAGAGAAAATGTATTTCCTTAATTAGTTGAAAAAAAAAACCATAAAAGGAACGCATGTGTTGGGAAAAATTGTTATATACAAAGTGTTTTATTATTATTATTTTTTATTCACTAAATTTGAAAATGAAATCAATTTGAAATCGATGAAGAATTTATTAAAAATGTTGACTTGTAATTCATTTATTAAATACTACATGATGATGGCATAGACTAGACTAGAGTGATGGTAATGGTGAGTGAAACTTTATTAAGCATTTTATTTAAATTTTAATTCATTTTGTACGTAATTTTAAATTTTATCAGTATTTCAATTACGGTAATTAAGAGGACATCTTTTTTTTTAAATTTCAATTGCAAATTATCGTTTTCCTTGTAATGTAATCTTTATTTGAATTTTGTTCGTAATTGAATAGTCAGTCGTATTCTATCAGTCCACGATTTTCATTGAAATTTCAATTTGACAATAGAAAAATTGCAAATGATTTTAATTTTGCGAATACACAATATTATGAACTGTAGAATTTATTTTTTTTTTATTTTTGGTATCCTTAAAATATAAATTAAATTAAAATCGGATAAAAATGATGATAATCAATTTTTCACACATTTTAGTCACCATCACCTTCACCGCACCACTTTCAATTGATACAATTTTTTGCATAATACCTACTCGTATTTATTTTTCAATTTCATACATATTAGATTTTAAAATTTATACAAAAATATTGAAAAAAAAAAGAACGCTGCAAATTCAAACATGTACACAATGTTTTTTTTTTTGTATAAATTTTTTGCTGAATTTTGAATTGAATTTGAAAAAAAAGTATATCTTTTTTTTTGCTTTTATGTATTAAATTGTTTTCACTCTATTTATCTGTCGAAAAAATACTTTGAATATACAAAAATATAATATGTTACGTGTACACGTTTTATATTTATTTTATTCACATATTCACAATATCCATAACACAACAAATACATAAAATATACATCAAATATTTTTGTATATAACAAAAGACAACACAACAACAACACATACACAGAACAAAAATATAAAAAAAAATTTATTCTGCCTGACAATGTATAAAATTTATTCTTGGAAAATATCTGCATTTTATAGATTTTGGATAATTGTTTTCTTTTTTTTTATCTTTAAACATTTTGCAACATTGTTACATGTATACACTTTTCATTGCATTTAAAAAATAGAAAAAAAAAAACAAAACAGATTATTTTTTTTGTCCTGTGATAATTCTATTTTCATTTAAAATATAATGTGTGTATACATACGTAAATATTTGATCCACTCTAAATGAAAGTGGTATATTTTTTAACTCACTTTGTTGTCGAAATTCAGTAATGATGGTGGAATATTTTTGTTCGAGTATTATACGAATGTTTTTTTGCTGTGTAATGAATTCTTAATAAAAACGTTAACCTTGATTTTACACTATTTGGGTATTTTTAAGACGACAATCTATAAATATTGTACTATATATAGTTTAAAAATAAATTTTAATGTCAGAAATAAAGCAAACCATATAATTTTATGTAAATATCTATATATGTATATATTTTCAACAATTATGTACGTTTTTATTAAAATTCGAACTTAGATTATTTTCATTTTGATTGTACACTTCATTACAATGACAGATTCAATATACCCATTCGAGCAAGCACATATTTAGCCATACATACCTACACACGGACATATATGCATTATTAATCTCAACTAGGGATAATAAAATTTCGAATATGCAGGCATAAAGCCGTACCGAAATAACGAAAAAATCAACAAGAAAAAAAAAGAAGCACAAAATTGAAAATGAAAATTATTAGAAAAAAAAATATACTCGTACTTCATCAATTTCATTTGAATAATTTCAATTTTTTTTCTCATGTTTCATGTTTTTTTTAGTGTTCGTGTTATGAATCTTTTTGAATATTAGAGGAGCATTAAAAAAATACATAGTAGGTACCATAAATTTATTCTTTTTTTTTGGATTCTATCCACCAACTACCACCATCATCAATATGTTTTTTTGTTATTAGATTGGATTAGACTTTAGACCATCCATAAAGCTTTTTAAGTGTTATGGAGAGAAGCAACAAAACAACAAAATAGTAATAAATAAAATGCTTTAATTCAAACTAACGCGATCAAATGAAAACAATGAGTACACTATACCATACGTGTATACACGTAATATAGGTGTCAATATGGATAAAAAATAAGTACATAATTCAATATTCTAGACTAGAACAAAAAATTCAATAATTTAAATAAAGAATCCAATTTTGGAATATTTCATTACTTGCTGTTTATTGCGCGTATCTATGTAGTAGTACTGGTAGCACTTATGTGAATTCAAAATAATCAAAAATATTTATCGATCGTGCTGAAATATAAGAATGAGAAATACATAAATACACGTAGGTAGTTTAAACAAAATTTGTTTTTTTTTTTTATATTTAATTAAAATTTATAATAATTATTTTTTAATTATACTTAATGGTAGGTGATTTTTATTCTATTCATTTACTATTTCTCTGGTATTTTTTTTCAATTATAATTATTATGAAAAATAAATAATAATAATAATGGTAATAATAATACTATATGTACATATATGTTCTAAATAAAAAATTAATGTAGGGAGAGGAGGGATGTATGAGGAATTCATATGTTTTCTGGCCTTGAATAACTTCATTCAATTCAATGTTTCATTATCTTAAGATACAACTGATGATATATTTATGTTAAATCATGTTAAATAGTTATTATTGTTATTAAGTGATGGCATATTATAATAGATTATAGCACATATTATACATAATATATATTTTGTATGTACATATATTTGATAGACAGAAAATGCATGTGTGTAGGGTATATATTTATGTATGTATCAGTAAAATGTTCTGGAAATAAACCGGTTGAATTACAAAGTTTATACACAAATCATATCATAATATGTATGTAGGACCATATAATTTATATAAAAAACTTGATTTAATTTAATACATATAGTAAATTAAAAGTTAATAATAAATTAAAATAATATTTTTCTTTGTTTTATGTGTTACATGCATACTACTTACAGTGTTGCGAAAATTTTTTTTCGAACATTTTGTGATTTTCAAAAATCATTTTAAAAAATGACTTTATTTGATACGCATGAACTTTGTGAATGACAAAAGTATCTTCATATTATTTAGTTCTAATATTATGTATACGTATAATGCTTTCAAATCTCAGGAACTTATGAGATCTAAATCCAAATTAACTAAGATCTAAACACCTTAAATAAGTGTCTTGATATAATCATGGTATGATTTTAAGTGACAAAATAAAGATTATATCTTTTAAGCTTTTGGGTCTACCTAAACCAATCGATATCTTCTACCACATATGTTAGAGCTCCCAACCATATGCCAAAAATTGTTTTCCAATACAATGTGTATCTACGAATTCAAAGGTCTCAGTGTCACTATTGATTCTAAACTACGTTGTTTAAACACATTTTAAATCTCAAAAATAGCATTAATATACTATATATATTGATGAGAATTTTCTATCGAGTGCACACTCCTGTTGTCCGAAAAATATGTTAAATCTCCTCTTTACCTATCATTAGCACTGTCCAAAGTGGAATATATTTCAGCATGTTGAGGTGGTGACTATTTAACAAATATTCAACCATTGAATTATTATTGACACAATTAATAAGTGTTTTAAAACTTTTTCAAAACACTGTACATGGAATAAAATTATATTTTGAATAATTTTCATATGTAAAAAACTGAGTTGATAAAAATGAATAAAAAAATGCAAAAATAAAAAAAATAATATGTGGATCATAAAAATATGTGCAAAGTTTCTATATATTGCAATCAATTCAAGCATGTAATTGAACATTAACATATGTATGTATGTGGTACCAGTACCAGATACTTCATAGTTTCGTATCTGTGTCTATATCATTTATTTTTTATTTATTTATTTGTTTTCAATTTTTTTTTATTTTTGCCACAAGTTATCTAATAAGAATAAGATACATACATCATACAGAGAAAATGTTGCTAAGACGCGACATATACTTATATATACTTAGAGGTTTATTTATGTATTCATATATTTTTTTTTCACTATAAGAGTTTCTTATTTATCGTCATTGTCTTGTTTATATGTACGCTCAAAATATATACATATTATGGGTACGTAATTTGCTCTTCACATGTGTGTTTTTATATAATCACAAATTTTTTATTATTTTTTACGGTCAGATTTATAAAACATAGAAGGTCATTTCGAACATTTAAATATTCATATTAAGTACATATTGTGAATTTGATTTATGTTTTAAATGATTGTCAGATGATTGTCAATATATCGTATATAAAAAAATTAAGTTATAATATTAGTAATACATTTTCCTGTTCTTAATATATGATCTAAAACATCTGTGAGTAATGAAATCATAAGTATTCTTAATGAAAAAATGAGAAAAAAAAACATTAATTTATCATTGCGATGTCTTTTTGTTTTTTCCAAAATCAATTCTCTTAAATGAAATCATATTATTTATCATTTTATAATATATCTAGAAATTGAATTGATTTGACGTAGGTGCTATTACGTACTATGTGTACTATGTAATGTACGTAAATTTTCTAATATTTATTCTATGGTAAATGATTTTAATATCAAGTTTGTTATACGTACAATAATTTTGTTACATAATCTCATTAGTAAATAATTTATTTATTTATTTTTTTTTTTTTATAAAATTATAATAATAAGATAATTGAAGAACTTTTAAAAAGTTATTATACTTATACATGCACCTGTCCATGTGTTAACACACGTATAAAAATAAAATATTCAGAAAAGTGACAAAAAGCATCATTATAATCATCTTGAACATTTAATTATTCAAATGAAACTTTAAAACTAATTAAGCGCATCTATATGATGTGAATATAGCAAGCGAATTTAATGATCCACATTTATTGAGAAGAAAAAGAGAAAAAATCAAAAAAAAAAATATATATGAAGATATTTTATAACATTTTCAACAAAAAGCACAACAAAAATATTTAGAGAAAAAATTTTTTGATAAAGAAAAATTAAAAAACTTTAATCAATTCGATTCGGTCCTTTGATCGATTAATATACCATAAAATCATTTGGGAATTACATCATTTAATTTGAAAAACTTTCATAATAATTGCAATTCTTTATATATTTTCCTACATACATAACTCTTGTATACGTGTAGAAATATACATAAACACGTATATGATATACATACAAAAATAGCATTATATGGATGTGATATAGAAGAGAAAAATTCAGAAGAAAAAATAATGTTTTCCATTTTAAGAGTTATATTACATTTTATATATTACATAAGGAAATTGGAGTAAAAGTATAAAAAAAAATATATCTGAAACAAAAATCAACGACAATAAATTTTCATTAATTCTAATCTCAATATATGTATTTACTTTCTATACACTCGGATGTATGTATGTGTCCACCTAACAGAATAGGTCATTAAAATGAAACTTCATTTCAAAATATATGAGATTGTTCGTATACAAATTATTCGATTTTTAACAAAGTATAAAAGAAAAGTCCTTTTTTTTAAAACAAAAAAAAAAACAAAAACAATTAAATTCAAGGGATCCAAAATTAAACAGAAAAAACAAAATAAAAATCGAATCAAATACAAAAAGAAAATAAATAAATAAAAAATGATAATAAATATTTTCTTCATCGTCGTCAATAATTTAAATGAATGAATGAATGAAATTTTAGAAGTTGTGTTTGATGATTTTCATTTTATAACCATTCATTTCAATCAAATTTTTCGATTAATTCGTTTCCTCTTTTTATGGGTATATACATATTTAGCATATTTAGTGTATTATTATATGAAAAGGAAATAAGGAAAACAAATAAAGAGAAATATATAAAGTTATTGGAAAATTTGTTAATATTTGAGTGTATTTATTGATATACAATTGAAGAACGTTTATATGTGAGGCGAGTAATATTCAATAAAAATATGAATTTCAAAATTTATTTGAACGTTTTGGAAAAAAAGATTTGAATTATTTTAAGGACACAAAAATTTATTTGCAATTTATGCGAGTATAATCTATGCACGTTGATGTGAAAATGATCATGGTACATTATTTCTTCTATGCTCTTTTTTTCATAAAGGGAATATTTGAATTTTAATTTTTAAGCTTTTAATATTATTAGATTTTATTTTTTCTGTTACAATTATTGTTGTTGTTATTATTGTTCTAGTAAAAATCAAAATACATATATAGGGATGCATGTATGCTTTTAATATGAAAATTTACTTTGAAAATTTATTATTGAATATTCTCATATTCTTTAGAAAAGCGCTCAAAAGTAAAATTATTAAATGTAATATTTATGCATAAATTGTATATAAAATCAAGAGTAAAAGAAAAGTTTGTAAAAATTTATATGACGCAAAAATATTTGAAATTTTATGAGTAGAAAGAAGAATGTTGTATTAAAAAATTCATCATGAATTTTCAAATGATTCCTATTTCAAGATAATATTAATAACTATGACTACAGAGTAATTAATTTTGTTTGTAATGCAGACAATTTAAGTAATATCCTTATAAAAAATTATAGAAAAAAAATTATTTTTTTCATTGTTCTATATGAAAATATGTATACATCAAATGGTTTATTACTTATCGATTGTTGTTAAAAAATATAATTCTCTCTAATTGAATATTAAATTAGTGTTATACGACTATCGTATACTATGTATGCATGCATGTATGGGTATTTCAGAGCACTCATACATGTAAGATGGATATTCAATTTTGATTATGTACAAAATGACATAATCCACTTGTTTCAGCTTAATAAATTTGAAATGAAAATTCAAATAATACTCTTGTTGTCTGGTAGCCACTAATGTGTGCATGAAAGTAAGTAGGTATATGTATGATTTGAAATAATGAAATGCAATGTTTTTAATATTATGTATTAAATGTTATATGAATATTTGTTTGTAAATGTACGCATACAAGATATAATATATATTTTATTCAGTTTTTTTATATTCAATTTTTACAGATTATTATTACATGAAATCAGAAAATTAAGGTAAATCAAAAAAATCATTTAACAAAAAAAAATATAAATAAAAATAACAATAAAAAATAAAAAAAAAATAAATTATAATAAAATAAAATAAACTTGTAAAAATGCCCTAAAGTATTAGTAAACTTGTGCTTTTTAAGTGTAATTCTGATTGATTATGTACATATATATATGATTTTATTTTAAATTAACAACAATTTTAATGATGGACCGTATCCATGACAAAAACTATACTTAGGAATACTTACACAATATTTACGAGAATAATATATTTTTGTAATTATATACAGAGATAGACGATATATCATAACTTAATGGATATAAGTATATACATAATACACAACATTTCAGTGCTTCCAGAAGTAATATTTATATACGCAATATAAAAATATATGTACATATATATAGACAACAATTTATTCTATTTGTACGCATATTTTACAGATAAATATGTACATACATTATTACTATCATACAAATATGCGTGTGTATATAAATACGTATATATAATGTATCGTATTCAGATTTTAATCTTATGGCTTCTGGGTATATTTGCATGAATGTCAATGCTTTATATAATATTTACTTGTGCGTACGAAACACGTATGTAAATATACATTTTTACATACATTATGTATATAATATATAAACATATGTACATGTACTACATATATGTATATATACTTTGTTGTTATAATAATCCAGTCAAACAAGTGTGTATTTAATGATCTTTTGATAATATGGCAGGTGAGTAAACTCTTAATGAAGTTTAATAATTAATGTGCTTATTTTTTTTTTTTTTTTTTAAAAGAGAAATAGAGGAAAAAAAAATTGAAAATAAAATAAATATAAAAAAAGATGAATAAAAATATATGAAGACGAAAAAAAAATAAAAATTGAAAGATACGTACATAATAACAGAGACGAACCTGTCCGAGTAAATTATTGAAGAATTAACTTTACAATATACGATAAAAAAGAAAACCAATCAAAACACAATCACTAATGTAAGTTTTAAAGGTTCTGCTTTTTTCATATGCGTACATTTTTTATGTAAGTATTACCAATCACTAGTACATTACATTTTTATAAAAGCATTTATTATTACTTGCTCGTTGTGCAGTGTTATCTTTCGCATAGTATAGATATACTAATCACTTGTATACGAGTACTTCAATTAAAAACTTATAAGGTACGTTCTCGTGAGATGCAATTTTTTGTAAAATATCGTTCAGAAATCTGTAATAATCATTAAAGATGTACATGTGTATTGTTCATTTTTTAAGATGCAAAATGAGATGGACATTTTTTATACATCTAATAATAAAAAGTAATCAAATTTTTAGTTTTTGGTAACCATTAATGATATTTTTTTCAACAATTTCACTAATTTAAGCTATTAACATCGAGAATTATAACAAAACAATTTTTTGATGTGACTTTATCTCTACGTCTATACTAGCAGCAATATGGTCGGTAATGGGAATATGAATATTGATTATGTAAACACTGCATTTTTGTATACGCTAATTGTTTTGTATGATAATCATGCTTCTGCTTTGGACGGTATTATTATTTCACAAAAATATTCCGGCAATAATTTTCACTTGTTGATTTTGACACATGAAATTCCTTAGAGAAAAACAAAAACATTAAATTTTTTTTCATATATGTATTTTTTTTTTTCATATTTTGCAAATGAATATTGCTTCCAAAATCTGTTTACATCAAGGCAATATGTTATGGTAAATAATATTGCTATTGTCGTCCATATTCCATATATTGCTAGTAAATATACTCAGAATATATGATATTATGGATTTTTTACGGAAAAACAGATTGTGAACAATTTTGCATTTTCATTGTGCGAAAATGAAATATTACACACAGCAGTAACCAATAGACGCCATGAGTATTTTCAAAAATTTTCAACGAATTAGCATAGCATCTTGCAGTTGGATGCATGCATGTGTCCAATGTGCCATGAGAACGCATTCTAAATATGTTTTAAAGAATATATACACATGTATAGTAAATAATATAGTAAATAGCATATAATATGCGAATAAATGAAAAAATTCCACTTAAAGATTCAAATCATAAATATTATGTGTATACATATTTAATGTGTTTAAATAAAAATTATACACATGTATGTATATATACTCATTTATATGTACATACATACATACATGAATATACTCATATTCATTATTATTATTTTTGTGGTTTGTAACGCGTCTTTTTTATTTTTTATTCACATTTTTTATATTTTATATATTTTTTTTAAAATACAAGATGTGCCACTATACCATATCTAATATTAAATTACAAGAAATTTTTTTTTTTTATATTTTATGTCATTATAATAATTGTAAAAAATAAATTCAAAAATGTAAATAGTACGTAAACATTACAAATATATACAAAAGCGCGTATATGTATAAGAATGCAAATATTTTTTAAATTATTTTTATTTTATTTATTTTATTTCTTTTAATATCGATTACATTCTAAATTATCTTTTGGTATGTATCTATTGTATCTATTATATTATTTACATTACTATAATTTAGTATAGATTACAATACAGCATATACATCCATCCATACATTTATATGTTTATACATATAAATATGTACATATACGTATTGCTTTTGATTAGTGTTTTCTGTTTGCAGTTTTATAAAAGATTACATACAGTTATTATCATCATTTTGTGTATTATGTACTTTTAATCAATGTGTATGCAAATAATATATCTACTCACATATATAAAATTTACATAGATTTATATGTATATGTATTTGAAATGAAGATTGAAAATAAAACAAACAAAGTTTGAAAAAATAAAACAAATAAACAAAATAATAATAAAACTTTACTATTAAAAAGGGTCATTGTCAGTTACAAATGGCATCGAATTAAAAAATGCACTAGCTATTTTTTATTTTTCTTCTTTTATTTTTTTTTTTTTTAAACTTAAATCGCATACCAATTAGATGAATGCACGTATTCATAAAATGATACTCTACTACTGTATACGCAATTATGTGCAACGTCAATCTTAATTTTCAGTATGTACGCTTTGATGTGTTGTTTTGTTTTTGGAGAATTTTGATTTTGTTTGTGCATAGGTATATGAGTATTTGTTTACTATTTTATTTACAAATTATTCTAGTAGCATATCATATACTTCTATAGAGTCCATACATTTATAGTGTATTTTTTTTTTGTTTATTTTTATCGATTTGTATACAGGTACAGTATGTAATACATAGTTTATTTATTTGTGTACATTTGTGAAGCGCTTCTCGATTTTATCACAAAGCGTTTATATGCACAACATCATATACATATACCCGAGTATAATATTCACAATACCAATATCAATATCTGTGTACTTTACATTTTAGAATATTGCACTTGAGCTCAATTCATGTTTTTTTTTTATTCTACAAAAAATCAAATAAATACGAGAATATTTTTGTAATTTTTTTTTCTGTTTTGTAAATGCGATTAAAAAAAACGTGTGTATAGATATAAAAAAATTTATTTAATTTACACTGTTTTTCGACTTGTATTTTATTGGTAGTTATTTTTATTAATTAAAAATTATTTTATGTACAAGTACCACAGTGCATACATATATATATATATATACGTATACTTATGATTAAAGTAAAGTCGAAATATAGTAAAGATTTAGGAACTTTTCGAAAATGCAGTCAGATTGTGAAATGACAGAAATCAAACGTTCGAAAATGTAATGTCAATAATCCAATAAGCAATAAGCAAATAAGCAAATAAGCAAATCTGCAATCAGTTGATGATGACATTCGATGATTGTATGCAATTATGATCGTCACAGCTGACTGGATTTCCGAAAAATTCTTCCGAAAAAAATTCACTTAAATCTCAATTTTTATGAACGTTCGTTTTTCTTTAATTCATCTGTGTCAAAACGCAAGCTCATGGAGTCATTAGATGAAAATGAAGATACAATTTTTCAGACTAGTATGAAATAATCAATTATTTTGATTTACAAAATATACTTTCAAACTAGCCCTGATTTCCTCTATAAACAAAACTTTATACTTATCGTGCATTTAATATAGAATTCCATAAATATACAGAATACACAAAGTACACAGTACTCGTATATAAAAATTTAATAAAAATCAATACCTAAATTTGAAATTGATGACACTTGTTTCTTTTTTTTTTTAAAAAACATATTTTTTTCTAATAATCTATGTAACAGAGGTGATATGATACGCGAATACATTTACAAATAGGTAACATCATACTTCTAATGAGTAATGACATTGAAATTCTTGTTTAATTTACAAAAATGTGAACGTATAAAATGAGAATAGAATACAAAAATAAAAAAATATTTATGAAAAAATGAAGAATATCTAGAGTTGTTTTTCATTTAAGAATATTATATATAATATATTTAGATTATACATATATAATATTTTTATGATGTACTCGTACGTACATATATACATTTATTCACAAATAAATCCAAATTGATTCTAAATTTAAATTGAATCAAGTTTTTCAAAATCATCACCAAAATTTCGTATTTACGTATTTGCTTTTTTAGTAAAATGTTTGTATTTAAACTTTTAAAGCTAATCATAATTTACTTTTATATGTAGATATGTACATAATATAACATTTAACATTACATATATAATAAATAATGTAGTACATACTCGTATACTTGTCGTCTGTGCGCTACGGCTAGATTATTGTAGACAGATAACATTCAAAATATAAGTATTATGTTCCCAATCTATACCACATTTACTTACATGTGTACATAAATCAACACTAGTTTTTTTTTTTTGTGTTCGTATCAAAAAGTCGTTAATGTAATATGTATGTACATAATATTATTTACTTGAAATAAGTCGTCCTATTATATACATAGATACTAGATACTGTGTGTATTCAAATATTATTTATGTTTTTTCTTACTTAAGATGTAAAAAATCTTAACATAAAATGTCTCAATATATGAAATCTTTTCTTTTTTCTATACTTCTTTTATGTTTCGTGATGAATTTTTTTTTTTTTTTTTTGAAATACATAATAGATTTGAAATAAATTATACTGAAAATATACTACTCTTCGTTGTTAGGTAGAACCGTAGAACAGAACTTCGTATTCGTAATGAAATAGAAGGTGGAAGGTTAGATGTAGAAGTTAAACAAGTTCATTAGTTGTTTATATTAAGTTCAAAAGCTCATATAAAATTTTCATCTTTGAGGTCGAACAAAATTATAAAAAAGTTTGTAAAATTAATACAAAATATGTAATTAAATTTCTATTTTTTTGTTAAATTCATTTTTTATTTCATTTATTAATATTTTGTTGATGTTTTGTCATTCTTTCTGAATTTATGTTCCATTATTTGATATTTGATGATGATTATTTTTTGTCCTTTAATTTCTTTTACATTTTCAATTTTCTTTGCTGTTTTTGTTGTTTAGATTACTAAAAGCAAAAACAAAATATTTTTTCATATCTTCATTTCTTATCTTTTATATCCAATCTCTTTAACATAATTTTTTCTGTGTATATTTATTTTTCCAAACTCACATATATTTAGGTATTTGATGTGAAAATACTTTTATATTACATTTACATTATAGGTAGATGTGTATTCATAGATTTTATAAAGGAAAATATATTTTGGTCTCGACAAGATAACAATCATCCAAGTATACTTATACAAAGGAAACCCTAAATAAGCGGTGGGGTGGTGGTATACATAAAAATAGATAAACGATGAAAACTTCAAGTGGATTATACACATAAATAATTATATATATATATGAACCGAAATCTACTATTATTATGTAAATATACTATTACATATTTTTATGTGTTTGTATAAAATATAGTTCTGTATGAATATAAAATGTGTAGGTACTGACTGTTGGTACATTTGCATATACAGAAAATATACCGGGAAATATAAAATACAAACTCGAAAATCAAAACTAGATACGTTACATATGATACTGTATGGCTGTATGAGTATTACAAAAATCTAGAAAAACCTTTAATGTATACTTTCATGAATGACTTTTAACTCGGTTATATCATTTTATTCCATATTCAACTTTAATTTGGTTTTTGTTGTCAAGTCGGAGATTTTAAATTTTGTTTCAACTCAAGGATCTAACAATTTTTTTTATATTATTCAAATAGTTGGTTTTTAATTTCTTTTTTGTGTGTTTTATCATAGGAATAATATTAATTTTATAAATGTTTTGTTGTATTGTTTCGTGAACTTTCTATTTGGAAATGATGAAATTTTATGTTAAATTTAACAATATAAATATTATTCAGTATTATCACAGACCTAAGTAACAAATTATATACAAAAATAGTTACTTAGATCTGTAATATATGTATTATTATTATACTGCGTAGGCGTACACATACACACAAAATAGAAAGGATAATATAATATCATAATACTTTTAATATTGAAACAAAAGCATTTTTGTGACATTCGAAATACATAAATGGATAAATAAAATATCATTCGCATTTGTTGTTGATTTCATTTTATTATATATTTTTAAATTGCAGATATTCATACACAAAATATACACAAAAATATACGAATATGTATATTTCTTATTATTGCGTTATACATATTTAATGTCCATAATAGTGGTTAAAAGCTTTTTGATTGTTTTTTTTTATATGCGCTACACGCTACTATATATTCATTTATACTATGTACGTGATGGATTTATGGGTAAAGTAGCGTTTTAACTGTTCTGATAATAAATTGAATATAACACATACATATATGTATACGATAAAGATTCTTCCTATCTTTGTGTATTTTTTTTCGGATTTAATTAAGATATTTAATTTCTTTTGTTTAAACTTGTGAAGTGTGTAATAAAAACTATGCATAATATTCTTTTTTTATTTTTACTGAAGGTTTAAACTATAAACATAGAAACATACATATCCTAAGAACAATATTTTTTTTCATTTATTTATAACTTCAGAATTAATACCAGTACTACTAAATATTCGAAAATTTATAAATATTAATTATTATGAAATAGAATTTTCGTAGGTGTTTTTGGGTGAAAATAAAAATAATAAAAAAATCATTGATTTTAAATGAAAAATAAACCAATTAAGCGGACAAAAACAAAAAATTTTATGTATGCATTTATGTAAAAAACAAAAATTATTAAAAACCAGTTTTTTATTTTTCTTATCTTGGATAAAGAACGATTAAAATACAGAAGAATATGTTTGCTTCTCATCATAAATAATGATTGTATTTTGAATCAATTTTTGTCTATATTCAATAGAATCTCTTTCCACTTCTAAAGAATACAAAACTTAATGGGTTTTATTTTAAATTGATTCAAATCAAAAAAAAAATAATAAAAAACAGTTTACCACAGAGTCCACAACTTTAACACATAAAATCAAAGATGCTAGATGAAAATCTTTGATTTTTTACACACCTTTTCATGTACAGAATACAGGTTACTACATATGAACACACATATGTACATCTCAATAAATTTACATTATGTAAATCTAAGTGGTATACATTTTGAATCTTTTTTTTTTTTTGATAAATGTTGTCTCTCTAGTATGTGTGTGCTACACCTGTATGTTTATTCTTATTGTCATATACATATGGTAATGTGTATATATAATCATGAATGTAAAGGTATATGTATCTTAACATGATTTTATTAAAAAGTTCTTTTTCGTTTTTTGTTTTGATCATTGAATTCGTAACATAAAATACCGGTTTTCATAAAATGAGCTTTTCTATCATATAAAATAAACATTATATACACAACATTACAAAAGTTAATAATATACACGTGACAGATATCATATGAAAGTATAGATAGACAGACAATTTTAACATACAATGTATCTGTATGCATGCATCCATGAAATATAAACGAATGTAAAATAAGAAAATAAAAACATTTAAGCATGTGCATTCGAAATTTATTTTACGAAATTTTTTTAGGAGAAAATTTATCGTAATTCGTTCGTATATTTGAGGTAGAGAAGTTCTTCAAATGATTCCTTTTGAGAACCTATGAAGAAAACTTAAAACGATAAATAATTTTATTCAGTTTTCTTTTCAAATTTCCGTTCAGTAGTTAAGTTGTTAATTGAATGGACTGCTTTGATTTTTTGAAAAAATATGCATTACATTTTTAATAATTTACGAATAAATAATATTTATGTAAAGTGTGCTGTAGACATACAATTATACGATTATCATATAAGACTATAGTGTTAATGTAAGTACAGATAGGCGGGTATAGGCATATAAATTTCAATAAAACAAATGAATATTTCAAACCAAGTATTTAGTTAACGGTTATATTGTGAAAGTGTATAAGTCGAAGCATTAATTTTATATTCTTTTTAATAAAATTATAAATGATCTAAACACGAGCAAACATATTACAAATACAATTACAAAAATCTGTGAAAATCTATTTCAAACATTGTTAAATTTCTTTTACAGTAAAGACAAATAATTTTTTTGTTTACTAATTTTCACATAATATATTACATACATATATCCTTATGCCTAATAATATATTTTTGAAATTCACTTCATATAATACTTTACTTATACAACAAAAATACAAATACCAATCACGTACACATATGTACGTATCTACACCTAAGGAACGAACTTCTTCATTCCAAAAGAATAAAATAAATGATGAAAATTCAAATAAACTTTATAAAGTTTTCCCTTTTTTTGAAATACATTTTCAAAATGATATCGAGACTCGAAAGCTTTATATTATACAATTACATACATTTTTAATTTTTCCACTCGTATTCGTATTATTATACATTCACTATTCTACTACCGTAGTACATACAACACAAGTACTTCTACATCTACCTTACCTTCTTTTCGTGTTATAAGAAAATATAAAACCGATATTCAATTTAACTAACATTTCAGTTAACGTTGGATATTTGGATAGTGGACAGATAAAAATTATTATTATTTAATATTATCTAAATACATAAATATAAAATTTTTGAAACGAAAGAAGCCAGTAGCTATAGTGATTTTTTTTTTGTTTTTTGTATAAAAAGAAAGAAAAAAAAACTATTATTCGCGTTTGTTCGTGTATTTATTTATTTGTATTACTTATTGTAATAAAATAGAAGTAATTGTATATTGTCTGTCTACATAAATGTACGTAATTTTTGAAAATGTACATTTAATTTAGTATTGTAGCTATTTACATTTTCATGTGTGTTTGTGTCAGTGTTTTTTTTTTTCGTTTTTTTTTTTTTTAATTTATTTGGTTACATTTCAAAAAGTGAATGTTTTTACATATATATATTTTAAAAGTTAAATATAAACATAAGAAAAACATTTGTATTTTTATCTATATATTTTACATTTACATAATTTTGTGTTTGATGTACTTACATTTATATAGTACATAACTATTTATATTAAAGTGTATATAAGTATTTTCGAAATATTTTCATTTGAAAAATATATCATACACAACAGTATTTATCTACTTGAAAATGTAAATGATTTTCACTTCTAAATTTCTACATAAATACAAGTACATATATACACACAATATTATTTTGGAAAGAAAGATTTTTAAAAATATTTATTAGACCAAAACAAACATAGAAAATACGTTAAAAGAAAAATAAAAGTTTTATTTTCTTTAACACAAATAACCGTCAAAGTAGATATTTATTTAACATTATTGTTCATTTTTTTATTTTTTATTTTTTAGTAAATTTTTTATTCTTATCTATTTATTTTTTAGTAAATTTTTTATTTTAATTCTATTTTGTTCAAATTATTCAATATTTTTATTGCATATTTGTAATTTTATAAAATCTTAGTGCCATATACTAAGTGTCATGTATATTCGCAGATAGTGCATATTATTATAACTTAGACTATACGATTAGATACTCTTCTATGTTCGATGTAACTTAACTATTTATTATTTAACTTACATTTTAACTGTGTTTTAACTTTATAAAATTTCAAAAAAAAAAAAGAAAATGATGTATACTGTTGCATATGTAAGTATACGAGTACAATATAATAAAATGATCAGGTTCAGGTGAAATATAAAATTATAAACTTTTGTGTGCTCAATTTATTCAAATGTTTACACTATATAAATACAAAATGCTGGTGTTATATATATGAATATATGTTCATACTATACAATAGTAGATAATAAAATGATATATAGTTATAAATTTATAGTGAATATTACTTTATTGATGTGTTTGTTATTTTGTTTTTTAAATGAAATATATTTACATATACATAGATACTGTGCACTACACTTAAAAAACTTTTATATTATGTTACATACAATCCATTATAATATTTCAAAGTTAATTAGTGAAAAAAAAGAAGAAAAATAAATAAAATTAAAATTCAAAACTGAATGTACGTGAAGTTATAAATCAAAAGAAACAAAGAAATAAATGAATAAAAAAAAATTAAATAAAATAATATAATTTATTATAATTATTTATGAATCAGTACTCTAAAGTCGTACATATAAATATTGTTTTTATGAATGTTAATTATATTATGTACATTTATGCATAGTATTTTCAAATTATTATTATTTTATTTTTTATTTTTAGTTTTAACGATCATTTATAATTTATCTTAATATCATACACAAATGTACAAACATTGTATGTGTACATATAGTAGAATCTCGATAGTTTTTAGCTAATTCAAAATTAACGTAATTGGAAATTTTTGAATTTATCGGATTGTAAATACGAGTATTTTATATCAGTAACATAATTGTTAAACGAAAATACAACAAATATATATGTATGTAATGGAAAAATACTCGTGTCGAATATTAACTTAATTAGTTGATGACATTAGAATATTACATTACTCGGATTTACTTTTTAGTTTTGTCATTCATTTGATATTAAAATTGATTCTTCTTTCACTGGATATGTTTCATTTTTGTAGTTTTGATTTTGTCAAAGTTTGCTTGTTGCCATAAATGAAAATTGTATCAAACTATCCATACATTATGATACTTTCGTTTTAAAAATTGAACAAGAATTATTGACAACCTGTATTTGAACTTTTTTCAGAGATGATGTTAAGAATAACATGTTGAAAAGATCGAAAATTAAAAATATTGCTGATCGAAATTAACGAGATATTACTCTATGTACTCAATAAAATGAAAAATAATTTTTTCTTGAAAAAAACTAAGCTAAAAGTGATATGTGTAATTGTAAATGTGTATTTGTTTTTGTTTTAAATGTGAATTTTTAAATAAATATTTTGAATAGTAAAGTAATATTTGCTTTTCTATATATATATATCACTATTTTTTTTATTATTATTATAATTAGAATTTTTTAAATTACGTCTTTGATTGAAGTTACTTTATTCTATAAATTTATTTTGTTTGTTTATTAATTTAAATTATTCTTTCGTTTTCGTATTTATAGAAATATTGAAAAATATTTACGTTGCAACAATAATAGAGAAGAATGTTAAATACTCGTATACATATAATTATTTACTGACTGTACTATTAATGATCCACTTGGGCAAGAGTAGCGTGCTGGGATTCGACTGGAATTCGAACCGTAATCTCAAAATCACAAGACCAACACCCAACCATCGAGCTATTCGATCCCCTATTTCTATAATGATTGAATTATTTGAATTTAAAACTTACAACATAAGTACATAAGTATAAGAGTATTTAAATGAACTGTGTTGTATTTGTATATAATCTATTTTTGACGAAATGTTATTTAATCTGCTTTGAGCATTTTTGATCCTTTAAAATTTTTATCATTTCGTTAATATAAATTTATTTATATAGTTCATGAAAATTCACTACCATTCTAATAAATATATATTCTTAAATATCTTTATATAATGTGAAATAGATTTACATCATTTTTTAATTTAAATACCTACAATAATCAAAATTCATTTACTACACATAGTAAGATGAAAAATAAATACATACATACTCGCATGGAGTATAAAGTGTTCTTTTATCAAATAAATTTTTTAAAAGCAATTTTATCTTTATATAGGTAACTCTACATAAAATACTTATGTATCAGAGATTTTTATTTTATTCAAAATTATTATATTTCTTTTAAAATTTATTTTCGTAACAGACTATATTCAGTGTAATTATATGTACATATTATGTATAATTAAATGAAAATAAAAAAAATTAAAAGAAGTGTGTAAGAAAACAGAACAAAAAATAAAACTAAGTAAAAATTTAATTAACAACAATCATACTAATAAAAAAAATATATATATATATATATACATATATATAATACCTGTACTACTATAAAACAATCATCATTATAGTCATCATCGTTATCATCAACAACAGCAACAAAATTTTTCGGGTGGATTAAAATATAACCAGAGAAAAAGGTATGCATAAAGAAAATGTGATAATTACTTTAAATTAAAATTTATTTTATCCGAGTTTGTGTAAGATATTTATAGTAGATATCTAGATATATATAACACACACCTGTGTATATGATGTTTCATTAAAATACAATATATGTATACTGTGCATACACATTTATAGATTGTGTGTACATGTATGTACATTTTATATTTAGAAAAAAATTTATAAGTATAGTTATAGGTCTAACTTTAGGTACAATACATACATATATGTACATATTTGTGTATACATATTTATATGGATTTTGATTATTTATATATTTAAGTGTCTATAAATAATATTTTATTAAATTTCATATTATAAAATACAAAAAAAACCAATGAAAATGTATAATTAATCACTTTTACGGGAAATTTTCAAAAAAGATTTGTAGAATTTGAATTAATTTGTTGTACGTGTATGTATAGAGAATATGTTCAAATTTTAAAGAGAACGTATACATGTAATAATAAATTTCAATTGCTAAATATACTATATACATATATGTATATTAAATGAGTATGTATATGATGTATTGTATATAGAAAATATTTATAATTATTTACCTTTTTGATGTACGTTTTTGTACATATAATATTGTGTTGTGCTGTCATTAAAATTTTGTCATATGCATTATAAGAATATTTGATTTGTCTTCAGATAATATATTATGATATTATGTATCAGTATACATACAACATACCATACAAAATATACATACATACATAAGTATATTTATATATGCAAGATATGTACGAACATTTAAATCGATTTCCTTTAATCAAAATCAAACATATTTTATTTTATTTCTGGTACGAACACATACATATGTATATGTTAATTTTGTACATATGTATTTAATATCATATATGATATGAGTGTAACATTGGTGTAACGTATGCAGGTATCATAATATACTTTCATATGTAATAGACATACGGATATATGTACATTTATATCATTAAGTATATATGGCATTATATTGTATACACTGTAGTTAAATAATCGTATTAAAAGTATGTATATGAAAGATGAAAGTATTACATGCATGCATATGACATATAATATTTAATGTACACATGTATTGTAATATGTGGGTATATTACATTTAGTACATTGAACTTATTTCAATGAAATAACAGAATCGATTTAATAAACATTTATTTTTGTTGTTCCTGTTATTGTTATTATTGCTTTTTTTTTTTAATTTTAATTTTAAATTATACATACATATTTATAACATTGAAGGATGTTACCTATCATGTATGTATGTAAGTATATGAATGAATATACTACATGTTCATATATTCGATATATATGTATATGGATGTGATCATTTAATGTATATATCCATATAAATATAGGCATACAAATATAAAATTTGTACACATACTTAGCTATATATGGGTGTATGAAATAATTATTTTTGTATAAAAACGAACATACACTGCATGATATATAAAAACAAAAAATGAAAAAAAAAAAACAGAAAAGAAAAACCACGTAAATTTTCATTTTGAAATTTTCACATTTATAATCATTTTTTGAACACATATAATGTACATAGATGTACGTTACATATATACATATATCCATCTATATGAATACATTTTCATTATATGTAAATAAATGTTATGTACATATACGAGTACCTATATATATAGTATATATGTATGTATAATTATAGAAAATATACAAAAGCATATCTTTGTGTACTTTTAATTTTAAAATATTCTACTGTTATTGAGTATCGTGAAAAATGAGAAAATGGAATACAAAAACAAAAAGTTTGAAAAAAAAAAATGTAAATAAAAGGAAATATGCATACACATATACACACATATTATGTATGAATACATTTATATTCCCAATAGTGAAGGCTAGAAAAATGCAAAAATAATGAAAAAAAATAAAATGAAAATGAACAGTGTATAAAGTATTGAGTGTATATAGATAGCCTCTGATACAACGCAAGTATATTTACGTACAGTATATGTATGCATACATGTATATTTCAAAATATTTTACATACGTACATACGAGTAATATACGTAGATATCCGATAGATATATTTTTTTGCCGTGTACCCACATATAATAAATGTACCTATACCTCGTATATCGACATTTACACATATAGTGGATTTATGCATAGCAGTAGCAACAACGAAAAAATATTGAGTGAGTGATTATGAAACATTTTGTTAGTAGTAGTTGTACAAACAAAACAACTCAACTCGTTCCAAAACACGTGCTGTAAAATATTCCTTCGATTTAAACATTTTTTTTTTTTTTTGTATAAATTTTGCTGCTTCTGTTAACACACATAATAAGTTCTCTTTTGTATAGATTGATTTTCACAATTCATTTTCAATCAATCTCAGCAAAAAAAAAAAAAAAGTAATAAAAAAAAGGAAAATGCTGTATACAAAGGTATGAACGTATATACATATGTATGTATCAGTATTTTTTCTAAGAATATTTGTGTATTGTATACTGATTGTACAAAAAAAAGCACAGAATAAGAAAAAAATATTATTTGTAGTTTAGAGACCAGACCAGTCCAGACCACCATAACATCATCATCATCATCATCATCATCATCATTATTCATTCATTTATTCTTCATCCATTCGTCTGCCTATCTTACCTTTGTATACATCCGCAGATAACTTTATATATTGCAGAAAAAAATAATAAAAATTGAAAGGTAAAAAGCTTAAATGAAATACATTCGAAACATTTAAGAATTGTTAAGAGAATTGTATTGTATATGCGATGCACTATAGATTATGGTATATATATATGTATGTACATACATATACTTGTGCATACATGACATGCGAGTATGTAATTGCATCACAGCAATGCAGTTTGTTTTGGTAATGGCATATTGTTGTATATGGTGAACAAAATATACGATAATATGAACATTTCAACCACATATGTATGTAGTATGTACATACATTCCAACAAAGTATTTTATTTACTTTTTTTTTTTTTTGCTATTTTACGATAATGTGTATAACGGCACATATATTCATATACATATAATCGTCGTGTGCATTTCTGACATGTTGTGTTTTGTTTCACTTAAAAATAAAATCCATTATCGTTCAGAAAGTCAAAAAATGTTATGTGTGCACGCGAATTAAAAAAAAAAAAAACAACAGGAACAGATAATGATCACGGCAAAAAGAAGAAAAAAACAGTGGTAAAACAACAAGAAGTAATTTTCTCTTATTTTTTTTTTTTTTTTGCTTATCATTCTCTAATTGATATCTAAAAATTTCATTTGATTCCTTCGATATATCTCATTTTCAATCTTCATATTTAATTACTTAATTCCTACCATCTCATACATTTATGTAATATGTATATAGAATTTCTTTTAATTTTATTTACTGAAACTGAAATTATAAAAAAGATTGTAAGAATTCGCATATTACTTACATGTACACGAGTATGTTTTATAGTATCTATGTATCCATCATCAATTATTTTATTTTTCTTTTTTCACTTACTTATTTACTTTACTTCTTATACTTTAATGCAATTTTTAATTAAAAAAAAAAAAATTAAATAAAATAAAATATTTTTTCTACTTGTTGTCTTCTTCAATTATGGTGTATGTTTCATTTATCTATATTTAGTAAACACAATTATACAAATGTACTTTAGTGAATATGTGAACATTTTTACTTCACATCTATACGAGTATGTACTATAATCATTAAATGCGGTTATAATCATTATATCCACATTATTGTGTAAGAGAAAGATGATTTGTTAATGACTTAACATATTTTTTGTTCTTAAGAAAATTAAATACGAAAGAAAACAAATAAATTAAATAAAAAAAAAATTAAAATACAAATATATATGTACCAGTATATTATGTAATTCATTATATTAAAAAAGTAATGCATATACATATTAATGGAACATCTTATAAGAATGATAAAATATTTTTGTAGAAAAAAATGAAAGGAAAAGGAAGAAACATTTTTATTCCGTTCTTTTTTTTTTTTTGTTTTGGTTATTAGATTAAAAATAACACATATGTAAGTAGATACACATATACTTACGTGTACATGAAATGAAAATACTGTGGAATTAATTGTAAGATAAGAAAAAAATAAATAAATTATATATTAAGAAAGACAGAAAAAAAAAAACACAAATAAAGTGAGTAATAAGTAAAAAAGAAAGTATCTAAAAATGAAAAGCAAAAAACAAAATATGATCTGTCAAAAAGATATTAAACAATATTCTTACTTATACCACAAAATAAAAGAGAATTATAGAGTTATATGAATGAATGCGTGTACGTACATTGCTTACACTGATATAAGAAGGAAAAAAGAAAATAATGAATTTCATTATTAAATTGATATTAAAATAATGATAACTTAATACGTACACATATGTAGGTCGATGTGTATGTTCATTAATGTACTGGATATACATACATATGTACGAGCATGTATGCAATATACATACGAGTATCTGCATGATATAATGGTAGGTCTATGAAAAAACTGAAAAGCTCAGGAAAATAAAATAAGAAAATTTCTCATTCATAGAGACTTACTGGTATACTCGTATTAATGCAGATACATATTTTACTTTGCTTTGTTTTACGAGCATGTATTTAGAGTTATTCAGCATGAAAATGTATAACATTATCTATCATAATCATCATTTTCACTAAACTGCGTATATTTGTGTTCATACAGCGACCTTAATTAAATGATTCAATACTAATTTTTGATGAAAGTTGAATGAACTAGAGATTAATAAGAATTAAGAAAAAAAAAGAAGAAACTTAAAGAAAAGGAAAATAAAAATTCTACATAAAGACTTTTCAAATAATATTATTAATATGTTACATCAAAGATTTGTTTCATATCATTTCGACAAAAGAAAAAAAAAATCATTTTTTATATTTTCTTTTTAAAATATGTCAGGCAGATTAAATCAGACATCATTATCTAATTAAATTTTTGTGATGATAGCTAAAGGTTGAATTCGCAATTAATCTAAAACATTTTTAGATTTTTCATAATGTCTGTATGATGTAATGTACTTCAATAAATGTATAATAAGTAAATATTGAAGGAAATGAATCCAGAAGTAGGTTTAGTAATGCATAGATGATATCGATCATTATTGATGGTTATACGAGTATGTAAAAGAGCAACTGCAACGGCTGTTGAAAATGGAACAAATGGAAATAAATTGTCCTAGTTCCCAGCCACTAAAGATTGTGTGGCAGGAGAAGAAGATGGAAATAAAATAGTAAAAAAATCAAATAATTTTTGTATCAATTTTACTTGGTCGATTCTCACTGAATGGACTTATAATACATTCTAATAAGTCATCAGACTAAGCCCTATCGTATGTACTTGATTGCATTTTTTTTTCTGATAATAATATACACATAACAATATATGGTTCACAATTCATGTACATAGTGATACTCAAAAATACTTATAACAGAAATCATTTCGCTTCAGTCGTTTAATTTTCATTGAGATTCTCAGTAATATACTTGGGTATTTCTATCATACTTTGACACACTAAAACGATATATAATTCACTCATACCATTAACAAAAATAATCTCTGTAAAATATCCTGAAAAATTAATTTAAAAAGAAAATACTAATATACTCGTATATGTGCATAATCATTAGTGGCAGTTATGATATTTTTATGTATAATACGTACATAATTTAGTTTCATGTAACAATTGAATATCCTATCATTAAATAAATGATTATAATTATTATTGTGTTCTTGTGTTACTATGTTACTTTGTTAAAAAAAAAAAAAAATTTTTGAAAGAAAAGTATCACATATACATACATATACTAGTATTCTAAGATTTATAAAGAAAAATGAAACTGGAGGAAATAATTAATTTTATTCAAGTCAAATAAGCACAACACGACAATACATACAGATATTTGTTCACATATACATACATTTATGTGTACGTTTGTATACATTAAATTGTTCTTTTGTATTTTATTGTATTTGTATAATGGTAAAGCAATGAAAATATCAAGAAAAATGATAAAAAAAAAGGAAAATAAATTCGGATGATAATAAGATAAATACAAAAAAGAGAAATGAAAGAAGAAATAATATAAAAAATAAAACAAGAATTAACTATTTTTTCCTCTTTCTCATCTTTTTCTTATTTTTCATTTTCATAGTTATTTATTTCTGTTCAAATTTCTGACCTCAGAAGAGTAGTCTTTCCTTTTCATTTTATTTTCATTTTTCATTTACATAATAAATCCACACACACTACATTCACACCTAATGTGATGGTGATAGTTACCAAAAAACAAAAAAAAAGTAATAAAGTATTTTTTTATCCTATTCATTTTCCTATTTTTTTATTCATCTTTATATGTGCGTCTTGAGTGTGTGTCTGAATATGCTCATTATTTTTGTTTTATTTATATTACGTATATATTACATGTAGTGGTGATACAAAAGTACGTAGGTACATATTGAGGTTTATGTACTATATACAACGATATACAATATAACATTTATTTTTATATTATATTCACTAACAAATTGTATACATAAAAATTTTCAACAATTCATTTATGTATATCCCTTTTTTTTTCTTTACTTGGTTTGTATTTTATACGAGTATGTATGTTTCTAGTTCATTTTAAAATAAACATACTCATATTTCAAAACTAAAAAAAAAAATATAAATTTATTATATTTATAGATATATGACTTTAATATAAATTTAGGTTTTCTTTTATTGTTTTTATTTGAATTTTTCACCTAGTTTTTATATACGAACCCGTACAAAACTTGTAAAATTATAATGTGAATGTATGTAAAATAAATTTTAAGTATATGTACTTTATATTAATTCACATACATACTTACATATTTACATACTGGTGTTAATATGATGTTATTTAGTAAAAATAACTTTAAAAAATTTTTTTTATTTTGGTATGTAAATATGTACATGAATATAGTGAAGTCCTTCAATATGAAAAAAATATTTGTATATAGAAAGATTATTATGATATGATCATATTTCATATGGAAATAGAAAAAAAATTATACATATACATGTGTACTATAGGAGTATATAATTTTATATTTAATTATGATAAAATAAATGAAATAAAATAAAATAAAAATCTCTAAATATCAATGAAACAAAAATAAACATAAAAGTATCCACATATATACATAAGTATTTGTATATACATATGTATAAAAAAGGGTGTCTTTTTTAAGAGTTCTAGGATTTCAATTTTGTAATTAAGTGCATGCATACAAATCAAAGAAATGATTTACAATTTTTTTAATTATAAAATAAATGTTAAGTCTTATTAACATCAGCCTAAAAATATCATCTATGATTAAAGATACGTATAAGAAGCATACAATAACCTACAAAATTCCATTTGCTTATACAAATACTTGACAATAATTTCATCAAATTTAATTTTTAAAAATAATTTTGCACATGTGATCGTCACTACCCCTCACAAAAAAATGTCTATCTAAAATTGTGCTAAAATCATATGATCAGCGATCTTCTTCCAATTTGTAAAGACAACAAATTGACTGAATTCACTACAATGTCAATTATCCAACTTCCTGCGCATGAAGTCTAGTCTAAAAATTATCATTTCAATCAATATTGTTCTCAACATTTTCCTATTTCCCTATAATATTTTCCTGCATATGCCATTTTTTCACTTTGATTGATAACTTTACTTATGCATGTATATATATAGACTAAAATTTTGACAAATTACATTGCGATTAGTGGTTTTGGTAGAACGATTATGTGGTCTATAAAATTAAGGAACATTTTCTTAGTGTAAACTAATTTTGAGAAATAAATTTTCACAATTTGTAAGCCAAAGAAACAAAGTCTTTCTAAAAAATCACCCTTTATAAGAATTAGGTACGCAATATAAATTTTAAGTGTTCCTTTCAACAAAAATAAAACATTTGTTGGTTGGTTATATTTTATGGTTTGCTTTTTAAATATATTTACAATAATTTTAAATTTATATTTATTTTAATTTCTTGTTTATTTATAATTTGTTTTGTTTTTGTTTTTGAATTTTTTTCATTTTTAACTTCATTTTGAGTAATTTATCTGTTGTAGGTGTATATGTGTTAGGTATGTGGTTTTGATATACAAGTAAATGAGTGTTTTAAAATATTTTATTTAGAATTTAATGAAAAATGATAGTGGCACACTTTCATTAAATAATTTCTAAGATATTATGTATGTATATTAATGTTTATATAGTCGTATATGTATACGTCTTTCTATATACATTACAAATATATTCATATTAAAAAGATTTTTTGTATATCCTTAAATATATCTATTAAAATAAAAAAAGAATTACTCTTACCTTCTATATTTTCTTTTCAAAATGAATTTACAAAAATAAAAATAATAATGTGACTTAAGTATTGAAAAATTTATGTGTGTTCATATCTTTTAGTAAAACAAAATTTTTAAATTATTGTTACTTAGAATCATCAAATAAAAATATAGTACTTAAAATACAGCCATTCTGTAGTTTTCTTAGTAATTACTTTTCTCTGTTCTTTTTTTCAATGTGCTAAATCTACTATATCCTTACTTATACAAGAATCATAAAAGACAGTCTAACAGTATTTTTCTTGTCTGATGAGTTGATCATTTTTCTCTTTGGTGACATTGAACAGTAAGCCAAAATATTGTATCAAAACTAATGGCCCATTAATTCTAAGTAATTTACCCGTGCTACGATCAGATATGTATACTTATATATGTATTTTTTGAAGAAAAAAAAAAAAGAAATCATTCGTAATATGTGTAAAACCAATAAATGACTAATATTGTAACAATGTTCATACGTTTAACAAAATGTAGGACATTACTTCATATTCAATTTTTTAGTAGAAACTCTTTTTTTTTGTAATGAAAATTAATTTAAAAATATAAAATTTTCTAAATGAATGTAGTACATATTTTAACAAATTCTGAAATTTAACACATACATATTTAAGTTTTACACATATATGTACCTACATATGTATGTTATGCTGGTAAACAATAAAATTCGAATAATTTGCATTTTACAAATCATGAGATCTACGATTAATAATTATTTAAATATGTAATCTATACATACAATGTTGAAGTATTTAATTAAATGTATACAATTTGATGAAAATATTAGAGTATTTGTGTGTATAATTACTCAACTGCTAAACATTTGCATATGTTGGAGGATTAAAACTATGAATATTATGTGGAATGATTCCATTTTTTATTAATTTCTTTTTTCCTTTTTTTTTGCAAAATGAAAAATTGTTCATTCTAAATCCATGTAGTATGTTTGAAATATTTATGTAATGAATGTAGATATATATATAGATCTATACAGGTATCTGAAATCAATGTACTATAGAATTTGATATAATTATATTAAAAATATAAATACTTTATTATAGTTATACCTAGATATTTGTATATTCATATATTACATACATATGTTCAAGTATGTGTGTAACCAATAAATATTGGCAATGCATTTATAATATTATAATCATTATATATCCCTGTCTTCGAACCATACATATTCAATCCATTCATTATAGATAGTGAGCAATATTAGATATTCACATATTTATACACATATACATACGTACATTAGGTTATTTTAAAATTTATTAGAAACACATGTGTATGTGCATGTTTATCTAAAATACACATATAATAATAGAATTTCAATTAGAAAATTTTTCTAAAAAATCAAAATGTTATATGCATATTTTACGTATACTTTTATAAATTTTTGTGCATATATAACGAAATTTTATTCAACTAATACTCATTGTTATTATATTATGCATATACTCAAACATTATGCAATACACATATACTACATGTATACTCAATTTTGGTAATCAGAAATATTTTATAACATTTAAAATATTTATAAATTTTAAAATTTACATTGTACACATAACATAACATAACAGGATACATTCATTTTATATTATAAAACGAGTATAGATAAAAAGGATTATAGTATGTACATATATATTGAATCATGATTAAAATGCATACATTTTATATGCGAATATCGGTAGTATATATTATTATGTACAAATTTAGGTATCTATGTAAGTATGTATATAAAATTGTGTGCTTTTTAATCTATTAGCCTCATTATTTATTAATGAATTTTTGGTAGAAAATTATCTAGTCGTTTCATTTGCGTTTTTCGATATACATGCTATATATAATATATATCTATATCTATAATGTATACTGTAATATATACTGTAATATATGTAATATATACTAATGTATATATACTCGTATATTTTTACATATACATATCCTTAGATAATGTATGCGTTTAGGTTTAATAATAAATACAAATACATATGTGTATACCAATCAATTTATTTATTCTGTAAATTCTATAACAATGGATTAAAAATTGTGGTATTTTAATTAAAATATTAACAATAATTACATATGTGTTGTACAATGAATTGTATTTCGGTATATGTTTAAAAATTAAAGTGAGTTTAAAATCTAAAATATAAAGCAAATTGTAACAAACAAAAAAATAACACGAATTTACAAAATTGAATAATCGGATTTTGTTTATACTATGTAAGTATGTATACTGTATACATTAATAGTAGAAATTATATATATGTAAATGAAAATGTAGAGATGTGTGCCAGGATCAAAATGGAAAAGACATTTATGTACATATTTGTACATATTTATTTCGATTTTAAAATAGTATTTTTAAATATATGTATGTACATATTTATTACATGACTACAGAAGTAATTTACAATGTGTGCATGTAATAAATATTTAAAGTGTTTAGGAAATTTATTTTATTTTCACACATAGTACATTTGTATGCATTAATACATTTATTATATGTATTAAATTTATTGTATTTCATAGTAAAATTATAGCAGACAAAAAAAAAAAAATAAATAAATAAAATAAAATTTGACAGCTTTTCACAGTAAAAATCAAATAATAATCGTCAACAGCAATGACACCATAAACTATTATATTTGATATACGAGTATATGTATTATGCGCTGCCATGTCCCATACCTAACCATTTCATAAATCAAAATTTTACACTTCTTCGTTTTTATTGTAAATTTTTTGTTCGTTCATTTTATTTTGATTTTTCTGTAAGTTATACTACTCGTAAATTAATGCAATACAAGATTTTATTTTGTTATTTTTTGTTTTAATGTCGTTGATGTCATATTGATGTTGTGTTTGGTTTGACTGGGCTGGTATAACACAATTAAAATGACAAAATTGATGTGACTAATCTATCAGAATGTTTGGTTTTTATATTTATTCATACATATACATATTTATTTATATCTATATTATTTTTGTGTGTGTATGTAAATACGTAATGTATATGTATAAAATAAAATTTGAACAAAAACAAAAATGACAAAAATGCATTCAATTAAAATATTTCTGATCCATTAATTATCGTTTAGTATACGAAATGATTTTTATGTTTGAAAACAACAATAACTGTTAGAAATTTTAAGGATAAAAAATATAAGAAAAAAATTAAAAAATCAAAACGAAGAAAAAAAAGCTAAATTCATCATAAAACTTCCATAAAATATAATTACATTATATTTTTTTTTTTGGAAAACAATATTTATGAAAAAGTTTCGATATTGAGGGCATTGAATGAAAACTTTTCAATTTATTTTTGGTTTTTGGTGAATTTAATTTATATATAAAAGTTTTTTTTTTGTGTGTACAGTTTATTTTAGAATTTTTTTTTCTATGAATTAAATAATTTGTTTATATTCGTACGTACCTACATATATGTATAAGTGTTTACTAGAGTATGCAGTTTCTGTGATGTACAGATTTTATAAATTTTTCATATATTTTTTCTTGATTTCAGTATAAATTTATAATAAGTAATGTATATGTATTAGTATAATAGTGGAATGGGAGTAATTCATTTTGAATCACAGTTCACAGTAAATTATTGAATGAGTAGCAAATGACAACAAAAAAAAAGGAAATATAAAATCTAGGAAGACTACGTTATGTAAAAAGGAAATATTTTTTTTAAAAAAAAATAAATTTCAAAAGTCCTTTAATCAAAGTAAAATAAACATACGCTAATACATATACAGTAAATGAAAAATTTGTTGATTGGTTTTGGTTATGTAGTTCCATTACGGGTTTCATTTTGATTAAGAAATGTTTGTTTATAATGTAATACATACACACACACACACACACCCTACATTTATTAAACTTAGAAAAAAGAAATAAATGAAAAAAATAATAATAATAATAAACTTTTTTGTAATAAGGAAATATTGATTTTAGTTCATTTGATAACTATCAGCAGAGGCTATTTGCATAAATACAAATATATACGTCTATAGTAGTAAATAGTGCGAGTATGCATAAATATGTTAAAGGATTTTTCAAAATGAAAATTTCAATTATATAATTTTTTATTCATTTATTAAAAGTTTTTAAATTAATTTTTTTTTGATATTTCCACTACATTTTAATGGTAAATGTAGTCCATGGTCAAAGAACCGCATATAGAATCATTGTCAGATTATATTCAAGATTTTATGTTTTCAATGTAATTTTAATATTATGAGTATTTATGTAGTTGTTAGCTCAATTTGTATACATATATACATAATAACAAATATTATGAGTATCCTGGAAAAAAATTTCGAATTCGAACAAATTCAAATTTTACAATTTATAATTTATTTTATTTATTTATTTATTTATTTTTATTTTTTTTTTTTTTGATGATTTCAATTTGAATTTTATAATTTTTCAATTAAATGTTTTTGCGAATACTAATATAAATACAATTCTTGTTATAAATTTAACCAGATTTTTCAAATATTATTCACATATGTAAGTATTGATATCAATTAATTCGAATTTATGAAAGTTTTACTATTCTCTGTGTCATAGAACATATTCCGGGTATTAGATTTGTCTATAATTTTTTTCATTTATCTACACAATTCTTACATTTTTTTTGCTGTGTTTCGTCTAAGTACCACATTACCCTCCCAATTATTTTTTAGCTTACAAACTCGTCATCTGATGATAATGTTGGATATTTAACAAGTATAACATAACAAATACTCAAATCCTTAATGGTATATTTTAAATACATATTTACTTCACATTCAAATTTTTTTAATTTGATAAATTTTGATTTTAATTAATTTTAATAATAAAATAATTCATGTTATTGTTTCATAATTTATTTATAAATGTATATATCAAATACACATAAATACATATGTGTACTTATGTCCACATAATCCTGAGGATAGAAATTTTTCATTTATCTATACATTATGTAAAGGGTAAAATAAGTATACAAATATTCACTCTACCAGTGCATATGTAAATGTAGGAGTATATGTTAGGAAATTTTAATTTGATTGCTTAACATATAAATATTTTTGTTAATTTATATTTTATTAAATTTTAAATTAAAATTCTAATATTCCAAATGAACAACAAATACACATTTCCGACGAGATATATACGTATATGTATGTATACATATTATAATATATGTGATGCAATTAATCAAAGATATAAATTCATGCACATGCACGCAAAAATGAAATAAACAGCTAAACTAGATAATATAAATACTACATACTTACATATTATATTTACACTATTTGTGTAGTTTTCTGTGAAAAATTTTTTTAATGTTTAGCTGTACCCATGAACTCGTATGTACACTATACACATATACAAACACAATCTGAAACTTTTAACATAAAATATTGAATGTACATTATATGTATATTTGTACATTTATTTCTATATTTTAAATATTTTATTTTATTTTATTTTAGATACATACTTTTATTATATTTTTATATTTTTGTTTTTTTGGACGAATAGACACAACGTTTCGTTGTTGTTTTTATTGTTGTACAATTTCAAATAATTCATAATATATTCCGATATGTATGAAATATACACAACGCGTATATTCATAAACGGTATGCACACATTTTATAGGTTCACCTACATATATATAGTATATATGTACATAAATATACTAACATAGTTATTATTACCACTAGGTTATCGGTGTATTAGCATCAGATTATTTAATATGATTATGTCCTCTGTATGGTTAGTTTGAGGTTATGTGCAAAACGTGATAATAACAGAAGTGTCTAACTTTTTAGAATTTTCATATGATAAATACATACGAGTATATACATGCATATTATGTATGCGCATCTGTATATGTATATACCATATGTATTTATATACATATTCAAATATAAAAAGAAGCATGTATGTATCATGTGATATAAAAACGATATCTCCATAATACAGTTATTTTAAATTATATAAATTGACGCTGTACATATATTTGCACATTTATATATATATATTTATGTATATCTATGTATAGAAAAGTGTACGATATAATAATGTTGATGATCATAAAATGAAAATGCAGATTTGCTTTATAATAGTACAGTACATTATATAGTTTGCATATACATATGTATGTATATAAATATGTAACTGTATATAATGTTTTTTGATTAAATGAACATTTTATATTTTCACGTTTACCTTCATTTTATTATGCACTCGTATGTACACATATTAAGTAAATGTAGCGTAATATACATACATACAATACAAACACATTTATACGAATTTTTTTTTATATGCAATATTATAATTTTTGATATATGCAAACATAATATAATGTGTCTCGTCAATCATGGAATTGAATTTAAAAGTAATTTGTACCTATTATACCTGGGTATAAAATGATGTATACGGAAAGTATAGGTACAACACAAAAGTCATTATTTTATTCGCAAAATAAAATGTTAAGAAAAAGAAAAAATGAAAAACAATTTATTTTTCATAGACTCATATACACTATCTAGATTAATTATTCATAAAAGGAAATTATAAATTTGTTTTGTTATTTGCGGAAAAAACTTAAGAAAAATATATCAAAACAAATAGCATATTAACTAAAATTCTATAACTAAAATGCTATAACTACTAATATGTGAGATAGTTTTTCACTTTGTTCTTTTCCGGTTGCTACTGATGCTGCTGATGCTGATGTAGTTATTGTTGTGGTGGCTGGTTTTGTATTTATGTATTTATTTTTAAAGTCAAAATCCTTTTGAATATTCATGTGACAAAAAGTTATGAAATTAAATTTTAGATTATTATAGGATACATTCAACTGATTTCAGTTATAATTTTAAAAATAAAATTTTATATACAGATATGTATGTACATATATACATAAAATAAATTGAATTTTGATATTTGAATATTCGTAGAAAATTCGTACAAAATTATAAAGGTTTATTGTATCGATTGAATTCCGATTCTCAATAATATGATTCAATAACGTAATATGGTTATATTAAATGCATTTCACTGAGATTTCGAATTTCACTAGTTCATTGTATTATTTCATTTTATTTTTTTTTTTCATTTTCATTCCACCTTGTAATTCCACATTTGTATACAACCTGTTGTAGTTTTTAATGCTTCCCCTTCGGTTATTGATCATCCTGTGCACTTATAGTGTTAAATTATTTTTATTTTTAGATTTTTGTTTTTATCATTTTCATCATAAAAATATATTAATTTTTGTACAAATATTTTTTTTTTCGTTCAATCTATCGATTTCATTTTTTAAAATTTTAATATTTTTAATATATGTAAGTATACTATACATTATATGGCATATATGTATATATTCACGAAATCAATTGCATCCAATTAAATAACGTAAATGAAACATATTTTCCATCTTTTTTTTTTTTTTAAAAAAATTAATATATACATAAATGATATGGCCATGTACATGTATAGCACAGGATATACCTGAAATGAATATACATATACACTGAAATTGACCATTATTTCAATAAAAAAATAATTGTCACAATTTTCTTTCCATTTTTTCATTTTTTTTTAAAACATATTTTTATTCCTCATTGTTTCGATTTAAAAAACATTTTTTTTTATTGTGCCATTAATGCGAATTTAAAATATTGAAAAGAAGACATTAAAATAAAAGTAAAAAGATATTAAAAATTGTGATTACGTATATGTTTATGTATAAATATGTTTATGGATAAAATTTATTAATAAATTTTCATTTCAGTTTTCCGGATAAAATGGAATTAAAAGAAAAAGGTGAAAAAAATGTAATGTGAACATTTGAAAAGGTCATATCAGCCAGACTAAAAATATTTAAAAATGTCCATATTTTGTACTGTGTACATATTATTGTATGATTTAAAATAATAGAGCAGAAAATATCCAAAAAGTAAAAATATTAACAAAAAAAATTCCATCAAATAGACAATCTATACGTTTACATACGTACGTGTGTTCGTATATAAATTTTGAATTTAAATACAAACAATTTTTTTTCTATTTACTGTAGAAATTGTCAACAAAAAAAGAAATTATGTTTGAGCGAATTAAACATACGAGTACATACATTTTTTTTTTCAGTTTCATTTCTAAAGACAAATATTTAAAAAAGAGAATGAAAAAGTAAAAAATATTTTTGTATGTGAATATATAAAATAAATATAAAATCATAATGTGTACTTTCATTTAAATATTTACTTAGTAAATAATTAAATTTTTGAAAAATTTTTTGTGATAACGAAAGCCTATATTCTAGTGCATATTCGTGTATAAGGTTCTGAGTTTGCTATAAATGTTCAGAAATTCGAAGTATGAAATTGCAGTACACAAATAGTGAACGAAAAATCGTTTGTTTTATTATATTTTTTTGTTGTTGTCTTTATTTGATTCCAAAAATGACATTGTCGCAAATAATTCTATAAAAATGCACGGGATTATAATATAAGTACACACCCATTCTTCTACTTACATGAAAATAAATTTTTTTTTTTCAGCACATTCACTCGTATACCTATACTTTTCTTTGACCATGCAACAATATGCACACGAGTATGTACACACATATTTTTAATACGTTCACTAGTGTTCTTATAAATCTACTCATATACAAATGTATGTACATACTATATGCAAATATATAATGTATATGCATGGACTTTTGTACAAAAAAATCAAAAGGTGTATAAAATATTTACACTTGGAAAACATTTAAAATTTTGCTATTGACACTGAACTAAACTCTCTAATTAATTTAAAACATTACCTATACGTTTTTCTCGCACATACATATATACTCGTATATGTATAAAGATATATGTAAATGTGGTATATGTAATTGTAAAATTGAAGTAAAAACTTTTCAAGTTTATGTTTTTGGCATACATATTAGAGATGTATGCTCAGTTTCATTTATGTAACAATGTATATGTGTCTGTAGTAAGTACTTAACGAATATGTGTACATACATTAAATTGGCAGATTACTTTTTTTATGCAAATATTATTTTTTTTTTTCATTTATCGATTTTATCGTTGTACATTCTTGCATATAAGTACATAGTATATGTAAATGCAAAATTTTATATTATCATACATATAGAAAAATTTGAAACCTTACAAAATTTTCAGGAACAAATGTATTAAAAATAATATTCATAAATAATATATACAGTGTGCACTTGTATGCATTTGTGTGTATATTAAATTACATATTGTCTAGAGAATATAATTATTTTTTTTAACATTTTTAAAATATTTATATACTTGCATACGTATACTATTTGTATATATGCAAGTACATATACATGTATATTTATATTAAAAATTAAAAATAAAATCAAAAATCAGTATATAGTGGATATGAAAAGTCTTTGTACTCCTCCAAAATTAAACTTTGGATACCCGTTCCGTTAGTGAAAATAAAATGAACACATCTTTCCTTTTTTTTTTTTTTTTTGATTAAATGAAACCTTCATATATTCTTAATACATATTATTCCGAAATTTAATTTTCATATCTACTGTCATTCTCAAGTCATAGAAAAATAATTGAAACAAGTCCCAAACTTATGAGTAAAAAGTTTACATAATTCCATATTATTTTTTATAAGGTTTTATTGGGTAATGTTACAAAAATCTTTTTCTCGTAAGAAATATTTTTTCGAATTTGATGATAATCAATATACTTAAGGAAGACACTTTGACTTTTCATATGCAATTCAATTTATGACTTTATGTATTAAAGATGTATCTCAGATGATTTTTGACGACTGGTAACATTAACACAGTGAAATCAATTATTTATTTTATTTGTAGAATAATAAACTTCACTAATACATTAATGAAAAATACATCTTTACTTGTGAAGAATTTATTAGGATCATTCTACAAAAATTTTTAAGTGTACAAAGTCTTCTGATGTCTACTTTATAATGTAAATAATATAATAAAAGGAATTATAATACAAATAATATGTAAGTATGCACGAATATGTATAAAAATTTAATTTTGATAAAAGTGAGATTCAAAAAATTATATGTTAAAAGTTTTCATATTAATTACAATTTACATCTGCGTACATGGTGTGACCAAATACAGAAATATATACAATATTAGGATAGAGCTAGAAAAAGAACTTGTTGATATAAACTGTATGTATGTATAACGTATTAATATATATGTAGGTATGACAAAAATCTAATCATTTATTTATTAAAATTTGGAATTTTAAATTGCCATTTAAAATAATCAGAGAATTTCCATTAATTTATTTCATTTCCTATATGTATTGTATAATGCGAATTGATTGATAAATTTGTTATTTTTTAAAAATTTATTTTTTAATTAGAATCCCATTTATATTTTATAATAATGTACTTGATGATTTAAAATAAATTTGAAAATTAATGATGTGCATTCACCTTAAACTTTCATTAAATTTCAAATCGAAACGTTCTAAATAAGGTACATACATATTTATATGTATTTATAGATATTTGAAGTAAGAATAGTACGTTTTATATT
This sequence comes from Villa cingulata, assembly GCA_951394055.1. Classification (NCBI taxonomy): domain Eukaryota; kingdom Metazoa; phylum Arthropoda; class Insecta; order Diptera; family Bombyliidae; genus Villa; species Villa cingulata. The sequence continues at coordinate 3,576,557 of OX596020.1, read as the reverse complement.
AAAATATGTATGCTTTTACTTATTTAGAATATTGTATTTTTGTATTAAGTAGCATATTTCTACATTTAAGTATATACATATATAATACTCGTATACAATATTTACTAAATACTAGGCTGACCATCTATCCACCTTATATGGCTTCATAAATGACGTGCTCGTTGATAATGATTAGTTAAGAATGTAGATTAAGTTGTTATACTACTATGCAGTTCAATATTCAATTCTTATTCAATGTTTCTGTACTCAATTTTCCTCATGCCCCTCCCTTCTTGTAAATAACAATATCAAATAAGTATATATTAATACTAATGATACTACCACCACCCTATTATTACCTATTACATTACCTTCAGTTTAAATAAATTTCATTTTTGGGGGGTGCAATATTGTTTACGTATTTCAATATACACAAATATAATGTATGTATATATAAATATATGTATATGTATAGGTAAAGCTTATCCTCAAATTAAGGTGGTCGATTCTTGTATTATATTAAATTGATGTTGGTTTTAATTTTCAACTTTAATTATTATTATAAATATATGTTATATATTGGTGTATAATATAGTAGTTGTAGTATCAAAGAAATAAAATTAGTTTAAGGACAAATGAATAATTTATTTGTTGCCTATATAAAAGTATATATTTATAATTACCAATAAAAGTATGTATATATCGTGTATGTGTATTGCATACAGTAGATCGTCGTCGTACATTATGTACATTCTGTAAATTAGATTTTATAAAAAGCATTTAATAAAAAGTCTATATCACACTGCATATAAATTATATGTATATATTATATTACATAATATGTACCTTATACGTTACACATGTGTATATATTAAATTCATGTTTAATCTACATACGTATATACCAACTACATTTATTAGAATTGATATACATATTTCATTTTGTAAATTACCTTCATAACTGCATTATTATCAACATCAGCATAATTTTGTAAGAAAAAAATTAGAAATAAAACAATAAATGCGATTGCCGCCTACACTAAAGCTTGATATTATATTGATGCATACATGTACAAACAATGATATACTGATATATGTATATTTATTTGAATGGGTACTTGAAAATACTTTATGGGTTGATTATATCATAAAATAAATTTTGTTGTTGTTGTTAATCAAATATCCTATGTATAGAAATACATTTGAATAGACATACATACATATACAACATATTGACTACATACCTAAATATCTGCTATTATGTTAAGGATATTTTGAAGAAAAGTTTTTCAAGAATAACAAAATCATTATTTTTGTAAAAGTTCATATCGAAGGACAACATATTATTATCATCACCATTATCATCATAAACATCATCATATGAACATACATATGTACATATGTATATGTACTATACGTTCGAGAGTTATTTATTTATTTTTTATTTCATGCGATGAAAATAAAATGCATGAAGGTTTTATTCTGTGTAATACGAGTATAGTTCTGTTTCTATCTGCATATAGTATGTACAAATATATATGAATAGATATATGAATATCTAAATGAAGAGGTATACATAAACCCCTTTCGAATACATTAAAACTACCATATACATATGTATTTATGTAATAAGAGAATAAAAAAATACATATCTACATATCTGCTCCAGAAAGGATATTTGACATCTTAACAATCTTATATAGTATACTGCTCTACATGTGACATTTTTATTATCTCTCCTGGAGTTACTACTTGTATCTATTTGTTTTTTTTTTTTCTTTCAAATTTTTCGGTTTTTTCTTCTTATTTTTGGGATAATCTATGTAAAAGCTCATATGGGTATACATTTTCACATTTACATACTCCGACCAACTATGATTTAATGATTATCGTTCTTATCCGAACATACATACATATGCATTCATAATGTGTACATTTGTACATCAAAGTTTATGTTAATATTCTACATATAAATGTGTTTTTATGGACTGGTATGTGTACATATGTTCGGGTCATATGAAAATGAGGTTATTTTTACTCAAAATTTCACCCTTAAATATCACCTCATTTATGTAAATAGATCAACAACAACAAAAAAAAAGGATATAAAAAAGGAACATATTATATCTTTTCTTAAACGAGTATGTTGGTATGTATATGTAATACATGTATATATACATATATGTATATAAAAGTAGATGTATGTCCTATATAATTCAAAATGTAATCCAAAGAAAAAAGTTGAATGATTTGAACGAATAAATATAGACATATAAATCTAACAAATTTCTTTTGATGACACACAAAAATGACCTATTCATTTATTTTAAGATGTGTCCTAATATATTTTTTAGATATTATACATATAGTATAGATACTGATACGGTGTAGAAATGGTTACCAGTTTACGATAAAATAACAAGAATATAAAAGTTAAGATTTATTGCATCCCATCAAATAAGAAAATTTACTTAATAAGCATTCGTATACGTGTATAATGGTATAATGGCGAGTATATCTAAAATATAGGATAGATGTAAACATATAGATAGAAAGTGTCAATTGACAATAAAAATGAATAAGAAGTAAAATTGAAAAAAAAGAAAGAAGAATACTGTATGAGAAAAAAGAAATTGAATAAGACAACGACGATGACATTTATTAAATTGATGAAATTTGATGTTTAATTCAAGTGGAAATTCTTAAAAAAAGAAAAGAGAAATGAAAGGTGAAGCTAGAAAAAAGTAAATTTATGAGATTTATGTCGATTTTATGTATACTCCAGAAGATTTTATTTGTAGTTAGATAGCTATGACTACATTCCCGAATAAATGATTCCGCTGTGAATTTTCATCCGCATAAATAACAATAAAAATGAAATTGATGAAAATAAGATATGGCATGTTATACTTAATATATTTACAAACGTATAAAAACGTGTAGTAAAAAAATAACAAAAAACAAAAAATGAAATTATTGGAATAAGGATCAAAAATTTTACGTCTTAAAAATGAGCAATTGATTATTTTATAGTTCCCATTAAGTCCATTTCAAATATGAAGCCATTTAATCAAGTCAATTGTCATAACATAAAAATACATATTCACAGAGACACATACATATAAATCTCTTATTATTACAATTATAAAAGAGTTGATGTTGTTATAGAAAAATTCGAAATTATAAAAATATTGACTTTAAAAATTTTCTTATCTTCTTCTAGTTGTTTTTTTTTTTTATATTAAATTCTATAATATAAAAGTTTTATTCGTTATTAAATTCGTACTATATTAAATGTTTAAATAAAATATTTATACGAGTTTTATTGTTAGCTATATAAAATTAAATGGATAAGGTCATATTACTATTTTCTTTATTTCATTTTATTCTGCATTCAATCTATTTCTCTGAATGTATGTATATTACATGACCAATAAGTTCTGGGACTTACTTTAAAAACTTCTTCGACATTTTTCTCTTCATTTATCAACAGTAGTCTTCTGCGAGTCACGTCTCGAAATTTTATAACTTTCCGATTATTTGTAGTGATGCTATACAGTGGTTTAAGTGACACTATACTTTTATAATTTCCAAAATGATTTTATTTTAATTTTTTATTTTTATTACAAGAGGATAACAGGTAAAATTGCTTACCCTTCGCCCACACCACAGTCCGCCATGACCTACTGGCGATAATAGAATAGAAAAATTTTAATTTCATGTATTTATAAAGTATTGCTTTTAAACTTGGAAAAATACTGTTCAAGCTCAGTTATGGCTTGAAAAAGACTTTACAGATTTCAAGAAGATGCCTAAACCAAAAATATTTGAATCCAATGAATTAGTGTTTAACGAAAATAAAGCATATTTTGAGACCAAAGATGAATCATTTTTTACGACATAGAAAAGTTTGAAAGCTGTTGGAGTGAATGTATGTAGGAGAATATGTAGGAAACTATTATAATGAATACAGAACATTGTTTTCCCAAAAAACTGTGGTTTAGGTATAGTTAGTTCCGAGATTTTTTTATTCATGTGTTATGTGTTGTATGGGAATCTAAATTGAGGTACAAAGTTAAAAGTTGTAAAATATATGAAAAAGTTTAGAAAAAGAAGAATTTAAATTCTATAGTAATCGTAAAAATAAGAATAGTAGAAAGGATAATGGTACCTACCATACATACAAAAACTCTTCTAAATTTGAACTAATGTTTTTAGTTACTTTTGATGCATATAATATACTCGTATTTGTCCAATTTGAAAAGAAATAAAAAATGAAATTCTCCATATAGATATACAGAGTAGTATCTATCTTATATTTCCTTCTAATTTTGAAAAGACAAAAACAAACTAAAAAAACAAATATCAAATAAACTTTGTACGGTGTATAAGATGAAAGGATCATTTGAATCGTATTTAATTAAAAATTAAATTTCTAATTTTCATATATCTTTATAAACATAAACTAACGTAGTTACGTTATTTTACATTACATTATTAGTTAATAATGTCCGTACATTATGTATGTATAACCTCTTACACGCTTAGATTGAAAGGATTTTAATCGTATGTACGTACATTTATATACTTCTATATGTTGGGTATCATAACTTTTTAAATTCAAATTATATATTTTCAGTGTAATACTAAATTGTATTTTACTCGAATACTAATACAGATACATGAATAACCTATATGCTATATGGACATATGGATGAAAAGAAAATAAAATAAAATTGAATAAAAAATTCAAATAAAATTGAACACTATTTCATATATAAAAGATTGCAGGAAAATTCTTTTTTAACTTTAATAGCGTAATAAAATCATGATAATAGACCATAAATTTAATACAATTTTATATGCATAAAATTATTCTACTATACTATATGTTCATGTACATTTATAATAAGTATTATACATACATTTATAAATAGAATAATATGTAGATACATATATGTATGTATATGATTTACAATTTATATACCAACATCCACACAAATATATATTTATGTATGCATTCATATACCTTAATATGCCTTAATATACTTTTTATAAGTACATTTGTATGTAGAATGTGGCTCCTTCCGTACACTATACCATCTACCATTATCTAAAAAAGTAGGTCAATTGTAATTACCTCCACATTTCATCACTACATGCTACAATATTGTTGTAGTACGAGTGTATATGTATAGAAAAAAAATGCATCCTATATATTATATCCTATCTTTTTCTTCAGCTATTAGAAGCTTTTTAGATTTTTCATAATTCTTTTTTTTTTGTGTATTTTTTCATTTTTCTTTAGAAAATACAAAACGAAAAGGAAAAAAAATCTAAAAAAAGGAAAACACCTACATACTTATACATACTTTGTTTAGGTAGTAGGTAGTAGTGGTAGTAGGGAGTAGATAGAACAAGAGTCCAGTATCTAAATTTGTTTTTTATTTCTTGTGTACTTCTTCTTTCTATTCACTAGATTTTTGCATACGTACATAACGAGCATGCATATACTCATATTCTTTTTCTTTTCAATTGTTATAACTTTTTAGCTTTTTTTTTGTTCTTTTGTTCGTATACATATTTTCTTTTACTTTTTTTGTTGTTTTAATTCTGATTCTGTTTTTGTAGTTGTTGCAATTTTGAGTACCTATATATGCACGTATTGTCGTCTAGATATACGTATGTAAGTAGTTCATCAATGTATACATACGTTGGATTATTCAGGATTTATGCATATTTATACACGTATATAAGGTTCACGTTTGAGTTAAAAAATATAAGTACATTCTTATATGTATATTTATGTATATGTATGTAACTACATAAGTACATAATTTATTATTGTTAAAAAATGATAAGATACGAATGTACATACAAGTATACACATATGTACTATATTATAATGTACAATCTAAATCATAATCATCATAATACTGTTTACACATACATGCACATCTTTCTCCATTCATTTATATAAACGTGTACATGTATTCAAACGTTTTTCAAGACAATTAAAATGATGATGATGATGTTGATGATGGTGACGGTATTTCAATTTATATAACAAATTATATAACTAGATGTCCATAAAACTGCATTTTAATTGTTTTCTTCTTCTTGATATTTCTTTTATTTTCTGTTCCTTTTTTTCAACAAAATGGTAGTAGTAGAAAAATTAATTGATAAACCGAAACAATTACAGAAAATAATAAAGAAAAAGTAAAAAAAAATATAACGAAATACAAAGAAAATGCATTTAAAATGTTAATCTTGAGCACGATTCTTATATAATTGAATGTATTTTGTACTTGGCTTTTTTTTGTTTGTTTCCATAGTGTAAGTAAATTTTATAACGCATCGTTGTCAGCCTGATAAGAGAAATTTTACATAAAAATTTCAAAATATATGTACGTATATATACATAATCTGTAATTGGTAATGTTTTTCAATTTAAATCTCTAATTGCAATAAAAAAAAAAAAAAAAAAAATACGATAAAATGCTTACATCACATGCAAATTTTAAATACTAAATCTGAATTTTCAGGTGACTGAATCGCTTGTTCACATTCAATGACTATTTAAATAGATATTTCACGCTTTATGCTGTTGATTGCGACAAGAATTTTGTGCTTTTTCTTTTCAAGTAATTTTTTTTCTCTTTTCAATTTTTTATTTGTTTTATTTTTTGCAATTTTAATCGACCTTGACTATCATGGTGGCTCGTTCAAATAATATTCTTATGCAATTTGCTTTATAATTCAAAATTAAATTTATTTATTAGAATGGGTATTCATTAACTTTCCTGTATTATGTGATAAAAATTTTGTATTTCGTTAACAAATACAAAGCTTCGTTAACTAAAGCGAAATACAACTTCGTTAACAAATACGTAGCTGAAGAACATGAATATTCATGAGTATCGAATTCGAAGTTATTTTGTTTCTTCTCGGTCGATTCCTTTAAAAATATATCGCTCACAAAGAGATATATTTTTCTCAAAATTTTTTAACAAATTATCAATACATCACTTGCTTACGAACATATGTATATTTCAGGAGTGTTGACGCTTATTGCATATACGAAAAAGGCGACATATCACGAAATAAGGAAGTTAGTGAATACCCCTTGCCCTTGCTTCATATAATTTTTTTCAACACTTTCAGTTTTTTTTAGAATAATATCAGTCAATACATAATGTGCATATTATAGAAAATAAAAACCCTGAATTTTTTTTTTCGAATTTAGTACAACAATTTTTTGTTCATCATCATTTTATAACCTCTCATAATTAAATTACTTTCAGACGGATTATTTTTAATATTATTGATAATTCTGGTTTAAAATACTTGCATACAAATGTATGTATATGATTATGTATACACATCGCATATAGAATAAAATATGTTTATCGAATCAGATTATCTTATGTATGTGCATACATGTGTAGTTGGGAAAATATTTAGAATTTCATTTTATTTATCATAAGTACTAATACTTATTTTTCAGACTTTTGCTATGCCACTATTGTTGATGTACGATTATACCTTTTGCTATGAATTTTTAAGGCATCAATGTTAACATAAATTTATGATTTAGCATAATTATGTACTACGGTATGGATTAGAATCAATGACAAATGGTAAATCCATTCAAAATAAGTAATTCTAAAATAAATACTTTATAAATTTGAAAAAAATATAAAAATTTATTTATTTATTAACATATTTTCCACTTTAAACGAATTTTCGAATTGCATACCTCATTTTTTTTTCTAAATCCATGTCATATATCATTGACAAAATTTTCAAAAGAATAAAAAAATGAAAAATAAAGTTGAATAAATGAAAATATTTAATTTTCACTTTTATGATTATGCAAAGTTCAAACACTAACCAACATTATATATGTACAGGTGCATGGTAAATTTATTCCATTTTTTTTTTTTTTTTGGTTTTGAAATTTAAAACATTAAAGTAAACATTTTTCGTAATATTTCTATTCTTTTTTTTTTTTAATTTTCTGTTAATGATTCGAACATTGCATAAATTGTTTAATTGAAATTTCATTTTTAAACTCACTAATATACAAATAACAAACAGATGGAAATAAAAATCGTAATTGAAAAAAACAAAATCAAGTAGATAAATAACGATAATAACAATGAATGGTGGTGTCTGGCGTAGAAAATAACATTTTAACAATAATTACTAATAGCAATTTTAAGTTTTGTGTTGAATGTTATTGAGCAAGTTGGACTGTAATATAAGTATGTACATATATGCAAACGAAACTCAAAATAACAACAATATTTACATAGTCTCATAGTACGTTATTATGTATATCTATTATCATTACTCAGTTTTTTCTAACGCACATACTAAATAATTTCCAATGAATCGCGGAGCCGCATATATCTAAGTAAGTAATATATCTACTACTACTTATATTTCTATGTACCCACATACACATGTATAGGATGTTACTGTGCTAAAATTAAGATGTAAAAATATTTTCTATTCAAAATTCTTTTAAAAAATTTTATTTTCCTCTATTTAAGTACTTATCACTTATCAAATACAATGTAGACTCGTCTCATTTTTGTACGTATGTGATTGCATAATTTAATAAATTTAACCAAATATATGTAAAAACAAAAATAAAAAAAACGAAACTAAAAAGATATAATAAATAAATAAGCAGGTATTATGTATGAGCATGTAATTTTAATTTACACAATTATTTTCGATATTAAATAAAAATGAATTAAAAAAAAAATACACATTAAAAAAAATTATAATAAAATAAAATAAATTTTTGAAAAAATAAAACAACTTCTATTTTTGTGTGTCCATATACCGTGACGGAGTCATTTCGTATTCATTTAATAGCAGCAGTTATAGCGTATAGATAAGTACTCGCATTGTATCTTTTTGTATGGTGGTTGTATATTTTAGATAACCGCATAAAATGTTAAATTATGATTATTGTCGCACGAGCTACTATATAATATGCAGTGAATGTCAAAAGTCTTTGTACACCTCAAAATTTTTGTAAAGTGTTTTGTCTTCCCAATGAATCCTTATCAACTACAGACGTGTTTTATATTAATATAACAGAAAAGTTTATCATTTTTCAAATAAAATACATAACTGACTTAACTTCGCTATGTTAGCGTTATCAGTCGTGAAAAAAAGTTTGGTATAAAACATTATCTAAAATTCATCTTTAATTATACAGATTTCATTTTTGTGAACGGGAAAAGATAGAGTCAGAAATTAAATTGTATATGATAGGCGGAAATGTATTCTTCAAGTATGATAATTATCATCAAATTCGAAAAAATAGTTTTTACAAGAAAGAGATAGCTATTTGCAACGTTACCAAAACAAAAAAATGTATGATAAATTATATGGAATTATGTACAATGACTCGTAATTTTGGGACTTGTTTTAATTATTTTTTTATAACTTGAGAATGAGCTGAGGTATAAAAATGATTTCCGAAATAATATTAAGAACATATCAGGAATCAGGATTTCATTTGTACAAAAAATGGGAAGATTTCTTCATTTGATTTTGACTTATAGACAGATATCTAAAGTTTAAATTTTGCAGATATACAAAAACTTTTAATGTGCACTGTACATACACTACTTGAACATAATCTAATGTACAATATGTACAAAATAAGTACATACATAATGTACGTATATATTTTTATATAAAATTATATTACAATATGTACATATTTTTATACATATGACTTGTAAAATGTATAGATATATATGAATATTCCATCAAAGAAACCACCAGTTTAACTTACCGTGAAGGTAAGCTTGTATTGAATGATGATTATAAAATTGCTTACGTTTAAAAAATGTTTATATATGAAGGTTAGAGCTTTTCAATAATGCACATAGGTACGGTACAAATAATATGTAGTTATATTATGAATGTGTATGTGTGTATATATTTACAATAATAGTATCTATATTATTTCAGAAATTTACACTTACAATAATACGATAGTGCATACAAACTCGCATATTATGTCTGTACTCTGTACCTATAGTTGAAAGCATTTTACATGAACGATGAAGAAAAAAAAAAAAGATTCAACATACTTAGAAGGTACAAACTTACATACACTATATATTGTACTATGAAATACAAAAGTAATAAAAAAGTAATAAAAAAACACACAGCTAGAAGATATGTGTGAAATTCTTCTTAATATGTAGAAAATAATTATAAACAATTTTTTTATATTCATACAGGAACATGATGATATCAGTATGTAAATAAGTATAACTACGTTTGTTACCATATACTTGTATGCATATACATTTATATACTATGTATAATGATTGTGTTGAAAAATAAATTTTCATGTACATACTCAGTATAATTACTGATTTATTTTTCGATTTTCAATTTTTCATTATTTGTTCTACTTTTTTGAAAATTAGACTCTAAATACTCGTATGTATGGACTTGTATATCGTGTGCGTAGGCTGGTAGGTATGTAGGTAGGTAGATGCATAATTTGTTAAGTATTAGGTATTAGGTATTAGTATGTATACCTATATATTATTTTATGAAATTTTAATTATTATCATTATCATTATTGAATTCATTTTACAATTGATTAAATTATATTTATAGTTTAGAAAATTGTTATTTTTATGTATAGTATATGTATTCAGTCATATAAATGCATACATATTATGTGTACATATATCTATTTATTTTTGCATGCACATTTATGTATGTACATTCAAATGTAATTATATTACAAAATATGAACATTTTAAATACATATGTGCCAGAATGCAAGAGTATGTAAATTATTATTTCCAGTACAATGAATACGCGTTCACATACATTCATTTATGTTATTATGTGCATGTATTCGCTTAGTGTAATGTATGAATATGTCAAAATAAATTTTAAAATCAAAAGCATTATAATTGATTAGTTAACAAAATAAATTTTATTTTCCGTAAGCAAAGTATTGTATTGTCTTGATGTGTTACATAAATGTTTATATAGATGCATATACACATACTAACACATGCATATGTTTCAAATAATTTCCTGGAAATGTATGTATGATATGGTACCATTCATTCATTTAAATGATAACCATAACAAAATTAATTAAATTTAATTACCACGAAATTTTCTTTATTATCTATTGTGTTTATGTGTATATAGTCTCCTATATGTACATATTGTATTCAATTAATCGATTTTTTATCAATTTGACATAAATCAAATTTTCATGCTCGTAATCATATACTATACTATTATAAATAAATTTGCTGATTATTAAAAATTTTCCTTTTTTCAAGAGCTACTATCTACTTACATCCGCACATACATTCTTGTACATTTACCCTTACATACACAGGTATGTACTTGTAGTTGTAGCTAAATAAAATTTTCAACAAAAGAACTTACCACTTCTGAATAAAATACAAATAAAAATTAACATTCAAAAAAAATGAATAGAAAATCAGAAAATTGACCTCAAAATACATACTGGAATATCTATTTTTTTTAAAAAAATTTTCTTTTCTATTCTCTTGTGTTTATTATTTATGAATTTTTATTTTTATTTTTTCTAATTTTTTCGTTTTCAGTTTTTAGTTCAATGTCGTTGTTATAATAGTTTTTGCGTTCGTTTATTTTATTTTAAATTTTTTCATTTTTAAATTTTTTCTCTAATCTACTACATGCACTTGAAAAATGAACAAAAAAAAAAAATAAAATTAAAGGAAAAGAAAAGAAAAACTTTCATTAAATAAAAACAAAATCGTAACAGAATGAACGTTTTTGAAGTTTTTAAATTTTTTGAAAAATTTTTGCAATTATAGTTATTTAAAAATTTTCCAATTTTATCTATTGCACACATACATATATATGTAGATACTGGTGGTACGTTGTGTAAATAACATGTAGCATACAACACTATAGACGACTACTACAATTGAGTATTCTAATTCACTATGGAAAAATCATTTTAACTTTTTTTGTTGTTTTTTTACTTCACATTTTTGTTTCTTCGTTTGTATCTTTCGTGCATTGTAATTATTTATTCATTTTTATGAAAATGCAATTCTGACTACGACGTTATCTTCACGTTGTTTTTCTATGTCCTTTAATATATATGTATATACATATGTACTTACTATTTACAGGGTGGGCTAGGAAAAAAAAACTAATTAATATTTTTTTAAAATTATGATTTTATTTAAAAAATTGGATATTTCCATTTAAGAATGGAACACTACATCATTCCAATCAATCCAATTTTTCATTTTTTGATACATTTTCGATTGTTTGGGCTCCAATCGCATGAACAGCAACTTCGTTTTCGTGCTTCAAGGCATCAATCGTCTCTAGGTGGTTATCGTAACACTAATTATCTTTAAGGCTTCCCCACAAAAAAAGTTCTAACGGCGTCAAATCACAGCTACGAGCGACCAATTGACATCACAATTTCGGCTGATTATTCAATTTTTTATTGAATTTCTTACCGTTTGTGTAGAACACTCACCACTTTGAATGTAAGTTTTTAATATTTCCCAATTTTGTTCAAGCGTAAAGTCTACTGCCATTTCGTAAATGTCAAAGATAAAACGAAATTTATATTACCTCATGAATGTCATTAAACCTGTCAAAATTTCAAAATAACCGGTAATTCAAAGTCCAAACGTTAGATGGTCCACCCTGTATATTTATATCGTATTTTGGCTTGGAGTACAAATTTATAATTTTACGTGTATGAAAGTTTCATTTGCATACCTTATACACGTATGTATATGTGTTGAAATAAAATAAAATTTTAAGGATATTTTTTATGTATATGTAATTATTTATATATAGTATGCACGAGAATTTGAGATGTTTTTTGATTTCTTTCTATGGTCAGACCCTTTAAATTCTCATATTCTCCAACTCAACATTTCTGTCTTGAGTTGCTTCGTCTTTTAAACTTCAAAACGTAAGTAGTTAATAAATATCACTTCAATTTCAAACATTTCTCAATAATGTTGTTTAGAGTTTTCTCTCAATACACTCGTTTTTAATTTTATTTTTGTATTTACTACAAATAAAATGAAAATTTTAAAAATAGTAATTAAAATTATAGCTATATTACATTTGGTTATATCGTTATTTTAAAAACTGAGTGAACATTTTACGCTTTGATTTCATACAATTACATATATAAATTTAAATTATTTTTGATTTAATTTTGATGCATAATGTACAATGATACCATGTGTTCCTATACATTTATTGTAAAAGTACTTTTTTTTAACAAATATTATTTAATAAATAAAATGGAGCAGACCAAAAAATATTATTACGATAATAGGTAGGCATACATATTAAGTACATAATACGTATGTACACATATTACATATACAATATATTATGTACTTGTATGTATATTGTATGCAGTACTTGTATGCAGTAATATGTAGGCAAACTTCACTGTGGTTATGTCGTTATTTGAAATTCAATTACAATAATTTTAATGAAAATTAATAATACACATTATATGCATACACACATCTAGAAAATATTTGTTTAATATTTTTTTTGTTTTTGCAATTTTATAACATTAACATCATAGTTTTTGTATATTTGAGTAAATTAAATACATGTTCATATGTGTACGCATACGTATATTTAAAAAAATAAATGAAGAGTGCTGTTCAAATTCATTACAGTCATATATATAAGAGTATGTATATAATGTACATAATGTATTTGTACAATATAAAATTATTACAGAAATAAAAGAAATTCTCCATGAGGAAAAGAAATATACGAGTAAATACATACATTATTTTACAAATGTTCATGTATACACACGCGCCTATAAAGTAACACTATGCATTTTATATTTTTCCATATACACAAACATGTAGGTAGTAGAGTAAGTATACAATTTTATTATGTATGCAATGTAAACGATTCTAATTATAATAAAAATAATTAAATTTAAATTAAGTGTGAAAATATCCCTAAAACGCGATCATTTCATTTAATTTTATTTTTAATTTTTATTTTATCCATTTTATCTTTTCTAATTGTATTTAAGTATGCATATACACTTGTACATATGCACGTATATATGTATATGTATGTACGCATGAAATGTGAACAGTTCATTTAATTTTGAACAGAACTTTTATACGAACAAGAAAAACCCCATAATTTATCCATCATTATAAATGTACATTATATCTGAAAATATACACACACTTACACAAACATATTTAAATTTTATATTTAAGGAAAATGAAAAATTGTTTACAAATTTTTCCTCTTCGTCTTCTTCTTATTTTTATTTTTATTTTTATTCTAATTCTTCTTATATAATTTTTCGACGCTTTCTTAATAATTATCTTTTCTTTGATTATTTTCGCATACCGTTATACAGAGTTATTATTGTAATGTAGATAATGATGATGTGTATTCAACAATTTTTTTGTATTATCATTATCGTTAATATCATTATTATTTGTTTTTATGTGTGGGTAGGTACTTAACGATTTTTATTATATTCCTTCAATTTGTTTTCTTTTTTTTTATAATTTTAAATACGTAAAGATATACATACAAATACAAAAAAAAAGCGGTACAAAACACTAGAGAATGGTATATAATATATGTAAATAGACTCTTTTATATATAAGCCGAGTATTTTGTATGTTCAAGAAATAAATAAAAAAAAAATTGTCTCGGGTTTTTCATGGTCCTAAAAGTATCTATTATGAAGTAAACTTTTTCTATGAAATTCATGAACGAAAATCAAATTAAAAAAAAAAAACACATTCAGACGCTTCAAGGAATAATGGAAAACAATCATTCCAATTAAACATGATATAAACACAAAACACATCAAACCCCTAGGGACATCTTTTATTTTGTTTAGGTTTTTGTTGTTTTTTTAATTGTATTACTTTTTTTATTATTATTATTTTTTTTTTGTTTCATTTATCTCTTATTATATTTTATTTTCTAGGAAGACAAGTATATTTTGGTCGATTTTTTTTCCCATTTTTTGGTTAATATGATAAATTTGTTTTCAACAGATTCTCCTCTTAATGGTTACATTTTTATGGTTTGTTTATTTGTCTTTTATTTTTGTCATTTTAATTCATTTGCTTCATTAGAATTTAATCTTCTTATATGTACATTTTTATTATGTATGTTCAAACATACATACACACAAGAGGAATTTATCAACTTTTGTATTTTCTTTAATATCTAATATTTCGCAAAGGCGTGAATTACTTCGTATTTTGTAATTGAATACTAAATTTTGTAAGCAATTTATAAGAGAAGTAGAAAGTACACTGTTTTAGAACATGAATAATTGAATATTTAAAATTTTATGTTCCATTTACAGGTGTTTACTTGATATTGTAATAAAGAAAATGAAATAAAAGAATTTCTCTGTTAAAAATATGTCAAAACTGGAAGCTATAAACACCACTTATTTACGAAAATCTAAATTAACAGATCTGATTGTAATATAATTGAATATGATTGTAATATATGATGAAATTGCAAATACAAAATTAAAGAAACCATCTCATTAATTTTCATTATTTTCTTATCAAATATGTTCGTCTACGAATTAAACTTACACCCTTATACTATGTATTTTTTCAAAAAATTGATAAAATTTTGCGTGATACATACAAATAATTACTCGAATTCATACACCAATATCATTAAAATTTTCTTTTTGAATATTTTAATTTTATTGATTGCGTTTGTGAAAATTGTAAGAAATTTGTCCTATTCGCTTTTTTGTGTTTTTATTTGTGTATGGTTTTCTTTCATCTTTTTTATCAGACACATCATACAAAAGATTTGAATAAAACTTCTAAGTATGAAATTTTTATGTAATACCCTAGTACATTATATTAGTTATACGTTGTTATATACATGTACATATATGTACATAAGTATATATACATACATACACTTCATTAATATTATGTATATTTTTCCTTTTTTAAAGGCATCCTTTTTTTATTTTATTTTTTAAAGTAAAGTCCTTTTTCTTTTTATTTTTTGTTTTCTAAATCTCTAATTTATTTTAATTACAATCACAAAAAGATGAAAAAGCAAAAAATTGATATTAATGATGAGAAAATTGTTTGAGAAGAAAAAAAAAAATTTTCACAAAATTAAATTTAATATGCAAGGATTTACATTATTATAAAGCAATAATGTGCGAAATATTGAAAAACATTAATGAAACAGATTTTATATTCTCTTTGTTTGTAATGATTATTGTCAATTATTAATTGAGTTTTGTCCTTTTTACCTAATGAAGTTTTTTTTTATCTTCTACTCTAAATTATGAATTTTAGTAAGGACAACCGTTTTAATTTGAAATGACTGCGTAAATTTTAATACGCCATATTCTTAGAAAAATTATTTAATTTATACACACATAAAAAAATAAATTATATGGTTTATTGATGAAATGATTTGAAATATAATTTTTAAATTGGATATTAATTAATTTCATTTTGCACAAGGATATTAAATATATAAAATTTGTAACGCAATTAAAATAAAATAAATATATATACATACATATTCCTGTATGGATTTTGTTGCGTAAAATATTGTTTCAAAGAAAGTTTATGAAAACTTTTTAATTGTACAAGGAATTTTTATTTATTTTCTTATACATTTCACTTATTTTTTCTATTTATTTATATCGGTATATATAAATACAATTTGATGAATTTGTATAAATACAACTCCATAAACATATACACATTACAACAATTATCGAATCATTATCGATTCTAATTTAAATTTGAATTGATTTTAATGTCAAATTATTATGTCATTCAACGCACGTATATGTATTTATGAATTATTTTCATATACACCTTAGCCTTCATTCATACACATTCAATAGACACTCATGTAATATGAAAATTATTAATAGAAAATAAATAAATGAAAAATTATCAATCATACTCATAATCGATTTCTCGAACAATAAAGGTATAAATACATCGATGACACGTTAAATTTAATCACTTACATACGTACATTTATCTTGATGTATGAATAGAATTGAAAATGAATAGAATAGAAAATGAAGATATAAAATTTTCATTGAAATTTCGATCAGCATATGATCATATATATATGTACGATTATAATAAACTTTATTTCGAAATTAATTTTAATTATATTTCAAAATTATTTTAAAAATACTAACCATTATATGAGTAATGATTACGTCAAATATTTATATGAAAAAATAAAAAATTTCAAAAAAAAATATATAAATAAATAAATAATCGTCTCTATTTTATACTTAAAATTTTTGGAAAAAAATAAGCATATGTAAATAATACGTACTCGTATTTACGTTTTACATTCATATTTGTGAATATATTTGCGCATGTATGTACATATGTATAAAACACTTCACTTTATAATAATATAAAATAAAATATAAAAGCTGATTAAATTTACTTCAAGGTTAATATTACTTGTCCACCTTTACCTACCTCACAATAACCACATATATATGTACTTACATATATTTGTTTATTAATATCACAATAAAAGAAATAAAAAAAAAGTAATCATAATGAAAATAGAAATAAAAATTTAAAGAAACAAAAAATATAAATAAAATACATAGGTATTAAGAATAAAAAAATTATAATAAAACAACTAAATATCTTGTCTTAAAATATCGTATGTGTATATTAAGATAAGTACGATAACTCTATAGTATCGTTTTTTTTTTGTAAAAATGGAAATTAACAAAAACAAGTTTCTTCTTAGCTTAATAATAAGTATCTATATTTCTTCGTTTTTTTTTCTTTTTGTTTGTTTGTTTATGATTCTGTGACTTTTCTTACTGTTTCTCTTTTATTCTTTCCTCCTTTACGATTCTTGGATTGTAGTACTAGTATAGTAATAGCAAATAATAATGACAGTACAAAATGAAAAACGTGAGAAGGTTGATGGTGTAGTCAATTTATAGCTTGGGTATAATGTAGAACATTAAAAAACAAATTAATACAAAATAAAAAAAAAAACTTCAGTATGTACTCGTTCATATTAATACTTGTAACTTCTTGTATTTTACCTATACATGTACATGTGTTTCTAAATATGTAAATTTATTTAATATATATGTATGCACATAATGGTAGAAATATATGTAGCGATTGCATGTTTAATTGGTGTGTAATGCGGTATTTATAGTAAGAGTCTACATACTCGTATATAAATGTAATAATGGTCAAATTATAAAATTTATAGTGCTGTACAAAACAATTTAGGAATCATTCGCATTGAAAGAGAGACAATCAATTTTTGAAAAGCATTTAATTTATTTGTTCGATGTATTTTTTGATAACTTGAGAAATAAGTTACATCTCATCTGATTTTTAGCCATCACTTCTAGTTTCCTCGTCTTATCCTCCAAATGATTTGTGGTCTTTCTCTAGATCTATTTTGCCTTGAGAATTTCTTTTTCTGTACATAGTTGGTCGAATCATAGGTATTTGGGCGGTACATTTCCGAAGTTCTATATTTGTAACTATTAAATATTCTTAAATTTAACAAATGTCATTATTGCATTTGGAGAGCCTAAGACGGATGCTCTCGGTAGAACTGCCGTTTTTTTTTTCGAATGATTGTTATTGTTCTGTACATCACTGTAGATTTGTATATTGTAAGTATTTAGTTACAAGTATAAATAATTATACTACTCATATAAGTATATGAATATAAATATCACACTAGACCTAGACTACAGAGTACTTAATTTACATAAATATAAAGCCATATATAACCACCACATAATGTATATATTGTATACTCGAGTTGAGTATGTAAATTTTTTTTTTTTTTTTAAATTATTCTATGAAACATTTCTTCCTGTTCTTATACATGTAAGCAAAGTTGAATGTTTTATTTGTTTTTTCATATTTTAATTATAAACCAGTTTTCCTAAGTATATGTGATACAATAAACTAGAATATAATAATAATTGTAATTAAAATGTAAAATTTTATAAATTTATCATAAAAAAAATCAATATTGAAAATAATTCGAAATTTGAAATAAGAAATAATAGAGGTACATGTACAAAGAATATAAAATATGTAACATGAATACTCTCTGTATACATATACGCAGATATTTTATTTAATAATTATGTACATATAGGTATACCCTAAAATAGAAATTCTGATAATTATTTATACATATTGAAGTTTAAAAAATAATTATGAGTAAAATTTATTTTTTTATTGAACCAGATTAGAATGAAAATCTACGACTCTATACATTGAATCGTATTTTATATTATAACTGTAAAACATATACAAGTAGACAATGAGTTTTATTTTAGAAAGTAGTACATACATTTCTACATGTACTCTAGATTCTAGATAATTTTCATAAGATTTCTTTTTAGAAGCAAATATTTTATTCTGTTCGAAAAAATTATTTTCATTAATATTTAATCTAGAATTTTAATCTTAAAATCGTCATTTTTTCTTAAATCAAATTTTCATCTCAAATTCAAAATTTAATTCGAAGCCATAATTGAACATTTTATTATTTAAATTTATAATCTATAATGTATATACGTACCAGCAGATATTACATACACTTTTACAATATTTTATATATTGGATGCAATGGACAAAAAATTATTTAATATACGTATAATAAAAAATAAATTTAAAAATATATAACTACAGAGGCGTGAAAAAATTATGGGACAAACATAACTTTTCAAAATAAAGTCAGTCATAAAGTCATATTATGGAAAAGAATTAAAATTTTTTCAACAAAATATTTTATTAAATTCATGCAATAATATGTAACATAACAAAAGCTAGAAATACATTTAATGCCGGTATTCAAAAATAAATTCAAAAAGGAAAATTATATCAAATATACTGTGAATAAATCATGGGAAATAATACAAAAAATCATTAAAATTTTTATGAAAAAATGAACTCAATATTAATTTATCAACTTTAACTTCCATAAAGCTCCTCCTCCTCATCATTGTTTTGGCACTGACACTCCACAGGATTTTTAACACAATCTTGTAGAATGTTATTCGATTTTTCTTGTAATAATTATTTTAATTTAGCACCTGACTTATTGTGCCTTTTTTTTCAAATTTCGTCTTTCTAAGTATGATTTGATTTTAGTCAGGACTTTATGGGGGTGCGTCCATCATATGAGGACAATTACGTCTTTTCTTGTCATGTGTGGTAATTGGTAAATCGTTAAAGACCATATATCTATGTCAGTATGGTTGCGTTTTCAATTGATGAAAAAATTACTCATGTCCCATAATTTTTTCACGCCTGTGTATGTAATAAAAAATAAATGCATTTTATATATTGCAAAAGATTTCTACTACATATTATTATTAATAAAAAGAAAAAAAAAAAAAAATTCCATATGCACGTTCATGTATACACAGCATTCATATACACATATGGATATGTAATTATTATCCATCGAAGCTGTACCGCTGTACCAAGCTGTGCTATCTGAATGCCAATGTTGCTAAACTTGTTTCACTAGATAGATAATAATTGAAGTATATAATATCATATAATATGATCAGTTCAATATATATAGACGTATGTATGTATAAGTAGGTATATAATACAGATATTATGTACAAATGTAGATAAATTAATAGATATGTAAATATAAATGCATAGATATAAGACAGAAATAATATTGTATTTTATATTATTATCTATGGGCTGCAATCTGCATACATAATCATGAAAATTAAAATACAAAAAAAATAAAGAAACACAAAATAATCAAATTAATTAATAAAAAATGCATCAAGTTGCATTTATAAAAAGATACAAGTACTCGTGTAGATAGATACTCACAAAATCCAAATAGAGATAGAAATATAGTACCTACATATCGAGAGAGATTAACTTAAAATAGCAACCAATACAAGTACATACATACGAACGTATACGAAATGCAAATAGCAAATATAAAATAAAATAAACGAAAATGCAAATTGTACACAAACATATGTAAATTCGAATGTAAAATTTGTATTCTTGTATTATACATTATATACTTACGTTAGATAAATGTTGAAGGCTTAAATCTGAGCAAATTGGAAATAAAGCAAATAAAATAATAAAACAACCAGAATAATAATAAGAATCTTAGTGGCAATATGCAACAAGTGTACGCTAAATGCGATGTGCATACGTTATGTATGTATCATGGTGGAAATATTTAGATAAAGATAGAGATTATAAGCTTAAATTCTGTGATTTCTCTTCTTTTTTATGTAACTGATAATACTGACTTATCATTATATATTATTTTTTTTTATCCTTTTCAATTAAAAACAAATTCAATTTTATAATTTCAATATTTTATTCTACTTTATTGTAAGCGTATTAAAATTTCCTTTTTTATTATTTTTATTTTATTTCATTTTATTTATTTTTTTAATTTTTAATTAATAAATAATTAACTTGATCTGATTTTTTATTTATTTTACTGTTTGCTGCTGTTGTTGATGTTGTTGTGTGAATTTGCAAAGATGAAAACATCTGCCAATATAATTGAATATTTAAAATGTATAATATTCTGATTTAATACAAATTTTATTCACAGAAATTTTATGTATCTATAGATACTATATTACTACATATATAAAAGTAAATATACGGTTACAGATTATTACCCAGTAGATTGTGTTCCGTCAGAACACATGTACAAAATGAATAAGAGGAATTTAAAATGAATCGTGATATAATTAATATTTCAATTATTAACACTTTCAATTATACAATTCTACTTTACATTATCAAGTACATAGTTTGGTACTATATAATTATTAAAGACGAATGAACATTTAAAAATGATAATTTCACTGTGTAATATTCTACGAGTACATAAAATCGAAAATGTATGCACCATTAAAGGAATTCAAAATGTAATTAAGAATTTTTTTTCATATAGTGGATAATAGTTCATGTAAAATCACGTAGTATTGTATAGCCAATCATAATACAAAAATACAAATTTTCGCAGCTTTATCATGAATTTTTTTTTGTTCTTTTCTTTTTCTAGAGTTTTAATTTTCTTTTACATTTGTTTTTTTTTTTTTTCACTTTTCAAATAATTTGCATTTGTTGTGTTTTTAATTATTTTTCATTTTGGTTTTATAATAATTTTAATTTTGGTTTCTTTTTAGATAATTCTTATTTCATTTTTATTTACAGTAAATATCAAATTTCAATCAAAACCAAAAGAAATACAGTAAATAAAGAAAATATAAGAAAGAGCAATAACAAAACGCAAAAAGATGAAGAATATAATAAAAATTTACATTATCATTTTTCAGATAATTATCATTTGCATGTACAAGTCACAAGTATATACTATAATGCACGATCATGGTGAATTTTTAATTTTTGAATTTAATTTCAAAGTAAATTTTCATTGCACACCTACGCTACATAATTATTCCATTTTGAAATTTATATTTTTATTTAATGAAAAAAATTTTCTTGATTATGATTGTTGATAATAATTTTATAAAATTTCAATTATTAATTTTTTCATTTAATTTACATATTTATTTTTTATTCTTTCATTCATTTATTTTATACTTGTTTTGTAATTTAATTTTTATAAAAATCAATAATTCATATACATACGTACATTAGCAGCTGTATAGTAAACTATAGTATAATAAGCTAATAAAATATCTATTAATAAACTTCTCGTTATTTTTTCAAATTTAAAAAAATATAAAAAAATCACTTTTAAAGTAACCAAAAAATTTATGATGGCATTGCTTTTTTATAATTTGAAATTACATTTTGTTTCATATACATATTTCATTTTATTTCTTTTCATTGTACTTTGTGCATATGTATTTTACGAGTAATTAGGGGAATTATTTATTTGTTCATTTCACATTCTAGTTTAGAACAAATTAATTACGAAAAAGAAAAAAATAATTAGGATACCTAAATAATTTTTTGTAATTATTTCAGAGTCACGAAATAAGTTCAAGAATTCTATTAGTTATACGAGTATATATTATCTGCTATAGTGCTATAAATAATGTATTTGGCTTGTATACAAGTATAATAATTGTTCAATATCAAAATAAAATATCATGTGTTTGTATTTACATATTCGTACACTTTATATGGCGTATCATTATATCGAATAATTATATAGTCGTACTCGTATGAAGTACATAAGATATAAATAGTAAAAAACAAGTAAAATAAAAAAATTAAAAAAAAAAAACACAAATATAAAACATCAAATATAATTACATAATTAAAAGATGAGAATTAATGAATTTTGATTTAATGTTGTTACGGCTCTATTGCATTTTCTATACTGACACATATAGTATATGATGCTAAGTATATGGCTATACCTATTGTATACTGTACACCATTAGTGCACGTTATATATTAATTACATATATAGATTTACAATTTTTTTTCGCATTTTATACACATACATATATACATATAGCATATGAATTCAATTAAATATTTTTTGTTCACTTTTCTAAACTGGGTATAATAATCATTATTATATGTAATGTACATATACATGCCAATATCATCATCATTATTACCATTTTGAGTAAATGATCAGACATTTTATGACACTGACACTATTTAGTAAAGTATACTAATTTTTTGTTTAGTCATTTATATTTATTTTTTATCTGTGAACACACATATCTATGTACACACTTATATACATATCTGTACAAAAACATAATTACAAATTTTCGTTTGTAATCAAAACCTAAAATTGGATTTATACAGATTTTTCTTAATCATTTTATTTTGTTTTTTAGATCAAATTATGTATTCGTATATATAAATATGGTAGCGAGATTTCATTAATCAAATCGACACGAAACGATAGTTTATTTATGTTATTTTACAATACATACAATATACTGTATACAAATAAATTTACATATACTTACACAAACTTATACATATGATATACACTTAGATTATTGTATTAACTATCTCGTAAGTACGAATTGTAATTAAATACCAGATTTAATTAATGGTCATTACTGTGGGAAAAATGCAAAATGGTATTTCATTTATGGCTTATGAATGTACTTATAATACATTTATGTTTGAAAACATATTCGTGATTCAATGAACTCAAAAAGTTGTACATAAACATGAATCATAATTAAATGAACATATTTGGTTGAAAAATCTAAGGAGAGAATATATTAAAAAATATTTGGGAACAAGAACTTACTGATAATACGGTCTATGGTAAAAATTGAAATATATACTAAAGAAAATTTATATAATTCGTAGATAAGCTTTGAATAATAAGAGTTAACAGTATGTTTAGATATTAAAAAAATGTTGAGAATGTTGTTTTGCAATCTTTTCAACAAAATAAATAATAAAATGTATTACAAATTTGAAAATATTTTAAAGAACTTTTTTAGATTTTCAATTTGATATTTTATGTAATAATAATTTTTGATATCTCTTTTTTCTCTTTCAGACATCGTTATGTATTTTAATAAATTCATTACAATAATAGCAGTATGTCTACACGAATCAATAATTGTCAGTGGAACAGATCCAATTGGTAAGTAATTTTTCATAATAATCAAAATAAAACATTATACGTAGGATTTACCAATAAGTTCGTCAGAACTTTGAAATGAAACACAATTTTAACTAGAAGTGATATTCACCTAATTTGTCTTCAATTAATACTTTCTGAAAATAATATCGTTTACATGTTCTTCTCTACTTTTTCTGGCTGAAAGTATTAAATGCGCTTCATTTGAAAAGAAGAGTTTTTTCTTCCAAAATCTGTATAAGCTTCCAACTGCTTCAAATCCCCAATTAGAAAAAGTTCAATGCAAACCATGATTAGTTGGTTTGAGTTCTTGAGTTAGTTGAACTTTATAAACTTTCAAATAAAAAAAAAAATGAAGAAAATTTCTCTAAAGTCTTCATCATTTGACATTTCCATGATCACTCTTGTCACACAATACTGAACTGTGAGTACATTTCTCAAAGTTTGAGATTGACTTTTCGATTAGTGTTATCGTTGTGGCCGTTGCAAGTTCCGACGTAGCTATTGGTAAACTCTATATAAATGTGTGCATGTGTACATATTAGTACATAATTTTAAACCTAAAATTTAATTTTTCACTTAAATTTTATATGATGTTTTATTCGGTTTTGCATTTCAAAAATTTCTTTTAAATACCGCACAGATATTGTACATAACTGTAATTAAATTCATATTGAATTTAACTTATACAAATTGACCTAGTTATGCACTTAATACTATATATTAATACATGCAAACTATTATATTATTACTAAATTTTATGAAATATCCTTTTATGATTCCTCAGAGATTAGAGGATATATGTACATGTACATACGAGTGTATTCATTATTGCATTTTCTATAACCACATTAAATATTTTCTATTAATATCATTTTCTACACAAATTCTATACTTTCTATATAAATAATAAATCCTTTATAATATACACACTCACGAGTATATTTCATATGATTCTAGCATTCTAGGTATATAATGTTTAATGTTTATTCAAACTTTATCATTCACAATATCCGAAGTGAATATAATAAGTGCACTTGTTCTTCTTATATCCCTGTTTTGTTACACACACATACACATTTATGATATTATTATGAATTTATTAATTAAAATTTAAATGAAAAGGATTTTTATAAATTTTCATTTTAATTACATAATAATGCAACGTTTTATTATAAAATACAAAATACAATGTATACACACATACTGATATACGGGATAATAATTTGTAAATTATAAAATTAAGTAAAACGCGCATACCTAACTTATCAGAAAATTCAGCTTTAAATTCTTTTTTCTATTTATAATTTTTTATATATTCATTCAGTTCAGAGTTCTGTGTAAGTTTCATAATCATTATCATCATCTTTATTGTCGTAATCAAAACGTACAGGTACAGTAGTGCATGGTAGTGCTTAGAGAAAGAAGTGTTCTTCATCAGATCATATTTATCGTTCATAAACATACAGACATTAGACATATGTATACTTGTTCAACACATACAGTATGCACATACACATGTGTAATAAATCGGATGTCGGTAAAATATTTTTGTGTCAAGTGTTTTCATAGTTGTTTATATGGTTTGGATAATATCCAAGAAATGAAAATTTCAAATATAGACGTCATATATCGTTGCATTACTTTTCATTATTATAATATCTGATAAATAATCGTATATAGTTACATAAAATAATGTACATTATAGAATTTATAGGATAATATACATATAAATAAAAGTATATAGGGTGGATGGTTACAGTCAATGGTAAACGTACATATACACACATTTCATGTACATATTTTTATATGAATTATAGATTTTCAAATCTTTCAAATAATAAGGTAAACTGAATCTTTGATTTTTTTTTCTTGCTTTCTAATAATAATAATTAAAAAAAAGGGATTTTCCAGATTAATTTTATTAGGTAGATTATATTATACAGTTTAAAAATTTATATGGAAGTTCTATGTACTCCTTTCATTTTGAGCAAATTGATTTAAAAAAAATATACTATAATTTTGAATTCCAGTCGACCTATAAACTTTCAATATAATATGTATTTTAAATTGGTAGATAAATGCAATGCACTCGTACATATGTATAAACGTGAATGCAAGCAGTATACCAGATATGCTCATCTATGTATAGGTATACTTACTGTATTACATTTTGTATATTTACATGTACATTTAAAAATATTATTATTAGTGCAAACTGTGTATACATATATATACATATATATCTAGATTGTTGTAAGAACATGAGAGAAATATATAACTGATGTGTATATGTATAATGTGCATGTAACATATACATATATTTATATGGAAATTTTTATATTCGTACATAATATACAAGATATAGACGTTCATTATAAATTAATGTTTCACTATATAGTTTGACAGAGTATACTCTAGAGATTTTATTATTGTATGATGTCCAATAAAGTTTACCGTTCTGTGTCTATGAGTGTTCACTTCAATTCGAAAAAAATTTTTTTTTCAATGATTATAGAGAATTTATTTACTTCAGATTTGTAGTGACCATATACACCAACATTTTCAAAAAAAAAAAAAAAAACAAAGAGAAGAAAAGTAAAATTATGGCTACAGCACGGTATAGTATATATGGACTGTATGTAATATGATTACGAAAACAAACCAAAAATACAACTATAATACATACATATACATACACATTAATAACTAGAAAATACTATAAAAAAATAAAACGCAGACAATATAGAATCGATTATAGGAAAAATAAAATTTAAAAAACAAAAACGTGAAAAAAAAATAAACTTTAAAAAGGATTAAAGGACACAATCAAATAACCTTTATACGTGTGTATCATATTATGATGATAATGATGATGATAGTTTAGTGTGCAAAATACCCTGTTTATTCGGATGATTGACTCTGATTTGATCCAGTTACGTATTAACTTATGGATATTGACTTTTGTGTGCACTTGATTTTATATACACACAAATACAGAGTATTATACTTTTGTATGAACAAAATATACATTTAAATATGTAAGTATTATGTATGTGAAATTGATATGTGTACGTATTGCATATGTTCGATAATGTACAAAATCATGAAATTTCTATTAATATAAGAGCAATGTTCAGTTCAGTTTAGTTCAACTCGGTTAGGTTCAACATCATTAATCATTCACGGTCGACTTATCTGATGCATAAAATTTGAATATGCATTTGGTGTGCTTAGCTTACATATGTGTATACATAAGTGCATGTATTATAGTGTATGGTCTAGTGTATGATTATACAAAAGTAGATACATACTTTTGGATGCTTTTGGTATAAGACTTCCACCGATTATAATGTAAAAAAGTAAAATGAATGATTGAAATTGCTATTTAATGAATATTATTCGTATATCAGACAGCAAACAAGTTACAAAGAAATGCACATAAATATACATATACATATGTAACTGTGTGTGTATATTATCATTTAAAATATTAGAAAGAAAATGAAAAATGAATAATAACATAAACTGAATTTTAACTAGAAGAAGGATACTTTGAAAAAGTTACCACATCACACTGTAATTAATATAATATACAATGTATGTACATACATATACAGAATATTATGAAATACTATCTAGGTGAATAACTATTCGTAAAATGAAATTGACATTTTTTCTCTTTTTAAATTTTAAATGTTTGAAAACTATGTATTTTCCTTTTCATACATATGGACATATGTAAATGTGTGAATTTTTTATTTATTCCTTTTATTTTATCTTAATTAAAATGTTGTACAATTCAAATATTACACAAACAGACAAAATGTAAATATACATAAATACATACATATTTCTGTGCAAATACAAAACATCACACATAAATATGTGCTATATACTTTGGATATGTATATAGTATAAAATGTATCCTTTTTGTATTCCTTTTGAGAATGATTTTATGTTTTGTTTTTCATGTACACACATATACATATTATGTATATGTATGTAATATATAATTACACAAAATATAAATGTTCATACATACATAATGTACATGTATTATATGTGACTAAGTAGTTATAAATACATATAATAATATACAGATGCATTTTTGTATTTGTCAAGAATTGTATTATTTCCGGCACATTGAAGTATATACTAATATTATATACTCAGATATTCTCATTAACTTCCTGTTAAGAATTTCCAACCAGTTTCTTTCAAATATAACAACTCTATAAATATACATACATTATATATTTTTGTATGTATACATATAAAATGTTTCTTTTATCGTAGTCATTCTGTTTCTTTATATACTTTGACTTTGTATGTTTATTTCTTTTTTCATACAATATTCATTTATTCTTGGCTTTTGTAACGTTTTGTACATCTTACCTACATTGCAACATTTATATACAACCATACATACATATATATGTTACATATATATATCTAACCTATTCCTAACCTACCTAACTAAAATCTTAATTAAGAAAAGAAGCAAAATATTATATAGATACAGTATATGCATTATGTGCACAAACATAAGTACTACTTCTTGTAAGTATTATTGCATATTGTATTCATATTTATACCCTGGCTTGTATACTTGTATATGTGGCTTTGTATAAATGTAGTAGCGCATTCACAAAGCAAAGTATGTATCCAATAAAAACACATACAGGTACATGGGTATAGTATATGTAATATGTACGAAAATATACAATTGTATTCCAGTATATACTTATATATTACCTATATACCCTGTATGTAATATTCTACTAGTTATAATAGCTAGATAGTATAAGAAACGAAAAATTACATTTGAGAAGGAAACCTTATATAAAAGGAAAAAATATTTTAAATTTTTATCGTCGGAAAAGCCACAATTAATTTGTGTTTATGCTTTTGCATTTATATTTTCCCATATTTCGTTTTTTTTTTTTAATATTTTTAATGTCCATTTATTTGGTTTGCTACTATATGTATATTGTAACAAGCTTTTATATTACTTTTATTTTTATTATTTTCTATTTTTATTGTACGTTTGTATACCATATATGTATGTATTTATTAATTTTATTTATTGAATTTTTCTATATTTTTCTTGTATTTCATATAGGAACTGGTGGACCAAATATGGTGCTAGAAGGTAAAGATGCACTTTTAACATGTGTTGTAACTGGTCCATATCTTAATGATACAGTGATATGGAAAAAAGGTCCTAACGAAATTTTATCAGCTGGAATTAATCGAGTCACTAACGATAAAAGAATCAGTATTTTACATGATGAAAGTAAGTAATAAAAAAATATTACAATAATACAACATATATTTACAAGAAATACATGTAAACACACATTTAATAATTTTTCCGATTTGATTATTGTGTCTTTTCTTGGACAATTTCACTATGTGATATTTTGCTCATATATTTATTTTTTTTATTTTATTTATTTTTTATTTTTCATTATTACATACATATACAAATGCATATTATATTTATATTTAATACATCGATTTAATAATGAAAATAATCTTTAAATGTGCATATTGTGACATCAAGTGCCAGTGTTATATGCACTATTATAATATGTATATACATACATATAAATTATATACTAAAGAATAAATTACAAAAAAAAAATGTTTGGAGTAGTGAAAACCAATAACACAAATTAACAAAAAAATAAAAAGGTGAAATTAAAAACTATACTATAGTATTAAAAAAAAGAAAGAAAAAAAAAGAAAAATATATAAAAATATAAACATAATATTTGAAGAAAAAAAAAAGAAAAAGGCAAGAAAACGTATTGCGGAACATAAGAAGTAGAAAACAAAACCTTAAGAAGTTATCTTATTGTTGAAAAGAGACTTTCTATTTCGTCCCGATTCAGTAGCCAGTGCTTTAATTTTTGTAAAAGATTCTTACTGTTTGTCCAAGACTTCATATCATCAGGTATTTTTCTTAAAATAAATGGAGCCATATAGGTAAAGAAGCGTCGACGACTTTCAGTATTAACTCTTGGAACTACGTAGCAGTTCACACTTCTCAGACAGTATCCACTAGAGTTTCTTATATTAAAAGAATTACTACGGATAAAGAACATTTTTAGTACTTTGTATATGTATAGATAACGTAGTGGAAGCAAATTGTTTGTTTTAAAGATGGGTAAAGTGTGACATCTTGAACTCTTATAGCTTATTAGTCGTATTATAGACTTCTGAGCAACAAGTAAGGGTTGAATATTTGTTATATAAGCTCCACCCCAGCATACTAGACCATATTCTAATTTAGACTGTATTAAAGATAGATATAATAGTTTCAATACATTTTTAGGACAGTAAGAACGTATACGGTAGAAGACCATCATTAAGGTATACAGTGTAGCTTTAAGGTGTGTAATTTGTGGCAACCAGCGAAGACTATAATCTATAATTATACCTAAGTATTTGAATTCAGTAACACATTGTATTGGAAAACAATGCTTGGTACATGACTGAAGATTTTGACATCTGTGGTAATTGATATCCATTGCATCAGGTGGGCCTATTAATTTGTATGTCATAATTTTTGTTTTATTACTTAAAATCATGCCATGAATATCAAGCCATTTGTTTAAATTTGTTTAAATATCATGTGATATTTATAATATTATTAAATTATATATCTAGGAAAAAGGATAAAATATTATGTACTGTTTATTACTTCTGGAACCATAAAAATCATTTGTAAAAGAAACAATTGTAAAAGATCTAAATTTAATTTAATTTGAAAATAAATATGATCAATAAGATGAATCAAACAAAAATTCATCACCAATTAAAAATAAAATTTAAATTAAAAATCAAATATAAAAAAGAATAAAAACTAAAAAGATATATAAAAATTAAAAAAGTTAACAAAAAGGATCAAACATCTACTTCATATTACATCTACAGTTTCATAATTACGTGAAAATTACAGAATATGTTTCATATGCAAATATATAAATATCATAATAAAATTGGACTACCATATATGGTACATCAGGATACACATATCAATCGACAAACATAACCATCCTATATGTTATATAAGTTACTAATGAAATGTAGAAACAATAGTCCACAATCCTTTTATACAAGTTTGTGAATACTATGTGTGTAGATGTAAATATAATTTACTATTTAGGTTCATACATACGTATAATATAAAGTTATTTAATCAATTTGGATAAACACTTAGCAACAAAATTTTCAAACAAACTGCAGAAAATTTTTCAAAATTAATGAAGATCTTCTGTCTTTATAAAGATATTATTGTACATAAATTTTGTGTATGTACATAATGTTCATCCGTTTCTGTATACATGCATATATAGTACATGTATATGAGTTCAACGAGTATTTATCTTGATGGATGAATATTTATCACATCCAAAGGTTACAGATATTATGTACATGAATATACTCGTACTTATACTTATCTTATATGCACGAACAAATAGAGGTATGTGCTACCTACTTATATTTAATATCTAATTTAGGAAAACTTTAGAAGTTTTTGAAAAATTACTTGACATTTAGATTTATCTAAATTTTGTAAAACAAAAAAAAAAAACTGTACAAAAAAATAAAATAAAAGAAGGAGAAAAATTAAAGACATAAATATTGGACAAAAAAAAATAAGAAAAGGAAGAAAGGTAATAAAGAAATAATTATCCATCCTTCGTTCATGTTTGTATATTCTTTTACTGTAAATGTGATGAGAGTTTAATTTTATTTCTCTATTTTGAAAATTTTTTCCATTCATATATACACATAATAAAGTATTTGTAATTTAATAATATTGTACATCTAGAACTACTATGTATACATATAATATATATTATATAAATTATAAGGGTTATCTGTTATTATTCATCGTGCATATTTCTTTGTGTTTTTATTCCTTCTAATTGATATACTGTATAGATACTCGTATACCTTAAATTACTATTTTTAGACATTTAAAATATTATGAAATTGTATCTTAATTTATATATTTATATATTGTACTTTCTATGTACAAGAGTTTATCCTTAGAAGAATGAAATATTTAACTGATTTATGATTATTCATTATAATTTTTTCTTCTTCTTTGGTTATACATATTTCTTTTCTAATAAAAAGAAATAAAAATAAAAATGAAATTGTATTGTCATAGATAAGCTTTAAAAATAACATTTAAAATACAATCATATTGTTATGTATTATATGTATATGTGATACATTTTTGAATTGAAAAAAAAAAGATAAAAAAAAGTCAACTAGGAACAGCAATAAAAATATAGTAAATAAAGAACAAAAATTATTCGTTTTTTTGATTTTTTTCTTTAATTTTAATTTTTTCATAAATAAATTTTCGTAAATTGTTTTAAGGAGCATAAAATATAGAAAATAAAAGTAACGTATACATATTATATTTTGTTATATTTAATGCGAAGAAAAAGGGTTCGAGAAGGATAATAAGACCTTATTTAATGCTTCTAAAACACTTTAGAAAAGTATAAAATATATGTTATGTAGGTGAAAGGATAATGATGACAACGAGCAAAAAAAGTGAAACATTCGAAATTTCTACTTCCTTCAATTCACACACACGTATATACGGATACATATATGAATCTGTTTTATTCTATTTTTAATTTATCGAATTAATTTTCATATAAGATTTAACTACAGAACAGCATCCATATATACAATACAACACAACAAAAAGCAAAGGACAATGATTACAATAGGATGTAAAAGTCACTTATCAAAAGATAACATTGTCAAGAAATTCATTTTGAGAACAGGAAATTGCTATCTGTAATACTTACAGAGAAGTAATAAATATTAGAAAATATTGCCCAACACAAAAAAGGATAGTCGACGAAACTAACAGGATAAAAAAAAGAAAAGAAAAACTGACAGGACCAAAGAATATACATTTTTTTTTATTTTTATCGGAGCAGTTATATAAAGAGGATTATATGTTGGGTGGTAGATTGATAATGGATTTCTGTGGATACCATAAAAATTTTGTGTGTTTGGAATTTATTGAATTTTATTGAAATCGAAATTAAAATTCGAAATACGTATCCTTTATGCTTTACACATACAACATGTATATGGTATGTATAAATGTATACGCACGCATATTACACATTCATATCTGAATAGGATATAATATGGTCGAATAAAAAAGGAATATAAAAATATGTCACATACTTATTTTTACCACATAACTATAATAACACATTAAAATTCAGAGTGACACATTCACACATAATCTACAAGCTGTACATGGATGCATACACATACTACGTAGATATGTATCCTTTTATATGTAGAACTATTGAACTTTAAAAAATTTTTAATTTCCTAGAGCGTACAAAATTGTGAAATTTGAAATAAAAAAAATAATCGAAGTGAAAAAAATGTCCTTTTCACCTTTTTATTGTATTATGAATGTTTTGCTTTTTTTTACTTCATTTTGTAGATCCAAAAGGAAAATCCTTGACCGGTGGTGATGTTTGGGTTTTATTAATTAAAGAAACAAGACCATCAGATACAGATGTTTACGTATGTGAAGTGAATAGCGATCCAGTAGTTAAAAGCTTTCATCCGTTAATGAGTAAGTGTGAAATTGATGAATAAAAATTATACGAAATATGTATTTTAACTCTATTTTCTTCCTTTTTTAATGTTCTAATGAATGAAATGTTTATTGAAATATTGCAGTTAAGGGTACGACAAATTCATCTACATCATCAGAAGAACTTGAAGATGATCTAAATAAACCACCACCACCTCCGCCATTACCAATATCGTCCACATCATCATCATCATCATCTTCATCTTTATCATCTGTATCAGGAATGCAATCAAAAACCCCATCGTCGACGATGTCACCATCATTAACTCATGACTTTACGGAATGCTGTGAACAGAACAATGTGACTTCTCAGTGTATTGGATTTTGTAATGTGCACAACATTTTAGATGGTACGACTGGTGTTGAACCAGAAGCATGTGAAAAAGATTTTCCAAGCATCGTCAGGTGTATGGCGGATGGTAGAAATCATGTACCTTGCTGTGAACAGAAAGGAGTTCCAGATCTCTGTCAGGATATGTGTCGAGGAGAATATACACCATTTACAGATTTCTTGAAATCTCGTGTTTCTTGTGTACGACATACACTGCCAGGATTACAATGCATTCTGGAGGGTGTTCAAAAACTACCAAGTATGCCAGAAGATGTTTACGCTGAACCATTGACTGAAAAGTCACTAGAAATTGGCTGGCAACCACCTTCTAAATTAGGAAAAACGGTTCAGTCTTATACAATAAATATAACAGCTTTAGTCCAATTTGATCAAGACAATTTACCAAACAGAAGTCTTCCGATAGCGGTGAGTGTTACAGTTCCAGGCGACCAAAGATCAACAATCATAAATGACCTCAGACCCTATACAATGTATTCGATAACGGTGACTGCTCACAATGAACATGGATCTAGTCTACCTAGCTTTAGAATTAGAGCATTAACCTTGGATAGTGGAGTTAGTAGACAGACAAGTGTTGCTGTCATTCCAATATTACCAGGTATTGTATACAATTTATACATCCACCACTTCAATCCTGAAATTTACGATAATTTTATTTTTCTAGATGTTCGTGGATGTTGTGAACGACATGGAATGTCACATAGGATGTGTTTAGAAAAAATGTGTGATCCAAAGAAGACAGATTTTGCTGAAATTCCAGACTTCATGGTATGTGCACCGTGGGCAAATATAACATTCTCTTGTCTAACGAACAACATCGATCATACTCCTTGCTGTATGTCACGAGGTATACCACAAGTTTGTCTACCATTATGTTCCGGAAATGTTACTGCAATCGATTTCAGTCTATTCAAGTAAAATAAATCACACAGAAATTTCATTTCGAACTTTGAATTGATCTCATCAAGTATTTTGTTGAAAATTTTCATGCAGGTGCCTTCGGTATATGTCTGACTATACAAGTTGTTTACTACAAGGATACGGTGTTCTGCCTGGTCCACCATCACGTCTTCGGCCAACATTAGTATCAGCCCATTACGCCATATTAGAATGGAATCAACCAAAAATTCTACCAGACACTGTAAATTCATATCACGTATTTTTCAGAAAATTGGGTAGTGGTGATCAATATACAGTGATAGAAAAGGTAAATTTAAATTAATTCTATTAGCAGCACACACCTAAAATATTTTCGTTTCGATAACAATGAAAAATTTAAAATTCTTCCTGATATATTTAATTTCATTTGTATAACTTATGCAGACCAATCCACCACTTATTTTAGAAGGTTTAGATGCTGGTATTTACTATGAAGTTTTTGTAGTTGCTTTAAATGCACATGGAAAAGGAGGACCATCACCAAGATTAGTTTTTCGTACCAAATTCCAAGTAAGTTACACATTTCCGTATTCTTCTTCCTCTATTTATTACGTACGAAAATCTTTCGAAATGAAAAATTGTGTACACGTCATATACATACACTTGTATGTGTATGTAGTAAAATTCAAAACCAAATAATGTCGTCCTCATTATGACTATACCACATACATATACTTTGCATACATTACATACGTAAATATGTTCATGCATACCGAGTATGTGTTCTAAATAATATGCATAAAATATTCATTTCTCAGTTCAATTTTTCATAAATTTCAGATGAATTATTGCATATAAATACGAATATGTGTATGTGTAAAGTCATCGGAAAAGTTCATTTATTAAAATTTATTTTTCTTTTCATTATGTTTGTTGTGGTTTGTTTATTTTTATATTACATAGGAAAATATGGAGCCACCGACACAATCAACATACAATATGAGTCGATGCTGTTTAGTTTCAGGGCTTTTGCCACAATGTATGCCTTTATGTTCATATGATTTGAGAATGTCTGATATGCAGTCACTTGGTGCAACATGCCAAGCACAAATGGGTAATTAATTTCTCAATATTATCACATATACATATGTATGTATATTCGTATAATATACATTATAATGATGATGTAGATAAATTTATATAATGTATTTTTAAGTTTATTCACATACAAGTAAACAAATACTGACACATATGTATATAAATTGTTTTTTGTTTTGTTTTTTGCTAGACAATAATGAATAAATCGAAATTAAAATATAAGAATATATCTATGTGATTTTCATATCATCTAACAAAAAAAGAATATTTTTAATTTTACATACACACGTATATTATATACTTAAAAATTTTAAATTAATTCACAATTTTATGTTGATATGTAAAATAAATTATTGTATCTATACTGTAATAAGTTAAATATGTATGTAGTAATAAAAATAATAAATTAAAGGACCTGAAAGTATCTTCTAAATTATTAATGATTAATTTTTTTTTTCGTGAATATAATTTGAATTTATTTAAAAGGTACAATCGCAAGATGTGCTGCTGGCGGTCGTGATCATACACCATGCTGTAATCGAAGGGGTGTAATTCCGTCATGTTTATCGCTTTGCAGAGGTATCTTACCTTCAAATATGGTATCTTCAGATTGTTTATCATATGCTGGTAATATATTGCAATGTTTTGAAGAAGGTAAGTTTACACATTATAATAATGATAAATAATGTTTTTACATGTACACGTTTACTAAACGATTTCATTTAATTCCTATATTGTAAAATTTTTATGTTCATTGAGAATTCAATGCGATGTACGTATGTATATACATGTAGCTCCTCTTTATCAAATTCGTTTCCCTTCCAATTTAAAATTTTGTTGTCATCATATCATATATGTAAGAACTTAAGAAGTACTACGTGAAAGATTCTGACAATAAGCGGAACTTAATTTGAGATAAACGAAAAAAAAAATGAAAAGAGGATGATGATAAAAAAGATTTTTTCTTATTTATAATTTATTGACGTATATCGGTACCGTATATATATTATGTATAAATAGCTAAATATATAGAGCCGTAAGGATACATACAATTTTTAATTCACTTTTTTATTTTCTTCAAAATGTCGTTGGATCGCGTAAATGTCAATAATATTTTTTTTCCTCAATTTTATCGTTTATTTTATTTTTTTCCTATTTGAATCGTTTTTCGTTTTCATTTTTTTTTTCCTCGTTTCCAGATGAAATACATAAATACATAAAATCGTTTCTCATCCAATCACCAGAACGTTTATTGTTTTCATTTATCTACCTTTCGATTTGAAGGTACATGTATTTACCGATGTTCTGTTCAAGATGAATTTTATCATTTTATTCACCCATCAATAAGAAAAAAATATTTTTTCTTCATATTTGATGGAGGGCAATGTTATCTATTATACGTACGTACATTACTCGTATGTATACAGTTATTTGTTATACTTGTATGAGTGTACCAGAAAACCTATGTATACATTCTTACATACAAATTTTTGTTTTATGTTTTCTACTAGTAAATAAAAAAAGAATAAAATACTTAGTACAAATATATACCTATTTATATTCTTTTATATATTTACATAGGTACAGGAAATATACCAGGACCTGTAGAAGATGTGCATGTGACATCAGTTACAAATTCTAGCATCTCCTTAGCTTGGGTACCATCTGAAAATGATGCCAATAACACAGAAATCAAATATATTGACTTTGTTGTACAATATGGTAAAGTCAACAATATGACAATGTATGAAACTGTGGTCAAATTGGAGAATGTAAGTAAATACGAATATAGGTACTTACATACGTACAAATATGTATAGCTTTTATTTTTGTATGGCTAAAATCATTCTAAAAAGTTTATTTCTCACTTTTCTTCCTTTTTTTTTTCCAAATCAAAGATTTTTAGTAGTGTGATGTATAGTGATGATAAAATACAAACATAAAATCAAAAAAACAAAGAAAAAAAACATTTCATTGATTTCTCTACTATAGTTCATTCATTTATGTTCATTCATACGTGTTTATCATATATACTATAGTGGTACATATAAAGTACTTAAGATTTTATATCAGTGGTAAATATCATAAAAATGACCATAACAGATTCCCATATATTTTATATTGTATTTGAAATGTTCATGATTTTTCTTTCAATAATAACATACGAGTATGTACATACTTATATGTATATGTATATATATGATTGTGTAACATATATATAAATTTAGTTATACTTGTATACGTAAATACTGTTATATGAACACATGATGAATAAAAAGGATAAAGTAAATATTTTTATATCTGTATTTATATATTTTTTTTAATGTGCTCTCTAATAATATACACACTGTATGTAACTGTGTACTGAAGAAATTTTGTAACATAATTTGATAAGGATTTGTACAGGCATTTAATATAATTTGATTAACTTTTTTTTTTGTTTTTTTTTTTTAGTTTTTAGACTTACATATTTCATTCTTTATCTTATTGTTAACTAATAATAATGAATTAGAATATCAACGATTTATATTTACATTATAGATTTACATTACATCATAGATTTTTATCTACATAAATGTAAAACATTTATTCTACGAGTGTATCACTTTATATTAGTCAGATATATCATTTTTTCTATTGTTTCAAATTTCATTTTCAATACAGATCATCATCTTCATTTATTTATCAATTTCTATGCTATTAAATGAAATAATTTTGATTTGAATACATAAAATATAAATGTAAAATTATTATTTAACTGACAAATAATACATATATCGGAAAATTATTTGCTTACTAATACAAAATGAAAATGATGAAATTATAAATTTTAATCATAAAATTCTGGCATAAAAATGAATGAATAAATAAAATTAAATTTTTCATAAAATATACTACTAATAGCTTTGGAATTAATGTTTATAATGATTTTATATCCACTTTATATTTCATAGGAATTGAATACAACTGAAACTGAAATTGAATTGAATAACTTAGAACCGCATACATTATATCGAATATTGATTTTAGCTCGTGGCAAACATGGATCATCTCTACCGTCATCGATGTTGATCATAAATACAACAAATATTGGTATGTATATAATACAGACATTATTTGTAGTAAATAACACAGTATACCTACATGTAGACCGTATTATTGAAATTTTATTTAAAATTTCATTTCATTTTATTTAAACTGATATATTTAAAATGAAATTTATTGATTTTTACTGGTAATTTATTTTTTCCTTCTGAATGTGATTTTATAGATCCGTCTACTGCAATATATGGTGCACCATCACCACCGCATTCTTTAACAATAACAGCACATAGTGCTACTTGGGTAACAATATCATGGCAACCACCAGAATTTTCACATCCTCATGAAGCTATTCACTACAAGTTAGTATATTCACATCATTAAATTTTTTATTATTTTATTTTTGATTTAATTTTATGTACATAATAATATTGTATGGATATATTGCATATCACATGTGTAACAGTGTATGTAATAATAGTACATGTAATGCGTCATGTTATGCTGTAATACAATTTAAAAAAAAAAACCTTATATTTGTCAATTTTATTTTGAATTTCTTTATCCTTCTTCTTATTTATTT
Organism: Villa cingulata; assembly: GCA_951394055.1. NCBI lineage: Eukaryota > Metazoa > Arthropoda > Insecta > Diptera > Bombyliidae > Villa > Villa cingulata. The sequence goes on along the minus strand of OX596020.1, from coordinate 3,536,247 downwards.
TTAAAAATTTTTTATTTTCGATTTTTGTTACAACAGAATTATTTGAAAGACAAGAATAATAAAGAAAAACCTGAAAATAGAAGAAATTCAATTTTCTATTTTGTTCGTACTCCATTTTTATGCTTCCTTCTTATTTCTTATTCCTACAATTTCACCTACATATAAACATATATGTAATATATTTGTATACTCGTAAAAGACACCTAAGTCTGTTATCTATAAATTTGTAGACTCTATAATAGCGTTATAGATAGAATATCCGTTTTATTTTGTTGGATAAAGATAAGAAAATATTTCCTTAAATGTATGACAAAAATGAAAAATGATATTTTATCAAAAAAATAAAAAAAAAATAAATAGAATAAATTTTTTATAATCGCCAATATTATTTTCTTACGTTGCTACAACTCAAATTTTTCATTGTGCCTGTACACAAAGAATAAAATTTTCTACAACTACACATAAAATATCAAAAAATACATGCACAGACTATCCAATATATATGGTGTGATATGGCGTAATGGTAATCATACATTTACCCTTTGCTCTCATTAAAGGAATAAATAGCGTATACGATTCATATCATAGATTAAGTACGAAGGTATAATTTATACGTAAGCACGTATTTATAACATACATACAAACTTCATCCAAAAATTAACGATATCAATAATTTGCATCTCAAAAGGACAACCATGATACTTGTATACATGTGTACTTATGTGTCAAAGTGTAGGGATGATGATCATCGTTACTATGTCCGAGTATCCGAATATAATTCATTTACATTTGTACATACATACATATACGTACATATGTAAATATATTTTCCGAAATGCGAAAATTCAACACAAACATATACGTGTCTACAATGTTCACAATTTCGTACGTAGATTTACGTATCCTATATACGATGTACAACAATCATGTACTATGTCCAATGAACTGATTCCAATAAAAAGAGACGAAATTATATTGTGTACAGCGTGTGCAGTGTGTACAATTCTATATCCTGCAAAACAGAAAATTTAATTTTAAATAATTATTGCAGTTATACATGCTGAATACCTTATGTATGTACGAATGTGTATTTGCGTAAATTTTGTTTTATTTTGTTTCGGTTTGTACACATATTTCTCATAGCCAAATGTTTTTTATATTATGTACATTGGTACGAAGAGTGTGTGTTTCATGAATTTTTTTGATTTTATTTTTTATTACATTATACAGTAATTTTTTATTTTTCTTCTTATTCTCCATTACTTTTACAATTTTATAAAATTATAGGGTTTACCACAAACCAACATCGGCCGATAAGTTCTCATTAATCGAAACTCGACTATTATGGACACGTTTAAATAATTTAAAACCAAATTCACAGCATGTAGTTTATGTGGAAGCGGTTGGAGCCAAGGGTATAAGTTTACCATCAGAAACACTTGTTGCATGGACAGATCCAGCATTACCGGCATTTGTTGATGTTAGTATAGCTACATAGCTAGTTTTTCGTTGTTTTTTTTTTTGTTATCATTTATTATACACGAATATATTCCTAAATATTTATTTATTTGACTGGCTAATTGTATTAGCATATCATATACATACTTGTATACCGTGTCATTGTGTATACGAAGTAATACTATTTATTTTCATAATATCAAATGTATACATATCCTCATTCATATACCATGATATACGTATGAGGATTTTTATTCATTAAAATGAAACGAAAATTTAAATTTGATTTCATAATAATTAAGGAAGAATATTTTATTATTATTTGTTCGTTTCATTTTATTGGAATTATAGCCACCGACTATTCATCCGGCTGATATTGTTGCTGAGGGTGGTTCGATGACAATTTTATGTTTAGCTTTGGGTAATCCAGCACCAACGATATCATTATATGTGGGCGGTCATCTAGTCAGACAGGATACATCACGTCATATGGTAACGGTAATTCATAATGTTACTGCAGATATGGAACATGTTTCATGTTATGCAGATAATGGATACGGAATTCCTATGCAGGCATCAAGAAAAGTGAATATAAGTTGTAAGTAATAAATAAATTTTAAATATGAAATATGTAGAATATATGTACTTTTGTATTTGACTGACATAAATTTAAATAAAATAAAATTTGAAATTTGCATACGAGCACATAATATGTGCATTTCACAAATAGCACAAACATATTAATGACTTAATTCGAAACGTTTAAGTGTTGGAATGCTGGTAAATTAGAAAATTTTCCTTTTGAATTAATCACAGATCCACCAAGAGTACATGCTTCTGGAATAACAGTAGCTTATTTGGGTGAGGAAGTCGATCTAAAATGTACAGTGAAAGCCAAACCAATACCGAAAGCAATATTCTGGCGTGATCACGATGGGCGTGTACCAGTTATTCAGGGTGGAAATTATGATATGTCTCTGGTTAATGATGAGACTGATCCATCTCTGTATCTGATGACATTACACATATCAAAATTACAATCGAACGATGTCGGAGATTATTATTGTCATGCTGAGAATGCATTGGGTTCGACTACAGCTCCAGTGTCAGTTCGAATACGAAATACTCCTGCCGCTCATAATGTATCTGAATGTTGTATTGCACAAAATGTTTCATCAACTTGTATAGCAGCATGCAGCTTTTATATTGACTTTGATGCAGTTAGTGATCGACCTGAATGTATTGTGGATTTTGATAAGTTAATGAAATGTGCAGCAGATGGTTCAGATCATCGAATATGCTGTGCAAATCATGATGTACCGAGGAAATGTCTTAATTGGTGTAAGGGTGAACCAGTTGATTCTGGTGGATTTTGCGCTCTGGAACATACGAAAACTATAATTGATTGCTTTCAATCGAATCGTGATCGTTTACCGGGACCACCGCAAAATTTAGCAGCAACAGTTATTTCAGATAGTGAAGTATTGATCAGGTAAATCGAAAACAATAATTTACTAAAAATAGAATCTAGTCTTAATGTGGAACTTTGTTGAATGGATTATTTCGTAATTAAAATTAGATGGGATCCACCAATTAAAAATCCTCATGTTGTCGAAGGTTATCGGATACTTTATAGTGAAATGGACGGAAATGATTTGGATGTCAGTGCAAGCATGAATTTAGCAGAGACTAATAGAATTGATGTACAAGGCACGAGTGTAAATATAAACGGACTAAAAAGAGACGTTACTTATGAACTGATGGCAAAAGCTGGCAATCAATATGGTTGGTACAATTGATGTTATTGATGTTATGCGCTAATGATGAATTTTTTCGACATTTAATATCTGTAATTGCTTATATTTTGTTGTTGTCTGTATTTTGATTTGTAAATAGGGGCTAGTGTATTGACCGAACCAATCCAATTTACACTGGGTGATCATCATATGACTTCAGCATCACACTCAAATACAGCTGGTACTGTTAGTGGAATTTTAGCCGGAGTATTAGCAATTATTCTGGCGATAGCAGCAGTTCTATTCTACAAGAAACGAAGATCTGGAGAGAAAACAGTCAATGGAGTTGCTTTCGAAAATCCTAGTTACTTGAGAGGTGTAGAACATGTTCAGGTAAGTTAGAAAAATTTGTTTTGCGAAAAATTTTCTTATCGTACACATACACAATTTCTTAATTTAACACTTGATTTAGTATCAAAAAATGTCCATAATTGCAATATTGCTTCTGTGGTTGTCTGTATTTAAAACTGAAATTGAAGAAAATTTAATTTGATTTTCTTTTATTTAAATGTTACGTAGCACAATAGTAAATGTGTACAAAATATTTTATTTGATAATTATGAATATTTGTTGCTATAAACTTATAATATTTCACACATAATCTTCACGCATACACACATACTGACATATATATACGCACAGATACCAACAGTTGCAGCAACAGATTCATCGATGTCTTGGAGACAAGAAGTCTTACAATCACCGGCATCAACACAATTTAATTCATCATCAACTGGATCATCAACAACACATCGATCATCGTCTACAGCAATGCCAACAACAAATAATAATTCTTCAGTTTCAAATATGATAACAGATTCAAATTCAGTTGTACCGATGGCAACTGAAGTGAATCCGTCATTATATGAGGAATTAAAGCTTGGACATCAAGGTGCTGGATTCAAAAGGCTTATTTCATAGGGATTTGTTTAGATTAGCTAGAAATTATATGTAGATTGTAGATATATATAATAATTTGTTTATCATTTTTATTTTGTTTTTTTTTTTTTTTATTATTATTTTTTTAGGATAATTGGAACTATTATAATACTAGACAAATTATTATTATGTATAACTCTGTGTGTGTATATGTAATGTAATAATAAATATGTAAAACTTATTTGGCTCGACAAAAAAATTAACAAACAAAAAAAAAATCGAGAGAAAATTTAAAACTAAATATATCTAGCCATTTACAATTTCCACAAAATCACACATATGTACATATACACAATGTAGCTATTCATATTTATAATATAACTTGCGTATGTATGTACATAAGTATACTTATAGAGATATGAATATTTTTGGTCTGGCCTGGCTATGGATGGATGAAAATCTGTAGTTTTTTTTTATTTTGTTTTATTTTTTTTTTTTTTTTGGTTTTGTTTATTTTCAAACTCTTTCGCTTTTTATATTATGTACATATATATATACACATTTTATTTAAATATTCGATCTGCATTCAAATAAAAATCACATACACATAACCAAAATTCAAGTAAAATATTGAGTTGAAGCCAATTTCTGTTAAATATTTTTGAATATTCTTTTACACATAAATATATGTACGTTGAATGGTAAAATATAAATTTAATGTGAATATGTACTGAATTTGTATATTGCAAATAATAATGATAATAAAATGCACCGCAATTAATAGCAGATAATAACACATACATATGTATGTATTATGTACATATTAATAAAACGTATATAGTATACAGATTATTTAAATGTTATGTCCTTATTTGTACAGCTAAAAATTAAATTGGAAATATTACAAATATTTTAAAAATTATAGACGGAAAAAGGAAATAAAAATATCTATACTAAGTACTAATATATAAATTTGCAAATTTTTTTAATTTTATTTTAAAATTAAAATTTTCTTTTTAATTTAAAATTTTTTTTTGTACCAATACCACTAAATCATATTTTTAACTTTTGTATATACAAAATATTGTACAATTCATTTTAAGATATTCTCATGGAGACGAAAAACATTTAAATACAACTTGAACCAGAAACAAAATTATTTCTCATATAAAAAAACAGAATTTTCATAAAGGACATCATGTGTACTTAATTATGATGATAAATAATTTTTCAATCAAATAGAATAAATATTTGGATATACATACATACATACATAATGTATACTCGTACTTATGGAAATTACTAAAAAATTAAGTTTTCATTTTTTTAATATTTTGTTTTTTCTACGACGCAAAATACAATACAAACATTAAATTAATAATATACATACGTACATACTCGTACAATATACAAAGAATTTTAGTATATAGAAAAAAAAAATTAAAGAAAACATAAAATAAACATTTTTCTGTATAGATATGTGTGTAACTTGTATAAACAGTAAGGTGCTATATATCAATGTATTTGAAATAATTAAATAAAAATAAAAATTTATTTGATATATGATGTAAGAATATTGAAAATATCTATACATATACATACATAATATATAAAACTAATATACGTATATAAAAATATGTATATATTTATATAAGACACAAAGTAAAATACAAAAGTTTAACATAAATTTTAAAAACAAAAATAATTATAAAAAATAATAATCATTAATATTAATTTAAATTTTTAATTAATAATTATATTATATTCAAGTGTATACATTTAAAATGTAATAGACTTCATTATTAAACGATAGAAATTACCAAAAAACAAGCAAAAAGATAAGAAAAAACTAAAAAAAAATCTAAAATAAAAAACAAATCAGAGCTGCTAAAGCCCGGGGGGCTGAAGCTGATAGTTTTGTTGGTTCGTTTTGGCACCGTATATTATTTTGCTAATTATATGAACGAAGTAAAATATTGAATCATTTGATGTACTTAGCTAAAACTTTTGTTACAAATTTGAAAAGTTAAAATTCATTCGTTCGATAGTTTTAATTTAAAATTAGACAAACTATTTCGTTTCGTTTTACCATGTTTTACATTATTCTTCAGTTTGACTAGTTCCACGCATAAAAAGTAATGTGTAATTTAAGGTGGTCGTGTTTTAGTAGATTTTGCTAACATAACATTAAGCTAAAATTCATTCAAAATTTCAACAAAACATTTACAAAAGAAAATCTTATAATACGACCAGAATAGACACAAGACCAATATCAGTATATCAGAAAAAAGTCAAATAAAAAACGAATGAGATGCAACCACGAAAGAATGAAACTGTCTCTATAATCACAGATCAGTCTGTGTGTTATGTATATGGCTAATATGTATTTATATTATATTAAGAGTATTTACTTAATACAGTTGAGGCATATAAACCGAGTAAAACGTGTAAATCAGTGTAATTTATACATTTTCTTCGGTTTATATCCCTTTCGCTAATGCATTAAGTGAATATCCTTATTATAATTTTGATTTTTTTACATGGATTTTTCAATTATTTTATACATTTTTAACACATACAAACATATATACTTTTGTTTTAATTTTTTTTTTCTTCAAAAAACATTCCTACACATAAATTCAGTATTTAATAGATACGTATCATACCTCCTTTATACTTATTTACATATTACGTTTATGCTAGATTTAACTTGTTTCGATTTAACATTGAAATATTTTTTATACAATTTTCAATTTATTACAATATTTATATGAAACCTGTAAAAAATTTTTGAAATTTAAATTTTCGTTCTATTATAATTATTCGTTTATTCTTTATTCTTTTTTTTTCTCTCTCTCTCTCTCTTTTTTTTCTAATTTCTTTTATTTTATTACAGTCTCATGATTTATGATGATGTTTTATTTCTAGTCAGATTTATATTTTGTCTTTATTATAATCTTGTTAATAACGGATTTTTGTATTGTTTTTAGAAAATATGATGATTTTATTTTTCTTAAATACATATACTTACTCTTTTGTTAATAGCCTGAAAGATAAATTAACTTTTTTTCATTTTTTCTTTTAGTAAAAAATAACATTGTTAATAAAGTAAAACACAATAATACACTTTCTTGTATTTTTTTTTCTTTTTGTAGTAAACAAATAAAAATAATACAAAAGAAAAAATAAAATAAAATGCATTTTTTTTTCTATTAAAATATTATTTTTAATTTTTTTTTTCTAGATAAATAACTAAAATGTAGACTAATATTTAAGATTTGAAACAAAGAAAAAATAATTACATATTTATGTATGTATAGTAAGTTTAAATAGAACAACAAGAAAAATAAATAATAATTGTAATTAAAACAAAATAAAGTAAAATAATAGATATACTACTTGTTTAGAAAATCATGTGAATGTGAAAGAAAATTTTTAAAAATTTGAAACAGAAAAATAATAATTTATTAAAATAATTGAATATTATAAATAAAAATTTTAAGCAGAAATTATATAGGAATTTATTGATTAAAACAAAATAAAAGTAAAAAAAAATGAAAAAGAAAAAAAACCCATGTAAAATATTTTAGTATATTTTTTAATAAAAGTGAGTGAATGAAAATTGTAAAATTGTTTTTTATATTCTCTTAAATTTTCAATAAATACCCTAGAATAATGTTATATAATTTTTATAATAAGTATAATACTGTATTGAAAACATAAAGTTAATTTTCCATTCAAGTCATGGATGTTAGATCAAACAGTTAGATTTTTCGCCCTTAGGTTAATTAGTAGTAGAGTGGCTGTGTGTCATTGCAATTTCTAGATGACACAGTCGTACAACTAGATTATTCGAATCCAGTTTTAAGAACTGAATTAACCGGATCAATCCAGTTCCATTATGAAGAAGAAGACACGAAACATGACAATTCATTTTTCAAATTTATTGTCCATTGAAAATATTTAATTCAAAATAACTAAAATATTTTCGATAAGCAATTCAACATTAGTTCAAGTTCAACGAAAATTATAACCTTAAAATTATTGTGGTGACTGTAACTGTGTGTCACATTCATTTTTATTAATCAAGATTAAGAAAAATTCAGATTTATTTAATCCAGATAATGTTTTACTTAGTCTGCAGTATTAGGCAGTTAATAGGACACGCTTGATTACTTTCATTCAAAAAGTTCAACTTCAAGTAAGTAAAGTATAAAAGAAAATGTCATATCAAATTTTTGCAAGATAATTTCCATTTAAAATCGAATGAACCAAATGAATATTTGATAATATCTTGACAACTGCTAATCGTATTAAGCTAGAACATCGGTTGTTTTGAAAATACTATATATTACAAAATTTATAAAACTCATCTAACAGCTTATACCCAAATTAAAAAAAAAATGTCGAGATCCATGATTTTCTTCAAAAATTGAATGAAAATCTTTAGACAATATGACTGAAAAACATACTTTGAGATGTTTTTTCAGCATCACACTGTTGTCTCGCTAACCTCATCAGTTCCCAAGATACGTTAATCTTGAAGTTTTGAAAATTTTCGTTACTCTCACTACAATTTCCCTGACAACTTTTAAATGTTTTACTTCTATTGAAAATGCAATTTTTTACCAGGAGCTCCTAATTATATTTTAGCACATTTCAGTAAGTAATTTAATTTTTTTAAAATTAATTTTTGTAAATAACAAGCAAAATAATGGAAGTTAATACTATTTCATTTCTAATGTAAACATTTTTTTCGAAAGAAGACAAATCAAATGCAAAATATAAAATCAAAAGTATAATGATATTATTTCGAATATTTTAAAATCTGAAAAATCCTTACCAATAGATATATTTAATGGATACATTTTTAATGTTTATACGAGAATTATTTCAGACTTACTGTCTTTGATAATTTCGTTTTAAATTGGTATACATAATGGATAAAAGAAAAATTAGAATTTTCTTTCTATTTGTTTTGAACAAATGAAATTTTTATCAATGTTTTATGAACAAATTTTCATGAGGATTCTGTAATGGCAAAAAAAAAAAATTATATAAAAAAAAAATTGAAAGATAATAAAATTAACTTTCGGTTTGCTCATAGAAACGCACAAATACTAATAAAAATTTTTTTTACCACTACATATATGGTAACAAGTACAGTTTGTTGTATATGTATACATACATATCTGCAAGAGTTATTTGTTTTTTATCCACCTACATATGTACACATACTTAATAATTCAAGAGTTGTTATATAAATGTTCATGTGTGTGTAACATTCATATAAAATGTCCATAGGTGCATGTGATGTACGTATTACTGCTCTAGATATAAGTAAATGTGTACGAAGTACAATTTTACCTTATAGAACGTGTGTGATATATTATACGTTCACTAGTGGTCACATCAGAAAGTAAATCTGTAAAAGAAAGCAAAATGATAAAAAAAAAATTTAGCTACCATAAAGAAAATACCAAAAATTGTTTTATTTTCTTATTCATCTTCTCAATTCTTATTTCCTTTTTCCTCTTTTTCTTAAAGGATTTCCCATAAGAGCCTTTTCATCTGTTCCCATTATACACATATTTATGTACCTACAAACCTACATACATAGATAGATACTTATAAATTTATATAGTATCTATATTAAGTAGATAATAGTGAGTATATGTATGTATACTCATTATATCTGCATAAAAGATTTGTAATATAAAGATATATATAGTGTTGAATTTAAGATTCCGGAAATAATTTACTATTGAAAGTCACTCTTTTGCTATTAACCAAATGGGATTCATTCCCACGCAAAACATATAATACTTGTTACTTATATACGACCATTCCGTAGCATATGTATACGAGTACACAGTATATGAACGTGTGTTTGTACACATACCATGTTGAGTTGGAGTTAATTTAGTGCGATCAATGAAATCATTGATGCTGTTGGAGATTTTCAAAACACAAAAACAAAAGAAGAAGAAACAAAAAAGGGATACGGACACCCGCACAGACACACAAATACAAGATAATAAACTTTCCTTTCTCTTTTCTTTATTTCTTTTATCCTTTCTTCTACATATAGTATGCCATATTTTTCCCTTTTGTACAAAATTCAATGTTAGATTTTCCGGTTAAAATTTATGAAGTGATAAAAGATGAACTACTTATATATAAAATCAAAGACAAATTCGTAAATAATACAGTGATAAAATATATATACTGAAAGTATATAAAATATAGATAAGTATATAATGACAACTTCTTCTATTATTGAGAATTAAAATCTATATATATGTATTTACTTGGATGTATCCATATCTTTAGTTAAAATGTTCAGTATTTAATCTTATCAATTTATTTATGCAAGTTTAATTTAACTTTACCGCACAAATCGTACATGTATTTGTACGTCTGTGTACGTAACGTATGTAAATGAAATATATCGCCTTCATTATAATTATCTCAACTCAACGTTTCAACAAATGTGAATCTAGTAAACTTTATATTATCACTGATACAGTACGATAAACTCAAAAAGAAGAAAAATACAAGAAAAAAAAAACAAGAAAACTTTAAAACTTTAACATATTTATTATGAAAATTATTACAAAAAATCCTCTTGATTATATGTTTGTATGATGTATGTATAATGTATCGAGTGATCAAATTAGTACTATTTACTATGTATTACTGGTGCTTCACAGTATATATTTCAAATGTCATGGAAGCAATGTTTTTTTTTTAGATTCCTTCCATCATTTATATTTGTTTTTAGTATTTTTTTGGCGAATGGCAATGCAAAGAACTTAAGTCAAATAATTATTTATGACAAATTTATTGAATACAAGGAAATTTCACAGAATTTTTTATAAACACAGTTTTAAATTTTTTACATTGCACGAATAATTCGAATAGTTTCTATGTGTTGTTGAATCGTGTACCTTTCCATGTTCATTTGTCACACAATAGTTAGCATAGCAATCAAAGTTTGAGTTTAACTTTTTGATTATTAATGTTATCGTGTTATCGTTGTGGTCCTGGTCGTTAAAAGTTCTGACCTTCCTATTGGTAAACCCTATAATAGGAATAAAGCTGGGACGATTTTTGAAATTTATTATATTTTACTTATGTTATTATGTATATTATATATACCTCTATGTATATACATTATATTTTAATAAATAATTATATATGAACATAGGCATGTACATATTACATATTATACATATTTTAATACTTGAATTATATGCAGATTATATTTAATTGTAAAATACTCCCATTATATGCTTATATTAAATTTAATAGTTTCATTAATTAGTAATGCGAATTCAAATTAAGGATTTTTGCTAGAGTGATAACAAATTAATAATTACAATTTAATTTTATTTATCTATTTATCACTTATTACGAAAAAAAAACTCGTTTCAAATAAATTATCCTTTACACACAGATACGTAAATATCTTACATATATATGTGTACAATACAGTATACACAATAACTGTATTTCATTTTATTCATTTATTTATTTTTATTTATATATTTTTATTTTATATTTTATTTCATTTACATATTTTTTTTTGTTTTAATTCAACAATTTACAAGCAATTCATTTAATTTAACTGTAGCACGTAAAAATAATGACAATAATAATGAAAATAATAGTAAAAATAATAACAATAATATTCAAATGATTTTTAACATGACTGTTATGTATATGAGATTAAGAGTATTTACATTTCTAACTGCCAATAAATATATTTGTATATATGTAAAGGATACACATTGTAATTTCTAAATAACAAAAGTATCAAATAAATGTATGTGTGTAAAAAATGAAAATTATTGTTAACATCAATATAAAATGGTAAATTCATTTAACACATGTAAAAATACAATAAAATTGTTTGCTTTTCTCTTCTTCTTTTCATTTACTTTTTTTTGGTATCATGTAATAATTTAATACCGTAAAGAATGTGCAAAAATTTAATAAAGAATTATATTATTATTTACTTACAATGTAATAGGTATGTACGTACATGAATTTGAACGCGTATTTATTTTTAGGAGACTTTAAATACAAACAAGATAAGGTAACAATATATAGAAAAATTGTAGTAGTAGTTAACAAAAATACAAATAATAATTTTACGTTTACGTACAAATACATACTCGTATGTATATATTATGGAATGAACGTTTATATGATCCAGTGTGGTGTACGCGTAATTGTGTTTGTATTAAAATCCCATAAACAATTCAAAAGTTTAATGAAACATTTTCTGTTACATGATATTATTTAACATCCGTATATTGTGTGTGTGTGTGTTTTTTTTTATTTTTTCAAAATGTGAATCTTTATAACGAAAATTTCTTACCTCTTAACTTACATACGACAAACATTTCATGTTATTTTTCAGTACATACAAAATATTTACATGACGATAACACATAAAATGAAAGACTGAAAACGAAAGGAAAATTTGAAGTCATCTTTTCAACATCACCATCATCATCATCAAAATCATTGCCAATAAAAGTAGAAGTAGGAGAAAAAATATTAAGAAAATTTCATTGTAATTTTATCGGTAATCGCCCATTCTTTTTATTTTTTTTTTTATTCATTTTCATTTTGACTTTTTTAATTTTTTTTTTATTTTTCCGTAAATACGACTTTTTAACTTTTATGTAGTAATTTTATCTTTTAAATTATTGTTCACACTTTCACAAATTTGAACTGTTAGTTATTATAGGTGGTATACTACGAGTATAAAGTGAGTGTGGTAATATGAAGATATGTATGTATATGGTGTTGAAAAACGTACATAAATAAAAGAGCATCAATGTGTATGCATATACATAAATATGCGGGTATATATACCATCTTTTTAAATTGAGACTAATGTTATTGTATACTAAGTATATAAGCTGGTATGCTATTCACGAAAAAATGAAGCAAAAAAACAAAAATAAATAAATAAATGAACGAGAGAAACTCCCGAAGGGATTTGAAGAATGTTTCTAAGAAAATTTATGAAGAATATATACAAGAATTTATACTTGTGTATATGCGTTTAGTATACCAAAATACACATTCACATATGTGTAAGTACATACCTTCATTATGGTATATACATATATTTATTTATTCTGCACATGAATACATCATAGGTGGAAGTAAGTACGTATAGTTACATAAATAAAATTTCTTAAATATTGTTTTGAGTTATTCATACATTTACGTGTATATAAAATACATAAACAAAATGCAGAGAATCATAACAAAGTAAAATAAGTTAACATTCAAGGATGCTTTTTAACGCGTGACATAATTTTTTCAAAGATCATTTTTGTTTGTAAAACACACAAGAATATCACCTGTAGGGTATAAACACTTATATGTATTGTATATTCTACGAGTACTAACAGCGTAAAAAGTAAAATAGCAAAAAAAAAAAAAAATGCTAAAAACCGTATTTCCAAAATATGTGGTATGAAAATTGCACAGAAAAAAAATTTATTTTCTTTTGACAAAAGAACGAAAAACAATATTTTCTCTTATTATCCACCAACTTTTTACCTTTCTTTATTGTACATAAACTTCTGGAACTATATAGATATCTTTTTTGTATTATATCTACATATTTATATCATGTTATGGTAGTATGGTAGTATCGTATAGTATGTTATGCTAACAACAATATTATGGTGGATATGACTACTACTACTATATGATAATTATGATGATGATGGTATGAGTGGTTTGATGAAATTTTAATTAAGACAACGCAATAATCTATTATGTTACTACATATACATATATTACATATTTACATATGTGTATGAATGATTATGAAGCTTTAATTATTTCAATTAACGGAAAACTGAAAAGATCCTATGATCCTTAAAATAAGATTACATTTTAAATGGTATAAATGAAGGAAAATTTAATTTACAAAATATATATGCATATTTATACGAGTACACAAATTATACATATATGTACATACAGTAAATATGTGTACCAACCATTCATTATACAACGAATTACTTATTCTCATTTTCATTTAAATAAATTCTCTATGTGCAAATAAATACACGTACATACATATGAGTACACAAAATATATTAGAAGCTATATATAGAAACATAATGGTGAATGGCTGATTTCATTTGATATTATAATTTATCGCACTTTTATTATGTACATATAGTATGTATAGTATATGTGAATATTGTTTGTATGCACTAAAATACATACATACGTACTCGTATTTTAAAAAATATAGTTTTAGAATTTTTAATTAAAAAACCAAAAATTAAATGAATAAATGTTCTATATGCACATACATAAGTGTGATAACATGATATTATATCTTTCATATAATAATATCCTGAAATATATTTTCTGAACATATACAAAACATGTAGGTACTACATTCATATATGTTTAGATAGATGCAAGTAAATGAGTTAAGGATAAAATAACATATATGATAACAGGCAGTTAACTAAATAACTATGTCAAAGGATTAAATTCCTAAAGATATCGTTATAATATTCGAGTACATACATACATAACATTAAAATAGGGTATTAATTATTTCAGAAAATATTACAAACAACTAAATTATAAATAAATCTCATATAAATGTATTTACATGTACCATATTATATGTTTCGTATAATATAAAATTATGTAATGTTTGAGTATTGGAATGTATAATTCCCTTCAGTATTGTATGTGTTAATTTGTAAATAATTAGATATTTTGCATGAAATTTTAGACTTAAATACATACTTATGCATGTACATACATTATATTTTATTTTAAATAATTATTATTATTCAATGGAATTTAAAGCACATTCAATAGAAATACCGATACTTATATACAATCAACAACATATGATATTCGAAATTAATTAAAAACTATATTTGAATAAAATAAAATTTACAAATTCTGGTTTCTTTTATATATATGCGAGAAATTTGGTATATCTGTATGTGTATTATTTAGATATACATAGATAATACATGGATCAATGAGTCCTGAGACTATATCTAACTTCTTCTTCTTCTTCTTCTTCTTCTTCTTCTTCTTCTTCTTAAGGTTCCGCTCCACTATGGAGATTGGTAATTATCTCGTCCATCTTTTCTCTGTCTGCTGTTAATATAAATAACTGATGAGCTGGGCAATTGAACCAATCCGATAAGTTCCTTATAACACTGACAGGCTAAGCATTCCAATCTAGATTAAGTCGTTAATTTGGATAAAAGTGGGTGTCTGCCATCACAATAACTAGATGATCCAGTTGTATAACTAGATTATCCTAATTCAGTTCTGAAAACTGGATAACCCACATAAACTGGATTTGCAGTAGGAAGAAGAAGACATAAAAATTGACAGTTGTTTTCTGGTTCTGATTTATTATGTATTTTTTTTAGCGACTTATTAAAATTGTGTGAAATGAGTGATTTTACAAATTAAACGTTTCTAAAAACAAAAAAGCTAAAATAATTAAAATATTTCGATATTTAACGCAAGTAACACGAAAATAATAGCCTTAAAGTAATTTGTGGTGACTGTGTGGTTACGAATAAATTCAACGATTCAGCTGATCGCATTAGGGATGATCTACTTTGCAATCTGTCACGTTCAGCTTTATAAATCCGAATTAGAGATAACCCGGATAAGTTTATCTAGATTAATTTTAGGCCTGTCTCTAGTATTAGCCAAGATACTTTCCTTCTTCCTCTGGTACGTTTGCCTTGAATTTTGCCTCGTAGTATCACCCGTAGAATCTCATATTTTTTACCTTTCATGATATGACCCAACTATCTCAGTTTCCTTTCTTTGATTATAGTTGCTAATTTTTTGGTTGTTCCCATTCTTCGTAAAACTTCTAAGTTGCTAACTTTTTCCTTCCATGAGATTTTGATGATACGGCGATAAATCCACATTTCAAAAGCATCTAATTTCTTAAACTCCTTTTTGTTACAAGTCCGCAGGCCTAGGCATCATATAATAATGTAGACCCATACGTAGCATTTCACCATACGTTTCTTGAGACTCAGATTTAATTCATTTTTGCAGAATATCTAACTATCTAACAAGACAACAATTTCTTGAAAAATTTTTTCTTAATTTTTAAATATATCTATAAGTTTTCTGCGAGTCACGTCCCAAAATTTTAAATGTTTCAATCATTTGCAGTGAAGCTACAGTGGTTTGAGTGACACTACTTTAATATTTTCCAAAAAAATGAAAAATCTGAAAGTGTTGTCTGAATGTTATTTTGGCAGTTAATTTCTGGAGTTATTGATCCATGTGTTGTATAACACAATCATATTATATTAGCATATACAGTGTAAAAATTGTAAAAAAAGACAAGTTATATATCAGTATGTACTATATAATAGTATTTGAAAATATAAAAAATGAAAACATAAAAACAACAAAAATTACAAAAAATATAATAGGTACATAAAATTGAAAAAAAAAACGCAATAAAAACACAAATCAAACATTATAACGCAAATAAATCATTAATTAAAACTTGAACACGACAATATATCGGCGAGATTCTCAATAATAAAAACAATATTATAATAATGATAGCAATAATTAATATAATTTGAAAAGAGGTAATAATAATAATAATCATTTCGAAAACGAATGAAAAATGTGTAAACTCTATATGTATCTGTCACACTTTTCCGACATGAATATGGACATACTTATGTATATAGACAATATTTATGTAGATTATTTATACATGTACACAGTGGGTAATAAAACATTTGCCACAAAATAGAATTAAACTGTTAATTATTTAATTTTTTTTTTTTTTAAACATTTGAAAATTTTTAATATTCTTCATTGATATTTTCTAATCTTCTAGATTTTAATGTTTATCTAGAAAAAAAAATATAATCTCATCTAAAACTATTGAAAATCATACATTTTCATTAAGAGAAAATTACTTACTTTTAAATTCCGCTAATAATCATGTTACTAGCTCAAAATTTACTTTTGGAGATATTAATAAAAAATAAATGGTTAATGTGTATGTGAATTAATTAAATATAAAGGAATAAAATATTTAGTTAATGCTTTCACAGAAAAACTGAAAATTGAATAAAATTTAATGTTTAATATTGCCAAAAGTTTTCTTCATTTTCAAATTTAATATTTCCTTTATTTGGGAATTTTTATTAAAATATTGTTTTGAAATTTTGTATAATTGCACGAGAATATTTTCAAAAAAATTATACAACCATTTCTGGAAAGTGTCATCGTAGCACCACTGTATTTTCGTATACGATTTAATTTTTTTTTTCACATTTTTATACAATTCGCTGTAGTACCATAGTTTATATAAACACAAACATGTACATATGTTATATACATAAGTATTATGTTCATTATACTATTCATTTTATTAATTTCTCATAATTTTTTTTTTGTATATATTTGGCATGTTTATGTAAACCATAATAATTTATGATGAATAAATCACATAAATGCATGTACAATATAAACGAAATACATATTCATAGGTATACATACGATTATTTATATCTTTGTATATAGTGCATAATTAAAAAGGAAACAATTTTTTGAATCAAAATTAAAGCAGTATTTTATTTCTAGTCATTAATTATGGGGAATAATGATTATAGAATCAAACAATTTAATACTGAATTTTTGTAAAAATAACAAGAATTATGAAAATATATATGATACCCTCATAGTTTACATAAAATATTTTGGTTGGAAGTGTTCTAAAACTAAATATGCTCGTATATAACGTTCAATTATATAAGTATTTAAATAGACAATTCTCGTAAAATGATCCTTATTCAATTATATACTTATATGTGCATAGAATTTAGCATACGCAATAATTATCTCTCTTTCCGTAGCGAGATACATAATTTAATGGATATCTTCAAATGAAAAATTTAATTAGTTTTTGTTGAGAAAAATTGAATTAAATTTTTGTATAATTAATCAACTGGTAGGATTGTAGAACATCAATGTAATATGGCGTTGCTTTTGTTGTGGTCCAATGTTAAAGTTCATTCAGTATCAAATTACATTAAGTGTAGGTGACTTCTTGTCTAATACAACCATTCTTAGAAAATATGATTTAGACAATCATATCTTGTTTGTAAATTCCAATTCATGAAGCTGTGTTTTTTTAAAAAAAAAATAAATTTTTACAGTAATTCTCGTAAATAGAAAATGAATACAATTTTCTCATTCATTAATTAAGTAAACTTCAATTTCATTGTCAATTAATGTATAACCAGTATACTTTATATATACTAGAAAAAAATATATAACTATAACTTTACTAGAAAAAAAAAATGAACAAAAAAACACAAATTTTAGTTAACTTAAATTATCCTTTGAAAAATTTCTAGTATCTAATAATTAAATATAATTTAATTCTGAAAAATAAACAAGGATGCAAATAAAAATATTTTTATTAATATGTATTTGTAGACGACACAAAACACAAAAGTAACAAACAAAAGCAGTAATATAATAATAACCACAACAACAGATAAACAAACGAAACAAAGAAAAATTGCGAAAATTGTAAAAATTTCAAATCAAAAATCAAAAACTGAATTAGAAATATTTTTAATGAAAACGCGTGTAAATAATATGACAAACAGAACAATCATCTAAAATGATATAACAAAAACATAAACAAAAATAAAGGATTAAAAAAATAATAACATTTAAGAGTACATACATTACATGTCTATATATGTAGTACGAATAAAGAGAAGAGATAAAAACCAAAACAAAAAATAAATTAAATTGAATGAAGATAAATTAAATTTGATAATAAAGTTTTTCATCATAACATTTGTGGATAAATATGTACGTACATATATGCGTACATAATATCATATGTGTTTGTTATAATATAATACAAAATTAATAATGGTGATATGGTCATGACATTGTACAGATATAGGAATATGTATAAAATATGTACATAAAAGATGGTCGTCAATGATAATGTTGAATTTGTAACCCCATATACTACGAGTATACATTTAATGTATGTACATATATGCATATAGTATATATTTTTGTAATTACATGTACGGATATGTAAATATGTATGTGTATGTAGGCATTGTTAGTGAATTTTTGTATAACACCATCAGCAGGATCAAATACATATTAAGATAAGCAATTTTGAAGTTTTGCCGAATTTTGGTTCAATAACGACGGACGACTACAATGACAGTGATAACGATGATGATAATGATGATGGAAAATATATATGATACAGAATTTTAAGCAATAGATGGCAATAGTAACAACACAAAGGACCAAAATTTTTGATTGAATTACAACTAGTATACCAATACAATACAAGTATAGTACTATATGTATAGGTATATGTATTATTGTATCTTATTATGGAATTATTGCTTAAGGGACACTGGGATTATATAATGAAATATTAAAACAGACACTGAATTATATAAGATACATATTTATTATACAGATTTATATGTGTATTTGAATAATATGAATGTATATATATAACGTTTTTATGAAATCCTTATCTAATATCATATTATGCTCGTATATACATATGTATATTTACATACATTATATATGTATATAATTATGTATATGTATTTATATTTTAGATTTCATTTTATATAATAATATGAAAGGATATTATTGTAGTTGTATATAAAGGCAAAAGTATTTACAAAAAAATATATCTACCAAAATAAAAATATTTACATTGGTGTACATTTATAGAGACGACAATACAGCATTTATTCGAGTATATTATGTATGTTGATATATTTTTTTTATCAATATTATATTTTTGTACTAAATTATATGCTCAATATTATACAAATACACGTAAGTATGTATAAATATAAATGTACTCATGTAGACATATGTACATATATGTATATGCACTTATAATAAATTTTGTGTATAATACAAGAATAAATAATAAATGAATATACTTAATTTTATTTTTATATATACTACATAGTCTATAAATATAATCGTATATACGGTAATAATACATGAATAGATAAGATAACATACAAGACATTCATTTGAAATGAAACGTGAAAATATGAAGGAAAAAAAATATCTGTAGAAAAATCATACATTTATTCTGTAACATACTGCATACTACTTATCTACACACATAGTATGTTATCTACATACGTAGAGTCGATTGAGTATTATAAGTAGATGTGGTATGTAGATAAAATAAAATTTTTTTTTTAATTTTTTGTTAGAAATTCTATTACATACATATATGACCCCCGTCATATATTATGTGCGTTGTTGCTGTTATTATATTTTTGTTGTTATTATTTTGTGGCAGACCAAAAATTTCGAGAAAACCATCTCCAAAATGAAAACACTCATGTACATGTTATAGAGGATGATCAAATCAGAACTATTTATGTATGTTGTATATATTTATTAATTTGAATTAAAAATAAAACGGTGTGAGACATCAATAATATGTACATATACATAATGTATTGTTTAATTTATACATATTTATAAATGAAATATTTTTACTTAAAATTGATTTCAAATTAATGACTGCTTCTTAATTTTTTTAAAAATTCGATTATGAAAACAAATTTTCGACAACATGGCTACCAATTACAAATTTTACAAAAACAAATTTTTTTTTCTTCGCATTTATAGACAATTTTTACACATATAGTAATTAAACTATGTATACACTATATTATATTATTAGTACAATAATTATTATGAGTACAATTACGATAGAGTGCAGTTGTATGATATTGAATTTGTACGTATAAATATATTAATTACTGTAGGTATATGTAATATGTAAAATAGAGATTATAGTAATGATGATAGTTATGTGAATATTTTGAATTTTTATGTGAATAAAGTCATCGGCATCGGTTCGGTCATATAAACTTGTATGCTCTTTAATTTCTTCCTCTTACATATTTACCCTCTTGAGAGTATAACGTCTGCGAAATGATTTAAAGACTTATTACTTTTATGTGTGCACCTCCACCTACCCAGTTTATTGTGGATTGCGAACAACTGAGTTGCTGGTAGGCTGGTAGAGAAGCAAGCTCATTTACGTAATTGGGCTTAGACTGATATATTTTTAGAATGATCTTATAATAGATACTTGTCGTTAGAAATTAGATTAATCGGCTTTTCTAAGCTCTTTTCTTTCCAGCAAGCTGGTACTCATTAAAAGCTGAGTGAAATAGGAGGTAAAATTGTATATTGAAATAGTAGGTGCTTTCGTTTTTTCTAAGCTCTTTTCTTTCCAGCAAGCTGGTACTCATTAAAAGCTGAGTGAAATACGAGTTAAAATTGTATATTGAAATAGTAGGTGCTTTCGTTTTGGCAATTTCAAGTACTTGCGAGTAGAAAGTTTAAATGTCTGTGCTATACCATCTACTCGCAGCTACGAAAACTTTTCAAGTAGCTGGAAGTAGATGCAAGTAGTTAGGAATAATTTTTGTGTCGTTCGTTTTAACAATTTATCCTAGACACATTTTAGTGCTCGCAAGTACTTGAAATTGCCAAAACGAAAGCACCTAGTACAGTAAAAAAAAAATAAATAGTACTAATTTGATTACCCGATATAATGTGCTCACGTATGTATCTATACAATCAATAAAAATAAATATTAGAGTATACTTACATTATATAACTATATTTGGATGTATATTTTATGATTTGATTTATTATGAAAATAATTTTAGTATACAGTACATACATAGGTATATTATGTATGTATGTAGGTACAATATTGTATTCATGTACATATGCATACATGAATTTATAATATTTACTACAGTATGAACATATAGTGATATAGTATGTATAATTATATTTAGCAAAATGTACGAAAATAATATCTACTGTACATATTTGATTTTGAATTTAATTCAATTGACTATTTTATTGTATTTTTGAAATTACGAAAAACGAATCAACGATAACAACAACAACAACAACAACAACAACAACAACAAAACTGAATAACAGCCGAAGGACTAAAAATATTTTCTTACATATGTACATACAGATGCATTCATAATAATAAATAATAATGAAGAGAAAAAAAAAAGCAACATCGTCAACAATAAGGAATAAATTTTATATATTATGAATAAAATGGTAAAATAAATTTACGTATGTACATTAATGTACGAAATACAAGTATATTATATCGTCTTCCGCTAGATAATTTTATGTACATTTGAATCAAATTCTTATATACAATGTATATTTTGCATAATGTATTCTTACTCTGAATGAGTATGTATTGCACGTTTTAATAATTGAATTTTAATGATTCAAAATTAAGTTTATTTGGCATGAAATAATGGCGTACAAAATATATAAATACTTAAAATATACCTATACACATGTATGCATGTATTTATATTATTATAAATAAATAAATATTATATTAATTTTTGATTTTGCACATAATGTATATATGCAAATAGTCATTTATATTAAAATAATTTTTTTTTAAAATAAGAAAATACATATTTGTTTAGTTTAATTCGTGTATATACTCATGTACATTTAAGTACATACATATAAATTTGTATACACTTTGAATATCCAGTGTAGTATCCAACATAGAACATACAAACTTTTATGTTCTATATATCTACTGTATTTATGAATTTGTTAATTGGAGAATCTATACCTTTAACTTTAAAAAAAAAAAAAAATTATTATAAAAATAGTTTCACAACTATTCGGTAATTAATAATCCAAAATATTCTAGATCTAGAATTATTATTTGTCTCTGTTTAATTTGTTTTTCTTTTAAAACTCTACTCTTATTCTCATTCTCTTACACCATATTTATTATATTTTATTTTGATGTTTTATGAAGAAAATTTTCGTAATTTAATTTATTTTCTAGAAATCAAAATAAAATTTGTTGAATCATTAAAACGACAAATTTAAAAGAACACGAATTAAATTCAAGGATGCAAGAATATACACCATAAGAATTTATGTATGTGTATATCCTATTTTAATAGAAAATTATGTTGTAAAATAATAACAAAATAAAAATTTTTCTGTACGTTATGTATGTCGCTTAATATTTGTTCATAATCGTATAAGCATAAGGTATACCATACACACATTTACTATATATTAGTTTTATGTAACTCTAGACTGTATGTATATAAAGATATTTACTGTTGTTTTAATGTTGTAAAATAATAAAATATAATTGCCACTGTAATATTTTGTCTTGGAAATTTATCTTGATTAAATTACATAACTTTAAACATTTAAAATAGAAAATCAAAATTATTCTATGTATTTTTATTTTTCATTTTGATTTCTTTGAAATTTCCTTTTACAATATGTTCTGTAAAATTTTATATATCATTAAAATTCCATTTTTATAATTCAATAAAATACAAAAAAAAAAATATTTTTTTTTTTTTTTTTTGAAAAATGAAGGAAAATAAAATTTGCAACAGAATAAAAATAAGAAATATAAAAGAAAGTAAAATCGCTGAATAATTGTAGTAGGAAGTATAGTAAGTAGTAACAGAAGTAAATTTTTATCCAAATCAAGTCATTAAATTCGCTTTTCATTGTATAATTATTATCGTACGAGTATAATATGATTTTAAGCGAACAAATAACAAAAATAAAAAAATAAATTGAAGAAAAATTTGTGTAAGAACAGGAATGTACATACATGCATGTACACATGCATATTACGTTAATACATACTATATATATGAATAGTGACGGGTAACGCACTTCTTCAGCTCAGAAATTTCAAACTTTAAATACTTCTTCCTGCCCTTAGCTTACATTATAAAAATTGAAGTTGTGTCTAATCATATGTCTAGCGCTGTAGGTGTATACGAATAGAAAATAGACCAAGTGAAGAAAGTAAATTTCCTTGTAAATGAATGGACAGTATAATGAATATAATTAGGTAAATTTTCATATTTATTTCTTTTTATATTCAGAAATTATTTAATATTAGTATTATTTATATTATTATACAAGCGATATTTGAAAAGAAAATGAAAGCGATTCAATTCCACCAAAATGTACTTACATATACAACTTACAAGTACATCATTATGTAGGTTTAGGAGGTATACGTGTTCATTATATTCTCATTTATTTTTCAAATATAAAATTCAAACTACAAGCGAAATAATTTTCGAAATACTTTAAGTATATCGTTATATGTACGTTGGTGTTTAATGTAAAAAATTATATATTATATAATATACATAGGAGTTATAGTTAGGTTGATTAAAAATAAATTTTTCCTGGGAATGTATATACAAGTGTTTTTTTCTTAGTAAAAAATACTTAAATTCAGATTAAATTATTAATTTTAGCAGTAAAAATTTAATTACTTTAAAATGGAAAAACCTAAAAAACATTTTGAAAATCTGAAAATGAAATAGATATTAATATATACCTACACAAGTAAATTCATATAAGAAACATATGTTAGCAACACTCAAAGTTTTTTCAGTTCTCTTTTGTATTTTTCAAATTGATGTACCCAACTTTAGGTATATTAAATTGTATAATTTCTCAATTATAATAATCCATAAAAAGGAGTTCATTCCTCTAAATTATATACTTCTTATTGTATTATATATTTTATAGTATCTGTGGTGTTTGTAATTATGATACACATGCATATTCACACTCGTATATGTATATATAAACTCAATTTTAGGGAATATATATGTAAAATGTACATAAATTTATATGCCCTACAGTCTACCATTGTACATAATAACTTTAAGATGTGTATATATTATGCAATATTTTCTTAAAGGTTAAAATTGTTAAGGTAAACTAAAGAATGTTCATGTCGATTATACGCGAATCACACACATATACAGATATGCTCGCTTATACATACATATAATGAAAGTAAAATTCTTCACTGTAATTTTTTTTATATCTTTTACATTGCCTTTTTTTTTAAATATTTTTAAATATAATTATTAACCAATCAACTGTTTGTGTTTTCTTTCAAATGTTTCTTATGTGGATACATTTAGAAATTTATGTGTGTGTATTTTTATGTAAATAACAAGAAAAAACTTTTTTAATAATTCATAATTAGAAACATCTGCTACCTTCCATGAAGGATATAGTAGGATATATCTTTCATTTATAGTAGCATTTATAGTTAATTACATTACATTCACTACCCCATAATACTTTTTTATATACATTCATCTATAATATAATGCATTTGTATGTTTCATTCCTTTATAATCTGTTTCCGCTGATATGAAATTAGAAAAAAAAAATGCGGAATTATGCAAATTATTCAGTTAACTTGTTAGAAAAAAATTTTTTTTAAAACGCAAGATTATAGCAATAAATTCTTTTATAAATTGTACTATAATATGTACATGTTCAGATATTAAGACTGAATCACGGACAAAAATGAAGATTGAAAAATGTTTTGTTACTACATTCTTTGTATTTGCCTCTACTTGCATCATGTGCTAAGGTATGGTATTATAATACGATTGTATAATGTGAATGAAATGAAAAAAGAATATTAACTGAAATGTTTTTAAAAGGAAAAAATATTATTTTATGTTTTTTTTTTTATGATGATTTTTATTTTATTGTATTTAATATGAAAAATTTTTATTTTTGATAATTTTGCAATTAATTCCGAAAGTAAAATAATACAAATATTCTGAAGAATAGTTCTGTTGCAATATATGAATATATTACATACATTGTATTCATGAATTGATAAAAATGTATGTTGAGCATTTAGTTTTATTAAAGTGATAAATTTTGGGAGTAAGTATGGTTACACAACAAGGTATACTTCATGATGATTAATATAGAAATTTCATAAAGATAATTTTTTGGGTATAAATTTTAATTAATTTTTGCGTTTCTTCGAGATAATCAAGAATTATTATTATTAAATTTTTGATTATATTATAGAAAATACAAGTACCCTTTTTTTAGAAGAAAGCATTGAATTGTATGATTATCGAATATCTGAAGGCACATTTACAATTCAGCTCAGATTACGTTCTAATCTACATTAGATTTTCCACATCTTTCCTAAAAAAATTCTATAGTGCTATCCTTTTTCCGCCCAGCTCAGATTACACCAGAGTGAGATTGAAATTAGATTGTGTCTTTATTCTCGCACTGGCAATAATAACATACGGTAATCTACGCTGAGTTGTGAATACCATCTAATCTAATACCTAATACGTAATTTGATCTGCATTGTGAATGAGCCTTAATACTCTAATATAAATAGACAGTTTGAAAAAGGTAATGATAATTTTACTATGATAAAATGAAAATTTATATACATAAATGTGTATATAATGTACAAGAGTTTTTTTGTATATCATCAACTAATATCTAAACACAAGAAATTCACGTTTACGTTTTTATTAAAAATTTACTTTTATTTACGTACAAACTAATACTTGTGTACAACGAACAATGTTTGTATCTGACTGTTCTAGACATTGAAAAGCTTACTTTTGTAAATAACATTATACATGTATACTGTGCTCTATAACCTATACATCTTATATCTATGCTCTATACCTTTCCTTTTTCACACGTGTCAATCTTTTATTGTTACTGTTAGCACCTTTTGCCTTCTTTCCTATTTATCTTTATTACCTTTTTTTATTTCTATATATTTCCTGTTCGTATGTACTTACTTACATTACTTAGCGTATTTTCTGTTTTTATATATAATTTCTAATTTATGTGCGAGAAATTCATTGAAAAATTTCAGCACACATAAATTATGTTATGGATAAGTATTGAAATAAAGATAAATTCAATTTATGCAAAAGTGAAGAAAGGAAAATAAAAAAAAAAACAAAAAAAAACAATCAATAAATTGTTTATGATATTTTATAATTACATTTTTTAAACCATTTTTATCTTTTTCTATGATGACTACTACGAATGCTGGTAAATTAAATTGGCATTCACTACTATTAATATATAATGATTAAATTCACGGAATTAAAGTATCTACCTAATATAATATTTTTTTTGTAATTTTCATTACAATTTCAAAGTACCCTTAAAAGGAACTTGTACCTTACAAAATGAAAAAATGTGAAGAGATCTATGAGTAAATAAATAATATCTGACGATTATTATATGGAAGTACATACTGTATGTGCTGTAACAAAATTTAATTTTTTTCCTTCAACTTGAAATCGATATTATGTAAGGATAAAAAATATTGAAAAGAAAAATAATGTTATTCGAATTATTGAAATACTGACCGATAAACCTGAATCCTTGAACGAGAAAATCTTTATTTGTTTTCGTATTTAATTTGAATCATTTTTTTTCCTCTCATTTTTCTCAATTCTTTTTCCTTTTATAATATTGATTCAGTTTAAATATATTGTGTAAACGACTATATTTTGGGAACGGATAAGACAAAAAATCATAATATTAAATTTCCATTATTAAAAATTATTAAAGGATATTAAACGGGGAGAAGAAAAAAATTGTAATTTTATTTTTAAATTGATCTTCCGAAACATGAATATTATCTAAATTGGGTTCATTGCGGTGAACCTTTTCTAAACATACATATATTGAACAAAATACGGTGCAAAAAAAAAGGGAAAATAAAAGAACATACAGAAAACAAAAGGGTAAACCTCATTACTGTTTATGAGATATTTCAATTTTATCCTTATTGTTGTTTCTTTTTTTTTTTATCGATTGATAGATATTCAATTTTATTTTTATGATGCTTTTTATATCGGTATACATATTCATTGAAGTATACATTCTATTTGGGTGTATTACATACATTGTACTCGTCATATGTAGTATGTGGTATATATGTACATACATAAAATAAATTACGATTATAAGAGTGTATGAGTATGTAGACGAGGAAAAATATTTCCCATTTTCTGAATCTAATCTACATACGACTACATTACGTACGTAAACGTATTTCTAAATAATCATCAAATTTTTTTCATATTAAATACATTACATTCACGGATATTTAGGAACCAATATCCTACAGCAAAAATAATTCTACGAAAGAAAAGGATAATGGTAGATTTAAACCACAAATATACTTATATATACATAGATAAACGAATATTTAAGATAGAATAATTTTTGACTTTACAAGGGTAATATATCTTAAATCTTTTATGTAGTAGAAAATGAGTTATCTACTGTTTACTATATAATCTATAATAGTATAATTGAAACATACGACTACATATAGTACACTTTTAAAAAAAAATCCTGAAATGCTTTCCAGACATTTACTTATATGCACACATAAGATTTTGTAACTTCATAATATGTATCTTCTTTTATCGTAACAAATATTAACAGAAGTATCGTATACACCTACATGCATATAACCAAGTAAATATGTACATATTTATGTATCTTTATCAGTTATTTATTTATTTTTTCCGTAATTTTTATTACGATTTGTATACGTGAAAATTTATTTATTTATTTGTTTCATTTCATTTCCTGTTTTATTTTCTTCGTCGAAATATATTTTATTACCGTTTTTTCTTTTTTTATTAATTTAAAATGCATAGATATTAGGAACCTATTTACTCTGTTTTAGTATCTTCTTATATTTTCTCCTTTAAATTTTATTTTTATTTGCGTAGATATTTTTATTATATTATATAACCAAAAATTAAAGTAAAATAAATAAATACAAAAATAATGAAAAATTTTACTCAATTCTGATGTTTTTGTTAAAAATCTTTACGTTAAAAAAAGAAAATATTTTATTAAACAGCTTTAAAAACCAAAATATTATATATGTTGTATATACTATAACGAATTCGAGATAAAGAGTTCTCGTCTGGTGAACGTGATTTGAAAAAACAAAAAATATTTATATGGCACACGTCTTTGTAGTACGTTTTTCATTTAAAATTTTTATTTACATACAAGAAATATATACTCATATGTATGTACGAATTTAATATACACATAGATAGATATATGCGCTTATACGAATATACTCGTAAAAATAAAATTAAACATTTGTATGAATTGTATTGAATAAAAAATGAAAATATATTTCCCAATAAATGAATGATTCAAGAATATAAACAAATGAATAATATTTGTTCTAAAAAAAAATGTGTGTTTTTCTTTTTTCCTTGCTTCATTCATATATTATTTGTACACGGATTTAGTATCTATAGTATCAATATAAGTCTATATACTGTGATATTACATGTAAAACTTTGTATGAAAAACTCCTATCTACCTATTTGTACGCTTACGTATAACGTAATTGTATACGTTATGCCTCTATATAGTATATACGTATGTATGTACATTATGTACCTATATATGACATGTGAAATCCATAACAAAATATTATGATACGTGTTATGATTTTCTATGACCAAATAATAATAAAATTCAAACTAATAAAATAAAACCTTTCAATTCTATTATAAATAAACAAAATATAAATATTTATTTAATGGGATTTCAGTTTTTACAGGTACCCATACACCGAAAATACGAATATAACGATATAACTGTGCTTCACATTTATATATACTTATATACATATATGAAAATATAGTACGTAGTATATAAAGATTATACATAACACATGGTTTTACTTGGTTTTACGATATCATCATTCTACCATTTATATAATACAATGTTTATTCCAATAAAATATAACCGATATTCATTTCACCATAATATTATGGATTGATATGAAAATGGTGATGCGTATACAAAATATATGTACATATACATATATGTAACAGATGTACTTGTTAATATAGGAGCATCTATTTATAATGTACAATATTATTATACTCTATTACCTATTATAGCCATGAATTTATATGTGTCGGTATATCTATGTGCATTAAACAATGAATAAAAATGTATTAAAAGAATTAAAAGTGATTTTTCCGATTGTTTAGTTTCCTGTTGTTTTTAGTATAAGTAGAAATTTATATTGTATAAATTTTCCAAAACTTGAATAATACATCATATTTGTATACAAATATGTAAGTTATACAAATAGTTATAGACATATATTTTGATTTTTTTTTTATTTATTTTTTGATAAATGTTATTATGGAAATTTCGTTCTAATAGTCCTTTCATGTGGTAATTTTGTTTAGTTACGTTAATTCTTTTAATAAGATTATTAAATATTAAATAATAAAATGTTAAATGTTACATGTACTATTATATGTATGTCTATGGTAATAATTATTTGATTTGATTATTGTAATATTTAAAGGATGATCTGTTTTTAATTAATTTAATAATTTCTAATATATAAGTATTATCACTTTTTTTAATTATTTTATTCAATTTATTTTTATTAAATATACATATATGTTATATCAATAATGTACATTATGTAGATATGTAGATGTATAGATATGAAAAATAAAAACCATGTATAATTCTAATTAATGCAAATTGCATAAAATAGTAAATACTCGTAGAATCAGAAAAAAATATTTATTAAATAGATTATATAACTAATATATTAGTTTTAACAAATTTGCAAAATTCATATACATTTTCAAAAAAAATAGCAAATGGATTAAATTTAAATAAATTTTTATACTTAAACAAGCGTGAAAAAATTATGGGACAAGAAAGCATAATCGTACTGACATTAAATATACGATCTTTAACGATTTACAAAAAGAGAAAACATAATAATTGACCTCATCGTTTGGAAATTTGGAAATTTCAGAAAAAAAAATCAGTTGTGAAAATAAAAAAAATTATTAAGTACAAGAAAAATGGAGTAAAAATCTACAAGATTTTTTTAAGAATCCCTTTGCGTCAATGCCAACACAGTTAAAAAAGTTCTGTATAGGCATAAAGTTTGTAATACAAATTATTGAATTCATGTTTTCATAAAAATTCACTTTCTTTGATTTATTCACAGTAGTTTTGACATTGATAATAATATTCCTTTTTGAACTCATTTTTGAATAATAGAATTACAAATATTTTTCTAGTCTTCGTTGAATTCTATTATTGCATATGAACTCAATAAAATACTTGTATTTTGTAAAAAGAACATTGAATTTTATACATTTTAGAATATAATTTATTTCGAAAAATTATGTTTGTCCCATAATTTTTTAACGTCTATGTAATGTATTTAAGACTACAAGTTTTTGCTGATAATATGTAAAGTGCACATAACATATGTACGTATCTAGGTAATGTTTACAATTTATTAAATCGTTCCAATTTTCTAAATTCTATCTAGTACGATTACATAAATGTAGAATACAGTGCATAAAATATACTTGTATAAAATTTAATAAAATTAAAGTATTAAATATTCCATGCATGTGTAAAAATATACATATGTACATAAAGTATATAAATATATGATAAAATGCATATACATTACATGTTAATATACTTTGCGTATTTCAATAATGTTACTTAAATTTTGAAACAGTAAAAGGAGACAGAAATACTTTTAAAAATTTCAATCAAATCTATACAAGGAAAACATTTTTATATACATATATGTATAATTTTTATCATGAATTTTTTCAGTTTTATATAATCTATACATAGTACATATATTTTCATATGTACATATAAATATTTCACATACACACAATCGTTTACTTTTCCATTAGTAAATTGAAGTTTCTATATATTTTCCATACCTTATACAAACGATATGTAAAAATATATGTACATACATTATGTACATATATGCATAAATGCATTCGAAAAGGATTTCACAATAATTTTTTTATTTGTACAAGTAGAATAAGAAAATGTAAAAAAATAAAAAAAATTTCAATATTGAAAAGAAAAAATAAAAACCAAACATTTTCATACATTAATACAAAAAACATTTACAAACAAATACATGTGAATCGAAAACATATGTAATATAGATATATGGAAAATATGATACAGATAAAAAAGGAAGCAATCACATTTTGTGCGGTTATACAATCATAGTAAACATTAAATGTCTCTTTATATCTTACTTAAAATGCTAGCTTACTAAATATTCACTTAAATAAGATATATACAGTAATATTACATATGTAGACAAACTTAACTCCATATCATATCCACAAAACAACCATCTATATCTGTAGCAATTTAAAATATAAGCATATAACAAAAAAAAATGAAACAAAGACAGAGAAAATTTGCTCCTTCTTTTTATAAACCTCTTTCTGCTCTTTTTAGGATTTGTTTGTATATATTTTATTTCATTTAATTTTTTTAGTGATGAAGAAATTCTTCTGTTTTGATGATGATGATGATGATGATGATGCATATATATACAAGAATTACTTTTACACAATTATTCTGTTCAAATGCAATAATAATTTAATTTACATACATGTACACATGAATAAATATCACACTCACACAGCATACATGGATACATAAATACAAAACAACATCATAGATAAACTCTGTATAAAAAGAGCTTTGATCTATTTGACTAGATTTTGATTGCATTTTGCAGTGTGCTATACATATGTCATATGTACACTTTATGTTACATACACAGCAATGAAGCTTTACAATTTATCTAACACTCATACGCCTATACTAAACAGTATACGATCTATCTAATTGAATATGTATTGTATATAAGAACATATGTACACATGTTGTATAGAGGATGTAGGACATATAAACAAATTCTATTAATACATGTGCATATGTACTGCATAATATGCATACATAAATATACTATATACGCACATAGTATATATATATATGTATGTATATGTGGTATTATTATCTTTTATAAATGTTCAAATTCAATTATTCATGTATACACATGTACATACACATGTAATATTTACTTATGTGTTTGCAAATCAAACATTTTGAATGTTTTATAAATACATATATGTACATATATATATTTACATATATATACATTAAATACTACATTCATGTGTACATTTATATTGAAATTCAATGAGATATTTCTAATTGAAATTCGATTCAATTGATTCTTTAAAATGCAAATATCATAGAGAAAAATTTCATTCAATTTAAAGTTCAAATTTTATATTTAATTTCATTAAAAGTGATCAATTAACCATTCAAATATACATACATATTTAGATGTATATATTACGTAATGTCTTTATTTATCTGTACATAAATAATATAGATATACATTATTTATGCATATATATATTTCAATTCAAATACAAATATAATATACACAAATACACTTTTCGGTATATTCATTAATGTTTATATACATGTCCCTTTGATTTTAAATTACGATACACATCACAAAATAACTTGATTTAATTTTTACAAGTTTTCTTTTAATATAGACGCATTAATATGCACATTTTTGAAAATGATTCTTTATACAAATTTATTTAATTAGCATTTTAAAAATATTCAATAAATATACGAGTATATATAATATTTATGTAGATACATCCCGATGTTAAATGTATGCATAGTACATTATGTAAAACTGATAATAGGAATCAATTATATTTGATAAATCAAATAAATTATCACAACAAGATATATACATGAATATATGCAGGAATATCATTATTTATAAAGGAACATCTACCAATTATGGAAAAAATTTAAGAAAAATATTCAATACATATATAAAAAATAAGTGATTACACACTACTATAGACTATAGCCTTTCATTATTCATATCTACACATCCATTGCAAGACAAATTACTACTGCTTCTGTTTCCTGTTAATATATTTGTACTTATATGTAGTTATAGTTGTCAACATTTGCATGTATAATTAACCAAATTGAAAATTCATTCATGATTTAAATTCAAAATTTTATAAATGAACATTACATACAGATTTATTTCATAAGAACATAAATGTATACAATGTGTAAATGATTTATAAAAAAAAAAAATAATTGAAAATAAAAATAATTTAAATAAATACAAATGAAATATCAATTAACGAGAATTTATGTGAATTACAACTATTCGACATTACAAACATATGCATTTGTTTACATATGTATTCGTACATCATTAATAATTTCACTTGAATTGCATTCATAATAAATTTTGATTTTAATTCTAGACAACCAGCAAAAGGATGTACTCATTCATCATCATTTACGATCATTTGTGTATCATTATTTTATGTTACATATTTGTAATTTTTGTTTTTTATTAAGTCGAATAAAAAGAAATGTAATATTTTTTACACTACATATATAATACTCGTATATATATTATATTGTGAAGTAAATACATATGAAATAGATATTTTCAGATACAATGCAAAAATTTCCATGTTTTATAAAATAAAATATTCAATACAACCGATTTTATGGTATACAGTGTTAAGTATTACATAATTATACTTATTTACATAGTATCTTTCGTATTACATATGTATGTGTTTTTGTGTATATACAGAATTTCATTTATCTGCTTATATGTGCATTAAAAATTTATAAAATATTTTACAAAATTAAATTTATCATTTGACAACCAACGAAAATGAAAATTAATAAAATAAAAGAGAACACAAAATGTTTAATTGTTTAACAATTCGTAATCGTAAATTATTATGAAAAATATATTCATACATATGTATGAGTAAAGTAAACAGAACAGATAAAAGTAGAAGTACCGAAACAGACACAGTATACATTTATGTACTGCAGCTCTTATAGTTTTTAGTTAATTTAAAAACAATTTTTTTATATCTTTTATTATTATAGTACTCATTTTCCTTTCCTTTTTTTTTCATTTTATTTTTATTATTTTCACTATAATCATTAACTCATTTCATCATGAATTATTATGTAAATTTTATATGGACGGCAACATTTTTCATTATACTTCATCAACATTCAGTCTCAGTAGTATATATGTATGTATGTATATTATTAAAATACTGCATACATTCACAGTGATATAATCTGAAATTTACAATGTAACAGAGTACACATTCGTATGAAAGTACATAATATGAATTCATCATTTATGCACTTCATTAAATAAAATGAAATCTTTTTACCGATTAACCGATAATAATTTGTTTAATTAAATTACGGAAAAATATATCTACAATTTTATTTTTCGAAATTAAGTAATTTTTTTTTTTTCATTTTAAAGATAAACAGAAAGTGAAAAATATAAATATATCTTGATTTTAAATCGCACGTAAATTATCACCTTTTCATTTCATTCAAATAATAAAATTCATTTAGTTTGGCATATTTCAAAAAGTTAAAGTGTTAAAGTATTAGGTGTTAGGGTGTTAGCAAAGTAAAACGTACGAATATAAATTGAGTAATGTAAATTACCATGAGCATATGTAAACAGATTTGAAATGAAATATCAGCAGTGTACACGTAAATCAATCAAATAATGATTCATGTACATGCTTATGTATGTATTTAATATGTGGAAAAACTGATCAATTATTTGCCATATTTATAAGCCACAAATTTTCTTTACATCCTTTATACGCAATATTTCATTCCATTATCAACGTACATAAGTACATATGCTTATGTACTTCAAATCTTATAAAAGAATTTATTTGCCTTGAAATTTTATGAGTAGAAAAATTTTCCATCAAAAAAATATCAAAAACCAAAAAGAAAAACTGATTTTTCTTCTGTTTGTATAGTTGTTTCATTTATATTTACGTATCTTTGTAAATTTATTATGCACGTATATACATTCTACATTTATGCACATTTGTATATGGTATAGTTTTGTAATTTGTAAAATTTTATCTACAAATAACCAG
Source organism: Villa cingulata (assembly GCA_951394055.1). NCBI lineage: Eukaryota > Metazoa > Arthropoda > Insecta > Diptera > Bombyliidae > Villa > Villa cingulata. The sequence continues at coordinate 3,500,231 of OX596020.1, read as the reverse complement.
AAAAGTAAGTCATTTATTTATGCTGATAATATAAACTGTTTTCTGTTTTTTTATTTTTTTTTTCTTTACATACATGATGCATGTCTATAGTAATGTAGATTTTGTACATTCTTATACACATATACGTATATGCTATTTACTTGTTTACTCATTTTTGTTTCTTCTACACATGTATTTTTATATTGTATCATTTTTTATTTTTCATTTCATTTTATTTGTATAATGAATGAACAATATTTCAGATTTTTACGCAAAGATATGTATTTTTCATGTAGTACACACTACATACTTGTATAGTAAATATATAGTAACTTCTTGTGTACACAAAACATAAATTGAACAGATAAACAAAATAATTTTTTTTTTGTGTGTAGAAAAAAGGATATATAAAAAAAAAAATCTAGAAAGAAAAATTGAAGGAAAAATTGAATGAAATTAGGAGAAAAATATAAATAAAATAAAATAAAATAATATGATGTAAAAACATACTAAAATAAAATAAAAATACACATTAAAAAAAACCTAGAATAAAATAATATAAAATAAATAAAAAAATAATATTATAAACTCTAAAAATAAAGGCTGATAGAAAACAAAATCACTGTAATAAGAACAACAGAATGAAATAAAAAAAAAAATAAATAAATAAATCTAAATTATACACAAGATGAAAGAGTTTTCTTTCAGATAGAATGAGAAAAAGGAAACAAAAATTTATTATGTTTCTGTTTTATTTATTTTAGTCAAAAAAATTTGAAAATATGAAGAAGAATATTTTTGATTTGTTTTTTGCTTTAGAAATCATAAAGGATCTAATGATAAAACAATAAATGAATATCCGTAAAACAATTTATATAACATATTACATAGGTATGTGTAGGTGAGTAATTTATTTATTTTTATTACAAATCTGTACGTGCCTACACTTACACGTACTTATATGTAAGGATATAATTCTGAAATATTTTTATTATTCAGAATATTTTTTGATATTCAAATTTTGTAACTTCCTTAAGATGATTTTATTTATCAATCAAAAATATATGTATTCACATATTTTATACCAATAATTTTCTTTGTTATAATATTTTCTTTTTTTTTTCTATTTCAAACGAAAATAGACAGAGGTATGTAATGTACATACATATAAATTTGAAATTATGTATATATGAATTTTTTTTTTATATACCTACGCATAAAAATATAAATTTGATTATTTGAATGTGAAATAAATGTAACAAATGTAAAAAAAAATATAACAAATCGCCTTGAATTTATCCTAATTATGTATGAGAAATACAGAAAAAGATTAGAATATTTTGAATAAATTCATTTTTGTAAATACGAAAATAAATAAATAAATATCAAAAAAAAAAAAAAAAAAAAAGAAGGAAAACAGCATACAAAATTTTTCCCACATAAATGTGTGACACAAAATCAATTGTAATTCGAATCGTATAATCTTGATGTATAAAAAGAAAATTTCCTGGTAAAATTACAGCATATTAAAGGCATTTATTTTCATTCGAAAGAGATTATGTTTTTACTCGAGGAAGCTTTTATAAATATTTTACGTAATAATCATCATAGAGTTTACAAAAAATACATACATACATATATCGTTTTTTTTTTTCGTACAAATCGTGAGTAATTAATTTCCAGAAGTGTCGATTTTAAAAAAGTGGAATACAACATCGCAAAAAAAAAACCTCCAACTTCAGAGGATGAATATTTTTAATTTCTTATACGAACACATGAAATACGCTAAAGTGGATCGGTCATCTGGAAAGAAGAGAAGAAAACTATAAGGCAAGACTACGTATAAGAATTGTGTTTAATCAAAAACCGGAAAATAAAAGAAACATCGGGTATCTTAAAAATAAATAACAAAATGATACATAAAAAGGATGTGAGAAATAGCGGAATAGGTAACTGGAGAACATTTGCCAAATATAGAGTAGAATGGAAGTGGATACTGGAGAAAATCATCCGTAAGAAAAGGCTGTAGAACTAATGATGATGACGATGATGCATACGTTAAATTACACTTTTCACTTTCAGGTATTCACTTGATAAGAAATACGATGTAATTATATAAAGGAACACCAAACATGAAAGTTTATGAATACCCGTTATGTAAATATAGTTATTATTTTATCCCACATATCTTTTATATATTTCTATCGTAATTTTTAATTTTTGTTTGGATTACATAGATATAACCTCTCAAATTTTCTTTCCTACACATAAGCATATTAGTACTTATACATTCAGTATATATCAAAAACATTCATGAATATCTTTAGGTAGGTATTTTACGATTTTATTTCTCCACTTTTTTTTTTGTTTGAAAAACAAATTTTGTAAACATCTCACGTATACAATTTTGAGAAAATAATTTGTGGTTTATCTGTATATTCATTTGGAAATTATTTTCATTCAATTCCCTTTTATATGAATCATTATATGGTATAGTATTTTCTTGTAGTAGCTGTAGCATATTTATATTTTGGAATATAGTGTATGTATAATATATGGAATTATATGTATATACTTGTACTATATCATAAGATCAGAAAAATAAAAATAATAAATAAGTATGTACTAAAATGGTAAAATAAAAGTGATTTAAATAAAATACTCATGTAACTAAATTTAATTTTATTTTATATTTTGTATTTTTATTTATTCATTTACTTTTTTATTATTATTTATCTACCAGTTATTCATTTTAAATATGCAAAATTTATGATAGAATTAGAATTCAAAATAATTATGGATATTTTACCATAATTTAATTTTCGGTTATTATAATTTTTTTTTTTTTATTTTGAAATATTTTCCAAATAATTTTTTTTTTCTACTTTTATATTACAACTTTTAATTTTGTTTGTTTTGTTTATTTTTTTAATATACACTTATCGTAAGACAAGGAAGGAATATTTTTGTTTCTTAAAAAAGAATAACTTAGGCCTAAGTACATAATAAACATTAAATAATGTTTACATATATACTTATTTTTTGAATAGGATTTTATGATGACCATCTGCTACTAACATACGTAAGTATACGTACATGTAATGTATATAAATACTCTTATTTATTTATGTATTATTTATTTTGTTTTTTTTTTTTTTTTTTACATTGGCGGTAGATTTTTCTGTAACACAAACACTAACCTTGATAATGTTTGCAATTATCTTTAATTTGAAATAATTTCAAAAGGTTTTCCGCATTATTATGCAAAGTATATTTCATTTTTACGTATATAACACTCTCTCTCCAGCTAAGAATATAGGCAATGTGAAAAAAAATTTATATGTACATAATTTAGATAAAATATGGAAGTTTATAATACCAAAGTGAAGTATGCATATAAGCTTATGCCATAAAAAATATTTCTAGATTATATTAAAGTTTTAAATTGTATGAGTGTAATATTATATAGGCATAGAATTTAATTGGATGAATTTTAATAATAATTATTTTGTGTAGGATTTAAACGGATTAACAAAAATTTCTGGATCACCAAAATGAATATAAAAAAATATATTCAATTTAAGGTATCTATATTTTACATATTTTTCATAAAATTATAGTGAGGGGATATTATATAAAAATATTTAATTAATTTTCTCAAAATTTCATTGAAACATATTCAAAAAAATTTTCAATTTAAAATATCCCAAACATTTACATTTATCGAATCAAATTTCAAATGTAATATATTAAATAATATAATATTCATACCTGTACAGTGTACATATACATACTTATATGATAACATATAAATAGTATATATGAATGTTGTTTTTCTTTTCATAAATATGTAATAAATCATAATTATAACATTATTATCGTAGTGGAAAATATGATAATAAATAAAAATGAAAACAAATCAAAAAAAAAAAATTATCATTATCATGCAAATAACATACCACGCAAAGTTAAATCACTTTTCAGAAAATTTCATACACATACCAATGCATAGAAACATAAAATTTACGAGTACTACATATTACACACCTACATGTGTGAATAAAAAAAAAATTAAAATTATTTCCTTTCGATTTCTAGTTTTTCTCTATGAAAATTTTTATTATAAAAAAAATTTCATTTACTTATGATTTGTATAAACATCAACACATAAACAATTTTTATTCTCATGTGCATTTTCACTTTTATTTAATGCATATTATACTACACGTATTCTCATGTTCTCATATATAAATAAATACGAATGAATTATATGTATAAGTGTATGGTAAACGCATATACAATAGGTACATTGTATCTAGGCAATTACATAGTTAAGTATATCCTACAGAGTAAAAAATATCATTGTATAGTTTCACTTACATTTAGGTACGTAGGTACATGTTATCGTTGTGATTATCAAAATTATTATTAATTTTTTTTTTATATACTTTTTTTCTTAATTTTTAATTAAAAATATATATACCGAATACTTTATGTGAATGTATGCATATAATAGATGTAGCTGTGTAGTACATAGATGTATAATGTAAAACATTAAGAGTAAAACTCTATAAAAAAATTTAGTTTATATTTAATATTATACACATACGTGTCATATACATATGCAATGTGTACATACTCTAATTTAAATTAAAAGTATTTCAAACCCGAATAATATAAAGTCCGAAAAATAAGAATTAAAAATCATATTAAAAATTTTCACATTATTTTACAGCATCGACCCCAGGTATATATATTACTCATGGTATGTATTTTATGATATTTTCCAAACACATACATATGCACTTACAGAAAATTTCCTTTGGCACATTATACATTATACAACGATGAATACATTGCAAAGGAATATAATGAAAATAAATAAAAATAAAAGTTAAAATCAAAAGACATGAATGTTGGAAAATGTTTCGTGTTAACAATAAAAAACGGAAAGAATTTTCAATACACAGACATACATATAGATTTCTGTTTCATATATACCTAATATACGTACATGTACAAGTATGTATATGTATATATTGTCATGTGTAAGTAAGTATACAGGTATGTATATATTGCTGAAATTGTATAGAAATCTGAATAATTTTCATTTTTTTTTTATTATATTTTTCTTTTGTGTACTATATATGTATGTATGTACAAGTGTGTTAAATTCATGTGAAATTGTATAGAAACAAAACAAAACAAAACAAAAAAAACATAAAAAAAAATAAACAAAGTAAACGAAAATAATAACGACGACGACGATATCCTATTTAATAGCCTCCTTAAAACTCGGTCAGCCAGCATTATTATAAGTAATAATACTCGGTCGTCGTGTTGTGTCCATCCATCAGTAGTCCATCCATCTTTAAACAAAAGAACTTTAAGGGTAATGAATTCAATAAAAACGAAAAAATTAAAAGAAAAGAAAAATGAAGTAGTGAAACTAAAAATTGTGGTCAGTTGATTAAGTATGTATCGTATATGTACGAATATTCTCCATTAAAATTAACTAAAGCAATACATAGTAATAGCTGGCAGTAAAAACTATACGAAGAATGCTTTTAAGAAACTACTGTAGTGAATACACAGCATAAATTGTAAATGTAATTTTTGATATAATTCGATTGTGCGGAATAAAACCACATATTCATACCTACAATTGAATGTATATAATATACATACATTATATGATAATTTTTGTATTAGTAGTTATATTTTGTATTATGTAGTTATATTGTTTTGTTTATTTCACATATATATAAACTGTATATAGAGTGCAATAACGGTCAGTGTACGACTTTATTTGTTCGACCACCACCATATGTGGGCTAAAAAATTTACAAAAAATCCCAGTATAGTGTAGTAGTCGGCTGCAGGATGTCAATTACTAAACTACAAAATATAATAATAAGCAGCTTGAAATTTATATTCAATAATAAATAATAATAATAATAATATTTTACTATATAAAATATACAAATAGACAACACTTTATTATTATTATTTACATTATTTTAATTTATATTATTACTATATTATTTTATGTTTTTATTTTTAATTATCTACTAAAAACAAAAACTGAAAAACAAAAGGACCAAGTTATCTGACTGTGTGTATATCAATCAAACTAAAATAATAATCACAATAAAAATAAAATAAAATTAAAAAAACTACTTCTTACTTTTCATTTATATACATTTTAAAAGGAGTGGTTACAGTGTACGTACATCTCTGTATACATAGTTACATACATATGTATCTTATATGCACATTAACAGATATATAAATATTTAAAGGATTGTAAATTTTTCAATCAAAGTAAAAGAAAATAAATTCTTTATTACTTTTCTTCTTATATGTACTCATAACTAAATAAATAAATAAAATAAATGAATGAATTGTAAAGAAAGAAAAAACACCAAAAAATTAAAAAAAAAATTATATACCGGTATATTTTCTATAATAATTTGTGTAATCGTAACCCAATTTTTGATGGTAAAATTGAGGTGCGGTCGTTCATTTTTACCTTGAAAGTGCCATAATTATAAAACAGTAAATCATAAAATAAAAAATAATTTTGTTGTTTTTTGTGTCGATTGTTGATTTCTTAGATTTAGAAAAACAATAACAACAACAAAAACATCAAAACTTTACACTCGTATTGGATATTATATCCACACATTAGTTTTTTCTTTGTTTTCTGAAGGATTTTTTCATTTTACATATATTCTACAATTTGAAAAAAATAATAATAATAAAACAACAAAAAAATTTCTCCATCAGTGGGAGTGATTATAATCGAAAGTGGCTTGAGTAAACATACACTACATATAGTAGGTTATTTATAAAAAAAAAAAAAAAACTAAAAATTTTAAAGAGAAAAAAAACTATGTCGAATGAGGTTACAACACCTGATGCAATGCAATCAGTTGATGGTCATATATCACCAGCACCACGTGCCAGTGCTGTTATGCCACTCGAGCAGAACGCATCATCTTCGCAATTAAACGGTGGTGATCTAAATAATCCATCCTCACAAGTTTCTGATTCAAAAGATAATTCATTGGAAATTGGTGCTTCTAGTTCTCATCAACATCAGCAGCAAATACACAGTGACGTAGAGGACGACGAAGATTACGATAATTCACCAAAAGCAAATCATGCATCTGGTGCTAGTGTTATACCGATAGGAGGTTATTGGGGACGAAACGGACACAGTCGACCAGATAGCCCAAACATGATGGACAATGTGAGCGAAAATTCATCGCAACCACCTATGATGATGTCCAAAGGACGACCGAAATCACGACAAGATTATTCAACAGTAAATCAAGTACAATCTGCGGTTAGCAAATATTCAAACCTTTCATACTGGAAAGCAAGACGTTGCATCTTTTATCGAAACGGTGATCCTTTCTTTCCTGGAGTCGAATTTCGTTTTCGTCCTGGTCGTGATATTACCACATTAGAAGTGTTACTCGATAAAATTTCACCGAAAATAGATTTACCAAGAGGTGCAAGATATGTTTTTTCGATGGACGGCGATCGAAAATATAACTTAGACGAACTTGAAGATGGAGCTTCGTACGTTGTTTCGTCCTTCAAATCATTTAAGGTGAGTTCGATATTTTTTGTAAGCAAATTATATTGTATTTTTTTTTTTTAATTTTGATTATCATGTTTTTATGTATTGTATGTATTGTCTACATACACCCATAAAAGTACTTATGATTATTTTTTTTGGAAAATCATAAAAGGGAAACGTCAACAACACCTTAACAGGTTCTATAAAATTTTTCAATTTATAAATCGACCTTATACCGAATCTTATAAAAAATAAAATCAATAAAATTTGAATAATTTTCTGTGAAAAACTGAAAACGTACTACATAGAAGACGATGACCAAAGTATGTATTTAAGTATTTGTTAGTTAGAAACACGCAAAATCCGTTATGTAACCTTCTTTTATTAACAAAAATCGTCGCAATTTTCATAAAACAACAACTTGATTTCTTAAATATTCAAATAAATCTGTGTACATAACATAAAATATAATACCGTGTGTATATAAAATTGACCGACTTCGTAACAAGAAAATAGGGGAAATTTTTTTGACCATTACTCACCGTGTGTGCTATAACAACATTACAAATGATTTACATACAAAAGGATAATTTACATATAGAAGAAAAAGAAATAACTACCATACTGCTACCACTACTACTACTAAGTATTTGTAGTAATGGAAAGTGTTTACGTTACATTATATTTGTGTTTACGAATTAAAACGTAAAAGGTTAATTCTGTTATAAGTTTTCTTTACATGCAGAATTTTTTTCCATTTTTATGGAATGAGAAAAAGGCAAGAAAATGGTGTATGTATATATGTACATTATTATAGAGAGACGTACGTATTGACCAAATTTATTAGGGACAAGGTCGCAAAACACCACCTATATACATGCATATATTAGATATGAATGTATATAAAGTATAAAGAAAATTAAGCATGCAGTATAATATAATATGTGAATTTTGAATTAAGTACATACATAAGAATAAATTGGCGCGCGATCCTCTCTTTCTCTAACTTATAATATTAGACCTCACATCTATGATTTATTAATAATTTTTTATTTTTTTTTTATTTTTTGATTTTTTTTCTTTTTCATTTTCATTTTATGATATTCTCATAATCCTATTTAGCAAGGTAATATATGAAATGTGCTATCAGATTATTTTATCAAATCAAAGTTATGACAAGAAGAAATTAGACAAGAATTCTACATATATGTACATAACGAATATTACTTTCGAATATACACATTTGTACACACGTTTAGAATATTTAAAAAAAAGGTTTTTTTTTTCTTGCAATTTAACAAAAAAGAATTCATTAAATAAATTATTGACAGATATATAATAAAAAGGATTTTCGATTTTTATATCATTTTATCGTTACATTTTATATTGTGCGAATATAACTATATAACATGTGCTATATATTTACACTCTTGTACATATTATAATTCGTTTTGTTAATTTTATTAAGAATTTAAGGATAAATTTATTTGTGTTTAATATAAAATTTTATGTGATTTTATTATAAAAACAAATTTTTTCTGAAAGTTTTTCTTTACGAAATATTTAGTGCGCAATAATGTAATGTGATTTTATATTATTTGAATTTAAATATTGTACTTATTGGATTATGTGTAAGTGATTTATAAATTTTAACATATTTTTATTTTACTGTAATCTGCAAGATCACTATATGAAAAATCAAAATTTAATTATAATTCATGAATGCAATACGAATATATAGACACAGTATAAAGATAATGTGAACATTTTGATTTGCAAATTTTTTTTTTTTAATTCAAAGAAAAATTCGTTTGTATATCCTGTTGATTACTTGTAAAATTTGACACATTTTTTGGAATCTATAAATTCTCAAAATATTACTTATATATTTATTTTATTTCAAAATATAATATAAAATGTTCGTTCAATATGCACGTTACCAAAAAATTTCAACATTATAACAATAAATATTATATAGTCCACAGAGTCCAGTTTTTATTGAGATCTTGTTTTTTGTGTATGGTTTTTGTTTTTGTCATTTACATTCTAAAATATTTCAGAGCTTTTGTGAAGCATTTATTTAATGTTTTGTACAAATTCGTAATATAAAACATAAAACTTAACTGAATTCGTTCATTTTTTACTTTTATTTTTTGCCGAAGGGTTTGCTAACTCTGTTCCGATTCTGATATAAAATAACCAACATCATATGACTACATGTTTGTACATTTTTGTATGTATGTTGTTTCTTTTTATGTGTAGGCACTCATAATTATTTGCATTGTACTTGCATATATTACGTATGTTATGTAGTATATGTACTAAACAATGTACTCGTATGAATTCAGGTTAAATTGTAATGAAATTGAACGGATATTATGACAAAACTTTGCACTAACTATTTCACATATTATCCTTTTTTCTTTTTGCTTTTATTTAAACACAAAGAATAAAGGAAGACGGCTACAATAACATATATGTAAACCCAGCACATTATAATATTATTCACATTTGCCATTTATATGTAAAGTATGGACAATATATTGGCTTATTATTGTATAAAATACACTTTAGACCTATTTTAAAATTACATACATACATATATACCTACATAAATAATATATAGTAGGCATAATATGCTTAAGAATTGTAAATTACTATAAATAAATATACATATACGAGTACTAATGTACAAGTATATGTACATAAAAATACTGATAATATGTACAACGTATACAATGTACACATTTATAATTGTCGATACGCCTAGATTTGACCAAAAATACCGCATTGTATTCATTTAATAGTCGACCGTTTTGTATAAACTGCAACTCAATCTAAATTGCAAAATTGATAGTTGATAATATTCTTGCAATTTTTTATCCGTAATTGTATTTATTTTATTGTATTTTTATTTGAGTTGTTGTTGTGTTTCGTTAAATCTACAGAATAGTATCTATGTAAATAAATAATTGTGAAAACATTCAAATTAAATTTTCTTGCAAAATATTTTGTTTGTCGCTTTTTTTTTCCAAAATTATTTCATATTTTTTCAATGATATTTTAAATATAAAATTACTGACATCTTCTTAACAATTTGAGTATAATTTTCAATAATAAAAGTTATATGTATGTATGTTACTAAATAAATAATATGTAGTTAGGATTTATACGTGAATGTACATACAAAAGTATACTTCAAAGTTTTATAAACCATAAATTAAATTTTTTAAAATGTAATAGTGAATGTACAACAATGTACAACAATCAAAAATAAAAATAAACAAAAAAAAAAGGAATAAGTAAGAAAAAACTAAAAAAAAATCACAAAAATTTTACAAAAATATAAAAATAAATAAATATAAATGAAAATAGAAATAAAAATATGAAAAACTTTGAATTTGCTGGATAAATGTTTTTATGTCTTTTTAAGTACTTATAATATACAAAAAAGAAAAAACTTTTTCTGTTCTATATTTTGTAAGTATTTTGTACTCGTAATAGAAATTATAATACAAATTCTTTTACATATACATATATGTATATGTGCATAAATATGTGCTTGTGATATTTTTACAATCAAAAAAGGAATTTATTTATTTTTTTTTTTTATCATTCTTTTGTTTGTTTTTTATACAATTTTTTTTTCTTTGTTCAAGAATATAAAATCGATGTAGCTTTTACACGTAAGATATTTTTTTTTACATATTTCAAATATAATGTAATTTATACTAGTAAGTAATATTATACATAACAAATTTAAGTTTTGATATATAAAACAAGCAAAAAAAAAATTAAATACATTATATAAAAATAATAAAAATAAAATAAATATAATAACACCGAAATATACAAAAAAAATATGCATGTATTCTACATTATATATGTAAAGTTAAGTATATATAAATAAAATAAAAATAAAAAAAAAATGAAAAGACACGATATGTAGTGCAGTGAATTTTAGCAGTTTATTATATAAAAAAAGAATGTAATGTATATTACATACATATATGTATGTACACCGCAATACATTTATATATTAAATATGTAAAGATACGAGTAATGTGAAGAAAATAGAAAAATAGAAAAAAAAAATACATTAAATTCTCAAGTTATTTTCACATTCAAATAAAATGAAATTCAAGTAGTAGGTACATGTAATAAATATTACATGGTATATCTACATTACATTATACAGAAAGTATCTATAAAACTGTAAACATGTAAAAATATATGAGTACATATATTTAATAAAAAATAAAAATAAAAAATAAAGTAAAATATGTATGTATTGAGTATGTATAAATGAGTATGAAATCGGCCTACTCTATTTGAAAAAAGGATATAAGTATATAAACAAAACTTTACACACATATATACGTGTATGTACATTCTATTTAGTTTGAATTACTTTATGTGCATATACTATAGAAGTACAAAAATGTACAATTACATTCGTATATTACATTAAAATATTACAAAAATGTACATTCATATAAGTATAAATAAATTTAGTATATATAATAATACCTACACATAATACACATACTCGTATACGTATATATATGTATATGTATCTACATTAATTTGAGGAATAAATTTCACCAAAATAACTCTTATCAGTAAAGTTTTTATGATGTTTTTCATAATTTTTACGTGTTATATTTATGCAAAACTATGAAAATAATAATATAATTCATATACGAGTATATGTATGTATTTAAATAAATATAAATAATACACAATACATGTAATGAATGAATAGTAAATGCATGTATTAATTTCTACATAGATCATATACATATACAAAAATAATATATTAAGGGTATTCAATTAATGAACTAAAGGACATATAAACCAAGTAAAACATTTACATATTTATCATATTACATATATAACAGACACATTATACTGTAGCTTCGCTTTCAATTTTTTCAGCGGGCTCAATTTTTTATTAGTAAATTTGGAAATCTGCTCTCCTAGTTATCGTGGAAAATAATACAACGTGGAATAAAATAAAATTTTTGGACAATGTAAATGACATAAAATTTCAAATACATACTTCTGAATTGCACAAGATGCGTCACAGCACAGTGCGTTTACATAAAACCTAAGTATAAATTTTATCTAATTTATGAATTTGTAATTTTACTATGAATACCTTTATTTAGAAAATATATTAGAAATTTTACATTTTTTTTTTTTTGTTTTAAATTATACCGAATTGTAATAACGTAACAAATACTGAAAGATACAGAAAATATTAGAATGGGCCCCTGCAAAAGGATGACACGCAACATTTAATCTTCCTTTGGTTGTTACGATTCTGCTTGTCATTCTTGCGCAGAAGCACGCAGAAGTCTATGCTAATATTATATGCATCTACATATAGACAGTAATTGATATTTATTTGTTAAAAATTTATATGAAATAGGACTGTTTCTGGAATTTCTCGGCTAAAAATGTTCACCAGAACAACCAAAAAGCAAAATTCGTATAAAATCTAACATGAATAACAATTTTCAAAAACTTTTAAATACAGACGCAAACCAGTATTATAGATAATAGATCACGCTCTATTGAAATTTTATCTACAAATAAATTTATTTGAAAATATTAATGCATATAATGTGTATACCCAGTATTCCCTATTCTTTTGAGAATAATTCTAATATATTTGATTAAAATATATAAAAATATATTTGGCAAAGTAGAGCATGAATACCGTTGCAAATGCCGCACATTGTCAATTTAAATTTCAATTTGGTGATCAATTTTTGAAGTAAAATCAAAATAAATTTTATTTTTTTTTTCGTTAAGTTAAGCGTAATTTTTAATTAACAACCATTTTGATCGTCTACGGTTGTTTTGGTAATTTTTTTGGTAATTACAAACATCATTTCAAATTAGAAATAATTCATATACGAATTATGTACATCGTTAATATAAAGTGTGAAATGTAAATTTTTTTCATATTCAGTATTTTCATTAGTATATTTTCAAACTGTTTCAATGATTTACGCATTCTTACAAGAATTTGTTGGTCCCTTAGAGGAGAATGGCATATGGAGGATAAGAACAAATGAAGAATGCATAGAACTGTATAAAGATTGCTGCATTACGACGTGGATACAACAATTAAGATGATTCGGACACATTATTAGAGCAGATCCGAATGCGATTATCAGTAAGATATACTATGACAGACCGGATGGTAAAAGACAAGTCGGTAGACCAAAAGACAGATGCATGGATTAAAGGATGTGAAGGAACTAAAAATACAAAATTAAACAGAAGTGGTAAAGAACCAGACGGAATGGAGACGGATCCTTAAGGAGACCAAAACTCTGAATGAGTTTTAGCGTCATCGAGTAGTATGTAAATTTTTTTTCATATTCAAATTGTCAATTTGGCTTAATGTCTGTGTGCTAACATTTTCATCTCCAAACATTTCGACAAGCTAATACTGACAATTAAATTATAAGTCTAAAGCAGGCTTGAATATAAAGTTTTGAATAAACTGAAATTTAATTTCAATTAACGAATTATACTGTAATACAACTATTAAACTGACAACATAATAATGATTTATTCAAATTTATAATGGTGTATAGACATGAGTGTATGCATTTATATCGTTACAAGAAAATTTTTGTCCTATATTTTCATGATTGCAAAAAAAAAAAAAATTAGAAAATAAAAATCAGATAAAACTTAGTTATAGAATTTTTTTGTTTGTATTACAAAAATAATTTATTTTGTAACATCGAAGTACGAGTAATAACACTATGATGTGCACTTATATATTATACCACCGTTTATGAATGTGTATGTACATCTATAGAAATTAGAAATTTGAAGCAAATACATTACAAAAATAAAAAAAAAATTTTATATTACCCATATATTCACATTTACATAACAGACATTCAAATATTACCTAAAATAATATTTGAATAAATTTATTGTTGACATACATATAATATACATATTTTTTTTGTTTTATTTTGTTTTTGTACATATTTCATAAATATTTCTTATTACTTTATTTTTTTCTTGTTATGTGTAAATATACATAGATGTCCCATTTATATGTTAGTTTTGGGTTTGGTGTGTGTTTTTGTTACAAGCACATAGTAGATGTATTATATGCACTATATGCGTGACAGTATATCCTTCAAAACTAATTACATACGCTCTAGTTCCTTATAATCATTTATATATATATTTTTTTTCCGTCTTAACCTTCTTTTTTTTTCTACTTCTTCTGCTCTTCCTTCTTTTTTGTTTCATTATTTTCTTAAGATTTCTTTTACTCTTATATTTTTAACTTACAACTTACAACATATAAAATGTTTTCTTCTACCATTTTTATTTTATACATACATTACACATATTTGTACTTTTTAAATATATACGAGTATTTTCTTTTTTCATATTTCTTGCATATTTTCTTTCTACTCTCATTTTTACCGCATATCTATATCTGTACATATACATATGAGTATTTTACTTTTTTTCGTTATTATTTTATTTTTTTTTTATTTTCTGTTATATTTTTCATAGTTCTTTAGTATTTTGTTTTGTTTTGCTGTTATATTACGACGAGAATATTATGAAAATCTTGAGAAAACTTTTCGTTTTTTTATATATATACCGGTATATCACTATATGGTATACGTATATGTACGACGTTTACACATTTTACATATACAGATATGTTTGAGTGTGTAATAATATTTAAATGCGATATTTATTATTTTTTTTTATTCTTAAAATTTTTTTCCTTTCCACAAAACTTTCTTTTTCGTATTGTATTAATATTAATAGTTTATTCTCGAGTCGAAACATAAAAAAAAAAAAAGTGAAAGAAGGAGAAAAGGAATTTTTCAATTTTTTTTCCATTTTTTTCTTTTTTTTTTTTTCTTTTTGTAATTTGGCACACATAATTTTTTCTTATTACTATACAATTAACACAATATAAGTATTTTATATACTTACATATTATTCTAAAACACCTAATCACGCTATGTATTAGATTAGCCTCCTCCAAAGCAAAAAATTACAAAAACAAGAAATAAAAATGAAAATATGAAAATAAAATGTACACAAAATTTCATTACAATAAATAGAATTGTTATTTTTTTCTTCACTCCTACACACCTAAGTATACTTAAGTATATGTATGTATCCAAAATATGTGAAAAATGGAATGGAAAAAAAAAATTCATTTAACTGAGAAAAAAAAACAATTTCGTTTTCGATTCGGATTTGAATACAAACTACGAGTATTTTCTAATAGTTATATATTATATATTTATGAATGTAAAAATTTTGTACAGTAGTACGCATACAATATCCTTCGTCCTTTCAATTTTAATATATACGATTTTTTTCAACTGTTTTTTTTTTTGTCTACGTTTATTTAATTTTTTTTTATTTATTTTTCACATAAATATATTCTTTTTTGGGTATTGTTTTTTTTTGTCATGCTAAATTTAAATGAAAGATGATATAGATTCCGTGACAGGATAAAGTGACATATTTTTTTCCTTTATATCTTTTTACTGGTTTTCGTATACTCGTTATTGTATTTGCTTAAGTTTTATATGCATTAACCGCTAATTATCACGAAAAGTACCTACAATTTTTTTTCTTTTTCTTCTTCTTCTATTATTTTTTTTTTCTTTTGTTTTAATTATTTGAATGTTTTACGTTTTCTAGATACATATGTATAATATCTACCGATATATACAAATATATACAAAAATTTATGATTTATCAACTAAACTTTTTTATGAATATTACGAGTCCACTGTATACTTGGGCGCATTACATATTCATATGCATATACATACATATATAGTTAGATATAAAAATTTAAATAAAATAAAAATAAAATACAAAGAAAAAAATAAAATTACAAGAGAAAAGCAACAAAATAGAAAAATTTGAAAAATGTTACTCACCAAAAATGCAGAAACAACAAGCAAACGAAAACATAAAAATAAAAAACAAAAAATTACGATTTAATAAAATAGTTTCGTAATAGATACTCACTCATATACATACGAGTATATCTTCTATATATTTTTATATATTCGCAAGGATATACACACGTAAGTGATAACAAATGTACGTATTGTAATATGTGTAGTTACTATATGAGTTCATTAATATATTTTCAAATTGTTTCAATGATTTACGAATGAAAATTGAGAAAATTTTAGCGGGAAAAGTATTATATATATATATGTATATATAAATATATAAATATATATATAAATTTACAAGAATAAATTAAAATACTATATACTACTACTACTACTATAGAAATATATATTTAATATAACTATGTATTTGTATGCATACTTATATTTATACTTACTTTCATACGTGTGTTTTCAATAAATTTTGTTGATAAACTTAAAACTCTAAAAAACAAAAAAATTTGATTTTTTTTTTTTTTTGGTGGTGGTTTTTCAATTACGACAAAGTTAAAATATTTATGAAGTCAACTTTTATGAAGTATGAAAAGAAAATTTATAGAAATTTAATAATCCAAAACAAAAAAAAGAAAAAAAATTAAATTAAATAAAACGAAAATAAATCTAAAGCAAAAACAAATAAATTTATGTCCTTGAAAGTAGAATTATAATTTAAATGAAATGTTTCTAGGCAAAAATATATATTTAATTAATTATATAATTTATGTATATTACGTATATAATAAATGAATATAATTTGTATATAATAAACGTATAATACATAACCTACCTATAATTTTATGATTTCTTTCTATAACTAACATACTAACTGAATATGTACGGCTACGGATATATACGAAATTGAGTGTTTTCGAATTATTGAATTGAATAATAGACGATATAATAATAATTTTAATTAACGATAAAACGAAACCATACCTAATATGAACATAATTCATATAAATATACTTAGTTAAAAAAGATTTATTTATATTTTCCGTAAATTAATTTTTCAATTCACCCAAAAAAACAAAAATTAAAAAAAATAATAATAATAAAGGTATATTTTTTAAATGTATTAGTATACACAGATATGTAATTGTATGCATCTGTTTATAGGAAAGGTCTTTATGTTCTATTTATTGCGATTTTTAGATTAAAATTATTGACATACAATCCCACATACCTACTATCGTACCAATGGATTTACTATATGTACAATGTAGAATAAAAAAATGTATATCGAAAAATACTATTACAAATTTTATATTACATACATAGATAAATTATATTTTAATACCTTAATGTACATACATACATACATAAAATTGAAAATTAGATATTAAGTTGTATATCACATTCAATTTATACATATACATACATACTCGTGTATTCATACGTTATTCAAAAAAATTTTTAAAAAAATTGAAAGTGAAACTAAATAAAAATGAAATCTAGTTTTATGAAGATTGATTAGAAACATTTAATATATTATCATACATACTCATTTTATGTATGTAACGTAGATACCGTTTGTTGTACATATGTGTATAAAGGCATATGTGATTGTGTAAGAAAAAAAAATAAAATTAAATTAAAAACAATTTTAAAGTAATTTCTCAAATTCATTTTTATTTTTCAGCTTTTTTCTTTTTTTTGTTAACACGAAAACTAATCTATACATTAGAGATATGTATGTAGTAATTGGCTCATCGTATTATGCTTAAATAGTCCTTTTTCGTAACTGTAATAATGAAATAAATAATGTAAAATGTGGTAAAACAATTTATTTTATTTTAATTTCATGTTGGGTACATATGTATAATATTAAAAATACTCTAAAATGTATATCTAAATACGTGTTACAGAGGAATGTAGATTTATAATACACTGAATACATCCAATTTAACTACTATATTATCTTCAACAACAAAAAAATTAAACAACAAAGTTTTTAAATTGTTTAAAAAATCCTATAATAATTAACATGCAAACTAACAATCAACAATTTTTTTTCTTATTTTTTTTTATTTATTTTTTTTTTAAATTTTTTGTTTTATTACTTTAGCAATTCGAATACATACATATCTTGCTTTCTTTTGATTTTTATCATTTATATAAGGTAAACAAAAAATTTTCTTAAAATATGAAGTTTTCAAAAGCAAAGTTACAATTATGTATGGGTATGGAAAAATATTACCGTATTTACACTACACTTCATTATGAAACTAAAACTTCATTATTAGGTATATTAAGTGCAGATTTGGACCCTGACAATTTTTTTCTGTTTCCTAGACTCAAAGTTTGGTTCGAAGACAGAAGTTTATCAAATGAAGTGATCACCGTATAAGCATATTTTGTAGAGCAAGAAGATAAGTATTATTTAGAGGAGCTGAGGGATGGGAGCATCGTTAAAAAGCGTGTGTACACTTAAAAATTGTAGAAAAATAAAGTACAATTTTGAGCGTGGGTACAATCTGTGTTAGGCCAGAAACTTTTCAGACGACCCATGTAAAATTAGATTATGATGAAGTAGCTTTCCTTTTTCATCTTCAATGGCGCTACAGCTCATATCGAGCTTGGGCCTTCACTTGAAATGTTGACGATTATTGAATACCCTTGTATTATTTCGTTAAATTTAAAAAATTAAGCTGTTTATTATTTGTCTACATTGTATTATATGCACCTAAAATGTATTAGGTTACAATCATATAATTTACCACATAACGTACAAGTAATAAAATGTTAAATAAATGTATGCATTTATGTACGTATTTGAATGTGATTTTACATATTTTATAGTGTCAAAAGCATTTTAAATTCTAAAACTTTCACTTTTATTCATTTGTTCGTCGTATTCAATGACTGCAATTTGAATAAATAATACTTATCATATTTTAAAGCAACCGTAGAAACGTTACATTTGTATGTATACTCATAAATGGGAAAAATATAAGGTGATTTATTAGATTTCCTTTATGACAGCAGACGTAAGTATAATAAAATATATGATGTTATATGCAGACATTCATAAGTATTTGTACGAACATTATTTAACGTATACGAATATGTAGTTATAATAATGTGTACAAAATGTGTATAATGATTAGTTAAAAAGAAATCTTACAGACAATAACTTTTTCTTAAGAATTCAACTAAAAATCAATATTTTATTACTTTAAGTATATGTATAATCAATAATATTAAAAGTTGCAGATATGAAATCTATAAAAAAACAACAAACTTTAAACCAATCATCACACCAATTTCATGATTCTTTAGAGACGAGATTATACATAATACATCGTACATAGCACATACCTATACACACAAAGTATATATATAATATCAGATATAGGACCCTAAGGAAATCAATCAGTCAAATTTTGTACATTTTTATTTCTCTTTTTTATTTCATACGCGTATGAAATGTACACGACGACTAGAGGTGTATAAATACTTTGAAAATTCAATTATTGGAAACAAAAAAAATTGTAATAACCCGCGTTAAACTTTTTGAAATTTTATTTTCTAGACCGGAAGGAGGAGCAAATTGGATAAACAAAATGGAAAATAAGAAACCAAGAAAAATGGCAATAATAAAAAAGTGGAAAAAAAAATATTGAAAATTCCCAATAAAAAACCATAATCAAATTTCCATACAAAACATTACTATCTATAATTCTCATTCAATCCTTGACATTCATTCCATTCCATTTTTGTCATTTGTATCTATGTGAACAGTAGGTACATTTACACTCTTATCTGTTCATAGTGTGTAGAAAACATGAAAGCAAAATGAAGCAAATCATAATAAAAACAAAAAAAAAATAAATAAATAAACAAAAAAAGACCAACATTTTCGATTGTGTATTAATAAACCACTCCTTTAGGCAATTTCCTGTATATTAATTATTGATGTTTTACGTTTTACCATTCACAGTAATTTTTGATTGAACAAATTCATATCGAACAGTAGAACGGACGTACGAATATTCACGTGCATTATGAATGAATTATACAGGACACATGTATGATGTATATACATGTATAAGTATGTATGTATGTAAATATTTTATAAAACTTGCGTGATCAACCTTCTCACATATGTATACATATAGATAAAATTCGGTGAATAGAAGAGAAATTATCTTTCTCGCCCACTTTAAAGCAATAACACCACTAACATATAATTATGAAGAATTTGATTTTGTTTTATTTCTGCTCAATTTTAAATTCAAACATCATTAGGAAAATGAGTAGAACCAAACACATAATAATTCAAAATTGAAAAAATAAGAAAAAATTTATAATAATCATATCCTGTCATGTTCCAAGCTAAAAACTCTACACTAAATTAACACAGTAGATACATTCTGTCTATACATACATGCAGTGTGAACGATACACAAATTAAATGTACATATGTATGAATTTATATATATGTTTTCTAAAAAAATGATAGAATGATTAGAATAAAAAAAAAATTCTTCACCCAATCCTTTTCCTCTACTCGTATATACAAAAATGTTTGTTTAGTCATGCATTGGTCATATAATATACTCGTACACGGAATATCATGCAGTTACAAAGTGAAAAAAACCCACATACGTGGGTACCTATGTACATAACGAATATTAAAATAAAGATATTTCTTTTCTGTAAATTGATAAGAATTATAGCCGTATAACAGAAAGTATTTACAAAGTTTATATAGAACAAACGTTTCAACCACATAATCTAGGTAATTTTACATGAAGGGTTCAAAACTTTTTGATATGACCAGTACAAATGACCACCAACAGTCATTGAAAGCCACACTGGTTGTATACGTATATGTACATACATACATATATGTAATATAATTGCAAATAAATAAAATTCTTATTAGAAATATTTTGTATTAGTTTTTATTTTTTATTTTTATTTTTCGTCCTTTTCATGTCGTCTATTCTCTCAACACCTCTATCTACGCTATACACATGTATGTATATAGAATACAAACACAACTTTAAAATAAGCGTATGATATACATCCAATAAGAAATATGAAATATATGGAAAAATGAAA
Source organism: Villa cingulata (assembly GCA_951394055.1). Taxonomy (NCBI): domain Eukaryota; kingdom Metazoa; phylum Arthropoda; class Insecta; order Diptera; family Bombyliidae; genus Villa; species Villa cingulata. The sequence continues at coordinate 3,478,604 of OX596020.1, read as the reverse complement.
GAAAAGTTTTTATACGAATACATACGTTTAGTTCATTTCAGTTCAGTCTAGTCCTTATGCTTGTATGTATATTTAAATACACTTCATGTATGCTGTCCATTTTCCACAACAACAGAAATACAATAGTAAAATTGTTCACACTATCAAATTAGTGTTTTTTTTTAAAGCTTCTTGACTTCAACTTACTTAAAAATTGTTCGCCATTCTTAAATGGTTTACACGTTAATGAACGAGCGTGTATGTACATACGTTGATAAATTTTCATAAGCCCCCCCACATTTATACTCCTCATTTAATATATCACATAACATTACTTGTATAACAACTCAACTCTTTCTTCATTTAATTTCGCTTATTCCATATAATCACATTCGAACGTTATTTTATATGAATAATATAAAAAATAATAAGGAAAAAAAATAAAATATAAAATAACCGTTTTCACAGTTTCATTTTCATTTTCGTGTTAACTAAAAAATTTTTGAAAGTGAAAAGCTTTTGTCAGTCATGTAACGGCTACCAATGTTAAATGATCAGTATATAATTATAAGTAGCATATACATATAAAATAATGAATTACAATTTATAACAATAATTATTAATCATAATCAAAATAATAATAAATATTTACATAAGCAGACTATTATTACTACGTTATTATGTATTATAGATATTGTTGTTGTGGTACTAATAATTTTCAGTGTCAATTATTAATAATATTTCAAAAAGCATTTCAATCAATTAACAAGAAATTAATTAAGTGTATTCAAATAATTAAAATTATAAGTGAATTATATCAGATAATAATAATAATAATAATAATAAAAGGAAAATACAATAATTTTAATTATTTTCTTCATTGAAAATTTTAAATAAAATTTATCATTAATGTTGTTTGTTATCTTATTGTTAAATTTGTCAACACATTAATTTAATGTTTTTTTTTGTTATTCAATTTAAAAATTTTTACTTTAAATTCAATCTGAATACAAAAATAACACAAAATAAAGTATACAATAGAAATTTTTTACCTTTTCACAATACATACATATACGAACATTATTTAATATAATAAGAATTATTCAAAAATAAATAAGAGAATAACATAAAAATATTCAAAGTGTCCTTATTTTGGCGTGACGTTGACATAATGTTTGATAGTGATGAAGAATCATCATTTTTAGTATTAGCATCACCAACACGATGTTGGGTAAAACAAAATAAATAAAATAAATTCATATACATAATTGTTATTATTTTTATTTAATTAAACTCTGTTTTATGGATTTAATTTAATTTTTTTCTCTTTTCAATTTCATTATTATGATCATCTTATGTTGGAATTGAATTATTTTCATAATGCAATATAATATTTGAATTTACATAAATAAGAATTAAGTATTATAGAAATTTTGATTGATTTATTTTTATAAAATTTTTTATATTTATATGGATAATACATACAGCCTGCAAGTTACGGGAAAAAAAACGGAATGTGGTACGCATCACCTGGAAATCAAGGATGGGGATCAAAACCAATTAGCCGTAAACCATCAATTATGGAAGCTGATTTGGGTACATTATCAACAACATCTGGTTCAATAAAACGTAGTGCTGGACGTGTTATTCGAATCGTTAATAATTTGGATCATTCCGTTCAAGTAAGTTTGATTAATATAATATAATATACAAAAATATGTGTATATAATTTTGTACGTATGATAATAATTATTGTTTATTTTCACACACACAAAAACAAAATTATTGTATTATCTGTAGAAGTAATAATATGTACGATTATACCATAATTTTATATAAATATGCAAATTTTTGTTGTTGTTTATACGCGATTTTTTGTTTTGCTTAATGACCTTGAAAGTACATATATTTAACATACCATCCCATCCCATTGAGTACAAAAAAAAATAAAATATAGTACAATATATGTATGTACATAGTTACACATGGTAAATTCCAATAACTTTTATTTAAGTTGCATAATTTCTATTCAATTCCAGAAAGAATATTTTCTAAATGAAAATTCACATACTCGTCGTATGGTAAATTACCTCTATATATAGCTGGAAAATTTAACTATGTAGATGTATTAAATGATAATACTAGTATACATTATAAATCTATAATACATTGGCTGGCATTAATATTTATTCACATACTGTACGAGAATGTAAAGTTTTTTTTTATACATTTTCGTATCCAAGTACATATACCTACATACATACTAATATCTAATATATGTATATATTCTGCATATATGTATACACGTGTAATGTATGAAAAAAAAATGAATTGTATAATATCTGATAAGACGTCTACATTAAAGGCATAATGAAGTAAAAAAAAAATATAACCGATGTTTCTTTATTGAAAACAATTTTTTTTTCCTTTTTTTCTTCGTTTCTGTTGGTTTCAATGCAAATATGTACACGTATAGTATGTACATATGTCCATATGTACTCTTACATATAAGTATTTTATTGTGAATTTTCTTATACTTTTTGTTATAATTTTGTTGCAAATAATATACATTTAAGACACATATGGGAGTGATTGAAATGATATGAATAAGACTTTTGTACCTAATGTATGCATGCATATGTACCTTATACACTGTATATTCGTATGTGGATATATCACATTATAAATAGTAAAATAATTCATATATATACATATATACATATTCATATGTTAAAATAAATAGGTAAATATACATATATGTATCTGACGGCGAACGGCATATATTATTATACTATATTATACGAGTGTATGCATGAAAAAATAAGGATAGTGAAATGACTTAAGAAATTCATCGATTTATGGAGACTTCCTGTATACGAAACACGTGAATATTTTTTTCCAACGAAATAATATAACAAAATATAAAAAATAAAACACACGATAAATGAATATTCTGATTCATTGCAGACCAATATTTACATATATATGTATGTATGTACATCATACATATGATTATAGTAAAGTGCATATTATATAGTAAATGGACAAGGTCATGTAATATTTTGGACGATTAAATAAATTATAAAATTAAAGAGAAAATTTTTTGAAGATATCTGACATTGGAATTTTAATAATACAATTTACATACATATACAAAATGAATTTATGCAAAAAGAAAAATGAAAGAAAAATAAATGAAAGGATAATAATATAATAATTACATACATGATGTATTAGAAAGAATTAGAAAAAACATAATTTTATAAATAATGTTTTCTATTACATTTGCATTTATGCGATTTAACTAAATAAATATAATTAAAATGAAATGATATCTAATTATCCTGAATAAAACAATAAAAGAAAAATAATACTTAATTTTCAAATATATAATCTTATTTTGTACTCGTTAGTAGAATTTAAAAATGTTATATTGAAACGATATTCAAAATTAAGTTGATTTATCGTGCAAAAGAAGATTGTGTATGAGATAGAATATAATCAATATTTGTGTAGTGAAATTAAAAGGCCAAATATACTCTATAAAATTATTTTTTTAATATTTTATTTTCAAATGAGTATGATTGATTAGTATTACAAATATTAATGTCATCTTTTCATTATCAATTTTAATTAAAAACTTATATCTTTCCCGAGTTAATTAAATTTTCAATAATTACCATTTACCGAAATCTACTCAAGCAAAGATATCCTTAAATTTTTAATTTGAGGTTATTTGCCGATCACGACAACCAACACCCAGTAAGGTCATTTGCAGTAAGGCCCCGTCTGTCCTGGTATAATATCAGCCCTATCATGTAATTGAATTCATGATTGAGTTTGTGTCTGTCTCTCTTTCTCAGTCTAGAATCAAACTGGTCTGTTTTTGTTGTGAACAAAACAATCCATATCAAAATATAAGTGCAATCGCATCTGATAATAAATAACACAAACTACTTTTAGTGATTAGGCTAACGATGTGTAATAGATATGTATTGTGTTACGTGTAGTTATGCAATGCATTTACATTTTTCTTATGTTTAATACTTATAACATGATATTTATAAGAAATAATATTTTTCTTTTGATTTTCAAGATAAAACAACAAATAAAAATTTTTCACTTTTCAATAATATGTAAATAAATTTGAATATGATGCAGCAAAAAATATACGTTATATGATTTATCTTAAATGAATACATTTTTATCTAAATTTGGGTATGTGTATGATATTATCGTACACAGAGATTACAAGTAGTTAAATTGAAAATCTTTTGTCAACATTTTATAGAATTTAAGAGAAAAAATTTATACAAAGACAAAACAAAAAAAAAACCAAAATATAAAAATATTTGCATATAATTGTATGTACATACATTCATAAATACATAATATACACGACAAAATTAAACATTTTGCGAAAAGAAACATTTTTTAGAGTGAAAAAAATTCAAGTAAATAAATAAAATAAAAATGTACATTAAAGCAAAACATTTTTATTTTTTAGTATACAGGATAAATATGTGTACACAAATGTATCTAAACACTGTACACTGTACTATATAGAGTCTTGATAATTTCTTGAATAAAATAAAAAAAAAGAATTCATGTAGTATGATTACAAATATTTGCACTTTAAATATATACACACACATACAGATAAATGTTTGTGGTTGTATTAACATATTATACACACATAAAATATACATTGTATATGCAAAATTACCAACCAATATGTACACATGTACACACATATGTACTATATATACACGATATCACATTTTGCTTGTACATATTTATATAATATAACAAGTCTATGACATGAATTTTTTTGTTTTTATAAGAAATACACAGGCGAGAAAAATTTATGCGATAAAAATAATTTTTTAAGAATAAAATACTGATATAAATACAAGATCTTTGGCGATTTATCACGCACAAAAAAAGAAAACATATAATTGCTCGCATGTAATAGAAACATCTCTATATAACGTCCAGACTTAAATCAAATCGAATATCTTTGATCATTTTTAGAGAAAAAAAAATTGAAAACAATTTCAACATTACATCAGTTACATTACATCAAATAAAAAAAAATGATTACAAAAAAAATGAAGTAAAATTCTGTTAATCCTAAAACAATTGGGAGAGGTATATTGAATTAATTTTTTCAAATAAATTTTTTGTACTATGTCCCATGATTTATTCACAGTAGTTTTGATATAATTTTCCTTTTTGAATATACTTTTGAATAACAGAATAAAAATATTTCTAGTTTTTGTTCTAATTTATATGAATATGAATTGAATAAAATATTTTGGTAAACAAATTTTAATATTTTTTTTTCTAATTATGCGTTTTAGAGTATGTATGTATGCACTTCATTTCGAAAAATTAGGTTTATCCCATAATTTTTTCACGACCCTGTATATGAATTTATATATTATACATTATATGTATATATATAAATACTGCATTTATATACATGTCTGTATTATATTCACATAAGTGCTGTAGGTAGGTATACTTATAGAAAAAAACAGATTTTATTAATTTCAAAATATATTTAATACTTATTACTGGTTTATCGGTCCAACGAATACTGAGTACATGTATTTTTCATATATCATAATTCATACTCTTTTTAACATTTTTCATATTGCGTAACAATAGCATATTTTTATCAATTGCATTTTCGAATAACAGGTAGTCGATCTTTTGATCTTGAATTTCTAGAAATTTCCATGTAATATTAAAAATAAGTATTATGTAAAATATTTAGTAAAATTTGTTCATTTCCTAATATATTTCATATATCATATTATATTTATATATCATTTATATCATATATTTTACTATGACTCAAAAAATTGTTTAGACTTGTAAGCAAAATGCTTACAGTGCAAATTTGTATATTATATACGTATACATTTCACTCTCATATATGTATAACATTAAAAACCCACTCATACATGTGTATGTACTATGCTGTACGTATACGTGTTTTCGTTTTGTCGTACACATAAAAAAAAATTTTGTCACAACACCGAAACGGAAATTAGGATACTTAAATGGATCACGCAATAAAAGAAGAAGAAAATACAAGAAAAAAAATTGAATACAACGAAAACAGGAAAATAAAATGTAAAAAAATTGAGAAAAACACAATTTTTACTGTTTTGTTTACTCATACATACATATGTAAATATGTATGTATTATTATATAAGTATATATAAACAATCTATTTGTACATTTTGGATATGGATAAAGTGTTTTATGTATATAGGCTAGGAAATATATGGAAATACTTTAACGAAATATCAAAGACAATTTTGAAAAATGAAATATAAAACCAAAAACAAAAAAAAAAAAAATTTAGGAGTACGTATAATGTATGGTATATGCACATAACAAACACGAATATATACATTATTTGTATGTGATATATAAAAATAAAAGTAAAACAAAATTATGTACAATATTATTGTATGTATATATTGTAGTTTTTTGTTATACTGCAATATGCGTACGTACAATACAGATGCTATTCAAACAATGCACTATCTATAAAAGTAACGAAAAGAAGCATAGATCGTTAAGATCTATTTATGTAAGAATTAAGCTAAAATAAAATACGATACAAATGTGATATTTTGTTGTTGTTGTAAACAAAAATCCTAAAATGAAATGAATACAGAAAATCCAAATCAAATACGTTTATATGCTACATATCATAAAATATCTACATATGTATGTGCAGTAGGTTATATACAATACCTACATAATTGTAAATATATACATATATATGTATGTATTATGACTATGTAAAAATATAAACAAATACATGTATCGAGTATAATGAATCTCAAATATGTACATACTTACAAGGACGATGTTGTCGTCTGTTTACGATAAACGGAAATATCGTGCAACTAATTGTTAATTTTTTTTGTTTTTTTTTTAATTTTTTTTTATTTTCATATTTTAATTAGTTTTCTTCTTTTTTTTATTCGAATTTTGCTTTGTTGTTATACAGAATTTATTATATTATTCTTGTTACTTATATGCAGATACATATATGTACATATACAATTTTAATAAAGTTATAAGAAATAAAAATACAAAACAATTCAAAAAAAAAAAAAAATACATGCATATGCAAAGTACATACATTTAAATGAAAAATATGAAAAAATCTAATATAAAGAAAATATACGTGTGTATATATACATATGTAAGTATATGTCTGTAAATAATAAACTTAATTATGTGATGTAATAAAAATAAAAAATATAAAATATCATTTAAACGAAGCAATATTATTATTAGCCAAAAGTAAAGTATAAAAACTGAAAGAGATCTTAACCAAAAATTGAAATAAAAAAAAATCATACTTACTTCGTGCTTATAAATTAATTGGATGAAATCAGTATTATTTTTGTGTGTTGTGTGTATATACATTATACATACATTGTTAATAGTACAACCTTAGTAACTGCGAAAAGAAAAAAAATGTATAAAATGAAAAACAAAAAAAAAATTATAAAAAAAACATTAAAAATAAAATTATATTTTACATATAAATAAGTATAATAAAACATTGTAAATATAATAAAATAAAGTGATACAAATAAATTTTTTTAATAAAACATAAATTTTACGTAAAAGTCAATTTTCATAAATTTATCATTTTGATAAAAATTCAAATGAATATTTAATATATGCGATTATATACATATATGCATATACTCGTATATGCATACATCATTTCAAATATTTTCGCGATATTTCATTAAACGCAAAAAATTTAGATTTAGTCTAAATACCATTTAGACATCCTTACAAATATGAAAAGTAATTAAATGAATTATAAAGAAATGTTTTCTTCATTTTTTTTTTTATATTTTTTCTTGAAAAAATTTATTTAATAATAATAATAATTTATCAGAAAAGGTATTTATGAATTGTGGTATGCTCATAAATATGTAAATATATTTCCTTGCTGATGTAATGAAATGAAGTATCAATCATACACAAAATATTTAACAAAAATATTTTATTCAATAAAAATTAATATTAATGAAAATTATAAAAATACCTGCGTAAAATAATAAATTAAAAGATTTCAAATATTCATTTCAATAGCAGGAATAAATAAATTTATTTTGAATAAATTATTATTTTACGTATATATATATGTATATGTAAACGAAACGAAAGTATTGTTAAAAAAATTATTTTCTTGAATTCCTATGTAATACGTAAGCTGTATGTATATGACATTATATGAGTACATATGTATAACTTTTTAATTATTATACTTTTATTATCATTTTTCATAAATCTTTTACCAATATTTTTACAATTTATTAAAAGAAGAATTTTTCTCGTCTGTTATTAATTTCTTTTATTTTTCAGTGTCGAGTTCTTTTAAATTTACGAACATCTCAACCATTCGAAGAAGTTTTAGAGGATTTAGGTCAAGTTCTAAAAATTCAAGGAGCTAAAAAAATGTACACAGGAAGTGGCCAAGAAGTAATATTTGTTTTTTACTTATTCTCTTTTTTCAACCAATTATAGCAAAATTTCAAAAATTTTTTTAACATTTAAAATTGATTAGAATTTTCCAAAAAATATATAAATTAATTTTTAATTTTTTTTAGTATATTTTTCAAATAAATTTTTTTTTTTTCTCGTTTTAGGTTAGAAGTTTTTCACAATTACGAAATGAATTCGCAGATATTGATACATTTTATTTGGCGACCGGACCATCAATGATAGCCGGATCACCGATACGTAGATCTCGTTCTAGAGCTGCATTAACAGCACCATTAGTTCAGGATGATGTAACAAAAGTATCACCAGCTAGACAAAGAGCACGAAGTAAAAGTAGACCAAGAATTTTATATGCACCAGAAAATGAAATTGTTCGACCTAGTGGTGAATATTCAGTATTGGATATTATGAAAGAGGAACCAACAAAAGTAACAATAAGAGGATTAAGAAGAACATTTTATCCACCTGTTCATCATCCGCCAGCCGATAATACACCACCAGATAAAAAACTTTTCTTACAATGGGTGTAAGTATTATTTGTGTGGTTTGTCTTATTGAGTGTGTGTGTGTGTGTGTCCAATGTAATGAGACAAAATAAAATTGAAAATTCCTTTCACATTATATTTCATTTATATAAAAGAGGAATATAATACATGTATACGTACACAGTATTATTAATGTCTGTACATAAATTTTTTATTTTTTTTATTTTTTAGACATGGCTATAGAGGAATTGATGCCAGAAGAAATCTTTGGGTATTACCGTCTGGTGAACTTTTATATTATGTAGCTGCCGTTGCAGTACTACTTGACAGAGACGAAGAAGCACAAAGACATTATACAGGACATACTGAAGATATTATGTGGTAAAGTTTTTTTTTGTACTCATCTTTCATTTTAACTACCCCGTATTTTCTTTTTTATTTTACCACTTCATTTGTTTTTTCTTTTCCTTATTCTGTAGTTTCACGACCACTACATACATACTTTATAATTTTTATTTATTTTTGTATTTTATGTTCTATTCTAGTTTGAGTAACAGTAAAAATAAAATCTAAAAAAAAAATATTTTTTTTTACGTATACATTTTTATTTATTTTGTTCTATTCTCAGCATGGATGTTCATCCTTCAAGAGAACTTGTAGCTTCCGGTCAAAGAGCTGGAAGAGATAGAAAATCACAAGCTCATGTAAGAATCTGGAGTACAGAATCTTTACAAACTTTATATGTATTTGGTATGGGTGAATTGGATTCAGGAGTTATGGCAGTTGCATTTTCACAATTGGTACGTATATATACATATAGGTATATATTACGAATATGTGTACATTTGTAATATTACGTAGTATAAAATGTTCATCATCATTCAAAATTATGACCACTGAATTACTATTTAAACATTTATGTAATGTTATACGTACGTACATATGTATTAACTATAGATGTATCTACTTACTTACATAGCAGATAATAAATCGTGACTTCATGTAATTTATAAGGACACATTTCTTTTCATTTAAAATTCAACTAAATTCATTATAAAATATTTGTGCAAAAAAAAAAGTAAATCAGATCAAAAACATAGCTATATCTAAAACATACTCGTGTATAAATGTATTAGTATGTGTTTAAATCAAAAAAACTTTTCTCATTTTCATATTTCTTTTATAGTAGATATTGGTATAGTGTAAGTAGTATAGCATAGTAAATCTTATGTATGAAAATTATCATTTCGATAATATTTTCATTTTACGCTTCATAAAAATTCATGAATGATAACAGAGCTAAATTTGATTAATGTTTGCTTTCTTTTCAATTTAATTAATGCAAAGGTAAACGATAATATAAAAAAATTCATTTAACCAATTTTTTTCTTGTTGTTGTTTGTTTGCTTTCACTTTTCTTTTTTTTAATAGAATGGTGGTAGTTATATTTTAGCTGTTGATGCAGGACGTGAAAGTATACTTTCTGTTTGGCAATGGCAATGGGGTCATTTACTAGGAAAAGTAGCGGTAAACAAATTTTTTAATGAAAATATCACAAAAACAATGAATTGTATTTACCTTTCCTATCTTTTCAAATTATCTTAGACTTTGCAAGAAGGTCTATCAGGTGCAACATTTCATCCTCTCGACGATAACTTAATAATAACTCATGGTCGAGGTCATTTAGCTTTCTGGCATCGTAGAAAAGATGGATTTTTTGAGAGAACCGATATCGTTAAGCAGCCATCAAGAACTCATGTTACTAGTGTCCAATTTGAACCAGACGGTGATGTAATAACTGCAGATAGTGACGGTTTCATAACAATTTACAGTGTTGATTCTGATGGTGCATATTTTGTTCGAATGGAATTCGAGGCTCATAACAAGGGAATCGGCTGCTTAATTATGTTATCCGAAGGAACACTTTTATCTGGAGGAGAAAAAGATCGAAAAATAGCTGCATGGGATTCATTACAGAATTACAAAAGAATCACAGACACAAAAGTGAGTTGGAAAATTTTCGACAAAAATTCAAAATATTTGTATATGTATGTACTCGTATATTTTAGTTACCAGAATCTGCTGGTGGGGTGCGTACAATATATCCGCAAAGACCGGGTAGAAATGATGGAAATATTTATGTAGGAACAACACGCAATAATATCCTAGAGGGTTCAATGCAACGTAGATTTAATCAAGTGGTTTTCGGACATGGCCGTCAACTTTGGGGACTTGCAGCTCATCCTGAAGACGAGATATATGCCACAGCTGGCCATGATAAACATATTGCACTTTGGCGAAAACATAAACTTATTTGGTCAATGCTAGCCGGTTATGAATGCGTTTCTCTGGCATTTCATCCGTTTGGTACAGCATTGGCGGCTGGTAGTACTGAAGGTCATTTGCTGGTAATTAATGCAGAAAATGGTTCAGCAATGCTCACACTTCGTGTTTGTGGATCACCTCTTAGTTGTATAGCTTACAATCAAGGTTAAAATTAAGAAATTATTTGAGTAATATTATTTTTTGTGATGGGAATATGTGTTTTTAATTTTGTATGCACAACAGTGGGCGATATGATCGCGATGGGATCACAAAACGGTAGCATCTATCTGTTTAGAGTATCGAGAGATGGATTTTCATATAAAAAAGTTAACAAAATCCGAGGTTCGCAACCATTAACTCATTTAGATTGGAGCATGGATGGAAATTACGTTCAAACGGTGACCATAGATTTTGATCTATTGTTCTGGGATGTTAAATCTTTGTCACCAGAACGTAGTCCGATCGCAATGAAAGATGTTAAATGGTTAACACACAATTGTACTGTTGGTTTTCTAGTAGCTGGAATGTGGAGTAACAGATACTATACAAATACATCAACAATTATAACAACATGTAATAGATCTGCTAATCAAGATACGTTGATATCAGGAGACGCTGATGGCTATCTTCGTTTATTCAGGTAAATGTCAAAGAATCAAAAATTTCAATTTTTTTATGAAAATTATTTGAATTTTTTATTTTTTTTTGTCCTTTTTCCAAATCATTCCAGATATCCATGTATAAGTCAACGTGCAGAATATCACGAATCAAAAGTATATTCAGGAATGTTAGCTTGTGCAAGGTTTTTATATGGTGATCGTACAATTGTTACTGTTGGTGGAACAGATGCGTCTCTAATGGTTTGGGAATTAGTCGAAGAATAGCCTTTATGGCCACCGTGGCGTAGGCATGCAGAATATGAGACACGATACAATAATTTATATTATCGATATCGACGTCCAAGTATTGTTTCATCTGCAGCTGACAGTGATTCTATTGATCCTTAAAACAGTGCACATTAAGCAGTTTTTTCCTCTCTATTTTTTTCATATTAGAAACAAAAATAAAATGAAAAAAAAAAGAAATTTTTCTAGGATATGATCAGAACAATATAAAAATTTATGTATTTTGTTCTCAGATTCTGAATGACAGTTTTTTTTTTAAAAAAATTATGATCGTGATTATGATAAAAAACAAATGAATGGAATCCTTTTAAAAATAAATAGAAAAATATTAAATAAGAAAAATTAAACAACGACAAAAAATACGTAAACTGATCTACCTTTAAAACAAAAATATTTGCAAATTATATAACTAAAAATGAAAAAAAAAAGTAAAATAAAACTACAAAAAAAAAAATACAAACAGAACTGCCTTTAATAAACTAATCAAAAATTTTGTCAATTTGTTGAGGAAAACAATAGCCACAGTGGCCGATATAAAAAAAAATACAAACATACATATGTAATAAAATGAATAATTATTTTCCTTTATGTTTGTTTTTGTTTTTTAAATACCAAATATATTCAAATGTTTGATAATAATAGAAACCGAGAACCCACATGAAAATACATATCAAAATAGATACATTATAGTACATTTATATATCAATATACATATCAAAAACTGAATGTGATGAAATGTTTCTTTGCATTATTTTGTGTTTTTTTTTTCTTTTCATTCGTTTATAAATAATTTTTCTTTTCCATAAATCTATTTCTTTGGAATACAATGAAACATAATGGTTACAAATAAAATAATAATAAATTACGTCTATATAGAAATAGATTTATAATTATTTACATACAATATACATTTACTTACATATCATTCCTAATACTAAAATAATGAATGATAACATAAATAATTCAATAAATTTTAAGCAGGAATTTGAAATATAAAATTAAAAAAAAAAAACGATAAAAAGAAAAACAATTTTAAAGAAATAACTGTTAACTGTTTTCAGAAAAAATAAAAGAGTCCTACATAGAACAAAATCATATTAGACTTAAAAAAATAAAAATACATACGTATATATATAAAACTGTTGACATAAATAGTATAAAAATAATATAAAACACATTTTCTCACTAATGTATACTAAAACAAAAAAAAAAAAAAAAAATTCGATAAAATATTTATGCAAATGAAAAAAAAATTCAAATAAATAAAAAGATATTAAAATTGTTTTTTGTTTTTATATTTTTTAAATCTAAATAATATAAATATTATAGCTAAAGAAATGACTAAACATACAGTGAGTGCAATTTGGATAAAGGCGCAGTCATATTTTTGTGAACAAAAAAAAAATTGGGCATAAAATTAAATAAGTCTATATTTGTATGAAAAATATAGTTGAAAAATAATACTATTAAGACATATTTCGCTTTTTGTAACAGTAAGATTACAAAGATTGTTTATAATTTTTTGAAAATTTGGTGCGCAATTTGTACAATATACAAGTAATATGGACTTTAATTATTAATGGTTTCTTTTCTTGTTTTAAAATTAGTTTTTTTTTTTAGAAAAAGCGCAAAATAGCCAAAAAGTATCGAAAAAATACCAAAAACAAATGTTGGTACTTGTACTTTTCTAGAACTAAAAGTTTTGCTTTAGCTGCTGTACTAACTACAAACTAATTCAATTACTTTCCTCATTTTCCTCAAATAGTATAACAACAACATAGTTGAAAATTTCAAAGAAATAAAAAAAAATACAATTATTATATCGCGTAATTATTAACAAACTTTGACAAAAAAAATGCCTCAAGCAAACAAAAAATCAATAACAATAATTTTATCTATTTAAGTGTATCCAAATCGCGCAACAAATTTTTTTTATAATGAAGACTTTTTTATTTTATGTCAACATTTTTTTTTTATTCACAAAAATATGATTGCGTTTGCGTCTATCGAAATCGCGCACACTGTACATGCGGTATGTTTACCATGTATGATGTTCTGATGCTTAACAAAGTTATTTTCATTGTACCTACATCAATTATTCAAAATATTGTAAAAAATTTTTTTGTTTTTTGGTTTTTGTTTTCTTTTTTTTTTCAACTTATATTGTGTCCTTATTATTTAAGTATTTTAAATTTTATATTTATTTAATTTTTTTTTGTAATTAAAAACATTCCATAAATTCAATCTACTAAACTTATCGTGGAAACTATAAACATTTTCTTTCAATTTCTATCGAAGGACAATAGCATTGCAATAAAATTCATCTTATCTACTCGTATTCGTTTAAGTCCTAATACCTAAATACTATTTATTTTTAACTAAATGCACTGCAACCAAAACAAAGGTATAAAATTGTATTACATTTTAACGTGAAAACTGGAAGATATTCAAGACCCTTATGCATATTTTTCATTACAATTTTTTCTTTTATTCTTTAAAAGTTTCTAAATTAAAAATGAAAAATAAAATGTAAAATGTTATCTTTGTGTTTGTTTTTCAACAACTGATCTCCCACGAATAGTTCAGCAGGTATAACAAAATGTTGTAAGTATTTTCATGAAATTTGTTTCCTTTTTCGAATGAATAAATTTTCAAAAAACAAAACTTATTTTTTCATTATTATTATTATATATTTTTTGAATTATTTTTATTATTCGTTTTATCCTTTTAATATTAAATTGCATAAATTTGTTGATAAAATTCAAAATTTACTATAGGTACGTAAAAAAGTGAATAGAATAGTTAAATTTCCATATTAAGAAATTTCTAAACATTTTTATACACTTTTATGTATGCTGGTATACTCAAATACTTGACTACTTTTATATGTATACATTTTATATGGATATGTGTAATATCTGTACAATAAAAAACAATGTTAACCTTAACACACTGATAAGTTTTCAGTATAAAATAATATATATAATATAGGTTATATACAAAATTAAATTTAAAAACCCATGAAATAAATTTGAAGAGTGATTAACAATATAGTAGGTACCAAAAATATTAAATGCATATAAAAATATTGAAAAAAATCCAGAGAAAAATAAAAAATAAAATCGTATTTGTTTTCTTCATTCATTAATTAATTTTTTTCTCTTTTTTATCATGTGTCGTTAGTCGTTTAATAAAATAAACAAATCGTCATTTTACAAATAAATACACTGTTTGTGTCCTATCCATCTATATATAAATTAAATTCTCATTTTCTTTAAAAAAAAAAATTTATATTTACATTCTCTATACATATCGAATATGTCAAGAAAATGAAAAATCCTTTTCTTTTTATTTCTACTTACTACTCTTTAGTTGTTTATTTCTTTATTTTTACTTCATTAATTTAAATCTTCAAATTAAATTGAAAGCTTGCAAATGACCTGGAAACTTTTCAGTAAGATTTGAGTAAGTAATATTGGATGACATACATTTACATGTACACATCTACATTTAATATGCAAACATGTACATGCTCTTATGTTTAGAATTTTCGAATGTATGAGTATTACACCAAAAATACTATATAAATCTTTGTATTTATATATTTATATATAGTATCTTTGGTATGGTATTACCTACCTAAGTACATTAAAAATTGAAAATGAAATGTGATGTTCATTTAAATAATAAATATACATAATGTATGTATTTGTTATAATAAAAAACTTTTCAGGTCCATCATTTGAATTTGATTAATGATAGTAATATATAGCCATCATTTTATAACTTCACAATTGGCCAAAATTTAAGAGTAGCTGAAATAATGTCAATATTTATTGATGGATAATTTACCATTTTGTTTTGTAAAACGCCATTTATTGCTATTAGAATATAGCTTGACTATAACAAATATAATTTTGAAAATTTCAATTTTATTTTGTTTTGGAAACATGATAGAAATTAGACTGATACAAATATTTTTAAATTTTTAGAAATAAATAGGAAATTATTTTCGTAAATACTTATTTACGTATACATACGTGTAGACTTATATGAAATGCAAAGATTGGTTATAAAATACAATAGTTGTAATGATAACAAAATTAAAAATTATATTCAAGTTTTTATAAGTGTAACAAGTTATAGAATTTTTTTCTGTTGCTGTTGTTACTTTTGATTTTTGCTGTGTAAACATTTTCATTTTAGTTTAATTTTTTTTTTATTTTTTTTTTTTTTCATCATTCTCTGAGGATTTATTTATTTAATTTTACGTATATAAAGTTTATATATTCACATTCATTCATGCACATTATGTGTAAACTTTATTATATGTATAATGTGAATATACTCATATGTATACATTCAACGTTACTCATACAAAAATATAAATTTTGTTCTGAGTATACATAAATGAATAATTTTCTCAAGACAATGTCTATCAGAAAATTTTCAATTTATATACATTTATGTGCATGTATATACACATATACATTTATTTTTAACACACAATACACCCTAAGGACTTTTGATAGTAAAGTAACAAGTCAACCATATATAAATTTAATATTAGATGAAAATTGTGTTATGTTTCATTTTACATATATTCTATATGAGTACATTATATATGTATACTTGTATCATGCACATGAAATACATAATGTAATACACGTATATACCTATGTATATACCTATTTATACCCAGAATATACACTACATTGTTAGGATGGCTTTATATTCCTTATATCATCATCACAATCATTACTTCTAATTTGACCTACGAAAGCAAGAATTTCAATATACTCAGTTTAACGTTTTACCATGTAAAATGTAAGTATATAAAAAAATATTTCGTATGAATTTAAGTTCGCATATACTATAGTAGGCATAACCGAATATTATATTCATATTATTATGTACATATACACTATATATTTATGATTGTATGAGCTCTAAATTGAGGATATAGTATATTGGGTATAATAATTGTGTTTAATACTGATCTATAATTCAAGTCACGTGAAAATGACTATTGCCTCAATAGGTACTATTTTTTTTTTTTTTTTCATTTCATGTATTCACAAAATTTTGGTTTTTATATGTTTTATATATTTAATGTACATATGTATGTACATACATGTTTAATATGTTCTTACTATGTTCATACATATTATATAAATGTGTATTATAGATACTGTGTTCTTTTCAAATATTTTATCTTCTTTTTTCTTCTATATCATGCGTTCAGAATTTTGAATTTTTCAAAGCTAAGATTAAATATATATGTATATATGTATGCACATACATTAACGCACAAGTTCAATATTTATGTGGTATCATAAGATTTTCAAAGTGTGAAATAAAACTGAAAAAATAAAATCCCTAAATTAAAAAAAAATAGTTATTGTATAGCAATTATCGCGCACACAACAAAAATATAACATTCATAAATATTAATGTTATTGCATTAAAATCACGTGAATTCTAAGCTCATATTAAAACACTATCAACAGTCAGTAATTTTGTCAGTTAAATCAGTCAATATCCAGTGAATCAATCAATCATAAGTTATATGTATGTTACTAGTATACGCATTACATTGTAGAGAATAGTATTACATACTGCGGTTGAAGTTTGAACTCAGCACTTTTTGGGTATGAAATAAATTCATCACTTCAATCATCAAATTCTTCAATTATAATCCTCTTTAACAATAATTTTATAGTATAAAATTTAGATACAATATGCACTTATCATCTTGTATTCTGTGTGTGTATGTATATATGTAGTATTTATTAAACGAATATGAAAGTTTAAATAAAATATTATATTAAATAAATATTTAAATAAATATTATATGGTATATACCATAAATGTATATTATTATATGATGAAATTAATGTACAAAAAATATACACTTAATATTTACCCAAGGACAATTTAATGTTAAAACGTATAAAATATAAATTTTTTTACATATGTACATACACAAATTTAAAATGATTTTTATGCGAAAAATCATTAGGTATATTATGTAGTGGAAAGAAACAAATTTTATTTTTCATTGAATCACACATAACAGAGTACGTACATCATCTACATATATGTAAATATTTCCGTATATGTATAGATAAATTTTATCCAAAATGAAAAATGATACAATTTAAATAACATCTGTAAATCACATCATTGATTACACAAAATGAATAAAAAGTTAAATGAATAAATATAAAAATAGATAAAAATAAAAACATTTCAAATCATAATATCTATGTACATATAAAAACATACATTTTATATAATTTGTAATGTTCGAGTGTAGATAATATACTCTTTTTTATGTAAATATAAAGTGTATTTATTATTATGGTATTTCTTATATTCAGACACAAATAAAAACTTAAAGATATTGGGTACTCATTTTTTTCTTTTTGTATTTTATTTCTTCTATCATTGTCATATAACATTTACATATGTATGTATTTTTTTTTTTTTTTTGATTTTTCATTCATTTTTTGTTTTATATTTTTTTTATCCCATCTCATAATGTATAGTATATATTTTTGTTTTTTGTCATTTATACGAGAATATACATACATACATATTTAAATATATCACAATCGATTGATACTCGTACTCGATAAACAAACTAAAAACGAAAATAAAACAAAACACAAATAAAAAATAAAATATTTAAAATCAAATAAAGGATTCTAATATAATACATAGTTACAGTATCATAATATCGTTATCTCAAATTCAATAAGGCAAATAATATTCAAATCAAAAAGAAAAAAGTTAAAATAAATAACACGAAAAATAAAATTCGGTTGAAAAACAAAACAACGCATCGTATATGGTATATAGCTAGTTTGACAGAAAAGCCGTCAAATTTAATTTAATTTTCAAAATTTTTGTTTTCGAACAGATCTCATAAATTGAGATTGAAAGCGTTATTGTTATTGTTGTTCTTAACGAAAATGTATTTTTTTCATGAGTGATATAGAAAAGACAAGTTGATAAAGTTTGTATGATATGTAAATACTCTCGTGTATTTATGTATATATTTTTACGTTTAAATGCCGATTTAAATTGCTGTACATTAAAGTTTTCTTATATTTATAATAAAAGCTAATATACATATACATACATAAATGTAGATGATGCGTACATATACTTGTATATATGTATATATATATTATAAATAGCTCACACCCAAACGAACATTATACACGCTACTTGCTCACGTATGTAAGATACTTTTGTAAACGTATATAAGTATGAGTATGTACACATGTAAATGCACGTTTAAAACAGAAGAATAAGTGAAACATTTAATGCTTTTGATTATAAAGACAAAAAGAAAAAAAAAAACTAAAATTTGCAAAAGAAAAAAAACCGATTTAATTGACATCATAAACCGTCATAGATGGAATTTTTTTTCGCCTTTTGTCTTTAAAAAATTTTATTTTTCAATTCTATTTTTTTTTTTCAATAAAAAATTAAAAGCTGTTACTTCACCAAATTTTTTTTTTCTTTTTTTGTAAAAATTTTTCAATTTTTTCTTTTGCTATTCTTTTTATGTTTTATGTATTTTCAATTCCTTTTTATTATGTTTTTTTTTTTAGTTTTTCTTTTTATTTTTAAATTTTTCCATCTACTTTATTTGAATACAAAGAAATGGAGAAAAACACATGGTAAAATACAAAGAATGGAAAAATTCTGTACTTACTTTTGCTTTGCTTGCATTTTTAAACTGTACGCTTGCATACTTTTAAGAGTATGCATGCATGGTATATTTATCATAGCATTTTCTCTGTTGTTTCTGTTCAGCTATTTTTTTATGTATGTATTAGTTACATATGTAGCTAAAAAAACATCTATACGCCCCTACTTTATACACTAGTAAAAAATACATGTGTAATATATACATATTATAATTATACAAAAGAATTTAATACATAGGTACGGAAAATATTCATATTTGCGTGTGTATGAGAGTTTGTTTTGCCTCCTTTTTTTCTTTGTCCTTTCACAATTGAACTGGTAAAGAAGCAAAGTACATATTACGTAGGTGTATACATTACATACTATATATATGGAAAACACATGTAGATGGGATAAAAAAAATTTATTTTTGCATTCTTTTGTTGTATCATTTTCCTTTCATCTTATATGTTGTGTATTTTCCTGTTTTATTTTGTTTTTATTGTTGTTAATGTAGTTTAATTTTTTTTTAATTTTCCAGGATAAGCCTCTATATAAAATATTAATAGATATATGTGCACATCAAATTACACACATAAATGTGAACATACATATATATGTACTTTTAAACGCAAATGTATCTTTTACACACGCTTCCGTTCTTACATAATGAACACACACATATATATGAAATGTATACATAATATAAAATACCGATATTTTAGACTACACATAGAAATATCTTTCAACAGTCTCTCCAATAAATGTATGTAGGGTAGATGTTTCAAAATTGAATTTAATGTGTACGTTAATATTTGCAAATTCATACGCGTACATACACAAGACTATGTGTACATATTTGTACGATATATGGAACATAATATATAATATACGGAAGAGAAACTTTAATATAACAACAATAAAATAATAAAAAAGGATATATAAAATTAGTTTATGTTTAGATTGAAATTATAAGAAAAAAAAATTTGTTCGTATCACATTTCTTTTAAGTGTTTGGTATGTTATTTTTTATTTATATTCATTTTTTATTTTCTTTGTGAAAAGGATATACATATACGAACACGTACTATGTATATATGAATATAGTTGTATTTGAAGAGAAGCCACGAAATCAGTAAACTTTTATTAAAAATTTTAATGTAGGTGCTAAAGAAATTTATTTAATTTTTTATTACACTATGCACATTTATTATTGGATACACTGTTGCTTTACCAAAATTAAAAAGAATAAATAAATAAGCTGTTAAATGATTGAAAAAAAAGAACTGTGCTATATGAATTCAATAGCTTCATTCATTCATTTTATTAGCGAAAGAACAGAGGGCACAAAAACAGACGAATGAAACTGTTTTTCGTGTGTCTTGCATATTATTATGTACATACATATCTGTACATATGCATATGTTTGTTTGGAATAAATTTCATTCATTTAGATTACTTTATTATTATATAAATTTCAGATCATAACAATCATGTAAACTTTAAAGAATTTTTATTATAATTATGTCCATATATACAAAATAAAATTGAATGTATTTATAATGTGTACATTATTTCTTAATCGAAATAATAAACAAAATGATGTACATATTCACATTCTTTTACCATATTTATATATATACATATATTTATACGAGTATTCTCTAAGTACATAACGTATCCATGTACAACATACATACATATAAATTATAACATTATATTTGTAAAATTTTGGTAAAATATTTTCAGTCAATATCATTATTATCTTTCATTCTTCTTTTATTCTATTATTATATGAAATATACGTAAATATTTTACATATACATATTATCTATATACATACATATATGTGCATATTTATTTTTATGTTTTTAAATTTTATTGATTTTATTATAGTTTTTGCTTTTTAACTATTATGCTATTACTGTACTTACACGATATTAGTATGTATACATATATAATATCCTTTGTATATTTATGATGACTCTTTATATTAAATTAGAATATAATCCTTAATTTACACATATTTAACTTTTATTGTGTACACTCATACTCGTATATATATAAATACATACATACATATGTGTGAATTTCAATAGCAGTGTTGAAATTTCATATATACACAATTTTTAAAATTGTTGTAACACTTTTAAATCGAAAACAAAAGAACGATATATTATCAATATTACTGAATGATACTTAACAATTTTCTAATAACCAAGTTTTCCAGGAGACAATATTACATTTTTCATTTTTTTTTTTTTTTCGTCAAAAAAATAGCAGTACATTAGTGTCTGTTCAAAATTAAACGTAATCAATTGAGTAAAGTTGTGCAATATTTTCTTTAATATTAAATTTTGACTACATTGAATTAGAATTTAAAAAATTAGGATTTAAAAAAAATTTGGTTAATATTAATATATGATTTTATCAAAGAAATTGTAATACAGGAATCCATTAAAAGAAGAAGAATCGATTTTTATAAAGAAAGATAATAATTTAAGAATGTAAAACATACAAATTTATATAAGATATTTGAGGATGCTCAGCATAAATATGACTAGAAGTCTAAAAATATGAGAACCATCATCAGAAATGCGAGAGGCAGAAAGAAAAAAAACAACATTATGTTTCAATCTCCTCATTAAATAAAATTTGAACTAAGTATAATAGACTTCAAGTTGTATTTATCCAATATAAGGCGACGTCTAATAAATGCAAATTTCAGTACCACTATTTCATTACACACATGTGTATATATGTTGTTATATAGATATAATATACGAGTATATTGAGATTTAAACCACATTATTACGAATATATAAACACCATATTTATTATATACTTGTGCATTTATTCAGTATATGTATATGTATATGTACATATATGCATCACATACGCTCAAATCTATGGTAAATCCTAAATAAAATCCGATTAAAACAAAATAAAAAATTTGAATGAATAGATATCATGTACGTATTGTTGTATTGTTGCATATGAACACATAAGTAGATATTCTGTTGTAAGATATTCATATTTTTCCGAAACATTAATAGTATATATATAATAGTATGTATCAGTGTATTCAATACATATCCTGAACAAAATCTAAATGCTGGTATATTTTCATACGCATGCATGTATATAAAATATATAATTTCTTCATTCATTTGTACACACTTAACACATGTACACAAGAACGTAATGTATTCATTCATGTCCACTATTATATGATTGTATTAAGTTAACTCATGTTAATATTGAAAAATGTCATAGAAAGTTTATTAAGATTCTGTTATTATTTTATTTATATTTTGATAGGTACTTTTCTGACCAATTTATTACTCTACATAATTGTGTAGGTATACATTTACGTACATGCAATTTAAAAGTTGAATTATTTAAAAAAATAAAAGTTATCTTATACTTGAAAATAATACTCTCATATTCAAAAAAATTAATTAAAAAATATATGTATAAAACAAATTTTTATAAAATAATTCAACCGAAAAATCTAAAAAAAATTTTTTTTTAGATTAAACAGTATCTAGATTGTATGAATACGTGTGAATTTTGTGTGCTTTATATTTTATATGGAACTAATTAATTAATAAAATATAATATTTTATAAATATAAGTTTTCAAATTAGGATTTCTCAGTTTTAAATTAGGATAAAAATATGTATATACATAAATATACCATACCTTACAAATGTATATTAACATATACTATATATACATTAACATATGTATGCGTGTTTGAATATTTGTATGTACATATACGTAAATAAATTTTACAGTGTGTGTTTCATATTTAATATACCATATTAAATATACCACAAATTTTAGGGATATTATAACACTTCTGTGTCCTGTTTAATTGTGGATTAAATACATACATCTTATGTATATATGTAATACACAAAAATATATACTTACATTATATACAATAATTTAAATTTATTCACATTCACACGTGTACATATTTTTATATGAATATGAAGAGAAAATTTAAAGAAATAAATTTTATTTTTAGTCCTCTTCACATACATATAAATACTCTTACATATATGAAAGTCTGTATTATAAAATATCCTTTTTTATGTTATGTACATTAATGACACTCGTATAATGATATTTTTGTAATGTGTGTACACCGGTATAGCTTAGAGCTTTTCATTTGTTTTTGTTCTCTATAAAAATTTTATAAACTTTAATTAAAAATTTTGTATTCTACTATATATTATCACCATTACCACCTAGTACCAACTAGTTCCTAGTACCATCTACTACTACCGTGCACTAAGAAACTTTTCATTCAAAGATGTTTATTTTGAAAATTGTAGGAAAAAACTGATTTTACTTACTGTTATACATTATATCTTGTATTGATGCATATATAATATATGTACATATTACTAATTTGTTAAAATACACAAATATTTTTCATACCGTATGTACTATGAGTACATAAATATGCAATTGAATATGTAAATGAAAAACAAAAATGCATAATTTTCATAAAAACTGATGTGTATATGTATTTTTAAATTCTTTTGGATTAAAATTAAATTTCAAACAACAAACTTGACATATTCATGAGTATTTATTTTTTAAATTTCTTTTTCAACATGTTTTTAACTTTCTCTTTTATTTATTTAAATTTTTTAATTTTTCATTTTACTTTTTTGAATTTTACTTTTAATGAAAAACAAAAAAAAAAATTTTTTTTTTAAATTTTTGTAATGTTTGCTTACATTTATAGAAACCAAAATAAATTATAAAACAAAAAATAACTGAAAAACTAAATACGTTTTTGAATTCCTTTGAAAAACTGAAAAAAATAATTTAAACCAAAAATAAAATATGTATATATTTTTTGTAGTTTTAAACAATTAAAAACGATTGTGAAAGTTTTCCTTTTCTTTTTTTTATGAGTGTATGATGTATGTATGTATTTAAATTTTGAGAAATAAATGAATATAAACCGAATAAATTTGTACCGAAAAACGAATACATAAAAAGAAATTAAGAATAGTACATTTTATGTTTCAAAGATAAAAAAAAACAAGATTGAAAAAAAAAAAAATAAAGTAGAAACCTTAAAAACAGAAAACTAAAGTATGAACTATACACATTATATGTACGTATATTCTCAACATCATCACATTTTATTTTTATTGCTTTATGCACCTGCATAGAATGTATTATGTGAAGATTAATATAATGTACGCTCATATGAATATATGTAATATATGTAAGTAGACAGGATATATGTACAATGTATATTTGTATGAATAAGTAACTCTTGTTTGATGTATGGTGAAAATTTTTAGTATTTACAAATATACACTTGTATAAATATTTAAAATTAATGATGTACATCTAAGAACGTGTATGCACTTATAAGTAGTCCTTTATAGAAACAAAAAATTTTGAAAATTTCTACATCTTATATTTTATAAATCAAATATAAAAAAATTGTTTTGAAAATATAATATTTTTACAAATGAAAAAATGTCATGTTCGAGAAAATCAAATGAAATTTTTACATAAATTTTTTACTAAAAATTTATATAAAAAATTAAAACTTATAGATATATACGTATGTATTGAAAAAATATATCAAAATATATTGACATATTGTACATGAATACGGGTATTTGTATTATTGGTATGTACATATGTATCTTAAATATTGCACAGTGCAATACCATAGTAAATTGAATAGTTTAGTATACTGAAATTCAGAAATTCTAAACCAATTATTTATTATTCAAATCGTTCTGTACGAGTATAATCTTCAAATAGTTATAATAAATAGCATAGAAAAATTTCATATTTTAGAAGTCATTTAAGAATACAAAAAAATTCAAATTTATTTTTCAAAATATTACATAAAGTATATGCGGGTATACGTATATGTAATGTAAAATGTGCATTATAAATTTTTCCATATTCTTTTCTATTCTTTGTATAAGAACTGTATTTAAACTTTATGAATTTATGAAAAGTTTTTGATCATATTTAATTCGAGTGTACACGTGTATATTTAAGAAATTAAATGCAAAGAAAACTCGTATTTTCTATTTTTTTAAGGAGCTTGTATACGAGTATTTATGTTGTTTGCATTACATTTTATTTACTCTAAATAAACGTCTTTTTTATTTTTTCATTTTTTTTTTTTTATTGTAATTGAACTTGAAACTTCTATGAGTATATACATATTATACAAAATTACAATAATATTGTAGTTAATTGTTATTACGAGTAGACGAATAAGTATATATTAATGCATTATAAATACTATAAATTATACAAATAGTTTATATTACAGCAGCAACAATTACGCATTTAACCACAATGAAAAACGACGTCAATTATGTTAATGACCTAATTTTCATTTTTATAATGACTACTAACAATTTGTTTTATTATTTCATTATTTGTTATTTATTTTTAATGTCAAATTTAATTATATATGTATATGTATAAGTATGAGTACATACGCACTATATTATGCACATTTGATGTACATACTTATTATTATGTATGTACATAATTTTTAAAATTAAAGAGAAATTTTACTCTTAAGAGTATTCATATAATAACTATAAATCTGGTAATTATTTATAAAAAAGAAATAAGAAACTAAGGATATTATTCATCAGGGTTCTTATATCACGAGGAATACAAATACAAGAAAAATAACTTAGAAATATTGATGCGAGTTTACTTTTGCTGCCTACAAGTAACTCAAATATTCTTCATCTTCTTCCTTCATAGCACTACAGCTCTAAGTGAACCAGGGATTTCACTGAAGTGATTTCACTCAAATATTATTATTCAGTGATTTCACTCTATTACAGAGGATGCTTTCAAACTTCTACCCAACGATTCGTGACCAATTGTTGGAAACAAGTAAACTTTCCTCACCCACCTATATGAACCTCAACAATAAAACAAAAATATAAAATAACTAAAATGTAATTTATTTATATTTTTATTCAATGTTTAATGACATAGATTTAACCACTATATAACTGTACGATAGGATGTATGACTAGATTGAGCTTGCTTTTTATTTTTATTGATAATATCTTTGAGCGTGGGTGTGCGTGCGTACGTGTGTGTCTGTTTGTGTCGTTGTGTGCATTTGTGGAAGGCAAATCTGATTAAGCATTAAGCATTAAGCATTAAGCATTAAGCATTTTTTAACAGATTTGCCTTCTACAAATGCACACAGAAATTAAATATACGAACATAAAGACAATCGATGAAAGAGAGAGAAAGGGGAGGAATACCATTCTTTTGAAAAGTTTCATCTGTTTTCGAAATATTGGTCTAAACAATAAACAACACCCCCGTCCTCAACTTTCACAAATCCACAAAATGTCCACTAGAATTTCGAAATACTTTTATCATTATTTTTATTTTCAATACGCCAAAAGTGCATTAAATATTCATTTCCGCGCCCAACATACATACATATATGTATATTCTTGATCAGTATAAAAAACTGTGCAACATACTTCATTTTTAAAAAATCGGAGGTGACTTTTATATATAATTACAAATTTTTTTATTTATTTATTTATTTTTATATTTTTTACATAAAAAGTTATAAATTATTTTCATCAATAAATGAATGAGAAAGAATAAATATTTGTATAATTAAAAAAAACCGAAATTCAAAGAATTTCGATTTAAAAATTTAGAAAAATGTAAAAATTAATTGGTATAACTTCCATGAAATTAAGAAATATAAAACTGAACTATCAATAACTAAATTTTAATTAATAAATAAATAATATCTTTTATTACATACATACATACATAAATATACATTATTTTATTTTGCATTAAAAAAAAGTTTCAAATTATATTATTTTGTTAAATATACAATATTCAATAAAATTGAAGGATAAATCACACATCTGTTAAAATTCATAACATTTTGTTTTGTTTACGTTTTACACTCGTACATAATAACACAAACTTTTATAATTAATCTACATATTATGCGCAGTATACATATGTAAATAAGAATATACAAATTAAATATTTAATTTTTACTATATAGATTCCAATTAAAAATTTTCAATTTCATCATAAATACTTATGTGTACTTATTAATTAAAAATATGTTGTTTGTTTGGGGTTTTTTTCCTTCTAATTTTAGAAATAAAATTTTGTACAAGAAAAAATATATTTGTTTTCCATTCTTTTTTTTTTTACTTTTCATCAATTAAATCTTAAACATATAAGATAGCAACAAAACTGAAATGTATACACGAGTTTAAAATTACATACACATGTACCAGTAAATATAAATATGTATCTACATATGCATAAACTAAAATTACTAAAAGATAATTATTATTTTATCAACAGGAAATTATATAATAAAATAAATCAAGAGTTTATATTTCAATATTAGAGAAAAATACACTATACATACTTTAAGTATTAATACATATAATTATTGTTAAAATGTATTACTTTTTTATGTATTAAAGTTTTATGTACAAACATATTACACATTACGCATGAGGGTAGATTAAAGAGTTCATAATCTTATAATTACACACGCACATTATTTTAATGTGATCTAAGCAAGTTTTTTACAATAAATTTAATACAATTTATCTTTGTATTACAGCATATGCGTAGCTTTGTTTTTCTATGTTACCAACTTATTTTGTACTCGTGTATTGCACGAGTGTGTTTTGAAATTTGTATTTATATACACACAATTATGTGCTTAATTTTCAACTCAAAATAAACGATACATAATATATCAAAATATTCTTTTCGATTCACCCACGTAAATAAGAATAACGAATACATACATACATTATGTACATATACATATAATTATATTTTGTTTGTATTATATAAATCTACATAATATTCTATGTATTTATAAATAAAATTAATGTGAAAGTTTGTAACAGAAGTTAAATTTTCTATAATGGAAAAATAAGTGAATAATAAAAATTAAAAGTTTATTTGTTTCTAAAGAAAAAAAAAAAGAAAGAAAAAGAATATAACCTCCAAAAAATAATAAACTAAAATAATGATGCTCGAATACATATTATTAAATCTGAATTGATAATTATCACGCAAGTGTTGAGAACAAAACGAAAACATATGCTACTTATGTACAAGTATTACATTTTTATCAGTTCTTTAGAAAAATCAGAACGAATTTTCTTATACAAGCTGCGAGTGTAGTTTTACTATACATAAAACATAAAACAATAGATACGATTTACGACAACGATTTATTTACTTCTTAAACTTAATATATTTAAAAACTTTGACTGGTGTATATAGCCTTATTGTTTCAATAAATCTTGAAATTAATTTCTCAAATATTAACGTTTGTATATATTCTTATGAATGTAAATTTTGTGAAGAAAATTTAAGAATTAACTTTAAAAATATAATAAAAATGACTTTAAGAATTTTAAAATTTTTTGAAAAAAATCAACCCATATATAAAAGTTACTTTCGTTTACCAAAAATTGTTCTAGGTTTTTTGGGTTATTGGCCAGAAAATTCTAATAATAATTTTTTATTAAAATGTTGGACATTTTTCAATTATTTAGTTTTATCGTGTGCAGCATTAGTTGAAACTGCATACGGTTTAAGTCATTTCGATCAACCATTACTGGCATTAGAAGCTTTTTGTCCAAGTATAACAAAACTTACAACTGTTTTAAAATTATCATTAATTTTCTATCATAAGAAACGTTTAACAAAACTGATAAGGAATATACAAGAATCTTTACAGAAAGGTAAACATTATAGATATAAAATATTTCAATTATATTTAGATTTGTTACTTTTAGAAAAGAAAAAAAAACGAAGAAATTGATTTAAAAAAATTATATTCTTTTTTTTTTTGCAGAGGTAAATGACGAGGAAAAGGAAAAAATTTATAAATCGACTGCACAAACAGCTACATTACTAGCAACATTCGTATTCGCTTTTGGTAATTCAACAAATGGATTCTATTTTCTTCGACCAATTGTCTCAAATTTATTTCAATATTTTCGAAATGAGAATATAACTAGAAATCTACCATTTACTGGAATGTAAGTATGAAGTAAATATATTTTTTTTTAATTTTATTTATTTTTAAATTTTTCTTTTACCCTATACATTTTTTTTTCCTTTTAGTGTTCCTAATAATGCATACGAATATCCGTACTATCCAATTTATTATATTTTATTCACATACTCTGGAAATGTTACAGTTTTTGGATTTGCAGGAGTTGATGGAAGTTTTTTTGGATTCTGTTCGTATATTTCGGTTCTTTATCGGATTATTCAAATTGATATTAGAAATACCCTTAGAAGTTCAGGTTATATACGGATACATTTAAATTTTAATTTTCCTATCAAATATTTTGATTGATTTCAATTCATTCTAATTTTATTTCATGCTTTACGATTTCTGTTTTATTTATTCTAGACAATGATCCTTCAGAAAAAGAAAATAATGAAAAATTTTATAAAATGAAAGATATAATTCGACGACATAACGAAATTATATTGCTAACAAATGAGTTCGTATCATGTTTCAGTGTGATAATAATGGGATATTTTTTATCTGCTGCCATCATCATTTGTATAAGTTCATTTCAAGTACTTAAGGTTGTAAAATAGGTTTGCAACAGTTAAAAGTTTATAATAAATTTGTTTTTCTATTTTTTTTTTCTCCATCTTTCTCTTTTTTACTATTTCAATTTCAATTTCATTTTACTTCATAAGGCATCTGGATTTAATCTTTTCCTATACGTATCATATACTATTGCAGCTCTAATGCAAATTTTAGTATATTGTATTGGTGGGACATTTGTTTATGAAAATGTATGTAAAATTTATTTTTCAAAAAAAAAAAATAAT
The DNA here is from genome assembly GCA_951394055.1 of Villa cingulata. Classification (NCBI taxonomy): domain Eukaryota; kingdom Metazoa; phylum Arthropoda; class Insecta; order Diptera; family Bombyliidae; genus Villa; species Villa cingulata. The sequence goes on along the minus strand of OX596020.1, from coordinate 3,447,732 downwards.
AATAATAATAAATTTGTATATTATATAATTTATAAATGGATTGTATCAATTTCATTTATTAATGTAGAGTATTAAAATTGCATCTGTATCATATTTTTCTGAATGGTATAAATATGATAAACGCATCAAAGATTTGATATTATTAATAATAATACGAGCACAAAGAGGTAGTCCAGTTAAAGTGCCATTCTTTACTCCATCTTTAACAGCCTTTGGAACAGTAATTTATTTATATTTTTGGGAATTTATCGTTTTTGATTAACTTTTCATATTAAAATATAATATTTTCAGATACTTAGCACAGCCGGATCATATATTGCTCTTTTGAAAACAGTCATTTAAATATTCAAAGATTCAATAAAAACCAAAGAGAGCACGAAAATTTTGGAACACGTTACATTAGATATCAGATGCACATACACATGTGAATTTAATTAAAAATTATTGAAAAAAAAATAAATAAATATATAATACACTTTAGTATTTTTTACATGACACATTAAGTAAACATAAATTAAATTCGAAAAGTGTAGTAATGAAATATTGAAATACTTACTTATATGAAATATATGAGAATAAAAATTTATAAAAAAAAAACGTATGTGAGTACAAAATACAAACAAGTATGTCCATGTTATTTAAATTTTTCTGTTTGTCCTTTAATTTAAATAATAAATATAAATAATGTAAATATTCATTTCAATTTACTTCTTTGTTGGTATAAGATACGATTACTATAGACAAAGTTTTGCGTATAAATGATAATATATTCATTTTCGTTTTAATTATTTCCCTCATTTTTGTATGTATATATTTTTACATAGATATTCAAATTTTTATATAAATTTGCGTATATACAAACGTGTGTACAAACATACATTAAATAAATATGTGCGCATTTTTATACTCATTATACTTATATGAAAAATAGAGTACAACTATGTGAACTATATAATGTTTATGTTTATATCAAAATCCTGGAATTAACATCTTTTGACAAAATTAAAAATATTTTAAATCACACATAACATAAAAAATAATGCAAATCAAAATGTATTCATAACATTCGCATAATATAGAATATATATATATTACAGACGAGAAACATAAACAAAAAACAATAACAAATAATACTTACTCTATCCATAATTCCATATATGTATACCAAGAATTATAAAAGTAAATAATGTATATATGTATGTATGTATGTGAGTATATTTTTATTATATAAATACATAGATATTTATGTATATATTCTACAAAACATATAAACATATAAAAATTTCTGTGAAATATAATAAAATTTAATGTAAATATTTATTTTAATCGTCATCATCATTTATTTACAATTTATTTTTACGTTATGTATGTACATATGTACCTATATGCGTTTTCATTATATTTTTTTTTTCCATGCATCCATATAATACACAAAATATGTACAATTACATATATGCATGTATTTGCAATAATATAATTTAAAAATATATTTTTGTATAAATAATAAAAATAAATATGCACTACTGATACTGGTACGGTACTGCATGCATATACATATATCTTTAAAGAAGAAAACAAAATACAGGGAGAAAAAATATAGAAGAATTTTATTAAAACTATATCACTGACTGAATAAAACAATACATATATTTATATTTACACAAATCTGTATATAATTTGAATAAAATAATACATATTTATACTTACAACACTTACACAAATATAAATATTGAATGTGAAATAAGTATATGTTTACATTATTTCATACAAAACAAAATTAATAAAAAAAAATTGTATGGGTAAACAAAAAATGTTTTGTTCATAAACAAAATAATTAATCAATCCTATATGTATATGTATGTATAGTTTGTAACAACAACTCATACATGTATCTAACTATGTATATGGTATCCTCTGTATATTTTATACTTACACATAATTGAAAAAACTGAATAACTTTGTTCTATATATTATTTAATTTAAATATAAGGAAAGGAAGCTGAAAGAAAAGTACTTACATATATTTTCTTGATACATTTTATCCTTGCTTTTTAAATACATTTATAGAAGAAAGTTTTAACCATCATCAAGATATAAAGGGTACTTTGTTGTAAAGAATACAACATAACATTTTAATTATAAATACAAAACACAACATATGTAAATCAATTTTATAAAAATGTTGTATGTGGGTGTAACTTACTGTTTACATAATATGGCTTGTAAAGATACAAATATGAAATTTCATCCCACTAAAAAACACAATATCAACTTTAATTGTTGCATCAAAACTCTTACAGTGCAAACAACAAAACAAATATAAATTCTTTGAAAACATTTTTGGATATAAATTGGGGCACACAATTATGTATATATGTTGTACTCGTATATGTACCTCTTTTCAAAAATTCACAAGCACATTTTTCATGAAAATTTAAAAAAAATGTAGAAAAAAAAAACTTCATAGTCAATTGCACTATTAAAACATTCATGAAAATACTTTTTTGTATACAAGAGTACAAGTATACCGTGTAACTAAAATTTTAAAAAATAGTAAACATGTGAGTCTATAATACAGTACAGTGTACATTTATGAAAATAAGGATATTCCCTCTGTACAGAATAAGTCTGATATTAAAGTTCTTCTGAATAATAAATATGAAACATAATGTACATATTGTCTCTATATGTATAATTTATATTTATTTTTAAATGTATTGTAGAGGTGATCATCAACTTTTTCAAAGATCAAACGTGATCATTTTTTTTTTCATTATCATATTTTGTAATCAATATTAATATTTTACTTTTTTAAAATGTTCATAAATAATAATGGAAAATAATACAGACCAATCTAAATATTTACATAAATACACTTATTTATGTATGTACATATGTACATAAGTACATCCGGAACGAATCAACAATTTAGTAGTGAACACAAATTAAATAAATTTATAAAAAATAAATTGAAAATGCTTTTGTCTCTTTTATTCGCATTTATTTCTTTGTCCTTATTTTTTATAATTTTTATTATGTTTTATTTATTTTTTTTTATGAATGAATTAAATTAACTTTTATGTATTCCTTTTGATTCCTTAGATTTTGCGTACAGATATAAAATAAATTTTTTATTTATATTTTACTCTTTTTTATTATTCTTAGATATTAAGAAATACGTTTCTACGTATAGTTTACAAGTAGTGTAATAAGGTTGTTCAATAAGTTTATTCGTTCGATAAGAAAAACTCGATTTTTATGCTTTGAAATACATTTTAATATTCAATATAATCTCCTGGACTTGTTCTAGCGATCTTCTAATTTAAGGATTCCACCCCGAGTAAAAATCCGGAATACTATTATTACCTCTTCGTTCGATAAAATTCGTTTCCCATGTATGAATCGTTTGAGATGTAAAAACAACCGGAAATCAGCTAAATTTGACGAATATTTGTATGTGTTTTTGTTCCATTATTAGCGAATTCTTTCTGAAACCAAAATCTTAGATCAAAATATTGCTTACACTACCTAATAAGATATCTAGGACTTCTATCAAATTTTCCTCAGTTAATCTACGATTTTCCAAATCATATCCTGTATTTTTACTACAGTTTCTGTTGTTAATGCACTTTTTGGGCATCCTTCACGTGGATCGTCGTCAAGGTTTGTACGTCTACTTTTCAATTCAGCAGTCCATCTTTCTACTGTTCTAATTTAAAGATGAAGAGTCCTTATACACTTTCAACAATCGTTCATGAATTTCTTTTGGTGCCTTTCAAAAATAAGAATTTTTTCACTGTGCGATATTCAATCCATTGTGGAAAAATCCATTGCAAAAAAAATATCGTCACACGTCAAATTTGAATATAAATACGAATTAGTTAATAGATTTGTATGAAATTTCACACGTGTTCATAAAAAGGTATTACCTTTTCTAAAAAAAAAAAACATAAAACGACAAATATAAAAGCGCCTACACTGCTATCGAATGACAAAACTTATTGAACAACCTGATATGCATTACATTTTATATTTTGCTGAAAAAAAGTTATAGAAAGTAATTCCACATACAGTAGATAGAACCTGGTATGTACATATGTACATATCTTTACCTCCATTTCTATAATCCATGATCCATATAACAAAAACATTTTTTTTCATTTTCTTTTATTATTTTTTATTATTTTTATTTGAAACTATATAGCTAATATCAAATATGTAAGTAATATAAAATTAAATATACTCTAAGAAAAATATATAGTATAAATAAATAGTATATAACATAACAGATTATTAATATTAAAAAAATATAATTTTTTTATCTCATTAACGTATAATATGAAAGTAGTAAACATAAACATGCCTGTGCAACTGCATACACATGTAGGTAGGTAGGTGTATCGTGTATGTAATTGTTATGTTATGTAGAATTACATATAAAAACAGAAAAATTTCATTTAAACTTTCTCCGTTCTTTCTTCAACATAAAATAGGGAAATCAGCGTCATATAGAAATGAATGCATACTTCTTGTACTTATATTTATATGCATGAGATATTACGCATATATCTATACATATAGATAGCTACATAATATACTTAATTAAATCATCTACAGAAGAAAAATATTTACATTTGCATTGTTATTTGAGATGTATAAAAAAAAATAAAATAAAACATTAGATATGGAATAATAATAATAATACATAATAATAAAATATTAAACAAAAATATATTATTTTTTGCACATCCTATATTTTTAATATATTCATTCATAGCTCACATATGAGAATATTTAATAAACAATATATTCTAAATGAAATTATTATAAACGTATATATATTTTTTTTATTTTTTGTATTTATTTATATAATGGCATTCATATAGTACAGATATAAGAATAAAAGTATATACATAAATATGAAGACTCGTACTCATGCTATTATGTACGTAATTTAACGAAAAAATAATCTACTAAAAGGTATATTGCAATAATTATTGTACATTATAGATTTGATTATAATACAAAATATAACATACATTAACGGTTGAGTTCATCATTACAATCGAACAGGCGGATAAGATTGAACAAATTATTTAGATTTTAATCGTATTATAAAAAGAGGTTTTTTGTGATTGGTTTAAGTCTAACAAATAATATAAATTATAAAAAAAATGGTAGTAGTTATAAATTAACGCACGGATTAATAAGTTCCAAGACTAACTACAAAAACAACAATTTTTTGGAAAAATGTTTTTGTGTTTATTAACACAGTCTCGTACGAGTGCGATACATTCATACTCATACAACGCTTTTGTAACTTTTCTATGCCAGCCGTGAATAACAATTATTATTTATCTTTAGTCTTAAAATAGGCATCATTTTCGACGATCAGTTATTCGACTCTAATCTCTTTCCCTGAAGCATAGTTTTTGAAATCTGCGAATAATGAATAATCGCTGAAAGCCAAATCTGAAGAATAAGATGGGTGTAGAAATAATTCAAAACCTAATTCGTGCAAATTTTCCATCATCGATCCGTTGTTGTGCTCTACTGAGACCAAATGCCTCACCCATTTGGAAAAAAGATTTTTAATGCCCAAAATGTTTCAACATTTCATGTAAATATTACCAAAATATGTCTTTATACTTAAATTATTCCGATAGTAGGTAATCATGAACTTAGGCTATGTATATTTATGTACAATTATGTCTATATACAAAAATATATATACGTAATCATTATCTGGTAAAAGAGTCTAGTGAAAAAATTTAAATACACATATACTCATATACATTTACTTATTTTTTTCTTCTGTATACGAACAATTTCATTTGCTTTTCTGTGTTAATTCCATTCTTTTGATAAAATGAATTTTGATCTTTTTTTATAAAATCCTACAATTATTATATAACCATGTTATTATATAATAACTATACGTAAATATGTTAGGTAGATTATACCAATATTATTCGAGCATGTATTTATACGCACATAATACTACTAATACTCTTATTATTAAAACTGCTCTTTTATTTTATATGTAACATAAATGTGTAATAAATAAAAAATTAATTTACAGAAAAAAACATGCTGTTTTCCTTTTTACTACATTATAGTCATCACTTTAATGTATGAGATGAATGTATATATGCGTGTACTGTAAAACTGTAATACGCAGCAAAATATATAGATACGAAAATATATAGTAATATGCTTAATTCATATCAATATATAATGATGTTGTCTATGTACATAGTATAACCACAGGTATAACTCTACATGTATACACATACGTTACGAATTATGCAAAAGTAAATTTAATTAGAAAATTTTCGTCTATACGATATACTAAAATACTTACTATAATATTGAATAAGTATACGTCTATTAACGTGAATATGTACATAAAAACATATATGTACATATGTGTATTATACCATAGAATAATAAAGCTACGCATATAGTACATAGTACATATAGTACATAGTACATATTTCAAAGTCAGCGAATACTTTTTGTTGATAAAAAAAGCAGTTTTTATGCATTTTTTGTTCTAGTTATGTAATGGATTTAGGTAAATAATTAAAATTTTCATATTTTGTACGATACTAAATAAAAAAGACAAATAAATTGTTCGATTATTTATAGAATTTGTAAGTGAGCGAACACTTTTTAAACTCTGTGTATTACATCATTTTTTCTGTATGTTTTTTTTTACAGATTGTGTGAAGGTAAGACATAAATTTAATTTCCTTTGACAGAATATTTGGAAGAACGGTTTTTATATGCCTGTAAAAATAAAATAATGCAATCAACAACAGTGTCATTGTTTTGTATACATACATAAGCGCGTTTTGTATACATTATTAATGACACATAAGCTTGGAACGAAGAATCTAGAATTTTGGCACAAAACCTGCATTATAGATCTCCAAGTACTTATTATTATATGCGGAATGTTCTAAACATGAATCTACCTTCTGTCTCTTCAATTTATCGTTGGATGCCAGTAAAAAATACTAGTCCTGGTTTTAACTCGACTTTAAAAGAAAGTCTAAAAATAGAAGTATCAAAATTAAGTGATGAAGAGAAATTAGCAGTTTTGATATTTGATGAAATGGCTATAAGAAGAGAAATTACTTATGATTCTGTAAAGGATGAAATTATTTGTTATACCGATCTAGGAGATTCAAAAACCAAAGATATTGCAAAAAGTATATGTCTCTTTATGATACGAGGAATTTTTACAAATTTCAAAACTATTATAAGTTATTATTCTGTGAAATCTTCAATCACAGGGGAACAACTAGAAATAAAAATTAAAGAGAATATACAATTTTGCAATGATGTCGGATACAATATAAAAGCGATAGTTTGTGATCAAGGATCTAATAATCGCAAAATGTTTAAACGTTTAAACGTCACCACTGAAAAGCCTTATTTTGAATATAATTCTAAACTTATTTTTGCAGTGTATGACATTCCACATCTATTCAAATCAATTCGAAACACACTCATAAAATACGATTTATTGTGTGAAGATGGCAAAGTTAGCTGGAATGTTGTGAAAGAACTATACAACATTGAAAAGCAAAATATAACAAAAATGTGCACGAAGATTACATCGAAACATGTTTTTCCAAATACATGGCAAAAAATGAAAGTGGCCTATGCAGTTCAAATTATGAGCCACACTTGCAGCTCTGCAATAAAAACACTGCATGATTTGGGAAAATTTAGTGAAAATGTTGCACCACAGGCTTTGTCTACAGCATCCTTTTTTGAAAAACTAAATCATTCGTTTGATTGCTTGAACAGCAAAATGCCATTCAATAAAAATATACACAAATCAGCATTAAGAAAAGATGGATTTGTTCGATCATATTTGGAAAATGTAAAAGAATACATCAAATCCATAAAAACTTCAGGGAAAGTACATTGTTTCCAAGGACTTATACTGAGCATTAATGCTATTTTAAATTTGTCTGACGACATATTTTCTAATTGTCCAAACAAAAATTTCGTGCTTACATACAAATTTAATCAAGACCCAATTGAAAATCTTTTTTCACTAATAAGAAATAGAGGAGGAAACAATAAAAACCCATCATTATATACATTCAACCACATAATTGGCAGGATTATGTGTAATAAAATAATTTCTGTATCAGAAAAAGGTAATTGTGAAAATGATGACGATCAATTCCTAATAGTTGAAGTGGAAAATTATGAGAAATGTGATACAGAAAAAACATCAGAAAAAAATTGTGATTCAGAAACATTAGAGGAGGATGAATGTGAGGATTTTGATAACAAAGTATTAAATTCAATAGAAATACAAAATCACGATAATGAGAATTTATGCGAACAAGCTTCACTAAGATACTTCGTTGGCTTTTTAATTAAAAAAATGTCAACATCAAATAGCTGTCCTGATTGTCTGAATTTGATGAAAAGGTCAGACGAAACTATTTACCTTGAAAAACAATCAGAAAAATTTATGTTTTTCAAAAATTATTCTAAATCATCCGATTTTGGTCGACTAAATTCTCCTTCAAATTACTTTTTTGAACTTTGTCAAATTCTCTTGAATGTTTTTGTAAAAATATTTAAATAAAAATCGGATATGAAGCATATAAAGAAGTACATAATGTCAAAATGTATTGAAGAGTCAGACAAGATTGATCAATATTGTTCTTGGTTCTCCTGTGATAATCCCTGTAAAGAACATCATATATATTTTCTTGATTATTTCATAAAAATTTTATTGCAAAAAAATTGCCTCTAGGAAACACAAAAACTTTTTCAGTGTGATTATTCTGCTTCTAACAAAATGAAAATTATTGGACAATGAATACAATACAAAACATCGGCGTCTCAGAGAGTATAGGGAGAAAATATAGAAAAGAATCAAATACAGTCAAATAGAAATACAAAACAAACTTTTTACAAGGAACATTAAATTTCTCATTGAAAACTCAATTTATACATGTACATATGTATGTATATACAAAATTTAAATCACGATAAACAGATACTACTATATACATACGTATATTATATGTATGTATATACTCGCATATATGTACATACATACACTATAGTATCTGTATATCATATATCATCTGATAATCTAGAAAATTTACAAATTTTTATTTTCATTGAATTTTAAATCCTGAAAATAAAAAAGGAATACGAAAATAGTGTAGTGTAATAATATATGTAACTATACCAGAGACAACTTATAAAACAACTTGTTATAAGTTGTTTCTGGCTATACACACACATATATATATGTGTATATTTGCACATAACAATTAAAATCTACACCAATCTTCAGTACCTAAACTCAATGTATGTACAGTATATACATATAATATGTACATATGCACGCTAATTATAAACTACACTATCCTTCTTCTAAATGATCTTCATATATATTTCGTTTATGCAGTTTGTTTGTATGCATACATATATTCCATTAGCAATGTACAAGCATTCAAATATAATTTCAAGAAATAAAATAGTTTTGTCTTCATAAAAATATAAAAGATAAGGGAAAAGTGTTGAATACATAGCACGATAGCACCAATAGCACCAATATGACACACATTCATACAAAAAAAATCAAAACTAGATATTCATGTAGGTAGAATGAGATCATAATATACAATACATACATATTTTATATAACACCAATAACACTTGCTATTGCATGTGTACAATAACATAAGATATAAGATATTATAAGATATTAACATAGACTAAATATAGATTGGAAATGACTGTATAAATTTTTAATACACTTTTGAAATCGATCATAGCTGGCAGAAACTTGAAGAATGGCTGGCAGGAGCTTTTACTGAGAGGAGAGATAATTTTTCGCTCACGAATTTCCTTATATATTACATATTTTGTAGATTTCAATAGCTGGCAATGAAAATACATGCATATTTATTTAAAAAACAATACACAATACATGTTCATTGCAATAGCTGGCAGTAGTACTGGAATCAATATAGAATATTTATCATTGATCAGTGATCAACAAAGCAATAAGATGTGACACTCTTTTTTTTTTTAAATTTACTAACACACATAATTACTTATTTTAAAATAATAAAAAAAATCAAAATTCAATTTACAAAAACAGTACAGAATTAATGTACTTATGTCAAATCCATATTTCCTTATAAACCGCCGTAATGAAGAAAAGATACAAAACAATATATACATGTGAGCAATACAATCATTTTTTCACAATGCATTTTTAAAGGCGATCTGGAACTTTTTTTTTGACTACCTGACGCGTCATTATATCAAGATATAAGGTGATTCATATAATTTCTGAGAATTTTGAAGACAAGAAAAAGTTTATTTTGTTAAGCTATATATTAGAGTAAGAATTTAATTTATAATTAAGAAATTTAACAAAAATGTAAAAACATTTGATATCAAACACAAAATTTTAAGTGTAATGCATTTACAATTAATTTTGTTTATTTTAGATAAAAAATTTTAAATAACAAAATTTGTACTTTTTTTAATGAGTAGGTATACACTGTAATAATGTTATATTTTTTAAAACAGTTGGTGTTGCAGTTCCATTTTTTTTGTCTCTTTTTCGTATACAAAGGCTCTTAATTGCTATCGACTTTTAGCAAAACCGTTAAGGCCGAATGAATAACGGGACAAAGGTCATGAGAAATTTTTGCTAACGCGTGCTCAGTGTCATTACTGTATGAATATAGATATACTGTGATTTCAATAGCTGGCAATGAAAATACATGCATATTTATTTAAAAAACAATACACAATACATACTCATTGCAATGGCTGGCAGTAGTACTGTGTTATACGGTTATGTTATACTTATGTTATACCGTCATACATGGTCTTACTTGAATCATGAATATAGAATATTTATATTCATGTAGCCAACAATACAGATTGCATAGTATCAAAGAATATATAACTAACGTAACTAGTAGATATATATTCTTTGATAGTATGCATGCACATATGTGTTAGATACTTTCAAAACCAGTTTTAATTGTATATAATATCACAGTTAAGGATATTTGCCTGTGATAATATATATTATTATATTCATTGCCAGTCATAACATAAATTTGTTGAAAATTTAAATTTCCTTTAAAATATACGATTTTGTACATTTGCCTGTTATTTGATATTTTTTATCATTTCCGATAAGGATATAGCTACATAGATTTTTGATTTTTAAATTTGTTTTTTCTTCAAGATATACAAGATTTCAAAAGATTACAAAAGTTCTCTCATTTATTTTCCTTATTCTGATTTTATAGCTTTTTCAAAATCTCTCAAAAGCTATTTTGATGTTTACTTAATAGTTATGAACACGATTTCTGCCATAAGCATTTCTAATCTATATTTAGTCTATGATATTAAGGATATAAAGCTATTTAGCCATTGCAATCCACAAATTGTTGTGCTTTTAAAACTTGATTTTAAAAATTTGAAATTCTGTGGAAGATATTTAAAATCTAACGAATTCTGGCGATGCGATCTCAATCTGTGGAATGCAATAAGTGGTCGCCAGTTGCTCCTATGCTTTGAGAATTCTTTATGCGTAGCTTTATTATTCTATGATTATACATATATACATATATTTATTCAAGGATATCAAAGATAATACAGTCCTACTAGATGAACCATTTCATTTTTTTTATTTAAATGTTTGTATGTTTGCCAAAAATAAAGATCGAAAAAGTTTTTCGAAACAATATCGAAAAAGAGCGAAAGTTTATAATTCAGGAGGGATGTAAATATGAGAGAAAAATAAGAATATTTATATAGAAGAATTAGTTTGTGAGTTGCATGACTGGTTTACTAAATTTTATATGGTTTTGAGTGGTACCATCACTTATTTGGGGTGCGTTCATGAACATTACTTTAACCATAGTCATGGTGTAGTATAGTTTAAGCAAAGTTATGTTATACTACAGCCATAGTTATGTTAACTTCAAGTGGTTTTTGAACGCCATTTTTACCATAGTAGTAGCAATAAATTATCATTCAGCTGTCAAGTCAAGTTTAAAAAATTTTTACATATTATAATTTTTATATTTTTTGTTTGTCAAAAATTAATTATTTTTTACAAATGAAGTTTAAAACAAAATTAATTAATTTCAAATTAATTAAATTGAAATTTTCACAATTCACAACAAAAAATGAAATGACAAACGATTTTTTATTGTCAATGTCATTACCACTTAAGGGCTTACTATCGTTACTATCGTTAACCATGCTCTCGAGCAGGGTTAGTTTTTGACATCAAATAGTTAAAAATTTACTTTACTACAGATGTTTATGAACGCTAAAAATTCATGTTGGTAGTTATGTTTTACTATGCCACCACCATTTTGAACGACAAATGATAACTATAGTTAACTATAGTAACGTTTATGAACGCACCCTTGATATGATATTATACTTGAATAAGTAAAAATAAATGGATATTTTGTACGCAAATGCTTTAGAATACAACAATTGACAATAGGGCTGTTTCAAATTTTTTTTTATTGTATTGAGTTGATCGTCGTATTTAATATGAATGACTTGAGAAAGGAGGTATTTCATATTTCATGTATTTTTATATATGTATGTATGTGTTGTTATGTTAATATTCCTTGTCGCGTGCTATATGATCTGACATAAATTACTACTACTACTTCTAATTGAAATACATATATAGAATTGTATTTATATCAAAGACCATATAAATATATACATTTATATGGTCTTTGGTTATATGTATTACCTGTATAGGTTTACATTATTTTCTGATGTAGGATTGTAGAATATTTAGCAACAGAGGTTTTTACGTATGCCTATGCATACATTATAATTACTGTAGCATTTGTACTGTACTCTGGTCTATACATTTATATGGTCTTTGATTATATGTATTACTTGTATAGGTTTACATTATTTTCTGATGTAGGATTGTAGAATATTTGGCAACAGATGTTTTTACGTATGCATACATTATAATTACTGTAGCATTTGTACTGTACTCTGGTCTATACATTTATATGGTCTTTGATTATATGTATTACTTGTATAGGTTTACATTATTTTCTGATGTAGGATTGTAGAATATTTGGCAACAGAGGTTTTTACGTATGCATACATTATAATTGCTGTAGCATTATACCAGAGATACTATATAACTACATATAAATATGTTTTTACATAGTATCACAGATCAGATACACTTATCTGTGATAGTATATAGTATCTTTGATTATACATAATATATGTATACATATGGATATATTATGGTTTTATTTTGTTATGTTTTTGAGTTCATTGACTTATGAATGCAAGATACGATTATATATTATCATATCCCGTGAATTGAATTTCTTCTTGAAATTTTGAAAGAATATCTTTTTTAATGTTTGGGCCTTAGGACTTCTAAAAAAATAAAGTATTATTCTGATTTATGATCATAATATAGAAATTTAAAAATCAGGTGTTTTGTGAATTACCAAATTTTTTTTATAGACTGAGTCAATTTGTTTTCTAACTAGATAAAAATTGATATTTTCAAATTAATATGGAACATAATTTACAAATATGTATATTTTTCTAAATCTTGAGGATAATGAATTTTAAATTATTTACAATATTTTTTAAAAACAGAAAGCTTAAAAATATTTATTTCAAAATTTTTAAATTTTATTTCGTTGATGTTTTTTGTGTGTGGTATAAAGTATATATTCAAAACATTCTAAATACTAGCGCTGATGAACATTTAATTAGATTCAATGAAAATTGATAATCATTTGTAGGTTGAAAAATATTATATATATATATAGGTATATATAATAAACAATATGTCATGAAGTCGAAAATAAATTATTTGTAAATTTATGGATTTTTATGATTGAATGCAATCAAATTTTTTTCATGTATGTTTGTTTGAAAATAAATTATTAAGTAGAATGGGCCTATAATTCTAGTCCTAGAAATATTTTGGAGATCCGTATTATCAAAATATCTTCAGTAGTGATTCAAAAAATTATGTTTGAAAATAACGTGGAATAGGTTTACGTATAGTAAATTATAATTTCTTATTTGATTTTTGAATTCAAAATTTGCCTTTATATTTTAACATTTCTATTTAAATTGATAGCTTAATATCATTCTTAAACCAAATTTTAAAACTTAAACCATTCATTTAAAAAGTGCAAGAACTGGTCAGTTCTGCATGGTGCGGTCATTAAGTTGGCAAAAAATAGGAAGTTAATCTGACCTGCCTATACTTTAGAATATATTATCAGAAATTTGAATAGCTTCTGACATTTAGTATTAGCACTATTAGTCATAAATATTTTCATACAGCATTTTTTTTTGAACAAAAGTTTTAAAATTGCATGTATTTTTAATTCTGTTTTTTTCTATAAAATATATGTAACTTTGTTTTGAACTTAAATGAACCTAATGAATTCGGACAAAAAAGCGATGAATTATCAATCGTCTTTTAATACAGTTGAAATTATACAATATTTTAATATTTTAATAGTTGATATTATATTTAATTATTTATTATTATAATTATATATGTATACACTAAACAAATTTATGGATTTATAATGTTTCGAGGATGCATTTCCAATTATTAATTGATTAGAAATTAAATGCCGTGTAAAAGTAGTTGTGAACAATACTGTACATCCAGTTTTAGTTTAACTATAGTTAGAAGACGGTTTTCAAATTTAAAAATTTTAAAATTAAATATATTACTATATATGATTTATAAAGTATAATATTAATATGCAAATTATGTATAAAAATATCTAAGAAAGTCATAGCAAAGCAGAAGAAAAATTTTGATCACGATCAAAGTGGATTTTGCACTTATAATAGTGGTAACGTAGTAAATGAATGATATATTCTTCAAATATAGATATTGTGGTATCTTAAAAGGATATTTGCTTGAGGCCTGTTACCTATCAAAATTGTTATTTGTTATTTGTATTCTTTTCAGAAGAAAACCATCAGATTGCAGTGTAATTGATAAATATTCGGTAATTATAAACTTTTGCTGTCAGCTAGTTTTCTTTAAACATTAAAAATCGAAAAATATATGAATCTTCATGATTCTAGTCTCAAAATGTTCCATTTAACTTCGGATTTATGAAAAAAGTATAATAGTTAAAGTTTGATGCGTAGGAGAGTGTGGGTAGATAGTTAAAAGAGCATATGAAAAAATCAGTTTAATTCAGTTCAAAAATGTTGATCAGTGTTAACGAATGACGCTAATTATACAGCACTTTTCATACTCTTTTAGCATCCCCGCACCCACCTGCCAAAATGCTCTTTTTTTCATTTATATTTTATTTTTCATTCTATAAAATTTTTCACTCTTAGTAATGAAAAATTACTCATGAGTAATCACCACCCACCACCACCCACACCACTCCACGCATCAAACAGCCACTATTATATTCTATTCATAAATCCGAAATCAAACCAAAGTTGAAAAAAAAGCAAAAAGGTTGACTTTTCAATTTCTTATGAGTAAAAAACCAGCTGATTGCGAAAGTGTATATGTAATTACCAAATACTGTATTCATATATCTATGAATAACAAAAAGGTTCATATTTAACATTACACACAAATATTTTCATAAAGAAATATGTTAAGAAAGGTCATTGATACTATATACATTATAGATCCTGATATACATCATTGAACAATCTATTTTTATAATTACACTTGTATGTATGTATACAAAATACCATATAAACGATGTATACATATTACATACAATCATGTATATCGCATAAACAGCACATTCATTGCATATAGTATTTACTATTATCTATTCTGCATAAGCAAGCAGCATGTTGTTATTAATGTCTACTATGTCATGTCTATTATGTATGTATTAGAATTAGTTTTTACATCGCATTCAATGTTATACCAAAGACCAATATAATATACCATGATATAATATATTTTATATATCGGTCTTTGGTTATATCAAACTTGTTTATTCATGTTATATGCTTTATGTATGTATGTGTACGAGATCGTCTTCAATTCAATATGGATCCTTATATATCCTTATGCACGAGCATAAACCATACATGGAGAATAAATATATATGATCAAAATCTCTCAAAAATGTTCAAATTTATATTTATATGTTCCAGCCAATGATATTCATTTATTCTATTTTCAATACTCAAAATATACATTTACATATAAATAACACTTATATGTGTGGAATATCATATGAATTAAATGTACATTTTAAATAGCATTGTGTATTGTTTAGTGCTGCAAAACATTGACAGGTGTTCATTTCATTTGTGAGAGCAAACATTTATAATAAATGAGAACAAATTCGAAACACTATGGTCCGTCTACACAATTAGTTTTGATAACTCGATTTACAAAAACAATTCCATTATATCACAGACTGTCATACAAATTTATTGAAATGATTATAATTGTGTACAGGGAACATAACTAAAAGCAATTCGAAAAATTTTGAAAAACTTTTTTGATTTTGATGAAGCTTTTTCGATCTTTATCATATATGTAAGTGTGTCGTTTTTGGAAAAATTACCACTTACACTAAAAAGAACATCTATTGAGACGAAGAACTATATTATCTTTGAAGGATATACATCAAAGATAATATAGTTCTTCGTCTCAATAGATGTTCTTTTTAGTGTAAGTGGTAATTTTTCCAAAAACGACACACTCACATATATGATAAAGATCGAAAAAGCTTCATCAAAATCAAAAAAGTTTTTCAAAATTTTTCGAATTGCTTTTAGTTATGTACCCTGTACACAATTATAATGATTTCAATAAATGTGTCTGACAGTCTGTGATATAATGGAATTGTTTTTGTAAATCGAGTTATCAAAACTAATTGTGTAGACGGACCATAGTGTTTCGAATTTGTTCTCATTTATTATAAATATTTGCTCTCACAAATGAAATGAACACCTGTCAATGTTTTGCAGCACTAAACAATACACAATGCTATTTAAAATGTACATTTAATTCATATGATATTCCACACATATAAGTGTTATTTATATGTAAATGTATATTTTGAGTATTGAAAATAGAATAAATAAATATCATTGGCTGGAACATATAAATATAAATTTGAACATTTTTGAGAGATTTTGATAATATGTACATATTTATTTTCCATGTATGGTTTATGCTCGTGCATAAGGATATGTAAGGATCCATATTGAATTGAAGACGATCTCGTACACATACATACATAAAGCATATAACATGAATAAACAAGTTTGATATAACCAAAGACCGATATATAAAATGTATTATATCATGGTATATTATATTGGGCTTTGGTATAACATTGAATGCGATGTAAAAACTAATTCTAATACATACATAATAGACATGACATAGTAGACATTAATAACAGCATGCTGCTTGCTTATGCAGAATAGATAATAGTAAATACTATATGCAATGAATGTACTGTTTATGCGATATACATGATTGTATGTATACATCGTATATATGGTATTTTGTACACATACATACAAGTGTAATTATAAAAATAGATTGTTCAATGATGTATATCAGGATCTATAATGTATATCTATATAGTATCAATGACCTTTCTTAACATATATTTCTTTATGAAAATATTTGTGTGTAATGTTAAATATGAACCTTTTTGTTATTCATAGATATATGAATACATTATTTGGTAATTACATATACACTTTCGCAATCAGCTGGTTTTTTACTCATAAGAAATTGAAAAGTCAACCTTTTTGTTTTTTTTCAACTTTGGTTTGATTTCGGATTTATGAATAGAATATAATAGTGGCTGTTTGATGCGGGGAGTGGTGTGGGTGGTGGTGGGCGGTGATTACTCATGAGTAATTTTTCATTAGTAAGATTGAAAAATTTTATAGAATGAAAACTAAAATATAATTGAAAAAAAGAGAATTTTGCCAGGTGGGTGCGGGGATGCTAAAAGAGTATGAAAAGTGCTGTATAATTAGCGTCATTCGTTAACACTGATCAACATTTTTTAACTGAATTAAACATTAAACTGATTTTTTCATATGCTCTTTTAACTATCTACCCACACTCTCCTACGCATCAAACTGTAACTATTATACTTTTTTCATAAATCCGAAGTTAAATGGAATATTTTGAGACTAGAATCATGAAGATTCATATATTTTTCGATTTTTAATGTTTAAAGAAAACTAGCTGACAGCGAAAGTTTATAATTACCGAATATTTATCAATTACACTGCAATCTGATGGTTTTCCTCTGAAAAGAATTAAATACCAATTTTGATAGGTAACAGGCCTCAAGCAAATATCCTTTTAAGATACCACAATATCTATATTTGAAGAATATATCATTCATTTACTACGTTACCACTATTATAAGTGCAAAATCCACTTTGATCGTGATCAAAATTTTTCTTCTGCTTTGCTATGACTTTCTTAGATATTTTTATACATAATTTGCATATTAATATTATACTTTATAAATCATATATAGTAATATATTTAATTTTAAAATTTTTAAATTTGAAAACTGTCTTCCAACTATAGTTAAACTAAAACTGGATGTACAGTATTGTTCACAACTACTTTTACACGGCATTTAATTTCTTATTTATTTAATAATTGGAAATGCATCCTCGAAACATTATAAATACATAAATATAATTTCAACTGTATTAAAATATTGTGAGAACAATTGATAATTCATCGCTTTTTTGTCCGAATTCATTAGGATCATTTTAGTTCAAAACAAAGTTACATATATTTTATAGAAAAGAACAGAATTAAAAATTAAAAAATTAGGAGTTTATTTTATTTATATAAAAAACATGCAATTTTAAAAACTTTTGTTTAAAAAAAATGCTGTATACAAATATTTATGAATAATACTAAATGTCAAAGGCTATTCAAATTTCTGATAATATATTCTAAAGTAGAGACAGGTCAGATTAATTTCCTCTTCTTTGCCAACACCATGACCGCACCATGCAGAACTGACCAGTTCTCGCGCTTTTAAATGAATGCATCAAATTAAAAATTTTCATTCAAATTTATAAGTAGAAATATATTATAAATTTTACAATTTTATTTTTTATTGCCGGCAATTTTGTTTAGGAATAATATTAAATAGTTTATGAGTTATCAATTTAATAGAAATTTTAAAATACAAAGGTAAATTTTGAATTCAAAAATCAAATAAGCAATTATAATTTACTATACGTAAACCTATTCCACGTTATTTTCAAACATAATTTTTTGAATCACTACTGAAGATATTTTGATAATACGGATCTCCAAAATATTTCTAGGACTAGAATTATAGGCCCATTCTACTTAATAATTTATTTTCAAACAAACATAAATGAAAAAAATTTGATTGCATTCAATCATAAAAATCCATAAATTTACAAATAATTTATTTTCGACTTCATGACATGTTGTTTATTATATATACCTATATATATATAATATTTTTCAAGAAAAATATACATATTTGTAAATTATGTTCCATATTAATTTGAAAATATCAATTTTTATCTAGTTAGAAAACAAATTGACTCAGTCTATAAAAAAATTTGGTAATTCACAAAACACCTGATTTTTTAATTTCTATATTATGATCATAAATCAGAATAATACTTTATTTTTTCAGAAGTCCTAAGGCCCAAACATTAAAAAAGACATTCTTTAAAAATTTCAATAAGAAATTCAATTCACGGGATATGATAATATATAATCGTATCTTGCATTCATAAGTCAATGAACTCAAAAACATAACAAAATAAAACCATAATATATCCATATGTATACATATATTATGTATAATCAAAGATACTATATACTATCACAGATAAGTGTATCTGATCTGTGATACTATGTAAAAACATATTTATATGTATTTATATAGTATCTCTGGTATAATGCTACAGCAATTATAATGTATGCATACGTAAAAACCTCTGTTGCCAAATATTCTACAATCCTACATCAGAAAATAATGTAAACCTATACAAGTAATACATATAATCAAAGACCATATAAATGTATAGAGTACAGTACAAATGCTACAGTAATTATAATGTATGCATACGTAAAATCATCTGTTGCCAAATATTCTACAATCCTACATCAGAAAATAATGTAAACCTATACAAGTAATATATATAATCAAAGACCATATAAATGTATAGACCAGAGTACAGTACAAATGCTACAGTAATTATAATGTATGCATACGTAAAAACCTCTGTTGCTAAATATTCTACAATCCTACATCAGAAAATAATGTAAACCTATACAGGTAATACATATAACCAAAGACCATATAAATGTATATATTTATATGGTCTTTGATATAAATACAATTCTATATATGTATTTCAATTAGAAGTAGTAGTAGTAATTTATGTCAGATCATATAGCACGCGACAAGGCATATTAACATAACAACACATACATACATATATAAAAATACATGAAATATGAAATACCTCCTTTCTCAAGTCATTCATATATTAAATACGACGATCAACTCAATACAATAAAAAAAAAATTTGAAACAGCCCTATTGTCAATTGTTGTATTCGTAAAGCATTTGCGTACAAAATATCCATTTATTTTTACTTATTCAAGTATAATATCATATCAAGGGTGCGTTCATAAACGTTACTTTAGTTAACTATAGTTATCATTTATCGTTCAGAATAGTGGTGGTATAGTAAAACATAACTACCAACATAACTTTTTAGCGTTAATAAACATCTGAAGTAAAGTAAATTTTTAACTATTTGATGTCAAAAATTAACCCTGCTCGAGAACATGGTTAACGATAGTAACGATAGTAAGCCCTTAAGTGGTAATGACATTGACAATAAAAAATCGTTTGTAATTTAATTTTTTGTTGTGAATTGTGAAAATTTCAATTTAATTTATTTGAAATTAATTAATTTTGTTTTAAACTTCATTTTTAAAAAATAATTAATTTTTGACAAACAAAAAATATAATAATTATAATATGTAAAAATTTTTTAAACTTGACTTGACTGCTGAATGATAATTTATTGCTACTACTATGGTAAAAATCTCGTTCAAAACCACTTGAAGTTAACATAACTATGGCTGTAGTATAACATAACTTTGCTTAAACAATACTACACCATGACTATGGTTAAAGTAATGTTCATGAACGCACCCCAAATAAGTGATGGTACCACTCAAAACCATATAAAATTTAGTAAACCAGTCATGCAACTCACAAACTAATTCTTCTATATAAATATTCTTATTTTTCTCTCATATTTACATCCCTCCTGAATTATAAACTTTCGCTCTTTTTCGATATTGTTTCGAAAAACTTTTTCGATCTTTATTTTTGGCAAACATACAAACATTTAAATAAAAAAAATGAAATGGTTCATCTAGTAGGACTGTATTATCTTTGATATACATATTATAAATGAATGTAACAAAACTAAAATTTTAGAACTGTGAGCTTCTATAAATATGTATATTAATGCTATACCAGCTTCTACTTTCCACTACTGCATCTTTTAGCTTTATATTATTTCTTTGTTTATACGTACATAAGTAATATGTGTGTGTAGTTTAATTATACATACACGGTTTAATGTATAGATATTTTTTGTTGTGTACAATCTTTTATACTATATACATATTTAAGTTGCGTAATTCATACAATAAACAGATATATATATAATATATGCATTTTATTTTTCTATTACATATTTATATGTATAACTACTTATTTTATTTTTTGATATTTTCATAATATAAGTATAATAGTTCGTACCCATAAAGCCAGAGTTACATAATATAAATTATATACACAGTAGTAAATGCATGTGATCGTGATAAATTTATAAATAGGTACTTTTTCTTGGTTTCTTATGTGAAATATTTTTTTTAATTTTATTTATTTTTAAATCCTTTTACTTTGACTGATAAAGAGCATTCTGAATATAGTATTTTTGTGAAGTTAGATCACATACACTCGTATGATCATGTTTAGTATTCCTATACATGATGTGTACATACACGTATTGAGTACCTATATATGTTTTGTTCAAAACAAAAATTATTATTTTTAAATTTTTCGTTACAGGATAAGCCTGAAAATAATGTTTTTTTTTTTTTATTTCCTTTTCGTTTTTATTTCACAAATACAAAGGTATAACATTACATATTATATTAAATATGCGATATAATGTTTGAAAATTTCCTTTTGACCACAATAGAAATAAATTAAGAAAACAAAATATGTACAAACAAAAAAAATCAAAAACAAACAAAAATGAAAATTAAAAAAATAAAACGAAAATGATGATGATGTGAATTATTGTGATTTATGAAACTGACCTATAACTGCTGCACTATTGGCCATGATTACATGACTACATACTTGCTACCTACTTAGTTACAGAGATCGTCATGATAGTATAGTTTTAATGAAAAACTTTCGTTTTTATATTCCAACAACTTTTTAACTTTTAAACATCATTCATATACATATCTACATACGTTATGTATATATGTATTTGCGAGTATACTGTATAAACTTTATCCTGTATCCTGTGCCTGTCTGCTTTAATTAAGAACAACTAATCTAACACAACACTAGATTTTTTAAAGCATATAATATATGGATGATATGGATGGTATAGTAAAATGTGCTCGCTCGTACGTACATAAATGTGAGTAGATATAATATAGTCCTTCTTCGTTATATAAAATGAAAAAAAAAAATATGGAAAAAAAAAAAAGAAAAACGAAAAATTAAATGATGAACAATTTAATTTTGTTTTCTTTTATTATTTTTTTTTTTTTTTTTGACTTTTTGTTCTTTAATTATCTATTTAAGTAAGTGATGTTACCACACGTATACACATACTATATAGGTATGTCAAAATATTATTTATGTACGAAATTAAAACAAAAATGTTTAAAAAAAAAGGAATGAAAAACAAAATTCACCCTCTGACTCTTCATTCTATCTTTCAGTATTTTTCTCTACTCTCTCTCTTTTTCTGTTTGTATCAATGAAAAATTTTTCTTTTTTTTTTTTTTTTTTTGGTGATACGTTAATTGATTTTTTTTAATTCACATTTATGTGCATACATAATTTTTATTCTTCCTTTTTTTATATATGTAGTTATGTACATATACACTTATATATATAAATAATATTTATACTACACTATTTCGATTTTCCGTATATGTACTCGTTTTGTTTTTGTTTTTATTTTTTTTTTTCTGTTTTGTCAATTTTCATTTTAAAATATTTCTTAAATACTCATGGATTTCGAATGAAATGAAATGAATATTTTATCCTTCAATATTTTTTTTTCTCTTTATGCACATTTGTATATGCATGTAAGTATGTACATATATTATAATATACAAGCACATATGTACATATAATATAATGTACATATATATGTACTGTATTTATACATATACGTATAGATATACAGTACAAAAACATTCACACGAATAAATTGAAACATTTTCAACTGATGAATGGCAAAAATATTTTCATGCCATAAACAAATGAAATGAAGAAAAAAACAAAAAAAAAAAAAAATAAATAAAAAATAAAAATTGAATTGAATTATACTAAAAGCACAGAAAAATTTCATTTATATTTTACAGTTTTTAATTATTCGGTTAATAAACATTCTGAATAATATAATATATATTATAAAGTAAAGTGTTCTTTTTTCCTTTATTCTTTTATTCTTTTATTCTTTTATTCTTTTATTCTTTTATATCAAAAAGTTGTTAAAGCTTTTATAAAAATTTTTATATGTATATAGTGTACATTATATGAGAACTAATATATACGAGATAGGAGATACGAGTCAAGTATATATTGAAAAAATATTCATGTGTGTGCCGTGTGCGTTACACCTTACACTGTATAACTGTATATAAAATAAATCGTAAATCTATATGAATAGAGTGTAATCAAGTGTAATTCAATTAAAAAATGTACAATATGTAATGTGCTAAATGGATATGCGAATGTGCTATACTATTACAAGAATACAAATTTATGAAATTATATTTGAAATACATATATTTTTCATCTAAAACATTTACAAATTAAATATTACCACATTTTTAAAATAGGTGCATGTGTAGCAAAACTCTAAAGCATTAGTATTTAGATTATTTTACTTTTCATTTACGCATTAAACCTTTTAAAAATGATCACAGTGTTATGTGTGGTGTACAAAAAACATTTTACAATAAATTATTATGAAATGAAGTTAGAAAATAATGCACGTATAGATGCACATCTATATTATATTCGTATACGTATACCTATTGAATCAGTTAAATGTGGTTAAATTGAGAAAAAATAAAATGTACAATAAACCTTTTACGAAATTCAATTAACTTATAATTTTGAGATTGATTGCTTTCGTGGCAAAATTCATGCATACAAGCATTTAATTCATTTAACAATAAATTATTGCCCTCCATATGAATATAAAGGGTCTATCAATGAGGGCATAACAATTCTGTGTTTGAATAAAACAAAAAATAATTAAAATATTCGACTGAAATTTATTTGCACGCGAAGTACACATATGCTTTAATTATTAACTACACAATTCTATCTCGTTCATATGACTGACGGGAGTATATGTTTGCAGCAATTGACTGACCTTTACAGATAGTAAAAAAAATAGTTTAGGAGTACTTTGTGCTTTGATCTAAAATTATTTAGGTATGTAATGTTGCCATTGGAAAACCCGATATACAATATATGTATGTATATGTATGTATAAGTAATATGTACATCTAAAAATATAATTAACGTAAATATCTAAAAATTAATACATATATACATATACACATATTTTTGTTCTAACTTTTTGCCACAAATTTGATTATAACATTTAGATAGTAATACAATGTAATAAAATATTTTAGCTATACGAATAGTATGAATAGTAGTGTATCTCTAACCATGGGCAAAACAGTAAAATTCGAACATTTCTCTAATATTTATTACTTTTACATCTTATTTAACATAAAATTTAATTACCAACATGTAATAATTTCATTTATAATTAAAATAAAATGCAAGCCTTGTATTTTTGGTTTCACTGGTATAGAGGTATTTGTAAATACACATTTATGTAGTTTGTTCAGAAATTCGGATTCATATTTAACATATTATGTAGGTATATTTTGTATATAGATAGGTATGTACGTTCTAATTATTGTGATATTATGCATATAAATATTTCAATGATATACAAATATGATGATATGGTAAAATAAATACATATATAAATTTTCTTAGGACGATTTGATTAACATTCAATAAAAATATATTATATGTATATTTGTAGTTAAATAAATAAATAAATAAAAAATATATTTATGAAAAAGTATTTTTTTTGAAATATTATTACATAAAACACTTTTATATATTTTCGTGCACAGTGACGAACAAAACATTTGGAAAGAAATAGATTTAAACTTTTACTGGTAGATGCTATTTTAGTCGGATGATTTTTTTTTTACAAACATTGGAAAATCATAATGAATTGTAATTACTTTTATTGATCCTTTTTGTAATTGTGTCCAAGGTTTTAATTATTTTTTATCTCATTAAAAAAGTAAAATGTTAATACAAAACTATTGAAAATTATTCATTTTGGTTAACAGAAATTTGACTAGATTGCCAACTCTATAATGACAATAGAGGTACATCGTTTATGTGTGAGAGGAAAATATAAGTAATGAATTGAGTTTACTATTTGAATTGAATACTCTTGTGATTGCTACCGATTTCAAATAAAACTGAAAAACTTGAATAATAAATGCCGATATTGCAAAATATTTCCTCCATTTGCCAAATTTGCTTCTTTCATTTTGGACTTTTCGTTAAGATAAAAATTATGGAAATTTTGTGTGATTTTCAATATTTTCCACAAAGATGTTATGCAACAATTTCTTTACAGTTTCATTAAGTTGCATATTTGTGTTATTTTTTACTATTATCTAATTATGTATTATTCGATGAAATAATGTTATATTATTAGGTCTTAACTGAAATCATTATTATATAATAAAGTACATATTTCAAAACAAATTTTTATATGCATACTAAAATAAACACCAAGAAACGAAAAACACAATGGGAAATTATTCACTGTTTGCATACAATTTCCACAGAAAATTTAAGCAGCATATACCTCTATACATGGTAGGTACCTGTTATTATATTAAATTCTATAAAATTTTTGCATTGAAGAACGACAGAACTTTACATAATACATGTACATATATATTTATGTACACATGTAACCATATTTACATGTATTTTAGCTACGAGTACGTTATAGATTCAAAATAAAATGCAAATTGTCTTTCTTTTTTCATCTTTTTTTTTGTTTTTTACTGGTAATAAATACTAAATGTGTGTATAATTCTTCTTGTTGCATACACTCATCTATTACTTTCAGTGAAAAAAAATTCAAAATAAAAGAGGAAAAAATAGTAATAATAAAATGAATATAATTAAACAATTTCTGGAATATATAGTACCAATAATAGTACGCAAAACTATATCGTGAAGAATTTAAATTAAAACTCATAAATTTTTGCCTGGTCTCTAAAATAAAATGGATATGTAATATGTATATGTATGTATATACGTATATAGTACTGCGTGCACATATTCACATGCATATATGTACAATAAATGTAAATATTATTCCCGAAAAATAAAATTAATCAAATTCATAAATAATTCTTGTATCATTATATGTACATATACGTATATATCTATTATACATTATACATAATATATTATATATAATTCATTATCTGTAGCACACTTCTTATAATAATTATGCATTTAATATTTAATTTTATAAATGCATATACCTACTTGTTTGTATACCAAACATTTCTTTTTAAATTCAACGAATTTTGCGATTTTACTAGCTAAATTGTCGGTAAGAAATTTCTCGATTGCTACATTCTCGATTTTCGATTCACCACAATTACAAAAACAGCCCGATAGAGAATAACGTCATAATGACGTCAAATCGAGTTTACCAGTCGAGAAAACCAATCTAGAAATAATGATACAGAAACGGGCTACTGGAGCCAACAATAGGTCTATAATGAATTTGATTTTGTTGCTTTTTTAAATAGGCAGTGAAACATCTGTATCCTTATCTGAGGTTTGATTAAGTATTTAACATTAAAAAATATTTTATAAAAATATATTTTTATTCGATGATATACGAAAATATACGTAGATATTTTTGTGTTTCTAAATAAAGGTGTTGTCAGCTAATATATAGAAAATTTTAAAATAAATTAACCGTCAATTCCATCATTTCCTGTCTATCCCATCTTTTCCTATTTTGTTTCACGAATTTCACTTCGAAACTCCTCAAACTTTACTCTATGAAATAAAATTGTGTTTTCGTGGAAGTGGAATGTAAAACGTTCCACAAGTTAGTCGCGTATCAGCTCGACCTCGAAGTCATTACTCAATATGTGGGTATTGTATAATATTTTTCAAGAAGAAGAACTATATTTACACTTCTTCAAACTTCAAACTTGAAATAATTATATTATATTACAACAAAACAATGTGAAGTCAATACGCCAATGTACAAGCAAGCAAATTATAATATAATATATAATACAAAACTAATAATTTGAGG
The DNA here is from genome assembly GCA_951394055.1 of Villa cingulata. Taxonomy (NCBI): domain Eukaryota; kingdom Metazoa; phylum Arthropoda; class Insecta; order Diptera; family Bombyliidae; genus Villa; species Villa cingulata. The sequence continues at coordinate 3,419,922 of OX596020.1, read as the reverse complement.
TTTGAGAATCATTTTGTATTTTTTAATTTTTGTTTTTTTGTATTTTAGATTTTAGAATTATTTTTCTTTTTTTCTAATTCTATTTCTACTATTCTTCTAGCCAAGCATAGTATGGATCAGGTCCAGCCCGGCTATAAAATAAAACGATATTTTTATTTTATTTTTTAATATAATATCTTCAGTTTAAACGTTTTAAAGTTTTATTGAACTAGTGTACACTATAGTGCATATTTTGGAGAAATAAATTAGAATTTGATACGGTATTTTTTTTTATTTTAATTAAAAAAAACATTTGAAGTTTAATTGTGTATACGCATATATCTGCAAAATAATAAAAATAAAAATGCTCAGCAGACGAGAAAAAGATCGTGAAAAAGAAAAACGACGATCGAGAAGTAGATCACCATCGACAGAAAGAGATCGAAAACGATCAAAACGTTCGAGGAGTCGTACAAAAGATGAAAAAAAACGTCGAAGATCTCGTTCAAGGACAAGGAGAAGTCGTTCACAAGAACATAATCGAGAAAAGAAAAAGTATTTTTCGAACTTTTTTTGCATGTTTTATTTTTTTTTTCCTTTTTTAAAAAAATGTCTCTAATATGTCGTATTTAAATGTAGAGACAATAATCGTAGATCCAGATCACCAAGAGATAAAGATAAGGAACGTGAAAAGGATCGAGATCGTGACAGAGAAAAGAATAGAGATCGAGAATCTAGGCCAACAAATAAAGAAAAAGATGAATCATCAAAAGATAAAACATCATCGGATCGTGTTGGTAAAGATGATACAAAAGATGGTGTCGAAAGTCCAGTTGAATCTTTGGATAAAGAAGAAGAACAGAAACGTTTAGAGTTAGAAATGATAAAACGACGGGAGAGAATCGAACGTTGGAGAGCAGAAAGAAAATTGAAAGAATTAGAAAGTAAGAAGGATGTTAAACCTTTATTTGTTGCAACCGTAAAGAAATGGAGTTTAGAAAATGATTCGGAAGATGAAGAAGATGCAAGAGATAAAGAAAAAAAAGAAACAGAAGAACAAGAAGAAGAAATTGATCCCTTGGATGCGTTCATGCAAGAAGTAGATAAAGAAGTAAGGAAAGTGAATCAATTATCAAATCCAGTTCAAAAGTCAGGACAAGGAGTTGTTATTGTTACGGGCGTTGCGAAGAAATCATTGGAAAGGGATAAGGGTGAATTAATTGAACAAAATCAAGATGGACTTGAATATTCGAGTGAAGAAGAATTAGAGGATATCAAAGATACCGCAGCTATTCTAGCGAATAAACACAGAAAAGAACTGGCAAAAATCGATCATTCAGAAGTCGATTATGCTCCATTTAGGAAAAATTTTTACGTTGAAGTTCCCGAATTGGTTAGAATGACACAACAACAAGTCGAAAAATACAGACAAGATCTTGAAGGTATTCAAGTGAAAGGAAAAGGATGTCCGAAACCAATTAAGGTTTGTTCACCTTCCTATTTAAAAGTTATAGTTTAAAAAAAGAATGTAATGTTTTTTTGTTTGGTTAGACCTGGGCGCATTGTGGTGTATCGAAAAAGGAACTTGATGTATTGAAAAAATTGTGTTTTGAAAAGCCTACACCGATTCAATGTCAAGCAATACCAGCTATAATGTCTGGAAGAGATTTAATAGGTATTGCGAAAACGGGTAGCGGTAAAACACTCGCCTTCATATTGCCTATGTTTCGGCATATTCTTGATCAACCAGCTCTTGAAGACGGTGATGGACCAATTGCCATAATTATGACACCCACTAGAGAATTATGCATGCAAATCGGTAAAGATATCAGGAAATTTTCAAAATCATTAGGATTACGTCCTGTATGCGTTTATGGAGGAACTGGCATTTCAGAACAAATTGCCGAACTGAAACGCGGTGCAGAAATAATTGTCTGCACTCCTGGACGAATGATAGATATGTTGGCAGCAAATTCTGGTCGAGTTACAAATCTCAGACGAGTTACGTATATAGTTTTAGATGAAGCAGATCGAATGTTTGATATGGGGTTCGAACCACAAGTATGAAATTGAATTTAAATTAAAAGAAATGTTGATTTGAAATTGCTTCTTTTTCATTCTGTTAGGTAATGAGAATAATTGACAATATTCGTCCAGATCGACAAACAGTAATGTTCAGTGCAACATTTCCTCGACAAATGGAAGCGCTGGCTAGACGAATTCTTAAAAAACCAATAGAAGTTCAAGTTGGCGGTAGATCTGTTGTATGTAAAGACGTGGAGCAACATGTTGCCATTTTAGAGGATGATGCAAAATTTTTTAAACTTTTGGAATTACTAGGATTGTATCAGGAGCATGGAAGCATAATTGTATTTGTTGATAAACAAGAGAATGCAGACATTTTATTAAAGGATCTGATGAAAGCTTCTTACCCTTGTATGAGTTTACATGGTGGGATCGATCAATTCGATCGTGATTCGACCATGGTCGATTTCAAATCAGGAAAAGTGAAACTTTTGATTGCAACATCAGTGGCGGCACGAGGTTTAGATGTAAAGGATTTAATTCTAGTGATAAATTATGATTGTCCAAACCACTACGAAGATTATGTTCACAGGTAAAAGAAATAACTTGGAAATAAAATTAAATCTAATCTATTAATAAATTGAATAAATTTTGATAGATGTGGACGTACTGGAAGAGCTGGAAAGAAAGGTTTTGCTTGGACATTTTTAACTCCTGATCAAGGACGTTATGCCGGTGATATTATTCGAGCTCTAGAATTATCAGGTGGATCTGTTCCAGAAGAATTACAACAACTTTGGGACAGATACAAGGCAATTCAAGAAGCTGAAGGGAAAAAAGTTCATACAGGTGGTGGATTTAGTGGCAAAGGATTCAAATTTGATGAGCAAGAAGCGAACGCTGTTAAAGAAAGTAAAAAATTACAAAAGCATGCTTTGGGCTTGGCCGATTCTGACGATGAGGAAGATATTGAAAACGATATCGATCAACAAATCGAGCATATGTTTGCTGCAAAGAGAAATATTAAGGAAACATCTATAATGCCTACAAACGTTACAAATCCTCAGGCAGCCACAACAGTAACGCCTGTTACTACTGCAGCTCCTGTTTTAACTACACCGACGGTACCAGCAGTTGTCACTCCAGCTCCAACAACAACAACAGCAGCAACTAATTCAGGGGCAGTCTCGGCTGACAAATTAGAATTAGCACGACGTTTAGCATCAAGAATTAATGTTGCCAAAAATTTAGGCTACGAAGCAAAAGGTGTTACACAGCAAGCAGCAGAAGCTATTCTTAAAGGCGCCAATTCACAGCCCTTAATAACGGTAAAATTGAATTGAATGTAGTATAATAAAAACAATTTTAATTGTTTTTTATTTTAATTAAAGGCAAGAACTGTTGTTGAGCAATTAGCAGCTAAATTGAACAATAAATTGAACTATCAACCGAAAGAAGATGAAGATGGTTTAATTCCTGGTCAACAGTCTGTTTTTACAAAATACGAAGAGGAACTGGAAATCAATGATTTCCCTCAACAAGCACGTTGGAAAGTTACTTCGAAAGAAGCACTTGCACAAATATCAGAATATTCCGAAGCAGGACTTACAGTCCGTGGAACTTATGTACCCACAGGTAAAACTCCGCCTGAAGGTGAAAGAAAATTATATTTGGCAATCGAAAGTTGTAGTGAACTTTCTGTACAAAAAGCTAAACGTGAAATCACTCGTTTAATTAAGGAGGAACTGTTAAAGTTGAGTTCTGCGCATCATGTCTTTAACAAAGGACGTTATAAAGTTCTTTAAGATGATCATAATTAAACTTTATTGATGCTTATAATTTTTAACTAAAATTTTTTTAAATCTTAAATAAAGGGAGATAAATGAATATCTAAAATTTTTTTTCGATTTAACCCACATATAATTGTAAAAATTTTAAAAAAATCTTAAATTAATTCAATCTGAAAAATTGTCTGTTCATTCGTCCGATAGGTATTTGTCCTCTATTACGTAATCTTCTTACAGCTTCTCTTAAATATTTTGGTTGTAGTGCTCCAGTTTCTCCAGCTTCATCCATTACATCTAAAGCCTCTTCAACAACTTCACCAACAAAAACTTTTGCAATACCAGCCATCGCAATTACAACATTCTGTGAAACTGAACATCCAGTTATTGTTTGCATTAATCTTTTAATAGCTGCTTTTGGAAATGCTGATCTTCTATACATTTCATATCTATCTAGTTGTTCTTCAGTAAAATTTGATACTAATACTTGCATTTTTTCTCTTTCCTCTTCTTCTAATTCTTTTTTAGTCTTCATTTCTTTACGTTTCTGATTCTGATAATCTCGTTCTTTTTGTGCTTCTTGAAGCAATTGAGAATGAGATTCTATTTTTATTATTGATGAATTCAATTTATTATCATTATCATACTGATTATCAGTAGTACCAGTATGATCATCTTCAATTGAATCAAATCTATCAAAACCAAATTCATTTTTATCAACTAAATCATTAGATATTTCTGTTTTGAAATCTTCATTGTGATTGTTTTTATAATTATTTGTATTGTTTTCTTCAAATAATTGTAAATCCATTGAATCATCATCATTCGATGATGATAAATTTCGTTTTATTTTACTACTAGCATCAGTACCAGTATCAAACTCTAACTCACTATCATTCAATATTGATTCCATATTAATTATATTATTCCAAAATATTTAATTTTTTTCAATAATTAGGTAAAATACAATTTTATTTATACTAAAAACTAAACAAATATTTTACTTTTAAACAATTGATTTGGATTTGACACTAACTTTGACAATTCAGTTATATTAAATCGTATTATCACAAACGAAATTATCAATATCGATTTACTAAATTTTTTCATTTTCTTTTCGAATTTTTAAAATCCGAACACTAGGTGTCGTTGTGATAACTAAGAAATTCTCATTTAAATTTTCAAATACTACATAATTCACTAATGATTAAATTTTAAATTGAAGGAAGTTTTTGCCACTTTAAAAATTCAAAAAATTTCAATTTATGTACAGTAATTTCTAATTTCTCTGTACGAAATTAAGATATGAATGTGAAAAGTATTAATACTTAAAATTATTTAACATAACGTATTGTAAAAATATTTTTTAAATATACAATTTACCCCATCGACATTTTAAGTAAATAAAATTCTTTAAAAAATAATTCAATTCCGCGATTTTTTAATTTAATTCTAATTTATTTGATAAAAATAAAACATTAGTATGTATTTATTTATTTGTATATTTTATTAAATACTATACATATACTTTTGAACAAAATATATACGTATACGTACATACATACATACGTAATTAACAGTTAATGAAAATTCACTTAAAATTTATTATACAAAAAAGAAAAATTAAATTAAATGTATGTAATTTTATTGATAAAGTAATGTATCAAGAGTAGTGGGTTTATGATAAATGAGAACGTCTGTAAAATATGCATTCGGTACTTTGAATTGATCTTCATCGATTTCTCTATCAAATGGATAACCGAATGGTAATTTATCAACAAATCGACTACCTGAACCAATTCCACATGAAACAGTTGTATCGTAAGTAGAATATTGTGGTACATTTGGTGCTACATGTGGGCTAACCATAACAAATAATTGCATTGGGAAGCCTGCAATCCAGCCTTTCGGTAATAATAATCGATCAACGAATCCGCAATGTGCTTCAGAATTATCTAAGAATATTGGTACGATACCTTCCATTGCGAGCATAACTTTTCTATATAATTCTGTATATGATGTCTTATCTTTGACACTGTATACGAAATCTTTTGAATTTCGGACAATTGAAACAACACCAACTGGAAGATCATATTGGAATTGATCCAGTTCAACAAAATTATCACGATTATCTTTCAATGATAAAACATTTCCTTCTTTATCGTATTTTGGTCCTAAGAATACACGAAATACAACTTTTTGAACTTTATCAGATGTGATATTAACGCTAAGAACAAATGGTTTGTGATTGAGACGAATTTGACGTGCCATTACTGAAACAGATTTTGGTGGTTTTGGAATTTTCTTTGATTTTGATTTAAGTCCAATCGAGCTAATATATGCAGTCATGTTGGGAAGTTGAATTTCATTAGCAACAGTTGTAATATCTGAATCGTAATATTCGAAAAATGTTGTCAGTTTTCCAACAGTTACGTTATTTATTGTGACACCAGGTAAAGATAATTCAGTACTGTTATATGGTGTTAGAAATTTCTTGAATCTGTAGAAATATTTTACGACTCTTTTGTAAAGTTGATAGAAAACTGGATCACGCATGGCCGTTTCGAAGTGTTCCATTACACTCGGAATAACTTTATAATCACTGGCATAATCCAAATTGGCACCTCCAAGTAATTTATGAGACAACAAAAGATAATGTCCAAAGAATCTTCTATCCACACTATCTGGATTTGATTCAATCAAATTTCCTAAATATTCAATAGATCCTGGCTGTCTTAAATCGATTTTAGTACCATCACGAGCTGTATAATAACCGAAATCGATAACATCACGAATTCTACGTTCATAGTCATCAATCAAATCTAATGCATCATATTCTTCGGTACTTGAAATATCATAGAAATTTTTACGAACTGGAAAACTGAGTCCATTATAGTATCGCATATGTGAATTGTATCCAGTTAAGATCGGTTGAGTCCATTGGAATTCTGGTATTTCTCCCATACGATTTGAAAGACGTTCCAAATAAAAACGTGCCAATAATTGTTGATGCATGTACAAAAATTGTTCACCTCTACGATCTTTATTCAAACCGAATTCCGTACCATTCATCCAGAATGGATAATCAACATGGAAATTATAATAATATGAATTCCATGCAATATCTTCTGTAAAGTATGATAATTTTGTTTCATCATTCATCATATAGTAGCTACTTGTATAATTTGCGTATACTAAATATGCTGATGATGGTGTTTTAACTCCAGCAATTGGCATTTTAAATCCTTGTGCATCAGTTACTGCTTTTGAATCGAAATACATGAAAGGACTAATTTCGTATGGTGCCGGTAATGTAACACCAGATAAATCATCACGATGTGCAACCAAAACATGTACAGCATAAACAAACATTCCTTCATTGCAATTTTCACGTGCCCATAATAAATTCTTTCTTAATACAGTCCAATCGACTGAATAATAGAACAAGTTGAATAATGCGATCGCTTCTTTTAAGTGTTTCTCATTTAAAATTGAAAATATTTGTCCCTTCGGCAAGAATCCTTGTGTATATAGATCAATAAAATCTTGAACTGGTTCATATTTCTATATGGGAATTAATAAAAATTAAAAATTTAATTTAAAAAAAGTCTCAATTCCAATACATTATTAATAATATATGACATCTTATGTTAGATTAAAAAAAAAAAAAAAAAAACTGACTGTTTAGAGGTAAAAATTCAACAGAAATTTTTTTAATTTATTTCAACATTTTGATTTGATCTCCTTCCAAAATTTAAAGAATACATAATATATAGATAACCTACGAAGAGGTTGGTTTTTAATGATATGATAACACATTAAATTTTATTTTTTATTTAATTTCAAGATTACGTACTGCATTATCTTTACATAAATTCAAATAAGTATGATCTTTAAGAAAAAAATTTAGTGTTGTTTTTTAGTTTTTTTTTTTTTAATAATTTAAAAATTTTAAAAGCATATTGTCTGTATGATATCAATGTAAGGATCACTAGCATTAAACTCAATCATAAATAATCTATCAATTTCAGTTTTAAATTATGCTCTAAACTTGTAATTTTGGGTGAGTTTCAAAACGTCAAAAAATATATTTGTGATCTTAATAATATTACAGTTTCAATCAAAAACTCTTCTTGTATAATGTCACTACTGATACTCGTACATTACTTCTATTTGTGCAGCAAGAAAAAATTTTGATAAATACATGCTTCAAAAATATGCATTCACAATTAAAATATGTTTTGAAATTTTAAACTGTGCATCGAGGCAGTATTCAAACGTTTCGAAATTCACTCAAATTAAAAAAATAATAATAAAAACCATAATGTTTTAATATGAATATCAAAAAAATTTAAATGCATGTTGCATGTTATGTATACATACCTTGTAGAATGTACTTCCTTCAACATATAATGTTGCATCATTTAATAATGTTGGATCTTGTAATGGCTGATGAACATTATATAAAAGTTCCAAAAAGAATTGTTCCTTTTGTAAAAATATTGGATCAGCTATACATAAATATTATATTAAATAAATAATAATAAAAAATATTTATTAAATTATTATTTTTTTTGAAAAAAAAAAATTGTATTTAATTTTGTACGAACCTAATTTTTTGGTAGCCGGTAATTTTGCTTTCACAATACTAGCAACATCTACAATTGCACAAGTTGCTATTGTTAAGCAACTAATGAAAATTAATGCAATTTTCATTTTTCAATTTTTTTTTTATTTTTACTTTTTCCCTCACAGTATTAATTTTTTTTTATTAATCACTTTACATAAAAATAAATGCACTACAACTGTATGTACCTATATACTCTCTTTATATAAACAGCAGAATTTTTATTTAATGAATAATGTGATGAATGGAAGCTCTAACTAAACGATTAACATCCAAAAAATTGACTAAATTTTATATATGATTTTTCGTGTTTTTATAGAAAATCAAATATTTACACATTATCCAAATAACTTACGAGTATATATAAAAATTATAAAAATGAAAAACATAAAATACAAAAAGCGATCTGTATACAATTTACTTACGTACATTCATATAATGAATCGTAACTTTTGTATGAGATAAGGAATATATAGATTTCTTTCCTTCTTCAGAGTTCCGATTTATAATACAGAAACGAAATGTGCAGGGTGTCTCACAGATACTATTGATGATTAAACATACAATGTTAAACAAAACCTATGATTACACCACTGAACATTTCTATAAAATCGTGGTTCTAACAGGATACTAGTCTGTGAGAAAACATGCAGCCAGTTTAGATCTGCAATTTAATACTCACTGTAGAAGCTTTTTAGGGTGCTTCAGGGATAATTTAGAAACGAAGACTCGTTTTCATTATGTCTACAAGTGCCCAGCCTTGGTCGAAATTTGACTCCAAATGCCTTCGTCTGGACTTTCTCAGAGAAATGGCCATTTTTCTTCTAGGTAACTTGGTTTACTACTTACATAAATAAAACAAAATATCTATATAGTTTTAGTCTAATATTTAAACAACCAACATCCACGAGGAAACTCTGTGGTAACAAAACGGCGGCGCGTAAAATACTTATTCAGTCTATTCACGAACTGGCATAGACTGTCATTGCTAGCAACTGCTACTACCTGCCCATATACATATACAAACACCACTGAACAAATTATAATGAAATTTGGCAAGGATATAGATTCCATCTTAATGAAGGTTTTTGCCTAAAAATCCCTAAAGTGGGTGAGATAAGAGATCAAGTTTCTATAAGGAATACGTATAATTATTCAAGCCAGGGATATGGAAATTCATATTTTAGGCTTTGCTTTGTTAAGAAATGATAAATTACGTTTTACATATAATATTTAATCTTTATATTCATAGTATATAACCAATGCCACATTTTGCATTTTTTTTTTTTGTTATAATATAAAACGAAATTAAGGTGCCGGACCGGGATTAGGAAGTTTTTAATAAAGATTATTTGTCCATTCGTAAAACTAATTGTAGATCAATAAAATATTTATTTTGATTTAACATACTCAATATTAATTATCTCAAGCACACCATGTATTTCAAAATCGTTATACAATAATTAGTTATTCATCGGAATCAATATATGGTTAAAAAAAAAAAACTAGAAGAAATTTGTAAAGCCGACAAAAAGTTAATTATTATTAATTAATAAATTATTGATAATTGTATTGTATATATGTACTCGTATACTTTATTTATACAATACATTATTTAATATTATATAATTAGTTAGAAAAAAAAAAAATTAAATGTTCTAGATTCCTTTAAGTACATCCACATATCTACTTATATATTACATTTTAATTTCCTTCGCTTTACATAATAATTATTGAATATTTTGCATAAATTTCAGTTTATTCATTCAAAATATATTTTTTTTTTTCTCTATTCAAATTATTTACAAAATTATTTGGTTTATGTGCGATGATCGATGATATGATGAGAATTATTCAGCATTCAACATAGCAACTATAAAAATATTTGAAGGTGGCAAAAGGTTGTTGATATTGATAATATTAAAAAAAATAAAAATAATAATAATAGAAGAAAAATAAAGAAGATTTAAATTGTTAGTCATTAACGAAATCATTCGAGCTAAGAAATTAGTAGAGCAAAATGAAAAAAAAAAAAACAAAATACATACATAATATGTATGAGGATAACTAAATACAGTGCGTGTTCATTGCATTAAGTAATAAAGTATAACAATCTTATGAAAATTACCGTCTTAATCTTATGAAAATTATGAAATATACCCTGCGTCTATATACTTGCAATATATGGTCGGTAATGACAATATATGGATATTGACTATGTGGACACTACATTTTCGGTAATTTTTTCTGGATGGCAATATTGATTTTGTTTTGGATTACAAAAATAATTTTGTTATGTTGATTTTTACACATGAAATTTTTAGAAAATGTTGTAAAAGCGTTGAATTTGTCCTCATATTTTTTTTCTCCATATTTTGCAAATGAATATTGCTTCTGTAATCTGTCCATGTCATAGCAATATGTTATGTCAACAATATCAACATTGGCATTGCCGTTCATATATTGCTATTGTAGACGTATGGGATAGGATTAGGAATATATGCAACTACATATACCAAAAAAAAAATAATAAAATAAAACTTTGCAAAATATCGCACAAGAATTGATTTTCCAATAGAAAATATGTGTCTTAAATTTTAACTGAAAATTCGATTTGAACTCGATATAAACATATACATCAGTTCCTTATTGCGGAAAAGTGGACATACATTTTATCGCAGATAAAACAAGGATATACCTATTAAAATGTTTTTTTTTTTTTTAATTAAGCTCAAACTCTTTCTCTGTAGAACGCATTACCATTGTATTGTGTATTGACTTTTATTTCGTGATAAGAGAAAAAGTGCTTAATATACATATATCAAAATATTGTTATCCTTAAAACGTTTAAAAATGAAGAAATGTCCCAATTTTAATTTTTGACAATGGACTGTATTTTTCATATTTTTATAATCATTTATATTAGATTTTAATTTTTATTTTTGTTTTATTTTCATTTGTTTTTTTTTTCTTCTTCCAAAAATATTATTTTTGTTTATATTTTTATTGAAGAATATTTTAAAAATATTTTTCTGACTTCTCTTATCGCAATAAGGCATATAGGCATTAGTCATTTTAATACAAAACAAAATTTTACAAAAAAAAAAAAGTACATATTACATACATACAATACAACAAACACATATATTTATATTGCGATTTAAAAACATATATACGTACGTACATACATGTTTTTAACAGAATCATTATTATATTAAATGCGTAACGTTAAATCCTTATCGATCAAAACTGATCTATAATATGAAAACAAAAATACTCATTGAGATTAAGTAATTTGCACATCATTTTGGTCATCGTATATAAAATGTAACGAATTCTGTACTTTAAATGATTTTTCTTTAAATCGAGATCGATTATACCATTTTTTTCGAATCATTTTGAATAAATTAATATTTAAATCTTAAAAATAAAATAAAAATGTTACTTGTCGATCATATCAAACAAAAACAAAAAAAAAAAAAATATAAATTTTTTCAAAGATATTTTTCGAAAACTTGTTACTTACATACTTAAATCATATGTGATGTACATCATAATTCTTAAACAAGAAGAGGATCAATAATATAAATGTTAAAAGATCAAAAAAAATTCTTTTAAAAAAAAAATGATCTGACAAATAATGTGAAAGGAAATTTGTTTAATCATTGATGCAGAAATATATATTTTTTTGCAAATTTTATTCTCTGATAATTCAATATGAATTTATCTGTTAAACATTAAATGGTGCAACATCTTTTGATTTCAGTAAAAAAAAAAAATTCTTTCAATTTTTTTATACAAATTAATCCAAAAATATATGTTATGCGAAGATATTTATTATTTATTTTTCTTATGTTTTTATTGTTGAATTTTTTTTAAACGTGATTTTATTTATAAAATTATTATAAATATGTATGTATTCTAAGATGACCCCTATTTTAAGGTGAATATTGAAAATGATTAAAAGCAGGGATTCATGAAAATGTATATATGATCAATGACAAATCGTTTTAGTCATTATACATTATATACGGCTAGAGTACATTGCATTATTATTATTTTTTATTTTAATATGACTGTCCCAAAACATTTTTTTGAATAAGCGATGATATACATAGTAATTATCTATATCTATCTTGAAAATTATTATTATCAAATAACTTCTCTAAAATTGTATTTGTTCTTGAACCGAAAATACTTAATACATTTCCACAGAGCATACATTTTTTAATTTAAAAAAAAAAAAAAATATGTACTTATCAGTATGATTCATAAATTTTATTTTTTAAATATATGTGTGAGTATATTTGTATATGTAGTTAGGTAACGATTAATAATATCAATTTTGAAAAATTATAAAATGCTGTGGAAAATTTAATTAACATTCAGTCAATTCTCGTTGCTCCATTGTGGAGCGTAACAATTTTTGTAATATTATTAAGGGAAAAAAAAAACAAATTTAACGAAATAATGAAAATTGTAGTATTTTTAGTGGCTATTTGTGCAATTGCTATTGCAGATTATTCACCACCGATAGGTATGTAGAACGAATTATTATTTTTCTTTTATCATTTTGCATTTATTTTATTTTTATTATTATTTTTCTTTGTTTTAGCGGACGAAGATTACTTAGTGAAACAGAAATTTTTACTTGATGTTTTGAGTCATGTACATCAACCATTACAACATCAAGAATATTTGAAGGATGTAGGTAATTACGTAGAAGGTCCAGCTTACTATAAGGTAAATGCATTAACACATATACAATTACATATTTCCAATTTAAATATCATACACAGAGTTTTCTAATATTAAAAATTCTTTTGATTTTTTTTTTTTTATTTTTTTTTTGTTAGAATTATGAACCAGTTAAAAATTTTTTCAATGAAATAAACCTTCGTGGAAATATTCCAAAAAATTATTTAGTCACAGTTTTTAATCCAAAACATCTAAAAGAATCTAAAGGACTATTCAATGTATTCTACTATTCAAAAGATTGGCAAACATTTTATAAAAATGTACTTTGGGCAAGACAAAATCTTAACGAAGGAATATTCGTTTATGCTCTAACACTTGCAGTTACACATCGTCCAGATTTTGAAGGATTCAATCTTCCAGCACCGTATGAAATATGCCCGTACATGTTTTATACAACTGATGTTCTAGCAAAAGTGAAAAATTTTAATTTAAATTCTTATTTTGTTCAAAATGCCATGCAAGGTTTTACAGTTCTAGCCAATTATACAGATTCATTTCCTAGCATGAATAAAGAATTAGAATTGGCATATTTCACAGAAGATATTGGCTGGAATTCATATAATTATTATTTCCATATCGATTATCCATTTTGGATGGGAGGAAAGGAATTTAATTTATACAATAATCGTCGTGGTGAATTGTATTTGTTTGTTCATCAACAGATATTAGCACGTTACTTTATGGAAAGATTATCACAGAATTTAGGTAACATTCCATTATTCTCTTGGACACAGCCAATCAAAACTGGATACAATCCACACATGCAATACTATAATGGATTAAGTTTTTCTGTTAGGAAAAATTATTATGATGTTATGTTATCATCTAACTACGATCTCTTAAATACAGTTCAGGATTACGAACGTAGAATAAGAGACATTATTGATATGGGATTCTATTTATTACCGACTGGCGAAAAAATCGATTTAAGAGTACCGGAAAATGTTGAATTCCTTGGAAATATGATTCAAGGAAATCCCGACGGTGTAGATCCAAACTTCTTGGATTATATGACAATTTTAGCCAGTACACTTCTTCGCGGTGATACTAGTGATGATGTTCCATCGGCCTCATCAATAAAATATAATCCAAGTGTTTTAGAGCATTTCCAAGCTGCAATGCGAGATCCAATTTATTACCAACTTTATAACAGAGTAAGTTATCATACTTTTATCCTTGTATATCATTTACTAATAAAAAAAAATGAATTTATTATTAGGTGATGCTGCATTATTCAACATTTAAAGACTATCTTCAACCATACACTTACAATGATCTTTTGCTTCCTGGAGTTTCTATTCAAAATGTTTCTACAACAAGATTAGTGACGTACTTCGATTATTTTGATGCTGAGATCACTAATGCCGCCGACGTTCCAGTTACCTATTCCAGTGTAAATATAGAAGATGTGAATCAATACCAAACTGAACTATCTCAGCCATTCGTCATAAATGTTAGACAGAAACGTTTGAATCACAGACCATTTACAGTTACTTTCGATGTGCTCTCTGATCAACCAAGACAAGTTGTCGTTCGTTTTTATATGGCTCCCACATTAGATAGACATAGATTACCAATCACTTTATCTGAAAATCGTGATAATTTTGTTCAACTTGATCAATTCGTTTACAATTTACCAGCTGGAAAAGCTACAATCAACAGAAATTCTAAAGAATTTTATTGGAGTGTTAATGATCCAAAAAAATATTCAGAATTATATCAGCAGACATATTTTGATCGGTCAGAAGCTCATTGCGGTTTCCCTGATCGATTAGTTCTTCCAAAAGGATGGGTAGCTGGTTTCCCAATGAAACTTTTCGTCATAATTACGCCATATAATAATGAACAAGGAAACCAACAATATTTGAAATCTAAAATTTCTTGTGGTATTGAATCAGGAGCACGATTTATTGATAATCTTCCACTTGGTTATCCATTCGACCGAGCAGTCGACGAAACAGCATTTACTACACCAAATATGTTCCTTAAAGATGTTGCTGTTTACTTTATGCCTGAAGGAATGATGGCAAATGTTGCTGATCTAAATCCAAAATGGGCATGGAAAGTGGAAAACATTATTCCAAATATTGCAAAAAACATTATGCCAAACATTACAAAATTTTCCTATCCTAATTTCATATTGAGCAGAATGGGATAATTTCGTTTTTTTTTTCACATTAAATTCAAAAGGATAAATTTTTAATAAGTTGTTTTTAATTAATGATGTAATCACCCTCATTATCAACAATATTTTGCCATCATCTAGTATCATCAACAAAAATCAACTGATCTTGAGCAAAATATCTAGAGATGACATTTTAACTTTAAATAATCCAAAAACTCATTTTTTTTTTAAATGAATAAATAAAATCCGTACTAATTATTAATTTAAGAATTTATCTCAAAATGTTTATCGTTGTTATTTACATTAGTGTACCTATTTCATAAAAATAAATTATTTGGTAACAATCTTCACAATTATTCTTTCTAGCCTACTACAAATACAAACACACAGCAACAATTCACGGTCTATCATCATCAATGAGAATCTATAAATCTTTAGTATTTTTCCAACCATATTTTGGTGGTTTTTTATCATTATAATTGTCCTTATAGTCTTTGTAGTCTTTATTATTATTATTATAGTCCTTATAACCTTTTTTATAATCAGATCTTTGATCTTGTTTATATTTTCCATTTGATGATTGTTGCTTTACTGGTGGACAATAACATGATCTCTGTTGTGAATCCAAATATGATTTACAACCTAATGTTAATGTACCGGTAAACAACATTTTTGCAGCTGCTTTGCATCCTTTCACTGTAATATCACCAACAACTGATTTTTCATATGTATCGCAATACTTGTACAGGCAACGTTTGAAATCCAAATCACACAATTCTTTATCACTGTTACATGTATCGTAACAAATATCATGTGCATTACAGCAAAATTCCATTTCTGCTGCTGGAAGATATTCTGTACTTATATGTAAACCTAATGATCCACAGCCATCTGATGTTGGTGTATACAATTTATTCTGTACTGGATGTGCATCTAAAATACATATACAAGTACCCAGAGGTATTTGAATTGTTTCAATGTTAATTTCATTTTTTAAATAGAAAATTTTACATACCTCCCGGACATTTAAAAATACAATTTTCATCAACAGCAGCATCAAATACTTCATGAACAGTTTTAAACTTTTTTGCAACTGTTATAACATTTTGAAATACATCACCAAATACTGCTTCAGCTGCTATGATTGCATCTCGAAGACTTGCTATCATATTTGATCCATAGCCAGAATATATGTATGTTACAAATGTTAGTACGTATATCGCGATTTTCATATAAGGAAAACGCATTTTTCTATTTTTTATATTTATTTTTTTTTCAAACAATTAATGATACTTTTTATATTTCAGATGAAAATTATTTTACTGTCTAAGTGTCTACCTTATATTTCATATTTTTCTATTTTTTACTGACGTGTACTTATTATTTGCACTACACATTAATTATTTAATTGAAAATAATGATTACTCAGATTATTTTTTCCTCATTTTACATATTACATCTGTTTGTATTGTATATAATCCTTAAAATTTATTGTCGTCCGTATTATGTATTATTAATATCAAAGATTTATGATTTATTTATATTTCGGGAGTATACGAAATTATGTCACATATTTTATTCTTCGTATGTCATAAATTAAAATTGGTTATGTTAAAATATTGGTATTGGCAATAAACAAAAGATTTGTTCCTACACTTTGCTTTTCATTTATGTATTTATTACATAATAAAAAATAATAAACGAAATCAAAAGTCAAAATGAAAATTTATGAAATAAACCAAATACTATGTTTGATTGATTGTTTGCTATGGATGGTATATAGAAAAAAATAATGACACTCGGCATTCAGAAATAGTTTGAATAGAAATCGGTTTTAACCGGTTGACAATATTAATCACACCTCCTCTTTTTTCGGATTCTTTATATTTTATATTTACAATTTAAATTTATGTTTCCGGTTTACAATCCACATTCTACGCTTAAATACCGGATACCGGTATGATCGAAAACGAGAAAACAAGCATTTTTCAAATTTTGAGCAGTATAAAACGAAAATACGGAATTATGCGACTATAACCACTATGGCTTTAAAGTTAGACGTGGTTAGAGGTTAAGAAAAGTTGAGAGTTGAGGTTTTTCGAAGATCTGACCTTTCAAGCAGAGGACACAGGAGACTTATCGAAGGAAAATGTTTGTTGACTTGACTGACTTTTACTGCTTTTACGTTTTTATCCTCTAATGAAAACTAAAATGATTTGCCGATAACTTCACAAAAAATATTCAAAGAGAGAAGGATAGATTCCGTTCTGTTATGTATAAAGTACATGCATGCATATATGCATATTATATGCATGTGTGCAACAAATGTAATATGTAACAGCAACAACAACAAATTTATATCTCCTGAAGGGGGATTTATTTTTTGTAACTGCGCTCTGATTCTATTATGTTATACCATGTTATACGATACCTGCACCTACATAATTGCACAATTACACAAGACACTGTAGTTAAATCATATAGGTACGGTACATATATAACTAAAACCACATATGCAAGTATAAACTTTGTTGCCTTGTCATTGCACTCACTGTATGCCGTATGCATGCACTACATATTTTTAAGTCTACCTGCAGGAAGAATTTAATGAGTAATTGAGTATAATTTATTGTTCGAAGACAAAGTATGAATAATAATGATAATAATAATAATAATAATAATGAATATACAACGAATGCACAGTGAACTGTAATATGATTACAGTTCACCACCCTGATGCTGATACATATTATATGCAAATGATATATTCGTGTGCTCTGTGCTGGTATATGTGATTGTGAAGGTTCCGTGCGTAAATTAAAAATGGTAAAAAAGTAGAAGATATATAATTGTATACCAAAACCAAAGAAACTTGCTAAAAGTATTTTATTTTGATATATGATAGCTGATATGTTCAATATGTACAATAAAAAATATAAAAATAATCAAAAAGGATATCGAAAGTAATGGGCTTTCGCCTACAAAAAATTAATATTGGTAACCATAATCACGAAAATATATATATGTACGTAAATTCATATGAAAATGGGGAACTAATCAAGAAAATTTGTGCAATTATCAAAATTTACAACGCTTCCCACATTCAAAAATCTCTATAAATAATTATATTAAAGAGAATTTATAAAAGGAAGTTTTTATAACACTTCAAAATAATATTTACAAACACATATACCTGTCTATCTAAATGCATTTATACTAATTCATATAAAAAGAGTATAGATACTATACTCGTCCTTATGCAAGTATATAATACAAAATACAATGTCCTTTTTACAGTTTTCCTATTCTACTTTCTATATACTGAAATTGCATGTTCATTTACAATGAATTTCAAAACTGTCAATTTTTATACAAAAACAAAAAATTCTTTTATATAAAACCTATCCTGTATACGATTGCGATTATTATTATCATCATCATCACCATCAATTTTAATTCCTTTTGTATATTTCTACATGTTTGTTATTCACACCGCCGTAAACGTAGTAAAGGAAAAGTATAAAAAGGAAACTTTTTTCATATATCAGACAAAGCTTTATCCTTTATATTCATTTTACATCAAAGTTGTATGTATATATATATATATATACGTACATATTTGGATACATATATTTACACATATGTATAAAATAAAAGTAATGTGTATAAATGCATGTGTAGAGGAGAAGTATACAAATCATACATATATACTTTTTGGTTTTGACTTTTTGTTGTTACGTCTTTTTTTAGTTTAACCAGTCTAACACAGAACGAACAGAACATATACCTTTAAAGGATATGTGTTGTATAAATTCGGATAAAAATATATTTTCGATAAGGAAAACGGTATATATTTATATAGTAATTAAATTCCAATTAGAAATTATGAAATTTTTTATAAAGAAAAACGGTAATTCTAAAAACACATACAGTTATAACACGAATTATAAATAAATAAATAATGTAAAATTAAAGAGAAAAAAATTATAAAATTATTATAACATTATATTATATGCATTATAAAAAAAAGAAGAATATACTTAACATTATAATAATGTAAACCTGGGATATGCATTACATACAAAAGTAAATATATGTATATATAAAATTTATAGAAAATAGACGATAAAAATATCTACATATGTACATACATATATATCTATAAGTAATATAATGTGTACATATAATACTGTTGTAGCATATACCTATACCTAATCTCAGAAAATTAAATACAAAATACAAAAAAAAAATATATGTATATTATATTCAAACTATATATGAAATAATATAAACTCAATAATAAAATATTGATTTTTTGCGCAAACATGGCGGATTCATATTGCATGTATAACTCGTATCTCATACATATATGAAATTGCTGATTAAAACGGTGCTTTGAATATATGTATAAAAAAAACCCACGTAGTTGAGAGTTTATAAATTAATAAATAATATGTAATAATAATATTGAACTATATAGTATATACTCGTATATAAAAAAAAAATGATGAAGCATATTTGTAATTATTTTTTTCGTTGTGATATTCTGTGATTTTTCCCACTTATATAAAAATAATAATAATAATAATAATAATAATTTGTAATAAAACAAGAAATATATAAAGATGAAAAAGAAAAATTAAAAAAAAAATAATTAAAATACATACTAAAATATATTATAATAGGTAAATAAAATAATAATGAAATATAAATAACCGTATATATAACGTAAAAATTAATAAAAAAAAATGAAATTAATATTTAAAACAAATACACTCATATAAAACAACAAAATTAATAATTATTGAAAAAAAAAAATACAAATATGTAATTTATATTAGATGAAGAAGAAAAACAAATTAATTAATCGGTATAGAATATTGAAAAAAAAAAATAAAATAAAAAAATAAAATAGGTATTATTTTTTATTTGTTTATTATAAAATGTATACGCAGACAAAGGCGAAAAATATGTGAAAATAATTTGAAAAATATAATGTACACATATATAAAATACTATGTTATGAAAAAAAAAAAACTAAAAAAAAATTATTAAATAAATGTACATATTATATTTTGTATTATGCATTTTATAATATGTATATATACATATATAAAGTATAAATGCGTAAGGTTATCCTTATAATCATGAATTCTGAATTGTATACATAGAATTTTTTTTCTTTCATTGTATAAAGAATGAAGGATTAAAGTATAATTATATAGTTTGATTATTTTATTTATATATTATGCATTCAAAAATTAATATTTCAATATAGTACTAATTACTTTGTATAAAAATGAACGTGTACCTTATACGTATATGTATACATACTTACTATTATATGTACATATGTGCATAAAAGTTGAACTCATTTAAAAAAAAAAAATTAAAAACAACAAAAAATTTGTACATATATAAATATCTACACATAACATTTTTTCTTATAAGCATATACATATAAGTCAAGTATGTATATATAACACTAAATCGATATCAGCAAATCAAATTTCGATTCTAAAAATCATATCATATATAATATATTTTCTGTTTATATAAAATAAGGAAATCAAACAAAAATAAGAGAAACGATAAATATCAAAATTAAAAAGTTCATAAAAAGGGAAAGAAAATGATAAATTTTATCAAATTTTAATGTATACATATGTACATATGTAAATACGTTTCATAAGTATATAATTTCATATGTATATATATTTTTGGAAACATTTAAGTGTAATATAAAGTTGTGATGCAATTAGCAATTACATATATGTATACCTATAACCATTCACGATTAAATTTACACGATTATTTATACCTATAAATCGTTATGAATTTTACCGTATACTTTTCAAGATAAATTAAAAAAAAAACATTTTATTTTCCTTTAAAAATAATATTTGTATAAATTTCACTATAATGAATAAAGAAGAGTAATTGTCTGTTGTTATTACTGCGAAAGAAACCAAAAAATTGTGATGATAAATCTTATTAAAATGCTTATTATAAGAGGGAACATAATATATGAGGCGCTCAGCGCTAAAACGTCTTAAGCCACAAATTTTCCTAAACGAAGGTGACAACATATAGCAGTCATATTTTCGTGTATACTATATAGTATATATAAATATAATTCATAAAAATAAAAATAATGTGTAAATACATATACATGCATATATGTACACATGTATATTATACTATTTTCCTTTCGTGAAATATTTCAAGCAAAAACATATACATAACTTCAATTAACTAAAATCGAAACAAAAATATCTATTTGCCATAGATAAATGTGAGATATTAAAGTAGTTATCTTAATGTGAATCTATATGGATGGAATATACATAAGTACATAACATAGATAAAGGTTAACCTTTATCATAATCATATTGCGTATACATATACGTACATATATACATATGTACACAATATTTTATTAAAAAATATATTCTATATTATTCGTAATGTGAGCATTATTATACATTTACTTAGTAATAATATTAAATTTTATTATTTTGTACATAAAGTATAGATAGGGAATAAAAATATTTTTAGAAAAATTCTCAAATTATAGAATATTAAATGAAAATTTATTTGAAATTATTTTATTAATTTTTCATAGACATTTTATAAAAGTACATATGTACATATATATAAATGTATGTTTGTAAAATATGTAAAGAAAAAAAAATCAATTGTAAAAATTGACGTAATTTTATCTATATATATCATCTATACATTTTGGTATATTTATATAGATTTATTTGTACAAAAAAATTAAAAATAAAAATAATTTATTTTTTCAAGATTAAGTAACCATCAAATATCTACTTATTATTGTTATATTAAATTCAACACTTAAAAAAGCAAATATAAATCATCATCATCATCATCGCATAATATATAAGTACAAATATATAATATACTCGGTTATATATAATATATAAATCTATAAAAATAAAAAAAATATATGTACATATACATATATATGTATATATAAATATTCTATTATATGTATATGTATAAATTATGCACATATATTGAAGAAATTTTAAAAAATGTACGTGAATATATATATACATATATCGTTTGATTTATAAAAAAGAAGAAATAGATAAGAAAAATAAAAATACTTGTATACTTACATATACATATATACACATAGAAATGGATATATAAATAATCTTAAACATAAAAATTTAACATAATATCCATACTTTAGTATTAGTATAATAATAATACAATACACCGATATATAAAATGATATAAAATTAGCTGCACACATTTATAGATATAGGTATATGATTGCATGAAATCCTTTAAGATTTTTTTAAGTTCAATAAATGCATATGTTGGTATTTGATTTGCATATACATTAATTTACACAGATTCGAAGTAATACGATATAATATTGAATTATATGGAATAGAATTGTTGAAAGTGATATTTAAAATTTGGTGACTTTCGATATATGTACATATGTGATTGAAATCAAAATGAAAAATTTCTGGTGAGAGATGTAGGTAACTATCTTTTTTGCTTATTTCGTGCAGTATATATAAATTTTTCATATTTTTAGAAGTTCGGTGGCTTCAGTATAGTTAGAATGATGAACTATATATAAATCAAAATTATTCATAATCTCGTAATAAAAATAATCATTTTCACATATTAATTATCACAATAAATTATGATTAAATTTTAACATCATCGCACCCGTTAATTTTGTTAATTTTTGAATATGGGAATAACAGTTTATTGGTGAAAAGAGCTTAAAAATTCTGATTCCTGCCTTACTTGCCGATAATTCAAATAACTATCATCAAGTATTATTGTTATACGAGTATAAATTCTGAGTTCTATTCTATCATTCAACAGAGTTCGTTTTCCTATACCCAACAATAAATCTGGGGTTCATAATTCACATCAACAATTAAACTGTATAGGTGCATACGTAACAGAAAATAGAAAATAATTATATAGATAAAATTTATCCTTTAGTGGTTAGGTCATAGCCTACATATAGATAAAAAGAAGATGATGATGATGATAATAAACTATACATAATTGATATAAATTTAGATGCACACTACCTCATTCTATTTCATTTCATATATAAGCTTTATAATGTTTAATCTTTTATATTAATAGACTCTTTGTCGTTATATTTACAACAAAAACTATATTATAACTTCTTTCAATAAATGTGTAAATATACAATATTATATTTATAAACATATAGACTTTCACTTATTTTACTTTTATACATATATATATCTGTACATGTAAATAAATTTTCTATTCAAATAATCTTCCTATTTTTAGTGTATATATGTATTTGTTTTTCTTTTATTTATTTGATAAAATCATAAATATAATACATAAACATTTATACAAAACCGCAATAATATTTTTATCTTTACCACAGTTGATTGATTAATGAATTATTGATTCAAATTGAATTTAATTATAGACAAATTATAATATATATGTATGTATATGCTCATACGAAAAATATATGCAAATGTTAATATGTGTAGCAAATAAATAAATATCAAAATATGTATACATAAATGTGTGTAAATAACTATTTTAAAAAAAATTTTAAAAATGAAACAATAAATACAAAATTAAAGCAAAGTCATATTGTTTATTATCATGCACAAGTGTAGTGTATATTTATGTTAATATCATATATATACATACGTTTACAATTGAAAGAGTGAAAAATTAATAAATAAAAATAATAATCTTGAAAATATAAAAAAAAATGATTAAAAAAAATAATACATAAATACATTTCATACGCGAAAATAACATGAAATGATTAATTTTAAATTGAAACAATATATGTATATAGTATCATCTATATTTGCACAAAATATTGTCATTATATGAAAAAAAAATATATATATGTACAATTTAATTTTATATAATTCAATGTGATTTAAATTAAATACCAAATTACTACATTCTACATTGCATCTTTTAAAAGAAATGTATAATTAATGCGTACAGTGGACGTCAAAGGTCTTTGTATACATACACCCATATTCAAATATTATTCAATTATTTTAAAATATGTATATTGGACGTCAAAAGTCTTTTGTACATCTTCAAATTTATGTAAAATGTTCTATCATCCTCTTTGAACTGTTGACAAGTAATGACGTATTTTACTTCAATGTAGTGGAAAACTTTATTATTCTTCAAATAAAATACATAACTGATTTTACTATGTTAACGCTATCAGTGCATCAGTTCAGTATTGAAAAAAAGTTTGCAGCAAAAATCATCTAAGATTTATCTTTAATATGCGTAGATTTAATTTTTATGAACGAGGAAAAATAAAGTCATAAATTAAATTGCATATGTAAGGCCAAAGTGTCTTCTTCAAGTACGATAACTATATCATAAAATTCGAAGAAATAGTTTTTACAAGAAAAAATTATAGATTAGATGGGTGTACAAACATTTTTGACTCGTAATTTTGTGACTTATTTTAATTATTTCTTTATAACATGAGAATGAACAGAGAGTATGAAAATGAAATTCCGCAATAATATAAGGAAAATATCATGGTTTAACATGTTTAAAGAATTGAAAAATGTATTCATTTGATTTTGACTTACAAGGATTCAAAATTTGAAATTGACTTTTGATGTCCATACTGTATACATAATACACACATGAAAATTTATTATTTTTCTTTTGCAACATATCTTTGATTTAAAAATGAATAAAAATGGAATCCAAAAACAATAAAATTAATTAAAATGTTTACAAATACGTACATACGGGTATTTTAATATATATACATATATATAAATGCATAATAATAATTATATACACATATGTATATATGTAAAGTAACGAAATAACAACAAAAATAATAATAAATTTTTGCTTTTATTTTACCATCATTTAGAGATTCTTTTACTGCAGACATTAAATGAGATAACACTATATACATACTATACAAAAAAACTATTTTTTAATCAAAATGCAAAAGGAAAATAACGCACCAACCACAGAAAATCATCAATATGTCGGTCCATACCGACTAGAAAAAACTCTTGGAAAAGGTCAAACGGGTATGTTATACACATAGAAAAAATATTATTTTTTAGTTTATAAATTTTCAAAAAATAAAAAATAATATTAAAATAATTTTTCCCCTTTCAAATTTTTGTTATAATTTTGTACACATTATAAATATAGTTGCACATACATAGCAGCTAATTAATATTTTTATTAAAATTTGTTATAATGAAATAAACATCTATTTCACTTATCCAAATTTCAAATTTGTGTAGGGCGCAGTTAGTGTATCTGAAAATAAAATAAAAGCTTTAATTACAGAATGAATGAATATGAGTACAAAATACATATATAAATAAATTAATTTAACAGTTTAACAAATAATTAATATTTTTTGTAATTATTATTATCATATTTAAAATTAATGAATTTCATTTATGTTTATTTTATTTTTATATTTTTTGTTATGCATATACACATAGGTCTAGTTAAACTAGGTGTTCATTGTGTTCTTGGTAAAAAGGTTGCTATAAAAATAATAAATCGAGAAAAATTAAGTGAATCAGTACTAATGAAGGTATACATTATTTGAATAAATTTTTATAAATTTCCTTTTAACTTCCTATAAATATAATTAATTTATCTCATTACTTCTATTTTTTTTCAAATTTATTTAATTTATTTCTTTATATAATTTCATAGGTCGAAAGAGAAATAGCTATTATGAAATTAATCGATCATCCACATGTACTCGGTTTATCGGATGTTTATGAAAATAAAAAATATTTATATTTAATATTAGAGCATGTATCTGGCGGTGAATTATTTGATTATTTAGTGAAAAAGGGACGTTTAACACCAAAAGAAGCTAGAAAATTTTTTCGACAAATTATATCAGCATTAGATTTTTGTCATTCACATTCAATTTGGTAAGTTTTTAAAGATTTTTAATTTTAAAAAATTTAAATTAACTTTAAACTATTACATATTTTTAAACATTAATATAAAAAAAACAATATCTTATTAATGTGAGTATTTTTCTTTGTCATTTCACTTCTCATTTTTTTTTTTTTTGCAGTCATCGTGATTTAAAACCTGAAAACCTTCTTTTAGATGAAAAGAATAATATAAAAATAGCTGATTTTGGTATGGCATCACTCCAACCAGCTGGATCGATGCTAGAAACATCATGTGGTTCACCGCATTATGCCTGCCCAGAAGTTATAAGAGTTAGTATTCAAAAAAAAAAACAATTTCGTCTAAATTTTATTATAAATATGTAAATATGAATTATTTAATCATTTTTATATATGTATATTTTTTAAGGGTGAAAAATATGATGGACGTAGGGCTGATGTATGGTCTTGTGGTGTTATTTTATACGCTTTACTTGTTGGTGCTTTACCTTTTGATGATGATAATTTAAGGCAATTACTTGAAAAAGTGAAACGTGGTGTATTTCATATACCACATTTTGTTCCGCCCGACTGCCAAAGTTTATTGCGTGGAATGATTGAAGTTAATCCTGATCGTAGATTAACGGTAATTTTTTTGTTAAAAACTCATTCATTTCATTTCATTTTCATAAATTTAATAATTTTTATTGATATATATTTTTTTTAAATATAGTTAGCAGAAATTAATAGGCATCCTTGGGTTACAGCTGGTGGAAAAGGTGAATTAGAATTAGAATTACCCATGATGGAAGTTGTTCAAACACACGTTATACCATCAGCATCCGCTGTTGATCCAGATGTTTTGAATGCGATCTGTTCTCTAGGATGTTTTAAGGAAAAGGATAAATTAATTCAAGAATTATTAAGTCCAAAGTAAATTATATATTTTATAAATTATAAAATTATATTAATCGTGTTTATATCATTTAATTTTTTTACATATTTTTTCAGTCATAATACGGAAAAAGTTATATATTTCCTATTATTAGAAAGAAAACGAAGAAGACCAGCATTAGAGGATGATGATGAAGTAATTAATAAACCACGTAATGATAATATTACTGAGACTGTTGATCCTCCAAGAAAACGTTTAGATACATGTCGCGTTAATGGACAGAATTGCCTAAATTTTGGACAGATAAGTGAAGGATCACCATTAACACCAAGACGACAAGCATTCAAGTAAGAATAAATTGAACTAATTTCTTTTTCTTGTTGCATTGTTCAATAAAAAATTTATAAACGCATGCATGTCGCGGTTTAGAAAAATATCAAGCAAAAAAAAAAAAAATGCAGCATACAGCAACAGACAAAACTCTTGATTATTTTTTTAGTATAGGCACTACATGTTTAATTGTTTACAAGAAATATATTTTAAAAACTTCAAAAACACCGATTCACATCATACATATACAACTGCAGCAGCATAGATAATTCGACACACAAAATGCTTCAAATTATATACAACACAGATATTATTATTTTAATTATAGTTTCCGCTCCTATAGCAATGCTAGAAATCACACGAGACGTTCACCATCATCAGTTTCATCGGTTCGATCGTCATCATATCATAGTCCGACCAGAGGATCACCAATTAATTCAACGCAAGCGGCTGTTATATCAAGACCGTCATCACCAGCTACAGTAACTCCGACCACACGACATTCAACTCATTCACCAACACCAGTTAGTAGAACTCCGTCACAAACTAGTAATACGGATTCAAATAATTCATCTCCTGCACATCATCGTGCCAATTCCGGTCCAACAATCGCAATTAGCATGTTTCAAGATCCAGAAAGTAATAATGGTACTTAATTTTTTTTAAATAATAATATTTTTTTATTGAATAAAATTTAATTAATATAATTTCCATTACAATATATTTATAATAGTTATGACTCCACCTGGTTCACCGCACATGAATATACCACCTCCTGTTATGACTGGATCAACATGTAGTACAACCGGTGGACAATTATGGAAAACTAGACTGACAAATATTAAAAACAGTTTCTTGGGTAGTCCAAGATTTCATCGTAGAAAACTTCAAGGTGATTTAATTGAATTTAAATTCAACTCTCTAAATTCTCAATTAAAGATTCCGTAATTGAAGTGTCCGCAGATGAGGTACATTTAACACCGGACTCATCACCAGAATTAACGAAACGATCATGGTTTGGTAACTTAATGACAACTGAAAAAGATGAAACATTCACTGTACTTGTTAAAGGCAAACCAATTGCTACCGTAAAAGCACATTTAATTCATGCATTTTTATCTGTGAGTATTCTACTATAATGATTTTTTAATTTCCATTCAAAGACAATAATTTATTTCCTAACTTATTACAATATATCTTATAGAACCAATAAACAAAGAATTAATTTTATTTTTCAATTTTTTTTTTAGATGGCTGAATTATCACATAGTGTCATTTCACCAACATCCTTTAGAGTAGAATATAAACGAAATGGTACAGGTCCAGTTATGTTTCAAAGGCATGTACGCTTTCAGGTACATATATACAAATAATTTTTCTGGCATCGTATTCACATATGTAATAAATAATGTAACAAATGTTTATATGAAAATTTTAAGGTCGATATTAGTGCAATATGTAAACAAGGTGATGTAGCTGATATGTTATTTGCCATAACATTTACTCTTCTATCAGGTAAAAGTACTGTACATCATGTTTTAATTTAAGAAAAAAATGAAAAATTAAATTAATGAATTTTTTATTTTAATTTTGTTAGGTAATATAAGACGTTTTAGACGTATTTGTGAGCATATACAATCCCAAGTTTGTTCAAAACGGTTTCCCGGTCCAAGTAGTCCACCAAATATACCGACCGTAACTCAAGCAGTTTCTGAAAGTTCCTCATGTGGTTCAGATTCAAGTGAAAGACTTTGTTATAAACGACAAGTAAGTTTCGATAATTTACAAGCTTATATAAATATATGTGAGTGCAAAACAAAAATACAAAATGAAATGTATAAATATAAAAATAAATCCTTTTAAGTTTTATTATCTATAAAATTATTATAAAAAATAATAAATATTTATAGATTGAAAATGAAATTGAAACAGAAACAATGTATGAGTGTAAACCAACAAATGGTAGACGATCATCAGCCACTGCGAATAATAATAATCCGGTACCTGGTGAGCCGGGTAGTCCAAAAACAGTCCGATCAAAGTAAATCTTTTAAAAATTTAAAACAAAAAAAAAATGTTTATTTAGATTTTATTTAATTTTTTATGTATTTATATGTGTCCGTATGTACATAGTTCTGAATCAACAGAAAATGAACGAACTCGTGATCGTCCATCTGAAAGGCAATCAACAACTATGTCGGGTAGTGCAATCGCATGAGAATTATTTCTCTGATTTAGTTATCGATTAATTGGATTACAATTTTGGACGAATTCAACAACAACAACAACAACAACAACACCATCAACAACATTAACAGCAATTGCAACAACATCAGCAACAAAAGATACAAAAATAAATTCTAATAATAACAACAATATTAACGATACAAATACAACAACAAGAAAATTATTTAATTTATCAAATTCTATCATTTTAACAACATCAAAAATAACTACAACAACAACGAAATTATCATCAACTAATAAATTATTAACAGCATCAACATCACAATCATCATCATCATCATCATCATCGAATGAATTTGGTACTACAATAACATTACCATCATCATCATTATTAATTAATAATAAAATGATAACAACAACAAAAATATCTTCATTTGATTGTAATAATGATAATCGTCATAATCACAATCATCATAATCATCATCATTATCAGAATTATATTAAACATAATTATCATTATCATCAACATAATGATAATCAAAATGATCAGCAATTATCATCTTCAAATTCAAATGGCAAATACTATTATATTTCATGCTTTACACGTTTTTCAATTTATTTTTTAATACCAACATCGATTGCAATTATTACAGTTTTTTATATTTTGAAAAATCATTATACTGTTATCGATGCAATTAATAACACGACCACCACAATCACCACCACTTCCATCACAACCACCAGTACTACTTCTATTATCACAACCACCACCACCGGAGAATAAATTTATTGTTAATTATGTATTATTTATTTGTTTTTAAGATTTAAATTTTAATATTATATTCTATACTATCTTACATAAATTATTATGACAATATTATGATTATATATATTTACATTATAATATGAATTTTTCAAAAAAGCAAAAAAAGGAAAAAAGAAATTTTCGATATATAGTTAAAATTAATTTTTAATTATTCTCTTTCGTTTTAATTTTTAAAATTGTAGTTCTATTAAAGAATAGAAAGAATATATTTGTAGCTCTAGCTAGTATACAGTATACTTATTTAAATTTATTTTTCAATATTATAGTTGCAATTCAAACAAATTCTGTACGTGGTATTTTTTTCTTTCAGCCATTATACTGTACGAGTCTTCATGATTAATCGTATATCTTCACGAAATTCAAATTGATTTTTCTTTAGATAAACGTGTTAATTTCATAGTAGTAAAACAATATTTGGAGATAGGAAACCGATTTAAATGCAATCTTCATGAAGATCAGTATGGTTTGGGTCTTTGATTTATTTTTTCATACAATCAAAAAAAAAAAAAATATATATTTCAAAATAGACAAAAAAAAACACAAAATGAAGAAAGATATTAAATTATAATATTGGAAAAAAATATTGAAAAAATGAAAAATCGTTTTAATTATTAGAACACAAAATTCATCCAAAAATATGTAATGTGATCAAAAATAATTGTATTTTTACATAACTAAATCAGAGAATAAAAGAAAGAAAAATGAGAGAAACAAAAAAAAGGAAGAAAGAGAGACAAAAAATACACATAAATAATCTTATATCAAAATATGAAAAAATTATGAAAAATAATGAAATATAAAAATTATACCTAAATACATTACATTTATAAATTTTTGCTTGTAAGTAATTTGATATAGAGCAAATAAGAAAAAAGAAAAATATATTTATTTAGGAAAGTCTTGAAAAATCTTAAAAAAAAAAAAAAAAAAAAACAAACCAAAAATTAAAAATAAATTAAAAAATTACTTAGCTTATATTTATATACTATAGTATCTATAATATTAATAATATAATATATACTATATCTAATAATTGAAAAGACAAGAGCAGCAAAAAAAAAAAAAATTATAAAAAACAAATTATATAAATTGAACAAAATGAAAAAGATAAAAATTATTTATATACATTATATTAAAGATTAAGCTTAAAATTTGAAAAAAGAAAAATATTAACAAACATTTATATGTAAGTAAAATAAATGATACATTTTTGATTAGTATACTCATGCTACTATAACATATACATTACACATAAATATTCATATATAAAAAATTACGGCTAATTAAATCGAATCTTCTAAACACAGTAAATGTAATTAAAAATAATAATAATTAATAAATATATCAAAAAGCGAACAACAACCAATCAAACAAATTAATATCGCATATACTGAACGCAAATTCGAAATACCAAATACAAAACATTAAAATTCAATAACAAAAAAAAAAAAAAACAAAAATATAGGTACTCAATCAAATAAATAAAAATTAAAAACAAAAAATTCTATCATTTTAAACATAAAACAAAATACACTTACATATAATAATATACCATGCATATATATGTGTAAAGAGAAAAATGTTTGTTTCTTTATGCTTCCTTTCTGAAAATATTCTAACATAAAATTTAAATAAAAGAAAACTTATCAACAAGAAAATTCTAATGAATGTGTGTGAGATTTATAATATTTAAATGTACATATATCTATATACATACATACATTATTTGTAGTGTGTTACGTGTATTACTTGCATTATGTACGTAGTATCAAACAAACTTATTTACATGCATACACACATATACATACATAAAATTACATATTTCATATTACCAGATTACATACACATTATAAATACATTTACATATACCAAATTATATCATATTGAAATTTCAAATTTTTATTTCTTCAAGAATGCAACTCACTCAACAACAGCAACAACTAAAAACAATAACAAAAAAAAATGAAATTTGATAAAATTCATAAAAAGAATATCTTAATAGAACTACATATACAAACATATACACATACGTATATTAAAAATAAGATAACATATAAGATATAAGTATATAAATATTATAATAATGTATAATATTCATTCATTCAAGAAGCTTATTAAAATAAAAATATTTAATGAGTATACACACATACTCATCATATATGCATATGAATATATTAAAATAGATAAAAGAAAAAAGAAATAAAAATGATTTCAAATAACAAAAATTATATAGGTACATAATGAATAATATTGCATAAACAAATATGAAAGAAAATAGAAAATAAAAATATTCTTACTATAAATAAATTTAAATAAATATAAATAAAATGAAAATGAAAAAAAAAAAATATAAAGAAAAAGCAAAAATTCTAAGAAAATAAAAATGTACGTTTAAAAATTTTTTGATATATTTTTTCAATTAACAATAATTTTATATTTATCATTTTTATTTTCGTCATTTATTCATAAAAATGCTTTCATACATACATATACATACATACATACATATACAAAGAACATATAAATATACACATAATGTACATCCATCGAAATTTAATTAGATCCACTTTCATAGTTTATATTTTACTGAAAAAATGAAGGAAAAAAAAATATGGCTTCTTAACTTTATAATATACTCATATACCTACTTCAAAGTAAAAATTTATACTCAAAAATCATACTCACGCCCAACTTATTATTATACTTAGTTGAAACTTGCAACGTTAAAATCAAATACGAGGGTAATTCAAAAAATTCCCGGAATAATTGCGTCAGTAAGTATAACTAGCAGGCCAACAGTGAAGAAGTTTGGTTATATTTTGAGTGTTTTGAAAGCGTATAACTGCTGTGTATATAAAAAAAAAGTAATTAATTTGTTTTTATTTAAAAGGATACAGATACCTGAAAAACTTCGGTATTTTTAAAACTTAGTGTAAATGCGTTGCGCAAAGAACACATTGAAAGATATATGCCGAACTTTCATTGAGTTTTTGAACAAGTACGATTCAAATTCTGAAGACTTCTCGCACCGTATAGTGAAAGGTTATGAAACTTGGTGGTATTATTTCATTTTTCCGGGAATTTTTTGAATTACCCTCCTATATGAAGTTGGAATTTTTGTTTTTTATTTTCAATTATATATCCTTTTATAAAAGCTAAAATCATGGTACTAACGTTATTTTTTTTTTATTTCTTTTCTTTTTAAAAAAAAAACAAAATACATAATCAAAGTGAATCTCATTGAATTTTGATGGCAATATCTACACTGTGCACATTGTGTGTATAAATTAACATCGATATTTATATATTTATCATCCGTATATATCTAATCTATACATACATATATAAATACATATTATAATAAATACATGATAATAATACAGAAGAAAGGATAATAATTTAAACATTTTTTTCGTTGTTGTCTATACTTTATGCTGGCTTATAATAAATACGTAAAAATGTTTTATAAAATATATACGAGTATACACTTGTATATACATATATACATAAATAAATACATACATACATAGCATACATTATATGTATTATACATGTAAATTAAATAAAAATAAAATATATATTTATTATATATATATGTACAAGATATACATTTCATATAGATATTTCAATATACATAATGTATAAATACACATATGTAAGTACATATATAGAGATATTATATATATGCATCACAAAAGTATGTACATATGCATAAAATTTGATAATAAAATTATTTTTTTTTAAATAAGAAAAAAAAATGTAAGAAAAAATTACTTAAAAAAAATACTCACTCAATAATAACTCATCAAATAATATACACATACATAAATTATGTAATATATAATAATAATTGTATTCAGATAAATAAATATAATAATAATAATATAATTACTATTTTTTGAAACAATAATACAAGATATTTTAATGAAAATTTAAAATAACAAGAAAATATCGCCATACACATTATTTTTTAAATAATTAACCGGGAAAATGATGAAAAATAAAATAAAATTATTGTTTTATTTATATTTACGGAATATAGAATGAAAAAAAAAATATTTTTAATTATTTTAATAGAAATTAAAATTAAAATGTCGACGAATCGCTCTCTATTTAAGTACATATTATATAAAAATCTGTACTCTGTACTGTATGTAGACAGAGTGCACAGACTATAGGGTTCTTTTTCAAAGTTATTTTTCGGACGACCTACATACTTTGACATTTTTCCAGCAACCTTCGAATTTTGTACGTTCATGTAATTTAGTTATGCAAAGTTCTACTACAAAAACTATATGTGCGCAGCACGTTAATGTTATGGGTGAGTTCATGTTAATGTTCGTGTTGCAAATTCTATAAATTAAAGTTTTACAACAAAACTGCCAATGTGAACTTACTGCATTTGCGCAGAATAAAATTTAAACACGCTGTTTTCTTAAATTAAACTCAGAATTGCAAATCTGAACTCGCCGCCTCTATCTGCAGCAAATCAGCTCTTTCATTCTGGCCAATCTGGAAATCCTCTCTGTGCAACAGAAATTTATTAGGAATTTCAGATTTAAAATAAACGTTGAATATTTTTCTCAGATTTTAACAACTGCAGTTCGATGGCAATGTAAAATTTGCTTAAATTTAAACATATACCCGTCAGAAGTATTATGGAATCGCAAATTTTTTCATGACAATTACGCAAATACATATTGAATTTTT
The DNA here is from genome assembly GCA_951394055.1 of Villa cingulata. Lineage (NCBI taxonomy): Eukaryota > Metazoa > Arthropoda > Insecta > Diptera > Bombyliidae > Villa > Villa cingulata. The sequence goes on along the minus strand of OX596020.1, from coordinate 3,384,736 downwards.
TCGGCTTATTTTGCGACAATTCAGAGCCGGCGTCACAATATTGCAAAAATGTCGCTAGTTTGAACTTTATATGCGAGCATATTGATCCTATGCAACATTATATGCGAGCATAAACTTTTATCTAATTTTAATAAAAAAATAAATATCTACCGGTAATTATAACTATAAATACATATTTAAAAAAACCAAGAATAAAAAAAAGCAAAGTACTAAAATAAAAAATTGATCTATATCATTTGAATACCTACTCATAAAAATTTCAACTTGTATTATATTCATACATATATACATTAAATACTTGCATACATACATTCATAAATACTATATTAACTTATTATAATGACGAAAATATATTCATATATACATGCAACATACATAAATTATTATGTGAAACAGAAAAACAACATCTAAAAAAAAATTAACTGTAAAAAGTAAAAAGATTTAAACAAACCTAAAAAAAAAACATAAAATAAAAAATTTATCATTAATTTAATTTTAATAATAAAATAATAAAATGAAATGATGTGAATTATATTAAAATACATATACATTTACAAATTATATGTGTAATAATGTGTACATATGTGGATATAAATATAAATGTAGAGAATAAAGATAACTTGCTATTTGTAATTGTATAAATTTATTTCAGTATTTAGCATTAAAAAAAAATAAAAAATAAAAATAAATAATAATAATAAAATAAATAAAATAAAAATTTAAAAAAAATGTATAAATTCAATCCTGTAATTAAATATTATTCGTATACACACTTATATTAAAAATGTATAATTTATCAATACATATATGTTTATCATACATACATATATATTCTTACTAAAAAAAAATGACAAAAAAATTGCCTTAAATTTCTAAAAACAGTTACATAAAAATATACATATGTATTTAAAAAAAGCATCAAAAAACTAAGACTCTAAGACGAATTATTAATCAAATGAAGCTTTTTTTATCAACCCAATTCTTTAATAGTTTAAATAGCATTTCGTTTTTTAAATTATTTTTTTTTTAACTTCTCAATTATTTCGTTAAAATATTTTACTAGATATTTATGTGCATTAAATAAAAATTGGCTTACTTTAGCACTTTGTGATTGCTCCCGCACTTATCACCGCTGACCATGATATTTTACTATCTCCCCGCCCGACCAATATGTCGTCATCGATATGAGCATTTCGCTATTCTTTTTGTCCAGTCTTGTTGTCCTAATCAGTTGACAAGTTTCGCGCATGTTCCTAATTGTGTTAGTAAAATTATTGTATACGGCGATATGAATTTGATCTTAAGATAGAAAATTTTGATCTTAAGGAAAACGTTAAGCTCCATATCTTTTGTACCAAAAATTTTCCTTCAGTCATAATGTACATAACTCATTTTGTTTATTTTTCGGGCAAAAATTGTGTACATGTGTAGATATCTTTTCTTCTGTGTATGAAATATATTATGTCATTTGGGCCAAGCTCCACTTTATGCTTTTTAGTTAAAATAAGGAGCACTTTAACAAATTCAAGATTCAAATTTGCCTGCGCTATATTGCTATGAAAGCATGCAAAGTAAACTTACAATACACATATTATTTTAAAAAAAATAAATATAAGTATGTATATGCAAAATTTTCTTGCAAGTTTAAAGTTTTCGAATTTCTCCATATTGCAAGATTGAAGCATACTGGTACATTTTCATGATTTTTTACATTTTTTCTAATCTTTCCAAAACACTTACTGCTGTTTATTTCAATTTACTTTCAATTTAAGACAGACATTTTTTGTTTTATTAAATTTGTATTTTCATTGTAGAAATTTTCAAATAGTTTACAATAATAAAAACATGAAAATAAAACTACAAAAAGATTTTTATCTATCAAATCAAATATAGTAGCTTATACAAGTAAATATGTATAATAAATGAACCTCAAACAAAAAAACAAAATTAAAATAAATAAAATAAAAAACAAATATGCTGTACAAATTTTTTGCTTAATACTTTATTAACATATACACAGATAATTCAAACACAAAAAAAAAATTTTTTTTTCCATAAATAAAGAAAAATAAAGTCAAAATATAAATCTGAAATTTGAACAAAAAATGAAAAAGAAAAGGAAAAATGAATAATTATATCAAAATTAAATACATATACATACATATGTATATTATAACGTATTTTATTTACTACTTATATATTCTACATTTACTATATACATGTATATATTTTTTAAGGATAAGAAACTATATGTAAAGAAATGATGTGCATAAATAAATATATTTTATCATAACATATTATTATAATATACATATATACCGTATGCGTAGTTAACAGAATATAATAAAAAAGAAACGATTGAAAAAAACAAAAACACATGAAAGAAATGCAAAAAAAAAGGATAAAATGAAATGAAATTATTACATATACGTACTATATAAGAAAGACTTATTATTATTATCTCTGAAAATTACAATTTATATGTATACGAGTATATATGTAGGTACTTAAAACAAAATCACTGATAACCCAAAAGAAAAAGGAAAAGTCCGAACGAACAAATCATTTTACAAACGAATGTGTTCGTTAAATGTGAACAATATAGTGCATAAATAAATGATTGTAAATGTACAACAACATATGTCAATATTGTACAACAAAAAATTATTATACAAGATCAGGATAGACTTAATTTTTTTGCCTTTTCTTTTTTCTCCATTTTATATCAATTTATCAGTAAAAAATGAAAAAAAAAAGACTCATAATATAGACGTACATATAAGTACATACGTATATATAGTACTTATCACAAGGTAAATATTTACATTTTTTTTTTGTTCTTTCAATTTTGGTTCAATCAAAATATCCTGCTACAAGAAAATTTATACGTAACCATTAAATAAAAATACTTACATATATTCTTACATACCTATACTGTATACGTATATGTATTGTGTATTTATTGCTTTTTCTTATATTATATACCTTATTATACATGTACTATATACATATTATATACATTTTAATAAGAAAATATTAAACAAATAATAAAGAGCATATAAATTATTCGAAAAAATATTTAACATTATCATCGTAATTATTGATAGATAATATACCTATACGTACATAATATCATGGATAATGAAAAAAATTTATAAAATAAACTTATCTGCCAGCTACTAATGTAATCTACACTATATTACTACTAAATAAATAAAATTTATTCATGAATGTGCTTGTAAAAGATTGCATACAAATAATATACAAACAATGCGATAATTATACCCGACTACACATAATTACAACAAGAGCTCTCTATATGTATACTTTATATTGATTTATATAGAAACAACTAATAAAAAACAAAATATAACAGAAAAAAAGAATAAAAAATAAAAAATTGATGCTAAATAATAATAATAAAAAAAAATCTTTTTAAAATGGGTAAAAAAAAATATATAAAAAAATATTTATATATGTATATGTATATATGTATAATAAATTGCCCTTTTTTGTAAAATATATAAAAAAAATTTAAATACAAATAGTTCGGAAATAAGGGTAACTAACAAATAGAGAAAAAAAATTAATAAATGTGTAACTAAAAATAAAATAAATGAATTTCTTATATACCTACATACAATAAAAACAAAAATAAACAAAAAAAAATAAAAAAAAAAATAATACATTACATAAAATATAAATTCATTAAATAATATATTGTAAATTGAAAAAATTGTAATGCACTCACTCAATGAAAGAAAAAGATAAAAAATATAAATAATAATTAAAGATTGAAGAACTAGACAAAATATGATTATAGTATTATGCATGCAATATGCAATGTAGATACATTACATTCACATCACATACATACATACATACATACATATGGCAAGCATTTTTTTATTTGGTTGTAAAACAAAAATTTACATAAATTGAAATTCATAATTCATAGTGTATAATGTATAGTATATGTATGTTTGTATATTTCTAATTTTTATTTAATTGTTAAATTATGTTTATTAATACATATTATTTTTTGTTTACATTACCTCTATATATTGATAATTAATAAAAGATAATAAAACAATAAAAAAAAATGAAATAAAAAATAAAAATGTGAGCATAAAATTAATAAGTTATAATTTTTGAAATTAAAAATACAAATAATTTTTTTTTTTTTTAAAAAGAAAAAGATGTAAAAGAAAATGACAAAAAAAAAAAATATATGAAAATATTTTCAATTGAATGAAAATATTCTCCATTTTATTATTAATTTTTAGTGATAAAGGTATCTGTATATATGTATACCTAAATATATTATTTTTTTTTTTTTTAATTTTAATTTTTAAATATTTTTAATCCTTTTCATCCTTGTTGTTGGATATGATACTGATACTGATACCTAGTCATTCATAAGTAAGAATTTAAAAAATAATTATCATATAAAATTATGTACTTGAAATTTAAAAAAATAAAAAAAAATTATAAAATAAAATAAAAAAATGAAAAAAAAAGGGAAGAAATTAAATGAGTAAAAATGAAAAAGAGAAAAATAAAATTAATTTTTAATAGGAACTCATAATATAAAATATCAAAAAAAAAATAATAAAATTAAAATAAAATGAAATGAAAAATTAATTTAAAAATAATGAATGAAAAAAATTTAATAAGAAATACAAAAATACCTAAAAAAAATGTATATGTAATTTTTTAATCAGATAAACAAAAAAAAAATGATGAAAATAAAAAAAAAATGTAAAATGAAATAATTAAAAAAAAAGTAAAATAAAAAAAAGAAAATACTGTTTTGAAATTAATTTGTTTTCAATTCATTTAACGTATAAATATATACAGGGATTTGTAAAAATCTTTGTATGTACATTACATTTACTCTTATCTGCGATTACATACTTATAATTCGAGGGGTATTGTTTGTGTTTATAAGTAAAAGCGTAAAAGTTAAAAAAAACTGCATAATATCTGCATAAATCTTCAGGGATTTTGTCGTCGGGATTATGTCATCGGGGATTTTGTCGCTGGGATTATGTAGAGGGAATTATGTTGTCGGGGATTTCGTGCACAACCCTGAATTATCGAATTCGAAAATTGAATATCCTTTACTTTTTTAACTACTAATTACACTAATTTATTATTTATTTAAAATTTAAAAGTGATGTGCATAGTGAAAATTTTAATTATTACTCAAGTTCAAGTAAAGATTTCCACTTAAAAATAAAAATACAAATCATTTTTTCGTTAAATCAAAAGTATACACCCATCAAACCAGACCAAACCAGTGAATTTAGATATTTATCAGTAACAGCTTCTAAAGTTTAAATTAATATCATAGAATATAAGACACAATGTAAATATTATACAATTTTTATTGAATATAATTTCAATACATAGCCATTATTTGTTTTAAATCCTTATCCAAATAACCATTTGTCCAATCATTTTCTGGATTATCCAAATGATTATCAAAATCACAAATATCTTTCATTGCACCTCTTTGTAATAATTCAGATACAGCTTCTAGTGTTGTATTTGCATTATCTAAAACGAATGATCCTCTTGTCCATTTTCCATCCAAATTTTGCCATAATTTTATTGCTGCTTTTTCTTGACTCAATGTTACAAATCTATTATCAATCTAGGTATTGGGAGAAAAAAAAGGAAATATAGAAATACATTTAATAAAATGAAGAAAAATATGCACATATATTTAGATAACTGTTTACCATAACAAAACATGAATTCGGGAATGTTTCTGATATTTTATCAGCAATTTTAAAGGCTGGTGCTTTTTCTATACTACAATCGTAAAAATTTTCAGCAGCTGCATAATATCCAGCTATCTGTAAATCATTTTCTGCTGCCATTGTCTCAACCTTTATAATAAAATAACCAAAAAAAAAATCATAATACGGAAATTTTTATTTTTAGTCAAAAATATTCATATGTAGCTACTTACTTGAGCTAAAGCAATTTCAGACATTGGTGTTACATATAAGCATTGATGAAATAGTGGTATAGCATCGATTATATGAATTACTTTTCCTGATCCTCCTGATTCTGATGATTGTTGTGGTGAATTTTTATCAGTTAATAAAATTCCATTAACAGCACAATGTGGATATTTAGCTGCATGAAAAATCATTTTTGTGTAAACTTTTGGTGAAATAATGTAATCACACATTTTTTGTTTTGTTTTGGTTTTTAAAAAGTTAAATTTTCTCTTTTATTTTACAGATGATAGTTAATTCAATTAAATAAATATGAATTATTTAAATTTATTTACAAAGAAAAGTACAAGTTATATATGAATATGAAATCAATTGGATTAATAATTGCATTTTTCAAAAACAAAAAAAAAAGAAGAAACATGAAAGATGAAAGCAATCATCTGTTCATTTTCGAACAGTTAGAAGTTATCACTTCTGAATAATCACTTCTGAATTTTTGATATAAATCTTTTAATTCGAAAAATTAATTGTCGTATTGTGATACAAACAGATGTCGCGGTTAATAGTTAAAACTTAAAAGCAATAGAAAAAACGAAATTAAATTTGAATTCAAAATAAAATCTATAAAATATGCTGATTGCGGAAATGATGAATTGGAAAGACAAAGGATGGAGGTAAATAATAAATTTTTTGTAAATAATATTGTAGTTTATATTTATTTCATTTTAAAATTTTAAAGTTTCAATATTTTAATTAATTCGCTATATTTATAAAACTAATAATTTATGATTTTATCACTTGTTAAATTACGCCAGACTAATTTCTCAAATAATGAAAAATACTTTAATACAGTTGATATAGTATATTACATAAATATTATGTCTACTACGTCTATACGTCTACTATATTATTAATTATTTACCTAATTTTTTGTATACATAGCACTTCAAATAATTAAATAATATGTACATATATGTACCAATTTATAATTATCATTCCTAATTGAATAGATAACGGACATTTTCATTTCTATACCTACTTTATTATTTTATCATATACCAGTTCATTATTATAATTTTTGTTCTGTTTCATTCGTTAATTTGTCATCATTGTTTTAAAAGTTGCTAGAGTTCGTCTTAATATAAAAAGAAATTAATTTTATTTAATTTTTTTTTTTTCGTTTTTATGTTTTAGTGTATTTTATGTGTTACTTTAAAAAAAAAAAAAATAATAATTTGTTCACTTTTTATTGAAAAAAATAATTTTAATTCAAATACATACATACAAGTTATAATTTTTTCGAAGAAAATATACCAGCCAGGCCGACATAGATAACAAGTGATCATAGATAGACTTAACAACAAATTTTGTAAATTAATCAGGTAATAATAATATGATGCAATATTGAGTTGTATATTCAAAAATGAAATAATATACATATATATGTACTCCTGTAGATAAAAAAAGAAAAAACCAAAATTAGTTACACATTTTTTTCCTTGTTCATTTTATAAATACATACTACATTCTATAGCTAGATAAATAGGGTGAGTTTCAAAACGTTTAAATTTCGCACATAGATGCAAAGTTTAAATTTTTATAAAGTTAGCATTGAAAATTATTACCATATTCAATGCTGAGAAACATATTGTGACTGTACGGTATTAGAGGTAACATTCGGTATCGACGTAACAGCTATGAAACTTGCTAAAACATGATAATTTTTGTTGATGTACATATAAACCATAAGCAATATGTATCAGAAACATTGTACATATATAAGTTTTTGATCGAAACTGTATATTAATCTAAAACACATTTTTTCATGTACATATTTTAAGCTCACCCATAGCATTTGTATGCATGCATAATGCATATCTATCTGTATAGAAATACTCTGTTAACTATATAAGTATATTTAAGTTATCATATATGTAACATATAATTGAAATGTTTTTTTTTTTTTTATTAAATATACATATTATAAGTACAAACTTTTTTATACATTTGTGTATGTAACTAACTATAACGGTCATTCACCTACACAATTTTTCTTAAGAAAGTAAAAGTGATACCTTCTACATACAGTACTTATATATGTACACTTGTAATTTTTTTCTAATTCTGCTAATTTAAAAGTACATATATAACATGTTTCTGCGATATAGTCAGTGTCGGTCATGTATAACATGTTATACAAGTGTACATGCATAGTTAAAGATAAAAAATTTAAAAAATAAATTTAATTTATGCCAATTATTAAATTTATATTATACTACATTAGATATAAATATAATGTACATTAAATATACAATTAAATACATATTTTATACAACAATTCATTGTTATATATAGTAATACGAGTAATAGTACATTATATGTATAAAATAGCATTATACACATAAGAAACATACATTATGTACATACATACTAACAACTGTTTTGCTTAGTCAAATATTCGGTTTTACTATTGTAGTATAGTACAGAAAAAAGTGCATACATATATTCACATTAATTAGATATGAACATCTGTGTATGTATAGTTATATAGAAATATTATTTATATACCTAATCGTATTTTTATAATTTAAATAAAAAAAATTATTATTTTGTTTTCTTTTTAATATGTAAAATACTTACATTACATGTATCTACTTAGTACTAGTAGTAGTAGGCAATTTTGCAAAAATTAAAATAGAAAAAAGAAAACTTAAAAAAGCACAACATCAGAATGATGACGTATTAAATTCGAGTAGACGAGTCTCGACGAGACGAGCCTCCTTTTACAAATATATACCTACCAAATATACGTACATACATATGCACATACATACATTTGTAATTACCTAACATAAATACATGATTTTTTGCTCTCTTTAAAAATAAAATGTACTACTCTACTTATGATGCAGAAGAGTTGAAGAAGAAAAGGAAGAAAAAATATTAAGAAAAAAAAATTTTTAAAATGCATAATTCGTAATGTGATGTGAATGTGATCATAAAAACGTGCACATTTTTATTTCTGTCTCAAATAAACTTGAATGAAATGTAATTCCATTTGTAGTAAAGCAACAGAGTAAAAGAAAAGCATTCATTATATGTATGTACATGTATACGAGTATGTATGCAAGTACACATATATTTTTATTATTATTATTATTTATTATTGAGTTAAATGGATTATTAAATTATTTTATATAAAAATTTATATGGTAGTGAATCATATATTTTTCATTTTTTATTCATATAAGTGTTAAATTACTATATTTGAACGCAAAAAAAATTTGATTCATAAAATTAATTTTCTCGGAATTTATAAAAAGAACGGAAGAGAGGTCATTGTATATTTGTGTAAATACATAATATAATATGCATATATACATTTTCTTCTAAGAAATCTGCTAGTACTTACTAATATATATTTTTATATATTATATTTTTTTCCAATTTAAAATTAACTGATGAGGAAAGGAAAAATTCCAGAATATATTTAATTATCTATATGTACACATATATTCATATATTTTAAAGTGTACACAATGATATTATTATGTACGTAAGCGTATGTATGAATTTTTAAAAGAACATACCTAAATTACAATTAAATCTAAATTTAGTAAAGGTATTCGTAATATGTGGTAATATATAATTGATAAGCGTAACATTTATATTCGTATATATACATGTACCTACACTCCTACATAGTAGTATACACACCACACACTAGTGGAAATGAAATGCAATATTTTTTATTGGTTTGAAGAGTGATGACCGGATTTTATTCAAAAGTCATACTAGATGATACTAGTATAAAATACTATATTAAATTGAAATTTAAAATTACGTATGTCTAAGTTCATAAAAATTTTTGTTGATATACGAGTATGTTGTCAACCACACCACGATGTACATTGTACAGAATACAACATACAATCACACCAATAATAATAATAATAATAATCCCAAAATAAGACGATTATTTCGTATAAAAAGCTTTGAAAATGCAAGTAAAAAAATTTGAAGAAGAAAATGAAACACAAAAAACAATTGAATTACACTGAAGCTGAACTGAATTTAAAAAGAAAATTTTTTAGTATAGTGAGGGCTGAGGGGATTTCTTATAATTCATGTAATCACGTTAAAATTTTGAATATTATATGCACTATGAGTTATGCGCATCTATATATAATTTAATACATTTACATAAATCTTCGTAGATAATGTATATGTGGTGGCGACTATTTGCAAAATTGTGTCTAGTTCATTTTTCAAACAAAATTTTTTATTGTCAATTTCTAAAGTTTTTCTTGTTTTTTATAAGCACGTGAATATAGTTATTTTCATTTTCACTTCTAAGCCCTTTAAAATTGGAGTGTAGTACAGGTTACCCGCAAACAGTAGATAGGCCTCATTGTGACGAACAAAAAATCGTACTGTAGAAGGAGAACCTTTATTGTAAAACGCAAAAATGTAGCGGATATCTTGGACTTCTTGCTTATGTAATTAGAAATTTAGGGGGCGCTTTACTTCCACGGCATTTATTTTATTTGAAAGAAATGACAAAAAATCACTGAATTCTGATTTTGAAACACAATCACCCCTATGCTGACAGTCGAGTCGTGTGACTGCGAAATTCCGTTGTCGTTGTCGTCTCGATTTTTATTCCGTATGCTGACAGTCGTGTGATGTGACTGTAATAATTTGTCGTTTTTATTCGAGTCTCGAATAAGAAATTGTCATTTTGTTTGAATTTGAATATTTAAAATAGAATAATATTTAAATAAAAAATAAAATATTTTTATTAAATGTTTTATTAAATTTATAATTAATAAGAAATAAATAAAATTAAAAAATATATAAATAAAAATGTTTAATTGAAACTATTCAACTTTAGTCATATATTTAGTATAAAAAAATTTAATAATAAACAAATATTATAAAATTAAAATGTTTAAATATTATCAAAAAAAAGTAAATTAATTTATTTTTATGTATAATTAATAAAAATTTTACTTAAACTTTTGGATTTTCCATACTTATTTTTGTTGTCACTTCACTTCAAGGTACCGACTAAAAGTGACAATAAAACGACTACAAATACGACTGTCAGCATACAAGATACGACTGTTGTCTTGTCGTATTGAATCGAGATTTGAAGTAAATATACGACTGTCAGCATACCAACTTCCAAGTCTCGTCTCAGGTGAGAGAAAATACGACTGTCAGCATAGGGCTCAATAACTCTTGAAAGAAAGAACATAGAGAAGCATGAAAGGTGTTATTAGAGAGAGGAAGAAGTTTCCTACAGATTTTTATTAGACTACTGTTGTTATAAAGTGTTTCGTAGAATCAGTGCGAAAAATCTAAATCGCCCTCTAGCGACCAAACAGTTGATATTAAACCCCCTCCCCAATGTAGTACGATTTTTTGTTTGTATCGATGAGACCTATCTACTGTTTTCGGGTGTACCACATACATACATATATTTCAAGCTAAAAATATAACGCAATATTTCCGATATTATGATCAAAAACATTCTTTTGGCTTTCTCAAATAAGTATAAAATGGAATAGACACACTTTTGCAAATAGTCGACACATATAGAATAGAGATTTTATACATATTATAAAATAATATACAGATTTTTTCGTATAGTAGAACGTAGAACTAAAAACATTTATACTGTATGCATGCATACGTAATAACCGTTCACATATATGTACATAAATAAATACAAAAATATGTAGTTATATTCTGTATACAATCTCGAGTTTTCTTCTTTAATAAAACGATAAAACTTTATGATAAATAATACCTCGTATGATTTTTTATATAAAAATTATATTATCGACACCATAATGCATGTATGTACATACATAATGTACTCATAGTACCATGTACACATTTTTTTGTAAATATGTACTAGTATATTCAGAAACATATATCCATTATTATTATGTACACATAAAAATATGAAGCACATTTTAAATACAATTTTATTTTATATTTTTACAAACATACATTACATATATGTATTATCAATTAGTATATGTTATATATGGTATATGTAATAAATATACGCATATACATATGTATATATATATGTACATACGAGTGTATATCAGTAGTTGTATTGTATGTATATTTTATATATTTTGTATACATGAAATTTTTCTTCAACAAAACACATTACACCTTATACCCCACATTTCCATTTCATATTTAACAAAAATACTCTACAACACTATACATATACAATCATACAACATACTACAGTACAGTCAGTCTCAGTTGCTGCTACCACTGCTGCTACTAGCAAGGCAATCTAGCTTCTACCCTCTAGCATTATTATCGTTACGTCGTTACGTATTGTATTATCATCATATCAGTTCAGTTCAGTTTTGTCTTTTTTCAGTATAATAACACATAAAAATTTTCACAGAATTTCAGAATAATTTTCAATTCAGTTCAGTATGTGTTTTACATGGCTACAATAAAGTGCAATCAACCAATAATTTTTTAGTACTGTAAGAACATAATTACATTCTTTGGTATATAGAAAACAAAAAAAAAGAACTGAAAAAATAAATAAATAAAGATTAAAAAAATATATAAGAAAACTTAAAAGCAAAATGTTTTCTTATTATAATTATTTTTGAAAAAAAAAAAAATCAAAAATTAAATACGACAACTATTTATAAAAATATATAATAATTATTTACAAAAAAAATTACAAAAATAAATAAATAAATAAAACGAGGATATATTATAAACATTTTTACATATAAAACAGGAAATTAATATATAAAATTTTCTTTTTTTTTATTGTGTTTTTAAATGTATATTTCTGGTTTACAGTAGATATTTGTTCTTTTTTTTTCGGTTGTTTTTTTTTTCTATAAAATTGTTTATAAACAAAACAATTTTTATCCGTGTGTGTTTATGAAAGTTAAAATATTTATATTAAAATAAACCACATTACATTTGTTTAGCTTTTTAATACTAACAGGTATGTACTTTAAACGACAAAACTTAAAATAAATCAAAATAAAACTGAAAACAAAAAAGAAATTAAAATACATAAATATTTAAAAATGAGAAAATACTATAAATAAATACACTTTGACCACATAAAGATTATGATCAAAATAATATATCGTTTCATTTAAAAAATAATAAATAAAGCAACAAGAAGATATAATCAGTGCATCATCATATAGTCTGTACTCTTGTATTTATACGAAATAGAATATAACATTGTACATTACCTATTAAAAATAATATCATAAAAGTTTTTGGATTTTTATTTATTTAAAAGTCAAGTGCACATTAAAGATAAACAATAATATTTATTATTATTATAAACATTGATTATATTTGTATCTATTTTTACATCAACATTTAAATTAAGTAAGTTTATTTTAATTTTTATTTTTCATTTTTATACATACATAATACTATAGTAAATTCATTTTTGAATTATCATTAATTTGTTGTATATTTTACCTGTTTTTATTTATTTATTTAAAAAAAAAAACGTAATTAATTGAAAAATAACGAAATTGATTTTGGAAAATAAATAAAAAAAATCAAAATTATTTATTCACAAACAAATATAATACTTAATACGTAGAGAGTAAAAAATATTTGTACAGTGTACACACAATAAAAATGTAAATGATAATTTATTCAATATTATTGTGCAATATCAAAATTTTATTAAATTATCCAATTTGAATTTTTGTCATGAAGCTATACATTCAATTACCTTTAAAATTATTAAACAATACACTACTAAGCCTAAATCGAATATTATGCATCGCTGCAGTTGATGTGTAATTGTCGCAAATTAATAGATCATCTTATCCCTTCCTCACAACAATTAGATTCCAATCCTATTGAAAATTTATAAGATATTTTATAGATACAGAAATTTGCAACAGAAATATTGAAATTTTAAAATGGAAAATTTGAAAAATTCCTTAATGGAAGAATGGCTACAAATTAAGTTCAAGTTCAAGTAAGTAATTTAGAAGAAGCAGTTCTAGTAAAAGTTAAGGGCTACGAATCAAAATATTCGTGATTATCATATAATTTAGTGAAAAAAGTAAATATTTTATGTGAAGAAATACTTTTGACTCTCACCGTACATTTATATTTTCTCCAGTCGTTAATATATATACACATACATAAATACCATTATTGAAAAGTTACTCCTACACATCTTCACTATATTACCCATTTTTATAAGGAAAATAAAAAAAACATAAAATAATAAAAAAGATTATAGATGAATGATGAATTCAATGTATGTACTATAAAAATTTATATTTACATGAATGTGTATGTGTGTGTGTGTTATATTCGCATCAATCATCATGGTATATAATAAAAGATAAAAGTATAGACAAGAGTGTATGTACGAGTACTTATATGTATTTACCGGCTTTTAATTTTCATTCTCAATAAATTGAAAAGGACTTTTCAAGGGTATTTACATGCACATATATATTATATATTCGTTTTTATATATGTATTTGTGACGAAAATGTATATACCCCATATAGTTTTTTTTTAAAATAATTATTGCGCAAGTATTTGTGTGCTTTATATATGTATGTGATGTATATAAATGAGAAATTTAGATGAATTAAGAATGTGGTTTTATGATACTATATATTTGAATGTGAATACATGAATACAGAAATACAAATATTTGTATGATAGCTATGGATGAATATGTAGTTGATTATCTATTATGGAAAAATATTCACAAATATTATTTTCTCTTCAAAATTTCATCATAAATTTCATTAACTTCTAATGCACAATTGTATAATCTTAAATTTTATGTGGGTAATTATTTTGAATTTAATTGCTAGACCAGAAAATTATATTTAATACAATGATACACGACGTTATTAAATATTCAATGTAATACAAGACAAAATTTATAAAAATTCTGTACCTTTTCTATAATTATAGTATTCCCTTTTTTTCAATCATTTAAACTATGTATACTATATACTATATGTACATTATGTACTATTATATATTCTCATATACGATACGTACATAATGGATGATGGTCATGGTGTGATGAGAGATAAATGTATATACGTATGACTATGAACATATGTATGTGCATATTATATCGTCTACCAATTCTGATTCTGAACAAAAAGAAAGGTACAAAATTTTATTTTTCTTTGAAATACGACGCGGGATGATAGATGGAATAAAAGCAGATGTTTTTATTTTCTGAAATACGAACAACATACTATTCGTAAATATATGTATGTATGTACACCTAATAAGATACTCGTATATACAACAATATAGTATTTTTGATTTTTTTCCCATGATCATAACATAAATAAAACAACACGATTATTTTTTGTTTGTCAGTCAATCATTTAGTTAGTTTGTTTGTTTGTTTGTTTTATTGAAATGGAAAAATACAGGGTATTCCATTTCAATAAGTGTAATTGTATATACATTTTCTTGTATAACGTATGTTCTACATATGTACTTGCATTAAAAAATATATTGTAATATAGAATACTGCGGTACACATAGTACAAATATAAATTCTTATACTACATAATTAGAATTATAATTATAAATTCTTGTTTTAGGTGAACACATGATAGTATAGTAAGTCTAGAAATCACTTAAAGTGAATGCCCAGGCTTGATATGAGCTGTAGCACCATTCAAAAAGAAGAAGAAAAAGAAGACGACGAATAGATCAAAAATTTTATTTGTATTTATTTTTATATTTTATAAAGAAGAAAATTATTCGTAAAATTTATTATCTTCTTATAGATTTTATAGGGGATTTTTTTTTTTTTTTTTAATAAAATTATAGAATTTTTTTTATACCGAAATAATTATACTCTAGCCTAGCACAACACAATTCTGGGAAAAACCGATCATCAGAAAAAGTAAAATGATAAAATAACTTTTGAGAAAACTTTTTAATTCATATACAATTATTACAAGATATTCATTCATACACGAATATACTTATTATATTTTTTATTAGATATTTTTATATGCATTTTTTTCTAAGTTTTTATTTTTAATTTATTTTATGCATTATACTATTATATACTATGTTGTTTTATTTCCTTTTATAACAACAAAATAATTTAAGTTCTTATTAAGATAAGAAAATGATTTTAAAAAAATTTAGCTATAACAGACAATGTCAATAAAATAATGTTCATAATACCTACATAAATAATTATTATTTATATTTTTTTATAAATGAAAAGACAAGTATAAAATTGATAAAAATATTTAAAGTTTTAATACTTTTGTATGTACATGAAGCTATAACATTTCATTTATACTACCCAATTGGAAAATAATTTTCTTATTATACACCTATTAAATGTGGAATTAATTTTTCAAATTCCTCTGTACTAGGTACTAGTAAGCTTTACTGGTACCGATACTTTACTGGATTTCGGTACAATTTATTTTTTTATTTTATCCCCATTTGGTAACAAATCAAGGATATTCCAAAACAGGCCATTCCAAAACACGAATATTGTTCTCGTATATATCTTATCGTTCGATAGTTTCCGATATCTTCTTTTTCTTTTATGGCGCTACAGCCCATTCAGGGCACTGGCCTCAGCTAAACTTCTCCTCCACTCATCCTTACTAGAGGCTTTCTGCCTCCAACACCGATTCCAACTCAGTTTTTTGAGTTCTGCTTCCACGTTTGTCCACCATCTTAGTCTTGGGCGTCCTACTGGTCTTCTGCCTTGTGGTTTGTTCAGAAAGATGGTTCCGATATAAGATGGTAATAATTTCTATGACTTTTTAAAAATAATTTGTAATTTCACAGATCACAGCGAATTATTTTGCTGTTGGGTAGAATAATTTTAGTTAATAGTCGTGAGGAAGTTTAAATTAAAGAAAACATTTCATTAAATTATTTGACAAAAGCAAAAAAAAACTCATATGTAAAATACTTATTTTGTTTGTGAAATTCAATGAATATCATATACATACATACGAGTGTATATCTACCTAACACACGTACTCATATAATGTATGTATATTCATTATAATCACTTGTATGCATGATACTGTGTTATTATGTTATGTAATAAATTCGTTTCATTTGAATGAATTTGAAAAATATTTCAAAAAATCTATACATGCATATGTGAATATGAGTGCATTTTATTCATTATACATATATACCTACAATAAAAAAAACTTATTAACAACAAAAAAAATCATGACAAAATTTTCTAATTTCATGAAAATATTTTTCATGATTTTCATTCAATTCATTTTTATTTGTTGTTTTTTTTAAATCTTACACTTAAGGTATATCATACATCATTAACTAAATAAATCATATGTACCCATATTATTTTCTAAAAAAAAAAAGTTAATTAATGAAAAAAATAAATAATGATTAAATTTTAAATTTTCACAAAAAAATAAAAATGAAATTTAAATATTATAACATTACTCGTATATATACAGGATTTCCATATGGATATGTGACTTTTTTAAATTGTTTTGAACACGTACTGTTTATAACATCACATATATCATATAATTTCAATTGTACCGACAGATATACATTGACAGTTTATTATTGTTTAATTTTTTCTCAATTTTTCAACTTTATTTAAACATTTTTTTATCGTTAAATTTATGTTATAATTATACTTTAAAGTGTAAGCAGCATGTAGGTTCTTTCCTTTTAATATTTTGTATATACGAGTTACAAATGCAATATAATGCATGTGTGTACTCGTATATGTTTGTCAAATGTATAATATCCAAGAATAACAAAATTCAAAAGAAATAAATTTAAGTATAAGTACATATCTAGGATATACAAGTGAATACATACATACATATATAATGTACTTTAGGTCATACACTTGTACGAGAATTAAAAAAAAAAAATGAATTTTCAATAGAATTTTTATTTGAATAAGCAAAATGAAACTTTAAAAAAAAGTCATAGCTAGATATTAATCGTATATAATAAACCAAAAAAATTTAGATGTTATATAAATATTTATTTTATTACAATAATTATTTTTATATACATATATGTACATATGCTTCTATTAATATGTATGTACATTACTTTGTAGTATTAAGACAAGTAAATGTATTAGATAGCTTCTTAATTGTTTTTGTTTTTTTAAATCATTGCTGAATTTTTCAAAATAATTAAAATATACATTCATGAAATAAAATAAATAAATAAAAATGAATTTTTCTCACGTTCGTACACATATACATAATATGGAAAACAAATTAAACCAGAAGCGAAAAAAAAAAAAAATTAATAAATAAATAAATAAAGAAAATTTTCTACTTATATTGCATATTTTTCTTAATAAAAATTATAGTTAGTAATAAAATTATAATGTTGCACGTTATAATACAAGGGTACAGCGAAGGTATATCCATATATGCATGCTCGTGTAAAGTAATTTATATTTGAAAAGAGAGCAAAAAAAAAAGAAAAGTGGTATGAGAAACATGTGGAAAAATAATAGTAAATTTTCAAATAATTAAGTGCTCCACTATAATTGTAATACATTTTTTTAGATTTATTTTTTGCATGTTTTTTTTTTGTTTATAATATTTATACTTTTGTAAGATACATGCATAATACATATACATATAATTTCAACTTTGTCTATAACATTTTAAATGTATGAATACGAGTATACATGAACTATATACATAAAATGCACGATCAACATTAATTATATTTGTATCTTATTAAATTAAAATCTTTTGATATTTTACTATATTATGCATGCTGTATAGTGATAATTATATAATTACAAGTTTAATTTTATAATTTTGTATAATTTTATTTGCATTAAAAATAAGGCTGTTACTTTTCTAAACGAAAAAAAAATTTTGAATTTATATTCAAACATCAACGAATTCTAGCATCCGAAGTAGGAACACATTTCAATATTGACTACACTTCGTTAAAAATTATGTTATATTCAATAGGTTTTAGAATTTAATTTGTTTTTGCTAAGTCCGTTTTTTTTTTTTTTTGTTAATTTAATAAAGGATCGAAATTTTTGAATGGAACAATATCATTTTTGATGGCATACAAGATACAAAAATCATCGTTTAAATTGTCATTTATTTAATCATAAACTGCCTAAACAATGTTTTTCTTTTTGCTGGTAATTTATAAATACTTTTATATTTTATAGGAAAAAAAATGCAATTACAAGAATTTTATTGTTGAACAAAAGATTATATGTATTTACTGATATTGCTCTCAAAAAATGAAGTCGCGTATACATCTATAGCTAGCATTTTAATTATTTCTCTTACATACTCGTATGTAATACTCCATTTAAACATAAAATTTGTTGAACAAATCAAAATACAAAGTATTATATATGAACATTCATACACACATATGTATAATATATACAAATATATTACATACAAAAATATAACATTTATATTATATTATTATAATAAATCATTATCATTTGATTATTTGATAAGATAAAAATTCATATACATACATATTTATTCTGTAAATAATTTCCTATAACAGAATACCTATAATACCTGTATATAGTACCAATTATTTACATTTTTACAATAATTGTAAAATGCAATAATTTATAACTACGTATACATATTTACTATACCATCATATGAAATGTAAATAAATAAATAACAACGTTTATACATATGTAATATTGGTAATATGTACATAAAATTATTTACATATATGTGAACATACAAATAAATACATATATGCATTTTTATATAACCGCGGTAACTTAATTCAATCATATAAAAAATATTTTATTGTAGTAATTTCTTTTTATTTTATTTTTAAAAATATTTTTTTATAACCTCGTGCCAAAGCATTGAAATTATTATTATTTTTTCTTTTTAGCGCATATTTACATATACTCGTATGCGTATATTGAGGTTATTGCATACGAGATTTTATCGACGATTATTTGTTTACATTTTAGTACTAATTTGCATTCACGTTTATTTTTTCATTTTAATATTTTTAATTTCGAAATCAAATTCATTTTCCCTTTTTTTTTTATTATGCATAAGTATTTTTACTTTCCAATATGAAATTGAATAAAAATTCACATATCACTATATGAATGTAATCTTATAAATCCTCTAATTTGTCAGAACTAATCATTAAACATTAAACAAAATATTAATTTTATTAATTTAAATAAAATACAGTGGACTCGAAAAGTTTTTGTACACCTTCAAATTTAAACTTTGAATACTTTTAAATCAATACCAAATGAACACATCTTTTCATTTTTTTTTTTTTTACAAGTGAAACCCCGAATATGTTCTTAATATTATTCCAGAATTACATTTCCATACCTCTGTCCACTATTAAGTTGTAAAAATATTAATTAAAACATTACGAGTCAAAAGTGTTTGTATACACCCATATAATTCCATATAATTTTTATACGGTTTTTCTGGATAATGTTTCTTGCAAAAACTATTTCTTCGAATTTGATGATAATTATCATACTTGAAGAAGACACTTTATCCTTACATATGCAATTTAATTTATGACTTTATTTTTTCTCGTTCATAAAAATTAAATCTACATATTAAAGATATAAATCTTAGATGATTTTTGATGCAATTTTTTTTTTTTACATGACTGATAGTGTTAACATTATTAAAATCAGTTATTATATTTTATTTGAAGAATAATGAATTTTTTACTATACATTAAAGTAAAACACGCTTCTACTTGTCAACAGTTTATAGAGGATTATAGAACATTTTACATAAATTTGAAGATCTACAAAGACTTTTGACGTCCAATATACATATTTTAAAATAATTGAATAATATTTGAATAATTAATTAAAGTGAATATTTATAATTTATTTATATACTTGTATTGTATTTATACATAAAATAATGTATGTTATATATTTAAAATTGAAATAATTGACATTCCGTATTTTTATATCAAAAATCATAAACTGTGAAGTATACATAATTATAATAATTTACAAAAATATATTTTAAAAAAACTGAAAAAAAAAATGTTGTTTATTTACGTTTAACTTTTGTAACTTGTTATTAATGGTATATAATGAGTACACATATAATGTACATAAGTCTATAACATATTTATTCGAATAATATCTATGTGTGTAAAAACAGAAAAAAATATTTTTATGATTATTTATTGTTTTGTTACATTTAATTTATTTTAATTTGTTTTTTTAATTTTATAATATTTTACATTAAAGTATTTCTACAATCTACCCATCATAACACAAAGTAGTTTATTCCGTATAATAAAATTGTTAACAATAATGTAATTATTATTAAATACTTAGAAAATATACGTAATTTCATTTGTTTAACAACAGCGACAATAATACAAATTTTTCTTCAACTATTTCTTCTTCCTTCTTTTATTTAGATTGCAATTATAAAATATAAATTTTATTTTCGTCTAATAAATTTCACTTTTTCTATTATTTTTATATTATACATTTATCAAAAATAACTTACGTCATATGTACAAATATTTGTTTATATATTTTTCTTATTCATATTTCAAATATATGTACTATATCAACATATAATAATATAATGTGAGAGATTTTTATTTTATTTTTATTTTTCTATTTTAATTACAATAGATATGTACATATATCATATAAATTTTATAATTTCTTTTTCAAATTATACTCGTATATACTCGTATAATTTTTTTTTTTCATTTTTTAAACTGAAACTTTCGAAATAAAAAGCAAAAATAACTATACATAATTTAAACATACTTTTGTATCCACACAATATAATGTACTTTGAAGTTATGTGTATATTGATATGTAATTTTAAATATGTGTATTTTCTATAAATGATATATAAGTGATATATATAATTTATATTAATGTATATAATATAAAATTACACGTGTTCTAAAATGATATATTTATATTTAGAGTATATCTTCATGTCACGTATGTACATATTTTTGTTTATTATTAATTTATAGAAAAAAATTGTTTTTGTATACAAACAAAATATTTCATATTTAATTTTCAAATAAAAATTAACACATAATATACTATATTACATAATTTATATATTATTGTATGAAAATATGAGTAATATGCTCAGGTATAATATGAAAGTGTAAAATAATCATGTCCGTACATACACATAAAAGATGGAGTACTATATATTTTTGTTATTATTTAAATTTATATTACATTTATGTAAATATTTATATTTGTTTATAATTATTTAAGAAAAAAATTTTCCATTAAAAAAATGACAATTATTATCTGCCGCACAAATACCATCTGTATACATATATTTTACAACGATATAATGGTATAGGTTGTAGGTAAATAAAATGTTTTTAATTAATATATAAACGAGAATCTGTCTGTTTTTAAAATGCTTTCTGTTTATCATAGTATGATATGATGACTAACTACATTATGTGACAATGATAATTAACTGTTGGCAAAAAAAAAATATGAAATGAATTTATTTCAGAAGTATATAGGTATATCAAAATATATTTTGAAATAATTTTCAATAAAATTAAATTTATTTAAAATTAGAATGAATTCAAAAATATGTTATAATTATTCACAGGGAATTTATTTTATGCAGACATACATATATCTGCATATCCAATTGTGCAATGTATATTACCAATTTTAGTATGTTTTATACTTAAGAAATAAAGGTACTCGTCCACGATGCAATTTTTCTTGCATGCAATACGATTTTGACATATAAAATTGCACGAAATATTTATTTCGAAGTGTACGCTGCCTAGAAAGATGAAATATTGCACAGAAAACGTATTTCATGCAATATTTCTTATTGCAAGCAATTTTTTTTATTGCATAGTGTACGCAGAAAGATATGCAATATTTCGCGCAAGAAAAATTTATTTCAATAAATATTTCTCTTGCATATGCAATAAAATCAGTTGAGTAAAATGTAATGGGTTGCTGTGTTATCTATCATTCGTTTGTTTATGTTGTGTTGTGCTGTGACTTCTTGTGAATTTGGTATGTATTTTCTATTATTATTATTATTATTATTATTATTATTATTAGAAAGGTAGGCCTTTCATTTCTTAAAATATTGAAAAAATAAAAAAATATTTAATATTTGACATATAATGCATAGGCAAGAAAATGAGAATTTCGTGTAAGTGCTCGTGCAATAAAAATTTCTTGCAAAGATATTTTTTTCTTGCATGATAGAAAAATTGCATATTTTTCATGAAATATTGCGTCGTGTGTACGAAGTACTGCAAGTTTTCTTGCATGCAAGACAAATTTCGCGCAAGAAAAATTGCATCGTGGAGAAGTACCTTAAGAAATATTATATTCGTTCATGGATAAAGATATGTATGTACCTATTATTTAATGTATTTTTTGATTAATTAACACCCTGTTCAAATATTTTTCTTCTTTTGAAAAAAATTTATTCTCCACAACATTTTTATTACTTAATATGAGTCTATTTTTAAATTAAATGACCTATTATTATATACATATATAAGTGTGTCTATTACAGACAGACATATGTAATGCATATTTTTATTTTGAAAATTCAATATAATATGGAATTAAATTTCTTCCACAAAATACAAAAAAAAAAAAAAATTATGGATATTCATTTGGAAACTCTGGTATTTTTCTAGAAACTTATTTTAAAAATTTACAATTTTGACTAAAAATTATTTTCATTATATACATATGTAGTGTTAGGTTGGTGTTAGGTGTTATCTTAAAATATATGTAGATAAAAATTGAATAAATAAATTTTTGATAAAATCATCAATATCATCAATACATATGCATACATTATAAAAAATTCCATTATAAAAGTGAAAGTAAATAAGCATTTAATTTAAGGCTATAAAAGTCGTTAAGTCTGTGCTAGAATTTTACGTGTATAAGTAAACATATAAATTAGATATGTATTTTCATTTTTAGACAATTATTATGACAATAAATTATTATTTATTATTAAGTAATTCTACAGTGTAAATGTGAAATGCTTAAAAATTATTATTTAGCAAAAAAATAAAAACAAAAAAGTAAATAAATAAAACACTTAAATACATAGGTAAGGTACATACATATGTTTCAAATTAAAGTGTATAGATTCAGTAAATAATATAAAACAAAATATAGATTGTATAATATTGTCCTGAATATAACCTTCATAGTAAAATGACCTTTAAATGACATTCTGCCTATATATAAATACTTATAATGTATATGTACATACTATACACTATATATACATACTAAGTATCTATAAATACAAATGTATTAAAATACTTATACTACAGATTTTTATTAGAAAAGAAAATTTTATGTACCAATAAAAAATTTTTCCATTTTCCATAATCTTCTATGAATCATTTCACCACATTTAACTACTATCTATAATACTATATTACATTTTATTTCGTCAGATTACTTAAGATTACATAATGTGTACATTACATGCACATTGCAAAAATGTGTAGTATACATTTATGCACATATAATGTACATATAGTACGTGAGTACCTTACATTCAATCATACATTATAAGCCTCTGCTATAAAACTTTAGCGTCTATAGTGTATACAATTTCTAACAAGAACGAATAATGACACAAAGAAAATCATTTTCAATGAGACAAGCCTCTCGCTTAGCAATATAATGTAATATATTATGTATCACAATATGTATGTACATGATATATGTATGTAGTATTATGTGTACGTCATTAATGCTTAGCTATAACTTATGTACATACGTTCATATTATTTTATACATATGTAAACATCATGTACGATGTACGAGCGAATATACAAGCATGTATGTATAAAAATCATTACATTTACTATTAGAACTATCATATAGAACATGTGTGTGATATACGAGCCCCAAACAACAAGCTCCCTTGATGTCATCTATAAATAATTATATATGATTGTTATTCTACAATCATTTTTATATTCATTGATTGATTATCCACGAGTATTTAGTTATTTATTCATAGAATGTACTCACACATACACAGAGAGAGTACATTCATTTCACTCGAAATCACATTGCGGAACAGTTTAAAATTAAAAAAAAAATATTGTTTATCAATTTTTTCCAATTGCATAATGGTAATATTGAAATTAGAACTTTTAGAATTTTTAAATTCAGCACAAGATTTTCACAGATTTTCCAAATTGTACAGTATGGAAATTTTTGTAAAAATTATTTGTTCGTTTTACTACTTGAATATCTTATTCTTTTCTAATATGAAAAAGTACTTTTTTTCTGTTTGTTTTTTCTGGATTTGAATTTATGCCGTGTCATTGAAAGCCAATAATAGAATCAAATTACATTTTTTATATTATGACTATACTGAACAGTATGAAGTTTCGTATATAATCTTTAAACAAGGACCATGTATGTACTTCTATGTTGCTCACATATTTTTAAAATTTTAAGTTTCAATTTCAGTTTCATGTTTCTTATATGTGCGTACATAAAATAATGTATTATAATAATAATATTTATATAATCATGTGGGTGGAGTGGAGTGGAGTGCATCTTATAATCTTTTAATTTTTACTTATTTTATATAAATAGGTATATGTACTATGTGCAAATTATGATGATCAAGATGATGATGACGATGAAATTTCTCTTACTCTGAATTATTTTCAAGAACGTCTATCAAGGAACGTATTCAGAGCTTAATGTCTTAAAGATAAATATCACCATATCACATATCACATTCACTCACATATACAATGAGCACAATTATATTGTTTACCAATATACATATACACCAACCAATATCTTATTACAATTACAAAAGTTATTGTAGACAATATTGTGACATGCGTATAAACAAAAATTTTTTTTATTGCTGAATTTCATTTTATATTTACAACTTTTTATTTTTCTAAAGTATGCGTATTAAAAAAATATACCTAATATAATACAGTATAGGTGCATTTTGATTTTGTTATGACTTTTTAATTAAAAAAAAAAAAAATGTTTATTAATATTTTTTTATAAGTATCAGATGTTTACACATTACACCTAATGTGTATGTAAATTATTGTTTATTAATGAATACACAAGCATATTTCTGAACATATCTAGTATATGTGTAAGAATAAAGAGAGAATCTCATCACCATGTATGCGAATATATCTATATCTATGTCACTATGTGTAATATAATATGTGAAGGTGTAAGAGGTTGAGGTATACAATTCATTTTGAAAACGTCATTTATAACTGACCTATATCACTATAATATTATTAATGGAGAGAAAAAATTGCAATTTAAGATTTTATGACATTATAACATATACATATATATATTATACAATATTTTACTGTTGTACTGTTATTGTTGTACGCATATACATACCTACATGCAACGCAAACGCAACGAATAATGTAAATATTTGTTTTTTTTTTTTTTCATTTCACGCAATTTGTTTTTTATATGTTTTTTTTTAAATTTCACAATTTTTTATACAAATTTTTTATTTATATATTTTTTTTTTGGAAGCAAAATAAACAAAAATACTAAATTTTTGTTTTTGAAAAAAAAAAAATTAAGAGAAACGCATTAATGCACCTGCGTGCATAAAAATGTAAGGTCAAAATATTATTTTTATTTAAAATTATAATGTTATTGTGTATGTATACATAGTACCACAATAGTACATATATATTATATACGTATATTTACTTAAAAATATATTTGATAAGCATATAATTTTAGAATTCATACTACTGGCAATTAAATACAACATGTATACATGATGGGTGCGTTATAATATGGTTGTAATTAATTGAAAAAAATATAATGAAAATGAAGTTATTGCATAAAATTCTGAGTTTACATATTTCCTCTAAATAGAATATATGTATATTGGATCTTTATGTAAGTAATATAAATGCATGTATGAATAAATTTACCACCACACCTAATTGAATTTAGTATAAATATTTTGATAATAATAGGTGCTTTCGTTTTGACAATTTCAAGTACTTGCGAGTAGAAAAGGTAAATGTCTGTTCTATACCATCTATACTCGCAGCTACTCATGGAAAATTTTTCAAGTAGCTGAAAGTAGATGCAAGTAGTTACGAATAATTTTTGTGTCGTTCGTTTTAACAATTTATCCTAGACAAATTTTAGTACTCGCAAATACTTGAAATTGCCAAATCGAAAGCATTTAATATCTATTAATGAAATTTACTTTTAATTTTATTTAATTTTTTAAAATTTTATTTAAAAAAACTACATTAAATTCTTGTCATGCGCATTCATCTGAATTCATAAACATTTATTTACATATTTGCATATACAATAAATTTTTGCATTTATAAGCAGTTACATTACATTTTACATACAAGTAGAATGCATACTATGCATATTGATATGTTTGTACATATTAAATACATAATGAAGTAAATATTATTTTATTTTATACATATATATACGATATAATATGATGATACATATATGAAATTAATTTGCATTATTTATTGGGTATTTTACATATAAGCAATAAGCGTGTATTATACAATGACTGTAAAGTTTAAGGATGTGTTTTTTTTTTATAAAGTTAATATGTAAAATAGTAAAATTAATAGAATATAGAGTGTATTGTAGAAGGTGATTCTAAATAGTTAGAAGTTTTTCAAATATCTGTTCCTATACATACATGTAGAAAAAATTTATATTACATTTTTGAAAAAAATTAAAACAAAAATATTTTTGTGATTAAAAAACTTATTATTGAAAAAAATATGTAAATAAATGCTATAATTTAAATAAAAATATATATGTATATGTAACTGTAAAGGAGTTTCATTATATAAAGAAGAATATACTTTGAACAAAATTTTTTTTTTAATTTCTTTAAAATTTTTCAATTTCAAATTTTGATTAGATAAACTACAGGTACGAAACTATACGCTATCATTAATATAACCTTGCATATATTAATAGGTGTTTGATAGCTCGCGTTAAAAGTAAATATAATAGCGAATATAAGTATTTCGTATATGTGTATTAGTAATTTAAAATAAAAATAAAAAATAAATAAATAAATAAAAATTAAAATTACTATTTGTATGTACACATACAAACTTTTATTCATATAAAAATATATTAGGTAAATTCAAGAATAAAAAATGTTAACATAAATAAAATACCGGTAAAAAAATATATATAGTAAAGTAATGTACATACATTTAGTAGATATATACGTTATTTATAATTTAAATTCATTTATTTATGATATTCATGACCTCTATCAAGGACGATAATGAAATCATAAAAATGTACATATGTATTTAGATATAAACATCTACATAAAATGCTTGACGTACATAAATACTCGCATACATATATTTTATGAATTTTCTTTTAACTGTTTTATAAGATTATTACCCTCTTACTAATTAAATTCAATTAAAACGAAATAGTAAAAATTAAAAATTTATAAATGAATGCTGCATATATTTGTGAGTCTAGTATATATATGTATATATGTATATATATAATGCATATATGTATACATATGAGTGAGTACCAGTACATAATGTATACATGTATTTTTTGTGAAAAAAATAGTTTCATTTAAAATTTGAATATATTGAATTTTTTATGACTTTTGATTTTTGTATATTTTTATATTTGTACATTTATTTATTTCCTGATGCAATTATTATTAAATAAATGCATGTATTTATGGAAGTAGTATACGAAAAGTTATGAAAATTATTTTGAAAATTATGATTTTGTATCAGATACGTCCAGGACACATTAAAAAGCTCACTGTATAATTAATCTTCCTATATACATAATCGTCAACGGTCAGAATATTATAGTAATTTATATACTCATATTATTTATGTGAATATATATGAAGATTTTTAAGAAATTTTATCAAGAAATTAAGAGTATATAATTATCATAAAAGAATAATATACATATATATAATAAAATATTTCAAAATCTGAAAAGAATTGTATACCTAAATTAAAAATTATCTACATGTGATTCATTCATTTGTCTGTGCCTTCGCCTATTTTTTTTTTTTTTAATTATATACATATGTATATACATACAATGTATATAGTATATTTTTTAAGTGCACGCGGATACTTAGTCCATTATGGCACCGCCGATCAGTAATTTCTTGTCAGATATATCATCCAGTTTATCATCAGTAATCAGTTACTGGTGTACATTGCTGATGGGAAATTAATGATGGACTTGGGCGAACCGTGATCTCAAGATCACAAGACCGACACCACAACCATCGAGTTATTCAAGCCCCCTCGCCTATTAGATATATCCAATTATAGAATATTGCATAAAAATAAAACCAATTCTAATAACAAAAAATTAAAAATTTTTTAAAATTAATAAAATTTATAACATGGAATTTAAGTATCTTATTTTTCTATCTATAATGAAAAATATTTGTTACAACTATACACGAGTACATTATGTATACTAATACATTACACTACATGTTATTTCTTTATTTATGTACATAACAAATTATGTTATATATTTTTATGAAAAATATTATATTTTTATCGCTATAGAAAAATATCAATTTCATTTGAAAACAAACACACATATTTTATTTACTTATGCATTTTATTGAAATGAATATATTTTTTAAAAAGAAATTTCTTTTTTTTTATTGATATAGTAGATTGATTTTATTGATTATCGTACAAATTAATAAAAGTGAATTATCTCATACAAATAAAATATAATATTATTATTGTTTGTTATATTTTTATAGATACGAGTACAAAAATGATGTACTATGATCTATGATGCATTTCTATAGATTATAAATATATACATTTATTTGTGTATGTATAAGTACGTCAATCAAATTTTTTATAATCTAATCTTTGAAAAATTTGATTAATTAAATTTTTTTTCTTCTATAATTTTTATTAGTATATATACATATACCTATATACATATGTAATATAATATACGATAGATCTAATTAAAAATTTTATCCAAAAATTAAAAAGATATAAATGCATTTATACACATATATCTATAGGTAAATATATAATTTGATATTTACATTAAATAAAATACATAACAACAAACAAACAAATAATATGTCGATGCCGGAATAACCCCTAACTACCTACGCAGACAAAAACTACAAATCAAATACGTTCTTAAGATCCTAGGCAACTCACAACACCCACTAAATAATAAACTAAAACAAATAATAAATGCAAACCACACCCACAGGCTCAAATACATCCCCTTCTACTTAAGAGCTATGGATCTAATAAAAACACTCAATATCCAAGTTAGTCCAAAGATACATGACACTAAACTTACCAAATACTCACCATGGAACATAAGCAATATAGAATTTGATACAGAATTAAATAACTACAACAAAAAGATGACAGCTCCTCACATCTACCACCAACTCATTCGAGAAAAAATGAATCAAATTTACAAAAACCATTTCAAAATATACACCGACGGAACTAAACAAAACAATATCGTAGGATCTGCTTACTATACAGAAAAATCAAATAACGAGTTTAGAATAAATTACTGCTCAAGTATACACACTGCAGAAATGTATGCCATAAAAAAAGCAATTGAAGAAACACATAAATATGAGAACAAAGAATACCTACTATTTGTCGACTCGATCAGTGCTATCCACACCTTACAAAAACTTTACAATAACAACCCATTGGCTTTGGAAATAAAATATTTAATAGCCAAAAATCCAAACAAGAAATATACGTTCCTGTGGATCCCTAGCCACACTAACATTAAGGGAAATGAAATTGCTGACCGCTTGGCAAGACAATCAATCCAAAAAGAAGAAGACCACAGATTCAGACCGTTAGCCAGAGACTTATATGCTAAAGCAAAAGCAAAAATTCTGAATATATGGGAAAGCACATGGCACCGTGAAGAACAAAACAAACTTAAAGAAATAAAAAACAACGTCAAACCTTGGATGAACATAATGTCAAATACAAGAAGAAACAGTGTGATACCAAAGATACTAGAAATAATTTTTTTAGTAATTTTATAGTATCTTTGGTGATACTCACAAGACTTAGAATCGGACACACAAAACTGACACACGAATATCTCCTAAAGAAGAACAGTCCTCCTACCTGCACCTGCAAGCAACAACTCACCATAAAACACATCTTCAACAATTGTCAACTCTACCGCAGTCAAAGAAATAAACATAAAATTACCAACATACAAACCATAGGAACCGAAAGCAAAGACAGTATTGAAGAAATCATCAAATTCATCAAAGAAATTAAATTATATAATGAAATATAAAAGAAAACTAAATTAAATTATATTAGTAAAAATTGATTCCTACGGCCCGATATGACAAAACTTTGTTAGTGGGCCAATTAAATAAATAAAAAAAAAAAAAAAAAAAAAAAAAAAACAAACAAATAATATCATAAATAAAATATCGAGGACAAAAATTAACAACTCGTGTATGATATAAAAATTTTTTTTATAAATTCTTTATTATGTATGTATGTAGTATATGTATTTTTATATTATATAATGATATGTATGCATATATAAAAAAACAATTTCGTATTCATTAATTATTTAAATAATATGCATATTTTTGCACGTTTTCAAATTTTAGTTATACACACAAAATATAATATACTTAGATCCAGTATAATATATGTATTGGTACGTACTGAATCATGTATACATATACATATAGTTATAAAAAATAATTTGCATTTTAAAATAAATATTTTTTCTTTAATTTAAATAATCTGCGTTTAATTTTGTTTTTTATTGACTCACGTATTTTTCTCAAATTGAACGAGAATTTTGATTATGATCAACTTTCGTTATTGATCTACTCAAATACTTAGTAACAATAATAAATAATATTTGCATTTTTTTTTCTCTCTCTCTCTCTATAAACTAAAAAAAAAAATAAAAAAAAAACAAAAAAATCAAATTAATAACAACTTCCTCATGAGGTCAGATTTTCTTAATTTAATAATCCGAGTATATTTGTTTAAAAATTTGTTTTAATAATAATTTCTTTTTATTATTACGTATCGTTATTTTTTTTTTCTTTTTTCTTGTATTTGAACATGAATTTATTGTCATATGATTTTGTTTTTTCTTTTCACATTTATCTCTCATTTCATATTTTATAAATACATAGTGAAGAAAATTCTAAAAATTAAACGTGTACATTATATAATAATTGGATGTAATTCATGACTTAACCTCCCATTCAGTCTCAAACCATTTCTTTTTTTTTTCTGTTAATTTGTTAACTTAATAATAACTTATAACAGCAAAAATAATATAATAAATGATGATATAATGGAGGCATGTTGTATAGTATGGTTATCATCATCATCGTATATCCATAATATTATACATTACATATTTTAATTTTATGATGATGTATGATGAGAGTTTATTATCAAATATTATATACATATATGTGTATGTTTTATGATATAACAATATAGAGTTTTAAACATGATGTAAGTAGCATACATTATGTACATACATACATATATACAGTGCTGAAAATTCCATTAAAAATACTAAAAAAAATCTTCAAAATTTCTATAAATTTCTATGTGAAAAAAAAACCAAACAATTACACATATAATATACTTTGCAGCATTGAAGAAAATAGTAAATAACAATTTTTGAATTAATGTTTTTTTTTAATTTTTACAAAAAAAATAAAAAATAATAATTTTTTGTTTTGTGGAAATTCCATTAAAAACATAATATTTATTATAGCTTATTATTATTATTATTAAATTATGTATAAAACTAATTTTTTGAATAAAATTGAAAGTTGAATCTCCTATCTGTTATAATAATAACATCGTAAAGCCTTTCAAACATTGAATTTACTAATTTATGTAAGAGATCTGCTGTGATTGTTGACCAGGCTGTGATTTGAATCAGTCGTTTTTAACTTCCACTTTCAAAGAGGTTCTAAAACGTATTACGAAATGCAGCAATCAATAAAACTTAAGCAAACGATATTAACTGTATATAAACTAATTGTATTAAGTATTAATAAAACACAACTACTTTCAGACATTCCTAGTAGTAAAAAATTTTAATTGTATACCACCTCTATACTGTATATCAAACATTATGTTTAAAAACAAGTAGTGTTCTTAATGGAATTTTCAGCACTGTATGTATGTTATGTAGCATAGAATATTTTCATCTGAAAAAAAATTTTCTATTAAATAATATAATTTAAATTGTTCAATTGTCAGCATCGCACTTATATGATATTATATTAATAAATTAATGTATTTACAGTATGTACATCTTTATATTATGTACATATATAAATAACCATATAATATATTGTATACGTATTATAGTTAATAATCACTTTATTTATTTAGTGATTTTTATTGTTAAAATTTTTTACTAGAAAAATTATTTGAAAAAAAAAAAAATAGTAATAAATATAAAAATTATATTTAATGTTATTAACCGCAAAAGTTCTAGAAGTGTCCTAACATTTTTACACATACACACACATATTTTTAATTTTTTTCCAGTTTGTTTTTGTTTTCATTTTAAATTTTTTATTACACAATATTTTTTTTTTTTTTTCAAATCAATTGAGTTCATTGAAACATAAAATTATAAAATTATACTTTTTAACGTATTAGTAGTTATATGTCGCATTTACTTAGATAAGAAATTGTAATTAATTTTTTTTTGTTTTTTAATTTTCATTTTGTTGTTTGTTATTTTTTTTTTTGTTTATTGCAAATGTTAAATATTCATAAATTTTTAAAAATATTATAATTTTAATAAATCTTACATATATGTGCAAACATATGTTCCATATTATAATGCAATAAAAATCTACTGATATAATATATGACTTTTAGACTCTTATCTAGGTACATTGTACATAACATAAATACATACATACTTACACATATGTATATGTAAATATAAATTTTTGTTTTTCAAAAAATATAAAACTAAATTGATAACAAATATTTGCCTTCATTTTAACTTTTGATCTTTATATTTTTATATTTTTTTTTTAATTATACATATGGTCCATTTCTGTAGAAAAAAAATTCCAAACAAAACAAAAAAAAATTTGAAATAAATATTCAAAAAATATAAATTTATTTTTGAAAATAAAATATAATTTATATATATATGTATATATAACATATATATGTATACATATTTATAATAATATATATAATCGTATTATTGATTTATCTGTATATGAACGGCGAAATAATAAACTGACAAAAAATTTTAAATTATTTAATTAAACAATATTATTAATTATACAGACAGACAAAAACAAAAATTTAATATAATATAAATAATGATGTTAGAGGTGAAGTCAAAATTATATGTGATAATTTATTATATTAGCGCTCAAAAGTATTTATTCATTATTTTCAAAATCTTGCTAATGAGATGTCTATAGAAATGTTTCGACTTATAGAAACACATCGATTGCACAGTATTGTCGAATGTAATTTACGTGTAATTCCGTTGAAGGGGATAAGGTTCTTTGTATAACAAAAAAAAATCGAAATACACTTAAACATAAGTAGTGTAGTGTAGCTTCTAAAAACTAAAATCAATTTCTTTTGTATATCTTTCCATGTAGTCATCATATGGGTATATAAATGCATAAATTATATGATAGACTCTTATTTTACGGTGGCACAACTTTCAGGCGAATATTTGTTCCTCCATTATAAATACTTAGTTTGTCTCCAATTCACAGCGTTTTGTTCCTTACTCATGATTATTCTAGCTTTTTTTATTATACCTTCGGTTACAAGTTAATTTCAATATTTCCTACATTTTTCACATTATTTTTTTTTTCTTTTTTTTGAAAACCAATATTTAATTTAATATTTTATTATCTGGTCTATTGTAGATAATTTTAATTTTATGCATGGTTTATGCCCACTGAATTTGCGATTAATTTTTTTTTTTTTTAATTATTCTAGAATGTAATTCTGTCAGATTAACTTACACAGCTCCAGTGTCAGTGTTTAAATCATAATTGAAAAGAGTTTTCTGTGGTTAAAAAATCTGTAATATCACAATAATTAGGAAAAAATAAAAAATATATCAATTGTATTTATGTAAAATTTATAAATTTTCCATGAAAAATAGAGTGTAAAAACAACTTTAATTTTATTTTATTTTTTTTTTTTTCAAATTTTTATTTAATTAAAATTTTTAATTGTAAAGAGCATTTAAATGTTAAGAGAAATAATATCTGCTTTCTGCTAGCAAAGCAATATTATGTAAATGAACACTATACCAAATCGCGAACATCATCATATATGCACATATTATTATGTACTTATGTGCGCGTCATATAAAAATTATATTGTGATATTGTATGTGATATAAAATATTTATGATTTGAATGGAGAACGGTCATTTAATTTGAATTAATATCAAGTAAAAATCGAAATTATGTCAAGTACACAAACAAAACTTACGTGATGATACATAAAACTGTAGAATGTTTGTAGCTGAATTAGGAGAAATAATTTTCTCTTTAAAAAATATCAAAAATTATAAAAATTATATATATGTACATTTTATTTTCTCTCCACATATAAATAAATTCATATGTGTTCAAATATATATACAAATAGTATAAATATTCATATGTAGAATAGATATGTTATATTATAACATAACCTTCATAAATATTCATTTAAGTATATTCTTTTTTATAAACTGAAAGTTTAAAAAAATGAAATAAAATAAAGTAGATACTGTGAACATCAAAAGTAGATTAACATACTGAATTTTTTGGTTGAAATGATCATTTACTCAAATAACATATTTATGTATATTTAATTTAATTATATGGAAAATAATATTATAAATTTTTTATTTATTAAAGAAAATTAATGCCATAAGTCATAAACATTTCATAAAATTCAATTTGATGTAACAATATTTTATCAAATTTAAATTTAAATTGCTTATAAAAATTTAATTTGTTTTTATTCAAACAAAAATTGTTCGGGATGTATATTAATTTTTGAGCCTCACTATATACGCGGTAGCAGTCACTAGATATTATAATAAAGTAAAATTAGAAATAAATGTGAAATAAAAAATAAATATAGTCAGACAACAGATAGTATAGTGTGTAAACTATATGATGTATTTAGTAGAGAAATTTTAAATCGTCATCATTTCAAATTAAAAAGTTAAATTTATTATTGTGTGTACTTGGTCTATTTTTTGGGTTCATTTTTTTTAACATACTGTGCAATTTTAATTAAAGTGCAATTTTAATATATTTCATTACAATATAGTATACATATACGTATGCATTTTTGTTTACGTGATTATATAACTACATATATACATTATACATTATATACATATATACTTTATCAACTTCCATATGTATCTAATATCTAATATACCTATAAACATTTTATTATATAAACCAAACACACATTAAAAATAACCATATATGCAAAATAAAACGTGATTCTATACGAGTATACATTCAGTGACACACCTTCTAAATTTGAACGATATTTAACGGCACTGTATTTGTTGTGTAAATAAATGCTGGTACATTAGCTATAATATACAGTAGTGGAATTATATTATCATATAATTTATGCACTTATACGTAATTTATGTAGGTAGATATATGTATGTAGTAGCGGAAAATTCTAAAAAAAAAAAATTTTATACTACTATACTACTTAATAATAAAGAAAATAAATATTGTAAAGTCTGAGAGATATAATGAATATATTATAATAGGTGGTTGCCCTCGAGTTTATACTTATATGAAAATACTATAACTCAACTACATAAATGTATACGTACTTTTACATGCACGAGTATATATCATCATCATTATCATCATCATCATCAACGGTTTACGTAAATTTCACATTTCACAAAATAAATTTCAAATGAGCATGCTTGAAATGTGTATTGTTAAAAAATTTTTGAAGGCCAAAAGGTTAAAATACAAATTTACATTTTATGTATAATAAATTAGGTATATTATCCTTTTTGAATATGCCACGTATACAAAAAATATATTTCATATCACATATTTTATCTTCGTATTATTTATACTCATCAGATGCATATCAGTAATAAAATAATTATATTTATTGTGAAAATTGTATTCATTCATCATATCTAAATTTGTAAAATTTAATAAGAAAAAAACATTATTTAAAAATCTATTTATACTCATATAAATACTACTTTGTACGATTGTACATACACAAACCTATATCTATAAAATTAAAAATAAAAAAAAAAAATTAAAAAATGTCTGAAAATACTCAAAATAATGAAGAAAGTTCAAGACTTTTAACATCTCCAATTCCTTTACCATCAGGATCTGCCGAAATTATAAGTGATTATGGATCTCAAATAGCGGTAATTTATTTGTAGATAGTTAAAAAAACAAATATACAGAAATACAAAAAAAATATTGTTGTATGTAGATATGTATGTGCTAACTTGTTGCGTGTAAAGTTGTTTTTTTTTTTTTTATTTCTTTTGGAAATTTAAAATTTTAAACTTTCGATCCATTAAAAATTCTGAAAAATTTAAATATACACTTTTGAAATAACGAAAAAAAAATTTTCTTTGTATTAATTTTTCTTTTAGGAAAATAATACGCTTCTTGATAATATGGGCCGTACTGGAAATACACGAACTCTACCTCAATATATAGCAGCATTAACTGCATCCGGTGGTGCATTAGCGGCTGGTATATTACTTGGTTGGACATCACCGGCTGAATTACCATTAGTTGAAAATCAAGAATACGGTTTTCCAATATCGAAAGAAGAATTCTCATGGATTGGTTCAGCTATGACATTGGGTGCAGCTGCAGTATGCATACCAATTGGATTTTTAATTAATTTGATCGGTAGAAAACCGACAATGCTACTATTAGTCATTCCATTCACGATTGGATGGGCATTATTGATTTGGGCTAAAAATGTTGCAATGATGTATGCAGCTAGATTTATTTTGGGTGTATCTGGTGGTGCATTTTGTGTAGTAGCACCAATGTATACCGGAGAAATATCTGAAAAAGATATACGTGGAACACTTGGTAGTTACTTTCAAATGATGATAACGATTGGGATATTTTTCGTTTACATTGTTGGATGGAAATTAAAAGTTTATGTAATGAGTTTAATATGTGCAACTGTTCCATTGATTTTCGGTGCTATATTCCTCTTAATGCCAGAATCACCACTGTATTTGGTAAATTAATTTTTGATTTGATTTGGGTGTGTGAAGGTTTTTCTGTTTTTAATTTATTGTTTTTTTTTTTTTTTTAGGTAAGAAAAGGTAATACAAAAGGAGCTATAGAATCAATGAAATGGTTAAGAGGATCACAGTACGATTATTCTCAAGAATTGACTGAATTACAAGAAGAAGATGCAAAAATCAAAGAAAATTCAGTATCGATTGGAAGTGCTTTAGCAAGGAAGGCAACAATAAAGGCATTATGCATAAGTTTGGGCCTTATGTTCTTCCAACAATTGAGCGGAATCAATGCCGTTATCTTCTACACGAACACAATCTTTTCAGTAATTACCTATAACATTTTTACATAATTAAAAAAATTCTGTGAATGATTTAATTTAATTTTTTTTTTGTAATATTTTCTTACAACAAATAGGAAGCTAATACTGGTATTGAACATTCCGTTGCATCAATTATTGTCGGTATTATGCAAGTAATTGCAACATTCATTTCAACATTAGTTGTTGATAAACTTGGACGTAGAATACTTTTATTGGCGTCAGGAACCGTAATGGCAGCATGTACAATTTTAATGGGTGTTTACTTTTATTTACAAAATCAAGATTCTAATAATATACAAAATATTGGGTGGTTACCGATTGTATGCTTATGTGTGTTCATTGTAATGTTTTCGATGGGTTATGGTCCGGTACCATGGTTAATGATGGGCGAAGTATTTGCACCAGATATTAAAGGTGTTGCTGGTTCAATAGCTGGTACAACAAATTGGATATTAGCATTTATTGTAACAAAAACATTTGTTAATTTAAAAGAGGCAATCGGTACCGCTGAAACATTCTGGCTATTCTCTGGTATAACATTAGTCGGTGTAATATTTGTATTTTTCGTTGTACCTGAAACAAAAGGTAAATCACTACAAGAAATTCAACGAATGATTGAAGGTGAAAATGATGAAAATTTAACTGAACCAACAACGAATGAAGCAAAATTATAAATTGTGTTTTAATTGTTTTAATTTTATTATATACATTCTAAATATTTTTTTTTATTTTATAATTTTAATCATATATATAAATGCATACAGTATAGTTATGATCTGATTAATTTTAAATAATTTAATTATGGCATTTTTTTACATTTAATTTTTTTTAAAGATTTTTTATTTAATTTTTAATTTCAATTTATTTTTTAAAAAAAATTTTTTTTTATTTTATTTTCGTGTTTTTTGGTAATTTTAAGTTTAAATAAGATTTATGTTATCCATGTGTGTGCGTGTCTATTTGAAAATAATTATTGTTATACATATATAAAAAAAAAATTAAAAAAGAACAAAAGATTAGAACATTCAAATAATATAAATCATGAATACATACAATAGTTACATTTTTTTTTAAATTTGTGTTTTACTTATATAAAATAAGAAAGGAAAAATTTTCATTTTTAAAACAAATTTAAATAATAGCAACTTTATGTTCCATATAATATAAAATATAGAAAATGATAATTTATATAATTATAATTTCCTTTCAAGTATGAAATCAAAGTTCTTTCAAATTGTAAAATTCATGACAAACATAACGTTCTTTTTATTTAGAAGAAAAAGCAAAAAATATAAAATGATATTTTTGAAAATGTATACAACAACTTAATAATATATAAATATAAATTTTGCTAACATGATATTTCTTTATAAACAAAAAAGTATAAAAAAATTAAAGAAAAAGAAAATTAACATCACAATTAAACAAATAAACAAATTTAAAAAATAAAAATTTTAAAAGAAAAATTATATAACATGAAATGATAAATCATAAAATAATAATGGTATCTAAACTACATGCATACATAACATATATATTAAAATGATTATTCGTTTTATTATAAAATGTAAAATAAAAATTATCGTATCATAAAATTTATATAATGTGTACTATACTTGCATACATATATACGTAAAATAGATGTTTTATATACATGTAATTTGTCTAGTAATGATTATAAATATTTATATTACTGTTTTATATGAGTGTAAAGAAATATAATGTATGTTACGAAATGTATTCGTCGTGTTACATATTATAAGGAATATTTCGTTGTTGTATTTAATATAAAAAAATTTTTAGCATGACTGAAAAGCAATGAATGAAAAAAAATATATATATGTATATATTTTTTTTTAAATATAATTAATAATATAATAAAATAAACAATGCATTTTTTGTATAATTATAATATTTGATTTTTAATTTTATTGTATTCATGTTTTAGAAAAAAGCATTTAATATTAAACTGAATATAAATGAATAAAAATAAATATAATAAAATGAAACATTTCATAAATAATAGTATATACACATAAACATTTATGTAACAGTATATAAATAAAATATGTAATTATAATAAATAGCTTTGTTCGATCTGTACTCGGAGTAGATTATATTTTACTATAGAAAATGGCTGCTTTGCTCTATTATTTTATATACTATTATCGAACAGCTGAGAGTAAAATTGTAGTGAATCCGCATATATCAAAACATCATCAAAACACACAAACAAATAATTGGTTATGTCAACATAATGATGTGTCAAAAACCTATTCGATCTGTACTCAGAGTATACTTTTAATAATTACTCCTCCAAAAAGCAGGAGTAAGATTCGAGTAAAATTTTGATTACTCCGATCTTAGTCTAAAGCTGTTCGACATATTTTCATATGGTATACTCCGAGTACAGATCGAACAAAGCTAAATAAAAACATATACATACTTGTACATTCAATATGAAAACAATAACTGAACATTCTGTATAAATGTGTAATAGAGATAAATATTTATTTGAAAATATAAAACGTGTATAAAAAAAATTTATTTTGATAATACAAACTTTTTTATATTTATTTCAGTATGAAACCTATAATTCAAGGATATATTTGAAATATGAAGATTATTATTTTTTAATTTTAAAAATTGTAATAATCAAATAAATAGATTCTTAAATTATAGATTTTATATTCAAATACATATGATAAAAAAGTATATATTGTCCGAATATTTTTTGTAAGCCACGGTACATATATATATATTTAATAAACGTTCTATATAATAATAATAATATAAAAAATCCAATAAAAAATATAAGACTCCTATATAGATTTTGAACAGTTTATACATATACACATAAACAATAATAATAATAATATAATATTCTAAAATACAAGATTTACAACATAAATATACATATATGCATACATATATTTACAATTAATATATAATATATACTCATCATAGTGTGTTTCATGTATAATAACCAAATTGAATAGTTTTTTTATTTTAAATTTATAAGAAAATGAAAAATTTTTTTTGATCAATTTTTATATATACATACTTATTATATACATACATATTTAATTTATCCTATACACATATTTATCATTAAATATCCAAATTTTATACTAGAATATTTATACATATGAAAATTTACAATATAATACATACATACAATTAGAGTTAAAATTATAAACTAACATACCTACATACATACAAATACATAATACAACACATACCTGCACATAACATAAATTCTGCCAATATTTCGAACATATCTTTCATCATAATAAAAATTAAAAGTATAATTTCACAATTTAAAAAGTAAATAAAAATGATATTTTACGTTCATAAAATAGCCAATATACACATTACATACATTATTATGTATACATGTATAAAGATTCAAAAAATTGTTTGCATATGATATGACATTAAATATATAAAAATATGTACTGATCTTTTATACTCTGATCATTATAACTTAAAGTATGTATGTAATCCAAAGAGGTATTTATATATAAAAATAATCAAAATTTATACATAAATGTAAATATATGTATAGCTATGATCAAATAATTTTTGTTTTTTTTTTTATAACTGATTGTTTTAGTGATTTTTCATTATTTTATTTTATTTTATTTATTATTTTAAAGCGAGTAATTATGTGTGTTTTCAAAAGATGAAAAAAAAAAATACATACAAAAATATAAATTAAAAACTATAAATGTTAAGTAAAAAAAAAAAAGTTATAGTAAAATATAAAAGTGGTAAAATATAAAATTAAATAAAATTAATAGTATTTATATACATACATATATAATAATAACTAATTAAAAGCAATTCAAAACCGTATAATGATTATTAATGTTGTACTATTATTTAAAAAAACAAAAAAAAGAAAAGAAGAAAAATCCAAAAATAATATAAAATGTCTGTTATATATTTTATTAATTTTATAATTTGAAGTAGAAAGAAAAAAAAAACTTACTATATAATGTTATGTATAATATAGTTTCTGTTTTTTTTTTCTTTTTTTCGTTTTATTTTATTTTATTTTTTTCATTTAGTTTTGTTTTTAAAATTTTTCTTATTATACATATACCTATACATATTCCTATTTTATTTCTGTATACATATTTAATATTTTACTACCTATATATTATATTATAACTGTAACAAAGATTTATTATTATCATGTATTCTTATTTTATTTTCAATAATTTTATTATATTGTGAAAAATAAATAATTTATATTAATTTTATAAAATGAATAAAATAAAAAATAAAAAAAAAAAAAAATAAAAACTCATTGTAAATTTGAAGGATTTTTACATTTTGAAAAATTTGTGATAAAAAAGATGATGAAAATTATTGAACTCTGTCCATTAATTGCGTAAGAAAAAAATTTGATTCTGATTATATTCAATTCAAAATTCAAACCAAAATACATGTATATTCGAGACTCAAACTAAAATAAAATAAACAGTTTTCCATAGTATCACAGATAGTACTTATTCATTTTCTACAGAAGACAAATATACGGCGTTTTGTATAAAAACATACAACATACAACCCTTAAAGATCAAATGTGTATAGATTTGTCAAAGATTTGTCGTCTACACAAGTTGACAAAGAAAATCCAATTATACATACATTGCGGTTACAAAAATTATTTGTACACCTGCATAAAGTGTTCTAAGGACTAAAAAGACTTAACGATTTACTGGTTTTGGTAAATAATATTATTATTAAAATGAAAATAATTAATTTTATTTTGACTTTGAAGTACGTTATGTGAGTATTAGAAGTAAAAATGCCAC
This sequence comes from Villa cingulata, assembly GCA_951394055.1. Taxonomy (NCBI): domain Eukaryota; kingdom Metazoa; phylum Arthropoda; class Insecta; order Diptera; family Bombyliidae; genus Villa; species Villa cingulata. The sequence goes on along the minus strand of OX596020.1, from coordinate 3,341,190 downwards.
AAAAAATAAATAATTTATTAAAAACAGAGATTTTACCGTTGCAAATATAAAGAATTTCACTAAAAAGTATAGTTTGAAAAGTACCATTCTATATCAAGTCCTGGGAATTGAATTGAGGCCGCCAGCTTTTGAAACGAGATCTTGCGATAATGATACTTTGGAATGCCTTTTTTAACGTGGTATATGTCTTTATTGGCACAAAATCATTTTAAAGACGCAAACCACCCTTTACATATATGAAAAAATGTGTATTTTTTCGCATTTTTTTGTATATTTGTGCATTTAATTTTTTTTTATTTATACAGCTTCTATACAGCAATGTAATATCATTGGAAAGAGGACAAAAAAACCTTTCAAATAATATAGTAAAACATATATCTCATCTCTCAAGTTTTGAAATTATACCGTCATCAAGAGAAGTTGAAAAATTGATTTTTTAAAAAACACGAAATTTTGAATTTAAGTCCTTATATCTCAAGAACCGCTAATACAATCAAAGTGAAATAAACTGTGACAAATAGAACAGAAAGTTCTCTTTCAAATGATATATTAACGAATCCGATCCAAGATCCTGATCTGGAGAAATAATGGTTTTTGTAAAACACACCATTTTGGACCAAAAATTTTTAAGGGTAGCTTGTGTCCTTAAGATGAATTTGCGCCAATAGAGACATATACCACGTTAAAGATGACATTCAAAAGTATCATTATCGGAAGGTTTCGTTTCAAAATCTGGCGGCACCAATTCGGTAGTTCAGCCCCAATAAATAGTAGTAAATCTAGTAGACTGAGTAGACAGAGTAAGTAATCGTAATATAATGTAAAATCTTTTTGTTAATATTGTATACATATGTACATACTTCATTGCCTAAATGTAACAAAATAATGTCAATCAGCTAACAAATATGTACATAATTATTTTCTTTTCTTTATATTAATATGTATACCTTTATGTGTCTAAAATGCATATTGTACAAATTAAATATTCAAATGTAGATTTATTTTGAATACAGTGAATCTAATATGTATATTTTTCATTGGACAAAACATACTTACATATAAGACACATGTACGTACGTACCTGCATATATTAAATTTAAATGTATATATTTACGTATGAATATGTTAAAAATTCTACTTCTGATTCATGTTTTCTAAATTTTGTCAATAATATTAAATTATGTAGATTTCAAATTTATCATTCATTTTAAATGTAAATCGAATTTTAATGCGTACTAATCGTCGTACTGGTCGTATATACCTACATAGTTATTTAGCACACTAAAAAGAAAATGGAAACAAAAAAACAATTTTTTTTTTCTATTTTTCTCTCTTGCTAGTTGTTGCCTGTGTACTGTCACATGAGACTGATTCTGAATCTGAAAAATTCCGAAAATTTCAGAATCACAATCAAATACATTGTAGTATATGTGACCTGTTACATGGCTCTGAAAAATTCATCTGCTGAATAAATTCCGGTTTGTGTTTCCGTTTTGTAATCTGATTATTTTCAGAATAGAAAATGAAACATGCTGACAATAAATGTAGCATGTCACATGTACCTGAAATCTGAATCTGAATTCATAGCTAAACCACTCAATAAATTGACATACTTGTTTATATACAACTTGAAGATCGTAAGATAGAAGACAGAAGACAGAAGATTAACTTTATTTCACCCTCCATTAAAAAGTGCGTCTTACCAACGTACTCGCCACTCATAGTAGTTATCGTTCGATGGTTTAATGTTCACTCGATAAGTAAAGTGTTTTATAACAATAACAAATTTAAAGAAAAATATTGAAAAGGAGTTTTCAGATTCAGAATCAGAATGAACAAAAAGTGAATTCTGAATCTGAAATTTTACGTTTCAGATTCAGAATCAGAATAATGTGACAGTAGACTGAAATACGAAATACACGTCGACATCGACATCGCAACAATTATAAGTAAACTGCTTCCTGGATATCTTTATTCCTATCCGACAGACAAATACGATAAAAAGTGTGGGGTCGTGTCTACGTTATGTATTTGATCTGAGTGCATATTATACCATTTGAATGTTGCATACAAGAAATTTGCGGTTGTATCGTTTATGACGTTACGTGCCAGGTCTGTTGGGTTTTTTTTTCTTTTTTTTTAATGTTGTTTGTGAGTAAAGGAAAGGCTAGATAACCTAAGTGTAGGTACAAAAGAAAATTTTAAATGTGATTTATGTACATATATGCATACAAGAAAATAATATGTAGTTACAAAATAATATGAAATTACTATTTTAATTAGATATGTATCTACATATATGTATGTGCATATGTTAAATTTTTTGTAATAGAACTACAATAACAGCACACAAAAAAAAAAAGATGAAAATTAAAAAATTACAAAATTATTGTATTTATGCTTGTAAATTTTTTTTATTTATTTATATTATAAAATATGATATATTTCTTTTTTCACTATATAATAATGTATCTATGTACCTTATATACCTATATAATTTCACAATATGTATTTATGTACCCACCCAATACGAAAATGAAACAAATACGTAAATAATCATAAAATATTCATGTATATATATGTAATATTCGTAAGAAAAAAAAAAAAGAGTAAATAAGAAAATTGAAAAAAAAAAAAAAATATAGTAAAATATTTTATTATCATTATTATTAATATTAGATTATTTCGTTGTTGTAGTTTATTTAAAAACAATTTTTTGTAGTATTTATAATTTAAATTTTACAATAAATTTTTTGTTTTTTTTTTATTTTCATCATCAAATTAAAGTTTTTGTATTTGTCATTTTCGTTTTCATGTGTTTTTTTTCTAAATTTAATTCATATTTCAAATTGATTATTCTACCATAAATATAAATTGATTGTTTTCCTAATATTTTATAAATATTTTTGTTTTCTTGTTTTTAATTTTATTTATCAAACATTTTTTTTTTATTAATTGTTTTTAGTTTCTTATAGTTTCAAAAATGTATCTATTTGTTAGTTTATCATTAATGATAATAATAATAATAATAATAATAAAAATAATAATGATAATATAATTTACATAATAATATATATAACCAACATTATGCATCTAATAATAGAAATCTGTATACATATAGATAAGTAAAATAATATCATTTAACAATATAATAAGTAGATAACAAAGATAGGTATTTATTATTTATATATTTATTTTAATGGAAAGTATAATTTTTATATTATAAAAAAAATAAAAAAAAATATTCTTTTTTTTTAATTTGATTTCAAAACTACCCATTACATATTACCACATTACACAATTATAATATACATATATTTTTATAATTCCATTTCTCTAATAAATTTTTGAACTAACTACATAAAGAAAAAATCTTAAATTTTTTTTGTTTTTTCACAATTATACATTTTTATATCATTTCATTTCCATTTTAATTTCTATTATGATTATTTTGAAAAAATAAAATAATTATTCAAATATGTATAAAATTTCATAAAAAAAAAAATTTTTAATTTTAATTTTTTCAGTTTGTTTTCTTCATACATAATCATTTTTTGTTTTCTTTTTGTTTTCATATCACTTAACAAGTAATTTTATTTATTACATAATAATAATAATATATATATATAAACAGTTCTTTGATAATAATAATTATAAATTTCATTAATTTAATTATAAATTTTTTTAGTTTTACTTCTTTTTATTTTTCAATTCTTAAATATATTTAATCTTTTTTTTTTTTTGAAAAAAAATGTTTTTTATTATTATCTCTTTTGTATATAGATAGGTAACTTTAATTTTTTAAATGTCAACCTATATTTTTTTATGCAAAAATATATGAGAATCCGTTTTTGAAATAGAGGTCACAAAAAAAACGCCCCCAAACCCCCTACTACTTTTGTCTAGAACATTTTTCGAAATATAGCGATTTAAAAAAAATATTTACGGATCTCAAGATAAAAAACGCAGTCTGTATATATACATATATACATACATATAATTATATGTGGTGGTCAAAAATATTTTTACAATGACTGTTCCCATCGAAGCAAAATTTTAAATTTGTATTTTTTTTTTTTATTTTTGAATGAATCTTTTCCATTTTTTTTTGTTTTTTTTGCTATTAATATGTGTAGAATAACGATGACAACTTTTGTGTCCAATTGTTCAATAATTTTCAAGAAAATAGCTGTAAAACACGATCATCAAATGGGACAAAAGTATTTTTATCAGTGCATGCATAAGCATTTTTACATTTAAATTAATCGTTTCTGTTCATTTCTGAATTATCATTTTTGTGGCAAAGTTTATGTTTAGTATTTCGTTATTTTCTGTTCGTGTGATTTCAAAATATTTTTCAAAAAAATTTAATGTAAAAACCAAAATACATAAAATGGGCAAGAAGTCCAAGAAAACATGTTTGGAAATTCTATTGAAAGAGTGGTTTTCAAACTTAAATCAGTTCTTGTATATTAAAATTATCAAAAGAGTATAAGATTACTCGCCAACAGTCTTATCAAGATAAAAGATACCTTCGGAACTGTACAAAACCAAGCACGTCAGGATAGAATATTATTACGTGCTGTAAGGGAAAATCCAAATATAAGTTATGAAAAAATTGCATTTGCATCTGAAAACATTTTCGGCAAAAATAATTTAGCTCTAAGACAGTTCAAAGCAGATGTGAGGGTGATAATATGCGCTATTAATACTAAGAAATTTATAACATTTCATAAATTATTAATTAATTTGAATTCTAATAAAATATTTTTCAATATAACATTATTTTCTAAGTGTAAAAATACTTATGCACTTGTAAGGATATTTTCATCGCACGAAGTGATCACGTTTTACCGTTATTTTCTTAAAAATTATTAAACATCTGGACACGAAAGCAGTTATCGTTTTTCCGCAAGTATTTCCGAAGTACTCGTAAAAAAAAAAAAAATTCGAAAAGATTCATTCAAAAATAAAAAATATACAGATTATAATTTTTGTTTTGATAGGAAAAAAAGTCATTGTAAAAATGACTTAACACCACTCTATATTGTATTGTATGTATGTTGTATTTTTGTATTCAATTATTATGTTTTAAATTTTAATTTTATATATTTTATATATAGTTATTATTTTTTTTTTTTTTTAAACTATGATACTAAAATTTGATTATTAGTATAAATTTATGTAGCTAGTATCCTACTGGTTGCCAACACCCTGTAGTTTCATCACGACGATAATAATGCGGTCGATTATCTCGAAAAACTGTTATAGCTGGAAATTGATTTTCTTGAATGTATTTTAGAGCTGATCGAACCTAATTATTAACCAAAATATATACAAATAAAATGTGAATAAAAAATAAAAAAAATTACAAAAAAAAAAAAAAAAAATACAGAATAAGAAATGCAATAAATTTGCAGAAAAAAAAAGGAATTTTTCATTTTTTATGAATTTATATAATATGTATATGTTTTGTATAAATATGTAAAACACATATGTAGGTATCGATCATAACACACAAGTAAATAAGATTTTTAATGTAAAATTTATATTTTGCTTACCTGCATTGCAAAGTGTGGTTGTTCAACCTCTGGACTTGTTGATAAATGCTGTAGTAAAAATTCATCGGTTTGTGCTAACCATAAATCAACTCCCCTTAATGGATCATAATTGAAGGGACCTATACGTAACATTCCCATTGATGAATCATATATGTCTAGAACCTATAAAAATTATGAAAAAAAAAAAAAAAATTCTGTCAATATAAATTTTGACGATCGTTTTTTATGATGTTTCTCATTTCATGACTTTTTTTTACATTACAATGTATTTATATATAATTTTAATGCACGCATTTAACTAGTATATTTAACATAATTATAGATTATTAAATGTATATAATTTATAATTTAATGTTACTATCCCTTCCCCTTTGTATAATTAGTAAATATATTGTTACATTATGTACATACACATACTCGTATATTGAAACTTAAATATACTCGTAAATGAATGAAACACATTTCATATGCAAATACACACAGACATATAATATAATTTACAAAAATATTTTTTACAAGATATTTGAGTAGAGAGTATGTGCATCTGCATATGCATATTGTGTATACACATAGAGAACTTACAGTTTGAGCTCCAGTAAAATTTCTTGCTAATCTTAATTGTTGATCAGGACCTCGATCTGGGAATGTAGCTGGAAATATTTCACCAGTTTTTATATTTACACCAATACCATAAATTATTGGCCAATTTACATCACCTCTAAGAATTGTATTTAATTCCCCTACACATGCCTGTGTCAAATCTATTTCTAGATGATGTTTATGAAATGATTCTACAAAATTCAAAATAAAATAAATTTAAAAAAAAAAATTACATTAGACAAATTTAAATTATTTGGCAATTATTTTTTGTTTTTTTTTTTTTTTTTGAAATCTTTGAATTTAAACATAAGCCAAACAAAATGTAAAAAACATTATAATAATAAAATTACATAAAAGGCACATACGCATTATGCTATAAAATATATCGTCTCCATATCCTTGTTGATCTTTATAGCCGCCAATCAATTGAAGTTCAATTCTTCCTTCGGGATAACCTAACGCTAATTCTTGAACTCTTGCTACCATTGCTGTTACAGCCTCATCAATTCCAGTACCGTCTATATGAGCTAAAGCAACTGCTCCAGAACCTACATAATATTGTAATTTTTATTTTATTTTTTTTTTATATAAATTTTTAATTGAATACCTGAATGTCTTACAACAACAATTATGCATGTTGTCGCATCATCAGATCCAATTATATTAACATTTTTATCATGCGGTGCTACAGCTGCCATTTCTCTTTGTCCCACATATAATAATCCAACTGGACCAACGGTTTTTGTTGGTATCGATAATAATTGTGTTGCATAATCTCGATAGATTGGATGCTGTAGAAATAATGTACTTGTATCAACAGGACATTCATCCTGTAATACACCGTTCAACACTAATACCATTCTATAAATAAAATTTAAAAAATTACTTTATACATTATATGTAAATAAATTTATAAGTAAAATAAATAAATAAAATTATTTAAAAATAATCATAAAATATTTTCATTAATTTTTCTTTATTACACGAGTATATAATTTACAAGAATTTTGTATTAAATTAAATAGAATTTCATAATACATGAATATATACACACACAAATACACGTTCATACATAATACGAGCACATAATCGAATTTTATTTAATGTAAAAACGTTTACCATTAGATCATTTCTATATCATATCATTTGTAAACTGTATAGCTATAGAATCTATGATATATACATATCTTTCATTATTATACCTACTTGTTCATGTGTAAGAATATTGTAATTTATTGAGATTTTTTAAATAATAATAAATTTTTCAGTTATAATGACATTGAATTATGAAAATGTATAAAAAAAATATGCGTTCACATGATTAAATATAATTTATTCTTTTAAAAAAAATGAATTTATTACGCTGTGTGACAAATTGAAACGAAAATCGAGTATACCCTTTTCAAATTTATGTAATATGTTATTATATCATGAAATAATTAATTATTTATTTATTTATTAATTATTTTTATTTTTTTTTTTTTCAAAATACCAACATTCGTTTTTTTTTATTACACGTTTCATTTCTTAGGTTATAGCAAAAAACTCGTACTATATTGAGTTTCTTTGATTACAATATAGTCAATAGCAAAATGCAAAATGAGAAGCACTGTTTCATATATGTTCCGGTTCTAATTGTTTTTAATTACAAAAAAAATATATATGTATATATATTTTTACAACAAAATTAACAAAATAATATTTTGAGAATTAAAATTTGTGAAAAACGGAAGTTAATATATGATTACATAATTTCTTGACTTTTCCTCTTAGAGTGTATGATACAAACTGAGCAAACGAACGAATAAAATTTGTTTGGTGTGAGTCTGGGTCTACTTGTACAGTACGAACGCGCAGGTTTGCAGCGATTTGTTTTGCCTTCGTCGTTTAGAAATTATCTGATTCAAATAAGTATGTATGCGCTTTTAAGAGTAGCCAGCACCAAATCTGCTTTCTTTTGCACCACATATCTCCGAAATTACTCAACCGATTTTAGTGGAAATTTGAAATATAAATACTTTGAAAGGATTTGTGATACTTAAGTATAACACTTTTTAGAAAAATTTCATTGTTTCCTTTTTACGGTATGTCAAAGTTGTAAAAATTGTGATTTTTCGGTCTCCAAATGCACCACGTATTAGCAAACACCGATTGACCAAATTTTTTTAAAATTTTGAATATAAGTAGACTGAAGAATATTGTGCTCCTTATAGATGAAACACTTTTTTGATTTTTAATTTTAAAAAAATTTGAACTTTTCTGGTGTTTTTACAACAAAAATTATAAAAATCCTTTTTATATGTATTTTTATTTTAATAAGCAAAATAAAATTGTATTTTTTTAATCAAAATTCTTAAAAATTCAGGGGATAGTACGGCTTCCGTGGCACCGCGATTTGACGATGATTTCTTATAAAACAGTCCAAAATAAACCGAAAAATAGAAATAGAATTTCTTGATATGTCACTTCGTTTTCGAGATATTGAGGCTTGAAGTATTAAAGAAATTGTATTTTTCAGTAGGTACATAAGATAATGCCAAATATGGAATTTGTAAATACAGAAGTAAAAAATTCAAGCCTCAATATTTCGAAAACGAAGCGATATGATAAGCATATTCATTCAGTGTATATTTATTTATTTATTTCGTGTATGTATGTATATGTACATATACATATGAATTTATTTATTTATGATTTTTAGTTCAGCTATACAGTCCATTCTCTCCCTGCTGATTAAAATTTGTAGTCGCTGGTCATAAATTTCAAAATGACAATTCATTATTATTATTGATAATAAGAAAAAATCAAAAATATGTATATACAACATATAAGTACAACACATAATATTTATGTACTATGCATCACATAATTTTCGTATATATTGTACATTTATATACATACATAACACATATACATATATGTATACATTTAATAATATTATACATATAAACAAATATTTATAATATAATTATAACATATGTACATATATATTAAGCATAATATACAAATATATATTTATTTATTATCTATATATTGCATACATATTTACATACATACATTATATATGATGAGTATTGAGTATCTGAAACGAATGAAACTGAAATTGATCAAACAAAATAACATTTTTGAAAAAAAATAAATAAAATAAATAAATTTTATTAAATTACTTTAATCTTTCACAGACATATTGCATATAAATAATACACACATATAAAGAAATATAAATATATACACGAAATTATATTACATAAAAACACACATATTGCGTGTGATCATATAACAATATAAAAAACGTAAAATAATCAATAGGAAAATATTGAATTATTATTGTACAAGCATAATGATATATATATGTAAGTATTTACAGTTTTTCTGAAAAATTTACAATTATAGGTAGGTACGAGTATTTGTATATATGTAAAAAATGTTGAACAAAAATATGCAAGTAATATATTATGCATCCGTTCCAATATAAGTACCTAATATGTATAAATACATATACGTAAGTATTTTCAAATCATGTGAAATTCGGATTTAAATAAATAAATTAATACACCAAGATCATGAAATTTAAAATAAATATGTAACTATATATTAAATTAGAGATAGATGATTAATTAAATTCGTTTTATCTATTAAAGAATTGGTTTAATTTCACAAAATCATCATACATAAACTTTTATACAATTGAGTGATCAGTCTATATGTAGATAGTGGCTATACATTATCGTCGGCATATACAGAAACTCACTCCTGAATCAACTCTAATCAACAAATAAAAGAGTACCTACCTAAATTATTATCTCAAATAATAATAACATAAATAAGGATATGGTAGATAAAACTAGAGTATAGCAAGTGCAGCATATTATTCACCATTGCGCTTCCATTAATTATTAATAGTCAAGAAAGCTGTACATGAAGACAAAAGTAACGTTATACAAAACGCTGTTAAGTAATGTAATATGGATGCGAAACATGGATATTATCGAGAATGAATGCATAGAGATGTTTGGCAGATATGAGAGACAAATCTTGAGAAAAATATATGGCTTAGTAAATGAAAATTTTAAGTAATTGAAGAATCAGATATAACCATGAATTGTATACAGTATACAATATATCCTCTGTCCTAACATAGGAAGGATTCAAAGAATAAAACTAATGAACACAGTATTACAAGAAGGTATATAGCATACCATCAGGGAAATCAACAAAATTAAAATGAAAGGGCAACGGAAAGGAAATAAGTGCATCTTCAGTGCATGATGAAATTAGAAAGTTAAAAAACAGTTCTTAAGATAGAGAAGATGAAAATATACATACATAAGCACGAATAAACGCGTATTATGAGTTATCTTTTAAAATGTACACTAAATTTAAAACTCATACGCATAATTTTTCTTATTCTGTGTACTGCAGTTTTTTTTTTTTTATTTTCATTAAATCATCTTTTTTTCTTGGTATTAAAAAATCATTCCATCAACAACAACAATTATGGACTAAATTCTTATCAGTTATAATCGACAGATAAATAAATAATTAAATAATATTGCATTTTTCAATTTTTTTTTCATATCCCAGCAATATGTAAATAATATTTTTCTGAATTACTGTAATATACTGTAATGTCAATGGTAATGTGTATAATTTTATGATGAATTAAAATTTTATTAATGAAAAAGTTAAAAAAATTAATGAATATATGTATGTATATACGAAAATACATATATTATATGTGATTATATAGATGAATAACAACATACGAGTGTACAAAATAATTTCTTAACGAATTAATCATATACAATATAGTACATATTGTACATACATTGAAATTATTACGTTATTTCTTGAGAACGAAGAATTTATTATTCTTTATTATACATATACATATGTATACTTAATTTATATATTTACTATATATGTATAGAATATACTACTCATATGTATATTTTACAACGTAAATTTTATTAAATAAATTAAATTAATTTAAATTAAATTAAAATTCAATTTATTCTTTATTAGATTTTTGATTCGAAACTTATTCTTAAATGTATCTTCATACACCATTCATTCGAGTGATGAATACGATACAAATGTACAATAATATAGATAAATATAGTAATATTGAACGCATTCTATATCAAAAAAATGTTTGTATTCATCTATGTTATGTATAGATGTACAAAAATATGTTTATGAATGTACGTATACAGTATATGTACGAGTACGATGTATACATTATCTAGTAGTTATATTTATAGTATAGATTTCATTAAATTAATTGAATAAAAAAATTTATTATAAATTTGATTATATGTACTTATGAGTTGATGATAATAGCGTATAACAGCTCTAACAATTAACATATACATATTTGTATACATTTATGCATGTACTTATGTGTATGTGAATATTAACATATGTATAAATTTATTATTAGTATTCAAAAATATAAGATCATCAAAGCAGATACATATTTATCATTGGCGGAGGGTGCTATGGTTCAAGGTGTTTAGTGAACACCCTGAAATTATTATGAACACTATCATAAAATTTTGTGACTAAATTCAAAAACAAATTTTGTTCGTAAGAGTGAAAGAAAACAATACACATTTAAAAATGTACCTTCAGAAAAATTATAAGAAAATATTCTTCTTTTCTTTATATAATCATGCTCCCCCCCTAAAAGGCCCTGGAGGGTCGTGGTGTGGGCGGGAAAGAGGCAGTTTTACTGACTTCTCTCCCATAACAAATAATTAATAATATAATCAGGCACATGCATGCAGTGATGTCGGGTGATTAATCAAATTAGTCAGATAATCGATTTTTTTTAAGTGTTTAGTCGAAAATTTAATCGATATATTTTATTGTTAGTTTAATCGACTAATGACTGGTTTCTTCGCAAACTAGTCGTTGATTTTTTTTTCATCAAAACATGAGTTCCAATTTCTGTATGAAAAATTTCACTATCTCTTCTTCTTGCACTCAGTTTTGAAAAATGAATTTTCCAAACATTAAAGAAAAAAGTCCTTCCGAAGTCTAAAAAGTTTTAAATACTTACTTTCTAAAAAAGAAATATTTTTTTACAGTTTAACAGTGTATTTTGAATAATAAATAATAATTAACTATAGAAATTCTAATATTTCTGTTTGCAGTATCAATTATTCTGAATATTTTGGAATTTCTTAGTTACATTTTTAATATTTTACACAGCCCACTATTAGTCGGCTAATTGATATTTTTTAGATTAGTTGATAAAAACAGCAATGTTCAAGAGCGTTTTTTGTTTTTTATAGATGTCAGTAAGAATAGGTCTACAAACGCAGTTTATAAAAAATTGTACTGAGCTAAGTTCTGCAACAATCAGTTAATTTTATAAAGTCGTTCATTTTTTTCGAAATCCACAAAGCGTGTATACAAATAAATTAAGTTATTTTTTTCACATTTTCAATTATTTTGAACAGAAGCAGAATGTCCCTTCAATATATTATCAAGTTGCGACTAAAAGAATTATTTTTGTTTGTGTAATGAAGCTGTATATGATATGTATTCATTAAAAAATCTGAACACCCGAGAAAAAACTAATGGCTCCGCTACTGAATCTATAATTATATTTATACATACATACATATATTTACGACTTGATCATATGTATATGTATATATATATATAATATATATAGATATGATATATGACCAATAATAATTATGATGATAATGATGATGATTCCTCATCAATAATTTAATACTGTTAAATTAATATGTGTAATATCTTAATACATGTACTCATATGTATATGGTATCGTACATTTCAATATACGTATAAATAATGCATATAACCATATAACATATAACCAATATAACATAAGTGAACGCAGCGCCGTATCTAAGGTATTCCCCGTCCGGCGCAATTTATCTATCCTGATCCTGAGACACTGTGGATCTGAAATAATATTTAATAAATTTCAGCTTCAAAAAACTTCGTTCGCCTGAAGCGGCAAATACAGGTAACGTTAAAACTATTTTCAAAATTACAACTATATTTGGAAATGCAGTTCTTTTTTTTTTTAAATATACTACAACACTAGTTTCGGTGGTAAATCTTTTTCTAACAGAGTTCCAAACATTTTGATCTCATCAAGCAACTCATCCCCGTTGATATCGCTTCCATTTTCCATGAGTTAATTTGTTCTCTAATTTAGTGCAATCGGATTCAATAGAATCATATATTTATAGAATGTATTTTGTCATAAATTTTTGGCGCCCCCAGATTGAGGCGCCCGGCACAATTGCGCCAATCGCTCTAGTAGTGGCTGCGGCCCTGAGTGAACGTGATCGTAAAAATTTATATTGTTAATTTTTTCATTACATATTTGTTTTTATACATGTATGTATGTATGCAAGTATTTTTATTTTTTTTTAATTTGAAGAATTATAAAATCGAATTTCAATGCATCTTATATAACATAAAAATACGATCAACATTATGAGAAAATGTTTAAAAACGAAGAATATTGAAAAAGAAAACTAATAAATAGCAACAACTACAAAAACGGCAACAACAACAACAACAACAACAACAATACTGAACTAAAGGAAAAAACAAAAATTCTTTTCTTATGGATACACATTACACATTGAAAAATTTTAGCAAAATATTATAATTACGTATAGAACCCCGTATATAAAAACTCTCTTGATTACACAGTAATAATGTTAATATAAAATGCATAAAAATAAAAAAGATATATATAAAAAAAATCTAAAAAAAAATCAAAAATTAAAAACTGCATAACGTTCCATCAACAAAAGAACCATGTAATAAACATCCATGTTTTGTGGTTCATTCACGTTGTGATATTATGGATTATGCCTTTTTTATATTATGTTGTAGTTGTATGTACGTATTTGCAATACAACAAAGATATAAATTCTATATCTATACTATCTAAATTGTGATTGTGATCTTTTTTAAACTTCCTTCTCGTCGTTGAATACTTAATTAATTAGTGATGTGCGATTGTGCGAATCGCACTATCCGATTCGTATCTATTCGTTACTTACTATATCCGATTCGGTACTCGTGGTCGTGAATTCGTAAACGTAATTCGTGATATTTTTAGTTTAATATTTTTGAAACTACTATTTTATTTGAAGCGAAAAAAAGGAAAAACTAAATAAAATCCAAATATACAAACAAGCATGTAAACCTAAACAGACAAATCAACAGACTGTCATCATTTGAATATGACATGACATGACACATAGCATGTAAAGCTTAAATTTCAATGTGTGCTTTTCACGCTTTTCATCCGTTGAGTATGAGAAACATGAAAGTTGAACAGCGTTGTTAAAATTTAAAATATATATAAATGTTGTTATATAAAATATAAATGTTGTTAAACATGCATAAATTGTATTTCAAAGATAATGTAGTTTGTTAGGAAGCACTACACTATCTTTGCTACTGTCTTGTATTTGGTTCTTGATTGTGTGTGTGCTGCGATCTGCTTGTATTGTTGTTTTGTATACTCTTTATTACTATTACTTCTCTTTGTGTTTTCTCAATATCAAAATTGATCAAAATTGTGTGTGTGTGGTGTTGGCGCAGTAATCCAAATCCAAATCCGGTTGTGCGTAGTGCGTAGGGTGCTCAGCAAAAGCAATATAGATAAACCGAGATCGAGTAAACAATACAGACACAGTTCTCCTTTCTACTAATCTACCTAGTAACAGTAAGAAGAGAGTTATGACGTCATTCGAAGTAAAATTGAGTAAAATTTCAAGTGCACTGCAATGTTGTGGGAATATGAATTAAAATTCTGTTTTTAATCATTTGATTTCTTTTTTTTTCATCGTATGTAATATTTTTTCTAAAATATATTTTAGTACCAAATTACTTATTTGTAAAAATATGTAATTTATTTCAAATTGTTGTCTAATGAATGCTAATTTAATTAATTTTATTTACATACCATCATTATATCATCATTATAACTTCCTAACCCTAATCCCATACATATAGTTAGTTACATTCTTCTCAATTCTACTTCGGGTTCGGATTCGGATGTCTTTTAAGAGAAAAATACTCTCTTTTTTAGAAAAATCGATCATCGTACCAATACCAAACCACCAGTGCCATACCCATACGCCATCCATATCCATACCCACTATACCTTGTGCTTGTAGAGCAAAGCAAATCTCAAATGTCAATTTTTATTATTGTTTGGTTTTGGTGTTTGCTGTTTTGGATTTCATTTACAATAAATAACCACCCAGGCACCCACATACGCATTAAACAAATAATAAGAATAATATTTAAATAAATATAAATATATGTACATACATACATATTCATATTCATTTAAAAACATTTGAATTTGGAGTTTGAACCCTGAAATTTATTTATGAAATTAGAAAATTTCTCTTATTTTAGTTCAATTCTCTAATCTCTTACATTCTACATCTACTACTCTACTAGTATTGTACATGTACTTCTACTTTCTACAGCTGTTTTCATTTTTTGATGACATCTGAGATCTGACATCTGGTCTGGTTGCATTTGACATACATAAGTTTAATCAGTTCAGTTCATTCATTCATTTATTTATATTCATAAATTAAAATTTAAAAATTATAAATAAAGCAAGACCCTAAATAGACGTGACGGGACGAAAGAAATTAAACGAACGTAAATACTCGTTTCGTCAGTTTGACAATTTGCCCCAAATAGAAACGATTCGAAACGAATAAAATTGTGTATGAGTATTGAGTAGAAACGAATAGAAATGTGTATGAAACGAGTAGAAACGATAAAATGTACGACCGCTACGGCCTACGGCACTATCCGTTTCGTCACGTTTCGTCTATTTGACATTTAAACTTATCGAAATAGAACGAACGTAAGAACACGTCCATTTAGGCTAGTTCTATGTACCACAGTACTATCGTAAGTATCGTTTCGTTTCGTTTCGTTTCGTTTCGTCACGTCTATTTAGGTTATAGCTTAAGTATTCACTATTCAGCTTCAGCACCATTTCCAGTAGTATTTATAAAATTGCATTTTTAATTTTAGAATTGTTAATTGTGAATTTTTATTATTTCAATAATTTCAAATAAATAATCATAATGGATGACGACGAAGAAAATAATCTTTGCCCTTATGGTACACCATTAGAACCATTAGAAGAAGGTGAATAAATTTTATTAGATTCTAGATTTTAGGCGGATAAAAAATTAATTAATTTTAATTGTGTTCCCTCTTTATTTACAATAAAATCCCACCTTATACATATAACTATTACATTTCAATTATTTTAATTATAGATGAAATTCCTTCGAAAAAACCAATTGCAATTGAAGATCAAGTTGTAACAGATGATCATGGAAGACGAAGATTTCATGGAGCATTTACAGGAGGTTTTAGTGCTGGTTTTTGGAATACAGTTGGTTCGCTTGAAGGATGGAAACCTCAAAGTTTTAAGAGTTCTCGTTCGGAAAAGGCAAAACAACAGGTAGGAAATTGAAAAAAATATACTATTACAAAATAAATATATAATTGTTTTAATATAAAAATTTAACTAAAGTATTATTTTTTCTTTTTTGAAGGCACAAAAACCTATTGATTTTATGGATGATGAAGATCTCGGTGAATTTGGTATAGCACCTCAAAGAATTCAAACAACTGATGATTTTACACCACAAGATGTTATTGATAAAAATGTTAGAAAACGTAAATTACAACAACAATCGACTGGACCAATACCTGGTATTCCAGTTTTACATCAGCTTTTAATACCAGCAAAAGAAAATGTTGCAATTCGTTTACTGAAAAAGATGGGCTGGAAGGAAGGACAAGGAATTGGAGCTAGACAAACGAAAAAAGAAAAGAAAATTACATCAGGAAGAAATGCTCGCGAAAGATATGTTGCGAAGAAATACGGTTGTGACTTAGGACCATTAAGCGAACAGATAAATCAATCTGATGATCAATCTGAAGAAGATGATGATGAGGACGACAGTGATAATGAAGAAATAACTTTTGCTCCAGATGATTTTGATCCATATGTGTGTGCTATTAAAGATAATACATTCGGATTTGGTTACAAAGGACTCGATTCAAATTTGTTAACTGGTACGCAGAGGCATATTGATTTGTTCGGTAATAAATTTGAAATTATGGGAAAGAATAACAGAAAATTATCAATCAGAGGACAAGCTTTTGGTGTGGGAGCATTGGAAGAAGAAGATGAAGATATTTATGCACCTGATGATATGACGAAATATGATTTTTCTTTAGAAGAAAAGAAAAAATACAAAACTCGTAAGGAAGAAAAACCCAAAGAACTTTGTATTGATGGATTTTGTTCAGCAAAAATTAATCCAAACAGTAGTAAAACGATTTTTGTAGTTAAAATTCCACCTGGATTCAAGCCACGTAATTGGACTATAAGAAAATCTAGATTTGAGCCTCTTAGTGAACAACAAATGCAATTAATTAAACAACAAGATGAATACAAAACTAAGGGTCTTGGAAGACATGATCTTGATCCTCAGCAAAGAGGCAATATTCTGAATGAAACACCAACGACAAAAACTTCTTCTATTAGTATTGAAGAAGACAAAGATTCAAAAACGACTTACCTTCAGAAGATAAACGAAAAGTACGAATCTAAAACCGATAAATCAGATAAAATTGATGCTACTGCATACGAAAATAATTCTGTCATTTCATTAGATGAAGATACTATAAAAGAAAATGAAAAAGTTCAAAATGAAGCAAAGAAAATAACT
The DNA here is from genome assembly GCA_951394055.1 of Villa cingulata. Taxonomy (NCBI): domain Eukaryota; kingdom Metazoa; phylum Arthropoda; class Insecta; order Diptera; family Bombyliidae; genus Villa; species Villa cingulata. Next base: position 3,323,234 of record OX596020.1, on the reverse strand, counting down.
CAAAAAATAAATACAAAACTTGGCACTTTCAAACCTTTTATAAATAATGAAGCAAAACAGGCACGATATGAAAAATTTGTTGAAGCAAATTTAAGAGACGATGAAGAAATAAAAAAATTTTTAAAATCAATTCAACCACTTTCAATGTCTGAATGGGATTCTGAGTTAGAGAAAAAAGAATTTTTACAAGCTAGAAATATTTACAAGCCACTAACAGGTTTGATGTCGGATAGATTTGTTTCTGAAGCGACGATATTGGCAGAGAAAGAAATCGAAAAGCCAGCTTTGACAGTAGATAAAAAAAATAATTTTGAACGAACAAAAATCACATGGAAACCATGTGCACAACTTTGTAAACGTTTCAATGTTATTGAACCATTCGGTGGAACATTAATTGAAGAAAAAAAAGAAAAGAAACCGAAATTTTCGGTTTTTGATTATTTAGAGATTTCAGTTAATAGAAAAGATAATTTTGTAACACCGGTTATAGTTCCGAAAAAAACTGAAAAACCTGCTCCAATAATTTCACAAAAACTTGACGAGAATAAAAAGGGAGAAAAGATTAATTTAATAAATGCAAATAAAACATCAATAAGTGAAGAATGTGCAAATGAAAAAGATGATAATTTAAAAAGTACGAATCCAAATGTAAGCGCATCGTCGTTAAACAAAGCAGAAGTTAAACAAAAGTCACGAAAACCCAAAACTGATTTGGAAAAGAAAATCGAAGAAACCAAGGATAAACATCCGTCAGAGAAAAAAGATATTTTTAAATCCATATTCGAGAATTCTGATGATGAAGAAGAAGAAAAAGAAGAAGCTGAAGAAAAACAAGAAGAAATGAATGAATCATCGTCATCTGTGAAATTTGTGTCAACAGATGCCAATAGTAGTATTTCGAAGGATATATATGCAACTCTAACTACTAAATCAGCGACTGAATTGAATATTCTTAGGAATACTTCGCCACCAAGAGGTATATTTGCAAATTTATTTGCGAAGAAACCACATGATAGTGTATTGTCGTCATCAGAAAATTGTCAAAGGGATAGTCAAATGAAATGTTCAACGGTTGACAATGCATCGCAAAGCATCATAAAGCCTTCTACTTCCTTCACTAAAACAAAAATTTCTGAAATAAAATCTGTTGATCCAGTAACAATTTCTAAAGCAAATAAATCAAATAATGATATGGATGATTTACAGTATGGTCCAAAATTACCAACAACTCACATTGAAACTGCTAGTAATCAAAATGTAATGGAAAATGATAAAAATATTATATCGGAAGATTCTTCTAGTGATTCAGCAGATAGTTTAGATGAGAAATTGTTAAATGTATTAAAAAAAAGTAAATTTGATAGTAGAAAAAAGTCAAAAATTATTGAAGAATGGGTAGAAAAATCTGATGTAAAGAGTGATAATGAAAGTAGGAAAAAGAAAAAAAAGAAAAAAGATAAAAAGAAAAATAAAAAACAAAAAAAATAAAAAAAGTAAAAGATAAAATTGAAAATAAGACAAAAATAAAATAAAAATATGTAGTATTTGTAAATAAAAGCGTTTAATTTCATGTTTTACTCATCGCGTAAAGTTGTTGCAAAGTCAGTTGAAATAAAATTGAATCTTATTCAAAAACGAAATTATCAGATAAATATTTTATTCGAATTATAGATTTTTAATCACATTAACTAATCACTTATAATAGATATGAATCAACATATAGTACATATAAAAAAAAACATTAAAATAACCAATTTATAGATAATAATTAGTAGTAATACAATATTATTTTAGCTTTATAATTAAGTTTTAATTTTTTGTTTATTAATTTTCAAAATTATTGTCAGCAACTGCTGATGGTGATGGAAGTGGTGGTGTCGATCTGCCATCTGTACTTGTGCTTTGCATTGCATCTTCATTAACTAATTTCTGTCGTTCTAAATACATGGATACTTTCATATTTCGTATTTGATGATTATTTATCAATTTTAACAATGCAATCACAGCAATACCAACGCATATAGCAAATGATCCCCATGCTCCAAACTATAAAAAATAAAAATAATTTAAAAATTACAACAAAAAATTTATGAAAGAAATCACAATAATTTTTATGTAATACCTGTGCAGTACCCATTTCAATATAAAATCCAGACGTATTAATTTTTTCATCTTCACGTGTTATATCTTGTCCAGCTGCTATTTCACATGATGGAAATCTTTCAGTCATATCCGAACACCATACAATAAATCCTAATGTTATCATTATTGCGGATATGATAGCCATTGCAAACATATTTATACCGATTATAACATCCAAGAATAAACCAAGAAATGAACTTTCCTCTTGTTTTAATGTTATCCGAGTAAATCTACATATAAAATGACATTCACGAATAAAGAAAAATGAAAGTTGAATAAAAGAAAATTGTTCATTATTGGCTTACCTATAAATTTGAAAAACTGAAATAACAAATAACGATACACCAGTGATAATCGGAAAATTACAAAAACCTTTTGATGCCCATGCAACATTAAATAAACCATCATCTTCTCTCCAGGTTCCAGTTGCAAAAAGTAAACAATGTCCACTATTTTTGTGTACAAAAATTAAAAGCAGAAAAATATGATATATGAATATGATACGACACAATTTCAATATGAATTTAAAAATATTAAGGATATAATAATTACTTGAATTCATGTAAGTGCATACTCATTGGCACAATTATACATAATGATAAAATTGAAAGGATTACATGTCCTGCTATTTGACTTAAAATCAGTAAATTTGATAGAGCCATTATTTTGGCTTAATTTGATTTATGTAAATTATTGCGAATATTATTTATGCAAAAATTAAATTTTTATTACAATACAACACTTTAATAGAATGATTAATCAGTAATCACGGAAATAATTTAAGCTCAAACAATGATAACAATAATAAATCTTCGCAGATATAAATATAAATAAATAATACACAATTAGACAAATCTAGATTCCACTCCACCAGCCAGATGATAAATACATGGATAAATATAAAGAGCTATATAATTAATAAGCTATCGTCTATAGCTATTAGCCAATAGCCACTCCACTAGCCAAAGCCACAGCTAGAGTTAGCTAACAGAGCTTTGGTAGTGTTTACGAATATAAATATGGGATGGAAACTGAATGAAAATGAAAAAGATAGAAATTGTATTTGTGGAAACAGACAGAGATGCAGAGATATAATATGTCTTCTTCTTCAATTTTATAATTTAAAGATTACTCTAACTGAATCTAATTTAATGGATGAGAGTGAGAGTGATATTGATAGTACAAACAGATGGTACTACTAACAGAAAAATATATTTATTATTTTCATAATTGCACTAGCACTATTACACTATTGCACTAATTTTACTATGAATATCCTTTTTAACGTTTCCGTTTCAATTATTTTTTCAATATGGCAGAACTAAGAAATTTGTGGTTATTTTCAACATTGTGAAATTCGTAGTTACTGGGCTATTTGGACCGCTATTGAAATAAACTATGAGAAAAGTTAATGTATACATTTAAGATACCACATATAGATAAGAGATAGAATTTACAATGAAGGAAAAAGGAATAAGTGATAAAATTATTTTATATTTATCCACAACTATTTTGATTTAATTTCAATTTTTTGCAATTTATTTTTCTTCAAATTTTATTGCTAAAAGTATAATATTATATACTTGCATATACAACTATATATTTATCTTTTTTCTATATATATACCTACTTTATTAATATTTTTAAAGATTTTAATTTTAATATTTTTTGTTTGATTTATTATATTCCATTCACAATTTACAAAATTGCACATTAAAATACATATTAATACATTTTTTATATGTATATTTATATGAACACTATGTAGAATTAATTCTTAATTAATGTGTTGTGTATAATACATTGATATTAGTACATATACATGGGCTTAAAAAAATTTTTGTATAATTATAATCTATACAAATTTTATAAGATGAAATTTTCAGTTATGAGTATATAATCTTTTTTGTTTTATTATTTTAAATTGTTTTTTATTTTATATAACACATTAAAATTATAATTAACAACAAATAGGAATAATGAGCACATATACGATATTTTATGAATATGTAATACTATATGTGCATGAACTAAATTTATATTTTATTTATTATACATAGTAATAATACATATTTACAATTTTTTTCATATATATTTACATAATGTATACATGCATATTAGTACATCACATATAATAATTTTTCTATTCCTTTAAAATGTTGTTACGATTTGTTTAAAACTTTACAAACTTTTAATACATAAAATATTCACCAGATAGATACTAAGAACATTTATATCTATCTTTTTTGATATTTATCATATATTCATTGACCATTGTAAATAGCTTCGGGATAAAAACTTGTTGTATTAAACATTCTTGGAAATGTTGAAGGATCAATTTGATTAACTGGTATAACAGACATTAAATCTCTGAAAATGCATATAAAAAGAAAGAAAAATAAAATGCAAATAACTATTTAAAGAAAAGTTAACCACAAAATAAAATAATTTTTGAAAAATACTTAATTCGAGTAGCTATACATATATTTTAATAAAAATTTGTAAATATTACATGCGAGTATATTGAACAAGATTCTTATAATAGAATATATTCAAAGTTATTGTTTAAATTTCATTTTTATGTACCTAAATCTAGGTGCATATCAGAGTGAATATACAATAAAAATATAAATTATGTTTATGTACTCTTATATATCAATAAAAAATATCTGTGAGCAATAATCGTATCGTATATATATATACACACATATTTACCATGTATAGTATATACCTCTTATTTTCTTTGTTTTTGATTTTTTCCCTTTTTTTTATTAAAAAATTTGAAATCGAAATAAACACATGTTGAATCTGTTTTTCATCTATCCTTTGAAAATTTATTACACTGATGTACACATATTTAATATGCAAGAAAAAAAAATTGAAAAAAAAAAAAAAATAAATTTCTTCGCATGAAAAATAAAAGGCTAAAAATATCTATGAGGAATATGTATACATACTTATATGCCTTTTTTCCTAATTTCGTATTCATTTTTATATAATTTTTTTCCTTCAATTTTTTAATGTAAAAAAAAATTTCCCATCAGGGAGTCTCCTTAGAATAAGCATTAGAAATTTCATGATACGTATATTTGTATATTTCTTTTTATTAAAAACTGGTATATAATGCTTAAAACAAAAAAATGCATATTTAAATTTAAATAAATCAGATGACAGTTTTTCTCTTATGTGTTACACACAAAAAAAAAAAGGAAAATAAAAAATTAACGACCGAGATATTAATGTCAAGTGCCAAAAAAATTGTTCAATAATTTTTGGGTTAACAGAGCAAAATCTTTGTCATATAAACTATATACCCATACATAAAAATATGTATTATAATATACAATATGTTTTTTTTACTGTTCCTTATATATACGCATTCAAATACTCGTATATGTATATAATATGAAAATTTTGTCTTGAAAAAATCGAGAAATCATTTAACCGAATCACATTTGAATGATACAGATTCATATGTGTCAAATATTAGGTATAGCATTATTTGAAAAAAAAAAAATCTCAGAAGAAAAACATTTTTTGTTTCCGCCCGTTGACCATTCCTAGTAATTTTAAGATATATATTATTATGCATTATTACAAATCAGAAGAAAAACAAAAAATGTAGATATGTATACTGCGAGCAAACAAAATTTATTTTTACATGAGTGTATATTTTGCTTCCTTTTTTTCATGAAAGCGTGTCAAAAATATATTATCCATATACATTTATACACATAAGTATGTAATGTATATATGTATATATGTAACACAATATTAATTTGTGCTCTCTGAAATAGCACGTGCATAATATAATTACTATATACATACCTATTTGGATCTGCATAAAAACATGTACATATAAGTATTATTATATGAATGTTTTGTGTGCATGCATACATATTTCAAATATATCACGTGTATGTATATCGTAAATAGAAATATCAATTAATGACCATTTCTTACAAAATCTTGCTTCAACACATTTAAACTTTGTATATTTGTTGAACATACTATATATGTACGCATTATTATATTTGCTTAAATGTTTCTTAAATATTTTATTTATTATGTATTTGTCTATAAATGTATACATAAGTAAAGTGCATATACTTGTAAGAAAGTGAAAATTTATTTTTCAAAAATAACAACGAATCGTATAGTACATCGTATAATATGCTCACGTATATAATGTGTGCACTGTGTAGATATTTTTCAAAAGAAAAGTCCATCAAAAAATCATAAAATATTTATTTACACACATCTTGTTTATAAATAATATCAATAAAATCATTTTTTTTTTTTTTTGTATGTATTTAGAATAAGAAAAACGGAAATATTTACAAATATAAACTCATATACATATATATTCGGATATACTCGTTCGTATACGTATGTGTACCCTGATTTAATATAAACGAAACGCTCATATTTGTATCATTATAAGTACACATACCTCATCGTATAGTTGATGTGATGGTCTAAAATATTGAATATTCTATATAAAAGGGCTTATATACATCAGTTGAGCAATACGGACCACGGAGCTCATTAATGCGAATTTTTATTATTCTTTTAATGAATGTTAAAATGAAATTTTAAATGAAAAATTTGAATTGAGTCACGTCTTGTTTAGGCTTGATCGAGATTTGAAAGTGAACGTTCTGTATATGCGAGTATGTAAATGCACGCATAATATACAATAAAGATTTATACTTATATGCACATAATATTTATTATTTTTTAAAATAATTTAAATATGCGAAATTGTACATTTTAAAATGGGAATTTGCGTATTTATAAATAAAATTTTTTTCTTTTATTTATAAAATTGTTATATGTATATTGCAAAAACAAAAACGAAAAAATTTAGGTATATGTATATAAGTTTAGAAGAAATATTGAACAAAAATTTCGTCTTCCTTTGAATTTAGTAAACAAATTAACGCTTTACAAAAATATATAAAAAATATTGCATATACCATGGACTAATAAATTTTTACTATTTGTATACATACATATGTATATAGTACTTACGTTCTTGTTAGTGGCGTTCTATCACGTTGTCTTCGATTCTTAAACCAATTTGATACTTGTGTTTGTGTTAATCCAGTCCTTTCTGCTAATTGCTTTTTTTCATCTAGATTTGGGTAACGATTTGTTGCATAACATTCTTTTAATGCATTACGACTTTTCTCTTTAAAACAATAAATTGTCTCCTCACCATCCCATATTGTTGTTGGTAATGGATATTTTCTACGTAATCTATATTTATCGACTGGTCCTAATGGTTTATTACGAGTTTTTTCAGCTTCATCATAATGTGCTTGTAACCATAATTTTTGTAATTCAGCATGATATTTTGGTGAGAAACAATGCGATTCTAATATATTGTATAATTCACGAAATAAACCACGATGATATGCAACTTTAGCTCTAGCCCTGTAATTATTATACATATAGATTAAATTACTTTGTAACTCTTGTGACATTGTTACTATTTTTCTAAATAAATATTATATTAGTATTACATAATGTACGGTAAATGCTTATAATGTCAATAATTAAATATGTAATCGATGAATAAGAATTTTTAATCATTTTCATGTTTTAAAGAATTTAAATGTTAATTGATAAATTAATTAGTTTTTTTGATCTTATATCTAATATGCATATAGTAACAATATAGTAATTCAAATTTGCATACTCAGTCAATAATATAATATATGGATTAGTATTTTTTATAGGTTCATTAGGTCGTACCTTAATAGACTTTCATTTTCATTCAAAATTTCTTCTTCTGGTAAACTCCATAAAAATGTTGCTAATTTAGCCACATCACCTTTCTGTTGTAGTGCTTCACACATACATTGAATCTAAATATAATTTTAAATAGATATACTTATATATACAATATACATATATAAATTCATGATAACAAATAAAACCTAATGTCAAATATACTATTTCTGTTTCACATGTGCATATTTATGAGCATCTACAAATTTAAAAAGTTTCGTATAAAATTTTTACCTGTTCAGGACTAAATGTGAAACGTTTTCTAGTAATTTCAAAATTTATACGAGGATTTGTATGTAGACCATTTAAAAATTGTCCATTTGTATGATGATGATTGTTATTATTATTATTATTATTGTTATTACTGTTACTGTTGCTATTATTATTATTATGATTATGGTTATGATTTTCGATCTGTGATGATAATGGTGATCCATTATTGCTATCGATTATACATCCTTTAATATCGTTATTATTTGTTGAATTATTATCATTGTTGTTATTATTAGGATTATGATGATGATGGTGATGATGATGATGATGATGTGAATGATGATAATGATGTTCATTATTTGATAAACTGTCATATAAATTATTATTATTATTATTATTATTGTTAATATGATTACTATTGCCATTTGTTAAATTTGAATTAATAGCAGCTGATGCTGCTGATGCTGATAATGTTGTACAACCGCCACCATTTAATGCAACAATTGATTGTGCTGTTAATTGCCCACCACATACATTCGATAGTAGATTTGTTGGATTTATTTTATTAAAATCAAGTGTTGATGATGTTATATCATGCATTCTTTTTTCTAAATCCTTATCTGGTGAGAATACTTGAAGTTTCTCAGAAAAGAATAATGTCTTACATGATATATTCGTACGGTACCCTATAAAGATATATATATATATATATGGATGCATATAGAATATAATAAAATAAAAATTAAATATCAAAAATAAAAATAAAATGTGAAAGAAAATATTGTAAATATATACATATATGCACACATATATTATATTTGTGTATGCAGTAATATTATTATTTTTTGTATTATTTATTGTCATTTCGTGATCATATATAACTCAAATAAATTTAATCATCACACATTATACATATGGTCTAGTGCCGTGTATATAATTGACTATTATACAATATACTAAATTTTGTATAGAATGATGGTAGACATCAAATTTAAAAAGGTGTATAGACTGTAGATACATTATATGTATTCAATTTATGTCATGTGAGATGATATGAAGAAAAGGAAAATATTTTATTCAATTGACACCTTTCTATAATTTACATTATGTGCATCCATTTTAATAACATACAAGAGTATGTACTCTATGTGTAAAAACATACAGTAGTGGAAATTCACATAAAATCAGTGCTAATTTTTACTTGAAATTTTGAACAAAATTTATTCGAGTCATTTTATTTTTATAACTCTTAAGGTAAAATTGAGAAAATTAAATTTAAAATTGTCTGAAAAATTTCATCATATCATTACCGTTGAGCTTTACGCTGTCGCTGTAGCCCAAATAGATTCTATTCTATTTTTCAGCGACAATGAGCCATTCACGACCTGGATAGTAGCAATAGTAGTAATCTATTAGCAAGAAGCAAAAATGTAAAGTGATTGAGAATTTTTCGAGAATCCTTGCAAGACGTGTTTGAATGACTAGTAGGTGCTAGTAAGCAATTTCATAATGTATATACAAAAACTAAAAACTGCTATCAAAAGTGGATAGAATTCAACTGAACGAATTGGATTGGAAACCTTTGTGAAAGTGAATTTCCTCGCTACATTCTAGTAAAATGTTTGTAATTTTATATTTTTTTTATGTTATGATCTTAAAATCCTATTCTTAAAATTTTAAATTTAGAAAAATTATTGTATTTGTTCCATAATTATACTTGAATCAAGAATAAAATTTTTCTCAATAAAATTGGTCTGATTTTACGTGAATTTCCACTACTGTATATGACTTTATATGTACATGCATTTATTTATTTACACATTTTATGTGTATATTAATGTCTGCATTATCGCATTACTAAATGTTTTATATGCCTCTAAGAATGCATTCCAGTATTATATTCGTATTTATGATTGTAATTCGATTGATTTAATTATATATTTTTGTTAATGTGTATATAGACTTATGTATAGTAATATAAACAAAAATTTAAAATTGAAATTTGATAGGCACGAGTATATGATAACCAAAAAAAAAAAAAAATTATAAACAAATAAAAACTATTAAAAAAAACATTTAAAAATTTCCTTGATTGAAGACGAGAACAATTTTTTTTAGATTTTTTTTATTTTGTATATTACTTATGTACATTCATAATTTTATTTAAATTTCTTCCATTCTTATTTTACGCTACATCCACTTGTACTTTGTTAACTGAAAATTTTCCAAATCATCGCAATTAATAAAATATTTTATACGTTTTGAAGAATATATAAATTGCTAAAAAATTTTATGTGGTCTCTGTATTACATAAAAATGTACAGTGATGAACAAAATACTTGCAACAAAAAGGAATTACATTCTACTTAGTTGTATATGTTTTCTTATTATTATTATTAGTTCCCCTTTTTTGACTCCTTACAAGGAGCATATGGCCGCAAAAAAAATATTTTCCGTGGACTCTGTTCCGAACCAATTCTTTAATTTTAATCCATAAGTTGTATAATTTAGTCGAATGAATATTATTTTTTGAAATAAACATTGGACATTATCATGAAAATTTGTAATTTTTTTTTATTGAACTTTTTTGTAATTTTGTCCAAGATTCAAATTGCGGATTATCTCAGTTAAAAAATGAAATTTTAAAATAAAAATTTTTAAAACCGTTTATACTTTAATCAATAGAAATTTGACTAAACTGTCAACTCTGTAATGCGAAAGTTCACTTTATTAATATTAAAGTAAAATATTCATGTAATTTAGAATTAAAATAAATTGAAAAATATTTCATCCATTTGCAAATATGCTTTCTTCATTCCTTCATATTGAAATCTTCATTGAGATAAATATTTGAAGTTTTTATATAATTATACAAAAGAGTTGAAAATGAATAATTATGTTTTTCATAAAATTTTATACAAACATTTTTTAACAATTTCATTCAGTTTGAATATATATTTTTATGTACATATGTACATATTCCCATATTCGTATACTTACTTACAACACGTTGTAAAATGATTCAAAAGGATTTGAATACAGTACAACTATTATGTGCAAAGCATGTCCATAAATGTAAATTTTGCAAGGTTCACAAATTCTTTCTAATAAGATTATGATATGATTTACTCCATGTATACAATATGAGTAAATGCAAAAAAGCGTCGGTGTTCACAAAGTACATAAATAATTCTAATTGTATCTATATATCATATATGTATATTAAATGCAAGCAAGCATTAACATCATACAATTTTTTGAATTATATGTAGGTTTAATGTGTATATTATACTCGTACATTATTTATAGTAAAAATATACAATTTAAATTTTATCTTTATATTATTTGCAAAGCACACAAAACTTATAAAATAAAATAAGAAAATAGAAGACAGCAATGAAATAATAGAAAACATTTATTTTAAAATTATTAGATTACTTGTATACTCGTAGATATAGTTTTGATAAAAAATTTTCTTTGAAATAAATTAGAAATTTTGTATCTAGTTTAACTTCATACATCAAACTTTTTAAATATACATTTCACATATCCATTCATTTACACAATTATTTGAATCTCTTTCAATACACACTGCACACACGTTTATACATATATACGAGTAAATTACCTGAAGTTGGCATAAAAATTGGTTGATTAGAAAATTGTAATAATCCTTGATTTGTTGCGGTAGAATCGGACGCAGTGCCAGTTGAACTAGTTGAATCTAAATCACCAACTAATGTTGGTGAAAGTGCACTTTCCATCTTCATTTCAAAAAATTTTAGTTTTAAATAAAATTTGCAATAAAAATTATTTTACTTTTTATCTAAAAAAAATTTATATATGTATTTTTAAAATATATTTTTATACACATATGTATATATATGTATTTGCACTTAAATCACATAATTTTTTTTTATTTATTTAATCAAAATAAATTAACATTATGGAAAGAAAATCATCTTTGAACTTTTAAACATGTATACACAATATCCTTAATCAGAACATGTCAGTATTACTTGATGATTTATTTTTTTCAAATTTTCTTCTTTCAATTATAAAAAAAAACTACACAAATTTGTATATTATATGAATATTTGAACTATCTACAATATATTACTAATAAAATTAAATTTAATTCACTGCAATTTTAATAAATTATCATCATTTCAAAAAAAGTAATTAGACCTACTTTTAGATAAATTTCAGGAACAAAAATTAAAAAAATCTAATTAAAATTATTTTTATTGAGTCTTCAGTTGAATTTTGCTAATTTTTAATTGCAATAATTGAAAGTATAAAAATTCCACTCAAAAAAATAATTTAAAAGTTGAGAGTTATTTCTTCCGTATCCACCACCAATCCCAAAAATTTGAATTTAAAAAAAAATAGTTCAAAAGCTATTATGTATATGATTTCTTCCTCGTCCAGTAATAATAAAAATAACTTTCGAGAAAAATTTAAATAATTGTATGTGAACGTATAGTATAAATGCATGTATTTATGATTTATATTCAATGCTTTCCCGACCAACACTTGATTTAAACTGATTTCTGAATTTCTGATTTCTTTATTCTTTTAGGTCTTTAAATATGGATTATTGGTATAGAACACTAGAAGAACTGCTAGAACTCTTTGTATGGATGTATAGTATATGTCTGTAATCTGTATCTATATAGAATAAGGAAAATAATTTATCATTGCAATGCAATATTGCATGCATATTTAGGTATACAATATATGTACATATGTACATGCATACTAATAAAATAATATAAAATAAATGTGCACACATTATTGCTTTAAACTTTACAGATATTATGTATTTGTATACAAATAAGACACCATGTGTGTGTATGGTATACATATTTTTATACATATGAACATGATATGTGCAGATATACATATTATTATACATATAAATCTGTAAAACACACATACAAAATTTTTCCTTTGGCACTGGTATGGCTATATATAAATAATATACATGCATGCATATATACTTCAACCAAAACATAATGTGATGTGTCTATATTTTTATGTAGAGTTTATATGATGCGATAAATTTTGGTTTTTGGTTGGTTGAGGCGTTGAGGACGAAAATTTTACACATTCATGTATGAATTATATATACATATATGTATAATGTAGGTGTTCAAGCATATAGACAATATAGATATATATACCTACATATAAAATATACATATACATATACAAGTATTTGGAATGAAAATATGAAGAACAATGTTTATTTTGTAGGTCGTCGAGTTGATTAACATTTGGTTTTATAAATGTATTTCATACTATATTATAGAATATAGACTTTAATAAACTTTTATTTATATACATATTTATATTCTTATCAAACAAATTAAAAAAATTTGCATTTTCATACGAGTATATCTTTTTGTGCGAATAATATATACAAATGTTCGTAAGTAAATATCAAATTAGTATTTTTGTAAAAAGGTTTATGAGTAGCTATATGGACCATTTTTTTTTATCCTTTCATTGCATTAGTTCTAGATAGAGATGTATAGGTTTAAAGATTTGAGTTTAGAAAAATTAAAAATTTAGCAAAATCTAAAAATATTAGTAGGTATACAAAATGATATTATGTCTCAAAAATAAATCGTTTATAAATCTATTTAATTCATTCTTCAGATTTTTTTCGATCAAATAAAATTATGTAATAATCAAATCCTATAATTTTTCAAAGAATCCTCAGTCAATTGTGCATATATACATATATACATATGTAAATTACACGTATACGCATATGAACATATGATGAATATGTATTATAAAAAGTACGTGAGACTTTAAAGTGTGACAAACAGTAACTTCTACAGAACGTGTGCTCTACGTTCATTTACTTGTCACTTATATGAACTAGTATAAGTTTTTGTTATATTTTTCTTATTAGACGTGTCGTGTTTATCTTGAGCTTGAACTTCACATGCATTACATTGAATATGCATGCATATTTTACGTATACTTTACTTACATTTATTATTATTATGCCTTGTGGTGTATGTATATAAAATAGCAGGCAATAAAATATATGCATATATAAATGAAATCTAACCCTATATAGCGCCATATCATTTAAAATCAAATCAAAACTTTATTGTAGTTGGTTATTGGGTTGTATGTAGGTGTGCTGTGTGCATTCACTGGTGTGCAGTATAGTGGTCAGTAGACGTGTATATAGTGAAAATGAAAGCAAAAGTACAGATGAAACAGTAGCCTTTTACATTTAAATAATTTCTACAATCTGTGACACGATAGTGTAATCCAATCGAAGATCATGATAGTGTATATTGTTTGAATTTTATTGAACCAGCTTTGGAACTGTGTATGAACTGTATATTTACGTATTTTATATCATTTCAAATAAAATTTCTTTTATTATTTGTAACAAAAATAAGGCAAAGATATTATAAGTCATCTTAAAGACTCATAATAATAATTTTATTTACTTTTATTTTTTTTTTCGTCTCGCTTAAATTAATTTTTTGTTCGATGCCTTATTTACATCCCCACATGGATTTCGTGCCAGAGTGGAGTTTTCATACCTCTTTTCTCATACGCATTTTTAAGCAAGAAATTCTACAGCGCTAGTTATACTTTTTCTGGTCATTGTGAATTTCACCAGAGTTAGAGTGAGATTAGATATATTTCTTCTCTGGCACGAAATCCACGTATATTTTTTGATAATGAAAACTACCCAAATTTTTGTTTATTCATACAAAAATATGACTGCGCCCATTCAAATTCCACTCATTGTATGTGATATGCTGCTATACATTTACGAGTACATATATACGCATAAATATACATAACATATAAATGACGATCGTTGTTTAAATATCATATTGCAAAGACAGTGTTTTAGTACACGGGCCTTAAAAACCGAATAACATTTGAAATCATATACATACGATTCATTTTATTTGTATAGCTAAAATTAAAAAAATATAAAATAATAAAGATCGAACGACTGACATCGATACCTAAAGGAAAAAAGAAAACAAATCAACATGTCGTAATGTATGTGTATATTATAAGTTGTATACGTTGCTATATACCTATAAAAATATTATTTCAAATTTAATATCAAAACAATAATCGCGCATATAAATATGTATGTAATGAATTCATTTACATAATTGATCGCGAATTATTTCACAATATTTTTATCTTTTTTCTTTTATTTGTAATTATAAAATTTTTTTATTATACGGTGATACATGGTACGATATTATATGTATACACTATACATCTATGCGTGGATATTGTTAAGATAATTACATGGTCATCAGTGTTAAATAATAATTTTTTTTTACACGAATAAATGGAAGAAGAATTGAAGTTTAGAAGTATTTCATACGATCATTCATGAACCAAACCAACCAAACCTATTTTATATTTATTTTACAAATTTTAAAACAAAACACAAAAAAAGTCCAAAATCCGAATCATATAGTGATATACTCGTAAACATAATTAGTGTTTACGTACATTTCGCATACTGTGATTATTATCAATCGACCCGACCACCGCATACATTACATATCCAAATCCAACATACAAACTCTTTAAAATATATTTTTCCTTCATGATAGTAAAAGCAAAAAACACAAATTGACAACAACAACAAAACAAAAAAAAATCAGATTTTCTTTTAAAATGTCTCTCCAGGGATGCAATTATTTCAATCATTTCATTAAATGCAGGCTCTTTTCTTTATGTTTGTGTTTTGTATTTTTCGTGTTATCATTTTATTATTGTTTCGTTTTTCAAAAACTGTATATATAGTGATTCAAATTTGAATTACATACATACAATATACGTTTGTATATCAATCTAAAGACAATTCAAACGAAAAATAAAAAATTGTATTCACCCTACATTTGAAAAGTCTACAAAAAACAGTTAACACTTATTTAATTCTTTAAATATTTTTCAGTTCTACGAGTACCATAACCATATGATGGTTGTGTATGAATAAATATAAAAAAGGATTTCATATATAAATTATATCCGGCTGCCATGTTTTATTATTCATTTAGAAATTTTTATCATTTATTTATGTACATACATACATATATATGTACATTATATATGTACATATTATATATTATTATTATCCTTATCGTGTATGTACATTCACACATTCATTCATGGAAAGTCAAAAATGAATAAAATTTTTGGAGAAAAATTCGTAATTTTATTTCTTTATGTTTGCCTTTTTTTTTGTCATGTGGGAGAATGTATGTGTATGTGTTATCAGACTATAAAAACAAATCAATTTTGAATATGTAATTTTATAAAAACATCCCTAATTTAATCAGAAAGAATGTTGAGCCAAATATATAAAGGATAACATTTATATGATATATGATAACTACTGATATACGTCATATATGTATGCACATACATATATGTTCACTTCACACACATCTAGTAACAATTTTTTCATCCCCTTTTTAGAAATTGTTTGTGTAAGGATATTTGCTATTATTGTTTTTGTTGTTTTTGAATTTTAAACTCCGCCTATTTTTGTGTAGAGTTTCGAAACAACTACCAACTAACAATCAGAAAAAAGATAAAAATTAACAAATAAAGAAAATTTTGTCATAATCGTATGTACATGCATATAATATCTCAGTTGTTTGATTGTGATTCTGTCGTGATAAATTTTTTTTGTGGTACAAAACAAGTACAAACCATCGTGTATATTTCTACATACGAATACGCGTACCTCATTCATTCATACATATCATAAATGTATTATGTTGAAGAAGTATATGTACTTTGATAGGCATTTAATAATGAATACTACAATGTGAATGTGATGTGACGAAAATTAAATAAAATAATTCGCTATCTTATGAAGATTTTCTCAAATGATAAAGCATTTTTAGTTAATATTTGTTCTGTAATGTTTTATTGGTTATTCGAAATTTTATTAAAAGAACATCTACTCTTTAATTTTTGAATTGTTCTATGTTGTGATTTTCTCATTTACTAATTTTATCACTCATTTTTTTTAAAAACATATGCATTGAGAAAAATCAAAATTTAAAAATATAATTTTCTTTCTTTTCGCGCAGATTAAATATACAGAATTGAGGATGTTTTTCAACAGTTTCTATATTAAATACTTGTACATGGTGGTTGCAAAGAGCATAACAGAACAGATAACAAATTTATGTCAATCAAATTTCATTGTATATACATATATACCAATTCGTGTATATATACGAATTGTACGTTATATGTACTAATTTGTAGAGTATTTATATGTATTTATATATACGTAAATGCTTGTATAAATATGTCTTTCAAGTTATATCAAATTACAAAGTGAAAATTATGTCGAGCATATCGACAAGAAGATCTAAATACTTAATTGCTAATTAGATATAACAATTGTATTTTATTACATACAAATACATAAATATATAGAAAATTTTTTTTAAAGGAATACACACCCATACATATAATATACATATAATATACATATGTATATATTTGAAGATTTTCTTTTCCAATTTTTTGATTTTTTTCCATTTATATATTTTGAAATTTTCAATTCTTAATAAGCGACTAAAAAATTGAAAAAGCGAGCAACATGTATGACGATTTTTTTTTTAAATTTTCAAGAAGAAATACTTAATATTTATAAGATGAATGTTAAAAGAAAATTGATGAAGTGAAAAATTTATTTTAAATTTTATATATCTGCTCTATGTAATGTGCAAGCAAATGTTTACATGATTGGAATTTTTCTACTTTTTTTTTTTTAATTTAATTTTGATGATGATAAATATTGATTTCATTTCCGAGCAGCAAAAATATTAACAATAATAATCAATAAAAATATTTTCATTTTAGAAAAAAAGTTAAAATCCTTGAAAATTTTCCATAACATTCATTCGCGACATATAATGTAAAAAAATTTTTTGAATATCAAATAACTTTGATCTTGATTCTACATACATTATTATGATTGATTCTACATATACTTATGTAAATGGATTCTTCACATGGATTTTAATAAATTTCATCTTCAAACGAATAATCCTTTATTTGATCGATTTTTAGTTAACAATTTTTTTACATTGTATGTATGTATGTATGTATTTTACATTGCTTTGTATGTATGACCAGTATGACACATAGAAATCACTTACATTTTTTTCAAAAAATCTATCTAACTTTGAGATAAAAAAAAATCTTTCTCAAAAATTCTTACTAATAGAAGGATAATAAATGACATTTTGTGAATTTTTGATATTTTTACATTTCTGACAATTTCTTAGAAAGGAGTATGGATAATCGGTTCAAATTTTTTGCAAATAAAAAAAGGACATGATGAGCAATTTTTTTCATTCATTACTTTTTTGACAAAAAAATTTAAATGCAAATTGAACTTTTCGGAACTCCAGACCATATTATTTTTATGCATCTTCATTTTCTGTGTACCTACTATAAATGAAAATATATAAATTCATATTTATGACATGTATAAAGGTACCCGTCCACGATTCAATTTTTCTTGCATGCAAGACGATTTTGACAGATAAAATTGCACGAAATTTTTATTTCGAAGTGTACGCTGCCTAGAAAGATGAAATATTGCACAGAAATACGTATTTCATGCAATATTTCTTATTGCAAGCAATTTTTTTTATTGCATAATATACGCAGAAAGATATGCAATAATTCGCGCAATAAAAATTTATTCAACTCATTCAATAAATATTTCTCTTGCATATGCAATAAATTCAGCTGACTAAAATGTAATGTGTTGCTGCGTTATCTATCATTCGTTGGTTGATGTTGTGTTGTGCTGTGACTTCTTGTGAATTTGGTATGTATTTTCTATTATTATTATTATTATTATTATTAGCAAAGCAAGGTAGGCCTTTCAACTCTTAAAATTATTGAAAAAAAAAAAATATGAAATATTTGAAATATAATGTACATATATGTAAGAAAATAAGAATTTCGTGTAAGTGCTCGTGCAATAAAAATTTCTTGCAAAGATATTTTTTTCTTGCATGATAGAAATATTGCATAT
This sequence comes from Villa cingulata, assembly GCA_951394055.1. NCBI lineage: Eukaryota > Metazoa > Arthropoda > Insecta > Diptera > Bombyliidae > Villa > Villa cingulata. The sequence continues at coordinate 3,303,991 of OX596020.1, read as the reverse complement.
TTTTCATAAAATATTGCGTCGTGTGTACGAAGTACTGCAAGTTTTCTTGCACGCAAGACAAATTTCGCGCAAGAAAACTTGCATCGTGGACGAGTACCTTAATGACAATAATTTAAGTGTACATTCATTTGTGCATAAAACTATCAAAACATTAATTTGATATCATCATCGCATCGCATATTTTTTGTAATCAGCATATATTACTACACATAAAAATTTCTATTATAAATTATATATGTATGTACGAGTATATATATGCATATATATATTTTTTGTATAGTTTGCAAAAAATTTACTGTGGGAAAATAAAATTTTTCTATATGCGGTCGAATGTTCTAAATTATTATTATTATTTACATTATTGTTATTGCATATATGAGTGTGCATGAAAATATGAAGAAAAAAAAATTTATATTTATTTATTTGGTATTGTTTTTAATTTATTTTTTTTTTATTTCAAATTGTTTTTATTTAATTACAAACATTTTTAATGTTGTATGCATATGTATATAGTACATACACGATACATAGTTCGAAACGGGTGATTTATTTGTATATGACTGTTTATAATCTGTGATATTACATACTATATGTACATATATGTATATAGCTATACTCGTATGTACTTCACATATATAATCATAAATTTTACCTCAATTATTTCGGTAATTATTTATATTTTTGGTTTGTTTTTAGTCATTTGTTTTTCATAGACGCTTTCATAAAAGACATGATTTACGCGATATAAAGTAATTTTCAAATACATGTGACTTTAAGAAGGTACTTGACATATGTGAATACATATACTACGTATATAGATGGATGTTTGTGTGTATAGAAATACCTTATCGTTATCATATACGTAAATATATGTTTCGTGTATGTAAATTACAAAAATTCTTTATAATTTAAATGGGTTGATGTTGATATAATGATTCACACATCTATATATAATATCAAAGAATATATAACTAACATAAGAAGAAATTGCAAGTAGTATAATAAAAATGTACTACAGCATTGTTGTTGTAAAATCATAATTGTTTGAATCAAACAATATAATAAGACGAACATTATCTTATCGAACAAAAATGTTTGTAGAAGAACGAGAAAGAATGATATTTAAATGTGTACCTGATACCTGTATGATGTATCCTGTATCCTGTACGTGTACAGTACAGTATACTGTACAATGTACATTGTACTTGTAGCTTGTACACTTTAACTATAAACAATCAATCATCAATCTTCAATACTTCTGGTTTTTTTCTTCAGTCTTTCTTAATTAACAAGTTGATTAAGTTGTCAATACAAATATTATAAGTGAGTGAGTGCATTGTATTTTGGAAGTAATTACGTTGGCGATAAGTATTAAATACACAGATTTATTATTCGATTTTTATTATATTAAAATTTTTATTATTTTATTGTCTTTTCTCTTTTAATTTTCATTGTCTTCTTTTTGGGATTTTATTTTGTAGTTTGAATAAACTAACAAATATCGTTCGAAAAAAAATAAACGTGTATTGTGTTAAATCTTTTCCTTTTGATTTTGTCCATTTTCTTTTTACCTTTTATTTTCTCTCTGATTTTAACTGAAATTTGTAAATAATTATGAGTAATTCTCAAAAGTCAGGTTTGCAATGTGTTGTTCCACATTGCAGAAGATCAAGAAGAGAGGAAGGAACGAGACTTTTCTGTTTTCCTCCTGAAGATTCCGTTATGGGACAGATTTGGAGGGAAAAGTGTTCTTTTATTAAAGATTTAGGAAGTAGAAAGTCATTAAGAATTTGTAACGCTCATTTTCCAGAGGAATTAATAGGCGTTAAATACTTAAAATATGGTGCTGTACCATCATTGAATTTAAATTTTGATGAAAATCAAATTGATAATGACATAAACGAAATAAATAATTGGTTGTGTCCAAAAAAACCAAAAACTGAATTTAATAATGATGAAGACATTGAAGTACGCTGCTCAAACTGCTTACATCAAACAAAAATGTGCAAATTGTTTGAAAAAAAATTCACAGAAATTTTTAAATGTTATAAAAATGTACAAGAAGTTAAAAATTTCGTTTGGAGCCCAAAAAACCAAATATATCAGGACAAAAAAAAATTTAAAAAACAAGTATCTTTCCGTAAATAAAATAGTTGATGCTAATATAAATTTGATTAAAGATGTGAGCGACGAAAGTAGGATTTTATGTAAAATGATTTTGAAACAAAAACAAATACCATATTCAGAAAAAGAAAAAAATTTAGCACAGAATATGTTCTATATTTCTCAGAAAGCCTATCAATTTATTAGAAATGATTTGCACATAAATTTACCGCATGTAGCAACTTTGTATAGATGGGCACCTGTAAAGCAATTACAGCCAGGTTTCGAGAATAACGCTCTATATGCGTTGAAAAGGCATTTTGAAAATTTAGATGAAAAATATAGAGACGCAGTTTTATTAATGGATGAAATTTATATTCGAAAAGAGTGGAGATATAATCAAAAATTCGACCTAATTGATGGAATGGAAGATTTAGGATTCAAAAGAAATAATGATTTTGCCAAACAAGTATGTGTTTTTATGGTCAAAGGGGTGACAAAAAATTGGAAGTGCGTCCTGAATTATTTTGCTACAGCTAATGGTATTAAAGGAAAAGATTTAAGGTTGATTGTAGAAAAGCAAATAAATGTCTCATCTCAATTTGGTCTCCGAGTAAAAGTAGTTACCTGTGATCAAGGATCTAATAATAGGAAATGCTTTGAAAAAGTGAAAAAAGAAGAACCTTATATACTAGTGAATGATGAAAAAATTATTTGCCTCTATGATTTTCCACATTTGTTGAAATCATTGAGAAATTCTTTAATGAAAAATGATTTTTCTACGTCGGATGGAATAGTGTCTTGGGATGTTATAGCAGAACTTTTTGAATTAGATCAAAAGGGAATAACGAAAATGTGTCCTAAATTTACCTTTCAACACATAAATCCAAATTCTTTTGAAAAAATGAGAGTTAAATTGGCCACACAAATATTTAGTAAAACGGTATCTGCGGCCATTCAAGCTTTAGTAGAAACTAAAAAGTTCAAGAGGAATAAATTAGAAATAGCCTTGTCAACTGCCAAGTTTATTGAAAAAATAAATAAATTAACGGATGTTATGAATGCTTCATCTAAAGTTAATAAAAATCCTGATAAACGTGGTTTAGCTTTAAATAATGAAAATTTCAATTATATAATTTATTGTAAAGATTATATTTCTGAAATAAAAATATGTAGAGCTAATTATAGTGTTCATTTTTTAAGTGGAATAGAACAAACACTAAATGGTGTAATTCTTTTGGCAAAAGATTTATTAAATTTTAATCCCGATATATCGTATTTATTAACAGTAAGATTGCATCAAGATGCCTTGGAAAACCTTTTCGCAATGATTCGTCAAAAGCTTGGTAATAATTCAAATCCATCTATTGCTGAAGTTAATATAATTTTAGCCAAAATTATATCTTTTAATTTGGTAAAATTTAATAACAGAAGTAACTGTGAAAATGATGATGATATGCTACTCAGTGCTTCTGTTGTATCAAATTATATTGAAAATCCTGATGTTGTTGAAAATTTGTTTTCAAATGATATATTTGAGGATGAAGATCTGAGTCAGGATAACTGTGATGACGATTTAATAATAGAAGAAGAATTAACAAATTGGCAGAGTGTCCAAATTGAGGATATGTCAATGAGATACTTTGTTGGCTATATTGCTCGCAAAATTTTAACAAAAATTGGTTGTACCAACTGCGAAGATGTTTTTCTGAAAAATGATGAGGTACTGAGTTGTCCTACAGAAATATTTTTATTCACCAAAAATTACAGTAAAAACTCAGATTTTGGAAATCTAGTAGCGCCCTCTAATACATTATTTAACGTTTGCAAACAACATATAAAAATTTTCCAGAGCATTTTTGAAAAACATCCACATATGAAAGGAATCAAGGCATACATAACAGAAAAGTGCATAAATTCTAACACTAATTGGTTCGAATCTTCATCATATTGTAGAGAACATAAAATATTACTTCTAGATTTTCTGATCTTAGTTTTATTAAGGAAGCATTGTGGTTGGGCAACTAAAAAATCAAGTAGCAGTGCAAGCAGAAAATTAAAAATATTAAAAAATTGAAAATTTTGAAAATTTAAGAAAAAAAAATTAATGAATTTACGAGAACTAACTTTTTAAAATTTGATGATTTTGTCAACGAGAGACAAAAACCAATGATTTCGTTCTTTGTTCAATTTAATGTACACATATTATTTGAAAGATTTGTGTACACATATAAATTAGGCTGAGTTCTAAAATGTAAAAAGTAAGCATTGATGCGGTAGTATTACCGTAGTGATGCAAATAAGATATATTTATTATTTATTTTAAACATTTAGAAACTAGTTACTTTGCTTTTAAACCGCATTTATGCATTTTAGATCTCAGCCTTACATACATGATTATATATTTACATGTATAATATCAAATACTCCAATAGCTCACATAAAGCTGTCGAGCTACTGATTAAATAATTCATAACACCCATACAGAGTGCTTCAGATCAACGTTAAAAAAATTTAACAGTAGATAGCCTCGCCGAGAAAAACAAAAAATTGTTTTATAGAGAGGGGTAGGGGAAACTTCCAAATTAGTGCCGCCAGATTTTGAAACGAGACCTTCCGATAATGATACTTTGGAATGTCCTCTTTTACGTGGTATATGTCTCTATTGACGCAAATTCATCTTAAGGACGCAAACTACCCTTAAAAATGTTTGGTCCAAAATGGCATGTTTTACGAAATCCGTTATTTCTCTGTATTAGGATATTGGATTGGATTAGTTAATATATCATTTGAAAGAGAACTTCCTGTTCTATTTGTCACAGTTTATTTCACTTTGCTTGGATTAGCGGTTCTTGAGATATAAGGACTTAAGGTCAAAATTTTGTGTTTTTTAAAAATCACTTTTCAACTTCTTTTGATGACGGTATAACTTAAAAACTTGAAGAATGACATATATGTTTTATTATCTCATTTGAAAGGTTTTTTTGTCCTCTTTTTAGTGATATCAAATTTCTGTATGGAAAATCTAAAAATAAAAAAAATAAATATGTACACAAATATGTATACAAAAAAAAAGCGAAAAAATACACATTTTTCATGCATTTCATACATTTTTAAGTAATTATTTCAAAATTTACTATTTTTCGTAGTATTATTTACCTTTTACTAAATACATAAAAAATTTAGTTAACATAATTAACTTTTGTTTACCCCTTTTACTAAAATTTATATAAGTTTATACGAACGAAATTAGTTAAACGGAAAGTTTTTTTATTGCATTATAAAAATCTATTTTAATAACGAATTTCAAATTTAAAAATTATGAAGTGTTTCATAATTATTGAAATATGCAAAAATAATTCTGAAATACAAGAAATAAAAAAAAACATACAAACACATTATTTATATTATCATAGCACGGATACATATATGTATACATATGTATATATGTATATACTCGTATATTTGTTATCATTATAATGATGAATTATATAACAACAAATCACATATGCTTTTTTAAATATAAATTATTAATGATCAGTTGATTACAAATTAGACTGTTCGGTTTTAAAAAACCTGCAACAAAATATACGTGCAATTGTTTTTAGATACATACCAAGCAATGTACATAAATATAGTACAGCTAATTCTACAACAAAATAGCAAAATAAAAAAACCAATAAAAAATAATGGAAGAAGTAACAACTAACAAAGAAGCATTATAACATTGCCCACATTTATATAAATATAATAGTTCCAACCAGCTAGTACTACTACTAGTCATGTACTAGTAATAGTGTTCGTGTTCATGTGGTTTATTTTACTATATAATGTAAAATGTATAGTATTATGAATGTGTTTGATCATACCAAATTAATATAAAACTTGTTTATCTAATATTGGTTTGTCAAACTAGGGTTCTACTGCTAATACCCTAATATAAAATTTTTCCTTTACTTTACAGACTATGAAGTGCGAGTTCTTCTAGTAGATATATATTCTTTGATAATATATAACATGATGAAAATATTTATTTGTGTTTATACATACTTAGCAAAAATTGAAAAAAAAATCTTGGTTTTTATTCTTTTTATTATTTTAACTTAGAAAAAAAAAGTAATAAATATAATTCTATAGATACTTTTGTATGTACATACGAATATATAAATATGTATGTGTATAAATGAATATATGCATTGTCAGCCGGACGGATATGAATTTCACAGGTGGATCACATGTCAAAATATGTTGCTGTCATAATATGGAATGACTATATATACAGTATGCTCTGATTAATTATAAACTCACCAAAATATTCTCGAGGAATACTACGACCATAAAATTCATAATAAAGATTATGTCAGAAGGACTTTTTTGTACGTTATTTAAAATAAGGGATAAAAAACTTATAAATATTGAATATCGTTTCATAACTTTTGTACCGGAATCCAGTTTTAAAAATCATTTCAGTTTGAAAAACTGTGAATTGAAATTATTCTAAGGATTAATAATTAATCACAAATTTTACTTTGGATTTGACATAAAATTGTTATTATCAAAAGTACCTACCGTTATCGGTTGAGACCTTAAATTTGCAAAACGAATTTCTTTTATATAATATCACTTTTGCTGTATAGTATAGTTTATCCGTTTAGCGTATAGTTTACTCTCTCAACTATGGCTTATATTCTTGAAAAATTCAAGGTAAGTATTTTATGAATACCTTAGATCTTATGAATGTGTAATGTGTATAAGGAGTCCAAAATTGTTACCAACAGCCGTCGCATCTTCTCCAGTAAGAAGACGATTTAAAATTTTAATTTTTGTTTCCAAAGCAGCGGCTTTCCTATTTTTCTTGGTTATTCTTATTGGCAACATCCAACATCACTTGAGGGCTAGTTTAAATTTTCAGTTATGAGTATATAATCTTTTTTGTTTTATTATTTTAAATTGTTTTTTATTTTATATAACACATTAAAATTATAATTAACAAAGAAATAGGAACAATGCGCACATATACGATATTTTATGAATATGTAAATGTGCATGAATTAAATTTATATTTTATTTATTATACAGTAATAATACATATTTACAATTTTTTTCATATATTTACATATATACATACATATTAGTTCATAACATTAAATTTTTTTATTTATTTAAAACTTTACAAATTTTTTATACTTAAAATATTCACCAGATAGATACTAAGAACATTTATATCTATATCTTTTTTGATATTTATCATATTCATTGACCATTGTAAATAGCTTCGGGATAAAAACTTGTCGTATTAAACATTCTTGGAAATGTTGAAGGATCAATTTGATTAACTGGTATAACAGACATTAAATCTCTGAAAATGCATATAAAAAGAAAGAAAAATAAAATGCAAATAACTATTTAAAGAAAAGTTAACCACAAAATAAAATAATTTTTGAAAAATACTTACTACGAGTAGCTATACATAAATATTTTAATAAAAATTTGTAAATATTACATGCGAGTATATTGAACAAGATTCTTATAATAGGATATATTCAAAGTTATTGTTTAAATTTCATTTTTATGTACCTAAATCTAGGTGCATATCAGAGTGAATATACAATAAAAATATAAATTATGTTTATGTACTCTTATATCAACAAAAAATATCTGCGAGCAATAATCATGTATCGTATATATACACACATATTTACCATGTATATATACCTCTTATTTTCTTTGTTTTTGATTTTTTCACTTTTTTTTTTTAAATTTGAAATCGAAATAAACACATGTTGAATCTGTTTTTCATCTATCCTTTGAAAATTTATTACACAAATATAACCAATACACACATATTTAATATGCAAGTAAAAAAGAAATTGAAAAGAACAAATTAATTTCTTCGAATGAAAAATAAAAGGTCAAAAATATCTATGAGAAATATACGTACATATAGTAAATAATGTATATAATATGTATATACATATGCCCTTTTTCGTAATTTCGTACTCATTTTTATTAGCGAATATTTATTATTTTTTTAAAATAATTTAAAAGTGCGAAATTTTCGTATAAAATGGGAATTTTATTGCGAAACATTTTTTCTTTTATTTATAAAATGGTCATAGATTGAAAATTAAAAACGAAAAAATTTTGTTCTCCTTTGAATTTAGTTAACAAGTTGACGCTTTACAAAAATATATTTTTAATTTCTGATATGCCCAAGATTCATCATAATATACTACTCGTATCGTATCGTGATCGTATATACTATATACACTAATAAATTTTTACTGTATTTATACTTACGCTCTTGTTTGTGGCGTTCTATCACGTTGTCTTCGATTCTTAAACCAATTTGATACTTGTGTTTGTGTTAATCCAGTCTTTTCCGCTAATTGCTTTTTTTCATCTGGATTTGGGTATTGATTTGTTGCATAACACTCTTTTAATGCATTACGACTTTTCTCTTTAAAACAATAAATTGTCTCCTCACCATCCCATATTGATGTTGGAAATGGATTTTTTCTACGTATTCTATATTTATCGACTGGTCCTAATGGTTTTTTACGAGTTTTTTCAGCTTCATCATAATGTGCTTCTAACCATAATTTTTGTAATTCAGCATGATATTTTGGTGAGAAACAATGCGATTCTAATATATTGTATAATTCACGAAATAAACCACGATGATATGCAACTTTAGCTCTAGCCCTGTAATTATTATACATATAGATTAAATTACTTTGTAACTCTTGTGACATTGTTACTATTTTTCTAAATAAATATTATATTAGTATTACATAATGTACGGTAAATGCTTATAATGTCAATAATTAAATATGTAATCGATGAATAAGAATTTTTAATCATTTTCATGTTTTAAAGAATTTAAATGTTAATTGATAATTAATTAGTTATTTTGATCTTATATCTAATGCATATAGTAATTCAAATTTGCATACTCAGTCAATAATATAATATGTATATGTATTAGTATTTTTTATAGGTTCATTAGGTCGTACCTTAATAGACTTTCATTTTCATTCAAAATTTCTTCTTCTGGTAAACTCCATAAAAATGTTGCTAATTTATCCACATCACCTTTCTGTTGTAGTGCTTCACACATACATTGAATCTAAATATAATTTTAAATAGATATAATTATATATACAATATACATATATAAATTCATGATAACAAATAAAACCTAATGTCAAATATACTATTTCTGTTTCACATGTACATATTTATGAGCATCTACAAATTTAAAAAGTTTCGTATAAAATTTTTACCTGTTCAGGACTAAATGTAAAACGTTTTCTAGTAATTTCAAAATGTATACGAGGATTTGTATGTAGACCATTTAAAAATTGTCCATTTGTATGATGATGATTGTTATTATTATTATTATTATTATTACTGTTACTGTTGATATTATTATTATTATGATTATGATTTTCGATCTGTGATGATGATGGTGATCCTTTATTGCTATCAATTATACATCCTTTAATATCGTTATTATTTGTTGAATTATTATCATTGTTGTTATTATTAGGATTATGATGATGATGGTGATGATGATGATGATGATGTGAATGATGGTAATGATGTTCATTATTAGATAAACTGTCATATAAATTATTATTATTATTATTGTTAATATGATTACTATTGCCATTTGTTAAATTTGAATTAATTGCAGCTGATGCTGCTGATGCTGATAATGTTGTACAACCGCCACCATTTAATGCAACAATTGATTGTGCTGTTAATTGCCCACCACATACATTCGATAGTAGATTTGTTGGATTTATTTTATTAAAATCAAGTGTTGATAATGTTATATCATGCATTCTTTTTTCTAAATCCTTATCTGGTGAGAATACTTGAAGTTTCTCAGAAAAGAATAATGTCTTACATGATATATTCGTACGGTACCCTATAAAGATATATATATATTATATATATAATATATATATATGTATTGTATACACATACATAGGTCTAATGTGTATATTATTTATATTATACATTATGTAGTAAAAATATACAATTTAAATTTTATCTTTATATTATTTGCAAAGCACACAAAACTTATAAAATAAAATAAGAAAATAGAAGACGGCAATGAAATAATAGAAGACATTTATTTTAAAATTATTAGATTACTTGTATACTCGTAGATATAGTTTTGATAAAAAATTTTCTTTGAAATAAATTAGAAATTTTGTATCTATAGTTTAACTTCATACATCAAACTTTTTAAATATACATTTCACATATCCATTCAGTTACACAATTATTTGAATCTCTTTAAATACACACTGCACACACGTTTATACATATATACGAGTAAATTACCTGAAGTTGGCATAAAAATTGGTTGATTAGAAAATTGTAATAATCCTTGATTTGTTGCGGTAGAATCGGACGCAGTGCCAGTTGAACTAGTTGAATCTAAATCACCAACTAATATTGGTGAAAGTGCACTTTCCATCTTCATTTCAAAAAATTTTAGTTTTAAATAAAATTTGCAATAAAAATTATTTTACTTTTTATCTAAAAAAAATTTATATATGTATTTTTAAAATATATTTTTATACACATATGTATATATATGTATTTGCACTTAAATCACATAATTTTTTTTTATTTATTTAATCAAAATAAATTAACATTATGGAAAGAAAATCATCTTTGAACTTTTAAACATGTATACACAATATCCTTAATCAGAACATGTCAGTATTACTTGATGATTTATTTTTTTCAAATTTTCTTCTTTCAATTATAAAAAAAAACTACACAAATTTGTATATTATATGAATATTTGAACTATCTACAATATATTACTAATAAAATTAAATTTAATTCACTGCAATTTTAATAAATTATCATCATTTCAAAAAAAGTAATTAGACCTACTTTTAGATAAATTTCAGGAACAAAAATTAAAAAAATCTAATTAAAATTATTTTTATTGAGTCTTCAGTTGAATTTTGCTAATTTTTAATTGCAATAATTGAAAGTATAAAAATTCCACTCAAAAAAATAATTTAAAAGTTGAGAGTTATTTCTTCCGTATCCACCACCAATCCCAAAAATTTGAATTTAAAAAAAAAAAGTTCAAAAGCTATTATGTATATGATTTCTTCCGCGTCCAGTAATAATAAAAATAACTTTCGAGAAAAATTTAAATAATTGTATGTGAACGTATAGTATAAATGCATGTATTTATGATTTATATTCAATGCTTTCCCGACCAACACTTGATTTAAACTGATTTCTGAATTTCTGATTTCTTTATTCTTTTAGGTCTTTAAATATGGATTATTGGTATAGAACACTAGAAGAACTGCTAGAACTCTTTGTATGGATGTATAGTATATGTCTGTAATCTGTATCTATATATAATAAGGAAAATAATTTATCATTGCAATGCAATATTGCATGCATATTTAGGTATACAATATATGTACATATGTACATGCATACTAATAAAATAATATAAAATAAATGTGCACACATTATTGCTTTAAACTTTACAGATATTATGTATTTGTATACAAATAAGACACCATGTGTATACATATATTTATACATGTGAACATGATATGTGCAGATATACATACATATTATTATACATATAAATCTGTAAAACACACATACAAAATTTTTGCTTTGACACTGGTATGGCTATATAATAAATAATACACATGCATGCATATATATATGTCAATTTTCAACCAAAACATAATGTGATGTGTCTACATTTTTATGTAGAGTTTATATGATGCGATAAATTTTGGTTTTTGGTTGGTTGAGGCAGGCGTTGAGGACGAAAATTTTACACATTCATGTATGAATTATATAATACACATAGTAATTATTGTGTACGTACATTTCATATAGTGATTATATCAATCGACCCGACCACAGCATAAATTTCATATCCAAATCCAATATACAAACTCTTTAAAACATATTTTCCATTCATTATGGTGAAAGCAAAAAACAACAACAAACAAAAAAAATCATATTTTCCTTTAAAATGTCTCCCTGGGGATGCAATTATTTCAATCATATCATTAAATGCATATAGGCACTTTTCGTATATTTTTCTTTACTTTTGTGTTTTGTATTTTTCGTGTTATCATTTTATTATTGTTTCGTTTTTCAAAATGTATTGTATCATTGTATGTATATTATATAGTGTTTCAAATTTGAGGGGAGGAGTATATAATTTTGAATAAAAATAAAAGGAAACACAAGATATGATTTTTCTTTTATTGCATACACAGTATATATATATAACACAATAAAATGATGTGTATGTTTAAACATACAAACATACAATACGTTTGTATATCAATCTAAAAACAATTCAAACGAAAAATAAAATATTATTTTCATCATATATTTGAAAAGTCTACAAAAAACAGTTAACTGTCTATTAATAACTGTCTATTTAATTCTTTAAGTATTTTTCACTTCTACGAGTACCATAACCATATCTACAGCAATATTCGTGAAAATTTTGTATATCCTTATAATCGTTGTGTATATAAATAAATAAAAAACCAGGTAAACTAAACTTCATATAAGATATTACATATTACCAATATTACCATTACATATTAAAGTTGTGTAGCACTGGTGGCATATACATACATACTCGTATAAATTTAAATGTATTTTAAGATATGCAAAAAATAAAAAAAAAAATGTAAAAAATCAATTCTAGTACAACACACACATATTTTTTTTGTTCCTTCTCTAGAATTATATCCGGTTGCCATTATTATTCATTTAAAAATTTTTATTATTTATTTATATACATACATACATATACTCGTATGTATGAGTATATGTATGTACATATTATTATTATCCTTATACATACATACATTATCGTATATTATACATTCATACATTCATTCATGGAAAGTCAAAAATGAATAAAATTTTTGGAGAAAAATTCGTAATTTTATTTCTTTTATTATGTTTATTTTTTTTTTGTTATGTGGGAGAATGTATGCTAATATACAGCGGTATATCGCTATTAATGTATGTGTATTTATCAGACTATAATAACAATTCAATTTTGAATATGTAATTTTATAAAAACATGCGCATCCCTAATTTAATCAGAAAGAATGTTGAGCCAACTACATAAAGGATAACATGTATATGATATACGATATCTAAACTGCTAAGATACATATCATATAGTATATATGTACATACATATATGTTCACTTCACACACATCTATAGTAACAATTTCTTCATCCTTCATCCATCTTCTGTTTTTGTTGTTTTTGAATTTTAAACTCCGCCTATTTTTGTGTAGAGTTTCGAAACAACCACCAACTAACAATCAGAAAAAAGATAAATGTTAACAAATAAAGACAATTTTGTCATATACATGCATAATATCTCAGTTGTTGGATTGTGATTCTGTCGTGATAAATTTTTTTTGTGGTACAAAACAAGTACAAACCATCGTCAATATTTCTACATATATGTACATCATTCATACATATCATAAATGTGTTATGTTGAAGAAGTATATATACTTTAATAGGCATTTAATAATTAATACTACAATGTGAATGTGATGTGACGAAAATTAAATAAAATAATTCGCTATCTTATGAAGATTTTCTCAAATGATAAAGCATTTTTAGTTAATATTTGTTCTGTAATGTTTTATTGGTTATGCGAAATTTTATTAAAAGAACATCTACTTCTTAATTTTTGAATTGTTCTATGTTGTGATTTTCTCATTTACTAATTTTATCACTCATTTTTTTTAAAAACATATGCATTGAGAAAAATCAAAATTTAAAAATATAATTTTCTTTCTTTTCGCGCAGATTAAATATACAGAATTGAGGATGTTTTTCAACAGTTTCTATATTAAATACTTGTACATGGTATGGTTGCAAAGAGCATAACAGAACAGATAACAAATTTATGTCAATCAAATTTCATTGAATATAAATACCAATTTGTGTATATATACGAATTGTACGTTATATATATGTACTAATTTGTAGAGTATTTATATGTATTTATATATACGTAAATGTTTGTATAAATATGTCTTTCAAGTTATATCAAATTACAAAGTGAAAATTATGTCGAGCATATCGACAAGAAGATCTAAATACTTAATTGCTAATTAGATATAACAATTGTACTTTATTACATACAAATACATAAATATATAGAATTTTTTCTTTTAAAAGGAGTACACACCCATACATATAATATACATACAATATACATGTATATTTGAAGATTTTCTTTTCCAATTTTTTGATTTTTTTCCATTTATATATTTTGAAATTTTCAATTCTTAATAAGCGACTAAAAAATTGAAAAAGCGAGCAACATGTATGACGATTCTTTTTAAATTTTGAAGAAAAAACGAAAATACTCATTTAGAGCAGAAGTGCGATAAAGTTAGGCCAGAACGATAAAATTGATGAGTACGATCTTGAGAATGTATAGAAGAATTCAGATACCTAGGATCCATTGTCACATAACATAATAATGAGACATAAGACACATAAAATAAAGAATTAAAATGGCGAATAAACCTTAGTTCTCACTTATTCCAATAATGAAGTCAAGAAAAGTACACTTCAAAACGAAAATTATGCTCTACAAAACATTAATACGTAGCGTAAGCGTTATTACGTATGGTGGTATGGTTCAGAAGCTTGGACATTAGAGTAAAAAAAAAAAAAAACGAATTAGGAATTGTACGAAAAATATAAAACTCCGAAATTGTCCATGCATATGAAACTTATGTGACTACGGTGGGCTGGCCATGTACAAGGCATGAGCAAAGAAAGTGTACCCGAGAAACTTCTAAATAAAAGTAAAATTAGAAGGACAAATACCCAGAGGAAAGCCAAAACTGAGGTGAGAATACTGCGTGGAGAGAGATGCATGGAAGCTTTTGGTTATGAGAAACTATAGAACGTATACTGTGAATCGGAGTGTCTGAAGAGTGAAACTACAGGAAGCCTTAGCTCGGTATGAGCAAAGTGTATATATATACCTAACCTAGATTTACTAGATTTACCTAGGTTTACCTAGATTTACTTTGGTATGAGCTGCAGAATCATTGAAGAAAGGGATGGGAGCATTGTTGGAAAAAGTGTATAGACTCAAAAGGAGACATTGTTGAAAAATAAAACATAATTTTCTAGGCGATCATCGTATATGGATAGAACGTAGACATACATACGTAAATTATTTTATATTTTATGATTGATATACAAACATAAATAAAATTTCTTACTTCAACAAATTTTTCTTATATCTTCTTCCTTTATATTACCATCATATATCACCATTATTTTTGTAAATATGCACATGCATGCATGTAATGACTTCATTGATGAAACTATAAAAAAATACTAAACTATACTGACACGTTTTTTTTCGAAATTTTAGTATATATTACATACTTATGAGTGCACCACACAAAAAAGAAACAAAACAAAATAAAAATAAAACGAATTGAAATAAGTTAAAATTTAATTTTTATTTTTTTAGTGCATATTATTTTTATGCATCTTCATTTTCTGTGTACCTACAATAAATGAAAATATATAAATTCATATGTATGATATGTATATGTACTTATATGTGTATAATGTATATATACATTCATTTGTGCATAAAATATAAAATATACAAAACAAAACATTAATTTGATACCATCATCGCATCGCATATTTTTGTAATCAGCATATTACTACACGTAAAAATTTCTATTATAAATTATATGTACGAGTATATATATATGTATATATTTTTTGTATAGTTTGCAAAAAATTTACTGTGGGAAAATAAAATTTTTCTATATGCGGTCGAATGTTCTAAATTATTATTATTATTTACATTATTGTTATTGCATATATGAGTGTGCATGAAAATATGAAGAAAAAAAAATTTATATTTATTTATTTGGTATTGTTTTTAATTTATTTATTTTTTTATTTCAAATTGTTTTTATTTAATTACAAACATTTTTAACGGTGTATGTATATGTACATTACAGTACATACACGATACACAGTTCGAAACAGGTGATTTATTTGTATATATGACTGTTTATAATCTGTGATATTACATATATGTACATATGTGTATATAGCTATACTCGTATGTTACTTCACATATATAATCATAAATTTTACTTCAATTATTTCGGTAATTATTTATATTTTTGGTTTGTTTTTAGTCATTTGTTTTTCATAGACGCTTTCATAAAAGACATGATTTACGATATAAGTAATTTCCAAATACATGTGACTTTAAGAAGGTACTTGACATATGTGAAACATATACTACGTATATAGATGGATGTTTGTGTGTATAGAAATACCTTATCGTTATCATATACGTAAATATGTGTTTCGTGTATGTAAATTACAAAAATTCTTCATAATTTAAATAGGTTGATGTTGATAATGATGATGATGATTATGATTCACATATATATACATATTTTTTTATGTTTATACATACTTAGCAAAAATTGAAAAAAAAAGTAATTAATAGTTCCATAGATACTTTTGAATGTATACACATATACGAATATATAAATTATGTATGTGCAGATGAATATATATAAGTATATGCATTGTCAGCCGGACGGATATGAATTTCACAGGTGGATCACATGTCAAAATATGTTGCTGTCATAATATGAAATGACTATATATACAGTGCTCTGATTAATTATAAACTCACCAAAATATTCTCGAGGAATACTACCACCATAAAATTCATAATAAAAAGTATGTCAAAAGGGCTTTTTTGTACGTTATTTAAAATAAGGGATAAAAAACTTATAAATATTGAATATCGTTTCATAACTTTTGTACCGGAATCCAGTTTCAAAAATCATTTCAGTTTGAAAAACTGTGAATTGAAATTATTCTAAGGATTAATAATTAATCACAAATTTTACTTTGGATTTGACATAGAATTGTTATTGTCTCAAGTACCTTTGTTATTAGTTGAGATCTTAAATTTGCAAAACGATTTTCTCTTAAATAATGTCACTTTTTCTGTATTGATATACGTATATAGTTTATTCTCTCAACTATGACTTCTTGAAAATATAAGACTTATATAAGACTTACAACTATATTCTTGAAAAATTCAAGGTGAGCTTATAATTAATCACAGCAATGTGTGTGTATCTGTATTGTATATAAAATCATATTTATGATGTAGTCGTATAAATTATATGTGGATGGATGGGTATATGATAATGGCTTTTAAATTATTTTTTAGTCTAAAGTTTTTAGTTATTTTCAATTTTATAATTTGTGTGGTTTGTGTACATACAAGAATCCATACATATATGTATTTAAAACATAATTTAATTGTACATACATATCATATATATTATATACGAGTATATACCTACATATTTACTGAACTACATCTTATAAATAGAACTGTAATATAATATTTCGAATTCAAAATATTAGTTAGTTGTATAACATTGAAAGAAATTTTAGATTTTATTTTTGTTTAATAAAATGGCACATAAATTCTATGTTTATAGGACAATATTTTTTCTATTTTTTAAATTTATTATTTTGCAGTTCTTCTTGTTCCTTTCGCTATTTTTTTTTTTAATCTTTAACAAATCATTAAATTTGAATTTTCGATTAAATTTAGATTTAAAAATTCTGTAGTATATGAATATAGTTATTAGCTATGTGTATTTACTATACGCATAACAAATTTTATTAATTCAAAACTCTGTATATATACTTGAACAAATATACATACCTATATTCCTATATACATATGTATTACACGTAGTATTTAGCACATTTATTCATTTATAAAACATACTACATATACATATTCACATCATATTGCTTACATACGTACATTTATATGTTTATACAGGACTGGAGGAAAATTCACAAGCGTGTCAAATTTGTCACCTGGAATCAAATTTCACTTGCAACATTTTATTTTGTACAATCGAGAGAACAAAAATAAAAAGGATGATGTCCTTTCATTTCTTTAAGCTCTTAACAATAATATTTATGTATGTATGTATGTATAATATAGGTATATATGTATATATGTTTGGAAGGAAGGAATGAAAAATGAACAAAAGATTTTAGTTAGTGCGATGATGATGATGATGATGGTGACAATGATGCAGTGACGAGAGAATGATAATGTCAGGACTTCAGGATTTATATAATATTTTAGTCGATTTCATACCGACTTACATACATTTGTATAGAAATAGATTAATGTATTATATGTGTGGATATACGTACTTTTGTAGTTAAGCGTGTAGTATACATATTATGTAGCGACATTGTATGTGAAAAATAATATAAAAATTTAAAAATCAAGGGTACTATACGTATATATAAAAGTATGTACGTTATATCGTTATAAAATGATTTTGTAATTCGTTCCGTTTGACATTCTCTGCTGAAGATTTTTAAGTATCTATTTTATAAAATTTTGTTGTTTTTTCTTTTATGATCCTAGTTTTATTCTTGATATTGACACATTAAAAATATGTCCATATAACAGAGAGTAAAAGGTACATATAAATAAGTACATACATATATTGTATGCGGTGTCGTCATAGTTACAATTATTTGAAATATTTTCATGAGTAGTGCTATTGAAGGTGTGCGGATATCGGTGATACATAAAATATTAATATAAAGTTCACAAAAAATAATTTATATAATTGTATCATAAGATCTCAATCTGAAAATCTAAAATATAAAACAAATTAAAAAAAAAAAATCTTTAAAATAAATTATTGTTAAAATTTGTAAAACTATCGTGCTATCCTGCTTATTTTTGCTATCCAATTTGTGGCCAATTAATTAAACAAAACATACAATT
Organism: Villa cingulata; assembly: GCA_951394055.1. Lineage (NCBI taxonomy): Eukaryota > Metazoa > Arthropoda > Insecta > Diptera > Bombyliidae > Villa > Villa cingulata. The sequence continues at coordinate 3,284,960 of OX596020.1, read as the reverse complement.
ACAAAAATATAAAAGAATAAGAAGAAAATTAGCTTTGCATAACGCCATCCGCATATATATACTCGTATATATTTGTATGTACATATAATGTGGCTAAAAACTTTGTACACACACCTTAATTTATTTAATAAGATTAATTCTTCACATATGTTCAGAAGTAAGTATAAACTGAAAATAATATAATAGGGAGTTGCTATGTTACACACATCATCATTAAGAAAAATAAAGGATTCAATCAATATTATTTAATTTTATTTTTTTTATTTTTTTTTTTCAAATGAAACGTAAAGAATGTACAATGTACATGTCCATTTTCACTTCCTTACTCATTGTATTTGGTATATACGTATAAAATCTGAAACTATACATACTTTTATACTTTACTAGATATTGACGCATTCATTTTTTTCTATATGATTTTTGTGTACAGATCTACAAAAATGTTGCAGTCATTTCCATTAAGAAAATTCATCATATTTTTTATAATCAGTTAATCTCAACTAAAAATTAGGAAGTCCAATCACCTGTCACCAAAAACAATTTTTTATCCATCCTTTTTCATTACACATTTTTGATTTTTTTTTAAAAAAATATTTTTAGTTTTTTGTTCATTTTTTATTGTCACATGAACATCCAGCTACTGTGTGATTGCAACAAAAATTCAAGATCATTTTATCTAGATCGATCGTCAATGATGTTAATATGAATAGGTGACTAAAATTTAAGATTTCCAGTAAATTTCGTACATAATTTATTTTGTATTTGGCATACCCAACCTATATATATACATAAATAAATAATGAATAAATATAGGATATGAATCTATGGATTAATAAGAGTAAATAGTAAGAAATATTTTTTTATGTACGAATACATATATTCCCGCATAATGAATGAAGAGTATATAATGTTAAAATATTGGAGATATAGTCACACCAACGTAGACGACTAGACGTATGTACATATATGTATTTAGATTATTATCAGTAACGCGTAAATACGGATGTACCCATCCTCATATAAACATATACTTTCTTTCTATAGAAATGAAAGTGCTAAATTGTTTATTATTTTTTCGTTATCAAATTAGTTCATCTTTGCACATTTTAGAAAACAAAAAAGAAATAAAAAAATAAAAATTGAAAGAAAAAAATTAACGTCAACATTCTCGATTGTGCACACTACGTAGATATGGGTTACAGATTTTTTTTCTTTTTATAAATTTTTATTTGCCTCTTTGGTTACTTACTTGAATGACCAATTTGTATAGTAAGTGCCTTGATTAATCCTCAAGATAATGAAGTATACAACATGCATAAAGGAATACTGGTACTGCACTACAATACATATTTTCTAATTTTTAATATATTGCTCATATTGTACACGTATACATACATTTCATATGTCCTTATATGTACAATGTATATAGACAACAGGAAGGATAAGAAAATATAATCCTACGTATAGATATATAAAATACATATAGATTCTATCTTTATTTTACATTGCAATAAACATGTATTGTATAGGATTTTATTTAAAATCATTTTAAATTAGAGCATGAGAATTTAATATACATACACATATAATATAGATAATAATGTCTTCTTTTTAGAGACAAAAATATATTCATATGTATGTGTATGTTAACGAAAAATTTACAAAAATTTCAAATTAATATGACATGAATTTTTTTTTTTCATTTTTATAATTTTTCAAAATTTTTTGTATTTTTTTTTTCATCTTTTTCTTATTTTATACAATATAAACAGTATATGTACTACAAATATCACTACTTGGTGTAGATATGGTATGTCTATACATGAAAATTTACAAAATAGAAACTTTTTTTAATATTGCAGTAAAAATAAAAGGTGTTCGAGTTTGTACATACGTTTAACAATAACAGAAGCGTATATATGCACAAATTATTACAATACATGACAAGAGAAGAGGATAAAAATCTTTTGACAATGCAGGAAAAAATAAAAAAAAATATGTATGTATGTTATAAAAAAAATTCAAAAGTACATAAATGAATTTATGCCTACATAACCTACATAATGTACATATAACAAACAATCAGCGAAAATAATTTACTATACATACCTTGTTGCATAAACATATTTGAGGATGTATGTATACATATATGCATATATATATATAGAACCTGCCAATGTGTTAAAGTCATGGATTACTATATCATTTATATGTATACTTTATGTGTAGACTTATGGGGTGTAAAATTTTTACAAGCAATTACACAATATGTGTATTATTTATTATATGATGTGATGTCAACTATATTGTATGTATTGTGTCACATATTACATACATAATCTGTTTTGCCACTTTTCATGCAGAGATGATGTCCTTTTTTTTTCTCTTCAATTTTGTATTTAATAATCTACTACTACATATTTTATATGGAATAATATGTGTATATAGTATGTCTATAATATAATAATAATAATAATAATTGTAGGATTTTAAAATGTTTTTCTGAATATGAGAATGAGTACATACATACATATACTTATACATATATTCATATTTGACACTTTTTTTGATATTGATTATAATGATGATGATGACGGTAGTGGTAAATATAGTAGCCTAAATGAATTATGTATAGTAAGTATTTATCGGATAGAGGTATTATTTAATTGTTGTTATGAGGATGAAGAGTACAAAAAAAATTTTTGTTTGTAATAAACAGCTTGATTAAAGGATTAGGGATAATATAGTATTGAAAAAAAAAAATCATAAGAAAATAACAAAAATGTAAAAATAAAAATAACTGAAATAAATATCACATATATAGTTACAACTGTTTATGATCTGAGTGCGTTCGCTATATTGATTGCATTCTTAACATTGCATATTAACGGAGGTACATAGAACTTATTTAGAAAAATAATAAAAAAAATATTTCCGAAAACAATGTTACATCGCAATAATAATTCTGTTGTTTCGGTTTTCAAGAAATGAATTTTTTTAGAAAATTCAAAAATGCGAATAATTATAATTTAATTAATGTGCTATATTTATGCACATATCCAGGAACTCTGATTGCACTATTTTATTAACTATATATAGGTATTTATGATAAACCGCAATTATATATAAATTTTAAAATCTACAAAAATTACATAATGATATAAACGACTGTTTGCGCAAATACATTATCGTTTAAATATCTTCTATATGTTTTTTTTTATAGCAGTGTGTGGATGCTGAAAAAAAAATTCTTAACATATGCTATGTAAATAAATAGTATAGTGGCTTTATAATAACGTATATAGTAAAATTTGTTCTTTAAAAAAAAAAAATTAAAATAAATGAGGTGTATTACGAAGGGGTGAAAGATGTCATTATTACTTTATGTTACATATGCGTTCATTTTATACTTATGTGTACGTATACGTGTACTATACGAAAAAAAAAATTTATGTATAAATACGTATATGTATGTATTTACATATAGCTCTGTATGGTATATCACTTGCTTTCATTAGACTATAATATTATATATTCTAAAATTATAAATGTGTATATGTATGTTTATGTTCATATAAGTACATACATTATATACATATATTCATTTCTATGTTGTACACGCGTATAATCATAATTTGTGTCCTTTTACTGATTTATTAGTTAAAATTGAGTGGTGTTAATTTTCATTTGCCTCTACGTATAAATGAATACATTTATATTTATGTATAGTATGTGTAAAAATATTAGATATCTGTCCATTCACATGTTATACATGTATATATATACAATATACATACCTATATCTAATACAATCTACAAATAAAATTGTGTAATTTTGGTTTCTAGTTTTTTTTTTTACATTATTATCTTAGATTTTTTTAAATTGTTTTTTGAATTTGATATGCGGTTAATATCTGGTAGATAATTAGCATTGTAAATAGTTTATTATACGCATTCGGTTTCTAATTATGATTTATGATGATTAATTGTGATTTTTTTCTTGATTTTATTTTATTTTCTATGAGTTTGCTATGAATTTATAGTTGTTGTTGTTTTTTTATTTTTGTCAACAGGTTTTGTTGATTTATAGTTTCTATGAAAATATGTTATGTACGTAGATACTTTTGCCGATTTATTATAAAATTAATTTTGTATTTATGTAAATAATAGCACCACAGTATAATTATTTAAAACCTACAAGAAAATAGAGGAAACTTTTCGTCGGTTAAGCATAGTGACACCATGGTAACTAACAAACATTATTTTTTTCAGGAGAAGGAAAAAACTTAATTATTGCTACAATTTTAATGACTTTTCCAAAAAATTTAAAAAACCTGTTTGAAATTTAAAGAAATAATTAGTGAAAATATATTTATTTTAATAATTTTAAATTATATATTTTCCAATTTTAAATTGAATAAAACAAAAATGATTTTTCGAAAAACTGCACTTACGAGGTGTCACCAGTTAACCGACGTTTTCTTATATAAATTTGCATTTATTTTGTAGAAGTTGTGAATGATGAAAAATTATTGTGAAAAAAAAAATACTTAGCAAAATACTATTGGATTGTTTGAAACATGTATTAAAATCGGAAGTGAAATCCCGTTAAATTGGAATGTTAAATTTAAATTAAAAAATTGATTTTCAATTAGCTTATGCTCGCGACATCTATTCGATATTTCTTTAAATAAACGTCGAATGATATCAGCGACATCTAAGCAATCATGAAAGTAAAATTATATCAAATTTTCAAAATATAAAACAAAAAAATGTAAAATAATTTACAATTTTTCATTTTAATTTCATCTTGAATTGTGTATAAAAAATAATATAAGCAATATGTTTAAAAGGAAATTATATTAAAAATGACAAACAGTACGGAAGTAAGTCCCAAAGTCGTAAACAGTTCAGATATTGACCAAAGATCTGATATTTCACCCAGTACAATAAATGATACTGAAGATATATCTGGATCTGTTCAAGATCTGGTTGTTGGTAGTGATGGTGATGATGCTGATGATCATGTTCATATCAATAAAATAGATTTAATAAATAATAGCCGATTTATGGCAAACGAAACATTTAATTATTCTCAATCGACAATGACAACGACGACTGAAACTACAACAAATTTGTATAAAATGAAATCTTTAGCTGCCAGAAATGGTAGATTATCTCCAGAAAAAATTGAATTTAAACTTTATAAAAAATCTAAACAATCATTAAGAAAATCTAGGAATGGTAGAAATGTAAAAATAAATTCAAAAATTCGAAAAGTAAGTCCATCAAAAGTTAAAACCAAGAAAACTAATAAAAAACAAATAAATCAGAAAAAATATAATAGAAAAGAAGGGATTAATAAAACAGAAAATATAAATAAAATTCCATTTGTAAAACGTTTATGTAATTCCTTATCAAAAATGGTATCTAGAACACCAGAAGTTTCACCAACTAAATTCGAAAGAAAATTTGAAGAATCTAAAATATCAGAAACAAATAATAATAATAGTAATAATGGCAATGATGATGTTCAAAAGAAAGATAATCATGGCAATCATAGTCCATTTCTAAAAATGAATTCAAAGCCAATAGATCGAGATCGAATTGATATTTATTATTTCGATCATGGTAATTCAACATATTTTCGTACAACAGATTGTCCACCAGTTATCTTATCAGAAATATTAGCACAACAGACTACATATCATGCAACAAGATTCTGGGCTGAAATTTTTGGTGCAATACATATCGGTGTTACATTCTTTTTAACATTTTTCCTCCAGGCATATAGATTTATATTACACAGCATTTTAAGGCCAATAATAGTTGGAATTTTACAAATAACATCTGACTATTTTTTAAAACCAATTCTTACTATAATGTTTAATGGATTTATACAACCACCATTGATTTTATTTTATAACATATTCTCATCGTTACGTGATATGTTAGAACCAATTGCTTTAATAATTGATAATTTTTTGTCACCAATATCAAAAGTATTTAAATCTGTAAGGTTTATAAATTTCAATTATACGAATAGAAAACAAATAAAAGAAAATGTTTAAAAATATTATTTAGGTGAATTTGAAATGATACTTCTAATTTTTCATACAAAAAATACACTTTATTGAACATTACATATAATTCTTATTCATTTTCTTATATGTCACAAGAGGATGAGAGATTTATACAAAGTAAATTTTAAAGAAATTAAAATAATTAATTATTTTGAATCAAAACATTTTTACAAAAAATAAATTCAATCTTTGATTATCTCTTTAAAATACGAGCTTTTTGGTAACAGTTTTACTTCTTTTATATTTTAAACGAATCATTTTTTTAATGCGTTTTTTATTTCTAATAATTTTCTTAACGATCAATTGAATTGTAGTGCCATTGTGTATATTGTAGTCGATTAAATGCTTATGATCATACAGAATTTTATTTTGTAATAATAATCGTTGTGCTCTAATTTGTATTCGAAAAACATATGAGATCATTGCTTTAACTTTTTTAATCTGCAAATTTTGTTTAACAATTACATTTTTATACATTCGACCTAGTGGTGTTGTTCTGTAAACTCTAATGGTAATAAACATTTTTATTATGAATTTATTTTTCAATTGTGCACACCAGTTTTACATTTAACCCCAGAAGAAATTTTAAAATATGTATATCTAGTTATCTAAAAAAAAAAAAAAGAGGAAAATATAAAATTGGTTAAAAACGATATCAAAGGACGAATGAATACAAAAATGTACTTACCACAGTTCCTACTTTCAGTTTTCAGCGTTTAGTATTATTCGTATTTCTAGTTACCGTTATTATTGGTTCAATATACACCTCTTGTACTACTTGTGTTGTGCCTTATTCATAAATGAGATAATTCTCTAGGAAAAATGAAAAGTATTTTTTGGCTATTTAATATTTGTGATTTAATATCAATAGATTGTTATTAAATGATTTTATCAAAATTATTTGATTTATATTTTATGAAATAATTATTTAAAATGTGCTTGTGGTTGTAAAACATATAAATTAAAAGAAGTGAAGACAAAAAAAGCAACCAATAATGACAAATGACAATGATGATGACTTTATAATAAGGTGAAGTAAAGTAAATTGAAGATGAAGTGACAATTGACAAAGTGAACCGCGAATTTCATGATTTCATTTGTTTCATTTCATCTTGTTATGAAACCTTGTCCTATCTCCTATCTCTTGCATATGTCACCAGTTAGCTGTTTCAAATTTCCACAAAGAGATAGAGCGAGATAGCATTTAATTTAAGTTGATAAAGTAGTTCATAATAATCGTAATAAAAATATTAAATTCTCGATTCTAAAGTAAAAATAATTAATAAGGCACCATTTTGAAGAAAAACAAATTATATAAAATAAAATGAATTAAATTTTAATAAAACTGTATAATACGAAATACAAAAATTAAAATTTTGATTATAAATAAAACGGATGAAGTTCGATTCAATTTAAATAAAGTATCAGTTGCAGAAAAAATCGAACTGAAACTAAAGTTGACGCTGACATGCTGACATGGACATCTCACTCACAACAAGTCACAATCTCACATCATCAATTGTCAAAAATGAATTTTATTATTATTATTGTGATTGTGGGTGATTTGATTTAATAAATATAAAATTTTATAATATAGTAAATACTATACTATTTTCAGAAATTGAAGTCAGTACAGGCAAGATAGGCATGCTTTTCTTTATTCTTTCACATTGCGTTTGTATAAATCTGTCTCGTGTGTGGGGTGATCAGATCTCAATTTCAATCAAGACAGAGATATATTATTCAGAATTTCCTACAAAATATTATATGTGAAGTTATCAGAAACTCATCGGGTAACTTTTTCCATAAGCACAATACTGACTTCGATTTCTGAAAATAGTATAAATAGGTATTTTATTTTATTTTGCCAATTAATTAAATATAAAAATACAATAAATATAAGCTGTGGTAAAAAATTTTTATTACTGTTTACTTTTAAATATTAATTACTTAAAAATATTTTTTTGTTTGTTTTTAATTGAAGTCAATACAAAGTTATAAAAGCACAAATATTTTGTACATTAAATAAAATTTAAAGTAAAAACACACAACACAAAATCAAACTAAATTTCCTTTTTTGCATTGCAATTTTTTAAAAAAATATTAAGCACAATACAAAACAAATCGAAACAAAAAAAAAAAAAATAAAACTAGCCAGCCAGCCATCCAATCAGTCACAAAATTTTTATTCTAAATATGTCATCTACTTAACAATAAGCAAATTTATATGAATAATAAATTATATTTTTGGAATCAATAATTAAACAAATTTCAATTTTTCAAGTAAGAAAAACGTACATAAAAAAGATATAAAATAATTTTTTTTTCTTTTTTGGCTTGTTGCCTTTCATTTCTTTACAATCACGATCACATGCAATATATTGTACATGTTATTTTGTAAAAATTGTGTGGAATATAATTTGTCAAAAATTTTGTATATAAAGTGTAAAAAAAAAGGGTAATAGGAAAATATAGTAAGTACCTATCTACCTTAGCTGGAAAATTTTCATTTTAAAGGCATAGGTTAACATCAAATGTTTTCATCATTGTGGAGACGTTTGTCAAATGGTTTAGCAACAAACGCTACAGCAGCATATTTTCGAGGTATCTACTTAATCTTAATACATAATTATTATTATTTTACATCTCTATAGAATTTTTCATTATTATAAAATTGTAAAATTAGAAATTTATAATGAATTTATTGTAATTAAAAATTATTCTTGTCTGTTATTATTTACTTATATTTATGTAAAATGCATTTATGTAAGTTAAATATTCTATTTATTTATTTTTTTTTATTTTAAAATTTGATTGATTTTCAGTGAGATTATTATGAAGGTTATCTATCAGTTCAATTTCATGTATCTAACTAAATACATACATATATGTAAATACTTACTAATATTCTAAATGTAAAAACAATTCATCGGTATATTATTGATGAAAATTATCTTTTTATTAACGTTAATAATCTACAAATATAACAAAAATACTTACATATCTCTTAATTTATTGTTCATTTTGTATGGAATTATATTGAGTTTGCATGCAAATAATATATGTATTTCTTCTCAACTTTGCATGAATTTAACAGAAATTAATAGAACTATTATATATTTTTTAAAATCATAATTATCATATTTAGTAATAGAGGGAACGTTGTAAGTTAATTTGAATTGAAATTTGTCAATTTATATTGAAACTTTTAAATTTTGGTTTGGTTCTTTTTTTTTTTTTTCGTTTCAAAGCAATTCAGTTCAATTCAATTGTCAACAATTTTGGTGTAAAAGGTTTGTGTTGTGTTTGTGTTTAATATTTTTACCTAGATCTCTAAATTTATGATCTACATATGTATGATGCACATAATGATATATTGATTGCATATCACGCACGCTATACATAAGCTTATCTAATCTATGCTTGTTGTAATTTATGTTCCTTTTTGAAATGTTAATATGCCTGCAAACATTAAATTTTTAACAAAAATTTATTTAATTGTTTGGCTCTTTTGAGTTTTTTGAGTTTGCTGGTTTTGTTTTAATTGATTTTTAAAATTAATTTGTACAAATGTCTTTTTTTTTTAATATTATTATTTAAGCTAAAAAATTGCGTACAGTTGGAATTCGTGGATCTCATAGTTGTCCAGAAAATTTAAAAATGTCTGATATGCACGTAAAAATTCTTCCAGCATTACAAGATAATTACATGTATCTGGTAAGTATAATAAAATGATACCTACCTAATATTTATCCTATGACTGTGTGAAAAATTATCAATAATAAAATTTTATTGTATATTATTTTTAGATTATCGATGATTCGACTAAAGAAGCTGCCATTGTGGATCCAGTCGATCCAGATTCAGTTTTAAAAGCTGTTAAAGAAGAGAATGTAAATTTAACAAAAATATTAACAACACATCATCACTGGGATCATGCTGGTGGTAATGAAAAGCTAGTGAAAAAATTTGAAAATGGAAATAATTTAATTGTTTATGGTGGTGATGATCGTATCGGTGCATTGACAAATCTTGTTAAAGATGATGAACGTTTTCAAATTGGTAAATTAATGGTGAAATGTTTATTTACGCCATGTCATACCTCAGGACATATTTGTTATTATGTTGAAGCGCCAAGCGGTGAAAAAGCTGTATTCACTGGTGATACATTATTTCAAGCAGGTTGTGGTAGATTTTTTGAAGGTACAGCTGAACAAATGTATGAAGCATTAATAGGTAAACTAAGTAAATTACCAGATGATACAAAGGTATTTTGTGGGCATGAATATACGTTACAGAATTTATCGTATGCACGTCATGTTGAACCACAAAATCAAAATGTATTAAATCGAATTGAATGGGCAAAATTGAAACGTGCTGAAAATTCACCGACAGTGCCGTCAACAATTGCTGAAGAAAAATTATGGAATCCATTTATGAGAGTAAATGAAAAAACTGTACAAATACATGTACGTTTGAATGATGCAATTAAAACGATGGCTGCAATACGAAAAGAAAAGGATACATTTAAAGCATAAAATACTTTAAGTTGTTTGAAAAATAGAATCAGAGAAAGAAACACAATTAAATAAATTTAAATTGATTAATAAAAAAACATTTTTTTTGAAAAAAAAAAACGAAACAAAACATAGAATAAAAACTGAAAAGAAAAAAATAATACAATTAAAAACAAAAATTTAGACTTTAGAATATAGATTGTAATTAATAAAAATTTGAAAAAAAAAAAATAATGATAACAAAATTAAAAGTTCCAATCGTAGCGGATTCCAGTGATATTGCCTCCATTTACCTGATTAATAATCAAAGACTATCCTGTTGATAAAAAGAAATTATGATTAAAAGGAGAATATAAATCAGAAAAATTATAGAAATTATAGAAAATTTATTAATTAGCGTAAAATTTAAGATTTTCGTATAAAACGGAAAATATCAAAAGAAAAAATAAACACTTACAATAAATGCGTGAACAAAAAAATAAATAAATAAATAAATAAATAAAATAAAATAAAATTAATTGTTGAATAATTAATTGTAATTAATTGTAAAATTAATATCATTTCGGAAGCACAAAATAATAATGAATAGAATAAATGAAAACTTATAATAGTAGACTTTTAGAGAAATATTGTAAAAAATTCGAAACAAACAAAAAATTACTAATGTAATTTCAAAATAATTTTCGTTTAGTTAATTTGTTAATATTGATGTATGAAGAATAAACTAAAACCACTTGCCAAAAAAAAAATAAAAATAAATAAATAAAATTAATTATGTAGAAACAGAAAAAATGAAGCAAAGCGATGAATAAAAAATTAAAAAAAAAAACATCTTTGCTGTGAACGTCAATTGTAGTAAAAAATTATGAATCAAAAGGAAAAAAAAAATTAAATAAAACATAAAGAATCAATGAATTTATTAAAAAGAAGTCAATCAAATTCAACAAATTCATTAAATTTTGTATTTTCATTTTAAAAATAATTGATGAATTTCAGACAAAACAAAAATGAGAAGTAAATTATTCTTCTATACCTAAATCTTTTTTTTTTTTTTTAATTTAAATTTTAAATATTTTACTTGAATATTTTATGTGTGTAATATGTGGTAATATGCAATATGTTAGTCAAAATTTAAATTGAAGAAAAATATTGAAAAATAAAACAATTTAATTTTTATGCGTCAAATTTTTGGTGCAAAATTTATGTAATTTTAAATAAAATGTATTTTGTTTTTCGAATATAATAAATTGAAAGAGAAATTTTGTCATTTGTCTGATATTAAATGTTAAAAATCTATAGAAATTTTTGTCACTTCATCTTAATTGGATATAATTTATAGATTTAAATTAAAAAAAAAAAAAAAATGAAAATTTTAGATAGAGCACATAAAATTAATGCAAATTTTTTGAGATAAAATTCAGAGAAATTTTACTAAACATTTTTACTTAAGCATAGTCGAACACATAAGTTTCGTTAGTTTGACATTGAATCATCCTCCAATTTTGTAGAAAATTTAGACGTTCGCATCTGAATTATGAGTGCTTTCATAAATTCAATATTGCTTACGTCATCTTATATGAATTTATATTAAAATCATGCAAGTAATTTTTCAGTAAGATTGTTTCCATTTATGAAATAAATTCGTAATTTTTTTAAAACCTGACAAAAAATACGAATTTTTTCTGCTCTTCATTTTATTTTTAATTTTGTATTCATGTATGTATATAAAAAAATCAAAAAACAATATGTATATCAAAACGTAAAAACTAAATAGCACTGGCAACAAAATTTCTTTTTTTTTTCTAAGTTTACAATGTAAGTAGTTTAGTTTGTAGAACTTGCGAAATATTTTTTTGATAGCTTGAATTTATGAATATTGCAGCAAGGTTGCGTTCATGAAAGCGCCATTATGTCTTTACAGCTACCTACTATCTACTATCTAGATCTACTGCACATATCATAGAACAATAATTATGATAAATTTGATACTAACTATATACTATATACTATTGATATGTATATATACATATATATGTACATACGTGATGCTTAATGCTATTAATGGGTAACATGGTAACATATAAAAATGTGTAATTGACTTGAACGCTTCTGACAGACATATTAAGAAAATCAATTTTAAACTTTTAGCTAAAACTGTATATTGTGTACGAACGAATGTATATTTTTGTACTGATAAACATTGTAATTTGGTAAGGAAGGCCAAGAAAAAGATGAAATGATGCTGTATGAAAAGACTTGGGAGCGATGATGGTTAGAAACAAACTACAAGACAAGGTTCTTGCTCTGCATAGAACGGCATGGCGGCGATTTGTGAGAGAAGCTATGTTTAATTGTGGGCTGTAAAGCTGAGGAAAAAGAAGAAGAAGACGAAGAAGAAAATTAAAAAAATATTTAACAACAATAACTTATGAAACGGAATATGTTATACACATACTACATAATTTATAATAAAAATGTTCATATAAAACACAACATTTTTTTTTTTTTTCACAGAATTAGAACGGAACTGAAAATAAGAGAATTAAATTCAACCGAATTTTGCGTATTTGTATTTAAAAATAATTTACAAAAAAATAAAATTAAACTAGTCATTTGAAAAACGAAAATAAAATATTATATAACTCAAACAATAATACAATAATGAAATATAAAATATTTTCAATTTTTAATTCTGGAGCAAAAATACACATAATGTATAGCACATGGTGTATGTATGTATGTATATAAATGTATTTTACTTTTTAGGATTTAAAAACAAAAAAATAAATAAAATAAAAATAAATGAAACTGAAAATACAAATTAAAATGTCAACATTTCGAATTGCTCCATAATATTATATTTATGTAAAGTGAATTGTTTTTTTTTTTGGATTTTACTTTTCTAAAATTTCGAATTTTTAGAATTTTCATTTTGATAAAATTTTTTTTCATAAAAATATATCATTTGTACATACATATGTATGTGTAATGTACGAGCATATTTACTCGTGTGTAGATATAGTACCTATGTACAAACATAAATGTATATTTAAATTTATCCATTACATGAAATAATACAGAAGATTAATTTTGATGAAATTCTCATAATTTGAATAAATTTTATTAGACGTTAGATAAACATGAATAAATTTCAAGAATTTATATGTGTACATAATATGCATATGTACATATATATATGTAAATACATACGTACAATATTATATGTTATATTGTATGTATATATGCAATTTTGAAATTCTAAAATTAAAATATCTTTTGGGTAATAGCTAGATACATACATATATGTACGTAGAAATCTAATAGTACATGGTAAAAACGTACATGTGTGCATTTAATATTTGCGGTATCAGGTAAGTACATACTATACGTACTATATCTATAATAATAACAATATCTAAACATTACATATATGTATGTATGGATGGATATGCTATTATGTATGTATAATCATAAAAAAAGGATGTAATGTAATTTAGAAGATTTAGGGTATATGTACTTATTTAAGTGCAGATATTCGTTACATATTTGCACATTTACATAATACATTGATACATTACATTCATCATCATATAATATATATATATATATATATATATATATGTATGCGTGTGTAAATATAATGTAGTTGCGTACATTAAAAATTATATAATGTTTAGGTATAGATATAAAATTTATTTAAAATTTTATTTATGAAAACATAGAAAATCTCTAATATATTTGCAATATATGTAGATACATACATACATAGAGTACATATGACGAATAAAACATACACAAAAAATATACGAGAGGCATTTTAATTTTGAAATGTGGTTTTTTATAATATATGTACATATAAAGAGAGAATATGTTACATGTAAATATTTTTATTATATACGTACATACATAATACGTTTATGTATGTATGTATATGTGTTCATATAATATAATAAAAATAAAACATATATGTACATAAAAAGTGATATGCAAATAATGTTTTAAAAATGTTTTAGAGATTTTATAACGAAATGTATAGGTACATTTTAACATTTTATAATGACATATTGTGGGGTTGTTATATAAATGTATGTACAGTTTGTAATAGCAGATTGTTATAGCACTTTGAATAGATATAGAGTTGAAAGGCAAAAGGTTCAACAGGCATTTCATTTTATTGCTATATGTTATATGAAATACCTATTATATGTAACTACGTACAGTTACATACAAACATACAGTGACTCAAAAAATTGTTCACGAATTAGAGAAAAATCAAAATAAATGAACATAATATCCATTTTTTGACAGCATATTAATATAAATTTTATTCAAATGTATTCGAAATATATAGCTTTTACTACTTTGGAATTGATTTTTATTAAAATTCATATCACTTCACATAAAATATTAAGGTGTCTTGTATTTGAAGTATTAAATTGTTTTGTATTAGAAAATAAGCACATATACAAAAAACTGTTCACGACAACTAAAATTTCTCGGGCACCACTATTTTTAAATAACATCACCTGTATAATTTCTGATGATAAAAATGATATTTCTACAAGTCAAAAAAAAAAATAAAAACATACATATGTATGTATAAGTTATAATTAAATATGTATGTTCACAGGTTCCCGAGATATGGTAATTTGTTTTGATTTTTCTCTAATTCGTGAAAAGTTTTTGGGGTCACTGTATACATACATATACATATATAATGTCGTAAATATAATCTACATAATGTTTCCTTATATATAGATACGTATTTATTATGCATAAAATTTTATATTTAAATGTATTAGATATTTTTGGGTAAAAAAAAATTTTTGTCCTGTTTGAAAAGTATCTTAAGGTTCATATTATGATTGTGCTGTTATTATCGTTATAATGTTGGTGTAAAAATTTATATTTGTATGGGACATATATGAATATAATTTTTTTTACATTTTTTATATGAAAATTATATGACATATATATTATATGATATAAAATATTTTTTGTTGTTATGAAATGATTGTATGTTAAATGTAAGATTGTTACACAGAATAATAAATCAGAATTTCGGATATGTACTATATATGCATGTATATGTATATTAAAGTTTTTGCGGTTAACAAATTCATGTAGGATTGTAGAATAATACGTATACCCCAAACAATTCATAAATATATTTATAATTTTATAAAGGGTTTACCAATGAGTGCGTCAGAAATTTGGAATGAAACACAATGGGCCATATGCATAAAATGTAGCAAATGAACATTTGCTTTATATTTTATAGACTTTGCTATAAGTGCTGAATATCGGTATACAAAAACTAGCAAATGCTATATATTTTTTGTAGTTTGCTATTTAGTTGTCTATATAAGACCATTTTCTATATAAGTTTTTTAATTGTCTAACGTTTTTTGATAGATTTGGATGATAGAAACGAATCGAAGAGTGTTAGATAGCATGATCTTAGCAGTAAGTTGACATCAGCATTTTTTTAAATAAATTGTACAGGAAATTTTTTTTCCAAAAAGTCGATTGATGAATGTATACCATCTTATTGAAAGTACAAAGTATTTATGTCAACATTTTTTAGTTGGGTCAAAAATATTCTGTTATATTTCTATAGCGCTCATCATTCATATAGTTACGTGATTTCCACTTTCATATTCAAAAAATAAAATAAAAATAAGGCCTGATCACACCAAATCGCATCAAACGTTCTTCAGCCCACATCCCACAGTTTTGTTTGTTCACAAACCCATTGGACCAGAAATGTGCTTTATGTTTCATTCATAAATTTCTTGCAATACACGAAACGTACAGCGTATGAATTTTGATAATAAATTTAAATAGTTTCTACGCATTGTTGAATCGTATATACCTTTCTGTTTCTATATGATCACTTGTCACACAATACTGAACACATCAGCAATCAATGTTTGAGTTTGACTTCTCGATCGATGTTGTCGCTGTAACCGTTGAAAGTTCTGATGTTCCTATGGGTAAACTCTATATGTAAATATGTGCACCCGAATTAGAATTATAATCGGAAGTGTAAATTTATTATTGATAATATATTACAAAAATTTAGTAGAAATTATTTTTTATCTATTATATAAATTTAATAATACATTTTTTTTAGAGATCCTCTGAATCCTGATTGAAAATGAATCGATGTTGTATTACAATGGTCATATTAAAACTCAACTATTTGATGATCAGATCATATATGAATGAATATTATCATATTAGTAATGTAATTATTTTATACTAATATGGTCAGATAGAGTTAATTAGCTAGTTATATGAAATATTTTTTAAGTAAAATTGAAAATTTTTTTTAATGAAATGAATATTATTCTGTTTTTCGTTTAACTTGTCATTGATAACCAATTTAAATTTAAAAAGAAAAATATATTTTTTTTATTGTTTCAGTTTTGGTAATTCAAGTAACAGCATTTATGCAGTGTATTATGATTTTTATTTATTATTATTATACATATGTATGCCAATGTTCCAATGTATCAATATTCATTAGAAAGTAATTTATCTAAATTCAATCAATAATTCGATTGTCATCATTATAATTTATTAGTGGTTGGCTATAAAACATATAAAACTGTACGTTTTTATTGTGACACATTTAAATTTCAGACGATATTTTTTTTTATAAATTTTTACAGTTCATGTCCAATGAAACACGAGTACTGATTCCGAATTTTTTATGCGCTTCAAATAATTAATGATCTTCTTCATAGACTCATAGTGTCACAGTCATTTTTTAAATCATGTTTTTTTCAACAATTTGAAAACCTTTCATTTTGTAGTCGCTGACTTTCGTATGCTTCAAAACCATTAAGGTTTTATGACTAGTCTTACAGAGGATAGTTTGTCACGCTTATGCTCCCGTATACAGCCGCTTCCAACATGAAGAACTGACGCTGATTTTGGCAATACATGGTACTGAACTACTTACTATGAGTCCAACATATACCAAGATTTGGCAATGCTTATTAGATGACGGCATTTACACGCCATGTATAGCAAAAGATGTCCAACGTCCAGCGGACTTGTGTACGAGTATATTAATTTAGCAAGTATTTGCGCCAACAGATATGTACTTACATATACGTAAATTGATAATATACGGGCTGAATTTAGCACATTGATTCCCATATACTCGTATATATGTGTAATTAAATCTTAGCTTTGTGAGATAAAATTAAAAATTTAATTTTCTAATTTTTTTTTAAAACATGAGAGTTGATTCTATTTGCATAATCTCAAAGTAATTGATCTGATTGCCAAATGGAAGAATATGACAAGAAGATTGCCATAATATGAGCAGAATGTTGCAGTAGGAATGGTGGCGTATGGGTCACCCATAGATTAATAATAGTAGAAAGAAAGATCCAAAGTTCTCAACGAGAGAAAACAATACAATACGAGTATTTTGTCATGCAATTTTCTCGGACATGGACTGTAAATCGAAAAAGGAAATACATATACATATATGAAATTTTACAATTTGATTTAAAACAATTTTTGTTTTTTATTGATAAATTTGATTTCAATTTGTATACATTACAAATGCATATACCTATACATACATATATAATATATGTATGATATAAATTCTTTTTTTCGAAGAAAAAAAAATAATAAATTCCCAAATCAGAAGAATAAAAGATATTTAATCAGAATCAATAAAATTGATGTCAAGGTGATTTCATTTTTGTTAAATCAGAATGCAAATATATACATATATACATTCGTATATATATAATATAGGTCAATTTTCAATTTAATTTTTTGATTTCATTTTAGTTACTCCTCTTTATTTTTATTTTATTTTGCAGTAGATATACATAATATATTTTTTATAAAATTCATTTATTTTATATACTTACCAATGAAAAGAATTTAATTGTTTCGGTATTTTTATCTTTGATTCTTGCTACTGTTATAAAATTTTGGTTTTTAAAATTCACTTTTTCATCTTACGCAATTCGCAAAATTCTGTACATGAACTTGTGAAATTGATAAAATATTATAACAAAAATAAATTTAATCAAATAGAATTAATGAATTTGAAATAATTTTTTTTAAAAAAATTTTTTCGGTTTTTTTTTTGTTTTTTCAACACTTTTAACTGAAAAGACAATGAAGAAAAAACTTTCAATTTAAAAAATAGTTTATCACTTGATTTTTGTGTATAATTTTTTTCTTTTTGCGTGTGAAGTTTTTTAATTGAAAAAAATAAAATGAAAAAAAAAAAAAAAAAAAAACAAAAAACCTGAAGAAATAAATTTCATTTTACTAATTGATTTTTTTTCTTTCTGAAATTCAAAAAGGAAAATAATTCAAAGATTGGACACTATCGAACTAAATAAAACTATTTTTATCGTCATTTTTTTGCTAATTTTGCATTAAATACTTTTAATGAATTTCTAATAGCATAT
This sequence comes from Villa cingulata, assembly GCA_951394055.1. NCBI lineage: Eukaryota > Metazoa > Arthropoda > Insecta > Diptera > Bombyliidae > Villa > Villa cingulata. The sequence goes on along the minus strand of OX596020.1, from coordinate 3,265,904 downwards.
GAAATACCATTTAATTTCCAATTACATAATTATAAAACTTACGAGTATATAATATGTATGAGAGTGTATATTGTGTCACCTATACAGATATTATAAGAAGCCTTGAATCATAATTTTATATTCCTACATTAATTTCGTTAAAAATTTACAAACAACCAAAATGTCATAATTTTTGAAAACATCAATATCATATGCATGCAGTATTTACCAATAATATAATTATTTTTTATTTTAATTTGCCTTTTTGTCGATTGTTCAATTAATTCATATCTATTTAAATTATTTGTTTTATGTTCGTAATCATGAATTATACTATATATATACACATATTCTCCAATCAACATTATTTGTGTATGATTTTAAAATGTTTTGGTTTTACTTTTTTTTTGAAAATGTCACAATAAAAATGTATAATCAAAAGATACAGACATTTCAAACTGACTATTATATTTTTCTCTCTCATTATATGTATAAAATAAATTTAATTAAACGAAATGAAGAATTTCGTTTATTAAAAAAATTCACTCAACCAAATTATAATAATAACTAAATTAATGAAACTGAAAATTTAGTAAAAATAGAATCAGAACAAAATTGAAATATTTAAAAAACAAAAATGTGTTAGAATAATACAAAATGTAAATAATATTAAAGAAGAAAAAATGTGAATTAATTAAAATTTTTTTTAACAAATAAATGAACAAAATGCAATTATGTATAACAAAACGAAAAAAAGGAAATGAATATTGTAAATAACGTCGATAAATACATAATTAATTAAATTTATACGATACGATTCATTTTTATAGATTTTAGATCCTTAATCATATTTGTTTATGTGGTACAAGAATGTTGTAGCATAGGGAAGATATGTGAGATATGTAGATATGTGGGAGTGAAATAAGTAGTTGACTACGAGTATTTCAAATATTTGAAAAATTCGCTTAAAAAAATTTAAAAATTTTCATTTTCTTATGACAATAAACAAAGATACTTAACTACTTAGTTCATGATTACGACAATAGTTGAAGAAGAATATTTCATCGATGATCAAATTTAAGTAAATTTCTAATATTTTCTTTGTCATATTTTTTGTAGTAACTACTGCAACCTACTGCCAACAGATTTTAAGTTATCACATCACGTTGTCATGTCATATTGTCCAATAGCAGTTCCAGTTTGGTTTACGTGAAAGTTTATATTTAAATTACGTATACATATTTATATGTCTAAAAGCTAAAAGACAATATTGTTAAAAATTCGTTTCGCTCGAATTTAGTGTGGTGTTCTGTTTGTCAATTTCGACATAATTCATCAATAACCAAGAGGATATCATAGTTGATGGATGTCGATGGTCGCCAATAATTGTATTAAGTCATTGTCTCTTAATATTTGGTTATTTCATTTAAAGATTAATGTAACCTTGATATACCATACAGGTATTTTTGTTGAAATACTTATGTATTTAGGTACATATAGTACTATATAATGTTTGATGTACTTCTAATTATTAATTTTTGTTTTCAATACTATAAAAATTAGATTGGAATCAATCTCTGCATATTTTTTTTTTTTTTTGACCTGTCGTATTTTTTTGTTTATTATTTATTTGTTTACTCTGTTTATTGTTGTCTTATTTTTTCAATTTTTATTAGAACATCATTATAATAAAAAAAAAACATTAAAAAAATAATTTGATTGTTCTATTTATTTTGTTTTCATTTACATATACATATGTACATAAACATGACGTATGTAGATTGTGTATTATTCATATCTGTGAATACCTAAATACTCGTTTATGTAATGTACTATATACATATATAATAATGTATTATTTCCTGCTAAAACGTAAACAAAATATATTCAAATATATTTTTTTTTTTTTATGTATCAAGCTGAAATATTTTTATTTACTGTGATAAATAGCTACATAAATATATCTAAGTATGTATTATGTGCAATGTACATAATAATATAAGTATTGTTAAATATTATTAATGTACATATTTTTCTTTATTAAATACTTTAGAACGTATAAATACATTACATATATATGTATATGTAAGTACATAAGGTTAAGGAAAGGAAGAAAAAAACATTTTTATTTATTTATAACATTCATTTATATTTCATTATTTGTTTTTTAACTAATTTCTATTTTTAGTTTGTCAAAATATCATTTATTTAATTATGCAATCTCTTTAAGTATGTATAGGTATAGAAGTGTACGAAGTCTACTTACATAATATAGATAGACACTTTCATATATACTCACATACATATAATATATATAATACTTATTTATGTTTTGTGTATGTACATAATGTAGGAATGTTATGGAAATGAATTAATTTTGATTTATGTACATACTATATGCCATTGTTAAAATTCACACGAAATTTAAATTGAAATTTTTGTTAGCTAAACACATACATAATGTACATACAATACTAGTATGTACATAGGTATGAATATGAACTATGAACATTACATATACATATTAATAGTTAGAGAAGTATTTAGTTTAGATAGTTAGAGCGTTTAAGTTAAAGATGAATTTATATATAGATATATAAGTTATGTGAATGTACACAATATATATACATATATATGCATATTAATGAATGAAAATGAATGTTATTTTAGTTTAGTATGTCCGAAATCTAAATCAAATATAAAACATAAATATTGTTTTGTACTATATATAAAGAAAAAGACAGAAAAAAAATACATAAGTACATATATGTATGTATGTACTATATATAAAAGAAAATCAAATAAAGAAACTTAAATAATGTATATTTAAATAAAACTTGACATAACAGAAATGAGTCTAAAAAAAATAATCACTACAATCACAATCATTATGTTTGTTTGCGTAAAAATATAAAAATGTAAACAAAAAGTTCAATGAAAATGAAAAATGTAATTTTTTTTTGTTGTTGTTCAAAGTTTAACTTTTGAATGCTTTGATTTATATTGAAGTCAGTCAGAAATGAAAAGACATAAATAAACTTTACTACTTACATATCTACTACTATACACAGCATAATATGTATATGATAGTGAAATATTATGTACATACATATCTGATTAAATATGTATATCTATTTGAATCTATTTATGTATCTAATTTGTTGCGTAGAATTTTGAAAAATAAAACAAAACTTATGCAGTAGACAGACAGAATCAAATCAATAATAATCAGACTTCTAGTCTGAATTCGTGTGAATGATCATTCAAAAACCCTCTAACAAAAGACAATGTTCCAACGATAAGTCTGGCCTGATTGTCAATTTCAGTTTTTACTATAAATTTTAGATTACTTACTATAATCTGTATATCGTTGTCTTTGATGTCATTTTTTTTTTTAACCCCTGGAAATTTTCAATTCACCATCTTCAATATTGTCGCTGCATGAAGTTCTTGAAATTTCATTCGAACTTTTTTCAATGAAGTGTTAAAGAATTTCCTTAGTTTTAATATTTCAATATATCTATTTTGTATTTTTAATAAGATCCGTTACTAACATGAGTATAAGAATTCGTAGAATTTAATAAATAAAAAAAAAAGGAACAAAAACACTTGAATAAACAAAATAATTTTCACACATATCTCTAACTTATAATTGCGATGCAATACTTCCCTTCCAGCTGCAATTTAGTAATAAATATTTAAATAACGCAAAAAAAAAAAACAATGTTAAGGAATGCATGGGAATTTAAAAATGTGCGTTTGAATATTGTAGATATGAATGTATGGAATGAGAATAAAGAAAGAGGTATAGATATTCTTTAGAATTGCTCAATGTTTCAGTTCGGATTTAAATGTGAAACAGTGTAGTTCAGAAATTAGAAAAAAATAATAAAAATATAATATAAATTAAAATAGGTCAAAATAAATCGGTAAGTTCTATAGATCTAGTTTATATGATAAGGCATGTGGTGATGGCTTTAGGCATGAAATCTATCTATCTATCTATCTTATAGTATCTCTCCTATCTTCTGAACTAACATTGTTAAGAAGTCTAAGTGACTCTTTTTCAAAGGACATCCGATAAATAAGTAATTGTCAGGATGATCCTTTGGCGTATGATGTGTCTGTGTGACTATCATATAAAAGTCTGATGTATCGTTAGTCTATGTGATTACCTTACATCTTTTGGATGTGTGGTTAGTCTATGTGATTACCTCACATCAATTTCTAATTAACCTAACACTTTCATGTTGAGAACTTACTGAGCTCTAGCTCATATATGTTTTTTTTTATTTATGTCTTACAGATCGAGTGATAGTCAACAGCCCCTCTAATATTGAGGAAGTTATTCTTGGCGACAACAATTAATAGATTTATATATATTATACTATATATATACATATGTGTATATTACTTTTTTTTTACTTTTGTATTGCTGGTTTATAAAAATAAAATAAAGAAGAAAAAAATAAATAAAACATTTATGTAACATATTTTATCAGAAGTGGGATAAAGAAAACACTATCGCTCGATCTGTTGATAAAATTTTAATTGTAATTTGGATAAACTGTGTGTGTATAATTAATTAGATATTGTGTTGTATTCTGAATTGTGTTTTTTTTTTATTATCTTTAAATTCAAAAATAATATTTAAATAGAATTAAACCATGCCAAGACTAAATTCAAAAAGGTTACTGTATAAACCGCGATCAAACTGTGTAAGTAGTACTAGTAAACAAATTGTTCATAGAGCAAATAATTGGGAAGAAAGTAGTATAGAAGATTCTTCAATTTTAAGTTCGAACGATACACCATCTCCAAGTATGGTTGAAACAGTACCTTCAACTACTTTCCTAACTGAAATGATGTGCATTTTAACCAAAAATGTTGGTGAATTAAGTAAAAATATATCTGCTCCGAGTCGTATATCTAGTGCAGGAGCTGAAATTATTCCTGAATTTATACCTGAAAAAGAAAATCAATGTATTCAAAAATGGCTAACTAAGATCGAAGAATTAAAAACCATCTATAAGTGGAATGAGCAGACCACAATTTACTATACAACAAGCAGACTACGTGGCCTAGCTAGAAGTTGGTATGAAAGTTTACCGACGGTAAATTTCACCTGGGAGGAGTGGAAGATTAAATTAGAACAAGCTTTTCCAAGCCAAATTGATTACGCTGACCAATTACATGCGATGTTGAAGCGGGTTAAAAGTCCACATGAAACTATGCTGGAATATTTTTATGCGAAACTCGTTTTACTTAATCAATGTAAAATTAAAGGAAAAGACGCTGTGTCTTGCATCATAAATGGAATTAATGATCACAATCTTCAATCAATCGCAAAAGTAGCTGACTATAAGAACCCTGATGAGCTTATAAAATTTTTGAAAATTATTCCAAAAGACAAAAATCCAAGTGTACTTCAACACAAAAATAGAAATCCTACGAAAGCTGAAAACTTCAGGAATAAAAATAATTATCAACATTACACTAACGATAAGAGGCGAGTCTGTTATGGATGTGGTAGCCGAGATCATCTACTACCTGCGTGTACTCAAAAATTTCAAAAATATTGTAATAAATGTGGTAATAGACATCAAGGAGATTGTGCACGTAAAGATACAACAAAGAAAGTTTATAATATCACTGCGAATGATTCAGAAGGTAAGAAATATTTTATGTACGTATATATTAATGGTGTGAAGGTGAGAGCATTCATAGATCTAGGAGCAAATTGTAGTTTAATTAGAGATATTACTAGAATAAAATTAGGCCTTCATTGTAATGTCGATAAGCAACCCTTAATAGGATATGGAGGCGGTACAGTAATGTCTATTGGTACAACAAATAAGGTAAAAGTAAAAGTTGATGACGCCGAAGCTGAAATTAATTTCATGATTGTACCTGATAATATTCAAGAAATGCCAATAATCTTAGGACAAAACTTCACTGAACAGCCACATATAAGAATATTTAAAGACCATAAAACATTAAAAATTGTTGAAGTAGATTTCAACGTTTTACCTGAAGTCATTGATGAAATGAGTTCGAAAATTCCTTTGTGGGTTAAAAAGTGTAGCATTATTCCACCAAAACACTGCATGAATATAAAATGTAAATTAGAATATGATGGTGATTTACAAGTTGAGCAAAGTATAAGAACTAAAGAAAACAATGAATACTTAATACCTCATACCATAGTTCGGGCTGAAAATCAAGAAGCAATAGTGCCTGTTTTTAATTTAACAGACAACGAAATTCAAATAAATGAAAAAGAATTATTTATTCGTGGAATACCATACTCTGATGAAGAAAACTGCATATCACTTAAAGAAAAGGATCAAGCAAATCAAGAAGTAGACTGGCATATAGGTTCTGAAATCTCTTTAGATGAACAGAAAAGACTTAAAGGCTTACTACAGAAATTTTATAATTGCTTTGCAAGTTCACTACGAGAGCTGGGTTGTTGTAATTCTGCACAAATGAATATTAAACTAAAAGATGATCAACCAATAAATTACAAACCATATAAAATGTCCATTAATGAAAAAGAAATAGTTAAGAAAATGGTTAACGAATTAGTAGAAAATGAAATAGTAAGGGAGTCAAGTTCTCCTTTTTCTTCTCCTGTTATACTAGTTAAAAAGAGAAATGGAGAATATCGTCTTTGTATAGATTATAGACGACTTAATACTAAAATTTTGCCAGACAGATTCCCTCTGCCAAGAATGGAGGAACAACTAGATTTTCTTCAAGGCTACAAATACTTTAGTACTCTTGATATGACGTCCGGCTACTATCAGATTCCTATAGAAGAAACGGCTAAACACATCACAGCTTTTGTTACTGCGGACGGGCAATACGAATTCAATCGCATGCCTTTCGGTTTAACCACCGCACCATCAGTTTTTCAGCGAATTATAAATAAAGTTCTTGGTCCAGCAAGAGGTACAATAGCCATGGCATATCTTGATGATGTTATAGTGCCATCAGTTAATTTTGAACAAGGGCTGTACCGATTAGAAAAGATATTTGAAATCTTTAATAACAATAATTTAACACTAAATCCAACAAAATGTAAATTTTTCGAAACTTCAGTTCATTACTTAGGATTTGAAATATCTGAAGAAGGCATGAGACCTGGTACAGATAAAATTAAATGCGTAGAAAATTTTCCCCAACCAATGAATGTCCATCAAGTTAGACAATTCCTGGGTCTTACCGGATTTTTCAGACAATTTGTAAAAGATTATGCTTCTAAAGCTCGACCTCTTACACAACTAATTAAAAAGGGAGGAAAATGGGTTTGGAATGATGAACAGCAAAAAGCCTTCGATAATCTTAAAAATAATTTAGTGAATAGACCTATTTTAGCCATTTATAACCCAAAAGCTGAAACCGAAGTTCACACAGATGCGAGCCAGCACGGTATTGCTGGAATTCTATTACAAAGAAATAAAGATAACAAATTACAAGCGGTTTCTTATTTTAGTAGACAGACAAGGGGCTGTGAACAGAGATATCATTCATACGAGCTTGAAACGTTGGCAATTGTTGAAACACTTAAGAAATTTCGTGTATATTTACTTGACATTCAATTCAAAGTCATTACGGACTGTAACTCTATTAAAACATCAGCAAGCAAAAAAACACCTTATACCTAGAATTGCTAGATGGTGGCTTCTCTTGCAAGAATTCAATTTTACCATCGAATATAAACCAGGTTGCCAAATGAGTCATGTTGATGCTTTAAGTAGAAATCCGCCTACCATAGAACACTATAAAAACTTACCTAAAATAATGAAAATAGAAGTGGCCGATTGGGTTTTAGCGAGTCAGTTAACCGATGCAAAAATTAAAAATATTTGTGAATTATTGAAAAGGAATCCAGAGTCAGACTATGAAAAAAAGATTCACCAAGATTATATACTGAAAAAAGAAAGAATTTATCGAAAAACAAAGGGTGGTCTGAAATGGGTGGCACCGAATGGAATGAGGCGAGAAATTGTTAGAAATGCGCATGATGAATTTGGACATTTTGGTATAGAGAAGACCCTAAACAAAATTTGTGAAAATTATTGGTTTGCGGATATGCGCAAGTATGTCGAGAAATATATAAAATGCTGCATACCATGCATTTATCATAAAACTCCAAGAGGTAAACAAGAAGGTTTCTTAAATACCATCGAGAAAATAAGTACACCATTTCATACCATCCATATGGATCATCTAGGTCCTTTCCCTCGAAGTACCTCTGGGAAAAAGTTCATTATTGTTGCTATTGAAGCGTTTACAAAGTATACTTTTCTCTTTGCTACCAAAGATACAAAAACGCAATATGTAATTAAAATGTTACAGCAAATTATAAACCAATATGGAGTACCAGATCGTCTTATAACTGATAAAGGGAGTTGTTATACGTCTAAAATTTTTGGAAATTTTTGCACCTCAAGAGGAATTAAACATATTCAAACGGCTGTTGCAACCCCTAGAGCTAATGGACAAGTCGAACGATTGAATGCCACAGTATTAGCCGCAATTTCTACTACAACAAAGAAAGATATATACTGGGATAGATGTTTAGAGAAGATACAGTTCGCGATTAATAACACTGTACACAACACAACGAAGAAAACGCCAAGTGAATTGCTTTTCGGTTATCGACCACGAGCACCAAACAACGCTCAGTTAGTATCAGAAATAAATATTCCTAACCAAGAGGAACGAGATATGATTAGAACTCGAAGTCAAGTTGCAAAGAGATTGAAAAGAAATCAGGAAGAAATGAAACGAAGATATAATGCTAAACGAAAATCTCCAAGAATATACAAAGAGAATGATTTAGTCGTAGTCAGAAAACAAGGTTTTGCAGAAGGACAAAGTAAGAAAATATTGCCCAAATACAAAGGACCATTCCGCATTAAAAAAGTCCTGAGAAATGATAGATATGTGGTGTCGGAGTTACCAGGAGCTGAAAGGAGTAAAAGGGCGAGATATGAAAATGTAGAAGCTGTTGATAACATAAAGCCATGGGTTCCTTCAGGAGGAATTTCAGAAGAGGAAGATAAGGAAGGGGAAAAGGATCTAAACGAGGACGTTTAAAGTTTCAGGTTGGCCGAGTTGTTAAAGAATTTCCTTAGTTTTAATATTTCAATATATCTATTTTGTATTTTTAATAAGATCCGTTACTAACATGAGTATAAGAATTCGTAGAATTTAATAAATAAAAAAAAAAAGGAACAAAAACACTTGAATAAACAAAATAATTTTCACACATATCTCTAACTTATAATTGCGATGCAATACTTCCCTTCCAGCTGCAATTTAGTAATAAATATTTAAATAACGCAAAAAAAAAAAACAATGTTAAGGAATGCATGGGAATTTAAAAATGTGCGTTTGAATATTGTAGATATGAATGTATGGAATGAGAATAAAGAAAGAGGTATAGATATTCTTTAGAATTGCTCAATGTTTCAGTTCGGATTTAAATGTGAAACAGTGTAGTTCAGAAATTAGAAAAAAATAATAAAAATATAATATAAATTAAAATAGGTCAAAATAAATCGGTAAGTTCTATAGATCTAGTTTATATGATAAGGCATGTGGTGATGGCTTTAGGCATGAAATCTATCTATCTATCTATCTTATAGTATCTCTCCTATCTTCTGAACTAACATTGTTAAGAAGTCTAAGTGACTCTTTTTCAAAGGACATCCGATAAATAAGTAATTGTCAGGATGATCCTTTGGCGTATGATGTGTCTGTGTGACTATCATATAAAAGTCTGATGTATCGTTAGTCTATGTGATTACCTTACATCTTTTGGATGTGTGGTTAGTCTATGTGATTACCTCACATCAATTTCTAATTAACCTAACACTTTCATGTTGAGAACTTACTGAGCTCTAGCTCATATATGTTTTTTTTTATTTATGTCTTACAGATCGAGTGATAGTCAACAGCCCCTCTAATATTGAGGAAGTTATTCTTGGCGACAACAATTAATAGATTTATATATATTATACTATATATATACATATGTGTATATTACTTTTTTTTTACTTTTGTATTGCTGGTTTATAAAAATAAAATAAAGAAGAAAAAAATAAATAAAACATTTATGTAACAGAAGTTAGAATGAAGATTTGTAATGATCATTGATCATTTTAACTTAATTTGGGACAAATTTGGAACAGACAACAAAAAATTAATGATCATTCACAATGAACTATCATTGATTTTGTGGCGTCTGCCTATGATATTATACATAACGAATGTGTGTATATATGCTACTGAAATATGAATAAAAAAAAGAAACAATGATAATATCAAATATAATAGGTACCATATAAAGATGTGTAATACGTAATACGTGTACATGTTAATTGTATGAATAATAATATTGTCATAAATAATTTACAAGAGCTATTATACAGTTTTTTTTTTTCAGTTACATACGTTATACGCGAATATATACAAGTATACGAGTGTAATTTCTGTTTCAGTTTCCTTGAATTGAATTTTTATTTGATTGACTTTGACTTTGATCTTCTTCTAACAGCAAGTACATTTATACATGAATATGAATACATAGATATACATATTCATACATATATGTATATAATTTTATTGTTATTTGTTTGTTTATTTATTTATTTATTTATTTTTTTTGTTAAATTTTTATTAACTACTGTAAATTAATAATGAATTTTATTATTATGGAGCAATAAAATTTAATGTAACTTATTTACATACATACATACATTTTTCAGGTGTTATGCCTTCCATCTATAAATGTCCTAAACCATAAAATTAAGGAATGTCATATGTATGTATATGTGATACATTTTATTCATTTAATTAATTTTCATTTTTTAAAAGAAAAATTTGATATATTTTTTATTACTATACATTTATAAAAAAAAAAACATTAAATTAAAAATAAAATTAAAAAATCAATAACACTATTTTACTACGTTTGGAACTTTAAAATACAAGTACAAGAGTATATGCATACATTACGTTTCTTGAAACATTTTTTTTTTACGTTTTAAACACTGACATAGTGTATGTACATTTTACAGTATAACTGCGTGACATTAGGAAGGAATATACCAATACGCATAATTAATAACAGTCTATCATTTTGATTAACATATAAAATAAATTTAATATCAATTTTATGTTTTTTTTTTTTTTTTGATTTTTAATTTTTGTAAAGATCTTGATAGGGTGATCAATTCAGAGATATGTAGATATATATATGTACATGTACTTTCAATATTAATTTCTATATTTAAAATAAAACAATACAAGTTATCAATATAATTTTTTGTATACATAAATATTTCAATTAAGTATGTACATATACTCGTATTTTTGTATAAATGAGTTACATACATTACATATGTATATATTTTTAAAAATTATATGATCACAAAAATTAATATCATTTATAAATACGTAATACCCTTTCATGTGTAGAGTGAAATTGAAAATTTTTTAACTCAAGTTGTTTGCGCATACGACCGAGTCTACTAAGTATATAGTATAAAATCAATAAAATTATTTACTTATGTAAAGTGCCAATAGAAATTTAGTATCTATATTTCATTATAAAATTTGGTTTTTCTTATTATTATTTTAGTTTTTGATAAGTAGCTATGTATGTTAATTAAACAATTTTTATGATCATATCTGCTTCAAAAATTTGTGAACATGAAAACATAACGTAATTCATGTAGTACATAAATATTTTTTGTCACTTAAATTCTGAATTGGTTTACTTAAATGTGAAGAAATCTTTTTGATTGCATGTTAATACTCCTCTCATGTACTTAATTCCAAAGAAATAAAATATAAAAACAAAATTAGTTTAAAAAGATTTTTAAAATTTAATAGTATTTTTCTAAAAAGTAATAAATGCGATTGTCTATTACATATGGATGTACATTTTTTATTTTGAAGATATTTTTAATGACATTTATTACAAATGTGCATGATAAAAATATCATAAAAAAATTTGATTCGTGTTGGAAATTTGATGTTTTATTATCATTTTGAATCTGCTCTTATATTTTATAAAACCTTTTTTTTTTTTTCCAAAATTTGAGTGGATTCAAGTTTTAAGAGTATGTACGGACATAAATAAAGTAGAATAGTTTATTTATGGTATGGATTAAAGATTTAAAAATTTTAAAGATTTATTATTAGTTGGTTGTGGGAGATTTTTTTCTTTTATAATTTTATTTTATATTTTCTCATAAATTATAAAGAGCATTTATGTAGTACCAATACACCATTTACATTAACATATAAATAAGATTTTTGTATATAAAAGGAAGAAAACTGAATTTTAGTTTTCAATTAATACGTCATGAATTTGAATTTTATGATAAGTTGGAATTTTCGTTGGAATTTGTAATAAATTAACAGAGAAATTTGAAGAGAATTAAAAATCATTGAAAAATGAGAATTATTTTTGTAGTCTTTTAGAGCTTTAAATCTAAGTAATTACAACCAATTACAACTAATAAGTATGTAAGTAATGTAAGTATCCATGACTTTAGAGAGAACTGTGCTAAGTGTTATCATGTGTTATGTACAAGATCAAGACAAATAAAGTACATACAGAGTAGTATATTTATCTTGTACAAGATGTATAAGTACATAAATCCCAAATAAATTATATAAATCCCATAAATCTTTGAACTGAAGAGAAGTGAGCGTATAACTTTTTCGATGTTAGTTCAATTAGTTTGTTTGTTTGGTTTGATGTGAATCGAATAAAACATGAATTATAATACAAAAACATGTACCAACATTTTTGAACATATGAATATTTGATGTGATATATATGTATACGTATTTGGATGATTAATTTTATTTCATACAATCTTTCACTTAAAAAATCACAGTGAAAGATAATTAAAAAAATAAAATCCTATACCAGAAAATAACAATAATAGTTTAATAGAAAAGTATAAATTTTTCAATTAAATATAGATGCTAGTTTTTTTATTCCTATACATTTTTTATTCCTTTTCAGTTTCGTTTTGAAATTTTCACTGACTTATAAAAATGAAATAAGAATTTTAATGAAATGTATTATTTTATGTATACGTGCATTCATCCATCTGTAGGTATCTTGAAATTGTTTCCAATTGAAAATTTTTAAATTTAACATTCGAAACAGCTAAAATTTTAATACTGTATTTTAATTGGCATATATTATTCTGTTTATCGAAAAAATTGTGTAGGTATTGGGAAGAATTTAAAAAAAAAAATCTTTTCGCTTTTTAAAATAACAAAAAAAAAAAATGATTCATTACGTATTTATATGTATATGTATGTGTCGGATGATGGTACATATACACGCTCAATCCATTTTGTTATATTTTTGTATTTTATGGATGATGAATAGACAAAAAACAAAAAAATCACATCAAAAATTTCAAAAAAAAAAAAATAATAATAAAAATAGAATAAAAAAAAATATTTTCATTTAACACTGCCGGAAGAAAGTAATTAAAATTCCAGTTGCAAAAATTTATATATTCAAATTCATTCATATATTATTTACATACATGATAATGCATGCATGTATGTATACATATATATATATATAAATATGTCAATTGTAAAGGTTGTATTTTTTTTTCTTTGTATATTATGTAATTCATGTACATACATATATACATGTATAGTACTTCGTATCTATGTAGATAAATAGATAAATTAAAAAAAAAATCCTGAAGCATTTTATTCATGTACTATTTTATATATTTTACATAAATCGAAAACGCGAAAAAAAAGGAAAAACAAAAAAAGTGTATCAATATATAGTACATATATGGATTTTGTTTTTTTTTTCTTAAATTTTTTTTTTGTTTCCGTTATTGCAAATACAAAAATCTGAAACCTGAAACGTGTACTGATGAAATATGTATGTATATAAGCAAACAAAAGCATATACGAGTAATGCACATTATATATAGTAATGCAAGAAAATGAAAATAAATTTTTGATGCTATATTTTTTATGAAGATTATACAAATATAATACTCAATACATATACATACATATATGTATGTACATATATACAAACAATGTACATACAATTTCATATAATATTTTGTAGCTATATATAATATAATGTTAATATTAAATATATATACAATGCTTTTTATGTATGCATATGTACGCCATATTCATTCATATATGTACTGTACATATATGTACATACATACATACATTATATACATACATATATACAATGTACTTTGAATGAGAGAGAAAAAATTAATTCTGTACACAATCAGCCTGGAAAATCCACGGATATTTTGATTTTACTATCCATATTATATTCATATGTATGTACCTATTCAGATAACTGTAGATAAAATTTCCTTTTAAAAAAATTAAAATCCAACACCAAAAAAAAAAACATATTCATGAAGAAAAAAAAATACATATGATATCTACTATTATGTACATGGAAAAAATGCGTGAAAAACAATGAAAATTGTTTGACTTTTGTGCAAACTAAAAAAAATTACAAAAAAAAACAAAATATGATACTTGCATTTATAAAAATGTATCTTTTGTTTTTGTTTGTTCAATACTGAATTTATGTAGTTGTTCAATTCGCGAAATTCGACCACATTTTGATTAACTTTTTGTATATATGAAAATTTACACATACATTTAGGGTAGATGGATTCAAAATGTACATACATATTTATATGCTTTCAATAAAAATACTATGTACATAAAATATACAATAGCATTTTTAAACTTTAAATTCAAAATACCAGCCTGAGTAAATAAAAGTTTCTTTCATTTTTTTATATTTGGATACCATTTATATGCTATAAACTTATATATCTACATATATAGTACTGTTGTGTATACTGTGCATGTAAAGTAAACTTATAAATATTCATTTCAAATAAAAAATTAAAAACGAAATAATAATAGAAGCAAAAACAAATAAAATTTAAAATAAAAAATCAACTCGATAGATTAAAATATTCACATATTCACGTACTCACATACAAATGTATCTGCATATTATACATGTTTATATGTATAAATACATATGAATATGAAGAAAAAATTTATAATAATAATAATACAAAAATTACAAAAAAAAAAAAAAAATATGTTAAATTATAACAGTAAAGTAAATTTGATTTTTATTCATTTAAAGTGTAAGTATATAAAGTGGAGGTCAAAAGTTTTTGTAAATCTTCAAAATTTTTGTAAAATGTTCTTTCTTTCTAAATAAACTCTAGAAAATTTTATTATTCTTCATCAAATAAAATATTTGATTCCTGAATTCATACTTAATTGAGTCATGAAAAAAAGTTTGGTATTAAAAATTCACCTAAAATTCATCTTTAATAAATTAATTTGCTTATGAAATCCAAGGTGTCTTCCCTAAGTATGTTAATTATCATCATAATCGAAAATATAGTTTTTACAATAAAAAGATTTTTATAACATTATAGGTACCCAGAAAATTCGTACAAAAAATTATATGGGTGAACAAACACTTTTTGACTCATAATTTTGGGACTTGTTTTAATTATTTTTATTTAAGAATAACACATCATGATTTCCCAAAAAATGGGAAGATGTTTTCATTTGATTTTGACTTACAGGTATCCAAATTTTAAATTTGGAGGTGTACAAAGACTTTTGACGTCCACTGCATACATGGACTAAATGTAGTAAATATTCGATAGTTTTTTTTTTTTTTTGTGGAAGATTTTTCATCTATAGGATTTATACGTTCTTTATGAACAGATATTTAGATCTATGTATTTACATATACAATATATTATTTATCCACAAATATACTAAGTAGTATTTGGTAGTATGTAGTATGTAGCACGTACAGTCGTACAAGATTATTATACATATAGATACTACGTGTACGGGTGATGCTGATGAGAAAGGTTTTTTTCTGTATTCATATAATGAACAGTTGTTCCTCGAATATTTATTACACATATTATGATGTGTGTGCGTGTATGTACATATCGCATAGTAAGTAAATACTACAATATGTGTAGTTTCATTTATTTTTTATTTATTTATTTATTTGTTTTTTTTTGTCATGTCAATATTATCTCATATTCGATTCGATACGATGCATTATTATGATGAAAAATGAAAAAAAAAAATATGTAAGTCAAAAAACAAAAAAAAAATAAGAATAAAAATGAAAATAAATTTTGCTATTCTATGCGGTTGATTTAATATTTTTGAATGTTTGTACGTATACGTGTGCACATACATACATATATGAATGTATTATTAAAAGTCATTCATATCATGTGTTACACTGTGGAGAATTCAAAAAAGAAAATGAAAAAAAAAAATCAAAAATCAGGATAACAATAATAATAATAACAATAGTAATAATAACAATAATAAAAATAATAGTTTATGAGGTCAAAATTAAAATTCATAATCTATACACAATCATAATAATATTGACAACTGAGTATAATGTTAGCATATCCTATGTACATACATATGTATACGTGCATGTAGGTATGGATTTAATACGAAAGAAAATTTATTTATTCTTTTATATTATATGATATGCATAAATACTTATGTAATATAATGAAATGATAATATTTTGTAGAACATCATTTATGAAATTTATTTGTAATGTATGAAAAAAAAAGAGAAAAAGGAAGAAAAAATATATGCACATCTGTTTCATGCAACTAAGAGGAGTATATGCAGATTTATTTATTTATAGTAAAAAAAAAAACTCACAATTCGTATGACATTACGTTCTCTCATTATGCAAAATATTAGTAGTTTTATAGTAAACTATCGAATGTTTATAAATAAAAATTTATGGCAGATGTGTATTATATATTTTAAAAATATTGTTTTTTAGAGCGAAATCTTTTTTTTTTGTCATTCTTATTTGCAAAAATATTTTCCAATTTTTCTATTCGTGCACATTTATGAATTTATTTTATAATAATTGAAACAATATTCTTAATAATAAAGAAAATATAAATATTTGATCAAATTAAAAAATAAATTATGTGTACATACGGTGCTCATCACAACTGCATATAACCATCCAAGAATTTCCGTTTTTACTCTCTTTTTTATATATTATAAAGTTAATCATATTGATTGATTTTATTAATTTTTAGGACTTATACTATTATTATTCCTTCATTCATTGTTGATCGTCAGATAATCTATTGCCTATCTTTACTCTTCACTTAGATCTTTCAGACACTAGTTGACTCATCTGTATACCAATTCCTTTGATACTCCAAATTTTTCAATATCTATCCACAATTCAGTACGATTTATGCTATCGTATGCTGTGGTGAAGTCAATAAATAAGTGATATATAACCACTTATCAAACGACTTATCACAGGTTTTCTCTAAAAATATATTTATTTTGACATTTTCAAAATACATAAATATTATTGATACAGAAAAATCTATTCAGAAAAAAAAAATAAAATAAAATATAATATTAAAGAAGAGACGGTAAGCTTGAGGACATTTAAATTATATAATGTGTAAAAATAACAATAAAATGAATAGAATAAAATACGAGTATGTATGTATTGTATAATATAGAAAAATATAATAGTATATAACCGAAATGAAATTTCAACTTTATTTTATTTTCATTTATTGTTTTCTGTATATAGACAGCAGTTACACTTTATTATTATTCTATACAATATGCGGTCATTTTGAAATTCTGGAAGTGATTATATGTATGTATAGAACCTTACTTACATAATATACTCGTAAGTACAAACCATACAAACTATATAGCTATATATAAATTTATTATATTTTATTCATATACATTCACATAAATACAATCACAATGATATAATGATAATAAAAGTTCTTAATGAAAAAATCAGAAAAAGAAAATACTCACAATATACTATATAAGAAGAAAAAATTCGAAAAGAAAATAAAGAAAAGCTTCGCTTCATTATATCATTATATGTAGTATGTTTCATCTCTTTTTTTTTTTTTTTTTTTTGGTTCTTCTTAGAAATTTGATTATATTAGTAGTAGAGTATAGTATAAGTAGTAGTAGTAGATACAAAAAGAGATTTATTCAATAAAAATATTCATTTAACATAAACTTAGATTTATAAGTACGAGTAAGTATGTACTCGTATGTATGCTTATAATATCCTTAGGCATTTTCATTGTACATACATTATATCCGTTCGTATTTATATACGTAATATTGAACAAAATAGTTTTATGTTTATTTTACATATGTCCGGTATATCACATGTAATGAAAGTATATGAATATTACCTGAAATTGACAACTTAAATTCGATAAGTACGAAGTACGAGTATATAAAATCTAATTCTGTTAATTGTCTAGTACACATGGTGGGCCAACTTGGACTGACTGATGTAAAATGCTTATATAACTTTTTTGATCTTATATAAAACTTATTATAGTTTTAAAGTTTAAATGAAAAAGTGATTTCCCTAGTGTTTTTGATTAATGTATGAAAAATGGCATTATTAAAAAAATAACCTCTATTTAATTGTTTACAAATAATGGCTTTTTTTTATGGCATTTTGCATTACAGTATACACAACGTTTCTAACTTTAAATTTGTAATTTTGTTTGATCTCCTGAATTAGTGTTGATATATGTTACCGTAAAGTTGTTCCCTTGAATAGCTCTTAAATAAAGCAATCAGGCGTTGTTAAATTTGATGATCGAAGAGACCAGGAGAAAACTGCATTTTCTAAAATAATTCGTTCTCCATAAAACTCTTGGTAGAAGAATCTCAATGGTCGCCTTCGCGATATGTGCTTTAGCTCCATCTTGCTGAAACCATTTATGTTGAAGATGTTCTGAACTGATGTATGTAAATATTTTTCTATCATAGTTCGCTTCCGGTAAACAAACCCCTCTCCTCTGTAACGATTTCTAGACGTTCATTTTCATATTCAACAAAATATAGACTGATGACTCTAACTGCTTTTATTCCATACCAAACAGTGCATCTAAAGGAATAGAATTTACACTAATTTAGTATCCAGATTCGGCAGTTTTCTATATCTACATATCTATATTTAAATGAAAATGTATTCTATCGTTCAAAATTAAATTATTGTTGCCGAAATTTGCGTTGCATAACAATAGGTCGTCGGAAAACATAATAATATTCATTTTGGATCATAATAACTATTAAAAAAAAAAAAATGAAATGTTATGAAAATTTAATAAATGTTAAAATTTTATTAAAATTTCATTTTATAAAATTATTATATTTTTTTGCTACATACATAAAATTTTTGTATAAAAAAAAACAAAAGCGAAATGATATAAAACTTTAAAAAAAAATTATAAAATTCTCCTAATACTGAAGTATAAAGTACTTATTTTAAATCATAATTTAAATAGACATACTCAGCAGATTCATATAATGTACGGATGTATACAGGTACATCGTACATACATACATTCATAAAATTTCGATCTGAATTTAATATCGACAATGGACGAATATCTTCACAAATGTACTGTAAATGCATTTACGTAGATGTCATCAGAAAAAATTTGTAAAACTACACACAAAAGTGAAATTTTCAATTCAATTATTTCAAGAAACCAAAATAATTGGTATTAATAATTTAAAACTGAAAAGTTTACGTACGTACGTCTGTACAGAATCTATATGTATATAAATAAGTTTATTATTTGTAAGTATGTACGTATGTACAGTTATATACAAATACATTAATTTATCTATTCAAACTTTCAATGTCATACTAATATTGGCTGAGTTCATCATCAGAATATAATCTATATAGGCACTCTCTAATGTCGTTCATTATTGTAATATGGTTGCAATCTAGATCCAATCGAGCGTAATCTTATTTGATCTGTTTTAGTATTGTGATAATGCATTGTAGTTGATATTAATTTAGGTACTAATGTTAGATATAACACATAAACCAATCACGATCACAAAAATAACTTCCTTTCAACATTACACTTTAGATCACGAATAAATTCTAAGTAATCTGTTCAATCTGATCGTTGATTCGATTGGAATGATGAACGCAACCAGTACATATCAGTCTGTATATGCCGATTTACATTATATTACGAGTTTTGTGTAAATATTTTATTTCTGCAAAAAGTTTTGTAAAAGGGAATTATCTCTGTATATAGATTTATGTACAAGCAAAGCAGTACAAGTGTATTGAAAGTTTTTGATATTTTCATTAAAATTAATTACATACGAAATAAGTGAATATTTCTGTTTCATAACAACATATCTTTCGTATAGAATTGTACAGAGTTGTATATATACATACATTCATATGTATGTATATATATATATGAAAGTATATTAAATAGAAAAATATAAAAATATAAAAGTTCCTTCGATTGCTAACAAAATTGATTGAAATCGAATTGATCACAAAAACATGAATGAATTGAACAAAAACAAATCTATTTTAATTGGCTCTGCATTTCTTTTGTAATATGTATGAATATTTATGTATATATTTTATGTATTTTAAAATTTTATTTTTAATTTCTCTGGTTCTTTTTCGTTTTTTTTTCTCGAATATTTTGTTTTTATTTTTTTTTTTTAATGTTTTCTGTTTACAAATATAATTCATATGAAATTTAAATTGTTTGAAGAAAAGTTTTAAAAGTTTTAAATAAATAAGGTTTAGAGTATACATTATGTGGATGTGTGTGTTTTTTTTTTAAATCAATACAATTTTTTTTAAATCATTATTATAATTATTCTTTTAGGGAATATGATGATGGTAATGATAATGATGATGATGATGACGATGATGATGACGTTGTTTATGAATAATTTATAATGAATTAATCATCATTATATCAATTTAATCATTTCAATTAGATTTGAATATATTGATTGATTTTGAAAATTGAAATTTTATTAAGTAAACGATGATTATGCTAATTTTATGTGAGTACACTTATGTAATTTTTCTCTACTGCACATACACAATTGATTTTTATAATTTTTAATGTATATTTCTTTTCATTTCAATAAGTAAATTTTTGGCACTGAGATGATGTTTTTCTGAGTTTTGATACTAGAAATTTATTAATCATTCATAATCGATAGCGATGCGTTCCAATCGAATCTTGTAGTAAGACATCAAACTAAAATATTTCACTACAAAAAAAAAAGCTCCAAGTACCTACCCTTCATATTTCAAGTAAAAATAACTTTTTTTCTGATTTTTCTGAATAGAAATATTTTTCCATATCATCATTTGAAACGAATTGAATTTATTTCTCCTTTATTGTTCCTCTCGCTTCTATATACTTTCGCACAAATTCTACACGAAATGTAAATACTTCTTATAGAATTAATTTAATTTTATATTCACACAGTTTTGTGAAGAACTATATATATACTTGCAGATATATTTTTCTTACACGAAATCTTTTATGTATATTTTTTTTAAGAAAATCGTTAATAGGATTACAACATATAATTTTATATCTTATGTAAAGTCATTATTAATGTTTCAGAACAAATTGAAAATTTTTTTTTTTTTTTCGTATAGAAAAATTTAAGTTTTTCTCAAATTTTTCTCATTTTTCTTTCGTATATACATATACGATTATTACCATCACTTTCGACGAACGACAGACAATTTTCAGTTCAATAATTTTTTCTTCAGGATTATGATGGAATTACTTTTTATGAAAAAAAAAAGAAAATGAATGACAAAAAAGGATTTATTTTTATATTTTATTATTTTTTTTTCCTTATACGCTTATTTTTTCAACTTATTCAGATATGTATATATCTAAAGTATCTTTCGTTCACACTTCAAATTCTTTTAATTTTTGTGTGTATGTATGCGTTAAGATTTTTATTTTTTATTTTCGTTTTTTTTTTTTCAATTTAAAATGAAAAATTTACTATTTTTCAGGATTATCTCGTTGATATCCTTCAGAATTTATTTCATTTTATTTGTTTTAATTTTAGTTTTCTTTATATTATATACGAGTATATACATTTTTTTTTAAATTTTTGTTTGTGTATATATGTGAAATGTTAGAATGAGTATATGTATTTGTGGAAATTACGTGATTTTCTACAATATTCGATAATAGAAAATTTCTATTTCATGCGGAAGTTGAAAATATGCATGAAAAATAAATCTAAAATTTCTGTTTTTTTCATCATTTTTGTAAATATACATTTCAAATCAATTATTTATTTTTATTTTTTTGTTATTTTCATTCATTTTCCACTAAAGGATCATATTATAATCATCAATTTTATTATGTACATATATCTATATAGATTCAATAATAATATTTTCTCATTATTTGATCAATTATATTTTGTTTTTGTTTCAATAATATGCATATGGATTTTTCTTTCTTCTTTTTAATTTTCCGGCATTTC
The DNA here is from genome assembly GCA_951394055.1 of Villa cingulata. Classification (NCBI taxonomy): domain Eukaryota; kingdom Metazoa; phylum Arthropoda; class Insecta; order Diptera; family Bombyliidae; genus Villa; species Villa cingulata. The sequence goes on along the minus strand of OX596020.1, from coordinate 3,243,440 downwards.
GATCATCAAAATTTAATTGAAATTTTCTTGTGTTTTTCGATTTTCTTGGAATAAAAAATGAAAATGATTTTATGCCATCATATTTTTAATAGATGCAGATTTTTATTAAAATTTCAGATTATTATAAAATAAATCCGATTAGTATTTAAATTATTATTATTCTATCAATTTATTTTTCCTTCAAGTAAAATTTAATTTTTACATAATTTATTTTTTCAAATCTTTTGGAAAAGATAAAAATTTTTGGTGGTGATAGTTTAATAAAATAATAGAAAATGAGATTACCGCACATCAAATGAGAGTAAATTTTGTTATAATGAACTAACTATAGATTCATATATTAAGGACAATATAAATGTTATAAAAATTATAAAAGAATATATCATAAACAGAATAAATAAACGATTAAGAAATATTCTATACATCTTCTACAAATTGTTACATATGTATATTTCCATTATTATTATTACTTTTTTTTAAATAATATCATGTGTTTAATGATCCAAATTTTAGTATAGCAGTACCTATGTACATACATAATATTTAAAGATAATCCTTAACTACTTAGTATACTTAAACTTAACTAAATGATTATCTTTGAAAGTAAAATATTTAAATGGTGAAATAAAATTTTTCTTTCGATTTTATTTGTTTATTTCTATTTGAATTTCAGTCATTATTTCCACATAATTTAAGTAGAAAAAAATAATAAGAAAAAAATAACAATAAAAAGTTTTTATGTATTTTAACTTTTTTTTTATAGAAAATTTAAATATGCACATATGAATTTATATCAGATACAAAACAAAGTATGTATAAATATTCAATGAAATACGATTATATGTACATATACAAATAATATAAAGTATTCTCTAATGTACGAACATAAATATAAATCGAATATTATAATTATAAAATATTTTTTGCTTTTGAAAATTTAAAATTTGTTGCTAAAATTGAAAAATTTAAAAACTAATAAGTAATTTTCAGACAAAATAAATATACTAGTATCCGCAGTGTACATTTATGTACATAAACACATATAAATTCATATTGATATATGTACATATGGATGTATGTATGTATGTATGTACATATGGATGCATTTTATTTGAATATAATTTTATTATATTTAAAGTAAGTTTATGCGGTAAATACTGGTATATGTATTTGTACATATCATGAAGTTTATCTGTGGCTAAAATTAATTTTAGAAAATTAAATTTAATATCTCATATTTAAATAGAAAAATATAATATAATACAATGGGGAAAATCTTTATTTTTTTATTTGTTTTTAGAAAATTAAAAATTTTTGTCTTTTTATTAGAAACATTTTTTTTTTTTAATATTCAATATTACATATAAGCACTCAATTATATGGAAGAGGATCATTCTCTGTTAATGCAAAGGGTATAAATGTTCTCAAGTCTTTTATTGAAAACTAACGACAATTGAAACTCTACGCAATTGATAATTTACATTCTTTACACAGCAGTCAGTCCTCTAAAACTATATCATAATATATATTTTTTTTAAATTTGTTTAAAAGGACGACGGTAACGTAAAAGACAATTTGATTTAACTTTATAAAGAATATAGTTCAAGATTTTTTCATTATAAATGAAAGAAATAAATAATTAAACATGAAAATGTTTACAATTGAAGCTAAACATTGTTGAAACAATGTACAAAAGTTATGTATGCAGAAGTAAAATGGTTTATAGAAGCATATATAATTCATAAGTGATTTTAATTAAATGGGTCAGCCATACTTTAATAAATGATATGAGTGAATATTACTTTAATATATAATGCCATTTTAATACTTATTATTATTAATCATCAATTTACTATAAATTTTTTACAAAATTTTTTTATTTCAAAATTTATTTACGAACCTTTGCATTACAAAACTGGCATATCTTCATTTATTTGAAAATTTGATTAAAATTTTCTAATGCATATGTAAGTATGTACTTGTAGATACAAAATGTACAAATGCACTTATTAAATACTTGTATATTTGATTATTGTACAAACTACAAAGTCGTCTATAATTGTTATAACATATGTGTATGTACAAAAAGAATTTTAATTTTAATTAAATTTGATATCAGCAATTCAAATAAATCCCTTTAAACTATTTTTTTTCTTTTATAACTGAAATATATATTTTTTTTAATTTCTTTTTTCCCTTTTCTCTCTCTCTCTCTCTCCCTATTTTTTTCATTTTGTTTTTCATTTAATTTATTTTTTTTTTTAAATTTTTTTTATTGTAAATACCCTTGATAAATTAGATTAATTTTGAACACATTTTTTTTTAAATTGTTCCCAATTGAAAACCATTTTTTACGCAACCATCACACATATAAGTATAAAGACAATAAAGAAAAAAAAGGTTATGATTACCACCATCCAGATTTATTTTGTTCGTTTAATTCTTCATTTTTTTTTTATATTGTAATTTTTGTTTTTTAAGGAACTTATTTAATGTGATTATATATATACTCTTATATACGGATTTATGTATGTATGTATTTATGTGTGGCTCTATAATAGAAACGATATAAAAATGATTTTAATTTTGAAAATTGTTTTATATTTTTTGATGTTTTTTTTGTTTTTTTTTGTTTTTGTATTTTTTACTGTTGGTTTTTTGTTCTTTTTGATTTTTATTTAACATTTTATTTTTATTGTTCTATTGTAAAAAGGTTCAAAAATTAAAACCACATAATAACTCTATAGAGAAATTCATAGTAATTTTATTTAATATTCTCTTTTCCTTTCTATAACTATGTACTTAGACACGCAAGAATGTATATCTAATCTAAGTACTATATACATTTATACAAAAGGAAAAAAAAAGTTTCAAAAGCAAAAAGGCCACAAAAATCAACTTTGACTATACACAAATATGTACTTGTCTTGTATATACTTACATTTATATTTATATGTTTGGTAATGAAATTATTTTGAAAAGTTTTTGTCATAATGTCCATCTGTTGTCGATTTGAATTTATAAGGATAAAATGAAAGCGATATCAGCAAAATCATATTAAAATATATATTATAATAGGAATACTTTTATATACATAAATAAGAATGTTTTAAGTATTATAAATGTAACTAGTATATACATATATGGATGGAAATATGTATATATACGTACACATAGTATAAAACCAAAAAGCCTATAGGTATAATAATTTTTGGTTTATTTAATGTTTAACAATATTTTGAATTTTTGAAAGAAAATTGAAAGAGAATAATTATTATACATGTCAAGAAATCTCTATGGATATACTTAAGTACAAGTGTATATAATGTAGTATGAGTACATTTGCTTGAAAATAATTTCTTAAGTTAAATTAATAATAATAGTAAGGCAAAAAAAAAAAAATAATTATAACAACAAAATTATTTTAAAGGATCATAAAAGTTTATTAGGATTTGAATGTTTAATCAGATTCAAATAAACACTAAAGATTTGATGTGATTTTATTATATTTTTATATAATAACATTTTTCTTTAGTGTGGTGTTCCTTTATTTTCGTCCTTTATTTATTTATTTTTTTCATTACATAAAATATTCAGTAGTATGTTCGTATATAATTATGTTAAAAATTTTTTAGAATGATTATTATATTATAGAATCGATAAAAATGTTATGTGCGACGGTTTATCCATAAAATACATCTGTTCTATATACTTATGTATAATGTACATTGTACATAAATACATACGTATGTACATACATTTACATTTTTAATGTTGATATATGAATATTTACGAGTATATTATCTACAATATAGTTTAAAACTAGTACAATTTAATTTGAAAATATATAAAATAAAATTAAATTGCATAATGTCAACTACTGATATCACTATTTCTACTACGATTATTATACTGGTATACTGTTGTCATTACATACTATTATAATGATGATGATATTAAAAATTTTTCAAAAAATTTTATGCCCGAATCAAAAATTAATGATATGTAATGTACGAGTATTGAAGTTATGTAACATATCGAATAATATATAACAAAAATGTATAAACGGTATTACGTACTTTAATATCATTACATGTATATGCACGTACATTCAATTTTATAATATGTATGTATGTGTGTGTAATAGAAACGGAAATAACAAAGTATTTTGAGAACTTTGTTAAATTGCCTTTTGAGTATTGTACTCGTAGTATATGTATATTTATGCATATGTAGAAATCTATAATATGTGTACATTTTTATGTAATGTTGTGTATCATTTACAGTCTCTAATGAGCTTTGAAAGTATTTACAAAGTAATAACAGATAAGTTAAACATGTCAATATATTTCGCATAAGTATATAAATGTACATATGTATTTATAATTATTTGTACGTATATATAACATAAGTTCATATTCATATGTATGTAATGTATAATAATAATGTGTGCTATTTGTATGCATTTTTATAATATGAAACTTCTTAAAAAGTTTCATCGTATTTTCAGTTCAGTTATAATAATGTCGTGAATAGTTCACATAAATATACATATACAGTAAATTCATGACTTCTTATTTATATACCATATACAAACATGAATACATACATAAGTATACGAATATGATGTAGTGCATATAATAATAAAATATATATGTATAAGAAATTGAAAATGAATGCAATAAATACTGTATACATTTATGTATATAATCTATATATACTATAAAATAAATATGTAGATATTTGAAAATTTTCTAATTTTAATTTATACACGTGAAATATTCATGCATATATACCAGTACCTGAGATGTTAAGTACATATATAGAAAATTTCAAACTAATATTAATGAGAAAATAATTTGAGAATTTGATGATACTCGTATATAATCTTATTTACTTACAAAATATATAATAAACTTGTTAATTGATAATTTATCTTGAAATTTATAATTCATACATACATATTCTCCTTAAATATAAATATATTATGTGCGAAAAGTAATTTTTTTTTTTTTTATAACATATGTGATTAAATTTTATTCTATACGGTTTCTATGCACAATTCAAGATTAAAATGTTATAAGGTTGATTGTATTGATTGATTTATTATAAAATTCAGTCTAGCCTGCATGATAGTAATTTTTATTTTTAGTTTTAACTTTTATGACTGAAACTTGTATGATTTAATTTGATTTTTGTTTTGGAATATGTTATATAAATTTAAACGTTAATATTTAATACGTTATTTAAAGGACAGAGTATAATAAATTTCGATTGAAATATTAAATCAAATCAGATGTTTTAATTACATTGTATTACATTATGAAGTACGAATATAAATCATATGAAATTGACTTGATTGAATTTTACTGAAGCTAAAATTTCACATAGTAAAGTATAGATAGCTTCTAACTTACTCTCAAACAATAAGGTATACAAAAGTACAAAGGTATACGTACTTAATATAGTGAACTTATTCCACTTTCACTTTCAAAGTATGAAAAAAATTTTTTTTTAAGGAAAATTTCCTTGTAAAAAATAATTTTTTTTTTATTTCAAATCAAAATGCAAGGATTCAAAATAATCGAAAAAATTTCCCAATATTTTTTTTGTATTGCGCAAATAAATTTCATGAAAGAAATTGGAGAATTTTTATTGTGCGTATATGTATATAATACTCCATCATTTCTCCCTCTTAAATAATATTAATTCTAATTGAAGCGAATTCAATCAATTTGCTTCGCTTTGATTATGCTTCAGAAGAATAAAATTGAAAATTTTACGAACAAACATTTTTATGATAAGACAGTATGTGTTCATAGTTTTATTGACTCGCATATTTTATATTAAATATGTGCTTTGAGTAAAGATAAATAATTACCCGAGTTTTCCTGTTACTTAATCTTGTTTTTTTTTTATTGGCTTGTATCATTTTTTTGAAGAATATGTCCTTGTAAACATGCAAAAAAAAATTCTTCTATTATATTTTATTTTTCAAGATTTAATACATCAAATATATGGTACGGCAAACAGAATCAGAATATAATTTATACGGATATTTTCTTTTTTTTTTTCTTGGTTGAAGTCTCATCATATCATATTTATTTTATTTATGAAGAAAATTTTAAGTTTGTTTTTAGGTAAATTTGATATTTCATAATATTCTATAAGTTGTTATATTTTGTATATATGAATATAATATGTAATATGCGTGAGCTAATATGCTATGATTTATTTATGTTATCTAGAAGTATAAGTTTCGTGTATTATGGATATTTATTTTGACTCTATATTTATGATCGTTTGCATGTATATTGTATATATATACATACATATATATAATATATATTATATGCTTGGACTCTTACACAATTTTTTTTTGTACATATTCATGCATACACATGTATGTAGATGCTCGTATATTGAATTTTATTTTACTATATATACGTACATATATATATTTTTTTTTCGAAATTCAAATCACGTATTAAATATAAAATATGAATGATGATCTGCTTTTATTATTATCAATGTATATATCTATATCTAATCATATAGCAACGTGTAAGTATAAATGTACTAGACATTATATTCATATACTTACGTATATGTGTAACTGGATGAAAGTATGTGGGATAAATGTTCCATGTATGTATACAGTATACACATATAAATGAATTTATGTGAGAGATATTAAAGGTGATTTTTTTTCAAATACATCCATCTACACTTTCATATTTATACATATATCCTTCTAGTTCTAGCCATATACATATATGCACGTATCAACATAATACGTGAAAGATAATAATAATAATAATAATAATAGTAATTGAAAAATGAAAATGATTATATGTTTTGTTTAGTTTTAATATAGTGAAAATTTGTTTGCAATAATATTAAAATTACATTTTACAAATAAACACTAGCGCACTAGCGAAAAATGATTGCAATTGAAAATTGAAAAATGAAGACAACGAAGAACAGAAATTATTTATGAATAATATACATACTTAAATAAAATATAAAATATGAAATGAAAATTATAATGAATATTGCTAAAAAAAGTACGATGATGATGATGATAGCTTTCATTTTGAAAATTTTTGGTGAATAATAGTATTATTTTCATGAGATCTATGTCAGGTTAGATTGTGTTTTCATTACAATTACTTTATTTTTGTATTTTTACTTTTTGTTAATTTTTTTAAATTAAAAATTAAAAATTATTTAGAAATAGGAAAAGAAAAGAAAGGAAAAAAAATAATAACAAATAATAAATTTAAAAATATTAAAAATGGACAAGAAGAAATTTAAATTAATTTTCTTATTTGAATAATATTCATAAAATGTATTATGTGCATATATACGTATATGTTTGTATATACGTTTTTGTATAACATTAAATTTGATTTAGTAATGAAATTCATTTTCAATCACAATTTTATTCATTTTTTGTTTTTATTTTCCTGCAATGCATTAAGATGTTATATGTATACATAACATAAAGTAAGTAAATATGTACCAATATCTTTCTTCATTTTCTTACATATTCGAGTATGTATATTTATATTCGCATATAATAATGTACAAGATGTACCACTACATTTTATGTTTGTATTAAGAGATAACGAAAATAGTGAATATTATTATTATTATTTTGTTATCATATTTCACTTGTAAATCATAAAATCCTTTTCGAATACATATTCGAGTACATATTCTATATACATGCATCCATATACGTTAAAAGAAAAAAAACGAAATAGTATATACATGTGTTATGTACTGAATTAAGTTTATTATGAATATATTGAATATATAAATGTATATTCATGATAACGTATGTACATATGCACACACATAAATAGATTTAAATACGGCAAAGAGGAGAGTACAAATTAATTTTACATAATAATAATAAAAGTATATCTATATGATATACATCATTTTAAAATTTTTCTATATATGTTCATGTAGGTACTTCTTATAGTATCTACATTTTACCTAAGATATTATACAGTGATTACAAAAATTATTTTTTTATACTTAAATAAAGTATCGTAACTTGGATTTCTTAATACTTGAATAATAGTTTGTAATACATTGAAATTTTTCTACTTATTTTTTCGAACACAAATAAAATGTGATAAAAAAATCCAGAATTAAGTAAAATTTACATCCCAACGTGAATTTTTCTACCTTTTTTCCGGCCAGCGTGGGTTCCAACAGATTCAGAGTGTGATTTATTGTCAGATCTATTTCTAATCTGACGCTGGCAATGAAGACATTAAATTAAAATTTTTGAAAGCAATGTACCAATTTCAAATGTTTCCTATATAATGACATACGGTAATCTACTCTGAATTGTGAATACCGTCTACTCGGTAACGAAATCCACAGTGGGTTGTAAATGAGGAATTATTCTTAAAACAAAAAACAAAAAAAAGAATTATTCCAAAAATTATAAGTTTCTAAGGACCATTTACTTATCGATTTATTGGTTTTGGTCAATAATACAAATACTAAGATGAAAATAACATTAGACCCAGCTATATAATTTATTTTACTTTAATGCACTAAATGGGTTTAATGAGTATTGGAAGTAAAAATCCCACGAAAAAGTGAATTATCGATTAAAAACAGAAATGTTATTCTTGCTGAATGCAATAATGGTATTCCTGTGTAATGTTTACAGAAATACCATTCTATATCAAGTCCTTAAGAAAAAGAATAAAAGAATTGTACAAAATAGCGCAGGATAAAGGAGAAAAGAGAAAACAATTTTGTTATGCACAAATAATCTTTGTAGCCACTGTATAACGTATATACACGTATGTATATGTAAAAGGTATGAACAAAAATTATATTACAAAATTTTATGCTATTTTGTTTATGAATTATAAGAAAGTTTCGAAAATTTTCTTATGTGCAGAGTATTGCATAACATGCACACACACATATATATCTTATTATATACATATACGTATAAAATAAAATTTTGTAAATATGTAAATAAGTATATGTATACATTCATGTATATGTAATGAATCTATATTGAATATTATACGAGTATATGTATGTCTATATGTTTGCATTGTATTCTCTAAATTCGTTAAATGCATTCATGTATAAGGTTTATTATTATTATTATTTTTATTTATTTATTTTTTTTTTATTCTTTTGTTTTTTCGTTCAAAATTATTCATAAATTTATTCTATAGTTGAAATTTTATATATTCATAGATAATTATATATATATGTATGTATATGTATGAGGAGTATATGCATCAATTTTTATATGTATATGTATTTATATGATGAATTTTATATGAAGTTTTATAACTTTAAACTCATTCTCATACATTGTTTTTTGAAACTTTTTGTAAAAATTTTTAGTTATATTGTATACATGTATGTAATTTTCATAACACACAAACGTTAATATATGTCTGTCTATGTATATGTATCTATATAAACTTTTTTTATATTACTGATTACTGTACACTGTATACTTTATATAATGTACTCGTATACATAAATAATATAAATGTGTAATATGTATACGTAATAGAAAACTTTTGAATGTATAGTAATGAAATTATTGCAAAAGGTAACATACATATATTATTAGTAATTTATTTATAAAATTTTCTCATATACAAATATTAATATAATATATTGAGCCGTTTTTTTGGGAGTGGTGTAAGTGTATTTTATTTTATATGGAGATATTTAAGTAATAAAATAAGTATACATACAGATTGTCATTTTTGAAAAAAATATGCATTTGAATAATTTGAAAAATATTGATATTTGTGCTTACAATAATTTTGTATTTTTTAAATATTAAATTGATTTAGATTATGTAATTAACAAAAATTTGTACTTTTAATGACTTCAAATGATTGAAAAATGACTTACATCACTTTCAAATTCAGCAATAAATAAAAATCTTACGGATTCTCAATTGAAACAAACCGCAATTTATTTTTATAAAATTTTAATTAAATATGTACTTCAAAAAAAATAAAAAATAAAAAATAAAAAATAAAAATGCTAGGCTTTATTTCAACATTTTTACCATTCAACCAAAATTATTTATACTCTTATTATTAATATATATATTTTAACTTTTTTCATTAAGATCAAGTTTTTGAAAATAGTCATGATGTATTGGAGGGATATATATATACGTATATATGGTAATAAATCAATCATATCTCTAAGTTTCTTGAATGTGATGGTTCTAACCTAACCTCTAAACGTGTTAGTACTATATTTCTAAATATCGAACCACCAATTGGTGTAGATATCAAGTGAAATGCACTGATTTTTCGATAATTTTCCCTCTCTCATATCAAAATTTTAACAGACTTTTTTGGAAAAAGTTTATAAATAAAAAGTTCATAGTAAATTGTATTCAATTTTATCATTAACTAATTTTTTGTCAAAATTGGACTTACACCACTTTCAAAGAAAACGGCTCATATATACCTATGCATATTTATTTACATACATAAATACTTCTGTATATTAGATTAAGAGTTTATTTATATTTTATTTATCTGTTTGTTTGGTTATCATCAACTTTGCATACATTTTAAAATATTACATATCTATAACTACATTTTATATTGATGTATATGATGTATGTATGTACTTTCGTTTATATGTAGTAAAAAAATTTGCATACATAACACTTTAAAATTGATTTGCTGTTTTTAATCTTTTGAAAATCATAATATTTTTTTTATTATATTATTTTGTATAAAACAAAAAACGTACAACTGGACTATATTTTATATACATATTAGTAAAGTACTATTAAATGTACATCTACATACATAATATTTACTCGTATTCTTATTTATGTAACTTAAATAAATTGATTTATGAAAAAAGAAAACGTTTAATTTCGAAAATAGAAAAACTTATTTGTTCTTTTTTTTTATTATTACTTTGTTTGTTTATCATTATCATTTGGGATATAGACAAATTTTTTGTAAAGTGTCATTTTTATGTGTAACATAACTTTCAGTATAAGAGATATAAGTCCTGTTATGGTAGCACGTAGTACAATATACGTATAAAGTAATAAAATAAGTTTATATACAGATTGAAAAAAAAAATACTATCTACCTACATTCATACTTAGAAAAAATTGTCTAGATTTTTATCAAAATTGTTTATCAGAAGAAATATCAAAATATTGAAACAACAAAAAAAATAATTTTTTTCCATTTATAGTTATCTAATAACAATATTTTCCTTATATAATGATACAAACTTTTTCCTTTAAACTTTAAAAGAAAATCAATATTTATAAACAAGTATCTATATACATGATATTTAGATACACATTTACATTCAACTATGTACACATACAAAATACAAAACAAAATGTGTAACACCTACATATTTAAAATACAATCATACACTGGAGTGAAAAAATTATGGAACAAGAATATAATTTTTCATGAATAGAGAACGTAATCATACTGATATAAATATTACATACAATCTTTAGCGATTTATCTCACAGGCAAAAATGGAAAATACATGTACTTAATTTGCCTTCATGTGATGAAAAACTTTTTCGCAAAGCTGTGACTTAATTCCCATTGAAAATCTTTGAATATATTTTGAAAAAGAAATATGAAAAATATGTCACTAAGTCAGTTGCTAAACAGTTGCTAAAAAAAAAAAATTATTACGAGACGAATAGAGAAGACTCTAAATTATTAAAAATCTTGTGAATTCAATTCCAAGACGATAAGAGGAGATTAACAGGCGTTTCATATTTTCATATAAATTTTATTAATTTTTTATGCTAGTTGTATATCCCATGATTTAACTGCAGTTGTTTAAAAATTTTGTATATATTTTTATATTTTCCTTTTTGAATTTATTTTTGTATAGCGAAATTAAAAATATTTATATTTTTTGTTGCATTCTAATATATGAATATGAATAAAATATATTTTTTTGAATATTATTTCGAAAAATTATGATTGCTCCATAATTTTTCATGCCACTGTACGATTATATCCATGAATTCTATATTTTTCTTTAGAATTTATTTATAAAATATGTATATAGGTACTTATCGGTATAGGTATTTATTAAATATATTTATATTAATATACATACTATGTGTGTAACAATATAAAGTATACAATTTAGATGTATCGGATAAAGAAAAATAACCTAAATTAGTCTAATTTATAAAACATAATATGTAACTTTTATTTTTTTTTTTATAAAAACAATATTGAATTTTGATATTAACTAAAATTGAAATATACTGGAAAAATTGTGATATTTATAAAACTTTTCTATTATTTTAATATTTTTCTTTATGTATTTTTATTTCCTTAATTTATTGTAAAAACTAAATAAAACAAAATTGTTGTTGCTACTTTGAGCTAATTTTATCTGTATCAAAATGTTAAATTTTTTTTTTTTCGTTTTTCATTTTTATACTTTTGCTTTTAAGTAGTATACTCTCGTCGTTTACTCTTGTAGTGTGTAATATAAAATGTTTCCTTATTTTGATTAGACATTTTCATATAGACAAAAAAAAAGTTTTTTTTTTCCATTTTTTTTTTGTTTTTTTTTTTAAATCCTCTTTCGCAGTTTTTGCTGTTATTTTCCTATTTGTTTTTTTTTATTTTTTCTCAAAATTGAATGATTTTTTACGTGGTAATACATTACAATTTTTATGATATTTTGTTGCTTGCGCGATATAAAAAAAAATTTCCTACTATTACTACTACTACTAAGCTGTTTTACTTTTATGTTATAAAAGGTATTTAGAACAGAATGAATGAATTGAATGAATGAATGAATGAAAAATGAATAAAATGTGAAAAAGTTTTATAGTTGTTACCGTGTATATACATACATATATATTAGTTAGTTAAGTAGTTAATTTTTTGTACTTTTTTACATCTAGACACGTGTATTCATTTGTATAAAAGTTTATATGTATATGTACATGAAATGAAGTTAGATTTCATTAAAAATGGAAAAAAATAATCATTTTTCAATTGTCAATACATATTTTTTTGTAGTAAATTGTTTGTTGGTATTTTATTTTATTTTTTGATGGATGAAATTTTTGACTTGACAAAAGTCTACAAAGGTACATATATTCAATCTTGATCAAGAAAATCTTCCTTCTGCTTTTTTATTTTTATTTTTTGTTCTGCTTTGAATGTTACTGCTGCTGTTTATGTTGTTCCTGTTGTTATATGCATGGAAATGAATACTAAGTATTACAAGTCCTATAACCTGTGATTTATATCAGACGATTAAAGCTTGTTCTATTGTACCCATACAGCTTGATCGTTTTCAAATTACAATATTCTCATTTGCCATTTAAAAAATTACTGGATTTTTATCGTTCGTCCTGTCACCATAGAAGACAAAAAATGATAATAATGATGAATCTGATATATGAATTAAAGTAAAGAATTTTCAATCATGAAAATTATAAAGGACACACACTTGCACACACATTACCCGAGGGTATACTCGAGTATATATACTGTTTTGTTTAATAATGAATATCAAAATAAAATACTTAAATAAAATCGTATCACATTTATATATGGGTAATCAATGTGTATAATGAATAGTGTACAATTTACAATAGTATAAAGGGTGAATATATTTATCTGTAATCATTGATTTATTTTGATTATTCTTCTACATATTATTATCTTACCTACATTATATACTTTATATTTTATGATTTTCATGAGATATTTATACAGAATTTTATCTGTAGTATATTCTATTTTGTAAGTAAATGTATATAATGTTCTCATATTATAGTATCCTTTTGTTTTTGTATGACAGAGTACTTACATAAATATTTAACGAATTACACGTAGATAAATGAATCTAAATGTACATACATTTATGTATGTGTATAGAGAACGTAATTGGTCAGTTACAGTACAAAATAAAGATAACAAAATAAAAATATGTACATACAACATAACTATATACTCGTACACTAAGTAGATGTATGTAACTATAGTCTGTATATATTTATTTACATTTTTACACCGATATAACGAACTACTGATATGGTATTGTATACGTACAAATATTTAATACAGATTCTATTCTATGTATGTATGTACATTCGAAACATAAAGAAAAATCTATTTAAGAGATAAGGTGGAAAAATAAAAGATTAACTAAAATAACATGAAAAAAAAAAAATTGAAAAGAAAATAAAACAAAAGAAAAATAAATAAAGGCATAAAAAACCGGGAGAAATTGATCACAAGGGATAATCTGTAAAATTGTTTAAATGGTTTTTTCTTGTTCACTTGTCGCTTTGTTTTTTTTTTTTATTTATTTATTTATTTTTTTTTTCTTTACATCGTTTTAGTTTTTCCTTACTTATTTTTTTCTTTTTTCATTTGAATTTTTTTGCTTTTTTTTGTGTATTTTTATTTCGGTTTAATACATTTACGGTAATAGTTACTGTTTTATATTATTTTCATTGAATGAGAAAAGCAGAAGAAAAGAAAACTAACAAAACCAGAAAAAAAAAAAGAATATATAAAATGAAGAAAATACAAAAAGGAAGAAAATTCTATAAAGAAGGAAATAGAAAATAAAAAATAATTTTATCATCGATTTATATATGTATGCACGAGTATTACACTTTTATTCATATACATACAAACATTCATACATACATCTACAATACATACTGAAAATGAAATAACCATATGAAATAAATGAAATGAAATGAATTGTCCTTTGAATTTTAAGAAGAAACCAACACTATAAAGTCTATTCTGCTTTATTGTTTCTTTATATTTTTTTTGTTGTTTTTCTATGTCGTGAAAATCTTAATTCCTTTGGGGAATATAAAAAAATAAAAAGGACAATATTATGATAGAGAAAATTAGGACTCATTTCAGAAAATTTTTGTTTTGTTTTGTTTTACTTTGAAAATACATTACTTAAATATACATCTGTACAATTTAGTATCTTACAAATGTGTATTATCCTTGTATATGTGTATTAGAGATGTGATGTAGTGATGATCGTTAAATTGTCTTTAAGGTAATTTCTTGTTTAAGGATGTCATTTTCTTAGTATTTATGTTTTTCATTTTGTTAGTGTGTGATGTTATTTTAGGTTTTGTGAGCGAAAGATAATTTGAAATAAAGTTTAAAACAATAACATATATTTTTCTGAACAAAAAAAAAAAAATGAAAAAGAAAAACATGAAAACATATAAAAGGACATATTTTAATTAAATATATGTAATGAAAATGATGTCATATCATTTTCTAAAATATATTCTACTTCTGATAATTTTACTTCTTCTTGTTGTTTTTCTTTAACAATATAGTCTTTTATTAACCGCCGAAATTTTTATCCGATATCTTTTTTCTATCTCGTTTTAGTTCTACTGCGTCTTCTCATAAGTACTAATATCTTTATCAAAATAAATTTAAACTATTAGTCAAATGTTTCAATTTTTATTTGTGAGACTTTTAAAATAACAATATCCTTAATTTCCGTATCGTTTGATACCGCAAATAAAATGTTTAAATATGGTTTCTCTTTTTTCTTCTTTTTATTTTTATTATTTTTTTTAAATATATTTAATTTCAGAGGATAATAATATAGGGCTTAGTAATAAGCACACCAGAGCTTTAAAATGAAACACAATGATAGTTACAAGTGATGCTCATGTGATCTGTTTATTTTAAAGAACAATGGATTATACATTACGTTCTAAAAAAATATCGTTTGAATAGCCTTTTCGGTTTCCCTTGGCTGAAAACCAGAAATGCGTTTTGTTCGATAAAATAATACTGCCTTATCATGATATTCGAAGACGAAACGTTTCGTATCGTCTTGTTAAAAACCCGATCATGATATTCGAAACGTTCCAATTTCAAACAATTTTCATCGTCTACTCAGTCGATAGCATTTTGTTCATCGTTTACATATGAATTTATTTTTTTTTTTGGTTTTTAATGGAATTTTTTTTATTTAAAGCATATTACTAATATTTGTGAATATTAATATTAAATTAATTTTTTTAAAAAAATGGAAATTATTATTAAAAATGATATTTCAAAACATCAACAAAATAATAGAAATGACATCGAACCCTTTTTTCTTACAACAAAATTGGAAATTGTATGAATTAAACATTAAAGCTTCGTTTTTATAAAGGATTTATATTGTACCACTATGTACCACTTAATATTCGAAACGATGAAGGTTCATAATAGCAATTTTATATCGTATCGTTTCGTTTCATCGTTTCATCGTTTCATCGTCTTCGAATATCATGATAAGGCGGATATATTTTCCAAAGGCTAGATCAGCTTCCAACTGTTCCAATAAAGCCCACTTCGACGTAAAAGTTCCGTAAAACCGTTAAAGTTCGACGCAAACCTATGATCAGTTTGTTTGAATTTTGAGTTTGAAATTTGAAAATGTATGTATAATTCCCCAGATTATCTATAAACTTCTTATAATGCATGAAACGTGCAGCGAACCGAATATGCATTTTGATAATGAATTCGAATGATTTTTACGCGTTTTTGAGTCGTGTTCTTTTCCAAGATCACTTGTTACACAATACTGAACACATCCATCAAAGTTTGAGTTTGACTTTTCGATCAGCGTTGTCATTTAGTCCGTTGAAATTTTTGACGTTCCTATTGATAAACTTTATATACATATAATAAATATACATCCACACATAAGTACATAATTAACTATATGTACCTACACACCCGGATTTATGATAAACTAAACTAGAAATTTATTTCAGATAACTGCGAAGTTTTTTATTTAAATCATTTTACTTTTGTGATTTTTAAGTTTCATTTATATTTTTTTCTTTATTGTATTACTCGTACATATTCATTTACGTAAATATACATACGAGTATTATGAAATTGGAAGGAAATGATGAAATTGTTTCTTTATTTTGTTTTTCTTATGCATATTTTAAAATTTTGGTTGTTTTTAACACGTTTCACAAATATTCTCATTACTAATTCAGTATATCCTTTTTGGTTATTCTTTCATTTTCATTTTATTTTTTATATTATTGTTTTAATGAAAATAAAAAAATAAAGAAAATGCTTAACAAAAAAAAAACAAAAAATAAAGAATAATAAAATGAAAACAAAACAATGAAATAAAAGAATAATAAAAATAAATGAAAATGAAATAGACAAATTTAATTTTCAATGAGATATCAAAAAAGAAAAAAAAAATAGAAAAATAAAATGAAAGATAAAAATCCAAATACGGAAATCATAACAAAAAGAAATGAAAATTGGTTGGCATTTTGTGTGTTTGTCTTTTTGTGTTCATACACATACGTATTTTTCTTATTTACTTAACAGATGTTTATCATCAATGAATTCTAAATATACGCTAAAAATACTGTTTGTCTGTAACAATTGATGTAAAATTCAAGGATATACATGCATACATTTATGTAAATAAATGGGAATAAGTGGCATACATTTATTCAAAAACAAAAAACAAAAAACAAAAAAAAAACAACGATAGAAAAAATGAAAATATCTTTATTAGACTTTTAAATGTTATAAAATTTTGGTTCGATTGAATTTGATTATTTTGCGGTTTCCTTTTTCTTTTTTTTCTTGTTTCTTTCTTTTGTGTTTTTTCAATTTTCAATTTTTGATTTTCCTAATAATACTCCTTTACGTTCAGTAAGTAAGTATACGAGTATATTGTTACTGGCATGAGATTGTATAGAATACGAATAATCAAAATAATGGGTGAAATTTTTTTTTCCGTTTCAATGTTTATGTATAGGAATACGTGCATACATATACATGGTTTTTTTTTTAAATGTACGTAAATGTACATACATTCATGTATTATTATTTTAAAATTATTTATTCAAGAAAAATTGAAGAAAAAAAAAAATTTCAGGAAAATATATTGATAAGAAAAATTATTTTAAAGGAAATTAAAACAAAACAGATTTTGTTTTCTTAAAAAAAAAAAAAATAATAAAAAAATTAAAATAAAATAATGTGAATATTTCGATGACATTGCAAAGTTCCAGCAGGGTGCAGTTAACAGGGGATAATGCTAGTCTGGTCTGGTTGGTAGGTATCCACTTGACCACTTTGTTTAACGCTGTGCTTCAAAACTGTAATTGTGAAAAATGTGAATATGTTATATAAAGATATGTATACAGAAAATATGATTCTGATTCACTCTCAACAATATTGCAAGTATCTTGCAACTTGGCTGGAGTCTAGCCGGAAACTAGCTTTAATAAGTAATCTCAAAGCCAACAGCAAGTTGAACTCAAACAATCTATGATATCAACATAGTACCTAAACTGGACTGGTTAGTTTAATAATGCAAGCGTTTCAGATGCAATAATCATTTACCACTTTGCTTGTGGTTGGTTTTAAAGTGACATGTATCCTAATGTTTCAATACAATGTGCTTTGTTCTTAGTTTGTAAATGGAACAGTCATTCAGTTCCCAATGCTCTTAATTATTAAAATAATTAAATACTTACTTTACTATATATGAATATAATATAGATCTTTTCTTTTTCTGTAGACAATCCAGTATCAAAACAACAAATATACAAAAATTGAATAACTTTAATAATTTTAAAAATGATACTTATTTAATTTTACACATACATATAGTGACTCAAAAAATTGTTCACGAATTAGGCTAAAATGAAAACAAATGAGCATATTTTCGGAAGCCCGTTGACATATTGAATTATGTATAACTTCATTTACATTATATGCTTTTCATTGAATTGTCGACATAACATTTTAGTCTCCAGAAATTACACAGGTGATGTTACAGGTGATGTTATTTAAGAAAATTATTTCAAGAAAAAAAAATCGAAATTGATGTACAGGATATCGTTGGTTTCTGTCTATAGAAGCATAGAAGCTTTTCCTAAAGAACTCCAAGCAAACATGTGAAGATTGATTTAATGGTAATCGTCATGTTTTTCATTTTGCTTTAACTCGTAATTAAGTTTTTTGAGTCACTGTACATTGTATAAGCCGTAATACTAGTATACCAATACCCATACACACTACATGTAAATAGATGTAAATTAAAAGAAAAAAAAGTCAAAAAATATATTATTTCCTTTTCCTCTGTATTTTCATAAAGCAAATTTCATTATAACTTTTGCAAACACTAAAGGATAGTGGTTAGTAGTAGTAGTAATAGTAGTAGTATTATTGTAGTAGTTTTTTTTATTATTGTTGTTTTTATTGTAGACATGGCAGTACAATAATTTATGCATACACTATATTTTAAAGAAAAAATTAATTTTCTTTTCATTCATTGCCGTGAATAAAAAAAATGTTTTCTTTTTATATATTTTTATTTTAAAAAAATTTATGAAAGACGATGAAAACGAAAAAGAAATGCATACATTGCAGAGAAAAATAATTAAAAAATAAAATAAAAAATTATTCTTGTTTGTATATACTATTCAAGAAAATACTTTCTTTTGCCATCATCTTTGTATTTGTATATGAAATGAAAATTTATTATTACAAATAAATTTTTTTATATACGAATGTAATGTAAACTTAAAATTTTACTATAATATTTCTCAATTTTTTTAAGATTTTTTTCATCTATCTAGAATCATGTATGGTATTTTATTTATTATTTTTATTTTTTGTTAAATTCTTTTGTATTTACACACGAATATATGTATGAAAGATTTTTAGGATTTTATTCAAAAAAATTTTTTTTTTGAATGAATTTAATCTAGTCATAAATTCCACCAGAAGTAGTACTAAGTACTACTTACTACT
This sequence comes from Villa cingulata, assembly GCA_951394055.1. Taxonomy (NCBI): domain Eukaryota; kingdom Metazoa; phylum Arthropoda; class Insecta; order Diptera; family Bombyliidae; genus Villa; species Villa cingulata. The sequence goes on along the minus strand of OX596020.1, from coordinate 3,223,581 downwards.
TATATTTTCAAGAAATAGTGATAAGTGGATGAATATATCTATACATTAAAAGGAAAAAACATTTTTTTTTTTCGAAAGAAAATGTTTTCTTCATATTTTCTGACATTTTTCTAATTTGCATTTTAATTTTTGTATGTAGACATGTGTACCTTAATACATATATGAAAATTCTACTAAAGGAATTTTTATTTTTTTTAATTTATTTTACATTTTTTCAAATACAAATACGTGGGGTATACAAATAGTGAAGTATTTACACATTTATTTACGTAAATACATGTACATTATGTATGTGTGCGTTTGTGACCTTAATATAAAGAGAATTCTCTTATAATATAAGCACACGAATAAATCAGTATATAAATTCATGTAAATCAGGCAGTATAAATTCATGTTATAACATACGACACAAGTGGTAAACAAATAGGAAAAAGTCAATGATTATTCTTCCAGTTTTCATTCGTGCGAATGATCATTCAAGAAACCCTGACCAGAGCCGGCCAAGCATGTTTGCCCCGTACAAAGTGAAGAATATCGTCCTAGTTACTATAAAATTTAATTTTTTATAAAACCACCTCTGAGGTAGATTTAACTATGTGACAATTAGTCACAATTATGAGTGTTTCTTTTCTACATGCTATTAAGTGAACCAAAATATTCTTCGGATTATCTCATGAAAAACATTTTACTAGCGAATCTTTCTATCGCTCCTATTTTTGATGATTGACCGCATTAAAAATTGTTGAGTTATTTACAAGATATTCAAACACAAATACAACATGTAATTAAGAATTCGGTTCTAAACAAAGAAAAAAAAATACCAAATCTGAAAAAAAAATCAGAAAAAATCAAATGTGAAATTAAATTTAAGAATTAATATCCATAATTTTATCTCTTTGCAGGCTTGCTTTCTACACACATATTAGAAAAAAATACGTGGTTTGATGGCAAAAATTAAATATTTAATAATTGGAAAAATTTACTTTAAATATTTTGAAATATGATAACTAATGTATAATGTTTATTTTTCTTTTTTTTTCAGGTGCAGTTCCGTATAATAATGTACTGAAAAAATAATTTAAAAATGAAATCATTGAATTTATCAGAGAAGCAAAATCAGAAAGTGTAACGCAACGTTTTTGAACCATAAACTATAAATAAAATGAAAAAAGAAAAAAAAATTATACTTGCAAATTTATGTGAAAAGAGGACAATTATTTAATAGTTTCATTAAATTTTCTTATAAAGTATGTTATATAAATACACATACTCGTAATATAAGTTTCCTTAAAATTGATCTAATTTCCTTTTGTAATTTTCTAAGAATATGGAAATTAGTTAACATACACATTCTGATATAAGTAAGTATGCCTACATGATACATGCTACACATCGTAGATACCCTTTAAAGTTTGAAATAAATTAGGGTGGTACATATACATGCATACAAATCAAAAAAGAGAAGGAAAAAAAGATATGTAGAAAAAATTAAATTTAATCTGATTTTGTACATTAAATATAATGTGAACAGCGGACTAGAGAGTAGGTCATGATGCAGAACGCAAAATGGATATATTTTTATGTAGAGAAAGAGAGCGACAGTGGAATGGGAACATTTTCAAATGTGATGTTTCTTCAAATTTTTTTTTTCTTTGTATTCATTTTTTATTTATTTTATTTTAATTTTATTATTTTTTTTTTTGTATTTTTGTTAGAGTATCATTTTTATATATGTATATGTATATTCTCATGGGTACTATAAAATTTTAAATGAATTTATATTTTAACAGTGTTCTTTATAGAAAATTTATACGAGCATACATACGTCGTGGTCGTGGTGTATGTACATATATATACACTTAGAAATTAATAAATTTTATTTTGTTTGAAAGATTTATTTTTATCCCGTTTGTTAATATTACTCTGTCTTTTTTAAAATTTCTTTTTAATTTTAATTTGCATTTTAAACAAAAATAAATCAAAATTTTTACAAAGAGGCATAAATGACATAAAACAAAAATGACAATAAAATTCTAGACATCATTTAATTTTTTTTCTTTTTTTCTTTTCTTTGTTTAAATGAATAAATTGCACTCAACAATTTAATTAAACAACGACCAAAAATGGAAGCGAAAGATAAACCAAAAATTCAATACAAACACTAGAAATCAAGACAAAAAAAAAAGAAGAGATTTATGTGTATACAGATATGTATATAGAGAAATTATACTTATTTAGCAAAGCTTATTAAAATATCCTTTTCATAAATTAAAAGCTGTAAAATTTTTAAAATGTGACTGTAATATATGAAAAAAGAAAATATAAATTTTCGTTTTTGTACACATAATCAACTTATGAGAAAGTGTTTTATATGCATAAATGTGTGTGTGTGTGTGTGTGTAACTGATGATATTATACGAGATATTCGGGCATTTATATTATAGCTAACTCGTACTATATGTGTTTCAAATTAAGTGTGGTCGTGTACATAAATTTCTTTGGGTTATTTAAATTCATTGCATACGATAATACAGAAAAAAAAAATAATTTTTTTTGTCCTTTTTGCATTTTTTTTTCTATGACGGAGAAAATACAAAAGAAGGAAGAATATAAAAAAAAGAAAACAAATGACAGAAATGAGAACAAAAAATGAAAAGAAAAAAAAAATAGCAAAAAAATATGAAATTGCAAAAAAAAAAAAGAGAGAGTACACATATACAAACATACCAGAAATTCATATGGTTTCGGTTGGTGAATATACAGTACATTTGCCTGTCCGTTCTGTCTCTGTATATGTACATTTATGAAAAGGACCATATGATTTATGTTTGCAAATCTGAACGAGACCAGGCTGTTAAAAATGTTTTGTTCGTTAGATAAGCTTTATTTTCAGAGAATTTATTATTTAGTATGTATTTCACTTGAAAAAATGAAAAAAAATAAAGAAAACAAAATAAATTATACTAAAAATAAGGACGAGTAAGACCATCAAGAAACACGAAAAAAAAAAATGTATAAATAATAACACAATTTCAACGTATACATATTTTGGATTAGAAATATCCACACCATATCCATTCAAATAAAGTACAAAAATTTAACCTTCTAACCTAAATTTTTATGTGTTACAGTATGCAAAACAGAGTAGCTACCCAATAGTGTAGAATACATATGTACATTATATAGTAGCTACACTTTAATGGTCAATTGGCATCGTTTAATGTTGCGAAAAAAATATGACAACCATATATATGTATTTCATGTATTATTTTGTAAATGTAAGTTGGTATATCCTTTTGGCTAAGCATAGCAGTAAACACATGTAATGTTGTAATATTGAAAAAAAAAAAAACATAACACAAAATAGAATAGTTTTTTGTGAAAATCTTGTATAAATATGATTTGTATGTGTGTCAATATTCATGCATAATATACTTATGGTACTTATGGTACTTATGGTACATATACACACACATGAAAAAATACATGTATTCCTTTAGGGATAACACTGTGATTCTATTTTATGAATTTAATCGGTAAAATAAAATTGAATTAAAATGTTTTTTGTTGTTGTTGTTGTTATTATTATTGGACATTGGAAAACATGAAAAGGTAAATTATACACGTGTACTTATGTGCATATATATGTGCATGTATTACATAAATGTGAGTATGTTTAGAGTTTATATTTTTTTTTGTTTTTGCAGATTTTGTTTTAATTTTATGTATTATAAAATGAATAATTGTGAATGGATTAAGAGTTAAGACATAAAAAAGGATATTCAAATGAATAATAATCAAAGTAAAAAAAAAAAAAATAAATTAGAAGCAAACAAATATTTTATAGATTTGGAATTAAATTTTCGAGTTATTTGAATTCTGTTTGTCTGTTTGAGTGTAGTATGATGGTTATTTTAATTCAAAAGTTTATGGAACATTTTTATGCGATTAATAAATTTCTTAATCTTAATATAAAATTCTATCTAAATCAGTCTCTACAGATAAATACATAAATTGCCTCGTACCCTTTTTTTTTGGATTTAAATTTTGATGATGAATTCCGCACTCAAATTTTACAAGATTTTTTAATGTGGAATGTGTATATTATTATCATCATTGGCACTACAGCCTCTTCAAGCATTTGGCTTCCTCTTGAATTCGACACGATCGCCTCACATTCTTGATTTTCAAAACTGAAGTTCACAACTGCGATATCGATACTATAATAGTGTAGAAATAATGCTTTCTCGGTCTAACTTGTTTTCTTTCACCGTCTGGGTTCTGGAACTTTATTTTGTAAACAGGGAAACTATCTCTGTTACACACATGGCCGATCCAACTTAGCCATGCTAGTTTCATTATTCCTACCTACAACTGTCATTATTTATGCAGAAGGCTATATAATTCGTGATTGTATTTAATTCTCCATACACCTTTTCGTGTAATTTTTCTATTTTAAGTATAGAAAAACAAAAACGTCAACGTAACTGAACCCTGTAATAGAATTGGCTCAATCAAGGTTTTATATAATAGTTATTAGATCAGTTCTCTTGCCTATAAATCTTGAGTTGAGTTCTTTCTACAGACCATAGGCTTTGTTCGCTTTTGTCATCGTTTGCTTTATTTCACTAGTCAATAATTGATTTCGTTTATTGCTTCTATATTATACTTGCAGACCTTATGATATTTTGCTACATTGGGTTCTTGCATTGTTACCGTTGCTAACATACATACATATTGTACATATATATATAGTTTTATATTCATTTATTTTCAGCCGTATAGTCTTTGCTACTCTATTCAGACTTACAAAAGTTTTATTGACTGTAAGGAATAATAATTTTCCCATGATGTCAATGTACATTATATACCTACTTATTTATTCCAATTAATGATTTTCTCTTTCAATAAAAAACAAACAATTTAATTATCAATTTTCTACTTTCCTTTTTATATGAATTCTCCTCTCAAAGAGCATTATTAGAATATTACACAATATTATGAATAATTCTCTATAATTTCCTATAAACTAATTCAATAATTTAATTTTATTTCTAATTGAAAAATCATCATTTAAAAATTATAAAAAATTAACAAAATTAATTATTTAATCGATCTTCTATTTTAGTTATCTACGTTTTCTTTTTATGTGATCAAAAACAATTTTTTTTCATAATTTGTATGATATACACACACATATCGTACATAAACGATTAGATATTGGTATGTGTACAACTCAATTATTATTAGTAAAAATTGAAAATACGTACTCACGTATATCATCAATCAATTTTATGTATTTAACACTTGTTAGAAATTCTTGTTAATCGATATAAAATAATTGTATGTACTTGCGTATAAGTACATATTATATGTACACAAATTTATATGCATTGAAAATAATTGCCTGAAGATGTATTTAATTATCAATTTTATTATACATTCATATATGCATATATTTTTGTAGTTTGAAAATTTTTGTTTTTGTACATACATATACAGGATAATGCATTAGGTTTTTTGGTCTATATATGCTGTACACAAAATTGCGCACAAACAGTTCATGTCTAATAAAATACTACAGTATGGCTATTGATTGATTACTCATTCAATTTTTCAATTATAATAATATCAGATAATCTTGTTTTAAATTTTTAATTCTTATGAAGTTGTTAATTAAAAAATATTGAAATGTAAATTCAATCGGAAAACTTCATTTATAATAATTCTCGTGATTAAAGATAACTTAATGACTTTTCTCATTCTAAATATGTAACTTTTAAAAATCAAATGAATCATACGAAACTCTCAATAAACAAACTTCAAGATCTGACCGAAACGAAGAAAATGGAATCGTAGCGTAGGGTATGGTAATAGTATCGTACAGAGACAGATTGTGATAGAAACTATGATTTATGGTGAGCTGTAAGGCTGAGAATATCGAGAATAATCCTCGTATTTTTGTTGAAAAAAAATTTTTTTTTGGCATTGAAGTATTCCACACTACAGGCTTTTTGGATATATGTTACATAGAATAAATATTATGTGATAGGAAATGAAATTATATTATGTAGAATACGCAGAAAATTTACAAAATTTTATTAATCACTTTATTTATTGTTTTGCAATTAATAGGAAAATTCAAATTATTATATTCAATTTTTTGTTTTTCAAAGAAACACCAATAAATAAATTCTTTAAAAGTTTAAAAATTTTCTGAAAAATGTTTCAATTTTATTTTTAATTTTAACATGCACTGTAGTATGATACAATCTACTTATACAAGTAGATACATAAAATTTGAAAATTATGGTAAAATTATTATTATTTTCTTGTCATTTTTCCTTTTTCATGTTTTTGTACTTAGTATTAATTTAATGCTAATGCAAATATTCAAGTACGATACGATAGTTATAATCTTGATAGAAAAAAAAAAATACTTTCCAATTTTTTTTATCTTAATGTTTATTCATTTCTGTTGTCATTGTTGTTGTTAAGTATGTTGTTAACGTTTTGCTAGTGTGTTGTTTGCATTGCAAATTTCATTTAAAATAATTTCTATCTTCTCCATATAATGGAAAATAGTGAAGATAATATTATGTAAACTAATCTTTTTTTAGTTTTCTCTTTTTTTTTTGTTTATTTTTTGTTGTCGACATATATGTAGTTCTTGTTGTTGTGTTTATTTAAAAATTTCTTTATTTGTTTGGCTTTTAAAATTCCCAAACTACATAACATACATATTTGAAAAAATAAACAGAAAATAAGCAAAATAATGTCATCAAATTATTTTATATATGTATCTAGACGAAAAAAATCATTAAATTTGATTGATATGTGGATTAAAAATAAAACGAATAAAACTTATAACACAAAAATAACAACAGAGTGAAAGAGAATTTTTTTAAAAAGAATAAGAATGAAAAAAAAAAAAATAATAAATATAATAATGAAAAGTTAAATTGTGATGAATATGATAGTGTTTGGATATCCTTAGAGAATAAAAAGTTATAATCTGAAAATTGTTTATCAACATACGAGTATATGTATTTATACATATGTATATATTTTTGAACTCATTTAGCCTTTACTGTAGTTATTTATTCATTAAAGTACATACATACATAAACTTTATTATGTATATACGAACTGTATGTACTATATATGGATGTGTATATTTATATGCATGTAGGAAGATATCTACATAACATACATGTTTTTTATATTATTATATCGTATGTGTGTATATGAGATTGATTTCGATTATATTCATGATTTCAAATTTAAACTGACATTAATTGTATATTTTTATTCATGTATTTTTTTGTATTTATTAAAAATAAAATATTTCACTTTTATTATTTTATTTTATTTTATTTATTTTTTATATTTAAGTATATACATATATGTATGTATTTTTCTAAAATGTTAAGAAAATTTTAAAGTAGGCGATCTAGTTCATATGCTAGTTTTATATGCATATTCGAGTGTGCATTTTTATATTCATTTCTCGTACATAATATATGTGCAAGACTATATAATATTTTTTAATAAATAAATGTTCATAAATATGTATTACATATCATAAATTTTTATGGATCATTGTTTGATATGCACATAAATGTATGTATGCATATGTACGTGATCATTACGTCAATTTATTTAAATGCCTACATACATAATCATTTAAAACTATTATATGTATATTACATACTATATACATAAATTTACTAATATATTTAAAATACATATAAGTATGTACACATATCCAAATATACATATATTCATTTCATGAACTAAATGATTTAATATACCATTGCCATATGGTTAAAGTTAAATGTTAAATATTGTTAAGTTAATAGAAAATGAAAATAAAGAATAATATAATGTAAGAGTAGCAATAAAAGAAAAAATAAATATTATTTTATATGTATGAAAATAAAAAAAAATGTAAAATTTGCAATCTTTATTATTATTACGGACTATTATACTCTTGTATATTAATTTTATTTTTATTACTAGAATATATGTATGTAATATAAATGTAAGTGTAGCTAGGTATTAGAAAAAATATTCTTTTTCTATATGGGCATATTACATACACATGATCAATCAATCAATTCCTGTTTACGACCAGGTGTCGTTTTATATATTTAAACTTAAACAAACTGAAAAAAGAAAATGAAAATACTTAATATGAGAGAAAAAATAAAAAAAAATGAAGTAACCTATGTACATGCATTACATATGTAAAATGTATAATAATAGGAAACTAGTTTATTTTTTTATATTTTACTTATTTAAGTATTCTTTACTTTTATAGATTACATACGTATATGTATGTACATAAAAGTCAAGCACATATTACATTACTTTTAACAACATAATTTATTACATAATATAGTGTATTTTCAAATATACTTATACTATTATAGTAGGTACTTAAATAAAAATACATACATACATACATACGAGTTGAATCATATACAAACGTATATATTCATTGGTTGAATAATATATTTTCACTATTAGAGCCTATTAGAGTTCATGTATAGAATTATTGTATAGAATATTTTATTAGATATTTAATGTATGTTTTCATTCTAAATAATCATATAGTATGTTTATGTACATATCTGAACCGGAAATTATATACATACTTCTGGAAAAATATTTTTAAGATATTTCAATTTACTATACGTGATTTACACATACATATGTGTATTAAATATGTACATCTATTTACATATATTAAATATTTATGTATGTACATATATGTCAGTGATTAAATAATTTAAACTGAATTTATTTATATAAATAAATCCTTTCATTTATTGTGCATAATATGTATCATGAAATATAAGTAGTTTGTAAATGATGTGCGTATACGAATTTTTACAATTCGTTATAATTATTTATTTTTTTTTTTCGTTCCTTTTATTCAAATTTTCAAATATCGTACTGTTATTGATTTTTCAATTTTTATCTGTATTATGTTTATATTTTTGTTCTGTAATATTTTTTCAGAAATCATATAAATATGTATATAGTAAGGAGGATATATTCGTATAAAAATATATAGTATTATATCGTAAATACGAAAATTCAAAAGTATGCCACACATACAATTGTTTGAAACATTTTTTTAGGTATGATCGTATGATACATCTAACTTTCTATTTTATTTCCATAATACTCTGACCTCTGTGTATCTACCATCATTTCAACTACTATATGCCAATGAAATTCTACAATAAGTTCAAACAGCGAAGAAAATTAAATTTTTCACAAAAATAAATGTTTTGGAAAATACGTACAAAATGTTACGATGAACAAATGTCTGCTGTATTTTTAGTCGTTTTTTAGAATTTGTTTTTTTTTGTTTGTTGTAGTTTTTCAAATTGTTACTAAGCGATGAAAATATTTGGTAGAAAAATGTGTGCAATAATAAGTATGAAGATTATTGTTCGAATTTTTAGCTTACATGAAACTGTGATATTGATATAAGGCAAAAATGTTTGATAAATTTTAATCTGATAAAATTTCTTTGTTATTTTTTTTCGTTCGATCACTTTATGGATAATCTCATGAATGTATCTGTATAAAATGTTAAAATTAAATTTTTATCAAATACCTTATTATTATAAGAATTTCTTGATTGATTTAATTACAAATACATATTTTTAAATAACAATTTTGAAATTAATTAATATTATGTAATTAAGTATAAATGCTTAATTAGCTAATTTTCAATTTTATTATTTAACTACTACAGACATAACAATGTTATGGAAAATTCTAAAGTAGGATAATTAAATTGAATGATTTGAATTAAACTTAAATTTATGTAGGTAATTGCATAATATGGATGTATATATGTATATGTGTGCCAATTGACTGTTGCTATCAAATTAAAAATTATCCTTTTTTACAAAGGATGTTGTTAGAAAATTATCAAATGATTTGAATAAAACATTAAACTTAAATGTATATTAACTTATGTATAATATAGATGTATGTATGTATGTGTGCGCCTGTTGGCTGTTGCTAACAAATTAAAAAAATTATACTTTTTTCAAGTTTTTTATTTTATTTTATTCATAATCAATGAGTGAGTATTATCATTCTCCAGAAAATAAATGAATAATGAATTTACTGTTCTATATGTGAATATGTAAGTATGTATACTTATAATTTATTTTGCTTAACTTCATTTTCTCGCTTATTTTGTGTAGTGTTGGCTAATTAAACAATTTTTTTTTTAAATAAAAATTTATACAGTAGTTACTATGAAATGATATTTGATTGTTAAATACTATAGCAAATGTCAGAAGAGATTTTAAATAATGTTATAAGAAAACTGAAAGAAAAATTAAATAAATTCTCTATAGATATGAAAGTCAATTAATAGAGTATTTTCAAGTTTACAGAATCCATGATTTGTACATCGTTTTTTTTTTTTCTTAAGTAGATATACTATATCTATAGTCTATAGATGTAGAAATTTGTAATTGAATTTATCTTGAGAAAAACGTCGAAGAGGAAAAAATATTTTACAAATATTATATATAGAAAGGTTAAATACTCTTACATAGCAGTTATGGAGTTTTATATGATGTTATTTGATAGTTCTTCTAGAATTTCTTAATGTGCAAAAATGTAAAAATTTTTCATAAAAGATTTTATAATCTTATTATTATTATATAGGTTTTAATTTATATTATTGTCTTTGTATACTGAATTTCTTATTTAACATTATTTTTATTAAACATATTTTGTTACGCATGTACGTGCATATTATAGTATACTGGTTAATTACATACACATTTTTTGAATAATTTATAATAAGACCAAAGACGAATCATGTATGTGTTATCTTTATATTGCATGTATGTACATAAATATTCGTATACTGTTATATACAACATTTTCTAAAATTTAAATGAACAAGTTTTTATGCATTTTATGTATAATGTATGCAATTAACATACAATTTGTAAAAGATATGTATTAAACTGCGTTAAAAAAATATCAGATTTCATTGTGTTTTTTGATTTAATTTGTTTGTAAAAGGTTTTAATAAAATTTAATTTCAAAAAATTTTTAATTTTTTTGTTTGAAAAACAGGAAATCAAATAAACACTAAAACTGTATACATATGTACAAATAAACTACTAAATATTACTACTAACATTTACTACTGTAGCACATTAATTTCATGTTCTCCAGTTTATTATTACGAGTATGTATTTTTATATTTTTTGTATATTCTTTGAGCAATATGTAATTAAATTTTATACAACTTTTTTATGATATTATATTTCTCATGTACATTCATATATTATGTACTATGGAGTATGGATTATTGTATTTGTATACCCATAAATAAATGTTACACTATATAACAAGAATTAAATGGACACGACCTTTTTATTGCAAATTTTATTCTACTGTTTTGTTAGATACGAGTATTTTTAATGTTTGTATACGTAGATATTTAAGTATATAGTATGCTGATGATGTTAAAAAAACGAAATTATTTTGGCATGTTTTGATCATATAATCAGAATATAGTACATATGTACGAGTACATAACATAATTCATACATTTTATTTAATTTGTTTAGTTATCAGTTTTCACTCCCATGTGGATACGGCATGTAATACGGCTCACCGAGGTAAGTTTGAAGCAAACAGTATATCATAGTATTTGCAATACTTTGCGTAATTGTGAAACACAGAGTTGTTGATGGAGAAACTAACTGAATTATTTATGGTAGGACTTATTTGAGTTGAGTTACTTGTTGTCGCCTAAAGTAGGCGAATGAATTCAAATTAGAATATTTAAATATAGGTAATATTAGTCAAAACTGAGTTGAATTTAGAAGTAATGGTAATTTTTAATGAAAAATTATATTTTTTAGTGTTTTATTTGCCATTTATTAGAGGAATCGATATTGCAGATTTTGAAATCTGTACTCTGTAACACTCTTTACCTAAACTGATATCAAATAATATTATGTGTGTATGTGTAATGCAGCAATAGGCTTTCAGTGAATTTTCAATTGTTGTTTAATGTAAAAAAGCACTTACATGTATCTCATACCTCATATAATTATAATAAGAATATTCATTTAATTTAGTAAAAGCAAGTCAATTTTTCACCTTGCGTCTATACTGGTAAATTGGATAGTTGACTATGTAGACACAAAATTTCCGACAATTTTTTTTTTTTTTTGGTTGCAATAATTACTTCTGCTTTCGAGGGTAATATTGTTTCTACAAAATATTGCGGAAAAATTTTGATATGTTCATTTTTCCATATGAAACTTTTAGTAAAAGTCGTAAAAATATTGAATTTGTGTTTATATTTTTTTTTTTTTTTTTATTTATATTTCGTAAATGAATATAGCTTAAGCTTCCATAATATGCCCATATACAGCAATATATTATGTAAAATAATATTGCCATTGCTAGTATAGCCGCAGGATCATGGTTTATGCTTAGTTCAAAAACATATGTAAGCAAAAAATGATTGATTTTTGTAGTATAAGAGACTATAACGATAAGTATGTATACGAACATATAATGTGTAGATACATTTTACTGAATACGCAACAACTACAGTAATTGTATACAAATCAATTTTTTTTAGGTTTTAGTTTTTAAATAAAAATCATATAAAAATGTGAATGAAAAATTAAATTTCACATATACGAACAAGTACACATATACATTAACTACACTACATATGTATATCTGTACTAATAAAAATATGCTAGATATATTTATTTATTCATTTTCATTTTTTATTATTTTGTAAAAATGCAATAATTTACCAAAAAAAACACATAAATAATAAAATAATAAAAATATGTATTTAAAAGGACTAATATCTACAATCAAATATGAAATACGATACACGATGCTGATAAACAATCATTAGTTTTTTATTTTATTTTCAAAATGAATCAAATATAAAATTTTATTTCCAACAAATAAATAAAAAAAAGAGTAGATTTTTTTTTTATTTTTAAAAGATACATATTTTTTTTTTTTTTGGTAGATTTTTGTTTAAATATTTTATTGATTACTAGAATTTATATTTTTTATTAATTATTTTTTACCAAAACCAATAAAAATATATAATAATTATATTTATTTTGTATTCAAATTTCAAATTTAATTTATTATTTGTGTACATGTGTCTGTACATTTTTTTTTCTATTTTTTTTAATATTTTTCAACAATTATATGTAAATGATATAGTACATAAATGATATTAGTATTGATTGCGATTCATATACAAAACCTAATTAGTTTCTGTCAATACAATAAGTGAATATTACAAATACATATATGTATTTGATTGTAATAAAATAATCAAACAAGAAAACAACAAAAAACAAAATTATTTTATTGAAATATTATACTGGAGAATAATTGATTTTTATAATTTAAAAAAAAATTTATATTTATAAAAACATCAAAAAATGTTTGAATGCCCTGCCCTGTGAATTGACATTACACAGAAAGAGGAGTGGACTCAGTGGCACAGGGTAGAACAGCTGGGCCACTGAAGGTGATGATCCAATGCTGTGATGCAAGAAAATAAGTAGTACAAGAAAAAGTAGAAAGTTGATCTGCAATATGCATCGGGCCACTATCGTGATCTCGAAGTTGCGGTTTCGATCCTGTTCGACGGCAAAAATAAGAAAAATTATTTTCAATATTTTGTGTTGTATATTTCCAGCTTTCATTAATCCCACCAAGTACCAGCTTCCTGGAAAAAAGCGCTTAGAAATATTGATAAGTATATGCAATCTATTTCATCAAGTAACTCAATTATTATTAGATTATTCTAAAAATATATCAGTTTAAGCCGTATCCGTATCCGTATCCGTAAATTTAAAATGAAAATATCCTCGAAAAATTATTTTAATACACTTACATTTATTTTCGTATAGTCAGATGTATATATGTATGATTTTAGAATTGAATTTCTTCGAAAAGTATTTCATTTTAAAAGAATATCCATTAATGAATATATTAGTTTTTTTTTCTAATTATATATTTATGTACATATATGTACATCATACATTTGTTTTTGATATTATAAGTAAATTCTAATGAAAAATAATTTCTATTTGTCACAAAACATAATGCATGTACATACATATGTTCGTATTTAATGAACTGTACCAGTACTATGATAAATTTAATATGTACAGATATAGTATACATCTGTTTAGTTTTATTTCTCGTTGTCGTATTATTACTATATTTTTTATTATTTATTAATTCAGATATGTTATTTTATATTTAAATACAAATATAAGTACTTTCATAAATATGTATGTATATGAAAGATAAAATTTCATTTATGAAAATTTTATATTATTTGCATACACATATATAATATATGTATGTATTCAAAATTTTATATTACAGATTTATGTAGAATAAAAGCTTCAACATTTTATTCTACACGAATACATACATATATATGTATAAATGTATGTACGTAATGTGTACACAAGAAAAGGTAAAATTATAAGTACTTAGTTTAGTATGTAAATACATACAATACATACATATGTAAGTATTTCGATATGTTCTCGTTATTATTATAACAAACGTAAAAGTTTTTGAATTTATTATTTTAATAGTATGCAATTTGAAATATTTGTGGTTGCATGTGAGTACTTATATATAGAAAATGTGTATGCAATTCATACGTTAATATAATGAAAAAAATATAATATCACATATTGTGTACACATTATGTGTATAATATTTGTTTTTTTAGAATCAATTTAATTTCTTTTTAAAGTTAAAAGAAATTATTACTAATTATTTTATATAAATTTGAAATAAAATGTGTTTTTATTATTCAATCGTACATTATGTATACATATACGAGTATTATATTATATTAGTTATATTACAATGGGAACTTTATGTAAATCGAAAATCAAGGGAGATACAAATAAATTTGAGTTATAGAGTTTTCCACATGCAGAGAGCATTATAAATTCTGTGCCACAGGACACTAAATAAATTCTTTTAATAAACAATTCTGCAAATTAAAATTTCAGTTACCAGAGCTCGAAAATATGAAAAAAGCTAGTTAAACAAAAATATACAAGTAAAAACAACGAAGCAGGCAATAATATATTGGAGTGGAGTTTACACGCACATACATACATATAATGGAAAACATGGTGACGTATTACAGACGAGAAGCTCGTGGTATCGAAAAAGTTCTGGAACGATATTAGGAAGCTAATATCCAATAGAGTGAGGTGACAAGTGTTTGTGGAAGCGTTACACTCCCTCCAGGGACAAAAGCAAATCAAAAAAAAAAAAAAAAAAATTTAGCTCAAAAGAAAGTCATAATCTACACCTGTGGCCTATTTCTCAAAAGTTACAAGTCTTGTAATACAAGTTGTTTGCTTGTAAATTTGTAAGCTTTTACAAGTTTTTGTTTCTTGAAACTACACGTGTGATTTATAAGCTACAAGTGTAAATCACTAGAATAAAAGTTCTTGTAACTTGTTTTTCTTTGTTTTCGTTTCTCAGAATATATTTCTACACTTGTAACTTGTAAACTTGTAAGAAAAATTTGTAGAGCGTAGAAAGACTCTTAAATTTTTTAAAGTACTTGTAATTTCTTGTAATTACAAAAATTATTAATCTTAGTATCAAAGCAAGAAAGAAAATGATTTACTGTATTGTTAATAGTATCACTATATATATTAAAGATGAGAAATTTGCGAAAATTGTCAACATTTTCTTATCTAAAACTTGCATTGTTAATAGTATACTTAATAGTAAATATATACTTTTCTCGTCAAATTCAACAATTTTAAAGACAAATTAATCATTTTTATAATCAAATTCAACATTGTTCAAATCAATATATGAATATATTATCGCATAATGTATCGTAATGGTAAATGTGACATGTAACATCTGTCTGTACAGTGTAAAGTAGAAGTAGCAGAGCAATCAGTCAATCAGTATACCGCCAATCGTCGTCGTATATGTTCTGTAATATTCGATAATAGCTAAAACATCTGTATACCTGCATTTACTACAACCAGTCAAACTACCTTTTATGAATATTTTCGGTCCTTTTTTATATATTTTGTTGCAATTGATTATTTTCCTGTCATTTATCTACATATATTAATTTCATTTATAAATTTTTAAAAATAACAAAAAACAGAGTATCGCCTGCAAAAAATACATTTTAAATCGCTTTGAAATACTCGTACATTATAAATACTTTTAAGAAATACAAAAAAAATTCGTTCATAATAATTATAATCCATCATTTATTCTTGTAAAAAGAAATTCTACAAGTATGTAAAAATACAAGACTTGTAAATTTTTACGAGAAACAGAATTTACAAGTCCTTGTAAACAATTTACTTGTAACTTGTAAACTTGTAAACTTGTAAAGTTGTAATTTCGTGAATTTTTTAGAAACAGAATTTACAAGTCCTTGTAAAAATTTATTTGTAAATTCTAACTTGTAAACTTGTAGACTTGTAATTTCGTGAAATAGGCCACTGGTCAACATGTGTTGATTCCTATGGTCCTATTTTTTTTCGAATTACAGAGGCCATATTTATTTACAAACTTCGATAAACATTGATTTCTTCGAAATAAAGAAATAAAATACATTTGCTTCAAATTACAGAGAGAACAAAAGTGATTTCAGTATCAGACTTATAATTCGGATTATAGAAGTTTTTGAACTTGATATATAATATAAATCATAAATATCTTTAACAATTATTCATATTTTCCTTTTATAAATTTTCTCCTTCGTGTATTTGATAGAAGTGAAATGAAATAAAATTTCATGAATTTACGTGTAATACCTACACCTATGTACAATATTATCTATTTAAATTTTTTTCTTCGAAATCAACTTTTTTTTTAATCTAATTTTCTATATGTAAAAAAAATCATTCATTCATTCAATATACCATACATTATTATTATGTACAGTATATGTGTACGTGTAATATGTATTCAAAAAGAATAGTATTATTCTATCATGATTATGTTGAATTGTTCATTTCAACAGGACAGTAAAAAGATCAATTTACAAACAAATCTGTATACCGCATATATACAAATAACGGATATATGTACATATATCACCCCAGAGACCTTTAGAATCATCGATTATTATCACTTTTATATGATTGTTTGGATTGTCCTATAATACATAAAACTATGTACATATGTATTACACATATATGCGTACATAAAATAATGAAAATTGCCTGTTGAATTTATCTTCTATTTATGTGTACATACATATAATATATAGAAGATAATGTCCTTTTTTTTATGTACCTCAAATACAATGCGAATATTATATATACTATACATATACTTAATATGTAAATGTATAAAGATATATGTATATATATGTATATTAACATAAATAAAATCTTTTATAATATAATCAGGATATTTACATTCAAAAGGAAACTATCGTTTGAAAATTCTTATAGATAAATATTACATACATACTGTGTACATATATTTAATGCATATTTATGTAAATGGACATGTACGTACATTGTAGTAGTATTAAATCATGTAAAATTTTGTATAATAATATTGAAAATTGAAGAATTTTTATTTTAGTTATAAAACCGTAAAATTTATGTACATAACTTTTATATTATGTATGAGTATATTCACATAATTTTTGTGAATTCATTATATTACATATGTAATGTAATGTAATGTCATGTCATGTCATGTCATGTATTTTTTGATATTTGATTTTATTTTTTGTAAAAAGGAAAATGTAGTATCATTCAGATATAAAGCAACAAAAAAAAAAAATGTTAAAATTTCAAAAATGAAGTAAAAATTATGAAGAATATATGAAAATTGAATTTAAATATTCGAAATGAAATCTGTTATTGACATTAGCTTTGATGCTTTGATGTAATTTCCATATGCGTTCATTTAAGTAAAAGTCTGTAGTCTGTACGAGTACATATACATATTATGACTAGTATGTGGATTAATACATGTATTTGTACGTGATTTGAAATATATCATTTATACCACATGTTCAAGGATTAGATTGTATTCATCATTATTATTTGAATAAAGATTATGAATGATTGCACAAACTTTTTACAATCTTATATGATAGTAAATTTGTTTTAATAAAATTTAATATAAAAAAAACGATATTTTTGAATTGGTGACATTATTTTTGAATAAATGGATAAAATAATATTTTCATATTAAATTGTAATGTAGTAGACAGACGAAAGCGAATCAATGATAATTCATTGCAAATGATCATTCATTTGCCGTTTTTCACCCCAAATTAAATTATATGTTATAAGATATATAAATTATTATAATTAAAAGTTGAAAGTAAAAACCAGAATTGACAATAAAATTTAAAAATATACGACAGCCAGGGAGTTTTTTAGTTATCATTCACACGAATGAAGGCTTGAAAAATGATCATTGATTCACTTTCGTCCGTCTACCATATAACTTTACATATAAAATATGCGTACATACTTACTTATAACACTTACGTTACGTTACGTTATGCCTGTACAGGTGTATAAAGTGGGATGTTAAGAGCATCAGTTTTTTATGAAATTAATTCTCATTTTCAACCTTTATTTATTTATTTATTTTTGTTATGTAGAAAAGTAAAATGTCCACAATATTTTCAATAAGGTTGTTATACGCGTACTTCTTATAACTTGTACTTAAGTACAAGGACCTTACATAGCTCCTAACATACCACATCAATTTCGTATTTTACACAGAATAATATCAATTATTTTTATATGTTACTATATCATGTAATAGAACAAGAAACCTATACTACCTATACTATGTATGTATACATATAATATTGAAAAGAAAATATAAACAAACAAAAATAAAAGAAAAATTGATTGAAAGTCAAAAGAATATTAATCAAGATCTTGAACTGTATACAGATATAATTACATTAGGGAAAAGTTAAATATGTTGACAGGTAACTTACATATGTATATAAATAATCCACAAGTATAAAAATATACTACATATTACATATGAATGTGTATAATAATAATAATATAGTATGTGGTATAAAATTTATATAACAAGAAAGTCAATAATACACTAGAGAGAAAAGAAAATCTATATTCAATCAATTATCATGATAACAGGAGTTTATAGTACATCTTAAAATAATGTGATGTAGTTGTACAACGAAATATTATCAGAGAATAGAAAAGTATAAAAATTTCTTACACACAGATACACATAGATATAAATTAATAAAAATGAAAATAAAAAAGTAATAACAAGGGAATATACCTATATCATGCATTTATACACTTACAAGTATATAATGATTGACAGGCTATGAAATAGAGTTTTTCTTTGAATTAAGATTAAGAATAATATTTCTTCACGAAAAAAAAAAATGATACAAAATAGGAATAAAAATATATGATAAATTGTAAATGATATTATATTAAATTATATAAGTGGGATACGGCATGAGGAATTTTACGAATCTATTATAGTACATTGTAGGTATGATGTATTTTCGGAGTAATATTATTCCATATCTATATGAAAAATATAAGAAATAATAAATCATGATTAAGCATAAAAATTATAACATCAATCAAAATCTATATAAGAAATATTCATACCTAGGTATAAATGTGTATTTTTTTTCTGTAATAGCAGGTGCGTACAAAAAAAGTGTAGGTAACTCATATAAGTATTTAGTAAAGTGAAAAATAAGAAAAATTTCAATGATATTATAATACTTATTACAGTTAGTTTTACATATATCCAATTACAATTCCATGAAATTGAAAAATTACAGTATTTTAAAATCTTCATTCATCTTTTGTTTCTTTGTGGTTTTATATTTTTGTAATTTAATAATTTAGTGTCATAACTTTTCGTTTGATAATTTATTTACTTATTTATATTTTTAACTTTCGGCTTTTAATGGAACACATATATCATTGGTTTATAATTATAATAAAATTATAATACAATTTTTATCTTTTCATTTATTTTCTATAATTTTCAATATATTATTTTATAAATTGTGAATTATTATTTTATATTCATTATCATTCAATTAGTATCTTCTTACTTAAAAATTCTAAAACTTTGTTGAATGTTCAAAAAATACAAAACATATTATATTCTTACAAAAATTATTTTCAGAAACTATAATAAGTGAATATTTAAATTTAAATAAATTTAATAGTTTGTGTATAAGTGTATTAAATTGATACATTTGTGTACAAATGATATCATACACAAATATTAATATATGAAAAAATTACAAAGAATATTTTCCAGTACGCCTTTATACATTTTATAAATATTTTTGTTTTGTTTTAATACAGTACACAAATATGTATAATATACGAAGGATGATATTTAAACATTTATACAAATACGTATATGTGTATCTTTTTTGAAATTTGAAATTAATGTGTATGAATAATGTATATACTCTTTGACCCAAAAGAATTAGAAAATTTATATATTTTGTGGATGTGTGTACTATATTTATCTGCTGTACATATTCGTCTTTATTTAATGTGAATGTATTTAGATTGTGAGTTTTGAAAAATATAATATGTATCTTAGTTACTACTTACTTATATAACTCGTAAGTCTTAAATTTATTTTCTTTATTATATAATGATGGATATGTGCGTATATATATGTAGTTTTGTATATCTACATACATATGTACTTTATATTTTAGTTGAGTATAAATTAGTTTTAGACTAGATACATAGATACATCATATACATATACTAGATACATATATGTAGATACTAGATACATCATATAAAGCTTAATGAGTAAGTACTAATGTGTACATATTGTAATAGAAAAAAATTAGTTGGGAATTCATGAAAAATAATAAGTAACTGAAGAAGAATTTTCTTGCATTTCCTTTGAATCTATTCTTTTAGCTATAGACTAGATTTAAAAACTTTGTGATTGTATTGTATATATATATATATATATATATATATGTAGATATTTTCTCTATATATTCTGCATATAAAACAAAAGAGAAAAATATAGTAGTACATTTATATCATTATCAAAGTATTTAAAGTAATGATAAAAGAAACTTTTTGAATTAAAGTAAAAAGATTTTCTTAGTTTTGAAATTCTATTTGTGCAGATAATTGTCTAAAATACAAAATGAAAAATTTCTTTTCTTTTCACATAACCTCTAGTACATAACTAGAATTGATTCAAATTTTATTTGTTTTAGTTTGGTTGAATTTTGTGCAAATTATAAATTGGACAAAGAATACCATATATTATATTATATATATATATTATATGTGCATGTACGTTCAAATTATGTGTACACAGATTAATTCGAGTGAAAATTTTTTTTGTTCTATAATAATAACCACAATTAAAATTTTAAAATTTTTCGATTGAAGTAAAACCACCAATTCCACATATTCTTATATTGTTTATATTATAATATTTATGTTTCTACTGTACATTATGAATGAATATTTTTATTTTTGTATAAATCATGTGTTTGTGTTTAATCCTTGAAAAAAAATTTGAAAGTATTTAATTTTACCAAAATACAAAATGCTTATAATATGTGTATCTTAAATAATTATCTTAATATAATTTTATTTTTATTTTTTAACTTAATAGCAATTTCATTTTATACACTCGCATTCATGTATTTATTTATATTGTTTATAAGAGCAGAGTGTATCCATTCGAATGCATGTATGAATGTACTTATGTAGTATATACGTAGTTGAGAAAATCACCTAAGGGATTTTTCTTACTTAAATTATATATTTTCATTTTATGCGCATTTGTTAGTTTTCCTTTTAGTTTTGTTTTAGTTTTACTACAGTTAGCTAGTAAGTTATTCGGTTAGATATTATATGTGGTTAATTATATATTATATAAAACTATGTATACTATAGCGAGTAAAAAAAAAAATTATAATGAATCTAAGATAAAATTTTCTTTTAAAAGTAAATATAAATAATTGTTATGCTCATTATGTTACATTCGTAGTATTATATTTAGCTTTCTTATATACACATGTATACATACAAATTACAAAACATATACACAATTCTACAAATAGTCGCTTTCATATAAGGAAGAGATGTATTTTCTTGTTTTATTTTTCATCTGTAGAATGTGAAAAATTTTTGTTTAATATTTTATATACTCGTATTTATATGTTATAGATTTCATACTGAATTGAATATGCGTTGTATGCACATGTATTTGTTTTTTCTTCGAATATGCAAAAGTTAATATTTTGTTTTTCTAAATTGGGTTTTACAGTATTATTATGTGCTTTAAAATCTATTTAATTTTTGATTAAACTACTAGAATTTTCTTCTATTTAATAATAAATTAATGGGCTCGGTGGCGCGATGGTAAAGCAACTTTCTTTACCCTCCTTATTTATCTCAGCTTTATATATGAGTACTAGTTTGCTGCTTAGGAATGTTGATTCGAGTCTACTTCCTGACGACGAGTAATTTAAAGTACTATTATTCTAAGTATCAGCTGTATCAGGGTATCAGTCTAAAGCCTTATAATTTAAGCGAACTTGCATATTCTCTACCAGAAACTCAGGAATCGATAGCAAATATTTTTTTGAAATATTTTATAGAAAATGGTACAATCTTTAATTAAAAATAAATTTAATTTTTTTAATAGATTTTTTAAAAATAATACAAATAATAATATGGTAACAAATACTTACTTGCAGAATGTATATAACGCAAGTGGAACAAATAAATCATATTTTAAATCTATTGCTAGCAAGAAAATATATACTAGATATATCATATATTTTTCATGAATGATTTTTTTAATTAAAATTAATTATATTCATTACAAAAAATGAATATTATTTGATACCCAAATGTTTTCTTTGCAGTAAAATAAAAGGTTTCATTCGTTAAAAACATGTATTTTGCTGCAAACTGTCAAAATCGCATTAACTTTTATTTCAGAGAACGAGATAACATAGGAAAGTACATTATCAAAAGTTTATTAAACGTTTTTTTTTTATTATTTTGTTTTGATTTTTGTTTTAATTATAGTTACAATCTTACTCATATATTTTATAAAATGTTTGCAAATCATTCATCAAATACATAGTTATATAAATAGTTATATAATATTTCAATTATGACTTCATTGTTACATTTATACATAAGTAATATAAAGTTGTAAGTCATATAACTTTTAGAGTTTCAATACTGATATATTTTGATACACTATATAAAATCCTTTTATTAAGATTTCAATGAATATAAGAGAGAACTTGTATTACAAAACACGTGTAAAAATTATTATATAAACTATTAATGGATATATTTTCATACTATGTGTATTATTAATATATTATGTACACATAATAATAAGAAAGTGTATCAAATAAGTTTAAATTTACTTTTTATTAATGTGAATATCATGTTAATTTTACGTACATTTTGGTATATAACTTATAAAATGATATTTTCTTGTACATATCTACATATACATATAATATTTACTATATGTATATATATTTATAGAAAATTGTTCATTTATATAAATTTACATATATCTATACTTATATGCCCGCATTGTATTAAAAATTTTTTGAGACAATTGTAAAATTGTATTCGTTAATCAAATCAATTGATAATAATGAATAATATAAAGAAAAACAGAAGGTAAGATAGGCCATGTCATACAGATATGCGTATGATACTGACATAGATTTGAACACATATGTATATAAAGATATAGGAACTATGTATGTATGTGATAAATATTATTAAAATGATGAAAACTATTCTGGAATAAAAGGTTACGTGCTCATATACACATATGAAGGTTAATGATAACGATATCAAAAGTTTAATTACTTACTATCATGTATCTGATATACACGTATGTACGTATTATGTAATTTCTATTTTCTTTATTGTATTCATAATATATGGGTGGGTAATTGTATTATTATTACTGCATATACATATATACAAGTCCTTTTTGAAAATTATTATAAAATTTTAATGAAATATAATATAATATGAAAATATATGTATGTTGTTATACATATACACATAAATATATATAACTAAATATTATATAACTTGACACGAATTAAAAATATAAATATGTATACATTTGTATACCAGTAATAATATAAAGATATATTATTGAAGATAACATATCCTATAATTATGTACAAAATATATATATATATTTGTACACATAAGCATACACATGTATGCATACGAAAATTCATTTTTAAGTGTTTTGTATTATAGAGCATTTAGTAGAAAACTTTTAGACTTTTCAATGACAAACAGACATAATTATGAAATATAAGTTATATACTCGTATGTACTCATATAATAGGGTACAAAAAAATAATAATAAAGAGGAAAAGATGAATTTATATAATATATAAGATAATGAATATAGGATATGCATGATATGTACATACGTGCGTTATGTAATATTTATGTATATGAAATAGCTAACAACATTTCAGAAAAAAAAAATAGTGTATCACATAGAAAAAAATAATGAAAATAAAT
Organism: Villa cingulata; assembly: GCA_951394055.1. NCBI lineage: Eukaryota > Metazoa > Arthropoda > Insecta > Diptera > Bombyliidae > Villa > Villa cingulata. Next base: position 3,198,922 of record OX596020.1, on the reverse strand, counting down.
AAAACTTTTTAAGTATATGAAAGATATCAGAATGAACATGAACACGGAAAAGTCACTAACATAAAATAATGTTTACATATGTACATATGTTATACTTGTATGTACACACAGAATTATATATCTACATTATATTCATATACAATTTGTTAGGATATTTTGACATAAAACAATAAAACTTTTCTACTAATATTATATAGTCTACTGATATTTATTTAAAGCCAAAAAAAAAATAAAAGGGAAAAAGTCAGTAAGCAATAGTAGAAAATAAAGAAGAAAAAAAATGAATTAAAATTTTTCTCCTGGGGGTATGTAATATTTTATGTATATGATATATAATATCCATACATTAGAATTATATGTACATATGTGTACGTTTTATATTGCATTTTAAGAGTACATACTTGTAAAGTAAAAAAAAAAAAACAAATATTTTTCATAAAAATATCTATTTTGTATACAAGTAAATAAAAAAGCAGTTAACAGCGATATGAGAATAATTTGTTTTCTCTACATGATAAGTACTTACTTACACACTATATACAATATAGTACCATAGTACATAGTACTGTATAATTTTACAGTAAAATGGTAAAATATTATGTAGATAAACAAAATGTTATCTATACATTTGTATAACTATATTTGATAAATACATGTTGTGTATGTGTAATATTATTAAGGGTATTCACTTAAGATAGTAAAATACATGATCGTATTAGAATAAATTTACACATATATATTTTATGGTACAACGTTCTGTGACACATGTTGTATAATTCAGTAGTAAGTATTTGAAATTTCTTGTCTTTTTCATTCTCAAAAATTTTATTTTATCTATGCGACGGCAACATAGGCACAAATTCACAACTGAAAGAGTTGACAAATGGCAGAGACATTGACAGCAATATTTTTTCACACAGCGCCTCGGATTAATTTGAAGAGTTAAATTTACTCGCTTCGTATACAAAATTTTTCGAAAAAAAAATTATTTTTTATTGTATTTAGTGAATACCTTTATTATTTAAAAATTTTTTATATAAAAACAATAAATAATATAATAAGTAAATATGTAAATATACAGTTAAAAACACACAAGTAATATGTAATTTATTTACACAGCAGTAGGTATCCATCCATATAAATCCTTTTATAAATCATCGGATATGTTAACATATGTACATTACATACGTATATATGTATAAATAGGTACATACATCCTTCAATTATAACATTCATTACATTCATATAATTAATTTTATTATTTTACATTCCTTCCACGATTCTTTATTACTTCTCTGAGTCTGGACGGCATTGAAGCAAACAGTTTTCCACAAAATGCAGGATCAATACGATTCTAATTTTCTTGAAGCCTTGTTTGAAGGTTTTCTTTGTTTGTGATTTCTTGCTGTCGGATATTTCTATTCTAATGTTACCATAAATATTCTATGTGATTGAAATCGGGACTCTGGGGTGGTGTAGATATAACTTTTGGGCAGTTATATAACAGTCAAAGTTTACATATATATATAGGACGTATGCTTCGGATCATTATCTTAAAATGTATGAGTATTTAAAACAATTTTCCAGTTCGAGTCTTATGGCCCTTTGTTTTAAATATGTTCAATATATTCAAATAATTATATTTGTTGATTCGACCTTCAAAATAAAATGCAAATTTCCAGTCCCAGAAGCCGGCATATAACGGCTGTTTATTTTAACTTTATATAAAAAAAATTGTAGTGTCCGCGGATACTTTCTTGAGACACTGTACATAGAATCATATTTTGAGATGATAATAACTCTGATTTTTTACTATTGCATTTGTATTTGGTACATTTGAACGGAAACATATTTGTAAAAGCTAAACATTTGATTAAAGTGTGAAAATGCCGAAAAAAATATTTTTTCATAGAGTAAGTATATAGAGATAAGCAGTAATAAATGTATGTAGGTAGGTAATATGTTTGCGAAAATAGGAAATATATATTTTGTTCAAGATCTTGAATATCTAGCAAAATTATATGAGCGTATTGTACGAGTACTTATATAGACGAAAGCAAATGCAATGGACTATTGTAAATATGTATACAATGAATATTACATATTTTTAACATTTGGTAGTATAAAGTTAGCTATTTAGTGAGATAAGATAAGAATAAAAAAGTATACAAGTGAATATTAGAGATTACCATTCATTTTTATAATTCTTAAAAAATGGTAGTAAAGTTACACATTTATAAACTATTCATAATCCTTTTTATCATAAAAAATATATATCTATACGGTCATATTCCTAATTTCGCATGAATATAACAAATAATAATAAAATATAGTTATGTATGGGATGAAAAGGATATGCGGAGAATTTATTCGAATGAAAGTTTTTTTTTTTTTTATTTCGTTTAAATGAAATACATAAAGTATATTATAAAATATAATGTAGCAACTGGCAATAATAAATGACAGAAATTAGAAATTCAAAAGAAAAATGAATGGAAAATAGAAAAATATAAAAGCTACAATCGATTTTTTCATTTTTATAACAATTATAATGTCAGATTTAAGATAATGAAAGTATTATTATAACATTCAGATATCATATCTATCCTTTTTGAGAAAAAAATTATGTGTATGTGTGTGCATCGAATATATCTATATTTTCTGATAGAAAGTGAACCAAACGTGAAAAGATAATATAACTGAAGATTCTCTTCTTAAAGTATACTCTGTATAATTGGTAAGTGGAAATATAAAAAAAACGATGAAATGAAAGAATAAACTTTAATTTGTAAGAATTTTTTTTTCAAAAAAAATATTTTTGGAAATCTCATAAAACCTAATTAGAAAATTTTTGCGGAAGAAGAAAAAAGTTAACTAAAGAAAAGTTTTTCAAGTGTATAAACGTGGCAATATTTTTTTTATCTTCAATTACATATTACACTTTATCAGATCAGTCAAAAATGAATGGAATCACATAAGTAGAACAAAACGATTAAATCTGTTAAAAAGTTAATCCTTGAAAGAAAATTGGAAGAATTTTTTTCATTTTATTTATTTTTTGTATTTTTTAGTTCATAGTTCTATGAGATGGTATTTAAGTATTCGATGAGAAGATGAACTGAATGTTGTTGTTTTTTTTTTATTAAGAATTAAAAAAAAATTTTTTTTGAACATTTTAAAAGTTATAATAAAGTTGAAGTTGAAAAATAATTTGTATAACGAAAATTCATTCAAAGTTAATTTTATACAATAATGATGCAAAAAAAAAAAATTAATTTGATTAGAAAATTATATAGATATTGATATAGTACGAGTACTACTGCTTACATATCACGAAATTGAAAAGCGATAAAAACTAGTGATTGAGAGAATAGTGTATTTAGCTCGAAAGTGTGATTAGAGAATTGAGACTTGTGACAAAAGAAATATGATGTGCATAAGCAAAAATACGGTCGGTCATAATATCACCATAAATAAATAATAACTTTAAAGATGTAGAATCATTCAAATATCAGCATAGAGATAATACAGAAATTCAAAGCTGGTAACAAATGTTAATTTGGCATTCACTATACTAACACGAACCTTCAAAATTCGTCTATACAAGATAATAGTAAGACCGGTAGTCCTTTATCCATGCGAAATATGGACTCTAAAGAAATGAAACGAAAATAATTTTTGGTCCCACAGAGAAGAATGGCATAAGAAGGATAAAAACTAATCAAGAATGCTTGGAGTTGTATAAATATTGCTGCATTACGAATTAGATTAAGATACTATACGCTCGAGATGGCTCGGACACGTTAATAGAGCAGACCCAAATGTTGTAATCAGTAAGATATATCATGGCAGTCTGGAGGGTAAAAGATAGACCATCGATAGACCAAAAGGTAAATGGGAATATAATTTATTAAAGAATTTGAAGACGTTAAATGTACAAAATTGGACAGAAATTGTAAAAAACCAGACGAAATGACGAAAGAATTTTTAAGGTCAAAAGTCTGAATATGAGTTGTAGGGCCATGGAGTAGTGTAAAATACATTTTTAAATTTTGTAACTGATCAATAAAAATTACTATATTAAGTGATTCAATGATGTACATACGAGTTCATTAAATTTTGATTATAAAATATTAAAAATAAAAACATACATAATATCCGCATGCATGCATATAATAATTCAAATATCGATTTTTCTAATTACATGAAAACATGTATAAGTAAATATTAATAGATATACATGCAAAACACCGTATATGTACATAGGTTAACAAAATAATAATAAATATTTACCGTAATATGTGTTTGTGTTAAAGTTAAGCAAATATCTATGTTTATACACAAGTAAGTAGATGAACATTATACATATATAAAATTATGTACACATATGCATATAGTCTAGTTGTCTAATATACATATTTCAATTAATTAGGATCAGGATATGGATGCTCTTCTATTATTTATCATTAATAATTTATTATAAACTTATTATTTTCAATACAGTATTATATTTTATATACGAGCACATAGTAAAATATGCAAATACTTATATGTATGTACGGCTTAAAAGTGTTTACTTATGTACATTTAATAAAATTATAAACATTAAATTAATTTATGTGATTTGTAGAACAACATTTTCTGTGTTTTTTTTTTCTTTTTCTAAATATTAATAATGTAGAACGCTTTAATATTCGAATAAAATTTGTTTTTTGTTTGAAATTTTCTGCAAACAATTGAATTTTTGTGTACACTATAGTGTACATGTATGTATTTGAATGCATGAATTATGTATGTGCATAAATTAGGTAAATAAAATTAACTGTAATTTAATTTGTTAATTTAACATTTAATTCATTCAACTGAATCCAATTAAAATGTAATTTGTTTTTCTGTCTAGACGTACAGAATATGTTTTGTATCCTACTTTTTTAACATATTTTCTTTTGCCTTTGTCTCATTAAATTATTGAAAAATAACCTTTATTTCTTGTTTTTCTTTTTTCAAACTGTATAAAAGACAAATATAAATCATTAAAAAATGTTAGGTAGGATGATTATATTGTGTGAAAAAATTGTCAAATATATCGTAAACCAGTATAAATGTACATATATGTAAATAGATATAGAGAAATATTGACAAAAAAGTTTTAATTTATAAAATATAGAAAGGACAATAAATCATGTTACATATATGTATATGTATAGAACCGAATTTATTATTTTATATTTGCATAAAGTACAATAATATCCTTTTTTCTGACATCATTGAAAAGACTAAAAGTTTTTAATTTTTTCCAATATTTTTCTCTCTATAAACTTGTGTATATACATACATGAGCGAGAAAATATTATGGAGCAAACATAATTTTTCACGAATAGAAAACGTAATCATAACGATATGAATATATGTACGATCTTTAGTCATTTACGACAGACAAAAAGAGAAAAAGTAATTATTGCCCTAATGTGATGAGATGTGATTCACCAATCTCTGAGTCAAATACCATCGAAAATTTTTGGTCATTTTTAAGGAAAAAGAATTGGAAAATTCTTGTTGCTAAACTAAAAAAAAATTGTACAAGAAGAATGGAGTAAGATTCTTCAAGATTTTGTAAAAATTCTTTTGAACTCATTTTGAAGACGATTAGAGGAGGTCTATTCAAAATATTTATTAATTATCAATTAATCATAATTATTAATATTTTATTTACAGTAGTAATTTACAGTTTTAATGTAAATTTTTCCTTTTGAACTTTTATTTGAATAAAGGAAATAAAAATATTTCTTATAAAAAAATGTACGTTTTTTATATTACGTACCTACTCTATTTCGAAAAATAATGCTTGTGCCATAATCTTTTGACAGCTGTGTACGTAATTGTATTTACATATAATAATAACGTATTTTAGAATGTTAGTCCAAAACTAAAAGGTTGACCTGAGGGGAAGAGAAGGCAAAAGAGACCGAAAAGTATAGTACGTTGAATCGAAAAGTTTGATAATGAAATGAAAAATATGGGATTAGAAAATTTGGAGAACAACAGCGAAAGTTAGAGTAATTTTGAAGCAAAGTATTGCGGAATCGAAGGATCAATAGGACTGTGTGCCCAGAAGAAGAAGAGTCACGGTATTTTTTACATCCTCATTTCAAAATAGGATAAATATATATTTTTTTAAATAAAATTACTTAGAAAAATCCATTATACAGTTCAAATAAAACGTTCAAAAAAACAATAAAAATATTAAAATCGTAAACAATTAATTAACCTTTCTCGTTTAAAAAACAAAACAGAGTGAATAATTTGTATTTAACTAAAAAAAAAAAAAATCGTCAAGAACATAAAAATTATAAAAATTTAAATGAGTGTTATTCAAAAATTATGAAATATGTACAAGAATAAAATGAAAATATAAAAGAATATGAGTAATCAAACATAAATAATAATAATAGTAGATGTATGTATATCTGAGAAGTATGTATGTGTATTTACTACAGATGTACATTTATGAACGAGTCCATAAATATACACATTAATATTCTTATAAAAAGGTTCTTATTGAAATTAATGATGTGAAACAAAAATTTACAAAAAAAAAATTAACTAAATAATATGTAGCTATTCATATCAAAATTAAATGAGGCAAAAAATTAAGATTTTAAGATTTGCCTCAAATTTTATGTTCCTTTTTTCTCATTTTCATTTTCATTTAATTGTTATTCATTTCGTTTTTCTATCATACATTTCGTTGCTATATTTTCTATAATATTTTAATTGTTATTCTAAAAATTTGGAATTAATTGAGTGAAAAAGAAAAATAAAAGAAAAACATTCGATTTGCTAATGATTAAGTTATGTGTATGTACTCGCTACCCGTACTTATATTTTTTTATTTTTTTTATATTTTTTCCTTAAGATTCAAGTGACTGCGATGGATACATTTATTGGATACAAAAGAAAATTTCATTCAAATCTATTAATTCGAGTAAGTATCGCGTAATTGATCGTATTTTCCCGAGACTTCTTAACTTTTTTTCTTTGCTTTGAGAATTGAGAGGTCTGCGTGAATGAATGAAACATTTTACTAGTTGCGTAGATCAATCTAGTAAAACATTTTTGTGTAAACTAAGAAACTAAGGTCTGGAAGCTTGTCATTTTTACCAATTAGAATTGATATTTGAAAAGTGACTTTGTGGTTTATATTTTGAGAAGATTGTTGAATTTCTGTTGTGTAACAAAATGAAAAATTTGTGAAGAGTTAAGTTACAATTTACGATAAGTGTTTTACGAGATGTTTCAACGACATTTTGACTTACGTTGCATGAGTTTCAATTTGAAATGAATATAGCCTCAATAAAACTACATATCTTTTAAATGAATTTACTTTCAAATATTTTTATCATTTTCAATTATAAAAGAAAATAAATTGCAGTTTTTGTTTAGTTCAATTTATTAATTTATTAAATAAATATTATTTTACGATGAAAATATTGTGTAGATTGGATATTTTTGAGATTTTTTTTTTTTCGTATTTATACGTTGAAAAATTTATGAATTGCAAAGTTTATTTTGTTTTTTTTTTTGTATAAATTTATTAATTTTTTGTGTAATTTGTAACTTTCTTTTTATATATGACATGATTGTATGTGATGCATGTATGTATCATGTACAAATATGGTAATTGATTTTGATTTCCGCCAATCAAATAAATATTACATTAATAAATGAACTTAGCACATATGCATCTACTCTTATATGAACAAATTCATATTGGATTCGTATATTTTTAACTGTGTGTACGAGTATGTACGCAATACATAAAATATAAATTCCATTCCAATCAATAATAATAAGTAATTGAATTTATATGTCAATGAAAAATATTTAAAAGAGCAATAATTAGAAATTGAATTGAAATACAAGTATAATACTACTACTACGACTATTATAGTTTGTACATTGTACGCATAAAATTATACTCTTAAATATGCTATGCAATGCAGTATACATATATGTACGTATGTATGTACAAATATATCTGCATATATGTTATATGCCTAATAATTGTAACACTTTATGTTTATAGAATAAAACCATTGAAATGGAAATCTACAATATATACTATGATACAAAAGTACATAATATTCGTTTCGAACACATAGAATTCTTGTGCGTCAACGATGACATTGATTATGAAATTGTAAAATTTTGTAATAGATTCTTTATCGTAAATATACTTACATATACCAATCGATATTTATGCTCAAATTATTATACATATGTGAGTGTATTGCAAAAAATCTTAACCACTTAATATAGAATGGAAAATTTATAAATTACAAATGTACATAACTTATACATATATACATTACGTACCTACATAATATATAATATGCATATATATAGTATTACGTACTTACACATATTATAGATATGAGCAATTTTGCATGAATGCTCCAATTGATTCTGAAGGGTGTGATATAAGTATATACGTAATGCAAATGTATAAATGTGTATAGACGAGAGTTATTTGTATGTATATATATACAAAAGTACACACATATTATTTAGTTCTAATTTGTGGACATGAAATTGATGTTAGGTTATAGAAGTGATTTTGATTTATGTTTTTTTTTTCTTCTTCATTTTGAAATAAAATAATAACGACCTTTTATACATATGTATATACATATATGAAAATATAAATCTAGGCCAATTTCTAATAAAAGTTTTGATTGAAATAATACTCTCTAATGCTCTACACATATTCTACAACTACATACATATTTTTATGAATTGGCAAACTAACATATATACACATGTACGCACACCTGTGCATACATTTATAACGAACGAATATTAAGAGGACTTCATAAAGTTTTCGAGATGTTTTATAGATTTCTAATTTTTTTGTTTTGTTTTATTTTTTTTTTTTTTCTTAAAAAATTTTCAAAAGTAATTTATGTTTATTGTTTTTGTGTAAGTACAGTACTGCAAGTAAGAAATTTTATATGTACAGCTATATACATATTCATGTATTTTATTATATAAATTAAAAACTAAGTATAAATAAATAAATAAATTTGAAACAAACAAAGTTAATTTCATAATATAAGTATAAAAATAAACTTTCTTAGTTCTGAAAATTAGAGCTCTCTTCATAATCAATTTACGTTTATCCTTACATTGCAAGTATATATACATATATAGTTCACTAAATCATCATCATTGTATGTATACATATTATATGCACGTATTTCTTCAATTTTTATTGTCCTTTAATTTAATTTAACTATTTAAAAAAATACAAAAAAATAGAACTTAGGTAAATATTAATTAAATAACTTTAAACATAATATATGTATACTATGTACATTTTTAATTTTCAAGTATTTAACATTCTCAAGATTATCGTTTTTTTTTTTGTTTTGTTTCAAATTTTACCTTTACGTTTGTTTATTGGTTTAATTAACTTTATCTTAAGCGGTATTACGTATACATATACAGAGTACACAATGTATATATTGCATTCTTTTTAATGAAAATATAAAGCACAAGAAAATAAAAAATAATTTTAAAACATTTTTCTTAAAGTTGAAACTTTTCAAAATTAACGAAGCATAAGAGAATTACTTAATTTAGAAAATAAAAAAGAAAAAGAAGTTAGAACTTTTAAGTAGCTATACGTCCACTTAATAACATTAAGTGTATATACTTGACACATATGATTTTCACTTTTAAACAATACACATGATTTTAATAATTTGCGTAGTAGCCTGCATTCTCGATCATCATTGCTTTTTTATGATAAAAAATGTCAGCAAAAAAATATAATCTATTGAAACTACTAAAAGTGAATAAGTTGTTAAAGTTAATAATTACAGATTCATACTTAAGATCTAATCTTACTAAAGATGCCTTGAAAAAAGACGAAATTAAATAAAGACTATCACAAAAAGAATAAGATGTACTTCTATTTTCTCATTATTACTGGTAATTAGATCTAGAATATTGCACTTTATGGCTGTGAAACATTATAGTGTTTAACACTGATACGGACAGACAGATTGACATATTTGAAAGAAAGATACTCAGGAGAATACTAAAATCGGTGCAAGAAGACGTATTGTAGAAAATAAGATACAACTCAGAGTTGCATCAAATCTACTTTAATCGCCCCCGCTTTGAGAAGTAGCAAGGTTAAAAAACATGAATTGGCCAAACCATGTATGTAGCTAGAATGGATAAAGACAGGTTACGGAGCAAAGTCTCAAAGTATTAAGTCTGGTATTGTCCTACAAAAATAATGAAAATTTTTGTGAAATGAAACGATTAGAAACGTCATTTTGTAATTTTTTAATTTCTTGTGGTAAAATTTTTAAAAATGTTAAGATTATTTTTATTTGATAGTAGGTAGTAGTTATACTTATATTCAGAAACAGACGAAATTCAGAGGAAAATTTCACTTAAATGTGTGGGGGATACAATCATCAAACCCTTTGGAAATGGCAGAAGAAAGGTTGTTAAAAACTTTGATGGTTCGATAATCGTTTACATGAATATGTTTTCCACTAAAACGAGTCTGATAAATTATATCGTATCGAATTCATGCATTAATCGCACTGGTTAAAATTAAAAAAAAATTCACAAATATTTAATTTTATTTTATTTTTAGTTAATTGCCCCATATTGCTTATTGCATATATTGAAGAATGGTAAAAGTCATCATCATCATCAATAATTCTACAGCTCTAGGTGAGCCAGGGCTTTTACTGAAGTGATTTCAAGACTTATTAAACAAACTATCATGTTTGGATATAAAAGTACGTAAGTGCAGTATAAATAATATTCAAGTCACTTCTCCTTTTCGTTGTAAATATTTTACTCAGCTTTACGGCTTTACTGTACAAAACTATGTAGAGCTTAAGAAACAAGCAAAGGAAGGACAAAATACATACATATGTTTAGAAAAATGAAACATTAATTTATATAAAACATATAAAACAAAAAATGTTAAATATATTGTAAAAATCCTTTGAGAAGACTCTAAAGAACATCTTTAATATCAAATTTATTTTTGACCATAATATTTAGCACAAATTACATTAAATTGACTTATAAATCACAAACTGAAGCAATTACTTAGTTATTCATGTGTGTAGCTTTTCTATATATTGTTAATAAAAAGTTTTAAAGTATTAATAATTATTTTAATCAACATAGAAACGAAGGAAAAATTATATAAAAACCAAAAATCTAAATACTTAATTCTTTTTCTTATATAAAATTCATATTACAAATTATGAATTTAGGTAAAATGCTTAAAAGAATATGTTTCATCATAATAATAAAAAAAAATATTCATAATGATTTTTTTTATTAATTTTTTTAAAAAGTTTTTCGCATATACTCGAGTTACTTAAAATGAAAATTAGAAAAAAAAAAAGAAATTTTTTGTTCTTCTCTTTTTTTCTTAAAATGTTTTTCAAACTTTTCGGATTTAATCGAAAACGATTGTTTACTTTTCCATGTTTTTTTTTCTTTTTCGTCAAATCAACCCACCAAAAAGTATCTACTGTATGAATTGAATTTTGACTAAATTGTACCAAAACTGCTTTGCTTGTTGCTGCTGCTGCTGATGATGATGATGATGACGATTATATTTAAATTGAACAGAATTAAAATTATTTTTTCTTCTAGAAAATCATTAATTTCGTTTTCTTAATTTCCTAACTTAAATATAATACCTAAAAATTATAGATGATATGATGAACTAAAAAAATAATATCATGTAGAAAATTAAAAAAAAAGGATTTTTTTTCCTTAACATGTGTACAGAATATTTTTCTTGTAATATTTTTAATGATATTTTGTTTTGTTTTGTTTTTTAAAATTTCTATGAGCATCAAATATTATGAAAATCATCATTCCAGTATATTTAGTATATCTATGTATATGTATAAATGACTTGCAGATGTTTCATATTGCATATTATTATTCGTATGCAATTTTTATCAAATAATCAACAAGCAAAAAATAAAAAAAAGGAGATAAATTTTGAGTACAAAAAAAATCTCTTCATTTTTAATTTCATATTGAATTGAATGTATTGTTATCATTTTTGTGATAAATTCTATATGTATATCCTGTCAGAAAATGTAAATAGATTGCTAAGAGCAAAGTGCGGTATATTATATCTACATATATCTATGTGTATGTTTATTTTTCCTTTTTTTGTTGTTTTCATTATTTTTTTTTACAATATTTTTTTTTTCTTTTTTCATTTTGAATCTAAATGACAACATAAATATTTTTCATCGTCATCATCGTGTCTTACATTGAAAACGACAGAATATAAATTTAACTTTTGTCATATAATATGAATGCATGCATGTACCTATATGTATTTACATATTATTAAATACTAACTCATATGTATCCATTCGGTATATGTAATGTATATACATAATCATCTACATTCTACATACATCTACATACAAATAAAAAAAAATGATGTTCAAATTTATACTTTACTCAAATATACAATGTTATAATATAAATACATATGTATGTTATACATAATGTACATAAAAGTATTCTTTGAATAATATATGTAGGATATGTAATGTATGCTTTTATGTACCTACATACAAATACATGTGAATCTGTGTATGAATTGAATTATCATGTTTTTGTTCTCAAAATTATGATATGCACATAATGTATGTGTACATAAATGAAATAGCAATATAAAAATACAATATATAATGCAGGAAAGAATCGAGAATATTACTCAAAAATGTTTTTGCAAAAAAAAAAAGAAAAAAAAATATGCGCTAAAATTTGTACAATTTTCAGATACAAATTCTATAAAATACGATTGCATTTTAATGATATCCTTTTTTTTTTTTTGCATTTTGAATTTCGCATAAATAATTTCATTTGCACATTACTACTGTATATCAAGAAAAAATTTTCACTATTAAATTGTCAATATTTTTTCATCTATAATTAAATGACATTATCCGGATTTATTATTTTTTGCTCTTGCTCTTGCTCTGTTGTTATTATTCTTTATTTCTTTTACCACTGAATGTATGTACATATTTTTGTATATTCATTTGAAGAATGCATACATGAATATAAATACATACATACTTATATTGCGATTGCGAGAGAGAACTTTGATCTTGAGATCCTTTTATAAGGTCAAAAATTTTCATATCCAACTTAAATATTATACCTACATTATTTTACATATATAGGTAGTGTCGGTTTTCCTAATTTTATTTAATTTTCTGAAGAAAAAGTGAAGAAAAACTACGTTAATGATAATTAATTAAAGTCTGCTCTCATTTCGAAAATAAAATTCAATCGGATTATAGCGCAGTTGGAAAGCGCAGTTCATTCATCTGAATTGATGAAATTTGTTCTAATTAACATTGTTTTTTTTTTTTATCTTATTCATTATTATTTCTAATCAAATTTATCAAAAATTTTTAAAATTTTCAAGTGTATACTCGTATTCTTACAGTGAATTGAATTTTATACAATTTTTCAAATTTATTTTCATTTATTTTATTTATTTATGTACATAAGTATTTTATGTAAATATTCATTTATGTGTTATGTTTTCGAAATAAAGTCTATTTATATAAGACAAAAAAAAAAAAAAAAGAAAATGAAATACGATAGATAATTAACTTCTTAACAATTTTCTTTATTTATCTTCTGTTTTCTTTCTTTTTCTTGTTTTTGTTTTGTTTTTTTTTTCTTTGGTTTCGTTCTTATTCAATCATTAAATACTACATCAGTTAATATAAGTAAAAAAAAAAAATTAAAAGAAAATAAGCATTGAATAAAACACAGATATTCCGTACAATAATTTTTATAAAATTAATTACTTTTGAAATTAAAATTCATTCTCACATTCGCATACATATTATTTTGTAGCTAGCTATATGTACATATTATATCAGCATCCTTTCGTACAATTTGTGTAATTTTTCTTTGTATAAACTTTGTAGACAATTTATTTTTAAATTGTTAATTATGTTCCATATTATACATAAATATATACATTTGTATATACATATATTCGTATTTTATAAATTGTCATACCACCTATACACGTATACAATTTAAAATAAAACAAATTATTCATTGATTTTTTCTACATTTACTATATATATGTACATACTAGACTAGTAACAAGTGTATAATATAAAGTTTTATTTCATGTACTGTAAGCACATACTTGTACATATTTATAAACTGATTATATAGTAGGTGTACGAATATATTATTCTCAACAGATAATATAAATACACATACTTATAAATGTATGAATATATTATGTAGGTACCATATAGCTACATGCCATGATATCTATATACACACTTGAATCAATCCTCTTTATATATTCCATCTTTTGTTTCATTTTCATTTTATTTCTATAAAATTTTATCACCTGGAAAATTGTCACTATGTACGTAATACACGTATATAATTTTCTCGTATCTTGAAACATATTATATGTGATATTATTGAGTTAAAACCGTATATGTACATATATAGAGTATTTCCACATAAGTTACATACATATACATAGAAAAAATTTTTCTTTTTATTGTTATTTTTTTTTTTTTGATTTTCTTCAATAATAATATGACTAGACTGTAGACTTCTTGTGAAAATTAAAGTGATTTTCAAACGATTGATACACATGGATTTTCACAATTATTATACATATATTTCAACGATTTTTATTTTATTTTATTTCATTTTATTTCATTTTCTTTTTTTTACTTCGGTTATTGTTTCGTTTCATGTTTTATTTTTTTTTATACATCTTTTTCCATAAAATAAAATGGAAGGAAATTGCATTGAAAAACTTGTCTTTTCTTTCTGATAGTTTGAAATAAAAAAAAATCTATAATGGCTAGCTATATCATGTAAGTATGTATGTCTGAAAGAAAGTGAAATAGAAAATTCTTATATCTACTATACAGTACAAGTACAACCTGCTATCTATTGCTTTGCTATAAATTGCATACAGAGTAGAGAGAAATAATATTTTCTCTTTACTCTATGTAATTGTACATATTATAATATACATATACGTGTATAGAGTGTGTTTGTAATTTTGTATCTGTGCAGATAATAATATGTATGTTTGTATATTTCTATAGTGTCATCATTGAAAGATATCATGAAAGCTGTCCAAATTAATTGGATAAAAAATTAAACTGTGTCGTTGTTAAATTTCACACACGATATAAAATTTATTTACATATTATACATACATATATATACGTGCGTATATAGTCGATACATATTCATACACATATAGTTATGTACTTATATATTTATTTGTTTTTAGAAATGTGTAAATTTTGTGGTAAAATGTATAAAATTTCACACACAGTTATAGATAGTGTAAAAATATAGATGTAAATATGTATGTAAAATATTCATATAAATGCTAAAATTAAGGATAGAAATTTTGTTAATATGTATATACATGTGATTCAAAAATATATTTTGTACATATACGAGTAGTATGCATATGTATAGATTAAACAGATTTTTGAAATGTAATGTAAATGAAACTATCAAAGAAAATATATATTTTGTAATAGGAAAATTAAATGCATTTTATAGGTATAAAAATTAAATGGAATCGCTGTCTATCTATCTTATTAAAACATACATATCTATAATTGTGTGCATTTTATTCGATAGATAAATGCATACGGTAAAGAAGATAAATGATAGCACGATAGGTAACTGTAATCACAAATAAATTTTGTAGAATGCATAGCTATTATAGTGTTTAATGTTGCCATATACATGACACGAATGTGTACATTTATATTCATATATATATTTACATACATAAGTAGGTATATTATGTAAATGTATAAATATCCGATTCTTGATTCTTTATTTTTCGCAAAATTTAATTTTAAATTCAATAAACTGGTAATAAATATGTACACATAAAATCGACTTAAATACACATAGTATAATTTAGATTTAAATGAAATTATATAATAATTCATATATTGTATATTTTCAACGTATATACGTTGAAAGCATTACACAAATTTATTTCTAAGGGATTTTTAAATAAAATTTTACATTTTCATATTAACATATGTAATGTAAAATTAGGTAAATACTCGTATATAGTAGGTACATACACAATTATGTATGTAATTGGATTTCATTCATTACAAAAGTTACAAAATATTATTGTACATATGTATAAATGTAATATTAAATTTTTTTATTTTACGTAATGATGAATTCGTTTGCATATATAATCATGTATATAATGTATATATGGTTGCATCGATCTGTATGTATATAAATTCTAATAAATTTAAATATAAAATATTTGAGGATATCATTTTGGTACAATTCTAAATATCAGTATTAGTATCTTTACCAGTATATCGTACGCATTTACAAATCAAATAATAACCATATTCTAAACACATATTTATGTACACAACCATTGAAATGTATTTTACTGAATTTATCTACATATATCGATTCTTTAAATAGGACTTTTCAACAATTTTCAACAATTTCCTATCAAATATAGGTATCATCAACATGTACTTATGTAGGTAGACTATTGAGCACATATGTATAATATATAATTTGCATTTCTTTCGATATACATACTATATACTATGTAAATATGCCTTCATTTACGTACATAATAATACATAGAAATGAATATGTATACACATGACTGTATAATATATTTATTTTTTCCAATTTAAATAAAATAACGTAAATATGACCTATGTACGGGAATACAAATACTATAGAAATTTGCGATAATGTGATTTCATTTTGTTCTTATTTCGTTGAAATATATAAATAAAGTATCTAAGCATAAATTTAAATAAAATTTATATAAATAAATTTTTGTTTTTTTTTTTTTTTTTTTTTTAATTATAATAAATACACGTGTATATATTTGAAAATTTATACAATATTTTCAAATCTTTTGATAATGAATATTTTAATTAAAATTCTTAGTAAATTTTTAATTTCAAAATTATATGTTATAAATACATTATTATTTGATATAAAATTGCCGTTGTAATATTATAGCTTTATAATTTTTGTAATTTTTGTAGTTTACGTACAATATTTATGTAGGTATTCTCTTCATGGTATAACATAAGTAATAAAATATTTAGTAAAATTTTTCTAGATAATTTTTATCACATCTAGTATACTTAAAAATTAAAACGTATTTTTGTTAAACATATTCTCATATACATAATAAAAATCTAACAATGTATGTATGTACATACAAAATACAAATTTTTCACGTTTTACATTTATATAACGTAGATGGTAGATACTTAGGTATATGCAGATATATCCTTGAGGCAGAAAAATATACATAATAATTTATTCTTTTATATATAAAATATTGTGTATAAATACGACACATGTAAATTCTAGGAAAAAAAGGAAAATGAAGAAAATTTATAAATACAAAAATAAATTATTAAAAATGAAATGATATTTTATTTAGTACATGTTTTACGTAAAATTTTCACATATATATATAATTTTATTCAAGTATATATTATGTCTAACATCATAAATACACACACATTATGTAAATTATAGAGAAATGGTTTCTTTTCTTTTATTTTGAAATGATATAAAGGAAACCATATGAAACTTTAGGCCTATACGAAATTTATTTAAAGACTTACAAGTATGTTCCTCCAAATTAAAAACTTAAATAATATAATTTTCAATTAATAAATAAATTACGCATAAATTATGGTATTCAATGCAATTCACACAATTTCATTTATTTACATATGTATTTATTATTTTTATTTTTATTTCGTTTTAACTCTACACATCATTTTTACACACATGTACAGACGCATAATAAAGTCGTATATCAGCAGATAATGACTCTTTGACATGTCAATAAGAGAAAAATAAAATTTTTTTGTTATTCGAGAATTCTCATTGTTATACTGTATTTTTTGCGTTTACGAAAAGAAAAAAATAAGTAAAGTTCCTTATACTTGTATCATTCTAACTCTTATATACTGTCTAAAAAGATATTAAAACATACAAAAAAAGAATTATATATATACTTTATACTTATTATTTACTGAGAAAAAAGAAGTTAATTTATCATTTCTTATACAAATATAGTATGTGCGCGTATTATTACATAAATGAAGAATTAAATACTAAAAAACATAAAAAATAAATAAATAAATAACATTTATTTGAAAATATTTTTCATTAAAAAAAGGAAAGCAGAAAAATAAAAATAACTGACAAGAATAAAAAGAATCAAACAATAAGAAAAAGAATAACATGAATTATTGTAATTCGCTGTTATATTATTATGTACGATTATACAAGGAGTGTGGTGTGTATAAATGTACAAAAATCTCATTTTTTTTTTTTTTTTACTTTTTCAACTCAAATATATTTTTGTTATCTTTTCAAAACGATGCTCTTTTGTTATCGTACATGTACTTTGAGTATGTATGTATAAAGTATGTATGTAATATATGTTTTTGTTCATATGTTTGTAGTACGTAGATAAAATTGTGTACTTAACAGACAAAAAATATAATAATAAAAATATCACACTTACAAACATATGTACTTACTAACATTTCATATACATACATACATACATATGCATGCACTAATACTATACACATAAATATGCACATAAGTATAATTATGTATTTACGTACATAAATGTATACATGAATGCATGCTTTTTTATAATGAACTCAAATATGTACTTATATTCTTATTTATATTTATATCATTCATTTATTCATTCATTTTTATTTATTTCGAAATATTTCTTTTTTCGTGAAATTGCCTGCAAAATACTTCAGTTCATAAAAATAATTCAGTTTATAATGTATATTTTGATTAAATAGGCCGTAAAAGAAGAGTTCCAGAAATAGAAAAAAAAAACAAAATGAAAATAGAAAATGGAAAATATCAAAAGCAGACGACATTTTCATTCTCTTCATTGCACGAATACGAAGATAAAAGATACATAATCGCACGAAATATGTATACGAATAGGTACATACATATATCATCATATAAGTTATTATTCATACATTATATAGTTATGAATATGTGTGTGATATATGTTTATCCTTTTATTAGTTAATGGATTATGTATCTCATTTTGTGTTGGTTTTCTTTTGTAATTTGCTTTTAACAAAATATAAATTTTTCAAAAATATAATTTCATGATTGATTTGTTATTATTTTCTTTTGAAAATATTAAATATCAAGTTCAAAGGATTATTATTAAAAAGGATTTTATTTATATTAATTATTTTTATATATTTTGGTAGCATGTATATAATACGTTTACATACATACACATATATATTCTTATATTAGAAGTGTGAAATTTATTCCAGAACATGATTTCATATTTTATGATGTGAAAATATCCTAAGCACAGATGAATTTCTCATTCATATATAATATTTACTATGTAAAATGCATATATTTATTTACTGTAATACCATTTCATATTTATATAAATATGTACGTATATATAGATATAAGTATGTGTAGATCAAACATTTTTTTCATATTTTCTTATCGAATTGTGTAAATTTTCTAAGTTCTAAATCAATTTTCCTTATAATTGATTGATATTTTCATGTGAATATCAATTTAATATAAATTCTTTTTTGTTTTTCACTTTTTATTTTTGTTTTATTTTTGATATTTGAAAGATGATTTATGTTTCGGTTTTGAAAAACTGAATTATATACTTAATATTTTAATGTAAATAATTTTATATTATAATTATATATTATGTTATATGCATGCATGTATATGATTAACTCTTCTGTGTTAAAATTTAAATCTTAATTCAATATATATGTACATATATGAATGAATACATTATGATATAGTATATGTGTTTATGTTTATATGAATATATTATCATTCGTGTAATAAATACAGATATAAATATTTATATAATGTAATTACCATCTAAGATATTATATACATACTAATTGCTTTTAATTATATATTTTCTGTCATCACTGTAATATCCAAATCCAGAGTAATGTCTGGATATAATACATTTTACAGTTATGAAATGTGAAATACATATCGTATATTAGAATATAAATATTATGTATTATCACATGTAATATTATATGCATATGTATGCAATATATTATACATCAGTTTATTTATAAGTCTTCTGTATATCTGTACTAGTTTTGTACATACAGTGCCGAACAAAACAAATACAACTGATTATGACACGATATAAAAATTTTCACATCATAATTATAAACGAAACGAATTCAAGATAAATAAAAAAAAAAAAAAATGTATTTTCCCATGTCTACTAACAAAACAATACACGCCATTTTTAAATACTCCAATCGATATGCTCTTTTGCAAAGTATAAAGTCAGACTTTCAAGTTTTTTGGAAATGAATAGTTTTTTGTTTTGTTTTTTTTGGCAATGAAACTGGTCAAACCTGAAACCTCTTTATTTAAAGTTTACGTCTTACTGTTCCAGCGCAAACATTTAACTAAAAATAATCTACAATTTCTCTGACTATGACTTACGATAAAATATTCGTAGATCCTCCATCTTTATGCATAACTTTTAGTGTTCCTGTCAAACGAAAATTTTTTAAATGTTTGAAAATATGAATTTTTCATATATATAATAATATTTTTGGCAGAATTTTTTTTTTTTGATTAGTTCCACTTTACAAATCTTCAATGATCCTTCTTGTAAATTCTATATAATTATGACTGTGCACTAATCAAAATTATTAATTAAATACTTCCCTTGCTTTACGTAGTTTTGAATTTATTACTAAATATGGAGTCTTAAAAACATTTACTTAAAAATGAAATCAAGTAGACAGGAAAGAATAAATGAGAGCAATAATTTATTTTGAATTCCTTTTGTTTATGATTTTGAGGCCATTTTTCGTATACTGTGTCAGAATTAGTTGCATTTATTTTGTCCCGCACTGTATGTATACTTATATACATAATATAGAAATTAAAGATTATAAGAAATTTATTCCTTTTATTTTTCTTTCGCATAATAAATTTGTAATTTAAATGAAAATAAAAATAAGAAAATACAATTTTAACATTCATTCACACATACACAAATTTTTAATGTATCATATACCATTTATACAATGTATTAAGTATATGTATTAAATATGTTTGTGTTTGTTACTATGTTCATATACACATATATACATTCTATATGCATATCTTGAAAGTTTCATTCATACAAGTTGATTTCCCTTGATAATATTTATTGTTGTGATATTAACAAAAATGGAAAATTTTATTATACAAAAAAAAAAAAAATGAAATAAAATAAAATATACATACACTATAGTCGCATAAATGTCTTAATATTATTTCATGCTATACAACATAATGTACATAATTGTGTAACTGGAAATGTATACAAACATTTATGTAGGATGAATACCAGAATACCAGCAGAATACTAAATTTTTATTTCAAATCTTTTCAAATATAGGTATGCATCTACATAAACAATTTGTACATATGTATATGTTCATTTATTTATGGATTAGAATTACACACATAATGCATGCACGTATTGATTGTATGTATTTTATTTTTACTTTTTCAAGCTTTAAATAATTACATAAGTGTTTGAATTTGAATCCCAAAAAATTATAATTATTCATATAAATTGAGAATTTGTTGCTATATAAACAATCCAATATTCTACATTAGACAATAATAATAATTTTTCCGGATTTTATTTTTCTTAAGGAATAGCTATTTGCCTAGAATTTTGCCTGGAAATAGGTGGTGGAACTCTGTTAGAGAAGACATCAACAAACTTGATATTAGGAACTGGTTAGTGGCATCAAGGAATCGAGAAAACTGGAGGCGCATTCTATAATAGGCAAGGTCCAAGTAGGAAAAGAAGAAGAAGAAGAAGCATATTTTTGCGAAAAAAATACGATTCCGTCATATGTTGCCGCTTTAAAAAAAATCAAAGTTACATATGCTTAAAAGACCTTGAAAGGTCATAAATAAATTATGCCTACAAGCTCTTCAACTTTTATGTAGAACATACTTCGATTTCCATATTGCAATTATTTAAATGAGTTATTAAGGTGTCTACCAAGCTAAAAAAAAAAGCTCACCCTCAATGCATTGTTACATATAATCACAACATACAGAGATACAATTACACAATGTCCATATGGATTATGATATGAACCAATTATACTTATACTTAGCACATCAATTTAATGCTACTTTTTCTTTCAATAAATTTTAATTCCCTTAAAAGAAATGAGAAATTAATCAATTAAATTACGAAAAATAAAAACAAAGGATATATTTAGAGTAAATTATAAAAAAGAAATTATGTTTTTACTCATCTCTTTTAATTCCATAAAAACGAAAGAAAAATACTGAATGAAAGAAACATATAAAAACCACCATCGACAGGAAAAGATTTATTTCAATTTGTTTTCATCCTTTTTCATTTGCAAAATAAAAAATAAATTCTCTTTTTTCTATGAAAATACACATCTGTTCATTTCTTGTGACTACTATAATATCACTCTATGTAAAGAGAATGTAAAAATTACGAAAACAAAAAAAAAACCGAAAGTATTAAAAGGTAAAAAAACAAGATGAATAACTTTTTCAATTAACTTTCTAAGAATATTGTTTTTTGTCCTTTTTGTTTTTTTCTTTGTTTTTTTTTTTTTTTTTAATTTATTTTTTACTTTGTCCATTTCATTTAAGTTAAGTTCTATGGTTCTATTCAAAAAAATATACATTACATGTGTGTGTATTTAAATTCATGCGTTTATGTATTTACTATACATATGCACACGTATATTTAATGTCTGTACGTATTGGTATAAATTTTCTAATTCATTAGAAAAATAAAATGAGTTTATTTTTCTTTTTCTCTTTATAATTCATTCCTCATTCCTCATATTATTTTTTAATGATGTAGAACGTATTCATACATACATGTACATATGTATATTCATCATTTATCGTCTGGAGATAAAAATCATTAAAAAAAAGACAATTTCAAAGGTTGACTAACTCTCTAAGAGTGAATATATACAGGTACATGCTAGAAAATATGAAATGCATACAATATTAAAATTGTAATGCGATAGATATACAAGAAAAAAAAATGTACCCACATGCATATGAATGCATTTATGTAAATGAATACATGTATACGTGAATTATATTATGTATACATATTTTCTTTTCATAAGTTCAATTTTTTTTTGTTTTTTGTTTTGACATGACGAGCAGACAAAAATTTCATGTATTTTTTTCTTTTTTCTTTATTGTATCATATTATTATACTGATACCATTGACGTCAATCATTTTAAATTTGTAAAAAAGTTAAAAATGAAAAAATGTTGCATTTATTATTATTTCTCTTCCAATGATAAAAATTTGTATATAATTTTTGTATGTTCAGATGCAGACGATAAACAACTGAATGCTATGCAATTATTATTTGCATACATATAGTAAGTATTTTCATGTAAAGGATATGCACCGATCTGTTAACCTTTCAATGAAATTAAAAATAAAAATAATATACAAAATCCTTCGTGTGTTTTTATACTTTTCTTTTTTGGTTTTTGTTTTAGCAAAGTTTATAAGTTAACGAAACTTTGAGATGAAATACGTGTATAAGATGACATTTAGCTTTTAGTTTAGAAAAAAAAATTTTTTCAGAATAATTTTCATTTTTCTGTGTAATGTACAAGTTATGAATTTTTCTGTATAGATGTATAGATGAATTTTTATATTCGAGTAAATAATGTAAACAACAGTGCACAATGTTAAATTTATCTCATTTTAAGGCAATCTTTCATTCACTGCAATGATTAATTTTATATAATTTTTTAAGAATTTTCATATATTTTTAAAAAATTCAGTTTTATGTGTGAACATTTTATACATATAACTATGTATAGTTTTTTTATGAAGGATAAATTAATTTTGCCACAATTAAAAATTAAGAAATTAAATCTATAATTAGAAATTGAAGTGAATTTAATTGCAAAAGAATTGATGTCTTAAATACCAAAGTAATCGTGATAATTTATATATTATTTTTTTTAAAAAAATCAAATTATTTATGGAAATATAAGCATTATATTTTGTATGCATTTGCTACTCATAATTTATGTGTGAAATTAAATATAAAATCCTCATAGAATAATATCAACAATTTTCTATTTAATAAACAATATAAATTATTATTTATTTTGAAAAATATTTTCATTATTTACGATGATTTTATGTTCTTAATGCGCGTAAATAATATTCATTTTTTAAAAATTTTATTAGTTTATAACTTACAATTACGTACTTACTTATATGTTGCTACATATACGCACACATATATACACATATATAGTATCACAATAAAAATGAACAATTTTTATATACAATCACAGTGTAATTTATTTTGCATAAATATTTATTCACTTACTATAATGACGATAATGATGATGCTGATCGTTATACAGTAGGAGAGTATATTTGCTCGTAAATACTATAATAATATTCATTATTTTCATTCACAATAAAATAATAATCTATCGTAATATCTCTGATATCCTTTAAAAGTCAATTTTCATTTTTTTTTTTTTTCATTTTGTTAAATTATCTGTTTTTAAATTTACTCTGGAATGTAAACAATTTTTAATGATACTCTAAAAATACATACACATCCAAGTTGGGATATATGTAAATATGTATGTATACAAAAATTTTATTGCTTATGATTTCGTAATTTTTATTATATAAAAATTTTATGATAAAATTTATTTAGTCGGGATTTAAATCAGATTTTATTTTGATTTTAATACCAATTTATTGATCGTTAAATAATTTGTTCTCCTCTTATTTATTTTTTGTTTTTAGAACTAAGAAAATATACGAGTACATATGTAGTTTATTATACATAGTAGGAATAATGAGATGATAAATAAGAAATAATCAAAGAATCAATTTTAAAGATTTGGTAATTCAAAGTTATCATTGGATATACTTACATATCATCATGTAATCGTGGACTATATAATACATTTATTAGTATACTGTAGACATCAAAAGTTATTGTACACCTCTGAATTTAAACTTTGGATACCTACCTGGAAGTCAAAATCAAATTAACACATCTATATCAAATATCTTTCTATATGTTTTGCAAAAATGAAACAATGATATGTTCTCCATATTATTCTGGAATTTTTTTCTCATACCTCTATTCATTCTAAAGTTATAGAAAAATAATTAAAACATGTCCCACAATTAAAATTCAAAAAGTGTTTTTACACACATATGCTCCCGTATAATTTTTTATATGGTTTTTCTGGATAATGTTACAAAAATCTCTTCCTTGTAGAAATTATTTTTTCAATTTTGATAATTAGCATACACGTAAAGAAGACACTTTGGCCTTTAATTTAATTTAATTTTTTTCCTCATTCACAAAAATTTAATCTAATTATATGTATACTCACTTATAAAGAAGAATCTCAGATGATTTTTGATATCAGATTTTTTTCATGATTGATAGCGTTAACAAAGTGAAATTAATTATGTATTTTATTTGTAGAATAATAAACTTTTCTACTAAATTAATGTATCTACGTCTTTACTTGTCAAAAGTTTTTTTTTAGAAAGAAAGAACATTTTACAAATTTTAAGATATATAAAATCCTACAAAAACTTTTGATGCCCACTATGTATATCCTTAAAATAATTTATTAGTTGTAGGCTTGTAGGATGATGTTTGTTATTTTTGCTATTGTTTTTTTATTTTATTTTTCCTTTTGAAGTTTATTTTTAATGTCCGTGTAAAATTTTTAAAATACATATGCAGATTAATTTTGTGTTTCTATTAAAAATTATTTTATTGAAAACAAAGATAATTGACGATATTTGAAATAAATAATTGATTGATTTATAATAATTGTTCCTGGTTAGTGATGAAGACGAACATTTTAAATTATTCCCAAATAATGAATGATTTTTAAATAATCTTATCTTAATTCTATAGATTTTCTATATAAAAGAAATAACTTTATAAAAAAAAAATACTTTTAATATTATTTTACATACTTTATATAATCAAGATAAAATTTTCACTTTCATTGAACATTAAAAAGTATCTTAAAAATTTTCTACATGATATATGAAACTAAATAAGATTAGAAATATTTATATACTTATGTATGTAATTAGATTATGCAATTTTTAATAATTTCCAAGATTTCAATTGTTATAAGCATCAAATAAGACTATTTATATACGAGGTATTCATCGTACAATATGTCCTTTCTAAAATATTTACCATATTACATAAAATAAATACAAAACAAATATTTAAAATTTTTCATTTTTATTGAAAATTTAATAAAATTGCAGAAATGACAACAATAAATACGATTCAGTAAGTAATACAATACTTATACAGTTTAAATATGATTTTATTTAATTTTTTTTTTTTTGTCAAAGAAAATTGATACCCTACATATAGTATGTACGTTTAGAACAAAATATCCTGATAGATATCACTAACAAGAATTCAAGGATATTTTTCATTTTTGTAAAAATACACACTGAACTTCAAAATTTCTCGAACAGCATTCAATCTTATTTTCATCTTTTATACTCACAGATTATTATGTGTAAATTTATTTTGAAGTAATCAAATTTCATTTTATACTTTCATTTTATTGGAAGCATTCGTTCAATACTATTGTTTTTAAATTTTTTTCTAAAACTGAATGGTGTTCAAAGATTTTTGACACTGAATGTATATACTTAATGTTTAATTTTTATATTTTACCTTTTTTCATAAATACAGATAGAATCGAAATTCAATGATATAACATAGAAATTTGTGTATTTAGCAGATAGATGAATCTCTTAAGATTACATCATGATGACATTCAAAACTAAAATACAATAGAACAAATAAGTTCATACAATATCATATTACTCGTATATACATATTGAGTATGAGATTACAAATAAAAGAGAAATTTCAAATATATTCTGATGTAACACATATACATAACATCCTTAAATGTCTATGTATGGGTATTATTTTTATTTAGTTTTTTGTAATCTTATATACTTATGTACATACATGTATAAATGTATAATATTTGAACTGAAAATTCTATAAATATTCATGTAATATCAAGGATATTTTCATTATATCATTATCAACTTTATCATTTTTATTTTCTTCATCATGTATCTAGGATATTTGATTTAAAAATGAAATGAAAATAATTTTGTGTGATAATATGTCATCTTTCAAAAATTTACAAACATATACTTACATAAAATATATTTAAAGTCGACTAGGACTTGGACTTACAATACTACTGGTTGTAAAACAAAATTGTAAATTTTGCAAAAATTAAGAAAAACTTATTTTGATTTCACTTCAATCGCTACCTATCTATAAAAGATCAATAAAATTTTGTTGACAAATAGTTATGTTTAAAACCTGGATTGAAAAACCAAGTATTTTTTCTATGGTTGGTAATAGTTTTCATCTTCTTCTTCTATGGCGCTACAGCTCATATCGAGCCTGATCCTTCAATTGAAGTAATTTTTAAATTTATTACTGTCATATGTGCACCCACAGTTTTAACGTGGATTGTGAACCATTGGGTTGCTGATAGAGAAACAAATTCTTTTACATGATAAGGCTTAAGTTGATATTATTACAACAACGGAGTAATTCTCTAACAACCTTTTTATGTTGCTTGTTGGCAGTTAAACATTTTTCTTACTTTTGCCTTTGATAGGAATCGAACCTGCACCTGTAAGATCAGTAATCAGTTGTTAACCAGTTGCTCTATCATTTCCGCCACCAAGCCCCATGGTATTAGTTTTGTTGTACATTCTTTATAATATTGTATGAGGTTGTTCAATAAATTTTGTCATTTGATAAAAAGCACACGATTTTATGATTTGAAACACATTTTTATATTCGAGATAATCTGCGTGAACTTCAATGCTCTTGCTCCAGCGATCCTCTTAGTTTATGGATTTTATCTTTTCTTTTTTATTTATAAATTTTTTATTCAACGAAGAATTTAAAACTAAACTTTACAAAAGACATCATTTATCTACTTATATGTATAGTAAAGTAAATGGATTATCACGAGTTAAATTCATTTTAATATATTTAATGATTCAAAAAATAAAATCTTTTAAACATCGGTAATAGATTATTCGTAATACAAATAAAGTGAATAAGAAAAAATTTTTATGTTATATTTTATTTATAAAGAAAATTCTCATACAAATCACTACAAAATAATATTAGTACATAAATGAATTTTTAAACGAAGTAGAAAATGTAGCTGTATTATACTCGTATTTGTATACCTCACAAAATTACAAGTTCATTAAAATAATTTTCTATTTCGTTTCATTTGGGTCCTTATTTTTATTTATTTATTTATATTTTTTAAATTTTATGAATTTTACTTGATTTTCCACATTTTCTTTATTTTCTTGAACCAGTTTTCTTTACAAGATTTGAATTTTTTTTTTTCATTTAAATAATATTTAAATAACTATTTCTTCTAACAAAAAAAAAAAAAAAACTAGAAATAAAAACAAAATTAATATCTACAGATTAACGCAGAATGTAGAAGTTAGTAATTATGAAAAAATTGTATGAAAAGGAAATACGTACTGAAATGAAATGAGTAGAAAAAAAGAATTTTATTATAGATAAAGAAGATAAAAACATGAACGGATTGTAATATATTTTATATCATATTTAAATATAAATACATAGCAGTGGTGCATATGTATGCTTGTATGTACAGACTACAAATATTTTTTCATTTGTATTTGGTTTCATTTTTATTTTCGTTTCTTTTATTAAATTTTTTTTAAATTTGAATTTTCGTTTATAATTGAATTGTTTTTATATTTTTTGTGTGTTTATTTATGATTTAAATGAACGAAAATAATAAATAATGAATGCACTAGCTAAAGCTAACATTATTTACAGCTCATTCAAGAGCTAAAATAATTATAATTACTTAGTGCTAATTTTAGTATTTTATTTACTTAGTATTTTTTGTACATTATTTTTCCTTATTGTAGCGTCAAGTTAATTAAAAAAACTTTACATACATTTTGAATTACATTACTTAAAATTAAATGAGAAAATACTTTTTTTTAGGATTTTTTGTTTTTAAATTATAATTTGCAACGCACATAACAGACAAAAAATAACGATATAGGGAGTAGTAAATTTTTATTTTATATTATGTAATTTGTAATTAAAAATTTCTACAAAACACTCAAATACGACTTGTAATAACTGTTGTGTGAGAAACTTGAGTGTTGATTAAAAAAACACGAGAGAGAACTTGGTACTTTTTAATTTAGTATTCTCAGAAGAATAATCGAAATCAAAGGAAATATGGAGGAGAAAGTGTAAGAGTGATTTGTGTTTGTCAGATATACTAAGACTGTTGTATGGGTAATGTTATAAAATTGGTATAAATTAGATGGATTAGACTCGCCAAGCGTATGCACGAGAGAGAGATTTGCTAGATTTTGTGGAATCGTGCACTCTCGACGAAGATAGAAGAAGATGGCAGCTTAGATCAAGATATAGAAATGCGATCGACATAAAGATGTGAGATCTTAAAAATACGTAACTGAAAGTTAAAAGCTCAGAACAGAGAAGAATTGTGGCAGTTACTAATGGAAGCGAATACTCACTTTGGTGTTAATGCCAGAGAAGAAGAATAAATTTGTAATTAAATATTTTTTTCTTCTTCAAGCAGCATTTGATTCTCATGATGTACAAATGACACATACGTACATATCTATGAACATGCTATTTACACACATACATATACATATATTATGCAAATCCTTTGACTGATGATAATACCTACATACTTACTATTTTGAATAAAAAAATTTACATTATATACGTTTAAAAGTTCTAATCATGTTTATTACATATTCATATTCTGGTATGAAAAGTCTGCAACGAATTATTTGTAAACAGAACATACATATTACATATACACAAAAGCATGTTATATTTAATTTTTAATATTCATAGCTTTTTCATAAATAAAATTATGAAAAATAATTTATTTTATTTTATTTTTTCTATTAAAATAATAGAGAAATATCTTTTTACTTGTATTTGTTTAATATGTAGTTTCGTTTGATATACTTACATAAGTATGTATGCATGTATTCGTATATGAATAAAATGAATAAAAAATGAATTTTTTCCTACACAAATAGAATATTTTTATATATGTATAGACACTAAATTCATTTTATTTTATTAATTTGAAGCTGCAGAAAAGTTTTTGTCCAACTTTTTAATCTAGTTTCTAGTATTATATCTTATAGTTTGTATATAAAAATACATAAATATACAATCTGATAGTGATTGTGTATATTATGTATTAGTGGATATACATAAAATAGATTCGTAACAAAAGAGAAAATTCCGTCTATACTTTTGCATACATACTCGTGTATGTATGTACATACATGTCACATGACATTCTCTATTATTCATGATGATTCCATGAATATAAAATATGCATTTTATTTTCTAGACATTTTTTTTTGCATGCATTTAAAAGTTACCCATTATATGTAATTATATACTTACTATATATATGTGTATGAAGATACATTATCTTTATACTTATCTGAGCATTTTATTTTAAATACAAAATGTACACTGCAGAATCGGAATGAATTGAAGAAATAAATAAAAGTGAAATATATATTTCATGTGAATGGTATATGTATGCATATAGATTTGTAGGTATTTACATTCAATAAATAATAGATTTGTCTAAAAGGATAAATTATAATAAATTTATAATACATCATTCCTTATTTGTATCTTAGATGAAATATAGATGAAAACAGACATAATGTAAATTTAAAATGCTCGCCAATAAGAGAATGAAATAATGATATAAGTCTATGTGATTATAATTTAATTTTATTCATTTAGAATTATTATTAATAACAAATTTATAATATTTCAAAAGTACATGAATGGTTTTCAATTGTACACATATAAATACACTGCAATGACAAAGATTTTAATTTTATTTGTAATTTCATAATAAAGTTTTTAAATAAACTACTCGTACAAATTTATGTACATTATCTATAAACAAATTTGAATATACTCTACATTTTTAAATATTATATGAATATCAACAAAAACAACAAACTTTTAATAATTTTTTTTTTCTTTATTTATCAACACAGATCTTCTGCGAGTCATGTGTCAACATTTTATTACTTTTTATTCATTTGCAGTGAAGCTACAATGGTTTCAGTGACGCTACTTTTAGAATTTCCAAAACAATAGATCAAACGTTGCTTTTTAAACGGGGAATAGTACTGTTTAAGCTCGGCAACATTTTTAGGTGGTACGCTGATTTCAAATGCTATCCTACAGTCACAATAGATGCTGAACGTTTGTCCAGAAAACACTAAAAAACAACACTCAAAAACGTGGTGGACAACCGTAAACTGAAGTTGCTGATATCATGAAGATATCGTTTAGTATTATTCATACACTATTTCGTGAACAGTTGGGTATGAAAAAATGTTTTATGTAATAAAATATTCAATCATTTGTTTTAATTTTATTTGTTCCTGAAATTTCAACTTTAAATCATTTAGAAAATTTTTCAATTCTGTTCAAATTACAAGCCGAATAAGACACAAAACAAAATACGAAAACTACAAATGTATACAAGTCGTATATAGTTATTAATTTTTTAATAAGGGTTTCAGCTTCTACAATTATTTTTATATAGGTAATTATTATTATATTTTTGTATTTAATGAACATATAGTACATATCCACTTTAATCAAGCAAATTATTCTTCCTATATTCAGATTCACAGTGTCATTTAAACAATTATATACCTATGAATATACAAATAATGTATATTCACATATTATATATACAGTATGCAGACATTTATATACATAAATTATACGTGCGTATATTCTTGAAAGAATACAAAAATTCCAGTTACATTATATTCAAAGAATGATTGTTACATGTATTTACATGCGTGTACATCCAAGTATCTATATATGAAAAACATTTATATATCACATTCAATTTACACAAGTATACACAATTACATGTACATATACTATATGTATTTGCATGTTGAAACGTACATATAAACGCATTCATAAAAATTGCAATAAATCCTGCTATAAATTGTAATATTGTAATAACAGTAAAAAAATTTTCTTTTTTAACTTTTTACAATATTATTCATTATACAAAAAATGAATGTTAAATAGTTATATAAACAAGTTCTAATCGTCATTTTAAAATCTGCATATTATAATCATACACATATACATTTGTACAATGTAAATATAAGCGATATTGTAAGTATATGATATGAATAGATGAATATATATCTACATATGTACCTTATATAATGTAAATTCATTCATACACATATATATACTTTGTATACATATAATGTATTTACTTATGTGTGGATATATGTGTGCGTGCATGCATATTTCTATATTTACTAGTGTTGATGTTGAATTTTCAATTTAATTATTTTTATTTTTTTTTTTTTTTTTGTTTTATTTTACTATTAGAGTATATTTTCTATTTGTCTTTAATATTTGTTTGTTAAACGATTGAAGTTTACATGCTCTTAAAGTAAGTATATCGTACATACAATGTCCGTATATAATTATGTAGGTATGTATAATGTGCATTATATATTGAAGTATGTACATAACATTATAGGTTACATTAAATTTACATTACACATTTAGTATAATTTCGCGAAGTACAAAATACAATCAACATAAACTAACTTACAAATAGAGAAACAAACAGACAAACAAACAAACAAACAAACATTAAATAGAAATTAAGCAAGAAAAATAAATAAAAAAATTAAACTAAAATGTATCGAAGGTTTAATGATGATAATGATCATCTTCATCATCATCATCATCGTCATTATATTCTATAAGCTAGTACAACAATATATAATAGAGGTATATGTAATGTAATTGTAAATGCATATAAAAATGTTCATGTACATTGTGTATGCTGCTGTACTATACGAGTATATCTACGCATTGCATGTAAAAAATGTTTAAGAAATTCTATTTGAAAACTAGAAAAGATACTGGATAAAGATAAATACTATATATACTATATACTCACACATTGTACATTTAAATGCACGAATTAATGTATCTATCTATCTACATTACATATGTATTATAATATGTGATAAACATATATGTACTTACATATTATATGTGAATATAGCCTAATATTATGTTTGTGTAAGTTTTAGAAAAGTTAAATAAAATCTATACATATGTATTATGTGATATAAAACATTATCAATAGAGTAAATGTTCATTTATATTATATGTATATGCACATGTGCATACAAACATATAATAAATATACTATTTGTATATTTTGATGTTATACTTATTTTCCTTTTGAAAATCGGTTTTATTTACAATTTTATTTTATTTTATTTATTTATTTTTTTTTTTTTGGATAAATAAATAATGATAGAAGAAATATATGAAGAAAAAAAAAATTATTCGAAAATTTCTGTAAAGAAAAATAAAAAAAAAACAAATACTAACATCACATTCCAAAATATAAAATGCACAGCTATATACAAATAAAAATATAAAAGATACATAATTATGTGAATGTGCTTATATACATATATGTATATGTATGTATATACCTACCTTTTGTATTATGTATGTATGATATAAGATGTAGGATATGTGTGATTAAAATCGACAACTTTTCACCGTGTATAATTATTATTGTTGTGAGATTTATTATTAGTTGATATATACGCATATTATAAAACGATATATGTATTTATAAGATAACATATATTATATAGATGAATAAATTATAGTATTAATTGCGTGTTTGTACAATACTATCTGATATATATACATATATGGCTTGTATAACCATAATTGTATGAATGTAATGTAGCATATCAGTATATTTACATAAATGTACACGTACATACATTTATATACCATTAAATTTTAAGAACTTTATACGAGTATATAGGCGACTAATAAGTAATAACTCTACACATATAGAATTTCTAAATAGAATAGAATTTGAAAATATGTATATACATTTATCTTCACATGTATACGTATATTTATATAAAAAACAAGAAAACAAATATACATTTTTATATATCTGCCTATGATACCTGTTTTGAAAATATTCTTATTATTATTGATGAAAATAGCTACACATACATGCATATATATATACTTAAATAAAATGATGTTATGATATATTATATATTATGGTACAATATAATTCAATGGAAAAATAATTTTATATAATTTATATAATAATCATATATTTATAAGATATAAATAGAAAATATATACGTATAGAATTATATAAAATATAGACAGGATTGTATAGTAAATTAAGATTTCAAGAAAATGTAAAGTATAAAATCTTGTATAAATTTGAATGATTATTATGAATGAAATATTTATGTAACTACTCTTATAAGTATAAGTATGTGTAGATATTTTTAAACGTGAATTCATTAAATATATGTAAATAGGTATGTGTACATTTATTTATTTATCTATTATTATTCTGAACAGAATAATGTGAAAATAATATAGAAAATATTTACATGAAAAGTTCGATTCAATTAATAATAATAAGGTATGCGGATATTATTATATACTTATATCGATTTATACAAATACATATACATAATTTAATTTTTGTATATAATTTTACATGATTGCGCAAATAAGAATTGTACGTGTATACATTAAAGTGATGAATATGTTTTGAAATATAATGCTCTAAAACGTTATATGAAAAAAAAAAAATTTACAACTTTTTCAACAAATTATTTTTTTCAATAATAACAGTAGAATACAACAAAAAATATAAATATGTAATGTTGAATTTCATTATTTAAAAAGAAATTAAAGTAAAAATTATATCAAAAAAACTGCGAGAATAGATTATGGGACATAGCACAAAACATTATAGAAATTTGTACGAAGAAATGAAATTAATATTTTCTGCTTATGACAGTCTTAACGTTTATAGACTCCATCTAATTGTCTAGACATTGACTCCAGAATATTTTTAACAAAAAACTGACTCGTATGTATCAGTTAACATGAAAAAGGAGTCGAGGATCTATAGAATATTATTCCATACGGATACGTATATCCAATAGTAAGAGCTTGCAAGTACTTATATAACAACAGTATTAGTCGACGTCAATTTATTGAATTTGATTTATGAAAAATTTATCCTTTTATTTATTATTTCAGATAACATTGTTTTTTTTTATACTATGTAGTTAATTAGGAAATTATTCTATAGGAACATTTTAATTTCCTACAAAAAGGAAGTACATACATAGTAACATTGAAAGCAATTTTTAAAAATTTCAGTTACATACATTTACTACTCATAAAATAATATGTTGTAAAATAAAATTCTTAAATATTTCTAAGAAATTCTAAATATTCATCTTAGCTATATTCATTGAATTATTAATATGACAGGATTTAATTTTCAAAAAATTTCGCATATAATGCACATAATATCTTATTTTTTTCTCTCTAAACATTACACCGTATTCATAACTGTGTGTATATTTATTGATTTTACAATTTTACTACATTTACGATATCGAAAATATATTTTTGCACTACGAACAAATTTAAATTCAACAAGATTATAAACATAAGCTTAAATTTATCGTGATTTCATTTATTTTTTATTCTTCATTTTTATTTTATTGCATTACTTGTATCTTGATAGATATTTGTTGAATTTCCAACGCATACAAATCCTTAATTTGTTTGTTATTTCTTCGTTGATGTGTGTTAAATAAAAAATATAAATATTTGTAATGTTAAATTAAAATTAATGTTAAAATTAAAATAAACATGTGTTATCCATGTATAAGGACAACCAAAACAAGAAAAAATCGATTTTCCTCTACGTCCTTATGTAACTAAATACATAAATAGTGGATAAAAATGATGATAATAATATGATGTTTTCCTTCATCGTTATTAACATGGGTTAAAAGGATATGATGATGTGTTGCTAAATAACATATATCACATCTGATGTTTGGGTGATACATGTACGTTAATATATTTGAATATACATACATAGATATGATATATGGCTATAATATGCAGAGGGAATTTTATCTGATTATATTTTTGTTTCATTCAAATTGTTACACACTTATACATACAAGAATGTGTACAGAAAATGAATCCTCTCATGCATATAACACAAATATGTGTGTAGGAATCCAATTATAGAAGAACATTTTTTTTGTTCTTATTTTATGAATACTCACTATACTCATATAATATAATAGACTCACCAATAGGCTATTTATTCATTCTTCAGTTCATTCATTCATCTATTCATTCATTCATTCATTCATTCGTTTATTCGTTTATCTTATCATCTTTTTTAATAGTGTTGCAACATATTGCGTACGTACAATATACGAATATATAAAGAATATAGCTATACAAACTAATACTATACATAGTAGTAGTAGTTCGAACTAATTAGAAATCGCGTTATAAATAGCAATATAATACAGATTTTTTTATATGATATACGTATTTTTTCTGTTTGCTTTTATGAGATGAGAAGAAAAGAAATCCAAATGAAAGGATCTTCAATTAATTTTCTCTCAACATCATAAGACAAAAAAACAATAAAGAATAAAAAAGGAAAAAAACGACTGTACTACATTCTTGAAAAATATAAGTAAGGAAGTTAATGAAAAACAAAAACATCAACAACACCAAAAACAACACTAAAACAAAGAAAAAAAAGGTTTTCATTTTATTTTTCTCTCCTTCTATCTTCTCTGTCTTTTTCTGAATTCTTAATTGTGTGTTCCTTTGTTTTTTTTATCTTTACTTTTATACATACATATTTTTATATTCGCAGTCCTTTTTCTTCTATTTTAGTTTTTCATTTTATAATAATTAGACTTTTTTGTCCTTCCATTTTCATTCTCATACTGTACTTTTTTTCTTCTATACTATTTTTTTTTTTTTGCTTCTGTTGCTGTTTGTTGGCTTCAATATTATGTACACATATGTATGTACCAGTATATAGTAATATTTTAAATGAATATTAATCTTGACATAATTAAAATAACATTTAACATTATTTTTTCTAATTAAAAGTAAAAATGTAACAGAAGATAAATCGAAATGGAGACAAAAAAAAAACTAGGAAAAAAATGATAAGAATGGGATGAAGGTTAAAATGTCATCATTTATTGTTATATCGTTTCTTATTTGTGAGACAAAGAATGTGAAAAATCCTTACATTTTTCTTATTGGATGCTGATGATGTTATTTGTTAAAAAAAATCCTGAAAATTAAATTAAAAATAATTTTGAAAAATTTATTGTACAAATTTTCGTTTAATGTCTTGAATGAATAGAAATTTATTGTACAAATTCTTCAAAATAAAATATTTTCATTAAACACATCTGGAAGAAGTCGATTTTTTTATGAAGACTTCATTCAATAAAATTAAATTTCGAACCAAATCATAATCTTACAAACAGCCGGTTGTATAAGATGCAATCAGTCGTAGCTTCATTATGATGTATAGAAACAATATTGCGGTTATAAAGTGTCATACAAATTTTCAAAGTTTAATGCACATAATGTATTCCATATACTATATACGCTATATTAAAATTAAATACATGAAATAAGTTGACTGAAAAATTTCGATCCTCGACATAAAGATGACACTTCTCATTAAACTCATTTTGGCACGATGATGGTACATACGAATATATGCCTTGTAAGATGAGTATAAAAATTGTAGCCATTTTGGATGTTTATTTGTTGATTGACATTAATTTGTGTTACTTCATATATAAGTATTTTTGTTGAAATAAAAAAAAAAAAAAAATGGAATACCATTCCTCACTTCAACAGTTGCTACGGGAAAAAATTCATGAACTTGGTTTTGAATTGCTTGATCATCCACCATATATACTTACCAGATTTTGGCATTTAGCGAAATTTTCCTGTTTCCTACAATCAAAGTTAGGCTCTAAAGACAAAATGTTTCGTCTATGAAAATATTTTGGTATCTGTAGAAGAATATTTTGTAGACTAAGATGAAAACTATTATTTAGAGAGGGTAAAGCGATTAAGGCATTGTTGGAAAAAGTGTATATAGACATAAAAGAAGACAAAGTTGAAAAATAAAGTATAATTTGAGCTGAAAAATACGTTTTTTTTCTGTGTTAGGCCAGAAACTTTTCAGAGGTCCTTCGTACATGCTCATATAGTACATACGAGTATATTCTGAAGTATGTACTTACATCTGTTACTTACACATTCATTTCAGTGCTTAATTTTAAATTGAGTTTTATCAATTTTATAAACAGTTTTTCCTCATACAATATCCACACATCCAACATTCATATTTTAATAATGTAAAATTGGTAAAATGTAATAAAATTACCAAAAAAAAAAAAAATAAAAAAATAATAGAAATTCAATAATAATAAAAAGAAATAAAATTGTGTACAACGGTATATATCCTTTTTGTTTTTGGTTTGTTTGTTTGCTTGATTCATTCACACATTAAATGTACAAGTTTATTTCATACAAAACCACAGGATATTTAATTAAAATATTTCAAAAAAAAAAACAAAAAAAAATCATAAAATAAAACTGGCTACAAACTTTCATTAAAATTACTTTTACTTCAATGTTCATATACAATTAACTTTTTTTGTTGGTTTACTGATCGGTTTTTATGGTATACATATACAATACAGTACACTGTATACTTTACATAATATAATACCACCACACAAAATCAAATATAAAAAAACGACTATGTCAGTACATTACCTATAGAGTGTGATAGTGTCTGTGTATGTTTTTCATTGATTCATTTAAATTTTTCACACATTTTTATGTGTACAATTATTATTCGTATATATCTAGCTTACCTATATACTATATAGATGTATTTATTTGACCGAAAATTTTTCGAATTATGGTAAATAAATTTATTCGTATACATATACAGGGTGTCCGGTTTCGGGTGGTCATCCGGCACACAGTAAATAGGTCTCGCCGAGACAAACAAAAAATCGTTGTAGAGGGAGGGGGGTAATCTCAACCGTTTAGCCGCTAGAGGGCGATGAAGATTTTTCGCACTCAATGTACGAAACACCCTTTAATAACTACGGTGTACTAGCTAGAAGAATCTGGTCTGAGAAAAATCTGAAGGAAACTCCCCCCTCTCTTCAATGATACCTAATATGCTTCTCTACGTTCTTTTTTTCAAGAGTTATTGTGTTTCAAAAACAGAATTTAGTGATTTTTTGCCATTTTTTTCAGAGATAATACAGGCTGTGGAAGTAAAGCGCCCTCTATATTTTTTGTTTGTCTCAGCGAGACCTATCTACTGTTTTCCGGATGACCACCCGAAACCGGACACCCTGTATGTATCTCAGTTTTAATACCTTCCTCAATATAAACTGATCGGTGGTATTAAACATTTTTTTTTGTTTTTTTAATATGATTCGAATCGTTATTTTAACAAAAAACCGCAAAAATATCCTTTTTCTATATCATCTACCACATACTGATATTTTCAATAATGTTTACCGTTTCTTTGTGATTTTTAATTTGATATTTTACGTTGAAAAAAATTCGATTTTTTCTGAAAAAGTTTTTTTTTTTTTTCTTCATTGCGCAAAATTAAATCTTTTAAGAATACATATTCCTTTTTCATGGAAATTTTAATAATTTTTTTTTTCTTAAAAAGACAAAAATATGAATAAGAAAAAAAAATAATAATACGACCTATTAAAAAAAGCATTGTTGTCATGAAGAATTATAGAAAATAAATTTTCTAATAAAATGGATTAAATTGCAAAGATTATCATAATAGTGCCCATGTGTATGCATGAACATACGTACATAATCGTATGTATATTATAGAGATATGTTTATTTTCTAAAATAATAAATTGCGTATATTTTTATTTTATTTTTCTCTTTGAGAAGAAAAAAAAAAATTGAAATCCTTTATTATACGATTAACAACCATAGATGAAAAATATGAAAATATCCTATTTATGAAAAAAAAAAATATGTTACATGAATATAATATCTAAACAATTCTATAAAGGTATTTATCAAACAGTTTATTATAAATAGGATGTACTTACATATATTCTTATCTATATTTATATGATATAAATAATATGTAATATATAAATGAATAATATCCTTAAAGGTATACATAATAGAGGACATTTGAATCCTGTTTTTTAAAAAAAATGTTTTTTTTTATAACAATAACTATATTATATACATATTAGTATTCTTGTTTTTTGCATATTAATTTACCCGTTATATATGTATGTATATATTTTTTAGATTGTTGTTTTCTTCTTTTTTTTTTTGTTGTTATATGATTTTTGTATGAAACTTTTCATCATCATAACACAACTGCAATTTATAAAACCATATACATTTAGTACCGGCATACACAAATACGTAGTATGTAGGTCCAGCAATATTTATGTTGATATGTTGACCCCTCTGTTTAATATGCGTTGTTTCTATAATATAAAAAAAGCTTTAAAATTTTCTATTATTTATTTTTTTTTCAGTTTTTACATTATTTTTCAACATTTTTGTCTT
The DNA here is from genome assembly GCA_951394055.1 of Villa cingulata. Lineage (NCBI taxonomy): Eukaryota > Metazoa > Arthropoda > Insecta > Diptera > Bombyliidae > Villa > Villa cingulata. The sequence continues at coordinate 3,157,974 of OX596020.1, read as the reverse complement.
ATATTCTACTATATAAATGCTTCAATTTTTTGTTGTTTTATTTTCTTCCTGTGTATTAGATAAAAATCCTTAAAAATTTTTATGCATAACACAAGTTCACATAAGTATATTGTATGTACAATAAAATATAATCTTTTTTTTGTTTTATCTATATACTGTATTCTATAGTATAAAAAATATATACATTAGCTATATATAAAATAGAACAAATGCCATAGGATAATATGAACAAGAGAAATTGCTTAGCAATAATAAAGAGAGAACACACAACAATAAACTATATACTACATACTACTATACTATATCCAACTATAAAATATGAAAAAAAAATGTATGAATGAAGAATGATAAAATATAAAGAAAATTTAAAAGGAAATAAAAGTAAAACTAAAAAAATAATATAGAGATGTAAAGAAAATATGTACATACGTGTACGTGTATATGAGTGTATAACAGATATGAATATGAAATATAAATTTCGTAAATGAATATACTTATGTATATTTTCCAAAAAATAAACAAAAAAGACAAAAATAGAAAAAAAAACACACACACACATATACAAATATAAATGAGATTATATCTTTTATATACATATAGTACAGTGTATATACATACAGCGCTAAGAATATCTTGTATATATGCCTTTTGGCATTATTTTAAAATTTTCATATTGCCTCTATATATTTTTTTTTGTCTTTCATTCTCAGTTATTTCTTCTTTCATTTTTTATATGTATATCTGCCATTTTTATTAGAAGGGATCTTCTTGATTTTTCATATACTACATATCCATATACTTATACAAAATTATAAGTAGATAAGTTCCTATATATTAATTTATACAGATATAATATATACACATTATATGCCTTCATTATACATGAGTATTTATATATACTGACAAAAATATATGTGTGAATTTACATGTCTAAAAACATTATGTTCGTATATTTCTTAACAAACAATAGAATTATGACAAAATGATAAAAAATGCACAAACATTTTTCATACGCAAATTCTTACACATACATATGATGAAAAAACCAAATCTTTTTGTTTATACCGACCGAAGACAAAATGAAATTTACCTTATTAGAAAATATAAATAAGAAGAGAAGAAAAGAAAAACTCATTTTAATGTCACACATTTTCATTTTTATACTCAACAAACGCTTAACTCAAATACAGTATACAAAAAGACAAGTAAAAGTTTTCTTAACTTAAAAATAACAAAAACAAAAACAAAAACAATATAAATTTATACATACATGTGTATGTGCTTGTATTATATAATAAAAAATTATCACACTAAAGAAGTCTAAGACTAAAAACAAGAATAAAAATATTTAATAAAAAATTAAATAAAATGAGAAAATAAAAACAAAATTAGTTTAAAAAGTTTATGACAAAACATTTTGTCCTTTTGGCTTTTCATTTAGCTATACATATACATGTGTATGTATGGAGTTAGTTTTATTTGATCTTTCTTCCTTTTTCTTTTTTGTTTATAAGTTTTATGAAAATGTTTTTAAATTTTAATTTTAAAATCATCATCATCGTCATCATGATATATGAATATGTATAGATATATGTAAATATGCAAATGATAAGAATAATAAATTAATATGTAGATATACATGTGTGTTAGTAATGTATACATAAGAATTATCATGTATTATGTATGTCTGCATATTATACACATGTTTTATATATGAAGCCTCCTAAACAAATGACAACCTATCAATATGTACATACATATATAATGTATTTATATTTTTATATACTTGTATGTAAATATCCTACAAAATTTCTATTTTATCAAAAAATATATACATATGTACATATATCCATATATGCATATATGCATATAGTATTTAAATAAATACGTTATTATATATGTATACTTATATTTAGCTAGAAATTTTTAAATTTTATTATTTATAGATATATACACATATGTTTATGTATGCTTGTTCTTTATATTATTAATATGCATTTATTCATATAATGTTGGTATACATATTATCTAAGTATATGCACATACACATGAATCACAATTCAGATGGATAGTGGTAATTAGAATAAAGTATGATTACATACACATTATGTACGTATATATACGTGTATGTAAATACCTATCAACAATTATATATTTTCTCGAAAACAATATTATGTATACACATACATTTATGTGTATGTATGTTATATATTTATTCATTTTTGACAGAATATTAATTAAGGATAATAACAAAATTTATCCGTTAACAAAAAGTACAGAGTCTGAGAAAGAATGAAATTATACTCGTATATGGGTATGAGTTTATATGATAATATGTAGTTGAAATAATTTTTTTTTTGTCTTCAAATTTTGAATTTAACATTAAAACTTTTAAACTTGAATATTTCAAACATCATATCGACGTATACGTACGTACATATTATACAAATGATATTCTATGTGCAATATGTTTGTATAATATGACATTTTATTTATAGTAATAAATTAGCTATAATATATTTTCTTCAATTCTGTATGTTTAAGAGAAAATTTTAAATACTTTCATACGAATTCTTATATATATATACTGGTATATACGTATATGTATATATATGTAAATGTATGTATATATAATGAATTCACATTATATAGTAATGTACAAGTGTGTATGTTACACTTAAATTACGTATATATATTAGTATATGTATACATATATTATAAATTGGTATATACACATGCCATATATTAACATATAGCACATGTGTGTTAACCACATACAATATTAATTTTTGTTATAACATCAGTTACACATGTTAACATAGAGAAAACGTGTACTGATATACCTATGTATGTACATAAAACATACATATTATATAGATAGCATACTTCATATCCATTTATACCATCGAATATATTTTTCAACAAAAATATTGATTATTGAAATTATTTCCAAAAAAAAAAAAGAGCACAAAACTAAAACAACAACAATTTTTTGTTTGTTTGTTATGTTCTAAGGAAGAAAAATCTATAAAATAAACATAAAATATCAACATTCTTGTACAATGTTTATATACTACAATATGTATATTAAATTAATTATAAAACATACCACAAAATTTGTATATCGGTATGCTCATTACATATAAATATTTACATACTTATGTATATATGTGTATGTGTACACATTAGAGAAAGTATACGAATTAATAATGCCTGTATGTATATACTATACGTCTTGCGTTCCGAATATTCGCCTTTTCCTCTATAAGAAAGAATCAGAATTCAAAATATACTTTTTTATTTTTTAATATAATCTCCTAACACCAGTATAAAAATAGGACGAATTTTTATTTTCAAAATGAACTATAATTGCTTGTTGAAGTTCTTCATCATAGTCGTAAATTTTTTTTTCTCTTAAGACAGACTTTAACTGGGAATCAGATCAGATCTGTACGGCGGATGATCAATTTCTGTGAAGCCACATTCAGTAACAGCAACCTTGGATACTGCAGCAGTATGGGTATTGGGTAGGAATGTTGTCGTGCTATAACAAAACTCCTCGAGCCAACTTCCCCCTTCTCATTTCAACAATTAATTGTCTAAACTGTTGCAATAAATTAGAATAACAGACAACATTGACGGTCGTATTGCGTTCTTTGAAGTCAATTAGCAGGATTCCCTCTAAGTCCCAAAAAATTGTAGCCATAAACTTTTTCATGCTTTGACTGATTTTTGCTTTTTTGGAGTTGGTTCTCAATTTTTCCTCCATTCCATGGAATCTCTTTTGACAAAGAATTGTGGTAAAGAAGCATTGTCTCGTCTTCAATAATAATCCAGTGTAAGAAGTTGTCTTTGTCTTCGCGTTATAAAGTTCTAAAAACTTCTTGAAGCATCCAACTCTTTCATTTTTTTGAGCAGCACTAAGAAGTTTGGGTAGCCACTTTCGTCATACCTGAACCTGATCCCAAATGCTAACGTAGAATTCGGTAACGGTAACGTAGCACTTAGTACATTTTTTTCAGCTGATTCGATGTTATCCAGAGTAATGACTGTTAATTGGCCTTCTTAACGTGGTTCATCTTCTATTGACTCTGGATGTGAGTCCCAACGGAAAAGTGTTGACCACTTTTTGGCCATTGTAAATGATGGACCAGAATCCCTATACACTGCATCCGTTCGTTCTTTAATCTGAGTTGTTTGTAAAATGTAATCCTTCTTTTGTTAAAAATTTTATCACTACGTACTCTAAAACTGACATTTTTTACAAGATACCATATTTTCTTTTACTTGAATTACTGTAATACACTAACACTAAGTCATAAGCGTATAAATGTTAGCGTATATTTATAATCATTTGACACTTTCCTCTTCCTAACGGTATCAAAATTAGTGTCAAATTCTTAAAGCAAGTATATTAGGTCGCGAATACTTGGAACGCACTATGTGTATATATGTACGTACTTCTGTAGTACGTTGCTAAATTGAATTTTGTGTGAAAATGACAATAATTTATTGTATTACATAAAAAAATGTGAAATTAATTTAAATAAAAATTTTACATATACACATGCATAATATATACGAGTATTATATATAATTACAATACGAATATATTTATTCGAAAATGATGATAGAGTTATTTATATTTTACATACACTATAATGTACAGTAGAAAATTAGCCATTTAATTTTAACCACCGCCATTTTAATATTTTAAATTTTCGATATTTTCAAATCGATAAATCGAGAAATTTTAACAAGTTTCCATATTTCAAATTTGATTTTTCTCTTAAATTGTTTTTTTATTTTTCTCTTAAATCAATGCGATGGTGTAAAATAATTTAATGTATTCCAATAATTTGAATTTTATTAGAATGCCAAGATAGCTGATTAAAATTATCGATATTTGGCTTTGTGCTAATGTTTAAATTATAATTAAATTTTTCCTGAACCAATTTCTTCATACTGTTAAACTGAAATATATAATATATCATAGATTCATAACAATTTGTTACAAGACTTTTTCACAAAAATATTCTTTTCGTATACAATTGGCATAATATCCTTTTTCTATTTATTTAAACTGACCTTATTTAGATATGTATATAATACACCGTGTCGTGGTGAATAATAAATCTCTTCTAAAATAAATCTCTTTAAAAATTCTAATCATGAATTCGTAATTTATTTTTTCTTTCAATTTTTCGCATACATACATTTTTACTGAAAATTTTTGTCATAAAATAATGGTGCTGTGTAACTGCAAAACTAATGAATATTGTTCCATCTAAGTATATCTAAGTATATTTGACTTATATAATGAAATGCAAGTTTTCTTATACATTTTCGTATTTAATGTAGGTACTATTTTATGGTAAATGGGATAAATTTGCAGTTACATTTGTATTATAATAATGTACATTATAAGCAATATAATTCTTGAACACCTGTTAGTGTTTTAAAATTTATTAAAATATATGAACATATACTCTCTTTTCATGTCAGATTTACATATAATTTATATATATGAAGTCTTTGGTTTTAGTAGTAAGTTTGGTTCGCTGATTTGTTAGTCGGAATCTGAATGTAAAATGAATTTAATTTTGTTGTTGTCGTTTTATTTTTTTAATACCTTTCTAACATCATTAAAAATTATGCATTAAGAAATCCTTTCAGAAAAGTGAAGTGAAAAGAAAAAAATGTTATACGTATGTATAATGTTAACCTGCATATAGTATACATGAGTATTTATAAATTGTGACATACTAATGATATAGTGTAGTAAACATTTTAAGAAGTTTTCAAGAGAAAAAAATTTTTTTGCATACATTTATGTACATTTATGATTAAATTTATTTTTTACACTGTTAAATAAATAAAAAAAAAAGACAAGAAAAACTTCATTTTGTAAGATGGTTTTATAAAATCTGTTTATTATTTGCACCTTATTATGTGTTACATTTATTTATTTTGTGATACAATGTATAGGTACTTTAATATTTTCATTTATTTTTATGTTGATAAAACTTCTAGATTCTCGTTCTACATGTATATTAGGTGCAAGTTGCTAACATTGCATCAGTGGGAGTGGATATACACATTTATGTCAAGTTTTGTCCCTTATTTAGTTTTATTTTGTTTTACATTTCTTGTAGAAATGTTTCTTACTACCATTAGTACCTGCATAAAATCAAGTTATGACAAAGTTTTAAATTTATTTTTTTTTGTATGCGCGCTAATTGAAATTTACTGTGAATATAAAAAAAAGGAGTACGAGTATATGTACAACATGTTATGTGTACAGTAAGTGTGTGCGTGTAATATTCTGTGCAGAAAAATATAGGGTTGGAAACTATTAAAACTATATATTTAAACAAGACAAATACATGCACTCGTCTGTGTACACATCTGTATGTATCCGCACTGATGATGGCATGTTATTTCGGTATGTACAATTAATAATCATTTTTTATTTTTTTATTTGGAGAGAATATGTGTATACAAGAATGAAAACCATAAGAAACACTAAGAATAAATTGTTGTTACAAATTTCTACACGACCGCATATATAATGTTTTAAGAGTTGTAACTGTGGGATTAGAATTCTTATACACTTGCGTATGGATTCGATATGAATATTACAGTGTGTTTACTTGTACTTAAGTATAGTGAATTATATTTATGTTTTTCTATAGTTCATATATATACATATTTATAGAATAAAAAAAAAGTCCTTATAGAAGACTATTTTTGTGCTAAACCATTAGTACAAAATAAATAAATATAAATGAAATATAGGTAAATGGAAATATACAAATAATACTAAAAAAAAAAAAATATTGGATAAATATAAAAATAGGGAGGAAAAATTCTTATTAATATGCCAAGATGAAAATATGTAACAACAAAAACAAACTTCTAGAAGTAAACTACTCGTTAAAAAGTAGAACAGTATAAAAAATGACTTTTATTCCAGGATCTAACTAAAGAATAATGAAAATATGTTATTTTAATATGCTCTCTGTTACATATTATTTGTATGGTACACACATTTTTATGTATATTTTTTTATTATAAAGATTTTTCAAATTTTTACATGAATATACATATGAATTTGTATATATGCTCTTCCCTTTTTTTTTCACAATTCCATGCAATTTTTATAAAATGCCGAATAGCAAATTGAAAAAAAAATAATGTAATGTATAGGATAGGTATGAAACTCAAACGAATAAGGGAGAGAGAAATGCCTTTTTCCATTACAAAAACAAAAAAAAAAAATGAATGTTATGCTATGTTTCATATTTAAAACACAAGTATCTATGAAAAGAAAATTTATAAAATGAAAAAAAAAAAATTCGAAAAATTAAAATAAAATAATTTTTAATGAGTTTACACACAGCTTGTACGTATATAATATTTGTTTCTTTTGTAGTATTTAACATTTTTCTGACATTTTTTGAATTTGTTTCATATTAAGTGTATTTACCTATGTGTATTTGTTTTATTTTTATTTAAATTTCTTATATATAATATATTTTTATATAATGTATTCCTTTTCATATAATTTTTTATTGCTTATATACACTTACAAATCCATGAACGTTGTAAGTATATACATAAAGTGAAAATGAAAAATGTACACTCGATTCTAAAGCCCTTACCTATGCATATTATACAAATATTCATATGTACATATACTGTATATATATATATATATATATATATATGTATGTATATGTGGTGTGTGTATGGTATGAGTTCATTTTATGCATTCATTGCTCTCTATCCAAATTAAATAAAAATTTCCGTCAGTCTAGCATGTGTTTTATGCAGCTCTTTTACATTTCAGTATTTGTAAAAAAAAAGGAGAAAAAATAAATTAATAGGAAAACCGTTTAAATAGTTTTTAAAAAATTTTTAATAATAATTATATTCTTGAAATATCAAGAAAAAAAAATATTTTAATTTTTTTTAGAATACGTCTTAGGCATTTAAATCATTTATAATCGTTAATTTATTCATATTATGTTTTAGTTATATAAATTCCAACTGAAATATATGATATTGTATGAAACTAGCTTATAAAATGTGAAATAGTCGAAAATATTTGCTAGTATTTATTAGACGAAGTAATTTTCAATTATGAAAAATTTGAATGAATGAATCGAATGAGTTACAATGTTTTTGACGGCATAGGTAGTAGTAACAGTAGTAAACTGCTTTAAAATCCGGTATCCTGTGAAAAGCTTGCGTTTTTGTAATAATAATTTTCCATAATTTTCATTTAAATGTGCTTGTAAAACTTTGAATGTTTTTGTAAATGATTAAAATGTTGATTATAAACTTCATTCATGATTTTAAAAGGTAGGGTATGGTAAACTTTTTGATTTTTTCTCTGATCGATGATACAAACATTGTAACTTTGAATACAGAATATATTAGTGTCTTTACTGTCAGTCACTTTATGCAAGTCAATTATACATATAGTATACATATTTATGTGTCTACTTTACTTAATTGAATTTCAAGTAATTTTCAAATTGATATAAAAATTATAAATTCTTATCTCTGACACTTACTCGTAGATAATATTATAAATTATATTCTTCTGGTATTTGTTTTTCATATTTCCTCCCTTTATATTTCCTATTCTAGGTACATTAATATGTAATTTTATGTAAGCAGAAAAAAATTCAAAATAATAAAAAAAAACCTACATAAATTAATGATGCGTAGTTCACGTAGTTTGAATGAAAATAACAAATTACCATTTTTTTTTTTATTTTAATAATTCAATATTTTTATACATAAGTATATACGTATATGTATGTATATGCGAGGATGTATGCAAGTAAGTCTATTTTATATTTTTGTATTTGTATCTTTTTCATTCTTTTTTCTCTCATATTTTTATCATTTACAAAATGAAAGCAATACGAATTTAAAACACATCTTGTAAATTTTAAGACACAAGATAATACTTATTTAGACATACTCATCATGTATAAACGTGTGAAAAGTAGAAAAACGAAATGGAATGAAAACGAATGTTCACGGTTAAATAGTTTTATTTTTGGTTTTTTTTTTCAACTGTTATTTTTGATTAAATTTAAATTTTCCATATTTTTTTAATATTTATTTTTCCTTTTTTTTTTCATATTTCGTTTACGTTTGTACATACATTTATATAATTTGTGCAATAGTAATTCAGAAACGGAAAATGAAAAATTAATAAAAAAGCTTCAAAATAAATATTATCCAGGCATATGTACATATACATACATACATTTATATGTATTGTATGTATATGTATAACTTGTATAAAATTTTTGTTCTGCAAAAATCTACTTTAGAACATTCAAAAAACAAAACAAAAATGAAGTGATAAAGCACAGAAAATATAAACGCAATATAAACGAATAAATCCTGTGTGCGTTTTGTGTTCTTCGTACCGCGATTATGTATACTAGATAAAAATGTATATCTACACGAAATATATACATAAATATATGTATGTTTGTATGTAAGTAGGTTATATTCTGTAGGTACTCATCTATAGTATAATAATAAAATAGGAAATTTAATTTCAGTTAAAGCTTAACAATATTTTTTTTTTTTGTAATTTTTATTTTTCAATTTTTCTCGTTTTGTTTTATTTTATTTACATTTTGTTATGTTTTTCATTTTTTCCGTTTTTCTAATTTTCATCTTCAATCATTCTTCCGTTTTATATGTATACGTTAAACATTTTTATACTTTTCCTTCCTTCCTCAATTTAATTTCCTTATTAATATTATTATTATTATATGATTTTGTTTTCAATTCTTTCCTTTCGGGGTTCGTGATGGTTTTCTATCTTTGTTTTTTTTTTTTGTTTTTTTTTTTAGAAAGTATGTGTGCAAAGTGAAAACTTTTTATATGCTTGGTACATATGTGTTTGTCATAAAACAAAGAGTGTACATATATCTATACATATACAATTTACAATAATACTTGTTTTTCTTTGCATACATATTCACAAATTCACGTTAATAAGTGATCATGTACAAACGTACAAATATGTTATGAATTAATAATGATGATGAGTTAGTTAGTTAATGAATTTTGAGCATAAGGAATTAAATGAATTAAAAAATTATAACAGAGAATAAAAGTTGGAATAAAAGAAAAAATAATAATAATAATTAAGCAGAAAAAATATAATTTAAATCAACGATGTAGTACATATGTATGCATAATTTATTATAATACATCTTCTTACAAAGAATAACAAATAATTTAATCAATTTTTCTTAAACAGAGATGAATTTAAAAATAAAATTTCATATTTTTGAGGAAGTGATAATAATTATAATTACAGACGAATATATAGAGGAGACTTTTATTATTCAATTATGAGGGACATGATAAATTTTGACAAAGCTATAATTAAGACGGACATTAACATTGATGACAGATTTGAATTTGAATTTAATGTGATTATTTTGAATTTTTTTATTTTACTTTTGCTTCTCGATTTGTTTGAATTTCGATATGACATGAAATTAAATTAGGTAGGTATGTGCATATATTTGTATATGTATGCTACAATAGGTGCTTTCGATTTGGCTATTTCAAGTATTTGCGAGTACTAAAATGTGTCTAGGATAAATTGTTAAAACGAACGACACAAAAATTATTCGTAACTACTTGCATCAACTTCCAGCAGAGTACTTGAAATATTTTTCATGCGAGTAGCTTCGAGTAGATGATTTAGCACAGACATTTACCTTTTCTGCTAGCAAGTATGTACTTGAAATTGCCAAATCGAAAGCACCTAATGTAATATGAATAAAAATCCATTTTTTATTATTTTAATTAAATTTATAAACATTATAATTTATTTTTTTTTTCAAATAATTAAATTTCTAGAATAGGGAATATAATTTTTAAATAGCTTTATTGAAAAAAAAAAGCAATTATTTTCTTATGTACACATTACAATTTATGTAGTACATAAATAATGTATTGTATGTTTTTGTACAAAATCTCATTTACTATAACATGTCCCTAAGGGAATTATTATACTTATATTATTGATTAAAAGACGTTAAAAAAAAAAGACATCGATGTATTGTACAAGCATATATTTATTAAAAAAATATTTATAATTTGTATGTTTTATAATATATTTTGTGTGTGTTCGTTAATAATACACATGTATGTATATATGTATAAGTAGATGAATTTAATAAAGTACTATGTTTACTCAGTATACTATAAAATTGAACTAAAACATATAAAATATTTTTTGCTTAAGGTCAAATTTTATCCTTTTTATGTTCGGCTGATGTTCATAAAAACATAAACATTTTGTTGTTGTTGTTGTTGTCATTGTTGCTGTTACATTACATTTATTAAAGAATGCTTGTATGGATATGTGCATGTTATATAATATTGTAAGAAATTTTTTGTATTAAAATATGCAATCACTTATAATTTTCTTTTATACTTAAATTAACATTTAAAAAAGATTTAGCTTTCCTTTTTGAAATTATGCCTTCAAGTCAATTACATGGTATATAATATTAGTATAAATGTATGTAAATGTACATAAAATAATATTTATAATATGAAATTCCAATCAAAAATTTTATTGTAATATGTAACCACATATTCTATGTAATATGTATGCAATAATAATGTATGTGGGTGGGTGTATTTAATGAATATTTTTGTTTATTCACATCTATATACATACTTATATATGCATATATAAAAACTTCTATTTTGTTAAATTAGTTTTATATTACTACATAAATGTGATAATATTAAACACTTTAGAATTATTGTCATAATCAAGAAAAAATATTTTTTTGTTCTATTTCATTGACTTCTAATTAAGCCATTGACAAACATCTAGTATTGATACCATGAACAATACAAGCATGGTGACAGACATGTAATCTAGTATAAACTTAGTATCATTTGACATATTTTGTGAATTTTGTTGTGGTGTCATATAGAAAATTTATATTTACATTATATTACTTTCAACTTAATTCCTACTATGCCTATACTAATTACTTTCAACTTGATGTTAAAACTAATGTAAAAACTAATTTCTATAATTTCCGCAGCATTAAATTGGCGCTACGTTTAGTAAATTTTGTGAATGCTAGATTCATACTAGACAAATCATGCTGGTTTCAATACCACGTTTATACTGCGTTTATACCAGCTTGTTTTCCTGCTATAAAGCTAGTATAGGGTGACAGACATGTAGTACAGCCAATACCATGGTATCGATACCACGTTTATACTAGATGTCTGTCTAGGGCTTTAAAGGCAAATGAAATAAAAATGAGAAAAATCAAATTAAATATAAATAATAGAATGTATTTACCACTACCATTATTTTGTATTGTACTCGTATAGTCAAATACAATTTTGATATTGATATCATTAACATTCAGAAAATATGTATATGCATAGATATGGGTAAATTATTTTAACTGCGAAGGTGTTTTTTTTTAGAAAAATTAAATGAAAAGAAAAATGAATAAAAATTATTTTTCTCCTATACTTTTCTTTTTTGTTTTTGTTTGATATATTTATATTATTCAGTTTTATTACAAAGAATAATAATTTCTTTATTTCATTCTTTAAATGATGAAATAAATTATTATTGTATATTTTTTTCACAATACATATACACGTAAATTATGTATTTATATACAGTGACTCAAAAAATTGTTCATGATTTAAAGCAAAATGAAAACAAATAATCGCATCTCGGGTATATGTGGACATATTTAATATTATAAACTTGCATATGATTTACCTTGAATTGTAGAGACAACATTTTAAGTAGTTGCCACAAACTAGTGGTGCACAAAAAATTGTAATTGCCATTTTTGTTTTTTTTTTCATTTTACCCTAACTTTTGGTAAACAGTTTTTTGAGTCGTTGTATATTAAAAATTTATTTTAAAGGTCATTACTGTTACGAATAACATAAATTCATTTTTTATGAATGTGTGCTATACATACTTACACTTTCTTTTTTCATTTCGATTTTCTGCAGGGAAATTCCAATGAAATAATAATGATAAAAAATATTTCCTAAAAATAAAAAATGTTCATATATGACATTCGCATGAGTACTATTATAGCAGTTAATTATATAATACGAAATGAATGAAAATTGTAAATAAAATTTCATTCCTTTTGTTATTTTATTATGTTTGTTAAATAATAAATTATAAAATATACAATATTTACAATAGCGAAATAATAATAATATATAAAATAAATTAAATTTTGGTATTTTTTTTTTTATTTTTCATTTACAATGATACAATTTTATTGTCATTATTTCCTTTTTACTTTTTGTTATTCATATATAACAATGATAATGATAATATAATTTAATATTGAAAATATTATGATTTTTGAAAGGAAAATTGAAGCTAAAAAATTATAGAAAAAAAAAATGACACAAATATTATCTTTCTAGATTGTTAAATTTGATACGGATTTAAAAAGGACGGAGAAATGAAAAGAAAAATATTTACGCGCATAATATACAATAATTTTTAAATTAAAAAGTATCGTATTGAAAAAAAATATATTTTTTTTTTGTGACCGAATCTTCGAAATGAAACATGAAACTTATTCACATATACATACATAGGTATTTGTTGTCTGAATTTAATTCAATATGATTCTTTTCTTAGTGGATTTATAGTGAATAATCTGCAACATAGGTAAACGCTTTATTATTTACTTAAATTTTCTTATACATTTTTAGAAATTTATACTTTTACATTTATTTATTTATTTTCCCAGAAAATTCAACATAATTCCTGTCATTACAGCCCGGGATGGATTTTAGCCTTCTTATCCCAGAAAATGATCTTTATCAAAAATATTGAAATATACGAATGTATTAGGTGTTTTATCATGCGTACATTCATATATACACATATTTAAATTGAATATATTTGGGTAATATTTAGGTATATACGTTTTACGGTTTTACATAAGTACTTTAGTTTACAGAAAATAATTTTCTTAGAAAAAACGATAAACGTTTAAAAAAAAATATCTGATCTGATTGTATTATATTGTATGTATATGAAGGAAAAAGATTAAGATTACACGTATATAATTCATTGAATGTATACAATATGTATTTAACATTATATGTACGAGTATATGAATTTTTCAATATTCATATTGCACTCACGTACGTTTGAATATATAATCAAAACGAATTCTATACATATGTTCGAGTAAACTTTTTTAACATTTTTCTTAAAATTTTCTATCTTAACATCAAAATTTCATCTATTTACTGTATTTATACAAAAATTCAACGAACACATATTATAAAAACTAGTTGGAAATGTATGATGTCTTCTATTTTTGTTTTTCAAACATTCATATTCTAATTAATTTTAATTTTATTAAATTTTGAATAACAAAATTATTATCGTATACGTAATACCAGATGTATAGATACAGATATATGTATTTGTGTTTGTATTTGTTTTAATAAATTTCATATATCATTTTTAATATACTCGTAATGTAATTCAAAAATATTTTTGTTATGTTGAAAATACGATTTTGGTCATCGTTAGCCCAATAAGGTATATCATATAAATTGATGATTAGTTTAATATGAAAATTGTTTCATTAGTTTTTCCATGCGTAAAATATATAAGCGAAATTGAATATTGACATAGTATATGCATATTTACTTACTTATACGTCGTGTATATTTACTCATATTTATACCAATGAATATGTTGGAAGATGTATCACACTCACTTTTATTGTGCTGCAGATTTCACTCTATATAGGTACAGTACATGCAGAAATTGTAAGTCAACAATCAATAATTTATTGATATACATATGTATGTACATATGTATGAAGTTTTTATTTTAAATATATTCATGTGTTTAATTAGATAAAATTTTATTTTTGAAAAATATTTTATTGTTTATTAATAATTCCGTAGACTAAAAACTTATTCATCATTTTAAAAAAATTTTTGGATTCCTTGGAAAATTGAAATTAAAAATATCATGCCAAGTATTTGGCATTTTAATTAGGGATTTATATACATAAACATGAAATGATTTTGTAAAATTAAAAATTCACGGAAATAATAATTATTTCAAAAATTATTAAATTAATAATCGAAATTTATTGATAATATTATTTTCACTGGAATTAATTTTAATATTTTTGAAAAATGCCATTGTTATATATAAATAACCTATGACCATGACTACTATGTATTATGAATTCTAAATAAATTTTTAAATTTTCATATTACAAACTCCATTATAATATTTAAATAATACATTCACAAAAAAACTGAGCAAAATTCAAATTTGTTTTCTCGGTAAATTTTCTTCTTTATTTCATATAAATATACTTACTATAGTATGCATATTAAATTTTTCACAAATAATTATGTGTTCGTCTATATGTATGCATTAAGTAAATACTTATGTGCATTTATTCATACGTACATAAATGTACCGTAATTAAAAAAAAAAAAAAAAAAAAAATAAACAAATTAATTTCATTTGGATTTCATTTACATATTTAAATTATGAATAATTCGATATTATCACATTACCTACATAAACATATATATACTCATATTCGTTTGCATACATACATGTACATAAATGTATTTCCTAAACAAGTATTTCAAATAAATGAAAATATTTTCAAATGAATTTTATATGATTTTGATCATTTATAATTTTATTTATTTTGAAACTAAAAATATAATAAATTATAAACAAACATAATATGTACACGCATACATATGAATTACATTATCTGTATGTGTATTTGTATTTATATGAATGAACTATGTGATATATGTATGTACGTAAAACATGTATAAATATGTACATTATTTATAAACAAGCTATTTTTTTTTTTTTTTTTGAATTGAAAATTGAAATACCTTATAACTGAAATATTTTTAATAAAGTTGTATGTAACATGTTTAAAATTTTCAGGAAAAAAATGTTTAATATATTAAAAAAAAAAAAGTAAATTAATTTAATAACTATGACATAACCATAGAGAAATGTATGTAAGTGCATACACTACACATATAAAAATAGCATTCATATACGATACAGTAAAATTTAATAAATAAAATTCAAACTGTATGTATGTACATTTTTTTGTGTAATAAACATAATATTTTTAGACGTTTTTTCTATATACTTTTCTGCATATATGATACATATAGTATATGGAAACTTTTCAAATTTAAATTTTTAAACTAAATCACAGAAACATTTTTATTTTTTTTTCATATTTTTCAAATTTTTTCTTTTACTTATTTTTAAATTGAAACCTTAAACTTGAAAAGTTCTTGTACGATACGATATAAAATACAGTATAGACGTTATATAGAAAAAGGAAAAACAAAAAAAAAAATATATCTTTTAGGGTATTCATCGATTTTCATATATTATTTATTATTATTTTTTATTTCTTTCTTATCTAAATATGAAATTTCGTCAAATATTTATATGAAAAAAAAGGAAAAACCCTAGATGTATGAAATGGAGTATGTAGGTATAATATTTTGAATTTCATATTCAAATTTGTTAAATCTGATGTTCAATTTACAGACAGGTATTGAAATAGAGAAAATCGAGAAGAAGACTTCTTTTCCTCTCAAATGTGAAATAAATTATCATCTGATACCACGTATTCATCATCATCAATAAAGCTACAGCTCTAGGTGAGTCAGAGCTTCCACCGAAGTAATTTCAGACTTTAAACTTTAGACTTTATGACCACCATGAATGCAGTTAAAGTTTAACTTGGATTGTGACTGCCATCGCACAATTCCAGCGACAACTACAACGTATCGCCGAAAGTTCGCACAATTCGGACGCAACTGCAGCTTAAAATATATATGAATTTTACATTTCTTCTTCTTGCGAATAGATTACTACTACTGCAAAATCCAGGTCGGGATGGCTCGTTGTCGCTGAAAAATAGAATAGAATCTATTTGAGCGACAGCGACAGCGTAAATTTCAGCGTAAAAAGTTCCATTTAAATACTGTATACGCTGTAGTTGTAGCCGGAATTGTGCGATGGCAGTGAAACACTGATTTGCTGTTAAAGAAGTATCTAATCTCATTTACATGATAGGGCTTAGACATGATCCTTTATTAGAATAATTCAAAGTATCTAAAACCTGATAATACTTTGTGTTATTTGTACCGGAGCATGTTTATGCTCTTTCTCCCAGCAAGCTGATATACTCGTTCAAAGCTGAGTGAATTTTGGGGGTAATAAGAGCTGCAAGTATAGGCAACGAAAAATTGAAAATAATTTTATTTAGTTTTGCTTTGGAGAAAAATTAAAACCAAAACTTTGAGATTAGTAGGAAAGTTGCTCTACCACGTGCTTACAAAAATCTAATTTACGCATGTTGATGATTATTGTTGACGAAAAATATGAAAAACGATAGACAATGAATACCCTTCTTGAAGTAATGTTGCATAAAATTATGTGCTTAGGTAATAAATGTAAAATATTAAAAATGATTTTTTTTTTCATTCCATTCTTTTATTTTTCTGTTCAGTATCGCTATAAAAACACTTTTACATATTATATCGTTTTTGATGCAGTTACATTATTGCTGCTAAAAATATACATTAAAATTTTTATGGAATTTATCTACTTGTTATGTATACATATACACTTACACATTTATATATGGTATATTAAAGTATATTCATTTAAAACTTTTATTAAAGTCTAAAAGTTTAAAAACTTCTTAAATTTGAAAGTTAGTGCATAAGTATTAAATGCGGTGTATGCGTGAATATTTTAGTTTTTTTTTTTTTTTTTTTTAAAATATTTTCATAAAAGTATTTATATAAACGAGTAGGTACGTACGTGTGTAAATACACGTTAATTTATTATTTATATATGAGAAAAAAAAATTAGAAAATAAAAATGTAAGTTAAAAAAAATTTAACAACAAGTATAGTATAACGTATACGTAAACTGAGCGAAAAACATATGCTTATATGCTAATACGTGCTAAAATTCAAAAAACTTTAAAAAACTTTATTCATTAAATTTGAAAAAATGAAATAAAAGTAAAAGTTATGTATGTAGTTTACTATAAAAATTATATATAAAAATAATATAAAAAATATAATAAAATTTAAAAATTTTTTGGTAAATTTTTTGCAGACATAAAAAGGATATATGAAGAGTACGAGTATGCAATTATATATAATTTTAAATTTAAATTGTAATATTGCACAAGTAGTAAGTAGAAAATATTATAAAATAAAAATGAAAAAAAAAAAACGATAATTGCATACATGTGTGCAAGTACTTAAAAAATATATTTAAAATAATCTTAAAAAAAAAATGAAAAAATGATGAAATAAATTCGAATTCTATCAATTACTATCTACATACAATCGATAATTTATTCCTATATAAAGTGGTCGTATTATTATTTTTTATTAAATAATTTATAATATCTAATGTGAAGCAATTTATCTATCTTATCTTCGTTGATATAATTTGAAAAGAAGAAAATTTTAATTATTATACGAATTTTAAAAGACAAAGGATATAATATAATCAATAATTATACTTAAATAATATGCATCTGTTCACACATTATGTAGGTACATAATAATATATATAGTTGATTGGATTTTAAAGAGTTCAAAAGAATCAATGAACTGTAATAATTTTGTAAAAATATTGAAATATGCATTATATACATATAGTATGTACATATAATTTAATAAATTATATTATGCAAGAAACGATTTTATATTTTCCTTTTGGATATACACACTAACGCATCAATATTATAATTGCGTAACAAAATATATAGACTATAAATTGGATTTCTAATAATTATGTATGCATGAATAATGAGTGTGATGGTATTAGAGAATTAAAATTCATTTTAAATTCATTTTTCTATCATATTAATTTTGTCATTTTTCAATAAAATTAATTCAAAGGTATTCAACAATGATTTAACAGAATACTATAGTATTCTGACAGAATACATTTAATTTTTATCATTAATGAGAGTACATATTTATTATAATTTTGATTGTAATTCAAATTTTTTGTTATTTTTTGATTAAATACCTTGTATTGTTTTATTTATTTAAATTTACAACAAACATATCTATGTCATATATAAATTTATTTATTCTCCTCCATATTATATTTATTTATTATACAATTCTATATTATGTATGTACCATATATACACTTATATTTATTAATATTGTTTTCAATTTTATTTGAATATGTACTTTAGATGTGTGTATATATGGGCTATGGCTATTAAAAAATGTATGTTCAAATATGTGAAAAATTTTTAATTAAATTCACACCTGCTTTTATTATTATTATCAATGTGTATATATTTATATATTTATATATTTGTAAAAATTATGAGTATGACGTTTAATGTATAATTTATTATTAAAATATATACATTTATACATAATATGTCTTTATTATGTAATTTTTGAATTATGTATCATTTTTGCTCATTCATTTTAATTTAATTATTTTATTTTTATAATTGTTTATTTTTGTATAAACATACAATACATTTATATTTTTTGGTGTTGATTAATTATATTCTTTTGTGTGAATTTTACCTAATTAACTATATTACATACATATACTCGTATATATATAAATGAGTATAGTATATCATCATCATTAAAATTCCAAATAAATACTCAAATAATTATTATTTAATTAAATGAATATTTCTATTAATTGATGAAAAGATTAAAAACTTTAAAAATTGTATGCATTTCATACAAATAACAGAATTATTATTTTGATAGTAAAATAATGTTTAAAAAATATTTTAAATAAAATTTAGGACTTTGTTGCATATATCTATACACATCTACATTCATATTATACGTGCGTTATACATGCGTAATATTTGTACTGTATTTTCATTAAAATCATTGCACTATAATTTTAAATCATTTACATGTGTATTTATACACATATGTATGTATATTGCGATTATAATTTTTTTTTATTTTCGTATGAGCTTAAAACCTCAAACTTTACATTTTGTAATTAGATGGTTCATATTTTCGTTAATGGATTTTGTATAAATGATCTTTCTATATATTGTATATCCTTAATACGTATATATCTATATACATTATGTGTATTCTATGAAAACCAAATAAACCACATTACACTTAATGTAAGTAAAAGTAAAATGTTTTCATCAATTTGTAGAATAGACATGTAAATACTTGTATGTAGTCACAAATATCAGTCATTCTATGTATGTACGTTTACATACATATGTACATATATATGTGTATATTATATACATACATAAGATTTGGTTTTCAGTACAAAACAAGAATCTAACCATCATTATATACAACTATATATATACCGTACTATGAATTTAACCAACGAATGTTTGTTTATAATTTTACTAATATCGTTTTAGGTTTTAGGTTTTAGGTTTTAATGCATTTTTGTTTTGATTATAAATTTAAGTCGGTTTCATATATTGCTTTTTTTTCGCTTGTAATTGAAGGAAAATTTCAGTTCTATAGAAAATTCTTTCTATTTTCTCTTTAACCAATTGAATAATTCTATTTCTATTTGAGATTTGCTATCTCTGTTCCCATTTTCTGTAGAAATCATTCATATTTCCAGCATTTTGTACTTATGAATTGTCGTGTAGGCTATGGCGATTAAAGTTTTCCAGGTTTTTTTTTTAACAGTCTTATATTCAGGACTGCTTTAATCATATGTTTATATTTTTTTCTAGTTACATAATCCCTACCAACTAATCCTTTTATCTTTTGTATTATCAGTAATAGTTAGTAGTTTCTCTAAAAGGATCCAAGAAAAAAGTATTGTAATATTCTATTCATCAAACTTTATACAACTTCTGTCCATCTGAGCAATTATAAAACCCTGTTACATACAGTTAGATTTTCTCTTTTTCTTCTCTTTTCTTGTATATGTATAAAGATGCTGTATAAATGCTGAAAAGTTTTACGATTTTATTTTTATTCAATTCCAAAAAATAAGAACTATTACATAATAAATATTTTGAGGTAATATTCTCATAAAATGAAAGTAAGTAATTTTAATGGAGGATAAAAATTGAAGCTAAAATATTTTTAATAAAAATTTATATTTTGACGTTTTATCTTTCTGTTTTTTCCTTTTTTTTTTTGATGACATAAAACATAAAATAAAATTGTCTTATATGTAAATATATATCAAAGTGTGCATACCGGACATTATTGTACATAATAATGTATATAGAATAAAATATCCATAATCATTAATTTAACACCTTCATATATGATATACTTTAACATAATGCTAGTCATCATCATTATCAACATCGTCATCGTCATTGTTATATCATCAAAATTACGACGAATGAAAAAAAACCTTACCTTTTATCCTTTTTTTTGTTAAATGCGATTTTATTTTCTTCAATGAAAAAAGAAATATAATTTTTCTTCTTATAAAAACGATAAATTTTTATATACTTACCACATAAAAATATCTTTGAATCTCATAAAAATTATTGAGTATCCTTTCTTTCTTTATATTTTTTTATTTTTTTTTACAATGTTCAACAGACATTTTTAATGGTTATAAATGATCTTGGTATAGATTTTTTTACATTATATATGAAATTTTTCTGAAAATCATGATGACTTTACGGTAACTTTTTTTTTTCCTTTTGTGTGTTTGATGCTCATTTTTTGAGATTACACACACAGAAAATTTCTATGAGTATAATGTATACTCAATACCTAATATCCACATACACATACTAGTATTATATGGATTTCATTTGTTATATTTTGTATAATCGCGTGCATTTTACACATGAAATGACAATAATGAATTTTATTTATTCGCTCTATTTCGAAATTGTATTCGGAATCGAACCAAACAATCATAATCAAATGTTAATACGTACTAGAAGAGTGTTAGTAATTACCAAGACAGAAAATGAAAGTCATACAGCAATAAAAATAAAATCTGTCGAAAAAAAAAAACCATAAAAATGAAGAATGTAAAAGTCATTTTTATCTGTGACTTTGTTTATTGCAGAATATTTACTAACAATTTTATTGTATGGGTAACGTGTATAGTTTTTTACTAATAACTTTTTTTTTACTCGGTGATTTCATTTCAAAAACTAAAATGCAGAAAAGTTGAGAAAAAATTGTTGATAAAATTTTTAAATATCAGAAATATATTTTTCTTCATTTTATCAAAATATATCGGTTACAATAATTATCTTTAGTACAACAGCATTCAAAGAGCACAGAACTAAGCCATTTGTACAGTGACACCTAATTTTATTGTGGATTGCAAACCAATGAGTTATTAGATAAGAGAGGCAAACTCAATAATATCGACTTATTGCATAGATAATGTATAATGTGGTGCTTCGTACCAATAGATTTTCTTTTTGGTCTATTTTGAAAATTTTCCAAAAACGACAAACTTGTTGTCAGTAATCAGAATCATACTTACTTCAGAATTTACTAAGCTCTTTTTCCGATCAAACTGGTTTCTAATGCCTGATGCTCAAGTTAATGGAAGTTTAGTAAGAAGCTAAGAAGTACCATCCATTGCACATCTCTGGCGACAACTACAGCGTTTACAGTAATTAAATGGGACTTTTTACCATTGAACTTTACGCTGTCGCCCAAGCAGATTCTATTCTATTTTTCATTGACAACGAGCCATTCACGACCCCGATTTTGCACAGTAGTGAGCTATTAGCAAGAAGCAAAAATGTAAAATTCATGTAATGTTACGCTGTAATTGTCGCCGGAATTGTGCGAACCTTCGGCGATACGCTGTAGTTGTCGTCGGAATTGTGCGATGGCTGTAATGAAAATTATTTTCCTGACTTAATTTTTGTGATGGGAATTCTAACTATAGACTTTGTTTTGTCATTATTATTTATTAGCATAGACTAATGTGTAGTCTATGTTATTAGTGTACCAGTGCTCTACCACTGAACAGTCGAACCTTTGATAAAAACAAAATAATTCACATGAACATAAGTGTATTGTATCTTGTTAGCAACAAAATTGAAATCATTATTCGAAAAATACAAAAAATGCAAGGATCACAAGTTTACAATAAATTTATTTTAATGTTGAAATTATAGATAGCTTTAAATACATACATATATATGAGTTTTATATGTACAAACATTTTAGGTGCGCTCATGGTAACAAAATGTTCGAAAAATTTGAAAACTTATGATATTTGATCGGTTTGTTCAATCAATTATTTTTCGTTTTATATTTTACCTTTTATATAATGTAATGTTTCATATAATGGAAAATAAAAAAAGAACAAAATAAAATAAGTAAAAGTAGAAGAATGTGTCAAACTAAACGTATACAGGACTATAGATACTATAGGTAGACACAAATTGTGACAGCCTTTTTTTTAAAGATAAATAAAAGAAACCACCATGTGTGCATGTATAAAAAATATCGAATTTTCTTATCCTTTTATTCTTTATTTTCATTTAATGATGGTATGGTATTACTTTTCTCATTCATTCATTCTCTTAAAAGTTTTTCATTCTCTAGATCCATAAAATATTGACATACAGAATTATTATCGAATTATTTCGTAACAGAAAAAAAAACTTTTTAAGAGGTACGGCCACACCTAAAGCAATGTCTAAATTTTCGGTAGAAGAAAATAGGATAAATATTGTTTTGTTTTATATCGTTGTTGTTTGTTTTGTTTTTTTTTTTATTAAAATTTCCTATTGATATCCTAAATAAATATTGCCAAAATTTAAGAGTGAAATTACAACTTCTGTAATTATTGAATTTTTGAAGTTTAAATAAATATTCAATACTCGCCTGTTTAAGAGAAATATTCTTAAATGCATAAGGAAAAATATTTCATTAAAATATCGATTTAATTAAATAATTATACAAGATTATAGTATCCCTTATTTAGTAAATTTTCCAATTCATTTCATTTTGTTTTCAATTCGTATTTTATTAATTTCGTTATTTTTTTTAAAAATATCAAAAAAAAAAAATTTCTGAATTTCATTCTGCTTTATTTGATTTCAATTATCGCAACTTGAATTCCGCGAATATTTTTTAAAATTTTTTATTTTGGTATCTACCTACCTCGAAAAAATTATTTGTTTCGTATCGATGCTCTTATTAGATAACTTTTTCCCTTATTTATATATTATTTTTTATATTTTTTTTGTGTACATTTGGTGAACACTGCAATATCTGTATTACTGGTAATTGCGAATCTATTAAGTATTTGTTGTATTTTTATTTTCATTTCATTTTATTTTGTTTACGAAATATTGATCACTTTCAACTGTTTTTGAATGTGTGACTATACACCAATCAACTGCATTGTACATACATACATATGTACATACATTGCAAAAATAAAAAAAAATATTCCGTATACTGGATAAATGTGGTGTATTCATGTAAAACTTCTCATAGATATACTTGTCATTAAATAAAATTTTGCTATAAAAAAAATGTTTTTTTCATATATGTATGTATTTCAAATTGAAATGTAATTAGACATAACGTACACGATAAAATGAACATATGTGCATTGTGTACATACGAAAGTGTACATACTATATGTACATATACATATGCATGAATACTGCTTTTAACAATAGTGCATTCATGTGATAAAAAATTAAAAAAAAAAAGGAAATGAATTGTATACGTACTTGCCTATGTCTATACTTACATTTATGTACATACATATGTACTTTATTTAGAATATGAGAACGATATTTATGTATATTTGTGTGCATGTACATTTATGTGTGATATTGAACTGTTAACAAAATAACGACTATGATGACGATATAATGATAATATGATGGTGATGTTGATACGTTTCAGTACGTGATCATTTTATGTCAATATTTGAAATTAAAATGTAAAAATAACAATATGAAAATGAAAATGAAGAGAATTTAATTGTTGGAAAAAAAAAATCCTTTGTACACTATTTAATTTGTAAACATCTGTATTTTTCAAAAATTCAAAAAAAAAAAGAAAATAAAATACAATTAGGAAGAATGGGAAAGAAATAGAAAAAATTGTGCTTTTACTATACTCACGTATTAGTATGCTCAGAACTGATTTTAAATTTGTGATCAGGATAAAATTTATCTAACTAATTGATAATTAAATTGATATAAAAGCATTCTGTTAAATAAAAAAATATTTTAAATGTATGTATGTTTGAATGATAATGTTCTAAATTATTGCAATCGATTGGGATTTTTTCTTTTTACTTCATATACTGAACTAAAAATACTAAACTGAATACTAAACTGGCCTAAAAAAGTACTAATCCTGGTCTTGATAAAACTATATTTTTCTCAACAAAATTGATTGAGATTCAACAATATGAATAAATAATGTCTATACACATTATGTGAAAATGCTGCTATACATTTTAACAAAATATTTAAAATATTAAATGTGTGAATTATTATTTAATAATTTAATAATATAATTTAGTAATAATACTAAAAAAATTAAATTTTTCTCTTTAATTATTAAAATTCTCTGTATAGTCGTATTTTAGAATTTTATCTGTAAAATCTAAATTTTTCAATAATTTAATTACTTTGTTGTTTTTATTTTTTGATTTTTCAATTATTTATAGTTAGAATTTTACATTAATAAATATTTTTCAAATACACACATACATCTAAATATGTAAATGTGAGTAAATATATATATGTACCGAACCAATATATTATATCGATACCACAAATTGAATTTTGAAATAGAAATCTACTCATTAAATATTTATTTTATCAATAAATCTACCTGAAAAGTGATGCATGTACATATATAATATGTACACTCACTTATGTGTATATATAAATAATATACACATGATATACTTAGATAATTATATGAGTAGGTGTGTTATATATGGATATATTTGCAAGAATATAATAGCAGAGAAATATAATAGAATTTAGGCTTTTGTGTTTGATTCCATGTGTACAAATATTATTTATATACATATGTATATATAAATGAACGTATAAATGTGTAATAGACAAACACAGATAATATATTCTACACACACAAATACATATGTAAATATTTACATTCTATAGATTAATTTTTTATGTAAATATTTATAAAATTCATATATAATATACTATATACATCAAATAAATACCATCATATACTCGTATGTGAATTTGTAAGTAAAAATATTTAAATAAGATGTACATACACTCATATAAATGTACATAGCAGGTATCTATATTATAAATATTACATTTAGAAATGCAAAATTAAATACATTTTTTGATATATGTGTTATTTTCTATACATATTACACTGTATATATACGCCAATAATCAATTTATTATACACACGTCCATCGATACATATACAGGCGTGTGAATACTACTATGTACATATACTTATATAGTATGTATATGTAATATTTATTTCAATTGAATGCAAAAATAATACCTATGGCAATCAGTTCAATTATTTTTTTTTCTGCGTAAACTTGTGGTCTAAATACAGATGATCCTATTTTTTAATTATTGAAATTAAAATCTAAAAATAAAACAAAATACGATTAATCTAACAATGGAAATAAAATTGAAAATAAAAAGGATTGTCTATTTTTTGATATTGTTTTTTTTATTAATACATAAAAAATTTTTTTTTTTTTATGAATGTGTTCTATGGATGCGCGTGTATTCCATGAATTGTGCTTTTAAGGCTTGCAAAATACACAAGTACTCGTATAAATTGATAAAAATGTTTTTTGGAATGCGTAAAAATATTTTTACAATTTAAATATGTCAATGTATTAGATCTCTATTGTATAATAAACTTAAGTTGCCTAAGCACGACAAAAGATCTACACGAAACAATAGACCATAAAATCAATGCTCTTAAGATTCAGTTACAGACTTTTACCGATGTTGTTATTAAAATTGGAAATAGAGTAAATGATGCTGAGAATAAATTGATGGCTATTGATTCGAGTATTATTGATTTGAAATGGAGAGATCGACTCAATGATGTTGTTATTAGTCGTATTCCATTTGTTCCTACTGAAAATCCAATCAAAACAGTATAATACAATTTGGGTGTAACCGTCTCACCTTTTGTACATGCCTGTAAAATTATTTTATAAGTAGAATTTAATGTTCGTCTAAATAGTAGTTCTTAGCTTTTTTTTCTTCTTAAAGTGTGCTAATTTAAAAGATTTTAATTATCTTGTAGCATAATTGTACATAAATGAAATAAATAAATAAATAAATTCAGAGTTATATATGCATTATCTTCAATTGTAATCTATTATCTACTAGTGCATGTATTATCTGCATTCTGCATATAATAAAATCTTAAATATGAGGCAAAAGTTATAAATGTAAAAAACCCGATTTTGAAAAGAACATTCAGAATTTTTTTTTATTTTTCATTATTTATCCTGTTTTTTTTTTATATTTTCATTCTATGTTTTATTTTCAATTTTTTATTTATTCTATAGTTTCGTATACGTATATGCATGTTCGATTCTAGTTTTTGTTTAGGTATTGAAAAAATAAGACATATAAAATGTAAAATAAAATTAATAAGTAAAATAGTAGTAAAAATATTGAAAGTACTTATATCATGCAATTCAGAATCATGTATATGCACTATATTATTTTTATTCTATTTCATTTCTTTACTTTAATGTTTTTCATATATTATTGAGTATATTTATAAAAACGTACTATAGAAAAAGAAAAATATATACACGATTATGTATATATTGTGCATTACATTAAATTTTCAGATGATACATGTGTACGTATACGTAAATAAAACACAAACACTAAGTGTATTGTTTTAAAATACTTACGTGAATTTTTATAGCACAAATGTGCTATCCAAAATTTTTTACCATCTATAATATGTAATACGTAATGCATTATACAATAAAGAAAAATAATGTAGGTACTATAAATAATATGTATGCATATGTAGTTTAAATACATTTTTTTAATAATATATAAAAATATATACTATGTATTGCATGAGCATGTTGCATGGATTTTGTGTATTTTGATAAGCACACACATGTAAAAAACTAATTTAAATTCGAATATTATGCATCATGTGCATATCGTATAATAATCGTCTCATATTTATGTAAAAAATGCATACATACATACGGTGGACATTAAAATTTCTTGTACATCCGTAAATAACTAAATTAAAACTTTGGATACCTGTAAGGTGTAAGCAAAATCATATGAACACATCTTTTCAGTTTTTGGAAAAATAAAACCCTCATATGCTCTTCATATTATTCCGAAATTTCATTTTCATCCCTCTGTTCATTCTCAAGTTATAAGAAAGTAATTAAAACAAGCCCCAAAATTATGGTTCAAAAGTGTTTTTACACCTGTACAGTGCCATATAATATTTTATACAATATTTCTGGGTACTGTTACAAAAACATCTTTCTTGTGAAAGCTATTTTTCCGATTTTGATGATAATTATCATACTTATAGAAAAGACACTTTGGCATTTCATATGCAATTTAAATAATGAATCTATCTTTCTTCGTTCACAAAAACTAAATCCATGTATTAGAGATGAATCTTATATGACTTTTGATACTAGATTTTTTTCATGACTGATAACGTGAAAATAGTGAAATCAATTAAGTATACATATAATGTTATTTGAAGAAAAATAAACTTTTCTACTGCATTAATGTAAAACGCTATTTTACTTCCCTTCTAAAGATTATTATGAAGAGAGATCATTTTACAAAAATTTTAAAGTGTACAAAGACTTTTGATGTCCACGGTATAAAATATTCTTCGAATAAATTTAATATTTCAGTTTAATATTCTTTTATGTACGATATACTAAACTTATAATTCATTTATTCCTGTATAAATGTATACATACATGTGTATAATTTTCAATGAATGTCTTTAAGATGTAAAAAATATAAAAGTAGAAAATATACTCGAATAATTCATAATTCATGTATGTATAATTTTTTTAATTTTTATGTACAACGTTTCTTAATAAATTGAATCCGATGTAGAGAAAGTTAAATTTAAATCACCAATTATTCAATTTTAAAAATCAAATATGCAATTAATTTGACAAGGATTATCAATTTCAAAATAGAATAAGTATAGAATTATTCTTATATTTTTATTCATTTTATATACAATATTTTTCCTTATATAAAATACCAATGTATTTATACAACATAATTTCGAATTTAAGTGTACTTAGATTAACATAATTCTACAGGTAGTATATATACTTATTTTAAAATTAATATAATATTATATCATTTTAATTTCGGAAACAAGATTTTACAATTAATTCTGAAGTATGTACATATACATATATGTACATTGTACTTGATTATCATCATTATATCTATTCGTATCTATATATCTTATGTTATATAGAACACAATTGAATACTTGTCATGTCAGATATACATTATTTCTACACCTAAACTCTTAGTATTACAACCCTATAATATAACAACTTTTTATAACTAGCTGATAATCAAAAGATACATAAAAATATTTTAAATATTCTTTTTATACTACATTATATATAATTTCCTTTTTATTGTTATTTTTAACTTTTTTTTTTTTTTTACAAAAGTTTTAAGTACCTCAGGTTAAGTATTCGAAAATCCTCAAAAGTTTTATTATTTTCAATTGAAAAATTCACATAAAAAAGAATACAAAAATTAAACCCAACAAATAATAAAAGGATAAATGAAAAATAAAACCAGAAATAAAATTTTTGTAATACAGTATATACGTGAATATAAAAGAATATTGAACAAGAGTAAAAACATTATTTAAACTTTCTGATAACCTGAAAAATAAAAAAAAAATGCTTTCGTTTGTTTTAATTTAAAATTATTATATACATAATATATGTATAGTATATATGTACCTGTTTCCTGACACCTGACGCACTATAAAACAGCAATTTTTTAAGTACTTACACATATATATACGGTATATGTACATATTTGTATTATTATTAAGTATTTGAAGTGAAATGTAGAAGATATGTAAGTGATAAATTGATGCTTAGGGCATCAATCTTTTTCTACATTTACATACTTACTTACTCATAAATGTACACATATGTTATATTTATATGTATGTATTCGATAATAAGTATAGTATATGTATACAAGAGTACCAATACACGCAATTCAATACATAACATCATTTGGAATTTTAATAATTTAATATTAGAGGAAAAACTTTTCACTGAAAAATTTATTGTACGTACATATGCATACATACATCTACTACAACTGTATTTTCTATCGATTTTTAACTTGAACATTTTAAAAGTAAAGCATTCCTTGTTAATTTGCATTTTCTTGATTATTTTTATCAAATTGTTTTTATAATTCGAATTATGTACACTATGTACGAATAATATACGTTTTTCGAAATTGAAAAAATACCTAAAACATTTTTCTGGTATAATAATAACAAAATTTGATTGTAGTTTAAATTAAATTCCACAGTTTATAGCACATTTTCTTTTATGTATGTATGTACATAGTTTCTTTGTTATACAAAAAATGATTATAAAGTTCCACAATATCGATTTTTTCAGTGATATGGTTGGCATAAAGTATTTGAATTTATCAAACTGTCATGACAGAAACATTTGAATTTATCAACTATGTTATCAATTATTTATCATCCCACAATGCTTTCGAAGAGATTTCATTATGTTTTTCCTTTTCTATGGTACTACAGATTTAAGCAGAATTTTTTCCTCTGAGAAAATTTGCTTGGACTTCAGTATCAGTGTATCTGTTAATTTAAACTATAACAAGTTCACCTTTCGAAATTTTCATCCCACAATCTTTTTCATTGCCTTTCTTTTGCTCTTGATATTTGCTATTTTTCATTTGCCATTGCCAGTAGTATAGTTTCTCGGAAGGACTACATGCATCTGTCTATCTATCTGAGTCTGTTGATCTGAATAAGGAAATATATCGGCATAGGTTAAGACAGGTCTGATAAGTACTTCGTAGATTCTAATTTTTGACATTTTTAATATGCTTTTCATTTCATCCTTATCTGTGATTCTACACAATTACTGTCATCGTACAATTCCGGCGACAACTATATCGTATATAGTAATTAAATGGGACTTTTTACGCTGAACTTTACGCTGTCGCTGACGCTCAAATAGATTCTATTCTATTTTTCAGCGACAACGAGCCATCCCCGACCTGGATTTTGCAGTAGTAGTAATCTATTCGCAAGAAGCAAAAATGTAAAATTCATATTTTACGCTACAGTTGCGCCCGAATTATGCGAACTTTCGGTGATACGCTGTAGTTGTCGCCGGAATTGTGCGATGGCAGTTACTTATATATTCATTCACGGATAAGCCTAAAATATTCTTACATATTTATTTACTTATTTCGCTGCTTTATATTAATAATAAGCATACAATGCACATATTTTAGGGACTCATTTTTTATATTTGTACTTTGTATTCATTTTTTGTTTACAGTAACAATGTAACCATATATGTAACATTATGAATTTTATTTATTAAAAAGCAAAAACATGGTAAAAACTAACATTAATTGAACATTAATCATGAACAACTTTACTTTATAACTTTAAGCTTTGAGTCTCTCTGTAATTATTTAACATTTCAGATAAATTTAAGAGATTTTTATGAAATGAATTGAACATATTTCGGCAATATGTTCTTATATTTTGTCTAGAAATTAATTTTTCATAATTTAAAAATTTAATGTCTCATTTGATCTTTAGATCTATACGATATTATCACTTCTATTTATCTCAATTAAGGTCTGATGAATAATGCCACTTCTACATTCAATACAGTGACTTCAACTTGGACTTTGACTTTCGAGTAGTATTTAATCAAAGTCAAAGTTTAAGTCACTGCATTGAATGTAGGAGCGGCTTAACTGATACAGGTATTTTGGTTCTACCATTCAATGCTAATAAAAATATGAGTTTTCACTAATTTCTCAATCAGAATCTACTTTTTGGATTTGCATATGTTATGTTATATACTGGTGTATCTAAATACGTATTCATTCTGACATATTCAGTTCTTTTTAAAGTTTTTCTTCTGTTATTTCTCCATTTTGCAGTTGAATTAAATTGAAAAAGTTCAGTATTTATGTATATGATTCTTAAGAAAATACTCAAATAATCGTACAAGAAAAAAAGGAAAAATTTTTTTCACTTTTAAAGCTTTGCATGTTTTCAAAGAGTTTCTAAATAAATAATAATTTTCACAATGCGACTACAATACACAAGGAAATACGATTATGTACAATAAACTTATGTTCAAATACATACATATAATATATGTACCTTATATATACACATACCTACATACTGTAATTGTATAGTACAAAGACGTGGTATTGTTTATACGAGCATGCATGCATGAAGTTCCTTTTAATTTATGATTTTATTATTTTCCTTAATTATATATGTTCATATACTTTTGTATAGAAATTTTATAAAAATAAAATATAAACATTTCTTAACATAGTGCTAATTAGATTACATAACTTGAACTAATAAAACTAAAACCAAATATAGTTTTTAAGTATATTTGCATAAACACAACACATATTTATAAATACGAGCATTATAATATGTACGAGTATAGTATAAGAATAAGTAGTTATGCATGTTAAGTTAACCATATACTCGTAGAATGATTCTGTACGTACCAGTTGGAATTTTATATGAAAAAGAAAATTTATTGCATAGCTTTCAGCTTTCAGCTAATGCGTCTGTAGTAACGAACTACTGAAAAATCGTTAAAAACATTGCAAACGATTTCGTATTGTTCGTACTGTTTTATATTTCTTATATAAACGATAGTATATACGAAGAAAGAGAAATCAGATCATTTTTGATCATTTAATCACAAAACATTCCTGCTATTTGTATCTAAGTAATAAATTACTACACAAAATATACATACATAATGGAGAAAAATGAAGTAAGTATTTAAAATTATTTAAAATTCTGAATATTTTCGAATTATTTATGATTTTTGCCATTTTTAATGGCTTAATTTTATTCGTTCAAGTTTAATATTTAATCGCTTTTTAGCTTGTTATATTGATAAAAATATTATACGTTTATGAAATAGACGCAAAATGAAATAATTTCATCATCAAATACATTCTTAAATATTATTTTTATATGTATTAATTTTTATTTAACCAAACATTTCTGCTCATATTTTCTAACATAAAAATTGTTTAAAACAATAAATTGCATAAAAAACTTCAAAACATTTTAAACCTCAAATTTGAGGTTATGCAAAATAGGAAACAATAACAATAAAAAAAAATAATGATTGTTATACTCGTCGTCATACAGAGAAAAAATTCATTGGAATGCAAAAAAATATAATAGTTGCCACTTTTAACCAGCTCCAGATCCATTGCTGTTTTCATTTCATACTCCTTCTTATAATCTCCTCCATTATAAGTATGTATGGAATACATATGAAACCACACATAACTATGTATACTATATGGTGGATGTACATACAAATATATTTAAACTTAAATTCATTCACATTTATATGTATACTTCATATGTGGTCAGGTTGAGAAGCAATAATAAAAATACAAAACAGGAAAAGTACTGGTTCTGGTACTATATGAATGTATAATAATAAAAAAAAATAAATAAATAAATAAATAAATACATATAATAATAATACATAAGAAAAAACTTAGAAAACCGATGGAATGGAAAATTGAATGTCAATGTCTCTCTGACTTTAAAATTTTTAAAAGAAAATGAATGAAAAAAAAAATTATTTAACTTTATGAAATTTTTTTATGAAATTTTCCTTCAATATACTTTGTCATTTTAGTTTCTTTTTCATTTTTTTTTTTTTTTCAATTGAACATATACAATTATGATTTTCGACAAAAAATAACGAAAATCGATCCTTTACAATCTACATTACTAATGTAAAACAAAAAAAATAAAAACCAGTAGAACTCATGCACACAAAATAAAAAGTAATACAGTAATACAAAATGGAAGGCAAAAAGATAAATTGAATATAAAAAACAAAATTATCATGGGCGGGTACCAAAATTTTACTACAGACTGACTAATAGTATAGTAAAATTATGCTATGGTTATGTTAGTAAATTATTGAGGTTATATGTTATTGAGGTTGACATTAGCTAGTTTCTGAACTTACCATGTATGTATACTTACCATTGTAATTAAAAAATAGCAACTGTCAAAATTTCATTTTTAATAAATAATAATTCAATCAATGTCGTCAAAGATAATAGAAAGTCAGCTGATTATTAACTATCAGTAAAATAACCTTATGCCTAAAACCCAAATGTGGATAATGTTTTATCCACCATATTAGTGGAAAATAAATCATGCCATTCTGAACGCTTGAAAGTTGTAATTATGCTCTTTCAACTGACAAAACTTTAATATAGATAACTATGTATATAATAAAGTTTTGGAACGCATCAGATATAAATAAATAAATTTTAAATGAAAATCATAAAAAATTGATAATTTGAATTTGATAATAGAAAAATACAATGACAAAAATAATTGATAAGATTTGAAATTATTGTAAGTGGATATTAAAGATACTTAATATCAAAAATCGAATAGATACACATACTTACGAAAAAATTGTATGGATATTTTTTTTTACAATTCAATTATTTTTCAAAGTTTGTATGTATGTTTCTCATGCTTTGAGCATATTTTAATTTAATATCAATTCAGAATATAATAAGTAATGCGCTATATACATACATACACATATGTTAGATCCCACATAAAAAAATTACTATTTATTCTATACATTACATATTACCGACGGTTTTTATTTATTCAATTTCATTTCTTTTGTGTGTGTTTATTTATTTGTTTGTTTCCTATGTAAATATAAATTTTCCTAAGGAGATATATAATCTAAAATCTAAATATGTTCTTATATGGAAAATTTTTTATTTACTCAAATCCTTACTAGCTACCTGGTACTGTATGGGATTGGATACATAATATTATACAAATCGTAAAAGGTACAATTAGATTAGTCTATGGTACAATGTATCGATAGAAACAGTATAAATTCCTAAAATGAAAATGAACTTTCAAGTACAAATGGATCACATTCATACCTTTGTTCATGTATCTGTATGCAATCATTTCGTCATATATACTCGTACTATACTCTATCAAAAAAGTATCGAAAATTTGTAATTAATGAAGACCATACTAGGAATTTTTAAACCAAATTTTGTCCACAACTTGATAATACCGTACTCCATTACTATGGTAAATATGAGCATTTTTTACAGCAGATACTTGAATCAACCCATTTTTGCAGTGTATCACGATTTTTGCAAGTACTACGAATTGTTGAACAAAAAGTTTGTCTTAAATTGTGTGTTGTGAATGAATTTCGTATGCCAAATATCCTCAAAAATATTAGAAAAAAACAAGTCAAATCAAAAACCAGAGTTTATTGATGCAAAAAATGTAAGTAGCATGGAGTGATTTTTGAAGATATTTAATCTTTGCACAACCGATGAAATCATCAATAAAATAAAGAAAACTATGCTCAGTAATCGCCAATCAAACCTAAAACTGAAAGCTCATGACTTTAATATTTTTCACGTGTTTGCTCGTTCGATTTTGTTCTATATTTTGATCTTGATCGGATTTTAAATGGGTAATAAAACGTAAACTGATCAACAAGATTCAGAATGCACCACTTTCTAAACGAACCGAAACCATGAAAATTAAAATTTGTAAAAGCCCCTGCAAGCAACTAATAAAATCAACATTGCTAAACAAACGATTCGGCAGATTGCACTCATATTTGGTGTAGTAATTGAAAACAGTACTATTAGGTAATGAACAAAATTTGGTTTAAATATTCGCCGTCTAACCGTCTTAAATTACGAATTCCCGGTATTTTTTTGACAGAATTTATGTTTTTGTACACACATACTATGTTTAAATATACTTATTGAATGTACATACATATCTATTTTGTATATACACATCATATATCTGTAAAGATCATTTTTAAGCTTAGGTCAATATTTATTGTGACAGATTTATATTTTATTATAGGGCTCGTTTTCTTTAAATATTATTTTTTGGCTTAAATTTTTACACATTAATACAGTACATACTTATATATTTATATATGTATCTAATATCTACTTTTTTTTATTTGTGTATAAACATATGTGAGTATGTAGCATCATTCAATGAAATCTCTTCTATTTGTGAATTATTTTTGTTGGAAAAAATTTTTTTTGTTTTTTATTTATTTACTCTTATTTATTCATTCGTTTACGATATTTTACACGTCCAATAGGAGCTAAATTTTTTATTTGAATTTATTTTTATTTATTTTCCTTGTATACCTTTTTTATTGGATTAATTGTTTATTTAAAGTGGCGAAAATAAAATATAAACGGGAAAGATAAATAAATAAAAATATAAATGTAAACGCAGCATTTATGCAGAACTGAAAAATTTATTTATATTTTTTAAGAAAATGGAAATACAATTAATACTTAATACCATATTATCCTTGTCATTCAAATGAAAAAATGTATAACAAATTAAAATAAAAATAAATTTTGAAAATTGAAAAACAACAACATGTCAAATTTACATATTCCTTCATAAACGAAATGGAAATGAAACAAAACACTCAACGAATAATAATTTGAACATAATTCGATTTACAAATATTTCTATCTAATGGCGAAGATACAATATAGTACATATTGCTTGCTTTGCTGGTTTTAACTTGCTTTAAATTCTTAATAGCTTGTTTTGCTTGCTTTATTTGCAATGTGAGCAATACCGTTAAAATGTGTTATTTCTAGTCAGCTGTCAAAGCGAGTAAAGCTAGCAAAGCTAGCAATGCGTACATTGTTCCCCTTATTCTGGTATTGTGACTCATCACAAGTCAAAACGAAATTGTAACTGGTTTTCTTGTGATTTTTCTGGTGACTAATTAGCTGTTTCGTTTTCTGAAAAGTAATCACAAGAAAAATCACAAAAATTTCACCTCTTAGTGGTGAATTTGAAATTATTATAATTTATCACGCTCTTATGACTAACATACTGATACTCAACAAAATAGGGCTATAAATTCAAGGAAATATAAGGTTATCCAATAATTATTATTAAATTTACGACAGAAACTTTTCCAAGAAAATACAACGAGAAATTATTCACATTAAAAACGTTTGCATAATGATAATCGTCGATAACAAATATGAAATAAATATTTTTGGATTGTTTTCAAATGAAATGTACCTTCAAACACTACATACTTACATATCATTATACCCTTTATTTACCATTTAATTATAAACCCTCTGTGTGCATTATATCTGGATACGAATACAAGTATATGAAAATTTCAATTTTTAAGTTACTTAGTGCATATTTTTTGAAAATTTTATAATTCACTGTAAATTAAATTAAATTAATTGGAGATTACTGTGTAAAAAAAAATAACATAACTTGTCGTTTATACATGATGCTCAATTAAGTGGTGGTTTGTCACATTATCAATTAAATAACCACATTTAATTCGTTATAACATGTGAATGTGAGAAACACATAACAATAATAATAACGGCAATGTCGACGGCGATAATGACGGCAAAAAAAAAAAATCAGAAAAAAAAATTGTTGTAATGTATAAGTGCATGGAAATTTATTATTTTTTTTTATTTTTTTTTATTATTTTACATTTTTTAACTTAATGAAAAATAATGTTAAAAGTGAATTAACGTACTTAATTTATAAATTCAAGTAGATCGTATATGTACAAATAGTAAATTTTCATGTGCATTTTATGTAAAATTAAACTTGAAAAATTGCGAGTAAAATGTAAAAATGAACTTTATCCATGTTCGTAATAAGTTTAAGTACGTTTAAGTATGTAGTAGGGTAGTAGATTACATATATCTGCATACATATACGACGAGTACGTATAGCAGTACAAGGATATATTTTATTAACATCTGATTTACGACAGGAAAAATTAAAAAAAATTATTTGTATAATATAAATTGCGTACTATGGCATGAATAACATTAATTGAAGTTGAAGCGAAGCGAATGTTTATGAAGTGATAATTCGTCATATACTTAATCAAAATAAAAATAATATATTTTATTAAATAAAATTGAAATTCAAAAATTTCAAACTGAAAATAAAATAAATAAGAGCGAAAAATATAATGAAAAGATTCATTTTGAAATCACTGAACACTGAAGTACCAAAATGTAAATACGGTAACAAAAATAATTTATTTTCGACAAAGTAAAAACCAAAAATTATCCTGGAAATCGCTTCTGTGAAAGACTTGGATTACTTAAAGCTGTAGTGCCATAGAAAAAGAAGAATGAGGGTATTCATTTCAAATTGTAAACTTGTACGCAATGCGTAATTTCACTACGTCATAAGTCAATAAACGTAAAAGCACCTCTAAATATTTTTATAACAGCAAACTCACTTTTCGCATATCAGCTGGTAATAATGACAAGATGTCAAAACTTGCTTTACACAAAATTTATTTACGAGATTGATATTATATGCGACTAAAAGGTATCGTTTATTTAAGATCTTAAGTAGTTCTCAAAACAAAGAAAAAAGTTACGTATATAAAAATACGACTAACTATACGCTACTTCTCGAATTATAAAACTTACGAGATTTTAAATGAATACCCTCAATATTCCATAGATATATATACATACATACATAAATAAATTTAAATTTCTCAATTTAATAATATATTTTGAACTTTATATTAAAAGCAGCGTGTACGATTATGTTGGTATATTTAAAGCTACAATTGAACGTTACATTTAAACGAATACTTCATAAAAGAAGCATCTTTTATGAAAATTTTGTAAAACATTTATAATAATATATGTTTCTATGTCAACGTATAATAAATTACAATAAAAGGGATTAATATATCCTCTTGAAATTTGTAATTACTATTTAGGTATTATCTATACACAATGTGCTTATGTTGGTAGAACATAAGAACATAAAATGAAATGTATATTAAATTTTCTGAGAATGATATACATAATGTGCATATTCATAATGTTCATTTGATTGGTGGTATGTACATATACTCGTATACTTTTTTGTGTGTTGTAGGATAATTTATAAAATGTTCAACTACAGTCATACATTGTAGATTTGTGTTCGACTACATTGTACATTTAATCATTTAATGCACAATTATTGTAGGTTGCAGGCAATTTCATTTGAAATTTTCAAAATTATTTTTAAGAAAAAAAAAATGTAATGTAGTTAAGTAAATGCGGCAAAAATTCAGGATAATATTCAATTATTTATAGTTAAAAATTATTCTGATCTTTCATGTTTTTTTTTTTTTTAATTTACAAAAATTGATTTTCATTTTGTAAAATGTCTCTGTAATGTTTCAAAAGAGAGAATATTGCATTAGCATTATATGTATGTGTACATGTCCTCTATGTACGTTCATATTATTTATAATGTGTTTTTTATACTCGTATAAAAGTACTAATACTTTGATCTGTGGTATGATGGTGTGCTCGTTGTTATTCTGATAAAATTCATCAAGCATATAGAGATTATTTAAACTTTCGATATAACATGTTGTAAAAAGATACTACATCATTTAACAGATGAGTTCGGTTCAAGTCAATATCAATGATGGAAAAACAAAATTAAAAAAACAAAAAATTGAAATGCAATATAAAAAATTTCTGTAGTCTAGATTTCATTTTATACAGACACATTATATGTATTTATATACGTAAGTACGTGTATGTTTGTATATGGATATATAAAACACATTTATATGTAGAGTACAAGTGAATATTCTGTTATTGCAAATTTCTTTGTCAAAATTTTTACTTGTTTTTTTTTTTCAGTTTTCCAAGCGAAATGAAACTACAACGGATTATAGAGGCGTAAACGGTATAAATGTAGATTACTATACATACATATGTGTAGGTGTAAAGAGTCTATCTGTGCGTGTAACCATTCTTGTAATTAAATTGCATTTCGATATCGCATGTAAAATATACAAAAACCAAATAATAAAATTACCATAGGCATCTACAATAATTCGTATATGTGCACATTCAAGAGAATAACATAAATAACCAATTTTTAAGAGTATGATCAATGTATGTGTTGTATATGAGTGTTTCATTATGTAACGAATATTTGCATTGTAATTGGGATTGGGATATAAGGGCTTATTCATACAAACAAAAAGTGTTTTTTGAATTACCGACAAAGTTCGGAAAAATGAAATTAAAAAATGCATGAAATATTTGAAATCATGCTATATTATATCATCGTTTTAGTGAACTATATACAAACGAATACATATGTATACATATAAAGCGAACGAAAAATAATAAGAACAGAAATCCCCGGGAAGATGAAAAATCAAATGAAAATTTAATCTCATCCGTTTACTGATCTTTTGTATATTGAGCGAATGTATACTATAGAATTTTTTTTTTTTTTCTTGAAAATGTCCAAATACTCGCAATTTTTAGGAAAAAAATATAGGGCAATTTAAACTTTAAAGTGTTATGACGGAAAGAAGTGGTTTTTTTTTTTGGTGTAGTGAAAGTATATTGATTGCAAAGTTTCCAAAGATTTTTGAAATTCTTTTCTCCTTTTTACACATTTACGTGGTCAAAATTAAAATATTATATACGTGTATATTTTCTATCACGTTTCAGTTTTTTCGTTTCAATTTTAATTGAAAAAGTTTTCGAATCAATTAATTATCTTTTGATCAGAATTAATTTAATTTTGAATTTCAATTAAAGATAAAGAAAATTAAAGAAAAGAAAAATTGCTGGTTAATTATTTATAATGATGATGGTATTTTTATTTATGTACGTCACTTTCTGTTATACGATATAAAAATTATAATTAAGTTAAATGACAGGAGGAAACCAAAAATCATAAAAGAAAAGAAAAACAAACTTAACAAAAAAAAAAGTTTTTGGAATTGAAAAAAATGTTTGAATAGAAATTTAAAATTTTTCAATTCACTAGCTTTCTTATTATTATTTATATTTAATGAATTTTTTATTTATAAATTCTGTTGTCTGTCTATTTACATTTTCAAAAATCAAAAGAAAAATGGAATTGCGGAAAATTAATTCGACTAATAGATTTGATTGTATATGTATGCATATTTCATTTATGTCTTTTTTTTTATTTTGATCCTTTTTTAAGGTAGGTATCTAATCAGAAATTTTTGTAATATTTCGAATTTTTATTATTTGTCTTCAATATACGCAACATGTGAAAATTAATTATGAAAAGGATAACAACAGAAACAGAAATAAAATTTGGAAAACATTTGATCTTTATACACCCTTATCGTATGTGTACTACATTCTTTTTATGTAGATTAGAATACATATATAGAAAAGTTTCATATGTTTGTACATACGATATTAAATTGATGTACAGATATGGTCGTTTTAGCACATTTTTTGTCCCAAATTTTAAACTCATGAACTTTTAGTTATCACGAACATTTACACTCTGTTTTTTCTTCGTTTTTTCAATAATATTTTTTTCATATTTTTCCTTGTGTAAAGAATATTTTGAAGTGGAAATCAATTTATGAATTATTTAAAAAAAAAAAAAATATTTTTAAAATTTGTTCCAAAAAATCAAAAGCCAGAAAATAAAAACAAAATTACTGACCTACATATATAACATTTCGTTGGAAATATAGGTTACATTAAAGCTTGTATTAAAATCCTAACGAATAGAAAAGGATACACAAGCATTTATGTATGTTGTTCAACAATAACAACAAAAATTTTCTTTTTTCGAACTGCTTTAAGTTCCATTTCAATTTTATTTTACAAAATTCATACAAATATGTATATACACATGTGATAAATATGTATATGTTCATATTGTATACATACTTATGTGATAAAAGTATTTTCTTTCAGCATACTAACCCTTATATTTATTGTAACTTTTAATATTTTTTGTATGCTATTGCTGGCTCATTTGTATTTCTTACATGTACACCGACGTATAATAATTTTCTTTTATGAAAAATTATTTAAACAAAATTGTTTATTTGCATATAAACATAATACACACACACACACACGAAGAAATGGAAAATACGTACTACCAAATGTAGATAACATATATATACAACCATACGAGTAAACACATACATATGTATACGAATTTATGTAAATATACAATATATTTGAATATGTGTATAATATATATGATATGATTGTCA
Organism: Villa cingulata; assembly: GCA_951394055.1. Taxonomy (NCBI): domain Eukaryota; kingdom Metazoa; phylum Arthropoda; class Insecta; order Diptera; family Bombyliidae; genus Villa; species Villa cingulata. The sequence goes on along the minus strand of OX596020.1, from coordinate 3,115,430 downwards.
TAAGAAATTGTACGTGACATACATAGATATGTAAATGTATGTATATTTGAATATACGTATATGTATATGTATGTGGAAAATATTTATTTATTTATTTTTTTACCTGTTTATTGCATTTTATCCAGCAGCACATGCAATTAGTAATTGAGGTCATTGGATACATAAGAATAGAATAAGTGCAAGAGTTTACTAGTACAGAACATATTCTTATCTTCATGTATACATACGTGTACATATTATGGTATTATATGCATACACTCATACTGATACTCATATATCTAAATGTATTCATATGTGTATGTACATGAAAATTAAAGCAAATAATACAATTTTCTTATACATAAAGAAAAGAACAAAGGAAGAAAAAATGAATTAATAATAATAATAATACACATAATAATGACTTGTTTGTGTTTGAATATAAAGTAAAATTTGTTTATGATATACGGTAGGGAATTTATATTTATGTGTTGTTTTACTTTTTCTTTGTGTGAAGAAAATTATTGCGCTGAAAAAAATTAAAGAAATTTTTTAAATTAATACCAACAACAATTTGAAGATTTAAATATAAATTTAATCTGTATCAATAAATTCATATAGGTATACCTATACGTATACAAAAGTGTTAGTAATTATGAAAAGGTCTAAACCATTATAGGTTAGAAAAAAAATACTACATTTTAAAGTCTAAATAGAAAATTAAATTTTTCTCTGTTAAATTATACCCAATTTTATAGTTTCATTTCATCTCTTTTAAACTGAAAACATTAAAAATAAACTAATTTTCTTCTTTGATGGCTGAAAAATGTTCTTCACGATCCAAATCTCTATGCGGACTTGCTACCAGTTTCTTATTGCTAGCAATGTTTCTGTCTGCGTATCTCTGGAATTCAATTTCCCATATTATTCTCAATCCACTCTCTTGGTCGATTGCCAGCTCGAGTTATGCTGAGCTTGATGACTGATGTCTACCATTTATTTTGAAATTCCTATTTATTCCTATTATCGTGTTGTCATTTGTACATATTTCACCTGCATAAATATTATGTGATTTGATAATTTGAGTGATTGATTTAGTTAAACTATTTTCAATAAATTAAAAAAAATTTTTTTTGGACTAAGATCACCTTCAAAAATTAGTGTTTTATTTTGAAATATTATAATTTTTTAACTTACCGAATTACTGGCTGTACAAATATTAATAAATTAAAATGTTTTATTATTTATTTTTGCAAGGATAATATTATGTAATTTTAAATAATATAAAAATTGTAAACATTATATTGAAGTTTAACATAAGTTACACACAATATTGATACAGTAATTTTGTATATGGAATAGACTCCATTTCATTTATTATAGCTTAATTAATTAATGAATTGAATTGATATATAAATTCGACAGGATTATATAAATATTCAAAAAATTATTGAGAATACAAATAATAAACAAAACATTTCATGAGTATACAGTATATATTACTATAGTAGTAGTACATGCATTAATCTAAATAAATTTTCAGATCTATTTTGAATCGAATATGAATACTTGTATATCAACATCAGCTATATGTCATAGTATCTCTGGCAAAATTTCGATTCAATACTTCAAGTAAATTACATACAAATAATAGGACCCATATATTCACATATTATCCTTAGTGTAATAATAAAATCAATATTAAAATTATATTCAACTAATATATGAATGTATTGCATAGATCAGTAAGTTCGGAGACTAACTATCAAAACAACGATTTCTTCGAAAAATTTTTGTAAGTTACGTCCCAACATTTTGAAAAGTTCCAAGTTATTTGCAGTAAAGCTGTATAGTGGTTTAGTTGACTCTACTTTTAAGTTTTAAAACTTTCAAAACAATAGAAAAATATTGTTCAAGCTTCGCAATGTCTGGAAAATTATTATTCGGACAATTATTGATGCTGAACGGGTGAACATTCTAGCCGACCAAATAAGACTATTGCTGCAGAAAACTTTAAATTACTTTCACACCTAATAAATTCTCCAGTTTTAGATTCCAGCAATCATTGGCTGTTCGCAGTCTACAAACAGATAAACAGATGCTTTAGAGAAAGAGACTTCATTTCATTGGAAAATTAATTGCCGAAAATAATACATATTTTGTGATCAGAGATAAATCGTTCTTTACAGTCGTCATAGAAAAGTTAGGAAAGTATTGTGTGAATGTATCGCACTTGAAATAGTCTATGTTAATGAATATGGAAAATATTTTCCAAAAACTATTATTTTAGTAATTAGTCTCGGCACTTATTAATCCATGTGTTATATTAACTAAATTACTTTAATTATATATTGCGCTCCAATTCTTTTGTCATATTTAATTGCTTTTTCAATATTTCATATTTATCTTCGGTAAAATTATATATAAGTATTCGTATATTACGTAAATTTTTATATTTGATATTATTTGACTGTTAATAAGTCACATTACATATTTATAATCATGTTAATGTTATTGATTGAAATTTAGATTCATTTTAATTAAGGAATAATTAAAATAATAAATGAAAATTTCAATTAATCACTCAATAATAATTAGAATGACATACTACTATGTATATATTCTATGTAAAGAATAAAATAAATCAATAATGAAATTTTTCTATTTTTAAAATTAAATTAAAAAAAATAAATCTACAATTACTCCTCATTTACTTCTCGTATATATTTACTGTATTCGATTCGAGTTATCTATACAACAAATCAATATAAATGTTAGTTATGTACATACATTTCTTATAGATTGAAAATAATACAGAAAATTAAAAAAACATATTCTAGTTCTTATTCGTAAGAACTTCTGTTAAATATACTCGTGTACACTTAATTCAATTTCTATATGCATGTGATTGTGAAGGGAATCATAATTACAAAATTAACCAATTTGTAACACTGCTTGCTTGTATTTTAATACTCTACATATCCTTGTAAATATCCACTCATCAGAAATTCAAGTTATTTTCTAAACAATTATTTTTAGCACATACTTATTATATTATTTAGTAGTAGTATTAATTGGAAGAGGAAAATTCTATCTTAAGAAAATATATACATATATAGAGATGTATGAGTATGTACATAGTGTGTGATTTGAAAAGTATATATGTATGTAAAATGTAGAGCATACAAAACTTTGTCTTTGAATTTTTCCTCTATTATATTCCCTGCACATAATGAATGCTGAAGATTGTTTTTTTGTCTTAGTATCTATCTACATAATATAATTTCTGTCTAGGAATAGAAGTGTTTTAGGATGAATACAAACACGTACCTACTTACATAATTTTTTGTTTTTCCTACATTATAGTATCTAAAATTATTATTATTATTATTTTTTTTTTATTTTGCTTCATATGTTGTGTTATGAATTACGAATATTTATATAGTAGCTAGTACATTTTTTTTCCATTTATTCCATTTTTATTTAAGAAAGATATTTATCTATATAAATAAGGAGAGCATCTTGAATGCTATATATAAAATCAGATAAATAATATCCATTACATTTTGAACTGATAAACTATTGAAGTAAATAATAGAGATAGATGAGAATGAATCATTTATTAATATACTTACATAATGTACATATATACATATAATGTGCATGCTGTATATTAAATTCATACTTATATACATATAAATATAATACATTATAATAATGTGTCCTTGTTATGTCATCATTCAAAATATACATATATATATATAATATACTCGTACTTATATTCAAAACGACAGTGACCTACATTTGTGTATAGATATCAATTTTAGATTATTTGCAGGAGAAAACTGAAATAAAAAATTGTATTTATTATTTGTATGTTATGTATGTATGTATATTAATAAAAAAAAAAAAAAAACATGAAAATTAAAAGAAAAAATGCTTAAATGAAAATTATACAATACATACATAATATGTTAAATATAATCACGATATGATCTAATGATAACTCATTCACTTATTCAAGACAACATTTCATTTACAATAAAAATTTGTGAAATAAACAAAAAAAAAATAAATAAAATAAAACAACGAAAAAATTAGAAAAATTTAAAATAAAAATTTTAAATTTACAATAAAATTCTTTACACAAGTGAATGGATTTATATATGTACGAGTACATATTCGTGTACATATAATACTTACATATACTATTTGTAAGTAGTATGTAGATACTATGAGCTGTGTAATATGTGATATGTAATTTTTTGGAGCCATCGATATTTTTATATTTTATTCAAAAGTTTGTTATAGCGTAGCGCTGTTTGCATGCGATGCATATATGAAAAGTGCCGATTTAATTATTTTTTGAATTTTAATCGTTCTTTAATTATGTCTATGTATGTGTTAATGTGTATATTTGATTAAAATGTTTAACATTCAATAAATCTTTGCGTTATATTTTTGGAAACACTTCGGCTGCATGCACTCCGTATTACTTAAAAATATATGTATTTTACTTACAATATACAATACAGTATACTAATATTATATATTAGAGACAGAGGTTTATAATACACAGTAGCTCAAACTCAATAAAGTAAACATTAAACGGTTGTAATCAACATTTCGTTTACAACATAAAATTGTCCTACTAACTTGTACATTTTTGTACATGCATATGTGTATCTGTGACTTATCTAAAACAAAAATCTTTTAATCTGTCTTGTACAACATAAACGTTCTCAAAATCATGTACATATTACATATACTTATGAATACGATCATTACATATACTGATATTATATATCGAATATAATGCAACCTATAAAATGTTAAATTGACTTTATGTAAATGAAAATATACTTGCGTATATTGATTCGTGTTTTATTTAATTCACTTGTTAATTTAAAATAAAAAATTTTTGCAAGCCAATAAATGTATGCTCGTACATACATACAAGGGTGAACTGATAAGTCTTTACAAAAGCGACATCAATCCTTCCATAATAACAACTTCTTGTTTGTTTTGAAGCATGTTCTTCAAAAAAAAAGCTGTCAAATATTTTTATGACATTTGAATGAATATACATAGTTTCTTAGTGGAACTCGTTTTTAAAAAAATTTTTAAATATGGAAAAAATTGAACATCCTGAAGTGATTAAATACTTTCATTTAAATGGCTTAAAACCAAAATAAGTTATTAATGAGATAAAAACAGTATTACGTAAACATGAACCTTCAAATGCAACCATTTATAATTCAGTAAATAAATTGAAACATGTTCAAACAAGCACAAATAATGCTGAACGTTCAAAATCGTTATGGATCACTGTCAACATTGTCGTTATGGATCACACTGTCAACATCTCATATGAGCGTGTACACAACATCATACGAGAAGAATTGCGTATGAAAAAACTGTTATCAGTACGGATGCTGCTATCATTAACTAATCTTGAAAACATGAATTCATTCATCCACTGGTCTGGCATCTGCATCTGGTCTAGCTCCTTCTGAAATTTTGCTGTTGCCAAACATTAAGAACTGGCTAGGTAGAAATAGATTTAGATCAAAACATGAAGTTAGAGGAAAACAAAAACATTTATTTTCTACTGAGCCAAAAGGAAACTGTGTTTGAAAAATAAAATCGATTTTACTTAAAAACAATTATATTAAGTGTTCCATTTTAATGACTTGTCGATCCATCCTCGTATATGTATGTATGTATGCATATTTTAAAAATATACATTGTGTAGAGTATGTGTGATTTGTATTGAATATAATGCATACATATATGCGTATGTTGCATGCATTAGTGGTACAGAATCGTGTCTAGATAGATATAAATTTCTTTTTTTATTATTTTTGAATATTATGCACATTTTAAAATGCGACCTTTCAATTAAATACCAAATTAAAAATCAATTTAAATCGAATTTTATGTCAAATTTATCTCGGTATTTATTTTTGTTTTTTTTTTTTTTTTTAATTTTATTCCCCCCAAAAACAAAGTAAAATACAATATCAAATGCCACAAGCCAGAAATATGTAACTATATGTATAATTGGAAAACATGTCATGAAAATAATTTGTAAAATGAAAAACATATAAAATCTATAAAATATTAGAGAAGTCGTGCATGATACATTACTATAATGCAGTCAATATTAATGAAAAAAAATATATATGCATATGTAATATGAAGTTACACCATAAATCTTTCAAAAAAAAAAAAAAAAAATTAAAATGCACATACAATCGTACAAATCATAAATTTTCATTCAAAATAATTTATTTTTCTCTACAAATTAGTATTATGTCTGAATATGAATTGATTTCAATTACAAAATCCATCCATATATAATGATTTTTATTTAATTTGTTGTTAATTTCTGTATATAATTTTCTGTCTATCTTTTTATGATTGACATTTTATTTCAAATATTTTAGTCATTTAAACCTGGATGTGACATGTGATATCCTTGTATTTAATATCAAAAATTACGTACATAATGTATGTACGTATACGTTTTTAGAATATAAATTTATGCCGTATGTGATAATTATTTGAAATGTTATCGGGTAAATATATGGAAGATTATAGAGAGAAATTTTCCGATCTATTCTGTACCACACTTGAGCATCTTAAATAATAATTTATTTGATTAGAAAGTTTTAAAATGTGTTCGTATAAATTAATAGAATTACACAATCTTGATACAATGCACTATGGTATAAGTTATTTCATATTATATCGTAATCACAATTCGGCTTACAGTAATACATAATAAAGTTGCCTAAAATTCAGCAGAAAATCGTTATCGATTTTTCCGCCTGGCGATATGATTAAAACAATTTCTAATTTTGACGTCAAACGCCGTGAAATGTCAATTTATATACATATTTTTCAAATGAGTTTTGCAATATTTGCAATAAATTAAGAAACATTGGGTGCGTTCAGTTCCACGCAGCGATATATAATTTTCCATCGCTGCAATAATTTCTCTTACTGAACGGCTTCGCTGCATAATCGCTACTTTGCAGCGATGTAAATATTTTGCAGCTGAAAAAAAGTTCGCTTTAAAAGTCATCGTAAACAAATTTTGACATATTTAAAAAATATTTTTATTTTGACATTTTATAAAATAAAACAATTAACTCTCTATATCAACACAACATAAACTAAAGTGACAAAAATGTTAGAACAACAGACAAAGCCAAATATCAACTGTTTGCAGCTGGTTTTTCCGCTGTAAACAGTTCAGTAAATTGTATACAGCGATTATCTAAACATCGCTGCATTGAACTGAACGCACCCATTATCTATTATCTACGCCTACGAATTTCGCTAGGCGTAGTTCCATGTCAATAAATTTTGACAACTGAAAAATCGTTGTCGTTTTTCGTTCTCGATTTGGAAGCCGAATTGTGGTTACGCTATAAATTGCAAACGTATCAAAATAGCCTTTGGATTTCAATCATATTTTTCACGCTCGCAAATTATCAGTTTTTTTTTTAGTTCATAAATCATTGAAAATACAACCATACACATTAATAATTTACAGAATATTATATTTCCGATGTACTCTTACTGCTGTGGTATAACACGAGAATGGTTAGAGGAAAATATTCAAAAATTGCAAATGTAAGTTTATTTTTTGACACCTTGTGAAATTCATAAAAAAATCTTTAACTGCATCAAAAAAAAAATTGCAAATTTTAATTAAAATTATATCTTTCAATTTCGTACAAATTTAACATTAATTTTTAGAGAAGCACAAAAGAATATTGTAAAAAAAAATTTTGCTGCAAGTAAAATTCAACGTAAATATTTTGAATGGAAATCTCATAAAATATTTCAAAAATATCGTAATTCTGTTATTATTATTCAGAAATATATACGTTCTTATTTAAGTAGAAAATTAATGAAAAAATTATTCGAAGAACAAAAGCAACATATGTACGAAAATTTATTAAATCGATCAGCAACAATTATACAAAAACATATACGAGGATATTTTAGTCGTAAATACATACATGATCATAGAAAATTACATGAACTTCAATTGATCAAAGCCAGAGAATTGATCGAATGTATAGCATATAAAATTAATTATATTACACAAACAAAACAAATTGCTGGAATTTTATCCTTAAAAAATACACAGTAAGAATTTTAAAAAATTATATCATCATTTATCGGTTTTTGTATATATACATATTTCTATATTAAAGTTGTCTAGCACAAGTTCAAGAATTTCTAATATCATTGAAATTAAAAAGATACAATGAATCTGTACGTTATAAATTAGAATTGAAAAAAAAACGAATCACAAAAGCATTGAGTGGAAAAAGTATCATAATTCCTTACCCATCAAATGCATGTAATCATTTTAACAGTATTGATGATCATTTTCATTTGGAAAAAAGTAGCGAAAGTTTCGAAGGTAAATTTCGATGATAAAAAAATTATGAATTAGTTTTAATTAAATTTATAACTGTACTATACATACTTATATCATAATATCCTTTTATTTAATATTGATAGCAGAAAATCAATTTAACAATGAACCATTGAATTCATGTTACAGTAACAGAAGCACAAATCAATCAAAGTGTCTAAATTCTTGTAATGAACTTAATGAATTTTTGAAAAATTTTTAGTTGTTCTGGTGATGATGTAGGTAGTGGAAGATTGTAAATGAAAAGGTATAATAAATTCATTTTTCTCTGTTGAAAAAATAAAAAAAAAATTATAATAAAAAGGATATCTGATTAAATTTCAAAATCAAACTACTCTTTCTTATAGTTTATCAATTATTTTTATTTATTCATTTATTTTATATATTTTACATAACATTATTTTGTGTTTATCTTTTTGCATTTTGTATTTCTCTTCTTTCATTCTTTTATTTTCTTTTTTTAATTCTTATTGCATTATTTATAAGTAATTTATTTACTTTGTTTTTAATTTAAATTTTACACAATCTTAATTCTTAATTACAGAAATTTTTTTCTTGTATTATTATTTTGTTTTTTTAATTTTTCATTTTACATTTTATCCTTTTAATTCATTCATTTATATTTTTATATTATTTTGTGTGTTTTTTTTTTTTTTTTTGAAAAATCAAAAATACATTCATATAATATTTATCTTATATGCATAATTTAATTTAATATATTTTTTTTAATTTGTTTTTATTCATTGTAATTTTCATAATTTTTATATTAATTTGTATACATATACATAATATGCAAGTATGTATATAAAAGCACATCTTAGCATAATATAATTTTGTATGTAGTAATTTTTTTTTTTTTTTACAATTATACATTATTTAATTATTATATAGTAATGATATTTATACATAATTTCTCTTATGCAAATAATTTTTTTATTAATTCATTTATTCATTTATTTATATATTTTAGTTCAATATGCATATTATTTTATTTTTTATACAGAAATGTTATTGTTATTTTATTATTTTTGATTCTTTTTTTTTTAAATAAAATTTTTCTTTGTATCTGAATTTTAAGAGTAATGCATTTTTGTTTTTTGTTTTTTTAACTTAATTTGAAAATAAATATAGTTGAGTATAAGTAGATTATTTACATTAATAAATACTCTTACATATGCCTGTTTTCTTCCTCGCGGCATATAAGTATTTGTAGTACATAAGTATATGTAAATTATTTTCAAAACAATATTAAATTATTATCAGTATCTTCAATACAAATTTATGTATCTATTATTATTGTTAGTTTATTGCTATTAGTAATCTTCAAATAAAATTTAAAAAAGTTAATTGAAAAGAAAAAAAAAATATAAAATGAAACCGAAAAAGGCATGGAAATATTGTGATACAGTGGAATAATGTTCTAATACCTAATAACACTAACACAGACGGTAATAGTATAGAAAATGAATGAAATTGTGTGCATAACTGTAGTCAGGAGCTTGTTTTTGATTAAAATTGTACTCGAATTGATTTTATTATTAGAAGTCATGTTCGTTGATCGCGTAGGCCATAAGTTGACACTGCATGAGATCCTGCATCTATACTAGAAATAAATGGACGGCAGTGCCAATATTATTTGACATGACATATTGCTATAGTGTGGGCAGATTATGAAAGCAGTATTCATTTGCAAAATATGAACATAAATTATTTAATGATTATATGACTTTTTCCAAGAAATTTGATGTGTCAAAATCAAAATGTCAATATTATTAGGTAATATTGCCCTTCAAAGCAGCGTCAATATTCCACCATTCAGAAAAAATTGTAGGAAATGCAGTATCTACATTGAAATTTCCAACCATATTGTTAGTACTTGTACATATTATATGCAAAGTAAGAATATCACCAAGAAGCTTGTATTTGTGAACGTGTCCTGTATTTGATTTAAATTTTGTTAATTCGTTCTGCATCATTCCATTCGTTATTAGGTCATTTCAATGTTAAATCAATTGTAATTCTATTCGTTCATGAATTGAATATCATGTATCACATGTTTGCCTCAGGTATTTACAGAGTTGGTATACCATACAGGATACAGTAAAATTATTTATATGAACAAATAAAAATGAAAGTTGTTATGTATACATAAATATCAAAACCTATAAATATTTATTTATTGGAAATATTTATTTATTTATTTTTTTTTTTACTTTTTTGCTTTTATTTACATAATTCTTTGTTTGTATTTTTCTCTCAGATTTAGCGAATATTTGTATAATTTTGCTATTTTTTTATATAATTTATTTTCATTTCGTATGATACTATGTAATTCTTTCAATTTCTTAAAAATAATCAATTAGTTTACAAATTTTATAATAATGTGTATTATATATTATATTTGGATTATAATATATATTTATACATGCTTGTGTTTATATGACGTATATGTATAATTATAATTTTATTAGTAAATTTAACATAATTATTATTTTTCTTGGATTTTCTGCCTTTTTACTTAGATTATTTGTTTTTTGTTTCCTTCTCATTTTGTTTGTATAAATGTACTTGGAAATTGTTACATACTTACATTTTACTTAATTATCATTTCTGTTTTATTTTCCATTTTCTTTCATTTTAATTTGTATAAGTTATTTTTTCTGCCTGATGTTCTGTTGTTATAGAAAAATATCTTTTTCAAATTGTAAATTTCATTTTTTTCTTTTTAGTATTTACATACAATACTCATATAGTTTTTGTTCAATTTCGCTATATTTTACCATTTTTTGTTCTTCAATTTTCTATTTTAAATAATGTTTGCTTTCATTTGGATGAAATTTCATTTGAAAATATTTGAAAATATACGATTGTATTCTGGAATACGCATTTATATATGATCGATACATTTAAATTGATACATATGTAAGTATAACAAATTCAATAGTCTCCAGAATGTAATACAATATCGTACATCTTTGTATGTACATCCATTGAACAAATCAGAGTACCAAATTTTAGATTATGTATTGAATATTTTCTATAAATTTGTTCTTGTACGTATAATTTCGATATTATATCACTTCTACATTCAATGCAGTGACTTCAACTTGAACTTCGATTTTCGACTTCACAGTATGCTTAACATGTAAAAGTATAGCTGTCAAGTCTACTGCATTGAATGTAGAAGTTCTAATACATATCCATTAAATCAAAGTCGAAGTTTAAGTCACTGCATTGAATGTAGAATCGGTATTAGGTAGATATACTGATTAATATAAAAATTAAATTTATTAAAAAAATATAATAAAATATAATACAAGTAATAATAGATAAATGAGAATAATTTATGAGAGAGAATACAAAGTAATTGAATTCCGGTGGATTAATTCGTTAAATTAAATAGTTATACATATATATGTAATAGATTTGAAAGAAAATATATAAGAAATAAATAAAGTAGAAAACTAAAATACAAAATAAAATAAAAATTAAATTATATTTTTTTTTAAGAAAAAATTAATTTAAATCCTTTACAATGTATGGACTGGACGGCAATAGAAATATTATATTACACATATCATATTGTTGTGGTGTGACCATATTATATGGAAGCAATATATGAAACAAAAAAAAAAAAAATAACAAAAAAACAAAAAAATGTGAGCAAAAATTCAACGTTTTTTAATGACATTTTCTAAAAACTTTCATGTTTCAAAATCAATATGACAAAATTATTTCAAAGAAAAAGCAATATTACCATTCAGTAAAAAATTGAAAGGAATATGGTGTCAGTATATATGTACATAGTCAGAAATGTAGTCAGTATTCGGTATTCATATTTCCATTGCCGTCCATATTGCTATTATAGACGCAGGGTAAAATTATATGACGATACATTTTTTTTTTTATTTTTTAAATAAGTAATTTTCAATTAATTAAATACTCGTATAATACTATTGACACACTGCAGAGATAAACCATGGTTATCTCAAATGATTTATCGATAACATGGTATGGGTGACACATTTAAATTGAAGTGAACTTAGTTTATGTATTCATATACGATACCTGTCGAGATAAATTCAAACACTAATTATTTTTCATCTAGTCAGCATGTTAACTGAGTTTAAACTTGGTTAACAAGATAACTGAGTTCTAAAAACTCGGTTAAATTAACCGAATTCTGAAAATCGGTTATCACAAATATAAACCAGAAAACTGAGATAACTATGGTTTATCTCTGCGGTGTGTCAATGGTATAACATACATCTAAATAAGTTTGTAGTTATAATATAAATATACGTGTATATATAAATATGTGCCTATGTATAGGATATGTAAATAGATAAAATGAATTTTAATAATTATATTTTTTATTATATTTTAATTTATTTCATTTTTGAAATCAATTCAATAAAAACAAAAAAATGATTTTTTTTTTTATTTCTAAGTAATTTTTTACATAATATTTTTTATTATAAATTAGATTTTTAAAATTAATAATATTAAATTAATTTTTTTTTATATATAGAATAGCTAGGTATCCTTAATGAACATTTTTTTTTATAATGTAGGTATATAAGAATTGTGTAAATTATGAAAATTTGTAGATATAATAATGAACATATATGTTTAGATATGTAATAATAATTTATATATTCTTATAAATAAAAATGATTATGGATACGTTAAAATAAAGTCGTACTTACTTACAAGAAAAAAAAAGAAGTGAAATTATTAAAAATAAAAAAAACAAGCAAAATAATAAAAATTTTTATAATTACATATAATAATAATGATAATTAATAATGACAAAAATACAATATTTATAATACATATTAACACATTTATGAACATCATACATGAACACATACAATACATATTATTATATATTATTTATAATAGTGTAGGTATACATTCTAAAAACAAAAAAAAAATCAAAAATTTAAAAATAAAAAATTATCACAATCAATATAGCTACATATTACATGTATTTATATTTTTTTATATATTTTATAAATACTCTCCTTAAATTTACGTTTTTTCTATGTATGTACTTCATTTTCGTTTTATTTTGTTCGTATTTATTCATTTCAGAAATTTTAATTTATTTTCGTTTCTGTTTTGCATTTTTAATAATAATTGTATTCAAATTAAATTTTGATTTGAATAAATAATTCGTGAAAATTTTATTGAATTACTTCAAATTCGATCGATATGTGAATATGAATTTTCTAAATTTAATTTAATCATTCAATTGTCTTTTACAAGGATTCATATTTCAGACATACTCTTTAAATTAAATAAGAAAATAATTTATGTATCTAATTACGAAAAAAATAAAAAATATGGAAATACAGTGCGCGGTTCGCGCAATTTGAATTGACATATTATAGTCATATATATTTGTGTGACTAAAAAAAAAATGTGGACATTTTTGTTGGTATAACCATATATATAACCATAACTCATAGCTGCAACAAGTCAAACAAGTCGTCAATAGAAAGAGCTACCCAAAGCATTAAACTTTCATCTTTAAAGTTCCTATCAATTCTGGGAGGAACATTCAACACAAATTCATACCAATAAAAGCTCTGATCACTTTGAAAAATCAAAATTAAATTTCCTTTCATTTAAAGACACGACATTGTTGTTCTACTAAGATATCCAGTTTATACCATTTCATTTTTATTTTTATTGAAGGTCTGAAATGACTGATGAAAACGATGGAGTTTTCTTGTTTTTTTTTTTTTTTTTTGGGAGACACGTTTTTTACAGTGAAGAAAACTAATTTCGAAACTACTTGTCTCCATTAAAATTGCTTTTTATCTTCATATTTACAATTACAAAAAAACAAAAAATATATCTGTTATTGGAACTGTTATTTTAATTACATATATGTATATTTTTTTTAAAAAAGGCTTTTTTTTCATTTTATATCCACATGTTTTTTATGCACAAAAATATAACTGTGTCTATCTAAATTGAGCGCGCACTGTATGTATGGATTAAAAAAAAGTTAATTTAAAATAAACTTTTGTCTGAATCCTTATTTACAAACATATTTTTCACTGTAATTTTAAAATTCAAAATTTCTTCTGTTTATTTTGCTTTTGTTCGATTAAATTTCTTTTTCAAATTTGTTTACACACAAAAAAAGAAATAAATCAATATTAAACTTATAATGACTTAAATATTGGAAATAAATCGTTAAACTAAAAATATAAGTGAATCAAATGAAAAACAGTCGTCGTCGTAATGGAATGATTTTATCTGTACCACCTCACCTGTATTCATACGGTAATCGTAAAAGTTTTAAAAAAAAAAAAATTTAAATTAAAATATATAAAATAATTAAAACTTTTTTTGTTCGCATTTGTTAAACTTAAAATTCATTTTATGGTATGGGAATTGTTATTGGTTTCGGTACTTGACTTAAATTCGAATCAGAACTCGGTATTGAACGATATGATGTTTTCTTTGTTAACTCATTCACATACAGGCCAATAAATACAAAGCAGAATAACATGAGTACAATGATAATTCCATATAGTATGAGATTCTTCCTGGATGTACCTAATAATGTAAATAATTTATCTGGTTCGGATGAGGATGTT
This sequence comes from Villa cingulata, assembly GCA_951394055.1. Classification (NCBI taxonomy): domain Eukaryota; kingdom Metazoa; phylum Arthropoda; class Insecta; order Diptera; family Bombyliidae; genus Villa; species Villa cingulata. The sequence goes on along the minus strand of OX596020.1, from coordinate 3,100,373 downwards.
GTGTGTGTGTTTGATGTTGTTTCTGTTGCATCATATACAGCTGGTGGACAATTTATTGGTGAATGTTTTATTATCGATTTCTTAATCGTTGTGGGTGTGGTTGTAGTAGTACTAGAAATTGTTGTTGTCGTTAATTGAGTGGTGAGTATCGTTGTAGAATTCTGTGATGATGATTGATTATTTGATGTTGTTGTCATCATTGAACTTTCTGTTGTCGATAATTGTGAATTTTGTCTTTCTGTTGTTAAATAATCATTCGTATTCTCTTCCGGACTAAATGATGATGACGATGATTCTGTTGAAATTTTTAGTGATGAATTATTTCCGAGTACATTATCATTTTTATTATAATCTTCAACACATATTGGACAACATTCATCTGGTAATCTAATTTGTTTACATGTCTTTGGCATACATGAACTTATTTGACAAATTTTCTCACCATCAACACATTCACATTCCGTACAATTATCTTCCGTCCAAATTTCACCATTTTTAAATGGTTTTTGCTTTTTAGCTGAAAAACATTCTTTTTTCGATTTCGGATTGTAACCATCATCATCTACATCATCTACACAGCTGTTTTGACAAATTCTTTGACCCGATATACATTCACATTTCATGCAATGTTTTATCCAAAATTTTTGAATGTCTGTTGGTCTAGAATTTTCACAATCCGGTTCATGATCAATGCATTTATATATTGGACAACATTTTCCCGGTTCACCATTACCCGGTTCAATTTCAATTGTGATTTTATTCAATTTTTCACATTTCGGAAATACACATTTATCCTTACAAATGCATAATTTTTTTTGGCAACATTTATCTAATAAATTAGTTTCATTTGAAAGTGTTGACGATGGTGATGTTGCTAATGTTGCTAATAATGTAAATGATGTTGCAGAAGATAATAATAATTGTTCTTCATTTACGGATTCATTTGATCGTTTCGATTCATTATCAATTTCACGTTTACGTTTCTTTTGAATATAATTCGATTGTAAATTATTTGTATTCTGTTGATTATAGTTAACAATATTATATGATTGATCTGGTGTTAAACTAATATAATCGCCAGGAACAATTTTAATTGTTTCTTTACGTTTATATTGTACGCTTCTTTTATTTAAATTGTGATGATGATAATTCGAATTTGTATTTAAATTTTTATCTGTACCATCATCATCATCATAATTATTATAATCATCATTTTCATAATCATAATTATCTAAAATAAATTTTGAGATATGTCCTTTTTGAATATGTTGTGTCTTGTTAATATCATTATCATTATTAATATTATTAGAATTTTTTAAATTTATATTTTTGATAATATCATTATCGTTTACATTATCAATTATTTCATGTTCATCTGGTGGTATTTGTAATGGTTTATATAATACACGTGAAATACTATCTGATGGACATTTTATATCCGGTGGGCACTGTATATCTTTACAATCGATTTGATCTGTAATTATACAAAAATAAAAAAATAAAATTAATTAATAATTAAAAATAATTGAAATATCATTATTTATCAATAATCACATATTAAATACAAATAAAAATTAAATTGACAGAAAATAACAGTAAAAATTCAAATTTTAAATTGTATTTAAACTCTTTATAATATTTTTTTTTGAATTCAGTGTGCTATGTATACAAAATATTCAAAGAGAATTATATAAAACATTCGGTTAAATAACTATATATAATGTACGTAGATTACAATGTAATTCTTGTAGGCAAAAGATAAAAGTAAATTCATGATCATGATTGCTTTTGACTACGTAATAAATTTAATTTTCAATAAAAATGTACAATTTGCCAATTTTTCCACTTACTTACACTTACAAGTATCTACCTCTGTACATTGTACACTCATATAATAGTAGTATTGCATACATAATGTACAAAATTCTCGTTTAATATCGTTATAATAATCTTTAATCTGGCATTTTTAGATCGAAAAAAAAAAATTATAAAATTTTTGGATTTATTATTACTATTCAAAATTTTAAATAATCCCCTACGATTTCAGTATGAAGGTTTATTTATCGTTAGCAATATAATGCGGTCTATCAATTTTGATTAATTTTGTATAACTTTATGTGGGGTCGATATCTTATCAAATTCATAAATCTTCTTATGACACCCTTCATACACATATAAATGTACTTACTATGTATGTATTCCAGTAAAAAACAAGTTAAAAATGTATTCTACAGCTCAACTACAGCTCGATTGTAGTACGATTGTATAAAAATACGTAATTTCTTGAATGACCAATTTTTAAAGTAGTCGCAGACATAAATGGGAGGTATTTTTTTTTTTTTGTTCGGGTTTGCAAATTTTAATATCTGAAAACTAAAATAACTAACAAATTTTAAAACTGTATGAAAATTACATATAGATAAATATGTACATACATACATTCATATAATAGCCACACATGTGTATATGACTTTAAAAAAAATTTTGTGCGGTTAAACGATAATCGATATAATAGTACGTCTGGATGTTTTAAAATTTTAAATTTTTTATAGACTGCACATATACGAGTATATATTTATGTTTGTATATATTTCTTGTGATTATCTATTATCTAGAATTTCCGGTTAATAATATTTTTTTCTACATATGTATATACCTATAGTATTTCTGTATCTGATTGTACTTAAATGTATTTATTATTTTTAGTAACTTAAAATGTGTATGTAACTTTTTTTTCTTTTAATCTTTGCCAGTGACAATTTGAACTAGTTCTCTCATTTTTGATTTGCTTTACTTACATGATGACCCAAAAATGTATAGTAAAATTTTGTAAATTAAGTCAAACCGCATAATATTTATATACTCGTATATTATATATACATTTGTGTATATATATAAAGATTTAATAATTATTTTTATTATGCGCATTTGAACCATAAAACATTAGCATTTCTTATATACATATTTATGTAACATATAACTCATAATCACAGTTATGTAGTATAGGTATAATATATGTAATATCAGTCGTAAAATTATCAGTCCGTATATAATATGATATTATATGAACAGGAATTGATTAATTATCGATCGTTACAATATTTATTATAATGTTTGTAATATTTATGTATGTAAGTATGTCCATAAAATTACATACAAGTACATATAGTAAATAAATTAAAATATATACGCACAATGCATAGACACAACAGTAACGTGCTAATGAGTGTAGGCTGATATCACTATCATATGTTTTTAATATACCCGATCGACTACTGCCTAAATAAGGTAAAACCATGTAAAACTATATATACCAACTTTTAATACAAAATATAATATCTAATAATAAACTTTTAACAAGATCGCCTACATCTTACATGATCAACACAAAATAAATAAATAAAAAAAAAAAAAAAAAATTAAAAACAAAAACAAAACTTAAATCCAGATATTACATAAACTCTACCTTGTTTAGAAGACAATTAATTCGTAAAACATTTGACAGACATATCTTCATATATTGCATGTGTGTGTGTTTGTGTGTGTTTATATATATATTGTACTTTGTATACGTTGTACGTTGTACATATAAAATTTACTACAAAAAATCAGACTCGTACACTCTATATACTACAATAACTTACATGTCATATATTAAGTAGATAATGGAAATCAATAATTGAAAATTGACGTAATTGACGATGATTATGTAGATAGAAAAAAAAAATGAATACAATTTTCATTTCCATTTTAATTTTTTTTCTGCTATAAATTTCACGGCATCATCATGAAAACTGAATAAAATTAAAATCAACAGCAACAACAACAACCAACCAATAACAAAATATAACACCATCGAAGTATGAATAAAAATGAAAAAAAAATAAATAAATTTTCATTCAATCAAAACAATTTGTTTTTCTCATTATCCTCTACTTTGTCTTCAAGAAATTATAATTTTGTTTTTGTATTTTATTTCCCTTCGCATAGTATCGTACTGTATAAGCGATAAGCGTTTAAGGAATATCGAGGAATATATCGTAGATTTTATTATGCAAAATCGAATATTCATCATTTATATCATTTCGGTTATACATTTTTTATTGACTTTTCCTGTTTCCTTGTTGTTGTTATTTTAAATTGAACGATTTTTCCTATGCATCCAATAATTTATCACTTTTAAATTCAGAAGAAGAAGAAGAAAATGTGAAAAAAAAAAAAATAACTTGACAGTTCCTTTATTTCTTTCTGCTTTTTCCTGCTTGCTGTATAGATGTAATTTTCTTCGTATAACAACAAAAATTTGAATAATTTATCACAAACAATTCATACGCACATTATTTCTATAAAAATTTCTAAATAAAGTATACATGAAAAAATAAAAAATGATTTACACATACGCATATAGGAAAAAAATTGAAGAAAATTTGTTGTAATTCCTTTGAGTAAAGTTGAAAAAAAAAAAAGTAAAAGTAAAAGCAAAATGTATGAATTTTTCCCTCTTTTTATATTTTATTTTATTTTGTATTTTTCTGGTAACTGATTTCTTGATTATAATTTCTTGAAGAACCTCTTATATGGGTAAGAAAAAGTCAAGATTTTTTTTGTTGGTTTTGTCAAATTATATATAAATACAGATAACATATATAAAGTGCTACAAGTATGGTTATGTATGTGTGACATAAAAAAAATTTGTGAATTTACGCATTTTAAATTCTCTTATAAATCCTCTTAATAAAATTCATTTCACGTTTTATAAAGATTAAAATGAAGAATATATAAAAAAAAGGAATAAATACATAAATAGACTTATATTAGAAGAGTCGTTATATCTAACTAAATATGTGGTGGGGAGTATTTATGTGGTGTTACTTTTTAAATTGACACAAAAATAATATCATAATTAAATTGAGAGCGTTTGGAGTTTTTCATTTTTTTTTTATGCCATTGCATTATTAAAGACTTCTATGGATTTTTATGGTTTACTATATATGTTTATCACTAACACACATATAGGTATGAAAAAAAATATTCAACGAATTAAGATTCTAATAGAAGTCTGAAAACTTTCAAAAGGATTTATATAAAGAAGGTCTGTCAATTTCCTAGAGTTAAAAATAAAAATTTATTTTTTTGTTGTCAAATATGATTGTACAAAAGTGATCGCGGTCTTCTGTTTTTGTCATCTTCATCTAACTTCTTCTATCTAAATCACCTACGAGTACAATACAAACATGCATCGTACATTGTACACAATTATAAGAATAAAAATTTAAGGTTAGATTTTGAAAACTAATCAAATTAAAAAATTCTTCAATATAACATACATTCAAATATCCTTCTACTATCCTCCCAAACATATTTTACCGTCTGTCTATAAATCAATTTGTTTGTATGTTTCCATTTACTTATATCTGTCCTCTGGTCAAAAAAAAAAAAAAAAACGTCAGTGATGAATTTCAAGCATCATTTCATTGAAGATTTTTCTTTCATTTATCTTTTATTTAGTTATTCGATGTTCCTACTTGTTTCCATCATCTGTTCTTTATTTGATTTTTTGTGTTCTTATTAGTAAGTAATCAGTACAAATTCTTGGAATTTTATATTTTTGTTTATTATGTTTTCCTATATAATATTCTTAATATGTATATTTTTTTTATTTGTTAAAAATGTTGACGATGCTACTGATGATGACAACGATGTCAGATACTAAGATATCAAAACTAACTCATTAAGAATCAGTTAATTAAAGCTAAATATAGTATATATGTATAAGAATGAAAACAAACATTAAAGAAAAAAAAAATCACTTCTCATTTATTATGGAAAAAAAAAAAAATGTAAAAGATAGACGTTTTATTAAAGAAAAATCAACAGCTAACGACACACATAACTAACGACAACGAAATAATAAAAATAGAAAACACATGTCTATTTTATCTAATGTATCTATAGATATTATAAAAGGATGGCAGGTTGATGTGTTTCATGTTGAATTTTAATACAAAAAATATAACTACATAAATATGTGCATAGATATGTGCAATGTGAACATATGTGTGTATGAATATAATTACGATGGTGATGATGATTAAACATATATGTACTCGTACATATATGTATAGGATCTGAACTGAACAGAGATATACGAATGCGATATAATAAATTCTAATAATAACATATGTATCCATAAATAGATATGTACATAGATATCGTGTATAGGTTATTCGTGTGTAGTGGGATGAAAGCATGCACGATATAAGATGAGATGTAATATGGCATGTACATTTATACACATTTGTACATTTTATTCACATTATACTATACAGAATTATACGAATATTTATTCATAAGTATATACATATATGAATGTGTGTAGCAAGTTTAATATTTGCAAAATACACATATTTAATGAAAAATTAAGGACACTATGTGTATACAATATACAATATATCTATCTGTGGTAATTTTATGCTTTTCTAAGCATTATTTTAATACACTTAGAATATGGTATTTGATTTTTATTTTTGCTTGTCTAGTATCTAGTGTTGTAATACTTATATAGAATGTGATTGATTGATGATATTCTCAATTTGACAACAACATTAAAGTTATACCAGAAGTCATTTATATATCGAATATATTATAAAAATCAAATGGGAAAAGGAAATTATCAGAAAATCGATATATTATTAAATATTTACAGTCCATGTCCGATGAAATAGATGACTGTATAAATAATATTTTATACTTTGCACTAAATACAAACAATCATTATTCTTATTCTTATTATAGGTCCTTGAAAGTCTCTTTGGAAAATGAATCGAAATATTGTAGGAACAGAAAAGAAAATATTTGAAAAAATATGAAAAGTCATTTTAATTTAATTATTAAATTTATTCTTATTAGAAAATATAATAAGATCAGTAAAATTATGGAAGAAAAAAATATATATAATACAGTACAATTTTAATAATACAGGACCTGGTCGATATTCATCAATTTTTTTTTTTTTCAAATTCCATAGCATTGGACTGTTGATTATAATATTGATGGATTCGCGCATCATTTTTTTACTTCAAGATATATATGTATTTTATGCGTTGTTATATACTTTGATGTTTCCTAATAAAAATGATAATGTTTATATAATAAATATTTGTGCTCAAAAAATAAGAAAAATATTATATTAGATTCATTTCAATCAATTTCATAATCGAATTGTGTAATGAATAATTTATTATTGGAAGAAGAAAATTCGGAAGTTTCACTAAAAATGATTCATAAATATTTTTTTTTTTTCATTCCAAAAAATTCCAAATAATTTTCAGAATTTTTTTTTTTTTTGTCGTGAATGTCCTTTTTGTCTTTTATATGTCTTTTATATGTTTGTTTGTATGTTTTTTTATTTCCTTTTATACCAAATATAATGTACATATACATATGTGTCCACACACAACAATTCGTTTAAAATAAAGATTCAAATAACCAAAAAAAAAAAAAAAAAACTTACGCAATTATAATTTGTTCATTATTCTGTAAAATCATAATTTTTCCTTTATACAATTTATTTTTATTTTATTTTCATTCAGATGAATTACCTCAACCCCTCAACATATGTACATACATGAAAGAATTTTAACGTTTTAATTATGGTTAAGTGAAATTACAAATTTTTGATTTTCAGATAAATTCAATATAAATGTACGTGTGAACATAGCAGTAAAGTACATATGTATATGTGGTATTTTGGGTTGTATTTGTAGATACATATGTGCAAGTACACAAATAATAAGATAAGAATACGAATATATAATGTACATAAAACGTATATTAAAAACAAAAAAGTTATTGATGATGATTGCAAATATGGTATTGATGGTGTTATTATTGCTATGAGAAATTTTTACAATAAATTATGTTAATTGATTCTAGTGTAAAAATTTAATTTAATTTATCAATTTTATATAAATGTATACGCGTATATACCTTCTACAATTATTGTACAAATGTGCAAATGTGCATAATATGTATGTATGTATATGCAATTGTTAATTAAATAATGAGGTCATTTGTAATTTGCTGCTTTATTGCTGTAGTTGTTTTTTGCTGTTAATGTTATTATTATTTTTACACTAAACGATTTTTGTTTAAATCATTTTGAAAAGAAAATTAATTAATCAATGCAATAAACATAATATGTATGTATGTAAAGCATAGATCCCTTTAACATTACTATATAGTATTTTTGCGTACCTACATCTACGTAGGTACATATTATTTGTATCGATGTACGACAATTATTTTTGTGAATTTTATTCATTTTAACGTTGTTATACATCGTATATTTATGAATTATACTATATAATTTTTATTTGTTCTGTTAAATATCTCTGTGGGGACTAATTACATAATATGTATAACGTGCTATGCATATTCGTATGTCATTTGATATTTATGTTAATGAACGTAAAATCAACAAACAAAAAAATAATAATAATAATGAAAATATTAAGTGTATGTATGGATAATAAAAATAAAATGAAAATAAAATATAAGTACGTACATACGAGTATATTTCCAACATTATTATTTTAAAAATATAATATATTCGTTTACATACACATATTCATGCAATTATTACATAAATACGCTTAAGTAAATATATGTGTGTTCACTGTGCACTACTAATATTGTTAACGTCTATATTCATAACAGATGAATTCATGAATATATGAGTATATATGAAGGTGCTTATGTATACAAATACTTTTGACGTCCACTGTATCTCTGTATTTAATATTTTACGTTTAATATTCATGTATGTATATGTGTATACTTGCAAAATTTTTGTACAATACATACATATTTATATAAAATTTAAAATGAAACATAAAAAATAGAAGCCGAAAATACTCATATATGCCTACATATAAAATTACATGTTATTTTTTCCAAATTTTATCTTTTTTTTTTTTTTTGTCAGATATAAGTATAGATAGATAAAGTTACGCATCAGGATTAAAACATATAAATTTGTTTAAATGTATAATCTATATAAACATAAATTTTCATCTACGTGTTATTACGTTATTATTTTGTTACGTAAAACCAAAATCAAAAATTATGTGTAAAATAAAACTGGAATATACAACGAGTAATATTTTACTTTACGTGTACATATATGTACTCGTATTGCGAAATATTTAAAATACCATAGATATACGAATATGTTTTCGACTGAATATCGAATGTCAAAAACAAAATACATATAGTACTCAAATGTTCTGATGTGTTTTCATTTGTACATGCTTATATGTAATTTTTGTATATAAGTTGTGTAATATTATAGGTCAAATTTTCAAAAGATATTATGAGTACCATAATATCAGATATTGCTCTTGTATACAAGTGTTTGTTTTATATACAGAAAAATCTTCATCCTATTACACTACGAACACATGTATGAACACAATTTGCGTACGTATATTATATGTAACATCAGGATCAGATAATTATATATAGGTATATACGTGTATGTATCAATTCACACTTACATACCAGTATATTAATGTATATACACATGAAGGTATTAAATTAATATGAATTTGAATACTTTTATGTTATATATCCTTATAATAAAACTGATAGCTTGAATTGCTTATTGCTTATACAAAAATACATCAAACAAATAAAAAATCAATACATAATATATGATACGCAGTATGAGATACCACGATATACAGGATACACGAATATCGATTCAATTTTATTTAAATTGTAAAATCACTTCCATTTAGGCTCATTTTCTTCACATAAATGTATAACGTGTGTATGTATAATGTATGATAAATGTAAATAATACTATATTCAAATTTCATAAATATATTTTGTACTTGAAATGTATATAACACTTTTTGTGTAATGTATTAACATGAACCGTATAAAAAATTCAATGTAAATTCAATTGAAAATAAAATAAAATGAAATTATTAGAAATGCAAAACTTTCTTTAAAAGAAAATTATTATTAAAAAGAAAAATAAACAAAGAAATCTGTATCAACTTATCCAACTTTTATTAAAAAATATTATTTATTTAAACATTTCGAATTCATGAGATAATTTTGTAATTTATTTATAAATTTATACATTTATTTATTTTTTTATTTTTTGAATATGTAAAAAATTTAAAGAATTTGCCCTATAATGATCTTTTTCTAAAAGCACATATTGTTTTTTCTCTCTCGATTCTATCGATTATTGATTTTATATTCGTGCTATTATTTTAAATGAACTAAAAAATTGTCGGAATGATCTAACACTGTAATCAGCTAGATACATTCAAAACGCAATTTGTTATAAATCAAGTCAATTATATCCAACAATATACCACACACATATTTTAATAAATATTATATATATATATTTTTTTTGTATTTTTTCAATATCTATACAATCAATTATTATGTATGTACTCTGTACTCGTACTGTAATAAAATGTTCGCATTTTACACAAAGAATATATTATACAATTCAAATGAATGAATTCTGTGAGAATTTTCATTTTATGAATTTCATTTAAATCATTAAGTGTGAAGAAAAAAAAAATTAGATATAACAAAAACTATGATCTATTATGATATGTGGTCGTCGTATGTCAATTTATGTCAATATAAATAATAATTTTTGAAAAGAACAATGAAAAATATTTTAATCAAATAAATAAAATTCACGTAATATTAATTATCAAGCATTTGAAGCGATGAATTGTTTGTGATGTGGACTCTTCAACAATCATCAAAATTATTTATTGATCCCAAAAATAAAATAGAACACTCGTCTCTATAAAATGTTTATGAGATACAAAAAAAAAAAAAATTTGGTATTTGAATAAAATCGAAATCTATAAATGATTTTATTTTCATTTGGTTTGAATTGTTGACACTGAAAATAAAATTTATATTTGAAATTTTTATCATTTTAGAAAAGCTGTTAAAGCTTCACAATGACAGACAGATATCACATATTTTCATTTGTCAAATTTATGGATTTCGCAGTATTTATGAATTCATGCGGTGAGAAGAAGTGAGAACAGACCATTTTCTACATTTACCTAAACGATATGAATTTTTTATGTGCGGTTTTAGGATGAATTTTTCCTCATTTAATTTTATATTTTTGCATAATAGTTTTTTTATTAATTTATATCGAACAACAACATATTTTAATTAAAAATATTTTTAGTTAAAATTCACAGTATTTTATATGAAATTCTTTTATGATTGAAAAAAAGGATTTTATTAAAATGAATTTTAATTAAAAAAAAAATACCAATAAATTAACGTACGGATATAGATAAATATGATATACAGAGACAGACTATATAAATAATAGGTGTTTTCGATTTGCAAATTTCAAGTACTTGCGAATAGAAAAGGTAAATGTCTGTGCTAAGCCATCTACTCGCAGCTACTCGCATGAAACATTTTTCAAGTAGCTGGAAGTAGATAAAAGTAGTTACGAATAATTTTTTTGTCGTTCGTTTTAACAATTTATCCTAGACACATTTTATTACTCGCAAGTACTTGAAATTTGCAAATCGAAAACACCTAATGTATAGTCGTTCTATGTGTCAATTAAATTTTCTGCCACACAGCAACTCATTACAATATGTGTTATGCTGTTTTTATAAAAAAAAAAAAAAAAATTAACGAAATCACCTCCACTGTATACTCCCAAAAAAAAAAAAAAAAACACATATTATACTCACATATACATTTATGCATATTTTGCACAACAATGAAGGTATTACGCATAAACTTCAAGTACACTAGCATCATACTTAAATTTTTTTTACATACAATTTTTATACAGTAGTATAGGAATTATCAATATTTATTTACATTATTTATATGAAATAACATTCATGTATCCTGATCCATCTTCCATGTCTTTTCATATCGTAATATATATTTTTCTGAATTCAAATTAATTATTATTGTATTCTTTATGTTTTTATAACTTTGAACAGCACAAAATATCGAAAATACATCAGAAATATACAATACGAGTACATGTTTACGTACATTTATTCAAATAAAATTCAATAACAGATGATTATATGTGCGGTGCGATTGAAGGAAACTACTCATGTACCTACTCATGTATGTAAAAAAATATTAAATATTGCAAAAAAGTATAGACAGAGAAAAAATTATGAAAAAAATTATTAATGAAAATTTTCTTTTATTTTTATCGATCGTAGGCTGAACGTCCGAAATGTATGAAAAATGTACATGTCTTTCGCATTTTTTTTTTGTAAATTTGTGCATCATTTATTTTTTTTTTATTTACATATACAGTTTCTATACAAAAATGTGATATTATTGGAAAGTGGACAAAAATATCTTCCAAATGATATAATAAAATTTATGTGTCATCCTTCAAGTTTTGAAGTTATACCACCGTCATCAAAAGAAGTTTGAAAAAGTGATTTTTAAAAAACACGAAATTTTGACTTTAAGTCCTTATATCTCAAAAACCGTTAATCCAATAAAAGTGAAATAAACTGTGACAAATAGTGTAGGAGGTCCTCCTTAAAATGGTATATTAAGTAATCCAATCCAAGATTCTGATATGGAGAAATAACGATATTGGTAAAACACACCAATTTTGACCAAAAATTTTTAAGGTTAGTTTGCGTCTTTAAAATGGATTTGCGCCAATAAAGACATGTATCACGTTAAAGAGGACATTCCAAAGCATCATTATTTTAAGATCTCGTTTCAAAAGCTGGCGAACCCATTTCGGAAGTTCAGCCTATAACTTCTTCTTTTTCGCTTTTTTCCTCTGTATATACACATACATATCTCACATGAAAATATTAAATTTAATGTATTATTTGCTTGTTGCAGTTTTCATTTTTCGTTTATTATTGTTTTGATATAAATAAAAATGCATTTTCTATTGTCTATAGAAATTTTGAATCACTACCAAAGAGTACTTAAAATTCGAACAAAAAACTATAAGTAAATAAAAGGTATAAAAGATATCATGCACTGGTGTTGTTTTTTTTTTTTTTTTTGACTTTTTATGTCCGCTTCAAACATATATGAAATATCATGCACATATGTATATGTATGAACATTATAACTGTAGTGTATAGAAAACAATTCTTGGACTGTAAGAAGAATGAAATCAGAAAAATACGTACACAGTACATTACATTTATACCTATATTAGTATAGAAAAATGTTAAAAAAGCGATATAAAATTTTATTTTATTTATCTATTAAATTCATTTTTTCATCTATTCTGATATTTCATAATAATGTACATAATGATCCTCAAAGGAATATATATATATATTTTTTTTCATTTTTCATGTTTTTATTTATTTATTTTTTTTTTTTCATTTGTAATTTATGTTCCTGTTAACGTGTGCAGTATCACGTAGTATATGATTTTGATACGGTTCTATAGCGATTTCATGAAACCATTGTTGTAGATAATCTTTTAAATTTTATTTAATAAATGTAACATATCATATAGAATATTTTTTACATAATGTACGTTGTACGAGTATATACATGTAACATACATATGCTATATGTATAGGTATAGAATGCGAATTTTAAATTCTCATAGAGGTACTACTACTTAAAAATAAAATTTTTTTAAAGATTGGAAGAATCAAAGAGAAAAAACAATTTTTTTTTTTTTTGCAACAAAAATGTTAGTTAGTCAGCACAACAAAATTTTTTATTGAAACACTATAAACTTTTATCTTAAATAATGTATAGGTACATGCTTTATCTGAGTGAGTATTGAGTACACAACAAGTCTTGATTTTATTATGAAAAAGGACAATTACTATCACAAAAAAAAAAAAAATGTCAAAGTTAACGAGAAAAATAATGAAAAATGAACGAAATAATATTAAATTGAATATATGTACATTGCATATTTACTATATACATATATATGGTATGTATATATGTATTTTACATTAGTATAAATTGCATATCACATCTTACTCTCCCTTAAATATTATTTAATTAAAATGTCCGAAATGATATGTGGTCAGATCATACTTTTCAGCATTTTATATGTACATTCTCTTACGTTTTAAAATTACAAATGAAACCAAACAATTTTTTCAGTTAATATCAAGATAAAATTTTATTTTTATTTTTAGTTGTATAGCACTTAAAGTACTTAATTAAATTGAATTACAGATGTTCAAAAACATAGACAAACAGAAATAATTAAAGTCATCTAAAAGTAAATTTTTCTTATTTTATATTTTTATTTTATTGTATCACATCTTTTCAGTTTAAATTTTTATGTGAAAAATAATTTATCGTTTTTCTTTTTGGACGTAAACATAATAATTAGGCTGGTATTCACCAGCATAGATTATCTTTTATCTGAGATAAAGTGTATTCATCAACCATGGATAAAACACTACTCGGATATTTTTAAGACAACCTCGGAGTGGTATTATAAATATCGTTCGAACATAACCTTGTTATTAACAGCAACAGCACAAATAAGGATAATGTAGTTGTATTGTATTATCATCTTTGCATATAATTATCACATCACAGAACCTTTTTTTCATTTTGTAATATAAAAATACAATCAGCTGACATGTTTGACACACATGTTCGATCCGAAAACGATGTTCGAAAACAAATTTTATCTAGGTTGATGAATAAGCTGAAATTGTATCCGGCTAAAATATATCCGACGGATACATCCATGTTGTTGAATACCACCCTTAAAGTCTAAATTATCAAATCGACTAAATTTTCAAAAATTTCAAATTCAATTTTATCCAAAAATATATGAAGATTTAAAAAATTACATATAAACTATCGTATATATAGAATGTGTAAATATATGTAATGTAGATTGTCTTCCATATTTTATGTAAGTAAATACAAATTTACAATGCACTATACACACTTGCATCTGCATCAATACTATATGATTGTTGTATATATGCATTTGGACGAGTATAAATATAAGATTATAAAGTTTTGAACAGAAATATCTAGATCAAGTAATTTACAAACAATTCAAAAAATTTATCTATATATGTACATTTTTTTCTTTCTTTGTATCATCGAGAATCATTTATCTATCTTTCCGATTTTATATATACATACTTACATAGATACGTATACATATTTACGAGTATATGGAATGGAACCATATATGTAGATAACTGATTTTTTTATTTGTGTACTGGTATAAATAAAGTCAAATATTTTCTGTTACGATTACAATGAATGTCATTTATCTTTGTGTGCATATACGAAAACATACGGGTATTTGTATTTGTATGTATGTTTATCTAATATAATTTTATATGAATTTAGGACACACACATATAGACGAGGTATAATCTTATATAGTATATTTTTTATTTGATATTGTATGTGTAATTCAAAATATTCGACAAAATAATCCGATTTACATATCAATAATTGATGAATGTCTTCTAAAAACGCAAACATACATACACACATGTGTACATTTATAGTCATACATATATGTATACTTACATCATCATATAATGTATGTTTGTTTTGTATTGTATTTATTTAAATTTATTCAATATCACACTCATATTCTATGTACGGAAAATTTTATTGAATGAAAATTAACAGTCTAAATACATGTTGTAAATTTATGTAAGAGTATATATGTATTTTCAAAACTCTCATCTGTGATTATATAAGTTATATATTGATCAAGATACTATATGCAATATACATATGTATATGTGAAACTAAAAAATTGTTGTAAAATTGTTGTATCTACATATGTTTGTACATTATCACGTTATCATACACACATTATATCTTTAAATAAATTATTATAATCTTCTGTTTACAATTAAACATTTTTTTTTTTCGTAATGTAGAACAAAAAATATTCTTCAATAATCATTATCCAAAAAAAAAAAAAAATTTACTATTTCAAATAATGAAAATTTCAAAAATCAATAAAAAATATTCGAACACTATGTAGCTACTTGCATTTATGCATAAATCAAAATGAATAAAATCTATTAAAAATCACACGAAAAAATAATAAAATATACAGTTTGAACAATTAAAAAAAAATTGAAAATATGTAAATATCTTTCTCAAATGTGTTGCTCTAAAAAAGCAAAATATAAGAAATGCAGGTAAATAAATTTGCATTAAGTGAATGACGAAAAGTCAAGTTGTTTTTTTAGAATAATCTAGAATTTGAAATTTTTCAACAATAAACTTAAAATTTTATATATTTTTATTTCACTTTTTTTCTGTATAATGTACCTTATCTGTGTATACATAATATATACGAGTATATGTATTTTTAATGTAAAGTACCCACTTAATTTCAAACAAAGTATACGAAACGTAAGTATGTTGTTAAACTATGTAAGTAACTAAATACTTATATAGAAAGAACAGTACATTGACACATAAAAGAATTTGAAATTAATTGGCTAACCATAAATTATGCAAATTAGTTTATGTCATTTAAAATTACTTTTAAATAATTTTAAATAGAATCTGAACTGAACTACATTTACAAAAATCAAAGATCGCTTTATATATCGTATTTTTATTGATAAAATATATCGTAGAAAAAAAATAAATATAAAAAATAAAATAAAATAAAATAAATAGTGAACGAATATTCTTCTTTTAAAGTTCACTATTACATTATAATAAAATAAACGATATAATGGACGCGACTATATAAATTATAATAATGTATAGCTCTAGTCTAGCTAAACAGTTTCATTCATTCATTTCGAATTGAAGAAAATGAGTAGATATAAATTAAAAATAAAATATAAATAAATAAATAAATAAATCTAATGCAAAAAATAAGTAAAAATAAAAATAAAAAAAATTATAGAGAAAAAAAAAGTGTAGTGTAGAGGCGCCATCAAATAGAGAATCAATACATTTTTAGTATAAATGTAAGTAAGTAGGTATGCACTAAATGTGAAGAATATCTAAGATTTTATCTGCTTTGCTTTTTTTTTTGTTTTTCAAATGAAATGTATTTATTTTTAATTCGAAACGTTCATTTAAACTTAAGGATTATTTTTTTTTTTTTGTTTTCTTGTTTTAAATTTGTATATGTGCTACATTTTGTTGCTGTTGCTGTTGTTATTATTATTATTATTTTGTTTTTTTTTTGTATTTATTTTTATTCTGAATGTAATTTAGCAAAGTATTTAAAGTATTTTTGTGTAACAGATTCAAATTCATTCTGATTTGATTCAATTCTTACATACATACTCGTCGAATGTACATACATATACGTACTTACTTACATGTGTACACGTATTTTGCATTTAATTTGTGTTTACGTATAGAAAATCGATTAAACGATATGAAATCAAATAAAAGTTTATAACTATTTTTTTGTTTTCTTGTTCAATGATTCGATTTATTATAACTTTATATCTGACATAGACCTTTTTATATAAATTGGATTATAGGCAAAATAAAAGTTTATTTAGAGAAAAATTTAGAGAAAATAATATTTATATAAGTTAAAGTTAATATCTTAAAACATATGTATGTAGATGTAATAGAATTTACCTATAAGCATAATATAGATTCATGTTTATGTGATGTACAAATATCCGGAATTTAAATAAAAAAATGAAAAAAATATCTTAATTTATATAGAAATAAAGAGTAAAATCAATATTAAAAAATCAATTTCACATATAACACACACAAAATATATGTATGTAAGTGCATTAATGTACCTGTACATTTACTCTTATATGTATTTATGGATGTGTTTATGTACATAATTTTTTGTCAATATTTATTCAAATAATATTTTACCAAAAAAAAAATTATCATGAAAAAAAATTTCGACAGAATCAAAATAGCAAGAGAAAGATCAACAAACGAACGAACAACCAAGATATGTACTTATGTATCTATATTTAGGTGCATATAATACTCAGAAAAATTTTTTTTAAATTTACATAATACGTCAAAACAAAACTACAAAAAAAAATGAATATAATATGATAAAAAAGAACAAAAATTTAAAATCGATTTTTTACCATTAAATTTGCATTTTTTCTTTAATAAAAAAAAAAAAAAAAAAAAAAAAAAATTTTTTTTTCAGATGTCTGTTATTTTTAAAATCGAGTCGATCCATATACACACATACAAACGTCATATAGAAATTTATATGCAAATCAAATCACCAAAACCAACAACAGCAGCAACAACAAAAAAGCAAATAAAATAAATTTTCTTTAAAAGTTCATTATGCTGCTCAAAGAAAATTTTGGTATTGAGTTAGGTACTCTCTATCTCTCTTTCTATACAGTCGATATTTTCACAACAAAATTTAAATGTAAATATACTCGTATTTTACTATATTTTTGTGTGTTATAAAAATGTTATTTATATAGGAAGTAGGATATACATACGCATATAAAAATATACGAATATTTTATGTTTGTTTGTATTTTTACATGAATTTGTGTAAAATTCCATCAATCGTGTATTACATCATTTAAATGTGTGTTTATTCGCCACATGCAAAATATTCGTATCTTATTTTATTCCAAATATCTACTCGTATGTAAGTACATATATGTATGTACATATGTATGTATGTATATGAATTACAAAAACTACAAATAAAATAAAAAAAAAAATCTCAAAAAACGAAAGAAAAAAAAAAAGAAAATTAAAACAGCGGAGTCACACAAATATACAGATACGAATCAAAGTGAAAATATAAATTCTTTTTCATTTTTCTTTCGATATTACTTTATCTTGACACTTTTAAAGCATTTCTTGTCTCGTCTTTTTCCGGGCGTTCTTCATATTTATTTTTCTTATTTGTATCTCTCGGGTTTTTTTTTCATTTTTTTTGCATTTTACATATTCATTTATTTTATTTATTTATAGATATAGTGTGTGTTAAACTTCCATCTTCCATTCGAGTTTAGTAAGTGAATTAATTTTATTAAAGAACAAAAAATAAACACACAAAAATTCTATACACACACATATTCGTGATATAATGTAAACAACAGAACATACAAAAAAAAACAAAAAAAAAAATGAAATTGAATTCTCATTCCTTAATAATAGCAACAACAAAAAAAATATAAATAAATAAATAAATAACACAGAAGTAACCTGGTGTGTTTTATTTATGTTCATTCGCCTCTATATGTGATTAAAATGATCACATCACCATCACATTATTATCGCATCTAGAGTGAATTTATTTTATGTAACTGCTTCTTATATGATTTTATTTTTCTGTAATTTTTATTCTTTTTACTTGAGAGTATGAGTATGATATGTAATGTATATAGAAATTATTTTCTTCTTCTTCTTTTTCTTCTTTTATATTGCGTATACAGTTTTACTTGAAGCTTAAGTGATAATGCAACATTGTTTATTCACATATGTATACTTATTTATTTTTTTTTTAGATAATTTGATTTTAAGAATTCAAAATAAAAAATAGTAAGAAGAAGAATAAAATTTAACTTTTTCTGTTAGGGGCTTGAACTTTAATGAATTTTCTCATTTCTGGTTAGGGTTTTAACATTTTATAACTTTTTTAAATATCGATATTTAGATTAATAATTATATTTAGTATCAATCGAAATACAGTGGAACCTTTACTATATAGTCGAACTTCACTAAGTCAAGTCGAATGTTACAGCTTAATGACCTGATGTCGATCATTCATTACAGAACTATTATAAATTCGGTGAGCATACAATCAAAATTTTTTTTATCTTTAACTTTAGTTATTTATTTTTCTTCTTTTTCTCGGCTTTACAGACCACGATGAGCCATAGCCTCTTTAACAACTTGCCGCCATTTCATCCTGTCCTTAGCTAACGTTGGAATGTTGGTTACTTTCATTGTTTTGAGGTCTTCCATCACTGACTCCTTTCACCTTTTCCTGGGTCTTCCCTGTCTTCTTGTAACTGAGATGTTTCCATTAAACACTTTCTTCAAGATTTTCTTATCATATGTGACAGAGCCATCTGATCCTTTGAACTTTTATAAACCGAACAAAATTTTCAAAGTTGATCAGACGTTCAATTTCATAATTAATATAGAATTTTATAGCTGCAATCTTCGTTTCTTATTGGACCGAGAATCTTTCTGAATTTATTATGAAATATATTAAGAATGTCATCTACTCATTCGATCATATTACTACAGTTACTTCTTTTAATCCTTACACTTCGTATTCACCATGTAAAATATCGATTTTATGTTCGACAAAATATCGAATAATTATTCGAAATTTCGAATAATTGGAAAAAAAATGTTCTGATCCTTATTTTAAACATTTTTTGATTTGCATTTTTATTATCTCCGACATTCATTTATTTATAGAATTTTATTTTTGTGCATAAAATTAATGATTCAAGAATATTGTATCGTAACCAGTTGCTTGCATCAAAGAAAATAAAAACAGAGGAAAAAATGAAAAAAAGTCGAAGTTATTCGTTCTTCGGTGTAATATGTAACAGCTTGCTCTGTTGGAAAATGATCATCATATACTCATCAATATCACGCGTACAGTTAAATATTGTTTTAGACATTTTAAACATTTAAGATTTTTAATAATATGCGCTCAATAAATTACAATTTTGGACACAGTAAGATCATAAAAAAAAAAAAAAAGAACTGAAAAGTTTGATAATTTACAGCTAAAAAAAGAACAATCTGCTATAATTATAAAGCGTATGTTTTGAAAAGTATACATGCATAGTCTTGATTTTTATTAATTGCGTAATGTATTATCCTCTGTAGTAATACAATGATATAAATTATTAATACACTCTACAAACACTCCTAGAAAATTTATCGTTTCGATCTTCGTTGCACCCTTTTATAAATCTTTTGAACTTTGACGATAAGAAATTACATAAGATTTAATGATTTTAATTAGATCGAAATGATAATGTTATATGGTGAGTATTAAAATTGTTTCGAAGATTATACGATCACTGGTTTACGTTTGTCTGTCTTATCTTCTTCACTTTTCCTGATTTATTTTTGCAAAATTCCACTGTCATTTCATTTTTATTATTTTTTTGATGGCATATAATGTATAGAGTGAAATGGTTTAGTATGAAGTGAACCTCAATATGTGCATTCCTATATTCATTAAAAATCATCATGATATGTTCTTGATCGCGTCAAGAAAACTGTTTAACTTTTTTTATTTTGATCTTTTAATCATATAAAAAAACATTTAGAAATACATATAACATAATGTAATGTATACAAAAAAAAAAAAATTCTGTTATTTTCAGTATTTTTGATTTGATATATTTTTCAGTTTTCATTTTTTTGGACACTTCCACAAATCAATTCATTCCATAATAATAATCTTATATACTGATGTAGAGTACGAATACACACATACTGCGGGCGGAGATGATAATATACTTATTTTATTGTACCATAATCTCTCTGTGAGTTGGCTATCTTTAATGTATCTTTTGTGTTATGTATTTTTTTCTTGATGTTATTTTTATGCCAAACAAAAAAAAAAGAATTGAAATAAAAATAAATAAAAACGAGAAAAAAAAATTTTTTTTTTTTTAATAAAAGATAAAGTCATTATTTTTTTTTTTTATTTTTGATGAATAAATTTTCGTATAGCGTACATTTAATATGAAATATTTCTGGTCATACGTATGTGTATATATACTCGCGTACAATAATGTGCTATAATTAAATTAAAATTTTCGCTTTTTTTTTTATTTCATTTTCATTTTATTATTCATTATTCATATTTTTTTTTTGTTATTGTGTTGGTATTTTATTGTGTTGTGTTTCTTAGCGCCATATAGCCCCCTCCCTATATAATCGCATGCGATACACATATTCGTTGTCGTACATTATATTATATTCGAAATTAATTGAAAAATTATTCAACACTTGATTTATTGATTTAATATTTTGCATTATACACGTATACGTCCAAAGTCCAAACATACATACATAT
This sequence comes from Villa cingulata, assembly GCA_951394055.1. Lineage (NCBI taxonomy): Eukaryota > Metazoa > Arthropoda > Insecta > Diptera > Bombyliidae > Villa > Villa cingulata. The sequence continues at coordinate 3,078,322 of OX596020.1, read as the reverse complement.
ATGTATGAGTATACATAAAAATGTGTAGTTGTTTGTATGTGCTGTTATTAAACTTGATAATGATATTTTTGGTCAAATTTTCGTTTTTTTGCCTTTTGTTATTATTTATTTTTAGTGGTTCGTTTATTTCAAATTTTTATATTAATGACGTTCGTATTTTGACATAAAATCTTGATTAGATCTATATGTACATTTATATACTAATGCTAATATTTATTACATATTTGTATATGTGTAATATAAAAATGCATAAATTATTATATGTACATTTATGAACATACATACATACATTTTTATGTTACATTTACATGTTCGTTTTTATTATATGAATTTTTTATTTAATAATTTTTTTTCTCTGTTAAAACAACTACATATACATATACTTACATCTTACATATAATGAACGTAAATTAGGTGCTTTCCATTTAGCAATTTCAAGTACTTGCTAGTAGAAAAGGTAAATGTCTGTGCTAAATAATCTACTCGAAGCTACTCGCATGAAAAATTTTGCAGGTAGCTGGAAGTACATAGATGCAAGTAGTTACGAATAATTTTTTTGTCGTTCGTTTTAACAATTTATCCTAGACACATTTTAGTACTCGCAAGTACTTGAAATTGCCAAATCGAAAACACCTATTATCATCATGTACATATAAAATTTAAACAATATAAAGAAAAAATTTGTTTATATATTTTTATTAAATTGTATATGCAATAATAATATGGGGGCATATAAATAAAGAAGTAAACTCATTGTGTCTTTGTAGAAGCGGTAGAGGTCTCTTTCACACCCTTTCTCGTATACCTCGATTTTGATTGCCTATTTTACAAAGAAAGGTCTCAGTCAAAGTCCAAACTTGCAAATTACTTTTCACACTAAACACTTTTTGACCGAATTTTTTTGTTGAAATTATCCGTTGATCTTCTGGAACATCAACAAGGTAGCGCAGGAAAATCATATTCGAAATAGTAAACGAAAAGATTTGTCGGAATTATCCATATATTTTTCAAAAAATTTTTTTTCTTGTATTTGATTCGTTCGACGACATTCTTACAAACGATGAAAGTTTTAGATAAAAAGTCATATTTATATATTTTCAAAAGAAAGTCTATTCCCTGAATACACTTTTTAAAAAAAATATACTTTTTATTTTTTTAGTACTAACTCGAGTTAGAAAATGCGTTAAAACTTTCTGAAACAGGCCTTATAACGATTTTTTCACATATAGTGTATTTGAATTTCTATTAAAAATAATTAATTTGTTATTGATTAATATCTTATAGTAACAATAATGAAGTATCAAATCTATTCGATTTGCTATCTTTAGTTTTTTTTATTCTTTTACAAAATTCATCTCAATTCGGTTCAATTTTACTTCCTGATATTATTTTAAATAATATTTTCAAAGACTTAGTTACAAATTTGTACAAAGTTCTTGTATTTATTTTGTAATATTGCACATCAGAGCATCAAAAATATAATCACGTATTTATTACATTTATGTCTTTATTAATAAATGCTAGTAAGCTTGCAGTAAATTTAATTCCTAGCAATTTTTTGTTTTTTTTTTTTAAATTGTAACAATTAAAAATGTAGATACTGCGTCCGCATGTATAGTAAAACTAATATTCTGAGACTGACTGTATTTAAATTTTAATGGTAAATTATATCAGAATCAAAAAAAGAAAAAATATAAAATACTTTAGAAATTTTAAAAATTCAATAGAATAAAATTTATTCATTCATTACCAGTACATACACATAAAAATTTTTTTTCTCTTATAAAAATATGAAGAGAAATAAAGAAATTTAGATAACTTCGAACAAATGAAAGAAAATTTATATTTCTGAAATTTACTAAAAGGTATGTAGGTTAGGTATATAGTCTGTGCTAAAAGGAAACGAGAAGAGTGTATGTTAATGCATTTACGTGTACCATTTTCTATTCACATTCATTATATCTTTACATCATTCTACACATTTACCGAAGTCAAAATATAAAATAAAATAAAATAAAAGGAATCATAAATAAAAACCAAAATGAAAGGGAATCGTAATGATAATACATTTGACTGATGATATTGCTTCTGTATTACTCGTATACATATACATAAATTGAGGAAAATGTACTCGAAAAATTGAATAAAAGTCATCATACAGATGAATTATACAACAACAAAAAAAAAATAAAAAAAATTCACGTTATACTTTATTCTCTTGGTATTTTTCTTGCATTCTGATTGACGAGTACACATACATATACATACACAATTATACACATTTTCTTCTACACTTTTATGAAAAAAATAAAAAAAAATTGTTTTGTATTTTTTTTTTTCTTTTACAAATCCTTTTCCTTCTCAATTAATAATTTTCTAGTTCGTTTCCAATGCATACATACATACATATTTTATAATTTTTATCTACATATTTGTATAGGTCTATATATATTTGTTCTCAGTATAGTTTGTGTATACTCGTAGTTCTTTTATTATTGGTACGTTCGCATTCATTTCATTTCATATTTAGTACTGTACTAAAAATGTAGTTCACTTTGAAGTTCGACAATGAAAATTCTCTTTCAATGATGAATGTTCATCATCTTGGTTGTTTAATTAAGAAAATTGAATTTTTCAATTTTTACAAAACGATTTTGATTTCATTTTAAATAAAATTTTTTCTTGATTTCATCCAATTTTTTTTGTTGATTTGAAATTCATAAATTGAACAGTTCTAAATAATTCGAAATTGTGTTCAATTTTCCATGTATAAATACGTTCGTTGACATCCAATTTTCTTCATCTAAAGGAAAACGTATTATATTACGTACGGATGTATGTATAGAAACAGACGCGTAGTTCATCAAAACATGTCAGTCAATTTCATTTTTATATATCCTTGTGTCCTAACAAAAAAATTGAAATGTTTTTCTGATCATTATCCTTTTTTACATAGATTAAACTTTTAATTTTCAAGTTTTCTTTCATTTTTTTGTTTGTATTCGTATATATAATAGCCGAAGTAGTAACAGTAGTATTGGTAAAATATGGGTATTACATTTTGACAGTACCAAAAGGAAATTCGGAAAAAATAAATCAATTTAAAAGCCCTAAATCTGCACACACAAACACACACATTTTTACGTGTGTTTGTACATTTTTAGTATAAGAAAAATACAAAAAAAAAATTCATTTTCTTTTCGATGTATGGTATGAATGTACGTATTTTGTCCGGGATTTTTAAATTTTTTTCTCTTTTTTTGTACAAGTTAACCATTATAAAAGTTAACGATGTTACACATGTATGTATATTTTCATTTTTTTTTCCAACAAATTCGATATAAACTCTTAGTTTTTCTGCAAACATTTCTGCTTTTGAAATTTTAATACGATTGTAAACTTTTTGGGATTATTTGTTTTTTTTTTCTTTATTTTTATTCACCAAATTGTCATGGGTATGGACATAACTGAAATTTGGTTACAGAATACTTTAAAGAAATAACAAAATTGATTAAAACATTTCGGTTTTATATCTACATAATATGTACTTCTGTACTGTTGCTGTTAAAATTGTAGTACCAGTTTTCATGAGATTCTGATAAATAATCTATTTTTTGTGTAGTCTCATACACTGACATATGTTATGTCTTTTCCGCTTGTCCATTTTATCATTTTCACTCAAACTAAACTTTCTATTCGTTTTAATTATTGCATAACATTTTCGGAAGAAATCTTCTTCATTTCAACAAAGCGCTATACTTATTCCTCATGGTCTCTATATCGTCCTTTATTACACTTAATTTTTGTTCAATATTTTAAAATGTGATCGATTCCTATGTATTTCATTGAAATATTTTTGTGTTTTGTAAAAAAAAAATGAAAGAAAAGAGGTTTTATTTTCGAAAATAATTTGTCGTTCGACATTACAATAAGCACGAGATACGAGAGCATTGCATGCATACACATCTGAATGTAAGATGGTAACAAGAACAAGATAAAATAATAACAAAATAAAAGTTATATTTTTATCAAAATCAGGAAATATGAAAATTAAAGAAAAAACATAAAATAAAAAAAAAAGGAAAAAAAAAGTGAATAAAGGAAAATAAAAGAAAATAATAATAAAATTCATTTTTTATATATCGTTTTTATTTTTTTTTAAATTTTTCGTTCTTTTACAATCTAATCACGTACACAATTTCAAATGATTTCTCATATTATATAATGGTACTATGTATATTTTTTCTTCATTTATTTTGGTTGTTTTTTTTTTCTGTCAATTTTTTTTTTGCATTTGGTTGTTCATATATTTGAATCCTTTTTTTTCTGCTTTCCTTAAAAAAGTATGTATGGTTTTCTTTTTCTTTTGTTTAGAACTCTTCAAAAATTCTATAAGTATACCAGAAAAAAGGACTATATGAGAATGTATTTATTTAAATCAAAATACATAATATAAGTGTGTATTCAAAAATACATTCATTCATTTACATATACATAAGTATAGTCTATTATGTATACATAAGTCAACATGAATGGGTATATAGAATACTTTTTCATTTTTACGTTTTAAAATTAATCTTTTTTTTTCATTTTCATTCCTTTTTTTTTTGCAAATTGTTTCCTTATTATTATTTTTTTTTTTTTTTCATTTTTCTTGATTTGCTTAATGTTGTATATAAATATATTCGATTTTCTTTATGATTTCACATGAAATCATTTCGGTATATGATATGATCTTCTTTTTCCAAATTTATCTCTTTTCATTTTGTTTTTCTCTGCTCCCATTATTTATTTCTTCTTGTTATTTTTTCCGTTTCCGTTTCTTCTTTCTTTTATTATTTGTTTTGCAATTTTCTTCTTCTTATTCAAATAAAATAAAAATAGATAAGAAATCGATACATTTATGTACATACTTATGTAAAAGAATTTTTATATATTATCGATTTGATTTAAAGTTTTCACTCAGCATGAAAATCGATTCAAATATTTCCAGAAATTTAGAATAAGGGAAATGGATAAGGATATAGTGTACCAGAACGTATATTTTTGGATATGATAAAATTGTATTTATTGTATGTATATCTAAATCTAAGATTACAGTATTTTATCATTTTTTTTAAATGATGTAAATATAAAAATATTAAAAAAAAAATTCAGATTAAATTTATTTTTGAACAGAACTCAAAAGGAAGCTATCTATATTAAATGCTAAGTACACTTTATGCAGTATTTTATGTAATTTATTTTCATTAATCATCATTTAAAACAAAAGTTTATTCGTTGCTAATGAAATTGAACTTCCTAAAGAGTATATGTACGAGTACACTTTGAAAATATTTTCGATTTCATTAATCAATTAAATGATTACATATAGAACCCGTACATAATATAAATATATACATTCGTTATATACGTACAATAGATAAATATTTCAAATCTAATTTAAAAATATTTTTGTTTTTTTACTAAAAGAAATTACGGAAGTTTAACTAACGATGACTATATCGTTTTTCTAATCTATCTTGTACGTTTGTTTGATGATAATATGTGCCCGAGTATATACTGTTTGTGCGTTTGGAATGAAAGTAAAAAAAAAACACAAATAAATCAATTTTATTTTTGAAATAAGTACTTAGGGTCGTATGTTTACATAGTTATTAGCTGAACTTAGTCTTAATTGTATGTTCACATGCGTATTAGTTTTGATTTTACTACCAGTCGTAATACCAGTTAGTTAGTATGATATTAGCGTACATATTAGCTTGATTTTGACAAATAAAATATATAGGGTTGTATTCAAAGAACGATAGTAGATTATTACTGTAGTAAATGTATTCATAGTAGTAGTTTAATCTTGGATTAATGAAGTTGCTACCAGTGAATAGTAGCAGCAAAGTTAATCGCCGAAACGTCAATAAAATTATTTCGAATCTGAATACACACAGCAGAAATAGGTTAATTATTTTTGGTTTACACATGTTTATTTTAATTTGTAGATACAATTGACAGATGGTACATTCAGATTTGACACATCGAAAATTTTCGATATTGGTTTGTGTATAGAAATTATTAACATTTCATGAATACCGAAATACGAACAATGATTAAAGTGGTAGTAAAGATAATACCGACTTACTACTGCTTTATGAATAACGCCCATAATATAAACTTTGTATATCAAAGTGTCAAATTTTTTTATTTTTATTTTAGTTAGTCTTGCAAGTGCCAAAGTTTATATTAAGATAAAGATAAAAGTCAAGATACAGTCATATTCAAAAGTTAAAATTTAATCCGTATCCGAACATCATATACTAATTAAAGTTTAAGCCACAATAGGTCTTAAATGACTTTGCTACCGATCTGGTCTTTGTACCAGTATAATACCTATGTGAACATTGGCCCTCAAGTATGTATATACAAAATCATAAGTCGTATAAATATAATAAAAAAAAGATAGCATTTCTTTTTTTTTTTTTAGTTATTTCGTTTATCACTTTATTCACATGCGAATATAAATAAATAATGGACACAGTAATCAATTTAAATTAAATATTTAAGTTACTTTACTTTTGTATAAATAAATAAATATTATACAAAATATGAATAAAATAAATGTGTAAATATAGGTACATACATATGTTTATGTATGTATATGTGTAGGATATGTAGTATGTGCATCTCAGATAAAATAATAATAAAGAAATTTTTCAAATCCCTTTCATATGATAGGAAAAAAACAAAACTGAATAAAATGAAACATTTTGATGATAGGTAAAACGAATAAATTACCGAATACAATATTTTCGTGCTCAAAATGTTGTTTGTACTCTATTATTATTTGTGTGTAGTATATTCTATCATGTCGCTATGTATGTAGGAATACATATTAGGTATATAAATAAGTATTAGCTGTACTACATAACGTACATACTTTTGAATTGACCGCAAAATGAAACTAAATGTGTAATAATTATATATTTCATGTTTTTACACACATTTCTTTTTTTTTTTTTTTTGGCAACTCATGTTTCCTTCTTGTAGTTTTTCACTTATTACTACTTAGCTATATACTTTTAGTTTTTGAGACAAATTAATTATTAACGAATGAAATATAAATGTATTCATGTATTGTATATCTAAACTATATGCGTATATAAGTATATACCTTATACAAGTACATATTTACGTTTATATGAAAATTTTTAAATGAATAATTTTCATTTGTATGAATACAGATACGTACTATATACATGTATCTACACATTTTTATATATAGCTCATCCATATTATGTATTCGTATGTACCATTTTATATACAATGATGTGTATATACACAATCATTTATTTACATGCAGCACTATAGTACATAAATAATAATGTCTATATGATGTCAATCGTGATATTATTTTTGTGTATTATAAAATGCAGATTTTAGCATTTTAATTTCATGTAGTATTTCAGTTCGCTTACGTATACAAAAAACCAAAAGTCTACTTACATACATACACCTACATAGTAACAATAGTATTTTATAAGCATTATGTATAGTGTGTTGTGTGTACATATACATACATATATTGTTCGTAAATGCGATATAAAATCCAATGCAAAAGCAACAATAAAAAGAAGGTATTAAATTACCAAAAATAAATTGCAAACACAACAACGAAACAATCGAAAAATAATAATAATGTATCTGCAATAATTGTAAGTAATGTACATATACATACATACATTCGTAAAATATAAAAATAAATTGTGGTAAAACTTATACTACATTATATCTATACATTTCAGAGACAACATAAAAATCTACTTCTTATACTTTATCTGACATGCATAATGTACCTACAATACGTAAATGTACATACATATTATAAAAATAAAATGTTTGTATATATGCACATAAATACATTATTTTATTCAAGAGTTGAAAACATATGTACAGTAAGAGTATTTTAGCTACTGTGTTGTTGCTGATGACAATATAATAATAATAATAATGATAATAATGATGTGTAGTATGTACATAAGTATAAAATGTATAATGCTGCTTATGTACGTTTTTGCGGTTATTATAAATTGAAATGTCGACAACATTTTTAATAATACATAATGTAGATATGTACTTTTTTTGTATATGTGTACGTTTTCGAAAAACACTTGCATATCGTGTACGTATATAAATGGTATGTATACATATATATATGTTTGTAGTGTACGTATGTGTAAATGATGTATATAGTATTATATAAAACGATTCGAATTCAAAATATACAATGAAATGAAATGAATTTCCTTATTTGGTGAAAAATATTTATTTCAATTTAATTCATGTTTTTATTTTCTATTACTTTTTTTTGTGTGTGTGTTTTTAACACTTATATACGAGTACATACAAAATCCCGTCAACTCAGGTATAAATAAATAAGTAATATTATAGACATTAGAAATCGGATTTACTTTTTTCGTATCGGATTTATTTTATTTTTTTATTTTTATTTCATTTAAGTATGTATTTCTTTATTTTCTTTTTGATTTTTTATTTTATTCGCGGTTTTTAAGTATTTTTTATACTTTTCATCGATTTTGCCATACCCTCAAAAACAAACAAATAATAAAATTTATAGGAAAAAAAGAAATGTAATACCAGAAAATAAAATTGTTTCATTAAAAACTAAAAATAATTGAAAAAAAAACATACAGAAAAAATATAAAACATTCAAACAGAATTAAAAACAATTCGCGATTTAAATTATCGCACGATTTTCATATTAATTTTCATTTAAAAAATGTTCAACTATACGAATATTTATAGATAACATACAGGTATATCAAAGATTTTATACCTAAATGTATTTATAGTGTGTGTTTTAATTTGATTATTGTTTTTCCTTTTTTTTTTTTAATATTATTTTTCGTCATTTTTTTTTTTCGATTAACCTTTTGTTGATTGTACATTTTTAACCTTTTTTTAATAAATGACCATACTTGGATTTTTATGGTATGAACATTGAAAAACATTGCTATACGGTCGACTTATATCATCATAATACATATTCGTATAATAATATGTAATGTATAAAATAGTCACTCTGTTATTATTATTATTATTTTTATTATCATATACAAGTACATTATACTCATATCAGTATAGTGTTTATGTACGTACATAAAAGTTGTAGTAATGGAGTAGCTAAATTTATATATACGAATATTTGTCATATGTTTAGTTTGTATATTTTATTAAATGAAAAAAAAAATGTAAGTAATCGCATGATATATTACACTTTGAATTGCCTGTTTTGCATTACGAAGTTAGAATGTCAAATGTGATATTTAAATAAATCGTTCCAGTAGTACCTACTTAAATAAATAAAATATACTGTGTATAGTGTATATTTTATAAATACACATTCGAGTATGTATATACTATGTACATGTATGTAATATAGTGTGTAGATAATATATCACGAATTTAAATAGCTCTGAACAGTATGTAATTTATTGGTTGTGTGTCACACACGTACACTTTACGCTATTTTATATAATATGTAAATAAAACTACATACATACATATTAGTGTATATTCATATAAACTCATATATTGATGCATAAAATATTACATATACATACATAAAGCTAATTTAATACACATATATTGCAGATAAATATATTTACATACTATGTACATTCATTGATTTGTTTTTAGTGTTTTATTTTTATTTTATTTTTTTTTTTCTGAATGTAATTTTGTACAAGTACTCAATCAAGTAATTACAAGACAGTTGACAGGTTACAGTCACCGTCATTGAAAGTAAGTGTAATTATACTATTATAATGACTAGTGGCTGACTGTTGACTTTTGTTAATATTTTAACTACAATAATATGTGTCTTATAGTATGTACATAATATTTGTATATACATATACATAGGTACTTAATTTTGTATATATCATCGAATACACTGAATAAATGTAATACATACGAGTATTTAATGGTTGAAGGAATAATGATGAAAATGAGATAATAGTATAGAAATTAAAAATGAAAAATAAAAAAGAAAAAAAAAAAACACAAATTTCAATTATTCAAATCACCTCTTATATTTCAATAGTATAATTTTCAACTCTTAAGCTTCTGATAACATTTATATACCATTATTACCGCTGTCATCAACTTTATCATAATCATCATCATCATTATCATCATCAAAAACATCACCATACCATATACCATAATCATAATTATCGTTGTCATAATCATAACCATCATTATGTCCTGACCTGAACGTAAGTATATAGAATTTTATTCCTGTGTTTTTTTTTTTTTGTTCATGTAATATGTGTATATGATATTATGTATAATATGTATATGTATGCACCATTTATAACAATAAATAAACAGACCGTAATCAAAATCTATAACATATTTCAACACAATACACACATAATCGGTTTTTAATTTAATATATACAATTATGAATACGTAAATACATTAACTGCACATAGATATAGATATGAAATTATATGTGTGTACGAGTATATGTAATATGTATTTACGTTTACATAATTTACTTATTGTACTGTATATTTAGTACTTACGACGATTATGAAAAGTAACAATTACCTACATTTATGTATTCTACATATATTAAATAATAACATATTTCAGTCGGTAGTTATAATTATTACAAACAGTCATTCAATATATTAAATATATATATACTATAGATATTGTTATAAATTTTCCTACACATAAGTAACATACATAATGTAATGTTGGTTTGGTATTGGTATGCATACAAATTTTGATAAATGCATTACGTATTTATGCTGATGTATCCGTCCACCCATCTACCTTAAATTATATATTTTTATCAGATTTACATTTACTCTTACGTATACGTATGTATCCGTACCGTATGTGCACAACAATGTACGTATATATGACGGTGGTATTTCATATAATTTCAATATTCTTCACGTATACAAACATACATATATACATGAATATGTACATATTATTAATTTGGAATCGTTACTTGACAGGTGTATTAAACATACTGAAAACCTACCATTTGTTATTATTATTGTTACGAATACACAGTATATTATCATAAACCATATACAGAGGTGTACCGACATTAAATGCATTCATATTCATACATGATCGTATACATAATATCGTCTAGTACTCGGACATTCATATAAATACATAAATTTAAATGTAACAATACAATTGAAACAGAATTATTACATGAGATTTTATATTTAGTAGTGCATTCATAAAAGGGATTCACAAAAACAATATTATATGATTTATAAGCTTCATTTTCAATACAATTGTATTCATTATACATACATATGTACATAAAATGTATTTCAATCTCTTTACATATTCGTACATTCGTTTCTCTATAAACAAACAATCAAGCACAAAAAATAAAAAATATATATATATTTCGTATTTTATTTATCTTTTTATTATTTAGTTTTTAATAAGTGTTGTGTGTAGGTATTTATTTACACAAATAATTTGAATATATGTATACAGAATCAATCTTTTGATAATTCATTTTGAATATATAGCCACTTCCATTTATCCATGTTCGTATTCATTCGATCACGCGACTATATACATATACGTATTTATAGTTTATGTACATATATTATGTTCAGTTGTATATTTTTTTGTACGTAAATGGATTATTATTATTATTATTATGATGAATGCAATGAACTTAAAATTGTGTGTGTGGTTTTTATCTCAAATTTTTTTTTTTTTTTATTTATTTTAATTCAAGTTTAAAAATAATAATTATTGCGATACAGTTCAGTGACTTATTACTGATTATTATATGAAAAATGAAAAGAAAATTCATATAAAAATAATGTTATAACATGCATGCTGCGGGTAGTATGTAATGTATATACATATACATATGTATGTATGCATGCAATGTATAAATATATAAAAAAAAAATTTTTTTGTGTAGTATAATATACTGTTCTGTATGTACATTTTTATTTGGTAATGTAATAATTAGCCAACTAAATTACATACATTTTTTATTGTATTTTATTTTTTGTTATTTTTTTTTGTTGTTTGTTATAAATTTGTAATTATTTTGCAATTAAATTTTCGTAATATAATACAGCAGCATTATATAAAAAAGTAATTTTAAAACATTTTATTTCTATTAAAATTTATTCTGAATAATGTGTATATTCTAAATTTTTTTTTCTGTTTATTTTATGTTTATTTTTTGTTTATATACACGCCTGTTCTACATGCAAACATGCATATATTATTTACAAGTGTGTGGTGTGTGTACTATATTTGTGTATATAATAGAAGCTTTATAATAAAATTTAAAGAGGGGTATATTTCTTCTTTTTTTTTTTTAATTTTCATGATGGAATGGTATACCTCTAACATTAATCTAAAAATTTATTTTTAGCCTAATTAAAATGAAGGTTCTGTTCTGTATATGTGCACATAATTTTAAAGTCAAAATTCCATGATTTGTATATACAAATGTGTTATTGTATTAGCTTAAAAGTATGAGTGTAACACAAAAAAAAAAAAATATTTTGTTTTCTTTTGTATTTTTCATAATTATTTTTTTATTTTTTTGTTAATCTTGTCTTAATTAAGATTCATATTTTTATACGAAACAAGTACATATTACGCTTATATTCTTACCATATTCCCTGCGATGAATATAATAATATTGTTTAATCCTATAATATTTTAAATTGCTTATACGAGACTCAAACAGCTTTTTTTTTTTACTAAGGACTAAATATTTTGTGTAACACTAATTCATTTGTTTACCATAGGCAGTCATTTTGTAGCAGTTATTCAAGTACAGGTAAAATTATTTCTTGGGTTTTCTTCGGTTTGTTATAATTACAATCGAAAATTTAATAAGCGTTTACTCATACTTTTTTTGTTAAAAATTAATTATATATTTTATGAAGTTTTTTTCTCCTTTTTATTTTTATCATATTTTGTGGTATTTATTGTATTTTCGCTCTTAGTTGTTTATGTTAAATAAAATCACAACACAAAATACATCTATTAGAGAGTTGAATAAAAAATTTACAATGAATAAATCTTATAAATCGAACCTTTTTTTCATTTTTCATACGATTAAAATTTTATATTATTAAAATGTTCATAACAAATAAAAAATGTATACAAGTATATATAGATATAATAAAGATGTACAGATGAACAAAAAAAAAATGTTTAAATTATTGAACTAAATTTGAATAAATTTAAATGAATAAATAAATAAAATAGTAAACCTTTTTTTTAATATTTCATCTGTTCTTCCCATCTAATTGATACCCAAAAAAAAAAAAAAAAACAGATTTTTATATATATATATATACGTACACGTCGATTATGTGTACACAAAATTGAAAAAAAAAAAGTAATTTAAAATGTCAGTGTTCCACGTTTAACGTCAAATTATCTCTACCTGATTACGCTTTAAAATCTAAAAAGACGAAAAATTTCTAATTAATCTGTTATAGCAATGCAAGAAGCAAGATTTTCATGTCAATTATTTTTTTATGTCAAAAATTTTCTCATAAATGTCCGTTAACAATTAAAATATCTGCTACGTCTTACGATTACTTATATCAGAGTACTTTTAAGATTAAAAGAAAACATATTTTTTTTTGTATGCTCATGAAATAAATAATAATTTAACGCTTAAATTAAAATAAATTCATTTTACAGTGGAGATTAAATATTTTCTTAAATCTGACTGCCTTAATTTCATTATTAAAATTATCCAGTACCTAATACATATTTATATAAATACGAACGAGTGAGGAGTATAATATGTAAGAGAATATGACTGACTGACTGACTGACTAGTGTTGTAAATAGGAAAAAAAACTGAACAAATTTTTTTGTTATTTTTCTTTTCTATAAAATGTAGTCATATTTTTTGCAAAATAATTTGTCAACATCATCACTAAATGACGCGATCAATTCAAAACATTTTTCAAAAAATTTTATATATATTAATCAAACTTCTCTTACTATATATAAACCTACAACAAATTTTACATGAACGTTAAAATTCACTAGAGATATACAAAACAAAACAAAAAAATTAACAGAGATGAAAAACGCCGACATAATTCAAAAAAAAAAAAAAATTAACAACAACAACGAGTTTATGGGGAAAAATAATAAGAAGAAGAAAAAAGATGTATAAGAAAATTTTATAGTTACAGTGTTGATTCAATGCAAAAGTGTAATGAATGCAAATATACTTACATATAATTATATGCACTCGATCACGTTACATACTTGTACACATGAATTTTGATATACCGATAGACCGATAGTTGCATATACACATATATGTACATATGTACATGTGTTCATAATAAATATAAACCAGAATCTCAATCAAGATCATATTATATACTTTTTCCATATATTACTATATTATAGAGTATAAATAATGAATAGACAAATACATATAATATGTATGCATACTCGTATATCATGTCCGTTCGATCATTAATTAATCAAAATATATACATATATATATTTTTTTCGATAAAGATCTTAACGAGACGATTTACTTTTTATATGCATTATTGGATTTTTTCCATAAATGTACAACGCGTACTATATTAATGTACAGTACATGTCTAATGAAATTGAAATATAGCTTACATTCAATTTTCATTCACAATAGTCTAAATTGATTATAAAATTTAAATGAATTGGAAATGATTGAAAATTGCAGATTTTGCAAGTTTAAAGTTAGAATGCAATTCAAAAATTAACTTTTGCTAGACTAAAATCTTCTTCTTCTTTTTTTTTAGAACAGATTTGTCATTGATTTTTAAAGAAAAATGTTGATATAATAAAATGCCAATTAAAAAGAAAAGAAGTTAATGTGAAATTCAAAAAAAAAAAAAAAAATTTTAATCCCATTGGGAAAATTGTGAAAATTAAAAATAATAAATTCCAACAACTAGCATTGGTAACAAATTAAATTTTCAAAATTAAATTCTAATTTTTTTTTTTTTTATTTAATTTGCAAGGAGATGACATGTAAACCGCTGTCTTTCCTTCAATCGCATTACGATCCATCCGGTCGTTTTGGCAACAAAGTTCTAATTCATTAGTCATGGACTGTATAATAATCTAAACGTAAACATAATATGCGAATGCAACTATCGTTTTTTATCTATATTATTGAAGATAATTTTTAATGTACAATTTAGTATGTATTTTGTATAATTTTTATAGTTTTACACTGAATACATAAAATAAATTTGATATTCCATATATGCGCATACACATTTGTATAAAATAAATGTTTGAAAATAGCATTAAAAAATGATATCGACATTGTATTTATATACATATATATATATATATATATATATATTAAAATTTGTACATTATGTTAATATTATAATACTCTTGTATGTGTAGATTTTGTTTTTATTTAACAATTACATGCATTTAATCAACAAACATCAAGATTTTATTTTATATTATTTGTTCGGTAAAATTTGTGACAGGTACAGGGTGTACCTATACATAGAATTATGAATTAATAATTTCATTATCAGAAAATTTAATTTTACACTCGATACCATATATCTAATACGTTATCTGTTGACAAAATAAGTGCGATTATACTTATGTGCACAAATAAAACATTTTGATTCATTCCTCAATATCTAAGTACAAATTGTATTGTGTAAATTGTCATTTATATTCATTTTAATTAATTACTTTTAATGTTGAACATATTTTAAAATTCATAGATAATTAAAATGTAAATAATATAAAAATGTAATAAGCATACTAGTAATATATAATTTCCGTTAAATATGTGTATGCATACATCAATTTTTTTTTTGTAATTAACTAACTGATGAATTCATCTTAAATTGAAGTTACTTTTATTTATTTATTATTTATTTTTCAATTGTATAACGAAGATCAAAAGAAACTAAAAAATTTTTCAATTGTAAAATAATGATAAATGCAATTGTATGTATGCACATGTGCGCGAGTGCATACAAACTTTTAAATAATACTCGTAATATGTATTCTGTAACGTTGATCGTATATTAATTAAATAATAATAATATAAGTCGTACATTATATTATGTGCAATTAATAAATCGTTTGTCGTTTTATCTTTAATGTGTATGTCATTTTTACATGCTATGAATATAAAGCAGACGCATTTTTATTTGTATTACATATGAAAAACTATTGTTAATCTAAAATATGTATGATTATTGCTTCAAGTTTGTGTAAAAATTAAAAAAAAAAAAATAATAATAAAACGATATATAAAAGTCATTAAATCAGAGATAAAGTCAATTAGAATTTTTTGTTTTTTTTTTTATTTATTTTTTGACGTTCTCCTTTTGGGTTTTTTTTTTCAAGATTTTTGTGATAAATTATTTAAAATGAAAAAAATAAAAAATAAAATTTTCCATATAGGTAATACGGAAAATTATTTTTCAAAAGAAAATGATATGATCGCGATCTTCTAATAATAAGAATCCATTAAATAATATTGTTAATATTCAATTCATTTTGTGTACATGATTTAATTTGTTAATCATTATAAACTGCTATGCATATATATACTACATTAGCAAAGATACGGGAAAACTAAAAAAAATATGTATATATACGAAATAACTATGTATGTATACATATACAGATAAATTTTAATTAAATATTTTACATATTTTGTGTTAAAATTCGAAAAAAAAAATTACATATATTAATAGTGCACAGTTTCGCTTCAATTTAAATTTCAAATGAACTGAAAATAACATTAAAAATAATTTAAATCTTGAAAATTTATATAATTATTAAAATTAGACCTAACATACATATAGATATGCATGCAGATATGAAAAATAAATTAATAATCCATTATTGTGTATAGTACCATGTAGTGCATACATATAGGTATTAAAAATAATCCAGTGTACTTGAAATATATGTACAATATTTATATAAATATACATATGCATGTATGTATACCGATGAGTGCATAATAATTTTCCACAAAGTGCAATCATATTTTAATCAGATGTTATGTTTATGAGTATTTATAATATGCTTAAGTGTTATTATACTACGCATATATAAATATACTCTTGTATAATTTATGCATGTATACACACACATCTTTGTGTGTGTGTAAATTCTAAAATCATTTTTGCATACAATAAATAACATTTTCCATATTATAATCATAATTTATAAATGATATTATGATACAAATGCACATTTACATACGAATTCTATATTCTATAAAAATTCAAAAACTATGTATAAAAAAAAAATATTTGTATGTATGAACTTTTCATATAAAATTGAATTTTATAAACAGGAGTATAAAATCCATATGTGAATGGAAATTTATATAGTATACATATACCTGAAAAACATCATCATTGTACATAATTATGTTTATATGTGTTTATGTGTGTTCATATTGTATACGATACGAAGGTATAAATTTACGGATGTGTGATATTGGAATTTGTATACATTAAAATTTTTTGAACAGTAACGTATGTAATAATAATAATAATAATAATATGATGATGATGATGATATTGAAATGCAACAAAAATATCTGTTTTGAAAATACTTTATAGTACATATCAATTCATATATGATCATATTCGTTTATTAATATAGAATCGTATATGTATTTCCTTGCATATGTATCATGTATTACATAAAATGTACACATTATACGTGAAAGTGTTATTTAGTATACGCATATAATAATTTTATATTTATACGAGTACATTTAATTTTATTGTATACACGTTAATCATCATCAAAATTTCATTATACATATGTACATACTTATCTACAATATAAATATAAATACATTCCATAATTACAAACATTTATATGTATATCATTCATGGTATTCTCATCATGTAGATTATAGATAGAGTAGACATATAGATACTACATATATATTTTTTGGATGAAATACATATGTACTGTTCTGCAGTCAATTATTAAAAATGCACTTTTAACTTTCAATTTTGACAAGATATTTATATCCGTACGTACATAGACATACATAAAAGATACAAATACAAGTAAGTATTTACATATAATGTTCATATATATGTACATAATATGTATTTTTGAAAATGTTTATGTGGTATTTTCTTTAGTGTGTATATATATATTATGACCACATAAAATACTTAAAAAATATATTAAGTATAATTTAATAATCCTCATATGTATTTCAAGTATCTGTAGATCATATCATCATCATCATTTATAGAGTATACACAACGGTACAACTTTATTTTCATACAAATTTACATTAAATACATATTATGTACATATGTACCTTACTGATATGTATTTTTTTAAAGTGATTTAATGACTTTCTCTTTTATAAATAAATTTTCGATACACGATATTGAACTTTAATTGGAAATTTATAAATTATTATTTATATGTTATTACGTTCATATATGCATATGTCCATACATCATTCATATTATATTTATAGCATTCACTTAATATTATTACAATTATTATTAATATATATATATATAATGTGTGATATTTATTAATTTTGTTTATAATTTTATTTCAAAATTAAGTATTCTTGTTTTCGATACTAATATATACATTTCTCGTATGTCTCAGAAGTATAAGAATTAAATAAAATTTAAAGATTTAACACACTTAAAAGTTCAGTATATATACATACATAATACATGCACAAATGTGCATAATTTACATACAAACATGTATACATACGTTAAGTAGTTTAATTTTCTTAATGCTTTTTCATTAATATTTTTATCTTGAATATTTGTTTTTTTCTCTTTTTTTTTTTGGACACTATTATTAAAATATTATAAATAAATTTAATTATACATACATTTTATGTACATATATGAACTCGTATATGCACCTACCTTTCACCGTACAAATACAAGTATGTAATTGCATTCATTATTTTTACTACATAAAATATATACGAGTATTACTTGTTGACTACCTTCAACAACAACGACAATAATATAACAACCGAAGACACCTATCCTAATTAACCTAATTTCCAGTTCGTAATTCGTATTATATTCATCGTTAAATTTTCTTTTAAATTTTATTTTTATCTCTGTTTCTGTTTTTTCGTTTCCGTTTTAAAAATGTCACATTATTTATTTGACGATCAAAATAAATGCATTCTGTAAACATCATTCATGCGTATGTATATATACACGATAGTATATACAAATGTGAATTAACGTTTGTATTTTTGTGAAAGAGATTTATTAACACATAACTCTCATCAAAAACCAAAAATAAATAAAAATTCAGCGTAAACTAGTTTTACCTTCTGTTTTCTGTTCATTTTCACCTTTTGAATGATCACCACAACAAAACACAGTGCAATTCAATTAATTTTTGAACCGTAATTAATTAATTGTCATTTGAATTTATTATAAATATGCTCACTGATTCATGCATTAACTGCGCTAACAAAAAATTTCTTTCAAAAATAAAAATAAACTGAAAAAAAAAGTGAAAAAATTAATTACACAAAAAATCATTTATACAGACAATGATCGTTCGTATATTTTTGTACATATAAGTAGCTACATATTTTTATACCACTTGTACATGTGTGTACTCGTATATGAATATTCTATACTCGTGTATTCAAACATAATTTAAAAGATTGTGATTAAAAGAAGGGGCAAAATAAAATAAAAATAAACGCATAAATATTAGCGTCAATTTGATCCATTGACGGTCAATTAATTTTGCTCGAAAAAATTCGAGATGAGATAAAAATATGTGTTGTTGCTGCAGAATTTGCAACTACATACATATACTATATGGATCACTATTCAGATTTACTGAAACTGATCTGATACCGATACTGGATGATTACTGGATGATATTATCTATACATTTTGTATCATATACTCATATTAAATTTTATTTGTATCTGAATATGTATGTATGTATATTGATGGTTAAAAGATTATATCTGAAGTAAACACGATTCTGTCTCAATTTTAATATCAGAAATATATTAAATAACTTTGAAAAAGAGTTCTCTTTTAGCGAATACATGCTAAAATGTTGCATATTAAAGTTATTGCGAAAAGATCAAAAGTGATCAACATACTTAATATAATTCGAAAAGCCGACAATCATTTATGTATAAGAATTTTAGCTGTTTTTATTTTTTTTTTTCATATTGTATTTTATATTTATTTTCTTTGATGATAATCGCTATCATAATTATCTAAATACCATCCCTTAATTGAAAAGAAAAAAAAAACACATATTAAGGAAATAATTTTTCTTAGTGAAAATATTGTTTATATATTACTTGTATATAAGTATGATGCGTGCAACATTTTATAGAAAATGAGACCCTTCCAAATGCAGCACCATAACACAACAACAAAATTCACTACTAATACGATAAAAGATCAATCAATATTATTTTTGTTGCGGCTCTTTTACTTTGAATTTATTTTTTTCTTCTTTCTCATCATTTTCATTTTAAGATAATCGAATAGACAGATACACACATACACATTTATCTCTTTGAAATTTTATATTTTTTTTTTTATTTTCTTATTTTATACTTTAAGATTTTATTTAAAAACAAAAAAAAAAAATGAAAAAACTTTAAAAATTTTCTTGGCTTTTAATTTTCAAACACCTTCTGTTATTTTTCACGCTATTTCTGAATTAAAGTACACATCAAATTTGATTGTATCTTTTTCGGTATTCGAAGTGTTTTTATTATCTTATTTTTTTATGTTTTTTTTTTATACTTAACCAGTTAATATGAATCATGTTCACGATCAACATTAATGAATGATGATCATTTACAATCAATGAATTCAGACACTAATCTTTAAGCACAGCACAACGCTATCCATATATACTATACGCATTATGTACACATACTCATTATGTCTGTATGTGTAATATGAATGTTTTATGTTTTAAGTACAGACAATTTTTATTTTGTCTTGTTTCTTCCGTTTCATGTCTGTTTTTATTTATTTTATTTTATTTTATTTTTTTCACTTTTTTCATATTCGATTTTTAACTATCATTATTTACTAAATTGTTGTACGTGTCTTGAAAATTATATGTGATGGCAAAAGAAAAAAAAAACAATATAAAAAATAATAATAATAAAAATAAAAATACCAAAAGACAGATGTGATTATAATGATACCTATGTGATATGTTATGTAAGTACATAATTATGAACATAATTTGTGAAAAAAAAGATTGCATAGTTTACTATCGTATTTGATATTTCATAATCGATATCTATCAGTACTATTCAGAGAATATTAATAAATGCGTAAAAATAATAAAAATTTTTCACATACTTATTTCAAAATGTAATAGACACACGCCGTATGTACATAATAATGTGCATGACATGTACTTATGTAGCTATGCGCTATGTTAATATGGTGGTGTACTTTTGCTGATTAGAAAACGTGATAATAAATCAAAAGGAAAAAATCTCTGCACCCACTTTTTGATTCGATTCATCAAATTCGAATTGATTCGAATCATATATTTATGTGTAAAATAATGAAAATTTATTCATGTGAAAATTTTATTTTTTTACAACAAAAATATAATGATATTTAGTATAGACAAATTGTTTTTTTTTTTTAATTATTGCCACCGATTAAAAATCGAAAACATATTGAAAAATATACCTATATTGTTTTGAAATCTTATACCTGTAGGATATAGAATTAATTTCTTATGATTTTAAGTAAGATATTAGATACAGATATTACAGTCGAAATAGAGAATTTATACCAGAAAATTATTTAATGATTCGGTTTCAAATTTCGTTGCTAAGCATTTTTGATCCACATCCAATTTAATAACCTTCAGAAAATTCAAAATAAAGGAAAAAATATTGTTTTTACTTTCATATACACACAGTTGACCGTTTGTTGTTCATTTCACGTTCAATTTTAATCAATTAGTCAAAATTACGTAATGACAAAATGCAGCTGTCATCGAGCTAAACGTTGGTAATATGAATTTTTTATTTTCGTTTAAGGTTGTTTTTCATTTCGTTTCTTTATTTTTTTCTTATGAAAAACACTCCGAATAAAAACAAATAGCGATACATGTTAGAGTAAAGATAACAATAAAATTAATTATATGAATGTAGAAAATCTACGATATTAATGCATATGAATGTGTTGTGTAATATAATACGAGTATGTATATAGTTGCAATGCTCAATATGTATATACTCGCACAGTTGTATAGGTAATATGAAACCATGTTGGTCAAAATTTATATTTAATCCACGTATTCGGCTTTAAAGTGATAAGCTGTCTCCGTATCATGTCACTACATTATATACGCGAAACTATAAAACCACTAAAACGTTCACAGAGAGTCAAAGAAAAAAAAAAGAAAAAGAAAAAAGAAGTAAAAATTAAAAGGAAAATACTTCCTTGATTGCTAGTTTACATATTTGTTTTTAATTTTTTTTTTTTTTATAAAATTCTGCTGACAAGATTCAAGACATCAAAGATGCATAACATTAAAAAGTGTACGCAAATTAACTTCTTGTTTATACGGTTTGTTTATTTATGAACCTTTTATCGTAACATTATAAAGTGACTTTGCTTGCCAGTAGTGGCAATTATACCACTTACACAAAATATGTGCATGATAGTATATAATATACACGATTGGTCGATTGCTATGGAATATGTGAATTTTTGTGCATACATATACGTACATAACATACATATATGTGCAATACGCGAATATCTGTAATCAAATAATTCTTCCGTAATAATGACACTGACTGACTAACTAAAAGTAATGGTTGTGTATATGTATAATGTTGCATGTTTCATATTATTTGTATGTATCTTTATATGCAGGAGTGTATAGTACATTATTTTCTTACGACTGACTGACTATGACATCAGTGACTATACGTAAGACATAAGAAGTATGTATCCTATACACGAATGACAATCATCGCATAATTTTCCCTCATCAAATTCAACTCTAATTTAGCAATTAATTGTCTGGCATGTCACAAACATTTCAGACCAGTTATAGGTTGTCTTCGACTTTATTTGTTGTAACTTTTTTTCTTTATTACTAGCTAACTAAAATTATTTCTGTTGTTTTGTGTGTTATTTTCACGTTTTCCTTATGACTGACTGACTTTGCTGAATGAATTATGATATTACATTACTTACAAATGCAATATGCAATGCAATGTAATGCAATGCAATGTGTGATGCATTTACACGTTTAACAATAATTATATAAACAAAACACATACCATTATAAAATATATGTGAAATTATGACGACAACAACAAATAATGTACCTACACTCGAATTTGTATATACATAGTATGTGTGCGGTTGCAGTAACACAGACAGATCATTTATTGAGAGGCACATGCTGTGTGGTGTGTAGCATACGCATTAATTAAATTTTTATATCACCCCCTTAATTGCAATGAAAATGAAAAATGGGTAACAATAAAAAAAATAAAAGAGGAAAAATTAAACAATAAAAAAGAATATTTTTAGAGTGTTTTATAATTACGATATGGGTGGCCTAAATAAATGCCTATGTATATACGTATGTATAAATACATATGTATGTACATATATGAACTTTTACATTCACGTATACATACACTAATATGCAGCATTAATTTGTATATATATATATATATACATATATGACATGACTTTAGGCGCCTTTTCCTTCACGTATGATTAATTGAACGATCTAATTTATGCGTTCTTTTCTCCAGATATGTATGTTTGTGCTATATAGAAAAATACTATATATAATACATAAATGTAAGAGTATTTAAGATATTCATATAATATGTTTTATAGGTATGTACAATATATACGTAATATATTCGTTTATCATAGTTGACTTATTGCCTTAGGGTAAATTTTGCATGTTCCTTCTCAATTTTATGAGAAAATTTTTATTATTAAATTTTGCAAACATTTACTTATAACCATATCATATAATTACATGTAAATAAATATGTACATACGCATCGTTGTACACACAAAAGAAAAGAAAAAAACTAGATAAATATATACTCGTATGGTAATGTAATGAAAATCAAATACGAGTATATAAGAGATTTCTATTCTACAACACATACACAAAACGATATTAACAGAAGCCTTCAATTACCGCCTAGTAGTTCAAAAAGTAAATGAACCGTAAAGTGCATATTATTCTAATTATATGTATAGTATATCTATACATAAACTAACGATGTGTATATGAATAATATAAATGTGAATAATCGATGTTATCCTTATAAATGTACATATGTAAATGTATAACATATACATTTAATACTATCTTATATTAAATTTAAACTTATAATAACACTACACACAGACAAGCACACAAACTGTAATATTTAAAATTTGAAATTTCTCATATAAATCTACAAAACATTTTAAAGGTTGAATGTTCATGTGTATTATATGCATATAGTTTAAACTTTAAAGCATACATTTTCTATGTATACAAGTACACAAATGACATGACATTTAATATTTGATTACACGGAATTGTTTGAATTTCATAACTTCTATTTAATACAATAAAATACACTCATGTCATAAGCTTTATAAGAATGTCGTGAATTCCCTGAAAACAAATTTATAATCAAACCATATAGAGACCACATAGAGAACAATGCAATTTTTTATCAGATAATATTACAATAAATATAAAAATAAAAAATAAAAACAGTTTCATTGCATGTGCTGTGATGTATAATCATAACTCTATAAGTGGTATTATAATCATAACGCACTTCAATACACTATTGTTTTTGAGAATTTTCTGAATTTTATAAAAAAATATATGTATGTATATAAAATGATGATGACAATCAAAAGTATAATATGAGTATGTGATGTTGATGTACCATAAATAGTTCCTGTGTAGATACTATATACTAGATACAATATTTTTCAAAATCTAAAGTGCATGCTACATGCTATACTAAATTGTACTGCTACCATAGAAATGAAAAAAAAAAAAATAATAATTTCTTTTTAAAAGATAAAGAAAAATTTGTACCATAAATTGAATTTTATATATACATATTTTCCAAGCACACATATAATGCACATATTATACACATAAGTGAATCCTGATTTTTGGTTTTTTTTATTTTGATTATTTCAATACATATATATTAATCTACTTATATGCATGCATGCCCCAAACTAAAAATTATCATAAATCACGATAATGGAAAACGATCAGGTCATAAGAGATGAAAGATGATACACGTACTTAAAACTATATAAAGTTTAATGCATATCTATGTACAATGCACATAAATGTATGTTTGGCCTTATGTATAAATATTTTTGTATGAATCTAGGTTATTTTTTTTTTTTTTAAATTTAATTTTGATTTTATTTATTTATTTTCCCTGAAAACAACTATCGTTTCGATCGGGAAAATTCATAAATACAAAAATGAAAAAAAAGTACACCGTAGTTATTAAAGGGTGTTTCGTAGATTGAGTGCGAAAAATCTTCATCGCCCTCCAGCGGCTAAACGGTTGAGATTACCCCCCTCCCTCTTCAACGATTTTTTGTTTGTCTCGGCGAGACCTATCTACTGTGTGCCGGATGACCACCCGAAACCGGACACCCTGTATATGTATTTATATTAAGTGCAGTCCATTATGGCACACCGCCGATCAGTAATTCTGTCAGATATATCGTCCAGTTTATCATCAGTAATCAGTCACTGGTGTACATTGCTGATACAAATTAATGATCGACTTGGGCAACAGTAGCGCGCTGGCTGGGATTCGTACCGGGACTTTAAGAATATACTAGACTAACACCACAAACATCGAGCTATTTAAGCCCCCTGTTATAGAGTGTCAAAGTTAGCTAAAATTCAAAATTTAAAATTCCTTCCTCTTAATTCCGTTGCACTAGAGTATTTTACATAAAAATTAAAAAAAAAAAAATTTTTTTTTCTTTCTTCTTTTTTCCTTTCTCTTTTAAATCGAATTTTGAAATTAAATCTAACGCAAAAATAATTAGTATATAATCTGCGTAGAAATTTATGCATAATGCAGAACCAGGAAAAAAATTATTCAAAAATTTTCCAAAATTCATACATTTAACTTTTATTTAAGTATGTATATATGCATACAAAAGTACGTATTTATTCTTTTTTTTTTCTTCTCCTTTTAAACGAAGACCAAAAATTTAAAACTCAATATTTTGCCTATATCAGTAGTACTATTAATGCTGGTATTCAAATTTTGGTCACTTAATTTTGATTTGATTTACGAAAATGTTTTTGTTTATGTTATGTGGATTTTATTGTTTTATTTGTATGCCAAAGTAATTTATTTAAATTCATGGCACTGAATGAGGCTATAAATAAAGTACCTACACCTAAACATATGTGTATTCATGAGATGTAAATATTATATTCGTGTATGCATATATGTACGTGTTAAAATTATGGTTGTTTTATATAATACATTATGTACCAAATTTTTTTACGATATTCATACATACAAACTAGAGAGTGCATTTATATAATCGTATATGAATCTATCTACATTTATATACTATGTATATATACGCGTACATACATTCGTGTTTCATCATCATTCAAACAGTTTTGACCGTATATATTATATTATTATCAGTAAATATTTTCCGGTGTTAAATTGCAGTTTGCGTAGTATGCAGTTATAAAAACTAAAAACCCAAAAAAAAAAAAAAAAAGAATTAAATAAATTAAATAATATAGATGTATGTAAAGAGAAGTTTTTTTTTATGTTAATAAAATGTATTCGAATGCATGTGTATACATAAACTACATATATTTCATACGTATATGCATGTACATATTATGTATGAACAAAAAATAAAAATGAAATAAAAAAAAAATTATACGCAAATATAATATTTATGCAACGACTTACACGAATACGAATAAAAACATTTACTGTAGTACCAGCAGTATTATTCGTTTTAGTATAGTTGTATTAGTAGTAGTACTAGTAGTAGAGTTTACACTTAACACATAAAACATAAAAATATATCTGATAACATGGTCTGTCTATAGATAGATGTACATTTATGTGTGTCGTGTATGTATGTTACATTAAAATTTCGTGGCAGAATTATTTTGCATATGCAAATTCATCGTATACGATATGTGGTTTCTAATTTAAAAAAAAAAAACAACATACAAATTTTTACGTATTGTCAGCAAATTTAAGTTTTCATTTTGTGTTTTTTTTTTCTTTTTGTTTTGTTTTTGTTGGTTTTCATTTTTATTAGTTGGTTGTCGTTTTTGCATTTAACCAAAATATTTGGTTTCGGTTTTTATTATTTTTTTCTTCTTCTTCTTAAATTTGTTTTATTCGTTTTATGCCCTTTTAACAATTTTTATGAGGAAGAAAATAAAAATATTAAGTATTATAATGTAGAAAATAAAAAAACTCTTTAAATATTTTATTTTTTTTGCAAATGGATATGCATATTTTTTTCATATGCACACATATATTATGTATGTATATATACATTTAAATGCATGCTTATAGGAAAAAAAAAAAAAAACTCGTACATATTTATATATAATGCATCTTTATAGTACCATAAAATTTGGACTTTGGAATTTTGAATGAAATTTCATATATCCAACGTACTACATATTTATTATTTAATGATCAAAGTTCGAATTGAGGACATACGAGTACACATATTTATTTATTTTATTTATGTAATGTGTATATATACACATACGATAAACTCGATAATAAAAAATAAAAATAAAGAATAACAAACTAAGCAAAAATTAAATAATTATTTTCTTCTTATTACATTCAGAGTGTGTGTATATACACACATATATAGAGTTACAATTAGTTAAACAATTTTTCAAAAACAAACCAGACAAAATTAAAGCAAAAGAAAAGTACATATATAAAATTCAATATATTATGCCTGCCTATATATAAATACCACATTATACACACTTTATGTATGTGCATGAACATTCCAAATGAAAATATTAAAAGCAAAATCATCATCAATTCTGACACATACTCAAATGAGAAAACTTTCAAATTAAAATTCAGAATTCAAATAAATTTTTTAATTTAATTTTAAGTAATTTTTTTGTTTTTATTATAATTTTGTGCTTTTATCAGAAAATTATTAAAATTCCATCACATTAAGAGAAAAGAACGCCTACAAAATAATATCAAAAAACTCGTATGTAGGTACATAATCATAAATTTTATTGCGGTATTATCGGCTAATAATAGTAATAATAATAATAAAAAGTTCAAAAAACACACAAATCTTAATATGATTCCATACTAAAAATTAACCAAAAAAAAATACCAAAATGCGCAGATAAAATGAAATTAATAAATAAATAAAAAAAAAAAAATTTCAAATTTAAAACCGAATCAAATATTTTTAAAATGTAAGATTTTTATACATTATGTTACACGAATAATATAATATCTGTGTATATATGTTATGAATAGGGTTTTTTCTTAAAAAATAAAATTAAATCAATAAATTTCATATAAATATAATTTTTATGTGAAAGAATTTAAATAAAATATTCATATAATTTGTAAATACATCGATGATACAAATATGATACCCTTTTTCAATGAAAAATCTTATTAGTCAGGTTTGGCGATTTTTTTTTTTTTTGGAAATACAAATTGAAGGCAGTGGCAGATATATGGTGAATATGCATATACATAGACTTTAAAAATACACGTAATAATTAGTGACTAATATTATAATATGTATATACTTTTATGTACTCAGTCAATGAGTAATTTCTGAGTTATTTCCCATATTTATGCAAATACAATACATCTGACATGATCATATATATGTATATATATTTATATGCACTTGTATATAAATAAATATTTTTGAAATCATCATCATCATCATCATGATTATCAGAATCATCTTCATAATCATGGCATCATAATCATTTTTTTTTACTTATATTGACTTTATTGGGAAAATATATGAAATGATTGCAGATATTAAAATTATTTGCTGGATTTTATATGAGAATTATCGAAATTCCTATGAATTGATTCATTAACAAAAAGTTTCATAAATTTGAGATAATATGTATACACATTCATATATGCGAGTATGTACACATCTCTATGTGTGTGTGTATTTAATAAATATTTATTTGTTTATTTTAAATTTAAATTTATGCATTATTGTTTTATATTCATTTCCCAAATACACACATGTTTGTATATAGTATATACTCATAATTTATATCATTTATATTACGGATACGCATAAAACTACTCTTTAATTTTAATGATTCAATTATTATCAAATTATATGTACTTCTATATTTTTTTTTTTTATTTTGTATTTAATCAGTGATAGTATTTTTCTAACAACAGCAAAATTATTTTTTGATAAATTTTGTTTTTTTCATACCTTTCTATTGCTCGTAATTTACATTTTAATTTTTTTCATTTTGTTTTTATTCTACTATATATTAACTCACAGTTGGATTTTATGTACATATACTACTTATGTACATTATAACTATATACATACCTCTCGTAGTCATATCATATCGCTATAGCTGCTTTTTAACGCTCTATGGGTGGTATATTGAAACATTAAAGCATCACTATACTATCTACTATCTACAATACAATCATATAGCTCATTTCATACATTACAATACAATGCAAACACAATATATAGTTCTATACTATACTATATCGTACTAAGTATATTGTACATTATACATTCTATTCTATAATAATATTGATGTACGATTATAGGCGATGGTAATATTAATAATATTATGTGTGCAGTGCAGAACACAAAAATATTATGTGTGTTAAAAAATCAACACATAATAATAAAATAGTCGAATAGATGGTAATTTAAATGCGGGCGGGCAGCGATCAATTTCATTTAAAGCTGATATGATAATATTAAAAGTGAAGCGATATAACATGTATAAATTACGAGTATTTTTTTTATTTATTTTGTTTTTTTTTTTGATTCTCAACATAATTAAGAATATTACAGTTACAGTATTTTATGACGTTGAAGTTGTGATAGAATTTTAGCAATTTTAGTAGATATGGCAATCATATTTTCATTATTGCTTCATACCAGTCAATATATAATACGCAATGTGATTTTTTGTGATTTAATTTTTTCTTTTGTTTTGCATAAATTTATTCTTGCTGCTCAAATGAAAATTTGGGTCATTGAATTTGCTTCATTGATTTTACTGAAAATAGTTATGGAACAGATAGAGATAGTAAGAAACATTAAAAAAAAAATATGAGGTAAATGAAAATTCCTTAGAATCATCATTCATAAAATGAACAATCAATCATTGGATACATACTTTATATACAATGCGGCTACGAAATTCATTAAGAAGTATAGGTACATTAATGCACTCTTAGATAAATGCATAAACAGTCCATGTCTAAAATATAAAACCATAAATACAAATTTTTTTAATAATATAATTTTTTGAATGATGAAAAATTGGATTATATTACAATTTAATTACTCATTAGAAATTCTAATTAAGTGAAAGGACATTTCATTTGAAAGAGTTGTTATAGTATTGAATTTATAAAAATTTTCCTTAAAAATGTGAATTTGAAAATTTATACAAATCCAACTATAAAAAGGACATACTTACCAATGTACTTACTATACTTAATTGGAAAATTTCACATTTAATAAAATAAATTTTTAAAATTACGGCAAACATTTTCGATAAATAATTTGTGCATTGTATTATTGAAATTCTTTAACCATGGACTGTGCTCATTATTATGGTATGTAAGTTGTACAAATAAAAAAAAAAAAAAAATAAATAAATTTATACAATACATGTGTTACTTACATTTTGTATCAAAAATCAAGAGCAGTGAAGTGTACAGATTGTATCATATGCAGCAGAATCGAGTATTGACATTAAATTAGTGCCTATTTTAAAACAGAATGAAACACGGATATGTAGATACATATATATACGAGTATGCGTATATTGCATACATGAATGCATAATGAATGGCAAGACAGTAATTTAAATTAAAATCAATCATATGCAGAATGTGCATACATTATATACGAGTATATATTATATACTGTTTACATACGTATGTATTATCTACATAAATTAATAGGCAAAAAGTACTCATTCGTTATACATTATGTAGTTATGCAGTAAAACATGCAAATTTGTTATAAAAAATCTGCAAAATCTTAATAAAATATAATTACAGAATGCACGTACTTACATACATACATAATATGCATATGCATACATTTATATTAGGAAACGTGTTTTATTTTTTCTCTGATTTGACTGCAACTGACATTTATGCATAATTTTATTCGAAATAAAAATATGTATGTGTACTCTATGTTTACGTATTCTATATATGTATACAAGTATAATATGGTATATGTGTTTGTTTTTTTATCTCAATAAGTTTCAATTTTTACACTTTTTTTTTCTCTCACAATTTTTATTCGTTTTTTTTTTTTTTTTATTCAATTTTCATTCTATATAATAAATAATTAAAATTGAAGTGCTGATATTTTAATTAACAACATTGTATGTATATAAAAAAAAAACATTCCAATTCCACATATACATGTGTACATAAATGTATCATAATTTATCATATACATATATGTATAGTCGTAGTATTTAATGGATATTGATGACGCTGAGATTGTCAGTACATAAATATCTATAAATATATTTACATAGTATATCATACTCATATACATATACGACATAATGTTCATATTATGTATGTATATGTATGTACATAGATGATGAGACTGTGTGTAATAGCAAAACAATTACATTTCAATTAATTTTCACAAAATGAAGATAAAAATGCAAAAAAAATTTCAAATTATTTTATAAAACAAAAAAAAAAAAAGAAACGGCAGTGAAATGCCAGGATACATGTACACATCTACAAGAAAAAAAAAAGAAAAAAATTAAAATAATTTGAAAGAAGATAAAATAATGACAGTAAAAAAAAAAATTCAAATTGCGTGCTCGAAATTCAAAATTAAAAGGTTTTCATTTTATTTTCTTTTTCAGGTTTTTTCTTATATTTTTTATTTATTTATTTATGTTTTTTTTTTATTTGATTTATTGAATTTTTATGTAAATTTACATTGCGATTTAGAGTGTAATCAATAATAATCATCAATGATGTTTGCAATGGAAACAAAAACCAAAATAAATAAATTAACAATTTAAATTAAAAAAAAAATAATAAAAACTAAAAATAAATTTTGTTGTATTTTTTCGTTTTTTTTTTCTCTCCTGTATTATTTATTTTTTGTTGTATGTATTTTGAAAAACTGTTGACGTATGACATGTAAATGCACTTTTCAGAAAGAAACGACATAACAATATTTAAAAAAAAATATATATTTTAGTATATTGGTTGGCAATTTGGAATTCACCAAAAACAAAAATAAATAAATAAGAATAAAAATATACAAAAAAATATTACATTACGCGTGCTATGTACATTTTTGTAGTATGTATACATAATATGTATATTATTCGTATACATACAGGTACGATTACACGAACGAATGTACTATTTACACTCCTACAGACAGATGAATGATGGAAGGGATATAATTTGTAGATTTATTACCATGTTATCTAAAAAAAATGTGTGTCACCTAAAGTATACAATTTACATGAACTTGAAATGAAATTTAATATAGTTTTTTTTGTGATTTTTTACATACATATGTATGTGTGTATGTATATAAAATAAGGTAGGTATGAAATTTTTAAAATTTACAAAATCTGAAACATTGGAAAATAAAATTTGAAAAATGAAGCAGAGAAATATCTACTTATACGAAATGTAAGATTAATTTGAAAAAAACTTATAAAATATAATATTGTAGACACACAGAGGTTGAAATTAAGTATTTTGCTAATTTCAGTCTCGAAATCTGGAAAAAACTACGGATTTGGGCCGAAATCTAGTCAGCGAAATTACATAAAAAATACGTAATTTCGCTCGAAATCTACTCATGTTCTGCTCTTTACGTAGAACACAGACATCTACTAACAAATTGTAAACCAAAAAAAATGTTTTTTTTAAAATTTTCATTAAGAAATAATTGAATATAAATGACGGTTAAATTTAATAGAAGAAGTAGACTATGTTCAGATAAATTAAATTAAAATTAGATAAATTAAATAAATTCGACAAACTGTCAAAATCGCTGTGTGTCACCTTCGTAATTTCTACTCGAAATTAAAATGAAATCTACTTAATTTCAACCTCTGTGTGTCGAAGACATAAGACAATAATTCATTGTCATTTAGACAAAATTTGGACTATCGTAAATTTTTGGTTTAATAAATGCTCGTACTCGTATGAATGCTTTGTACTAAAAAATAGAAATATTATTTTGAATTTTTATGAAAAAAAAGGCATTATTATCTCGACACCGTAAATGATTTCTAAATCAAATACGTACTCATACATATACTTGCGTATAGGTATCTACATGAGTATTAATTTTTCTTTTTCAAATAAGAAATGTATAAAAAAAAATTTAGTATTTTTAGTACATAATCCATTAACGGATACGGCCTCCTCTTTTAATTTATTTTATTTTATTTAATTTTTTCTCTTTTTTGGCATGATCATAAAATAAAAATTCAATAAACAAAAATTAATAATCATATTAGAGATATTTATGCGTACATAACATACATATATTCGTACGATACGTATACACAATGTACTATGTATAGATGATTGAAAATGTAAACGTATGAAATATTATGTGTTTAACAATACAAATGACAAAATGTAAAAAAAAAAAAAATGTATATACATAAAATCTGAAATTGGAGCTGGTCATAAATTAAAGCAAGGCAAGAAATATTTGAAATTTATGAGCTTATGCAAATAATATGATGATGATGTGTATTAAATGGAATAACAGCCTATACGAGAAGACATTATTTATGT
The DNA here is from genome assembly GCA_951394055.1 of Villa cingulata. NCBI lineage: Eukaryota > Metazoa > Arthropoda > Insecta > Diptera > Bombyliidae > Villa > Villa cingulata. The sequence goes on along the minus strand of OX596020.1, from coordinate 3,044,121 downwards.
ATACACAGATGTAAGTATTTGTGTATTATATTGAAAATTAAAAAAAAATAAAAAATAAAATGAAATCAATAATCATTAACATACGAAATATGAGTGTAGTACGTATAACTGATAAAAAAAAATTATTTAAAATAAAATAAAAGTATTTATTTGTAAATTGACTTGAACTTAACCTATAAAATATTTGAGAGAATTAAAATTAAAGTTAAAAAAAAAAGAAAAAAAAAACAAACAAAAACACATAAAACTTAAAACCACTCAAATCATAAAAATATCAAATTCAAAAGTAAAACTAATAAAATTTCAAAGTTTATGACAATTTTCTTGTACATATTTACATAATGTATAAGATACAATAATGTACACACATATACATGAGTGTGTGCTAGTATACATCTATGTACATACATGGTATATGTGAATATTTATTATTTTATTTTTTTAATATTTTCCTTGATTTTTTTTTTTTTTTATTATTTCTGATTTAAAATTCTTAATTTGGTCTGGTTCTATATTACAGAAAAATATTTGATGTGTATTTAATTTATTACACATAGGTAATAATTTTAACTTAATACTAAAACTAACTGATGTATGTATAATTTATGAGAAAAATTAAATCTTTAAATTTTTCTTTCAAAGGACAATAATATAAAAAAATGTAAAGTTATTAAATTTGTTACGTTGATAGAGTATACAAAATGTGATATTGTTTATATCCATTGTAGCGCAGAGTGCTGGTGTTCTGGACTAATGTTCAGTCACAAAGACTCGAGTTTTAATCTGAGTGAAAATAATTTTCTCAAAACTTTTTATTACCCTCAGTCTCAAAGTTCACTTTAATTTCAAATTTCAAATCAGTTAAATACCAAATTACTTGACGGAAAAGAGCTTGGATTGGAAATGATGAATCCGTTTCCGATTTTATTATTAAAAACAAAAAACAAATCACTCCAAGCTTATTTATCTAACCAACAAAATCTGTGGATCGCAATGCAAAATAAATTTTTAGATGCCTACTACATGTTATAAGAAAATAATTAGCTGAATATGATTTCTATCAATCTATACTTTCGTTTATTTATTTATCGATATTTTTTTTTTCTTTGGAAATCTTCTAACCTAACTTATTATGTTACTACAAAATGCCAAACATTGAAATCAAATCAAATTTGTCATACGATTGCTATACAAAAAAAAAACATTCTCTCTTTCTCCTCTTTTCTTTTCCTAATAATTATTTCTCTTATCATAAAAATGAATACGTCATGGGTATTTATTAAATTTTTTCATCTGTTTGCGTTGTCATTTCTTAGTTATTTTTTATATTTTAATTTTTTCAATTATTTGTCTATTGCTATTCGATATACAAAAAAAAAAATTTTTTTTTCAATCTACAATTATAGTAAATATTTGCTAAGTATACATATAATATTATGTATATGATACGTATGTATATTGTGTACAAGTACGAGTATGTTCCAAATTCCAATCTAATTATATTACATATATAATAATGTACATGTACAATTTAATATTATATTATATACTACATCTATTATTTATTTATATACCCCATAATTGTATAATATGAAAACAGAAAATAAAACTCAACAAATTAGTATAAATGCTCGTACATATGTATGAGAATACGAATATGTTTATAGATAATAGATATTATTCATGATAATAGAATGTAAACAGAAATATGTAGAGTTACGCGTTGTATACTCGTACATAACACATTGATATGATGATTATAAAATTTTAATTAAACATATGTATAGTATGTGATTAATTATAAAACGAATTAAAAATATTTTATAATATAAAAATAGTTCGAAAAATAAATAAATAAAATAGAAAATAAACCCAGAATTTCGAAAAAATGACAAATTATATGAAATGAAATATCTGGCAAAACTTTATAAATAGTATTAATATGTACATTATACCGAAGACAGACCGAGTGTTCTATCTAGATTAAATCGATAATCTAGATTAATTTTCCAGTCTATTAAATTCAGTTCTGGATATGATCTAGCTGTACAACTGGATTATATTAATCTAGTTCTGTAAACTGAATTTACTTTGCTATCTCGATTAACAAAGAAGAAAATATAATTTAACAGTAAAATTAAATATTTATTAATTTATTAATAATAATTTATATTAATAAATAAGAAGTTTAGTAAAAAGAAAACTAGATTTACAATCTGTTACATTATTTATCGTTAATCTAGATTCAGAGTAATATAGATTACCTCAATCTAGATTATGTTTTTTGGTCTGTCTAGAGTATTAGATACCTATTATAGCAAGTAATTACGATAATATATGAGATAAGAAGATACCAGTATAATTAGCATTTTTTTTTTAGAAAAAAAAAGTGATGATTCAGAAAGAAAACCAAACAAAAAAAATAAATAAATAAATAAATAATGAAACCAAATCTTTAAGAGTTTCTCGATGCATTCATATTGCAAATTATTGTAATCGTATACGATGAGTAATAGTAGTAAAATATATATCATTGCCTTTTCGTTAATCGTTTTTTCATTTATTTTTAATCTTGTGCAAAAAGTGCATCCTATAATTTTCTTGTTATTTATTTTATTCATTTTTTTTTGTTTTTGTGATGCATGTATTTTCTTCATTTTACTTATAAATGTTAATGCAAATTACATATGTGAAATTTTTATCTAGCACACTTGATATGCATATATCTATTCATGTACATTTATATAAATGTGTGTATAAATATGCAAATATTTGGTATTTTATGTACATTCTTATCATAAAATTTAAATTTGATAAATTTGATAAAATTTCTCATGGATTATTCATTATTAAAAAATTTCATATATGTATAATATATTTGGCACCCATTATAATCAACAATAAAATTATCATACATTATTGTGTATGAGAATGTTAATAAATATTTAAAAGCTGTGTACCTATTTAGGCAAAAATCGTAAATATTATCAGATGACATGATTTAATAAATTATAAGCTCTATAAGGTATTTCTTAGGTAAATAAAATTCCACTGAATGTAAGTAAGTAAAGAATTTTATTTCTTTGTTCTTTATATAATTTGCTGTATAGTTGTATTAACATTTTCAACGTAATTACGTATGAAGTATGAACATACAAAATTATATATATTTATATGTATGTATAAGTATAAGTAATTACTACATATAATACGCAAATAATGAAATAAAGGTGACCTGATAATTATAATCAAAGACAATATCATATAATTAAGTATATGATCTTTGATATAATTTAATTTAAAATTTGAAAAACTTGATTGAAAATATAAAGAAAAATAATGGGAAAAAATAAATACAAATACAAAAACAGAAAATATTTTTAATAATAAATTTTGTTAAATTTTACGTTTTTTAAATTTATTTTATGCACATTTTATTTAAAAAAATTATGCCTATAATATCTACCACTCACTATACTATCAAGAATTTGAAAAAAAATAAATAAATAAATAAAAAAGTTAATAATTTTCACACCTTCTGATGTGAAAGTATATATGTATGTATACATTCGTAAATATGATAGCAAAATTTTTCGGCAATAATATCATCACAGATAAAGTTACATATATGTAATAAGTATGTACGTGTATAGATACATTTAGACTTTGAGTATAAAAAATATTAAAAAAATTTCTCTTTATCTTTTTATGATTGACTTGTGTGATTATTTTCCCTCATGTTTTTAAGGTTAATCAACTTTTAAAAAAATTTTCATATTTATTTATTTCATTTTATACATTTGCTACTTTTGCTTTGGATTGATTTGATTTTTGTAGAATTGCAAATCAAGGTATTCATAACTTTTAAGTAAAATTCATTTTAAAAAAAAATAATGAAGAGAAAATACGTAAAATGAAAAAAGTAAATAATTTCAAAAAACAAATAAAATAAATATTTGAACATTAATAATTAAATATCATAATAGAAACGAAAATCAAGTTTTTTTTTTTAGAAATTCTTCATTCAATTCATATACAAATACACATACAAACACATGAATATTCGTATTTGTATCACAAATATCTAAAAAACATAAATAAATTGATAATGACGTTATTCATGTTTATATACATATTATGGATGCTATATGTGCGATACCTACCTGCTATAAGAAAATGCAGACTTTTGTCAATGAATGTCTTCGCAGAATATGCAAAGTGTTTTGGCCTAATATTATTTCCAATGACGAACTGTGCTCACTTTGCAAAGTCAAGCCCTTCAAACAAGAAATACTATTAAGAAAATGGAGATGGATTGGACATACACTTAGGAGGCCTGCGAACAGTATTGTAAAGAATGCTATTGAATATGGAACCCGCAGGGTCATAGAAGCAGAGGAAGGCCCAGAAAAACATGGAGGCGAACAGTAGAGGAGGAGCTCGCAGCTGTAGGAAGGTCATGGTCAGATATAAAGAAATTGGCATCTAATAGAGTTAGATGGGAGGCTTTTGTGCAGGCGCTGCACTCCCTCGAGGAGTAATAGCAAAAAAAAAAAAAATGTGTGATACCTATTTTTTTTTTCCAAAGATAGCTTTTCTTAGTAAAAATTCTCAAAAATGTTCAACAAAAACAAAAAAAAGAAACAAATAATCACATGTGTCTTTCAATAATAATTTATTCAATAAATTTTTTTTTATTTTCTATTATATATGTCCTTTCTTCCATCATCATTATTTTATAAATATTTATAAGTACATAAACACTATACACTTGTAGTGCGTAGATACATATGTATACGTCTGTTTAATCTACTGTTCGATTTATTAATGAAGTCAACATCAAAAATAAAATGAGAGATAAAAGGAAGCAAAAAGTAAGAAATTTGTTTTTTTACTTTATTCATTTCCTTTTTTTGACAAATTAAATAGAATTCATTATAAGGTGCGGAAATGAAAATTAAAGTAAATATTATGACTGTACGAGTGTGTATGTGTATATGTGCATAAACAGATAAAAATCAATATAAAAGCAGTATACATACCATAGATTCTGTTATTTACAATGACATAACAAATTAATTGATACACGTAAGGTAAGGAGAGTACAAAGTAATTCATTATACGAGTATAAGCAACACCATATTCATACATTTACAAAAGAATTTTACCAATCTTTTTTTTTTTGTTTTCAATTTTCCTTTGTTCTAAAAATACTAGAAAAATTGAATGAAAATTTTTTCCGATACAGGTATCTGATGAATTAGACAAATTCTTACTTAAATACATATGTATGTACCATACATACGTATAAATGACATTAATGATTGGACAAGGACAATATCATAAAATGATAATTTCTTTTTTATTTTTTTGTTTTGTCACTTTCAGAAATTAATTTTCGAATTACGTTTTACTTCACATTTTCGGTTTTGTCATTTCTCAATTATTATTTTTTGTTTTTCATGAATATCTACTCGTATCTTACATTATATTATATGGTGTGGTAGTAGTACATATCTACATTTGTCATCTACTTTCATTTTAATTAAAATTTAAAGAAAAAATGCATGTATATACACATTCAAATTATTGTGAATAGTTGCGTAATTTGTTTTCATTTTTAATCAAATTTTTGATGTTTATACGATATTTTCTATTCTGATATAAATCAAATTACCAAAAAATGCATAAAATAGGCACATGCAAATATACTGCTGTGTACATTTATATAAATGTACATGCATATCTGTCTGAGCACATAAAAACAAAAACTAAAAACTTTTTGAACAAATAAATATGAATATATGGTGTATTGTACGAGTATACACACCTGTTTCTAATATTCCAATTACACCTACATTTAAAGTGATATCCATACAGGTACATATTCACAAAGAAATTTTTTTTTCATTGTTTTTGTTCCTGATGAACTGAACGTAACGTTAGAATTTAAAAGACAGGCGAATATAAAAAATATGGGTGGATAAAAATATACTGTATTATGTATTATGTATATATGAATGAATATGAATGGTATGATGAATATAATGTACGAGCATGTACATACGAGTATATACGGACATTATAAGTTAGGTCGAATGCAGATGAAAAATTTTGAAAATTATGATAGAAACCTGTGTGGAAATAAGAAATTTCTCAAACAATACGTATGTATGTTTTTTTTATTTAATATAGATTATTTGGAAACAACATACAATATTCATTCAAACTTTTGCAATTTATGAAAAATGAATATACGAGTAGTATTATAGTGCAGTGTAGTAGATGATAGTAGAGAGTAGATCTCTTGGCTTATACATTTAACATCCGTTTGTACGTATGTACATATTAAATAGCATAAACGTTATATGAATATTGGCAACGAAAACAATAAAAATTAAATAAACAAAACAAATTGTACCAGCCCAGCATGAGTATCATATAAATTCCATTCCATATACTGCTTGTATATACGAGTAGTAACGAAACCAAAGGGAAAATTGAAAAGGAATTCATTTGTTTTTTACTATTTTTTTTTATTTTTTCTTGGTAAAACGTTTTCATAATAATCCATATGGCATAGATGGGTTATTGCAGTGTCTGCAGCATAAAAATGTGTTTCATAATGGTTTTCTATTTTATTTCATTTTTTTTTTTAGTTCTTAATTATTGAACATAAATCAAATTTATGTGAAAGTTGAGCCAATTCTGTTGTTATTGTTGTTTCAGTTTTTTGGAAAAAATACAAAAAATTATTCAAAAAATAAATTTCGATTCCTTTACATAATACGAGAATATGCATACATGTGTATGTGAGAAATAGGTGCATTTAAGTATATGAAATTTCATCAATTCTGTTATTTGGATCAAACCAGATACATATTTTTCAAAGTACCTCCTCGGATTAATATTTTTACACGAAAAAAATTTCACCTATACACCTATACAATTATACGAATGTCTGCAAGTTAAAAATGGCAGATATGGTTTTGAAAGGAAATAAATATAAAAGCTTAAAATAAGCAAAAAAAAAAAAAAGGATAACAGAAAATAACAAACGAAAAAAAGGGATTAATTCATGTATATTAAAGGGATGATATTCATGTATAAAATATGAGAGTAAAATATTATTTTATTGAAAAACCCCACATAAAATATATATATACATATACCTGTATCTGTGTCATATAAATGTATCCACAGAAACCGACAAAAATCTTAATGAAAAAAGGAAAAAATTTTATTGGAAAAAAATTTTTTTGGGAAAAAAAAATTACCTTTTTTCTGTTCAAAAAAAGAAAAAAAATTTAATTTTAATCAAATGGATACCGAAAAGTAATTTTATGTGAATTATAATTTTGTAATTTTCAAATATTTTTCGGGTAGCATCATAAATTGTCGCCAAACAATAAAATCAAAAATTTGTTGGTTAATTAAAAGATTCTTAATTAGGTTTACGTTTGAATGTCATGAAATATAATATGTATATATCTATAAAGACATTTTTGTATATACGTGTATTAGACAATTTCTTTTCGTATATTAATATGAAAAGGAAAAAAATTCATGAGATAATAATCAATTTTTAATACATATATTCCATTTCAGATTTTTGTAAAGAAGTAAAATAGTAATTTTAGTAATTTTTCGAAAAATAACTAAAAAAAAAATGTTTGCAGTTCAAGTGTATGTTTCGTATACTTACACTTAGGCGTGAAGAAATTATAGGATGTTTTCTGATACGATTTCCTAATCACATACATAGATTTCTTTCAAATTATAAAATTATTTAATCAACTAAAAAATAAATTGATTTCCGAATTGATTAAATAAATAAATAATAACCAATAATAATTTAAATAATAATATGGTGTCTTGTTTTATAAATGAACTCTCTGTATGAACTATATATTAACAAATACAGTACTCCATAACTACTTGTATATTATAGTTCTTTATATACATTTAACAATATATGTATCTAATATAATCTGAAATTCATAAATATAACTAAACATAAATATGTACTTATATAGAGGTATGTACATAATATACTCGTATATATAACATTTAAATAGATCTTTAGTAAATTTAAATTGAATCTTCTTAGATAATTATATAATACGAATGTGTATTTATATACATATGTATGTACATATAAGTACATATATTATATGATGTATGTAGGTGCTATAAATGTTTATATTGTTTGTATGTTTGCACTTATAATACTTACATAAACTATTTTATTTTTTTATTATTAAATATAATATTGTAGACATTTTAATTAAATCGATAGAGCAATTAAAATGTAATCGATTCGAATTTGTTTGTGATATAAATTTCAAAAACAATTTGTTCTTATGTAATAATACGAGTATGTATATTAAATATTTATTGGCATATAATTTTAAAATATACACATACAAACAAAAAATTTATTGTAAAATCAAATTAAAATCTATTTATCTTAATATATCATCACATCCACATCATACATTTAACCTTCGTCTTCTCTAACATTTTTCTTCTGTATCGAATCATCTATTTATGGCTAAAAAATGAAGTAGTACATATGTATCTAGAAGAGAGAGAAATAAAAAACTGCCTTATCATTATCTCTATCCAGTATCAAATCTAAATAGCTCAGTTATAAAAAAATTTAAGGTAAATTTTTATTTATTTTTTTTTTTAAGGTAAATTTAGATTGCGAATCATTATAAAGACAGCAAATTACCCACAAAAATATCGAAGTGTTGTACATTGAAAATAAATTAATATATTTATCCAGATATTAATTGAAAACAATTTTTTTCAATCTTTTTTCGTTAATTTTTTTTTCTTTTTTAATCTAAATTAATTATTTAATATTTTTTTATACATACATATATGTGTATATGAAATGTTTTAATAATGAGTCCAAATTTATACAAATTTGACCAACGATTTTGTTTAAACTTAAAGCAGAATGTTATAAATATGTTGGTAAAATTAAATAAATGAAGAAAAATCATCTTTAAAAAATCATTTCATTACTAAACTCCTATAATAATGGATATTATTTAATCATAATTAAATACATACATACAGATTATACACATATTACATATATATACATAGATAATGATATTTACTTTACCATAAAATTGTATACAAATTTAATTATAACATAAATTCAATTATGCGTAAAATGAAATACAAAACGCAAGGAATAAGAAATAAATGTATATACATAGCCATATACATATAATACTCGTATACCGTGTAACCACATTTGTATTGAAATATTACATAGATATAGAAGTATTCATTATATATCTATGTAGGTATAGATTATATACTTATTTATGTGGTTTATGTGTAAGTGTGTAAGTAAAAATTTTATTATTGAATTATTATGAAGCTATAATTATAAATGAATATTATGTGCACCTTTATGTTTTGTGTTTGTGAATAAAGAAAATAATTATTGTTTTGATAATAATAATGAAAGCGTAACAATGAAAATGATAACACAAAAATCAAATAAAATAAAATAAAAAAAAAACCTAAAAATTATCATTATGATTTTAGGGATGATTATAATGAATTTATCCTTGAAATGTTTTGTATAATATGTTTACGCAAATAATGTACATACTCATATCGGTATAATGATTGTTAAACTAATAATAATTTATCTAAAATTATTAAAACTTATCTAACTTTGGGTTGGGTTGAGGGTATTAAGTAATTTAAAATCTTGCAAGTCTGCAATCTTGTAATTGATCGTATGGTCGCATTTTTGACGAGACTTCGTAACTTTTTTTTTTTGCTTTTAGAACTACGAGCTCTGCTTAAATAAACGAGATTTTTAAAAATCTCAAATAAATTTTGTGTAAGCCAAGATTTGATAGTTTGTAATTTTTTTAACAGCTGAAATTTTAAAATTGAGTTTATATATGCTTATATTTTGAGGAAGATTGTTAAATTTGTGCAACAAAATAAAAATTTGTAAAGTGTTTAATTACAATTTACGATGTGCTTTCACGCCATTTTGACCTACATGAAATCGTAAAATTACGCATTATGCAGTTTTACGATTTGAAATTTGAAATACCCTCATTTATACAAAATGAAAATATAAACGTCTACTACTTAGTACGTTACACACTACTTGACGAATTTGAATATCTATGTACCTTAAAATTTTAACATGGACTCCAACCTAAATGTTTGAGTATATAAATAGATCCGAATACTTATATATGGATATACAAAAATGTACATATGTAGATATGTGCAGAGTACATGTAACTTTTGTAACACATTTTACTATACTTTTTAACCAGTTTTCATACAAAATTCTATTAATAGCTCATCCAGTCAATTTCTCTACAATAACATAACACAATTTTCTATTTACATACTCGTATAACACAGATTATTACACAGATAAATTTTTGGTTTTTTTTTTATGATAAAAGGTGTAAAAGTGAAAGAAAAAACACATCTTTTGTCACCTTAACGTTAAAAAAAAAATTGCAAAAGAATTGAATTCCTACTTATAAGTATACCTACACATTTATTATAAGTAGATGACGAACAAATGTTTTACTGTTGTCTTTTGAATTTTTCTAACAATTCTCAACAGAGGATTATTATTATTTTTTTTTTTTTTACATTTTCATTTTGTCATACATTACATATACGAGTAATATATGTTTTATCTATGTATGTAGATATATCATAGCTTTATAATGACTTATTTAAGCGTAGACACCTGTTCATCATATATATATATATTTATATACCTACACATACCTACATACATTTAATATATATATAAATGTGTATATTATGAACATATATGTATAATGCGATAAACACGTTTGTATGTAGTGTAATCTTTGGTAAATGTAAAATATTCAATAAATAATACAGTTTATACGTATAAATATACGGTATTATGAGACTCGTGAGAATTTACGTGATTCTATATTTATATGAGGCACCATATATACATGTACATTTTGTTTATGTGTATTTTGTGCTTAATCCATATAACGTACGTAATGTGAAGATTTAAAAAAAAAATACAAAATTAAAACCACATACGCTTCTAATACAAAAAATATTATATGATATAGGTATATGTATATAAGCATATGAGTATGTGTATGTATTTACGTATGTATATGAGATTTATCTTGAATGGTTGAAATTATTATATACATTTTTTTTTTTGAATTTATTTATTTATTTTTTTTGAGTTTTTTTTTTTCTCAAAGGTTTTAGATAATACCACAAAGGTGTACTATTTCAAACCCTTTATTTTAATATAAAAATAGTACGAAAAAAAAATATAATAAAACGCATGGGACAATTTAAAGTTCATTTTAAAAAGTATATTTATATAAAATCGAAAAAAAAATATACATACACGTACAAAACATAAGAAAAATATTTATTTATTTCATTTTACATACGAACATGTATACATATGTGTGCTCATTCATACATAATATACATATTTATAATTTTGTGGTGTATTTACGTTTGCACTCTTTGAAATTAGGTTGAAATGTTTTTGAACTCATATCTTCTATAGTTAACTAGTTTAGGGAATAGAATATATAGCATATAGGTAAAGTACTTGAATATGTATGAATCAGTTTATTATATGAATAAAGTTTACTGTAAATTAGATGTCAATTGAAGGTGGTTAAAATAAATGATTGGATTCCTTCCTTTTCATTTAACTTGTATTTCATATTACAAATGTATATACGTTTTTTTTTATGTAACATACATTTGTATATTTGTATGCATGTGCAGATATAATGTAATTCTATAAACAAATTCATATTACACAGCAGTTATTGCACATATAAATCTACATATTATATTATGATATACATATGTGTATGCAATGTAATAAGAGTATATATGTAATTTATGATTTTTCTGTGGTTTTTGATCATCATGTGTCAATGTGTCATCACCATTATACATAAGAACAACGAACTCATAAAAACCGATTTTCATATAAATATTTGATAAAGCGTAAATATGATATTGAATTTTCGATTACGATGATGACTATGATGCGACGATATGCAATTGTGTGCTATAAAAAAAAATAATCTGCAGTATGGATCAAAAACAGTATACAGGCAATAAGTATCCAGTATTTTATTTTTATGTACGCGCGGTATCTAAAATTATTAAATTGATTCCTTTTTTCTCATTGCTTGGTTCTTTTCTAGTATTTGTATTATTGTTATAGAATACATTTATTTAATATATACATACAATTTGCTATATTTTATCCTTCGTATATAATAAAATGATATTTTTCACACTACATTTAATATTTATGTATTTCGATTTATTATTTTCTGTTTTGTACTTTTGTTCTGGTATTCTTTAATTCATTTCTAATGATAGACAGTTAGTACATAATATATCCATCATATAGAGAATACAGAATGTAGTACGGTTTAACAATGACAAATAATGACAATTTGAAACAATGATGACTATCATTAACATCATCATCATCATCGTGATAACATGTTTTTTGACCAAATACCAAATATAATATCATGAGCATGACTGAAAAGACGACATTGCATAATAACTCGTATATAAAATGATGACTATACATAATACGTACAAAAATATAACACTTCTAAAGATGACAATAAAAATTTTATTCTCATCTTTAAAAAAAAAAATCGCAAAATCTTCTAAGGAAAGGTGTGACAGACAGAGATATTTCATCATGTAATTTGTGAAAAGCGATTAAATTATCCACATAACATACAACATTATATATGTACATATGTACGTATATGTAAGTATACATAAAATTTGCAACATTTATTTTTTCGTTTTTTTTCCCCCCTTTTTTTTCACATTTCATGTACAAAGATTTTTTTTACTGTCTTGATTTTCTCGAAATAACTCTTGCCGTCTTGACATTTATTTTTTTGGTCGTTATATCTTCTGTTCTATTTAAAGTGATCATTATTTAAGTTATTATAGTTGAATATACGGTATATTACATATGCACATAATATACAGAATATAGATACATCTATTTATCAAATTGTTTTTTGTACAATGACTTTAAAGTAGAACGAAGAACTATGGACATACACGAATGAAAATAATCGTATAGTTTTGAACAATTTTGAAAATGTCAATGATTAACTATACAGAAATGTAATCAAGTGTATCTATGAGTTCAAGTTGTGTGTATTTATTAAAAAGAAAAATGAAATTAAATGAAGTCAAAACATATTTTTGCAAAGTATTAGAAAATTTCAAATTATCCCACAAAATTTAAAAATAATTTGATATTTTCTAAAATCTACGATATTATTTGTTCAAATAAAGAATGGTTGATAGAACGCGATAATAAAATGATTCGATTTTCAATAATTTGTATCCATATGCATAAACGAGGTAAGCATTTAAGAGTGATTTTGGGAAAATATTTTCATTTATAAATATTGTATCCATATATTTAATGACATAAACATTTCGTTATCATAAACACATATCCTGTTTACTTTTATTTTCATTTTTTCATATTCATATGTATATAAGTGCATGTACAAAATGTCAATCGATAAACTCCCCCAAATATTTTTTTAATTCCTGTATTCATAATACATTTATAATGTAGATATGTATGTATAAACATGTACGCATGCACACTTAAATGTATACTTACATTTATGCTTACATGTATACATATGTTTCAATGAAAAATTTATAGCTACATAGAATTACTTTCCGCAAACAAATTTTCAAAAAATGTTCATATATGTAATTTAATATCTAGATATAGATATGAGTAGATATGTATGTCGTTAATAATATCGGAAAAACAGTTTTCCTCTATATTCCATATTCGAAAATACACTAAAAATAAAATGAGAAAACATATTTATCGATTATGTATAGTGGTTGTAAATTATATTTTTTTTTTCTGATATGAAATCTTCAATGTATTTCAAACAGGACATATATATCTACATATGTGAGTATGTAAATATAAGTGTATATACATACATCGAAACTGTAAATTCAAACTGAAATATGACGAAACTAAATAACAATCTCTTTTATTCCTTGCTCATATAGTAGAGTATACAAAAAAAAAAAAAAAGGTTTTTTCATTTTCATGTTATATAGTGTACATATGTGCATATGCAATGTTAGTTCCTGTTCCCGTACGCGTACATAATAAACATTGTGATGCTTTAATAAAACATCAAAAATGCTAACATATTTTTCTGATACATACATATATCAAACTTTATTTTGCATATCTGTTTTCTACTTTTTCTATTTTTAATAAAAAAAAGGGACCATAATCATAGAGGAATCATTAGTAAAACTATCCGTTTCATTATATTTCACTCGAATATTTTAAAAATTTGTAGTTGTGTAGGTATATGAATACCTACTCTACTAATATGAATACATCTATAGGTGCTGGTCGCATTGTATATTTTTGTTCATTTACACAGTTTAAATATTTGAAAATCCGGATGGTATTTTTTCTCATTCATTTAGTATGCATATGGTGATATGGTAAATATATATATATACAGTATACATATAGTACATTTACATAATTTGTATGTTACATGTTACAGGATATCCAAGCCATTGTAAAATTTCTATTATCAAAATTGAAGAAGAAAGCATAGAGTATTTCCTGTTCATTGTGTATAGTAGGCTCAATTTTATAATAGTACCATATATGTATAGGTAATACAGACAGATGTATGAGCAGGTGTACGTATACATATGTAGAGTAGAGTGTATATAATATACATACGATTATATAGATACATATATGTATATTACGTAATGAGTATGTAATAACTAAAAATTAACGTATTCATGTATTCTATCTACATTTATTTTCCTGCTCAAGGATACTCCTTATACACACATATATTTTTGGATATATGTACATACATATTTCTACATGCAATTATAATATATATTTTTGTACACATATATTATATACGGATAAATGTAGTTATTGCTATGTACATTGCTATAGGTATGGGTGCACATAAAATTTTTAGCTATCCTCTCTATAGTACATTATTGAATTTTTGTAGGGCGTAGTATTATGAAATTGCAAAATTTTGAAATTTTCATAGATTTATTGAATTAATAATCAATGCAAAAATCCAAATAATGAAAATTGAATTTCTTTGGTACCTATATAAGATATGTAAATGTACCATATATGTAACTACATATTTTAGGCTACATTTTAGGCTTAAAAATTAATGAAAATTCAATTAGAAAATTAATGTAGAATTTTTTTTTTTTTTTCACCAAATTATCATCCATCTCCTATTATCTGTAATTTTAATTTTAAATAACGAAATTACATTATGTACATTTATATATACATATACATATATACAAAAAAAAAATATAAAGAGAAAACAGATAGCCAGACACTCTGTTTATTATACTATAATGTATATATTCCTTCAAGAGTATTATTGTATTTTAACTACACCCTATATTTTGTAATATTAACTAAATTACATACAAGTATTGTACATGGTATATAAATGTGCACTGATATAAGTATACATAATGTAGGTATGCATGTATATACATACTTACACTTATAGTAAGCAATAAGCAATATCAAATATATTATACTAGTATTGTGTATATACTAGTATATATTTTCGAAAAGTACAACGAGTATATTTGAACTTGTATTATTTGGTATAGTATTGAATATAAAATGAACCCACATAAAAACTATAAATTGATAATATAGGTGTACATTAGGCAAATATTAAAACATACTATGCTCATGCTATATAGGCTTTTATATACGTCATGTAAAATTTACAACATTATGTAATGTAATATTAAATAATGTAAGTATATTTTGTGTATGTACTACATCCGTATTATATTTATATAGGAGAACAGAAAATTAGAACTTATCATCATTTTCATATTAATAAATAATATCAGCGTTGTACTCGCATACATTTATGAAATGAAATATACTAGAAAAAATTTACTAAAAAAAAAAAAATGTTCAACGAAAAAACACCAAAAACAATTCATGAATATACATCACGTAAATCGTAAATACAGTAATAGATATACAAATTACATCTGTTGTAGGTATGTGCTTTTTCAATCATATTCTAAAATGAAATGTATTTATACATATGGAAGATAAATATAATATAAAATGTTATCTGCAAATGTAAGTATGTGTATGTAACTGTATTACTAAAAATGAATAAATTAGTAAATAGAGATATTGATTAGCCCGCACATTTTTTTTTTTTGTATTTAATCTGCCCTTTATTTTTCAAATTCTATACATATGTATCTGTTTTTTTTTTCTGGTTCATTTTCTATTTATGTAAATTAATTTAAATTTTTGTCTAATTTATATTGTATATACATACATATACATATGTATATATACATTTTCAGTAATTATTTATTTTCGTGTTAGGAGAAAATGAAACATAAAAGAAAAGCACAAAAATAAAACAAAAATAATCAATCACATAATTAAGACATACTCATAAATACATATATCTATAAACTTTACGGATATTCATAATACACATATACGTATACATATTTTAAATTAATTTACTAATGTTATATGTTACAATAATATATTTTAGACATTTATTAGTATTTAGTATAAATATTATTTATACGTGAAAGTAAAATGGTTGTAAAAGATTTATAACTAAAAAAAAAAAGAAAATACAATATATACAAAATATTTATATTTACTCGTATATGTATATATTTCATAATGATTTAAGACCTACACATACTTAACATACATAGGATAATAATTTACCATCCTTTAATTTTGTATTTCTTTTACAATGCAACTTTTTTCGTGTGTTTTGCTTCTATTTTTTCAATGGGTTAAATATTTTATTACATATTATATACTCGTATATATAGATATGCATGTGTTATGAGCATATAATATAGATATTCTATAGTGATAATAATATTATTAGATATTTTTAAAGAATATTATATTCATAAATGAAAAATATATACTTAATTATATACTTGACTTGTGCATTTACATACATACGTATATATATAAATGTATGATCGTATTAATTTATATATTTCATATTTATTATTTATCTGATGCACGCAATAATAATAATAATGATGATAATAATATTTTCAAAAAAAAAACAGAAAAATATTTTATTTTGTGCTGGTTTCAATAGCTACTTATATCATTATGAAATACACACACGATATTATCCTTTTTTTTTTTTCTAATATATACATTTTTTCAATATTATGTATAGTTACATTATAATATCTATTCAATAATTTATTCATAATGTATACATAAAATACATTTTTCATTCATTTCTATACTATGCCGTTTCAAATATTGTAGATATGATTGGTCTGATATGAAAAACTATCTATAAAAAAAAAGTTCTTTCTTTCATTGTTTATAACTTTCGATATTTTACAGAGTATATGCGAGAATGAATTGGCAAAGTATACATAGATATGTTAGATAATTTTTCTTATATTGAAAAATGAGAATATAACTTTTAAATAATAAAAAATATATGTATTTTTATATAGATTTATTTATAGGAAGGTTTATTCTCTGTATACATATAAATACATGTTAAATTCTTACGTAAGTATATGTATGCATATATTCGCGATTATATACACACATAAAATAAAATCTAAAACGAAAAAGATAATATACATACTAAACATACTATACTTATTTTCCATTTTTATATCTCGCACAAATTACAAATTGAAGAAAAATTTTATTTAGTTATAAAAATGTTTTTTTTTTTTTTTTATATAACTTTACACACTCCCACAAAATTATTTTCATTTTCACTTCACTTCTTATCCTTCTTCATCTGACTTTTATTTTATTTTATTTTTTTTTTCTTATTTTTTTGCACATGAAGTTGTGAAAAACAACACGCATTTATTCCCATCCTAATAAATAACAATCGTTCCATCTATACTGTTATCATTATTTTACAAACTTATATTCGTATATATTATGTATGTACGATCTATAAGAGTATATTTCATATAAAGACATAATGTAAGATGTAGGCATACAAGAATTGTTATAGTACTTGTAATGTACATACATATTATCGAAAATATTGAAAGTTGAAATCGATAAATTTCAAAATATTTTTATATTTTTATACTTTTAGGTTGCCTAACTTTTATAATTTTTTATATGTGAATAGTTTTCATTGTTTTCATTCCTTTTCAATTATCAATTTTTTGTGGGAGGAGAAAAAATTCAAATAAATTTCGAAAGATTAAACTGTAAAAAATAAATTATTAAGAAAAATTAGAAGGCAGAAATCAAATTAAAGTTGAGAATACTTAATTTATACTGACTTCCTTCTATTTTCTCGAATTTATTTTGATTGCAAATCAAATAATGTACGTTAGATTATGAGGTTATGGACAAATAAAATTAGAAATTTTTTTTTTTTAAATTTATTCATTTCCATATAAGTAAATACAAATACATAATTATTATTGTTGTTTCTTTATTACTGTAAAAATTTTATGTAGAAAATATAGTTATAATCACAGATGTACTCGCGGTATATGTGAAATAAACTAAAAAAAAACACATTTTAAGAATGTAAATTGACATTGAATTTTACACAAAAATTTTTAAATTTATCCTACGATTTTATCTACTGAAAACATACAAAGTACACCATATACACCTAATTAAATATAATTAACTAATTATACATTATCAATATACATACATATTATGTACTTGTACATACATGTATGCGCAGTGTCCTTAGAGCTGAGTAAACTTTTTGATAATTTTTTTTTTTTGTGTCTAATTATATCTATAATTTTTCAATTACATTTTTTTCTCGTGTCTTTGTTATAGAATCAAAAAGTCTAGATACATTTTTCTATTTACATTGTTTATATTGTAATCTTTGTTTTTTTATCTTTGTAAATATTTTTTTTTTCATAAGATTTTCAAATTTTGTAATACATATTTTTAAAATTTCGAAAATATTTTTACTCGTATTCTTATCGTTCTAAGGCCTTGAATGAACTTTTATATTATAATAAAATGTAAATACTTGAATATACTCGTATAGTATATATCAATTACGATTGTATTATGCGTACATACATATACGGTATACAAAAAAGCTTATTTTTTTTTTTTACAATTTAAACGATAACAAATCTAATAGTTTATATTTTACTAACAATAATATTTATATGTACATATGGTATAAATTTGTGTAATCGCGTTATGTATACATAGACATACGTATGTAAATGTATACATATAAATTTTTATGTGAAAATTTATCAAATAAAATAGTTTATTTTCTTATCAGTTATCAATTTATGAATGTACATATATGTATATAAATTTCATAATTATATACATTATTAAATAAAGAGTATACAATTATTTCATAATGTATGAACAAATAGTAGACATATAATAGACATTATAGCACATTATGTCTGTAGGTGTAAATTATTGTGTTCTATTTATGAATATGTACTGTATAATACGCTCTCATAAATGATACTGTAAATTTTCATACATAATCTCTATTTGTTTACATACAAATGTACACACATACTACATATTTTTGTATTTCAATTTCAAAGTCAATATAAAAATATAAAATCAATTATTAATCATATAACAAATTCAGAATTACTTATATATTTTTGTTTTTATTTTTGCATTTTTTTTTTCATATTTTTCATATACATATTTTCTAATAAATGATATATGAAAATGACTCACTCACCTGATTTAACGATATCAACTGTGTAAACAAGCAATACCATCATCGGTACAATTAAAATTGTGAATGAATTGAATTTTTTATTTTTATGTTGTAATCGATAAGATGCCATCATTTTTAATTTAGAATTTTATTAATTTTACTTCTCAAAAAAACAAAAAAAAAAAATAAAAATTCTTTTTTTAAATTATATTTTTAAATTGTTTTTTATTTTTTATTATTTTTAGTAATAAAAATTTTTTTTTAGAAATAATATCGAAACTCATATATACACAACAATACATCCACGTTACACTACTATCATATAATATGTGTATAAGTAGTACATTATATTTTTAAGGTAGCACATAAAATTGTTCAAAAATTATATATAATAAATTTTTCAAATGTTCAATTTTTTATATACTAGATATATTTTATATGTTTATAAATTTATTTTATTATTTATATTTTCATATAGTACATATTTATGTACAGATTATACATATATGTATATTTCATTTATTTATATTTTTTGTTTTTAGTATAGATACATCAT
This sequence comes from Villa cingulata, assembly GCA_951394055.1. Lineage (NCBI taxonomy): Eukaryota > Metazoa > Arthropoda > Insecta > Diptera > Bombyliidae > Villa > Villa cingulata. Next base: position 3,023,712 of record OX596020.1, on the reverse strand, counting down.
AAAATATCATTCTATATAACTATATATACAAGATTTGTGAGTTAAATAAATATTTCTGTCACCTAAATATAAAAAACAATACGCAATAAAAATAAATACTATAATACATTTTTAGCTATTAAATTTATGTGTGAAAAATATAAATAAAAATAAAAATTGATATAAACACCATTAAAATGTTTTCAATTTTTACTTTTCAAATGAAGTGAAGTGAAAATAATAAAACAAAAAACAAAAGAAAAACGAATAAATTATTTTAAATTTTTGTTTTACTATTACTTTATTTCATGTCTTAATGAAAAGTAAAAAATTTCTCATCAAACACCTGCTCTGCAAATAACAGAAATAATAGAAAAATCCACAAATAAAATTATATAAAAATAAAAAAAAATAAAAAAATAAGATGGATTCTATACTCGCGTATGATCAAAAATAGATAACAAAAAAAAAAACCATTTTTCATTTGTTTTTCGTATCTACTCTTGTATCGCAAAGTTCGAAAATTATAGGTATTTTAAAATGTTCATAAACATTACAACAAAATACATGAAAAAATTAAAAAAAATATATAATCAAAACGATCCATTAACTATAGATCTGTTTTATTTATGATATGTTCTTTTTTCTATACTTTTATATTTAAAAAAATATTTCAAAATTTATGTTTATTATTTTTAACCAAAAGCTATATATAACTCGTTGCTGTTATTTTCTTCTCATTCAAATAAAAAACTAAATAAAATAATAAAAATAATAAAACAAAATAAACAGACAATTCAATTTATCAACAATATATGTATATATATGACTAAAAAATCACTCACGATCGCAATATTGTGTATCACTGTTCGTATATAATATATAATATTCAAATTAAATTGCAATCAAAATGTTTTTAATGAAACGAAACTAAATAAAAAAAAAAATAACTTTCTGAATGAATAATAAATACACAAATAAAGCTGATAGCAATTAATAGAACTATTAAAATCTAGAAATAAAACCGTCCGATAACAATCACTTTTACTGTCTGATTATAATAAAGTAAGTAAAATAAAATTTTCATAAAATTGCAAATTATTTATCTATGAATTTTGCAGTTTATATAAGTATATACATATATACACATAAATACGTTTTTATACAGGTGTATGTAAATATATTTGTGTGTAGTATATAAAGTGCCACAAACAGACAGACAGAGTGTCAAGTTGTCGTCGTTGTTATTATGTTATTTCGCGTCTTCGTTATATTGCAATAGCGTTTTATTATATTAAATGCAAAATAAGACAGATAAAAAGGTGTATGTTATGTATGTTATATGCACATATGTAAACGATTGATGGATACATAGATATAATATGTATATTTCTGAAAAATTCACTGTTAAACTTTATTTATTTATTTATTTTTTTGTATATTTTATAATTGTTTAATTGTAATAATCATGTCACTGTTTATAACAGATATAATCAGAATTCAACATGAAAATTTCTAAGTAATATTATTTAATTTAATTTATTTTTTTTTCAATTAATTATTTAGCGCTAGTTATATTGTTATATTAATTGTAATTATAACGACAAAAAAAAATCACTTCAAGTGTACACCATAATAAATTGAATTTTGAGTGACACAAAACTTAAAACAAAACTAAAAAATATTTTAATTAAAAAAAATTAAATTTTCCTAATTAGAATAATTTTGAAAAAAAAAACAATATATTTTTTAATTTAGAATATTTTAATTTGTGATGATTTTTGCTTTTAATGTAATCGTATAGATGTAATACTAATTACGATCACATTTAAAGTTATACTATATACATATGCATATAAGATACGTACAAAAATTAAATCGCAAAATTATTCTTTATTATTTATTTTTTTTAAAAAAAATATAATTTAGACAAACCGATTTTTTAACATCAACATCAACAAAGCAAAAAATCAAAATTAAAAATAATAAATAAAATATAAAAGAACAAAAATATACAAAAATTATAAACGTATATACGTAATGTATATGTATGCTTTTTTATTTTTGTTTTAAATTTTGTTGATTTAATTTTTTTCTATTTCATTTATTTCATTTTTTTTTTATTTTTTTGTTTATTGTTTTCTTTAACAGCAAAAAATTTTAAAAATATACTTTTAATATCACTGACTAAATTTAGAAACAATTTCGACGTAATTCATCAATTATAAAATAATCTGTTACAGAATTTTTCTTTAAATTATTTTTAAAAAAAAAAAATTAACGAAAAAAAAATGGAAAACGGATTAACGTAAAAAACGAATAAACACAAATATGAAAAATAATCAGTTATGCAAAAATTTATTATGAAAAGAAAAACTATCTTTCGTATTAGATACTCGTAATACACCAATAATGAATATTGAAATTAAACGTTTAAAAACAAAATGCTTTCTTTTTTTTTTTTTGTCTTAATTTTGTAATTATCTTTATCTAAAAATTATGTAGAAATATTGTACTTATGTGAGAGTACATATAATTCTTCTTCACTTTTACAAAAAAAAAAAAAAAAAATTAATTTTTTTCTAGATATTATTGTTTTATTTATTTATTCATGTGAATACGTATGTGTATGAAATTATATGATGATAATGATATTAAAAGAGAAAAAATTATTACCAAACGAATGAATGAACGTCTGCCATATGACTGGCGGTTGCACAGCTTGCATGCCTTTAAGTAAAGAAAAAGAAGCTTCAAAAAAAACGCTTTGCTTTTTTACATCATAATATTTTTTTTTTGTTTTTTCGTTTTTGTTTTTTCATTATTCAGTTTTTCTATTTTCTTCAGAATTGTATATCAACATTATGTACATATACATTACTATATATACACGATATATTAAAAAAAGTATGAAAAAAAAAACACGGCAACGACACACATATCACTCTATCATCACTTGTATGATATGATATGTGAACTGTTCTTCAAGAAACATACTACATACATACATACATACATATATGTACTTATATAGATATAATTTCATAATGTGCCATATTTTTATAGATACATTGTATCATATGTGATGTATATTTTCATATTAAAAAATATTATAATGAAAAATATATCGCACACAATACATATGTAAATATATACAAAAATAATGTACATACAAAAGGAAGAAATATATAAATATGATGAAAAATATCTATAAAATATATTGATATATATTATGTACATAGTACATAAAAGAGATACAAATTTGTTGTTTAAAAAAAAGTTTAATGTTTTTATTGTTGTTTGTGGCGTGTCGTGTAGTCATATAGTTGGATTTTGTAGATGTAGCAAAGTAATTGTTGTTGTTTATTTGTATTTAAATTTGTTGCGGTCGATCGACGGTCACACGTCGTTAAAGCTTTCATACACCATATCATCACCCACCGCCACCACCACCATCAACTTCCACACTATCGCCAAAACAAAAGAAAAAAAGTAAAAACTAAAAATCAACCTCTACATTATGAAGTTAATAGCAGCAGCAGCAGAATATGTATGTATATTAAAAACATTAACTATGATACAAAATGAGGCTTCTCAACTGAATTCACAATCGCATATTTACATTCACACTTGATGAGGACACGATGATCGATATAATTATGTATGTCCATGATATCGAAGACAATTAATAAGTTAAACTCATACATATTAAATATGTATTATATGGACATCGAATACCTTACGTTTATGGTCATGGATACGATACGATATTATGATTTGTGATAGCGCCACACCATATATCATATAATATATCAAACTGAACCATCGAATGGTCGTCGTCAATTCGAAATTAAATCAATGACAAGGCGCAAGGTTCCATGTTGTTCCATTCTACAGACAGACAGGTTAAGCGTAAAAATCGAAAAAAATAAAAAATATTATGAAGAAGAAAAATTAATGACATTGGGTTTGGGTGAGGGCGAATTTCAAATACATATAAGTATTTACAAAAGGTATGTGTGCTTGAAAAACCAAAATAATATGTTCTGGAAATCGCTTGATCAGAGTATTGGAGATTTTTGTAGACTTTTCGATTCAAACCGATCAAAAAGTTTCAAAGAGAAATTGTAATTAAAAAGCTTAATTTTTTCGTTGAAGTTGTGTACGTACTAAAACACACAATTTCAGATACTTAAGCTTAAAAAAACTTAATACAATAGTAATTCAGGTGAGAGACTGAGAGTCTGATTGAAAACTTATTTATTATCATCATTTCAATTCAATCATCATCCAGCGCCAGCCTCATCTTAGCGAAATTTATAATCAAACATAAATTAGTTGAGTTTGAACTGCACTGCAACTGCAAATGAAATGAGAAAAAGTTTACGTTGGAATGGGAAGAGAATTAATAGTGAATCAATCTCTTTCTACTCTAATCTCGATCTCTCAATTTCTTTTATAATTTTAAATTTATAAACTTTAAAATGCTCATTCTCAAATGTTTGAAAATGACGAACGAGACGAGAAATAATTAATAAATTGTATGATTGCGATTGTTTCTCAATTGTTTCAAAAGTTTTAATGACGTCAAGTTGAAAAGTTTAAATAGGGAATCTGACAGAGTGTGTGGTCTAACTGTTATAACCGTTAAAACATCAACACTTGAAAAGTCAAGAGAAAAGAAAAATGGTATCAAAGAAAAAAATTGTATGATGCTTAAGCTCAAGATTGCTATACTGTTGTACATGGACATGGTTGTACATATACTATTACATGGATTTCAATCGAACACTAAGCTCTATGTTTAGTGAAGGATTTTTTCGAATAAGTTTCATCTGTACATTTTTTTTTGGAATCATATTTTCGATATTTTTTTACATAAAATTTAAAGTTCAAAGGATTTACTTATGTAGGTCGCAATTTTTCTTGGTATGTAGATTTTCAAGATTCTCCCTAAAAAACAAAATTTTTCACTAACTCATTATTATACTTTTTTCTTTTGCTTTTTTATTTTAACACGTTCTAAAAATATTTTTTTCTGTCATATAGGTATACTCATAGTAACTCAATCCTGAACAAAAGAAGGAAAGTTAATGTTAAAAGAAAAAATCAAATTCGCGTGATTCTTTCATCGCACTAGCAAAACAAATAAAAATGGAAATGAAACAAAATAAAACAAAAACGAATTTATTATGAAAATAACATATTTTCATCACTTCATATATTCACTACTGCTATCAAAATAAAAATAAAAAAAGGATACCAAAAAAAAACAAAATAAAAAAATTTGATTTAGCCTTGTGAGAAAATTTTTTATACAAAATTCAATATAATATATGTTTTTTCGTCCTTTATATCTCTATTTGACCTTTTAAATTATTCATACATTACATGCGAAAGAAGTAAACATGGGTTCCGTATAACATATATGAGTATAATAATTTTTTTTTATTTTTTCGTTATATTTTTACATTACTATATTATATATTATATGAAAGAAAGGATATTTCATATGATTATACGTGCAAAAAATTTTATTTAATGTTATATACAATGCGAATCAACGGAATAAATTTACAAAAAATTATCTGTAGCGGGAAAGAGAGAAAAAAAAATTATTGCATGTTAGCGAAACGAAAGTTATCCGAAGGGACAAAATTACAATATTATTTTGCATGTGCAAATAATAATATTCGGCCTTTTTCATTGTAATTCAAGCTTTATGAAATTTTTAAAAAACAAAAGTCCTTTAATGATAATGCAAAATATTATTTGATTGTTATCAGAATGTTAATAAGGATTTCTCGTTTTTATTTCTAGCGTAAGCATATTAAACAAGCAAAGACAAAAAATTATATTTGTTGTTTACAAATATACATAGTATAATATCGTGTCAATAATTCATATGCGCCTTTCAATTAGAAGTGTATCCCATTCCAATTAAATTAAATCCTGTGTACATATAAAGTTGTGATAATCATGACATACTCATCTCTTAAAATTATTTATTATTCTACACATTAACTTTTGTTACTTTTTAGATATCGTACTTATGTATATACTGAACATTGATCATTTTCAGATACAGTGCAGTTTAAATGTTATCAGATTGAAAATTTAATCTAAAATGTTTGTCCTTTAACAGATTCTGTATAGGAAAATTATAACAAAACGATAGAGTAAATGGTAATTTTAAACAACATCGATGAAATTTAAATAAATATCCTGTATTTAAACGGAATATATTCAAAATATTTCTGGATGTATAAGCACAACAGTTATCCATTTATTTTCTGTACAGTTCCATAATGAAACGAAATAGATTCGAAATCTCTGAATTTTAATTGGAAAATTTTTCGAGCATTCAAAAGTCAATATACGCACATTTATAGTCGTAAGTTCTTAATATTCATAATATCTACGTATACAATCCTAGCTATAAAATGTTAACTGTAAGGATATTTTCTAATATTTTATGTGGTGTATCTAAAAATTTGCTGCTTGAATTAATCCAAATTCTCTCATTGCATGTGTATTATTGAGTAATGAAAGCGATTTACTCAAAATTCCGATATAAGAACAAAATCAAAGTTCGTCAATACATACATATACATACATACATATATACATGTACATTAATACATGGACAAAGCTTCATACTGTTCCATATGAATTATTGCGAAAATAGTAAATATACAGAGTTCAAAATGTGTGGTATAAAAAAATAAATATTTGAAAATTCGGGTCAATTCTTTTTCATAGTTACACTACATACATGTATGAGTAATTTAGCCTTTTCTCCTTATAGTCCTATTTTCTATTTTACATATATGCATGAGTTACGTAATTACCTATGTATGCGCACGTATGTACATACATTTAAGAGTATATGTTTTCAGCAATTTAACAATTTTCATATTTTTACTTTGAATGTATAATTTTTCCTTTTATTTTAATTTTTTTTCCCTCTTTTTTTGAGTTTTTCTTTTGGATATTTTACATTTTCTTTCCGGTATAGTAATTTAAAATAATAATAAAAAAATAAAAAAAAAATCTTATTGGATAAAATACTGTAAAGTAAGCGCAGGCAATGGGTAAAATACAGTAATTTATGAGCAATTTTCCATTTCGTATTACCTGGGTACTAAAACTTTTTATATATTGAATAGTTTTTTCTTTACCAGAAATGTATGTATAAAAAAAAACCAAAAACAAAAACATAAAAATGAAAACAAACGAATAAACGAAACTAAAATCCAAAGTAATAAATTGACCTAGGCTTATCCGATGGAAAAATATATACTTAACAACCTGGTCTTGTTCAGGTTACCATATTATAAATCAAATTGTCCTTGTAGTGTATGTTACACACGTACGTATATATTGACTGGTACCCATACATACGAACGTATTATACATTATATAAATTCATTGTTGAATTGCTCTTATTATATATTTACGAGCACATTTATGCATGTGTGTTTGTATTCGTAAAGTTTATATATACATATATATGTATTATGCTTTTGTATATAAAATGTTTCCATTTTGGATTTATTTATTTTACAATTTTAAAACAAAACAAAAAATTACACATCCAAACATATATTAAAATAATAAACATTCTATAGGTGTATGTGTGTAATAATCGTATACTTTATACAATACATACAATAAATAAAAATAAATAAATAAAATCTTTAATCTGAACGGATTTATTTTATTTGAAATTTTCACATACACCATATCACATACATATAAAGTTAAAAACGAAAGAAAAAAAATTGCATTTACGTGAGTAGGATTTCATTTTCCGTTTTCATTTTTCATTTTAGTACAATATATGTACAACAAATACGAGTAAAACTATATAGTACCTACATTACATACATCTATACAAGTACATATTTTTATAGGTGTGTAAATGTGTTACTTTCTGTATAATTTTCCGACTACTTATTTATTGTATGTACTCGTATTCGATAATCCGACAATACTCTTAACAAAAGATCTGTAACTTCTGCGTATATTTTGTACCTATACTTAGGTGAGTATATATTTGTTCTTTTATATTTAATATGTCAATTTTGTCCTTATTTCAGAATTTTGTATTTGTTTTTTTTTTTTTTTTAATTTTTGGTCATATAAACAATAACGAAATCATTTCACGAATATAATCCAAATTAAAAATTAATTTATTTTTTTTTTTCATTTTGTTGTTGTTGTTGTTTGTTGTTTGTTTAGGGGGAGGTATTAAACCAAAGCACCCAGATAAAACGCTGTCCTTTGTACTCGAAGCCCCCGTCTAGTCAAACTTCTTCGTCGCTCTTAGGTAACGATAAGGAAGGAGTTCTATTCGACTTTTATGCCTAATTCGTTCAGGTCTGATGACATTAGTGCCAAAAATGCGAATTCTAATAGAGGAGAAGGCCTGGCATTCACACAAGAAGTGTTGGCTGTGGTATAGTCGCTCCTCACCACAAGAAGCACGCTGTGCATCACTCATGATTCCTATGGTAGCGAGATGCTTTCCACAGGTATTATGCCCTGTAAGAGCATTTTTTTTTTTACATTATGATCTCTTTAGAGATATGTACATATTTTGCCACATTCAAAATTAAATTTTTATAATAAAACATGTAACACGCATATAATAGCATCTTGAGGCTATGATAAGTTTTTAATTACTTTTTTTTCTACATTACGTCATGTTTAAACTCGTCTATATGTCTACATACACGTGTATTGTTATGTGTGCATTCGTAATTGTGAATTGTATTTTCTGAAGAATATTTTCAAGTACTTGTTTTGTACATACATATATATATACATTTTTGTGTACTATTTATTATGTAGATATACATGAAAAACAAATGAAAATGTTATGCTGTAATTTCTATTTTAAATCATATTACCATCATCATCATCATAACATTCATCAAATTTCACCATTAATCGTCAGTTTTTTAAATCATTCAATTATTATATGCTTCCTCAGCCAACAACAAGTATACCAATCATTATATCAGTCAGGAAATATTATATGTATATAAGATTTTCAAATGTACTGTATTTGTATGTGATACCGAAGTGCAATAATTTATTATCTGCTGATCACAAAAATGACATAAATATAGAATACAAAAAGAAAAAACATTAAATTTAGTTTAAATGATTCATTTATGGTTATTCTGCTCTGGTGGTATTCTGTCTGTATATAGTAAGAAAATTTTCAACGGATATAACATCACGAATTGTATTGCTGTTGATTGAATTGTGCAAAATTAAAATGAATAAATGGATATTGTACTTCGTAGATTATACAATAAAATCTGAATGCATATACATGTGTGTGTATCTTATAATATATGTACAGAATGATTATAATGATACGGTTCTACATTTGTGCATGTGATTCCATGAATGATTATTTCTGAAGAATCGATGACGTATATGATACCAAAAACAGAGACAGAAATTATCAAGTGTTTCCTATATATTTTTGTAATTATGACGACGAGTATTCTTCTCTCTAGATCAAAACTTTTATTTACAAATATGATCACATCATGATGTGTATAATTTTATATAAATAATATAAATACATATACATATATTCTCATATCACATATGTTTTTCTTCATTATAACATATATGTATAGATATATTTTTATAATTAAATATCTGTGTCGTCATCATTTATATTTATTTATGTAATTTTTTATTATATGAATTTTTTTATATAGTACACGCATATGTAGGTATTATATGCGGTATACAGATATCAGATATGCTATTTTTATCGTAAGAATATTTTTAGAAAATTAAAAAAATTAAAAATTATGTAAAAAACAATTAAGAAGAGAAAATAAAAATTGAAAATAAATAAATTCCAGCCTATGATATAAATAGATTATGTATACATTTATGTAGATACATATGTCTATCAGAAAATAGCAAATCATATACATACGAGTATATACCATATGAGTAATAAATTATTTTTCTGTAGAAAATTGGTAGGTACTACAATAAATTCGCATACCTACGTACTTTGATTTTTATTTGCGCATATTATGTAGGTATATTCATATCTACTTTGAACTAGATACTATACTTAAAAAAATTAAACAAACATACACTTGATTATGCATTCATTATTTCTAATAAAATTCAAAATACATAGCTACGCGCCTTTGTATAAACGACAACGATTCTAATTCATATATTCTCGCGTAGATTCTTCAATACCTATACATATTTGTACTTGTACGAATGAAAAATATATAAAATAGAAAAATTACATTACCCACACAACGAAAATAAAAATAAATAAAAGTAAAATGAATTGTAATTAATTATCGAATTCAAGAATTTGTTTCTTCCGTTTTTATTTTGGATTTTTTTTCTCGTATTCTCTTTATTATTTTCATATACATATATTTTTTTTTTATTCTTGAAATTGTGCCAAATTCTATTACAAAATTACCAAATTCTTAATATTTGTGTGGTACACTCAGTTGTTGTATATTTTCTCACAGTTCTAACAGATGTGTCTAAATTTTGGACATGTACACGTATATAAGTATACATATAAAAATACTAAATAAATTTAAATTCAAAACAGGAAAATAATAAAAAATAAAAACAAAATTAAACAAATATGAAAATAAAAATAAATAAATTTTCAATTATAATTAGTGATACATATTATATGTATACTTATATACATATTAATGTATATTTTAGCTAATGAAATATTTGACAACGTCACTCATTCCTCTCATTAGTACGTACACAAAAAATTATATTATAAAGCATTAGCATATGATAAGTGCGATATGAATAAATTGTACATAATACATATATATGACGTTAATTGTACAATTACAAAATATAATTTGTTATTAAGCTGAGAGTAAACATTCAGTTTTTATTTCTGTTCAATATTGGAATGAATTTTTGCTTTTCGTAAGTACAAATAATTAGCCTAAAGTTTACTTATCCTTGTTTTTTTTTTTCAACACTTTTTGTTCTACACTCAATCAAAAATCTTTACTCACATATTCACGAGGATTATCTGAATAGTTTTTATCCTAACACATAAATAAGTACCTTTTCATTTTGCTCAAATTATATTCTTTACTTTACAACATTGTCTCTTTTTAAGTCTATACACTTTTCCTAACAACGCTTTCATCCCCTTACAGTCCTCTAAATAATAGTTTTGATGAAAACTTCTGTCCTTCGAACCAAAAAATAAAGGAAAAAGTCGCTATGGGCCAAACCTGATGAATACGTTGGATGACCAATAAATTCAAATTCAAATTCAAGTTCCTAAATTTTCGCCATGGCAACCGTTAAAATGCGAGACAGTATTAAAATTTTTCCATTTCAACAAAAACACTGATATCGAGTCACACAAATGATTCATTGTCAAACAAGAAATTAGCGTTCCAAATGGCTAAACTTTTTACAGTCAACTTGTAACACCATCGTTATACCAAGAAGTGTCATTTTGATGACGAGGCTAGAAACTTTTCAGACTTACATAAGTCAGTTCAACCATAGTTTATAGTTTTCTATACATTTCTATTGCACGATAAAACTAAATGTTTGTACTCAGCTTTATGATCATTAATTATATTTTTATACTTTCATAATATTTAGGAAATTACATATACGTCAATAAAAATTAAAATTTATTCATACATACACATGTAAAAATATACAATCGCTCGCAAATACATTTTTGAATTTATGTAAATAGATACTCGTTTATATGTATGTAATTCACAAAAATTATTCAATTGGTGGTCTCTTTAAGTTAATTAATTGCATTGTTACCCAAATATTTACATTCTGTAAATACATAATATTTCGGACAAACGTAAATTACGTACATAATATGCACATACATGTGTATAGTTTCATGTGAATACATTAACTAATTAAAAAACTAATCATTTTAAATTAACAAAAAATATATATGTACATATTACAATAGTATAAAAATTTTATATTTTGAATGCGTATACAAACGAGTATGTATTTATTTGCCTAAATACTTTTTACATACACATATAGGATGTTATTTATTTTGAATTTTTCATTAATATGTTTATTGTTTTTATCGTTGATTTTATACATAGTTAATTCAATATTTTGGTTTTTCATTCTGTTCTAATTTCACTATACTTGTATGTACTATACTCGTATCTATCTATTTACGTACATGAATGTAAATAGAAAAATAAATAAATAAATGAATGAATAAAGAATTTTATTTTCTGATTGTTGTTAAAGGTGTGTGGCAGTGTGTTTTCCTCTATGTAAGTGCATGCATCAATTTACGTAAATATTTCGAAAATTATTCGTTCTATGACATATTTACAGCAATGTAATTAATTTAAATGTGTTATTATTTTTCTTTATAAGACGGATACATAATATGAATTCTGTTCATATTTACAATAGGAAGTATGTAGGTGTATTAATATAAAAAAATTTTCTTTTATAAAGACCAAATATCGAATATAAATGTAAATGTAATTCTTTTTAAATATTTTTTTATTTTTTTATGTTTTTATTTACATACGTGAACAAAAAAAAAAACAAAAAATACCAAATATTTACATGTATGATAATTGAATTCTTCAAAAAAGGAAAGCCTTGTAATACATTTTGATCGATCAAAGCAAAAATGAAGGAAAAAATAATATTTCTCTTTTATGAATGAAAATTTCAAACAGAAACATTTTGATGAAAATGTATATGTACATGTATATACCATATGTACTTCTTTTTGTATAAGTATACAGAATGTATGTATGTGCTTTTATATGTATTCCTGATGTAGATGTATAGAAAGTATTTCTAAATGAATTTAATGAATGTTCTTCAATGAAATTAAAATACATTTAAAAATTCTAATCAAATAATTTCTCAAAGAAGAAGAATGGTGGGTGGAAAAAATTCGAATATACCAATAGATAAATACAAGGATACACGTTTTGTATATGTGTAAAGTTTAAGTAAATCAGACTACATTTCAAGAACATTAAGTAATATAATATGAACAAAAATAAATTTACTTAGTAATCAAAATTAAATAAATTATGTCCTTGATATTCACGGATTTTTTAATGTAGGCGTTTTTCATTTGTATGTTTAATATTTCTTTTTTTTTTTGTTGAATTTTATTTATTTTATTTTGTTTATTTTATGAAAATTGTTTCATTTCTCTTTTTAAAAATATTTTTTAATTGTTCTTCGAAAACAGGTTTTATTTTTTTGTTTATTAAAATTTCGTGAAATACAACCATGTTCCGGATTCTGCAAAAAATGAAAGTGGAATACGAATTCAATTCCACGCTGAATGGAAATTGGTGTTCTGTATTTCGTGTGGAATTCTAGAGTTCGAAAATTAATTTCGAAATCATCTGACACGTAATTTTGTATATCAAAGTGTCAAATTTTTTTTATTTTTATTTTAGTTAGCCTTTCTTCAAGTGTCAAAGCTTATATAAAAAGTTGTTATTAGGATTAAAATTTGAAATGAAATATACAACAAAAAAAAATTCAAATCAAACTTGATTTCGATATAAAGTAATTTTTTCCGCTTACAAAAACATGACGGAATCAAATTCACTAAACATGAGTGGAAGTTGAATGCAGAACACCCAATTCAACTTTCGCAAATGGAATTTCGAAAAAGTGGAATACAAAATAAGTTGGTCATAATATCAATAACTTGTCAAATACACATACATACATACATTACATTCCAATATCCATCACAAAAATTTACTAATTCTAAAAATATAAAAAAGTTTTCATTGTTTTCTTATTTCTTCTGCTTGACATTCATTCGTGTTTTTCATTTTTGTTCAATTTTTTCGTTTTGTTTCATTTCACTTTTTCTTTATTATTTATTTTCGTATATATATATCCATTATTCACTTAAAATATTATGTTTCTTGGGGTACATACAAAAAACAAAAAATATTCACTAAAAATTATATGAAAAGCCATCCAATTGTATATATGTATTGAAATTTATGTATTTATATGATATATCTTTTTAATCCAATATTTGTTTTATTATTATTATTATCATCATTTCATAATCATATCATAATATTGTCATAATTTGTCACACCCAAAACAATAAAAAAAAAAAAATTTAGCTATCAATTAGCATTATACGACGCAATCACTTTAAAAAAGTATTCCATTCCTATACACGGATTGTTTTCATATTCATTGTTTTTGTTTTACAATATAATTATTTCGAGACCACCTAAATTAGGTAATTTCACTTTATCGTCATAAAAGCACATTCCATCTGCTCTTCGCTATTGTTTTGTTATAATTTCATTTTTTTGTTCTTTATGAAATGCTCTTCTTATCTTTTATTAAAATACAATTTTAACTTACATTATTTATACCTACTCTTGTACATAGTACATAAACATATACATAGACATACATATACATAATTGGATCCTTGAAATTCTTGTAATACAATCATAAATATTTTTATTTTCTTGTACAGTTTTGTTTTATTTAAAACACTTCAAAATTCACTTTTTTTTTTAACTTTCATTCAATTCTTAAGTTGAATAGAAAAGAAACGAAGAAAAAATACAGCATCAAAAAGCAAAATAAATGATGAAAAATTTTCTTACACAAATGTATGTGTATATAAATATAAAGTTATATATATGTATATTCCTAGTTAATTTAAATTTGTAATTCATCTTGTGCATATATTTTTCTATAGGATCTTTTCTTAAGCGGTACGTGTACGTAGCGTGTAGAGATGAGAATTTGAAAAATAAATAGAGAAAAAATGAAAAGTAAATAGAAATGAAAACAAACAACAAGAACCACTGACTAAAATGTACTAGTGACTATTATTTTCTTATATTTTATGGAAAGAAGACATACTTGATAATGAAAAGAAAAACCATACTTACAATTTACAAACGAAACACGAAAAAAGAAAAGAAAAAAAAAAATCCAAAATTAAATTAAATTAAAAGAAAAAGTACGAAAATTTCAAAAAACAAAAAAAAAATTTAAAGGAAAAGTATAAAAGAATTTAAAATGATCCTGATTTTCACATGAACTCGCTGTATATTTTCTTTTTTTTGCTGGGTTAAAGTATAGACTTTGATAAAGGTTAAAGGTGTACTAGAAGTAGAAGTGTACAACATACAAAAATATGTAAAACACAAAAGATAAAGAAGACAGAAGGAAGAATATATTTTATAACACAAGGTGTGTAAATGAAAATAGTATTAGTAACTAGAAAAAGGATAAGACCAAACTATTGAAAGGAAATATTTGACTTACATAAGCTAATATTGAACGAATATTAATGTGCATACATAGATACCTATCAAAAATTAAGAAGTATAATATTGCAAAGGAGAACCAAAGTACACGAAAAAGTATCATAGACTAGAATTTGTAGTGAAAATATAAGAGAGTATCAAATTAAAAGGACGAAGAGGATATCATATTATGACATTCATTCTTGTATTTGTGTCCTTGGAAGAAATACTTTTTTCATTCTCTCTTTTTCTTCTTTTTTTTTTTGAATATTTGACATTATAATATTTTCCCACTGTACAAATATGATACGTTCTCATCAATTTTATTTTTTGTTTTTTTGTTTTTTTTTTTCTACTTTGACTTTCTGTTATTCTTTCATTTACGAAATAATTTTTAATATTTTTTCATGCACATTCTTACTAACGTGATTCTTTTGTAGCTTTATTTTTCTTTTCTCTTTATTTTGCTTTTCTTTTTGTGCTCTGATTTTTTTTTTTGATTTACATAGTCCTTGACAGAAATAATGTACAATATACGAGTATACCATAGCAGTTTTTTTTTATTATTATTTTCTTGTAGCGTGAATATTTATTCATGATTTTCTCAAGGGTATAACCGTATAACCTTTAAACGCACGCTATAACACTGAATAGGATAACGACGACCAACATACATATGTATATATGTATGTACACTACTACTTATACCACCTTACTGCTATCTTTTATTACATATACAGCTAGCTATGTAAAGTTAAACTTTCAGCATTCAGCTTTTCGTCCATTCGCACAACGAAAAAGTATAAGAAAATTTTTTTGCATGGCACACAAAATTCGGAAAAAAAAAATCATTGTACATTTTCTTTCATTTTCATTTATATAACACTGTAATCATTATAATCATGGTCTCATTGTAATCTTTTACATTTCATCTTTGACTTTAACCAGTGATATAGCGCTGTATAATAAACTCCATTTGCTACATGTACATACAAATACACCTAGTTATTGGTATATCTATAATATGGTGTAGGTACTATATAAGGATGAAGTGTTATACATTACAAGAGTGAAGTAGTATGAGTGGTAATAATACATAAGAAAAAATATATAAAAATTATTATATTTTTTTTTTTTTTTTGTGAATGACTTACCTTCGTTTTGTTCGTTTTATTGATCTTCTTTTCCCTCGAAATTTTCTATAGGTGAAACTTTGTGGTGAAACAGTGTAATCTTCGTCGAATTCCATTTCAATTTTTATTAAATTTTGTAGATTTAGTTGACAATCCTTTTGTATTTGTTGTTGTTATTGTTTTTTTTTTACAATTTTTACAATTTTTTTGTTCACGTTTTAAAGTACATATACACACACAAAGTCAGCGTGAAGATTGTAAAACATTTCCAAATGTAAAAGAAAAGAATGAAAGAAAATATCGAATAAGAGTATGTAATTCAAATTTATATTTATCTGCTATCTATGTATATACGTATTCTATAATTTTTTTTTTAAACGAAAAGTTACAGTATAAAAAGCAAAAATATATACACTTACACATATAAATTAGAATAAAAAAAAAATAAATGAAATGTCGAAGTCAATTTGTAATTTCAATTCGATTTGAAAATTTCGAAATCAAATTAAAAATTTTATTTGGTAGAAAATTATAAGGATTCATGGATTATACTCATGTAATACTGATATAGTCAGTCGTATGTACGTATATAAGTATATAAATATGCACATTATGTGTGTAATTTAAATTTTATTTAATATTGAAACTTTTGATTTAGAAATTTTCAATTCAATTAATTTAAATTTGAAATTTAATTTACGTTTTGTGTCTTACCTCTAACGTTCTAAAGTGCCATCTTGTATTTGGTGCTAATGTATTTTCATCATTTTTACAAAATTTCATAATTGGCCAACATTGACATCTTTTATTTGTTATTTCGCATCCTTCTTCTATAACTATTGTCTGGTCTTTTGTACAATTAATATTATTATTATTTGATACATATGACAATGATGATGATGATGATGATGATGATGACGACGATGACGATAATAATAATGATGATAACGATTGTGACGATGATGATGACGATATTAACGAAGACGATGATTTTATTGTTGATGCTGGAAGATCTGTAATTGAAAAGAGAACAAAAAACATTTATAAATAATTGAATGAATAAATTTAGTGATTGAATATTGTATTAAGTATCGTGTTTTATTTAATTAAATATAGTTTAATAAAATTGCTTATATTTAAATAGAATTCCTTACAAATGTATATTAGGAGAAGAATGAATTGAAATTTCTCGAATTTCTCAAAATATTCTTGAGCAGCACAGAAACGATATTTATTAATGGTGCGGGAGTCAGAAAATATTTTGTAAAATTTCAACATCGAAATTTGGCAACATTAAAAAATCAAATAAAAATGTACAAACACATACATTTAAATATTAAATTTATAAAATAATATAAAAAGAAATAAAATTTTGAATAAATTTCCGAAGGTTAATTTCTTCTTCCTCTTCTTTTACTAAGGAAATTTTATATATATATCGAGAAAAATTTTATACGGTTTCATGACCTATTTAAATACAATCATGCGTTTTACCACGTTTTACATACCGTATATAGCTATAAGCATTGTAATACAAAAATCAGTCTTACAAATCAGATTTAAATTATAACGATAAAAGAAGATGATAATGACGATTATGAAAAGGATGTAGTGTATAAATCCTTTTTCATGTTTCAAATTATTTTGAAATTATGCCTTTATTTTCTATTTTTCTTAATTTGAATTGAAAATTATCCATTAGAATTATTGTAAAATGATATTAAAGTTATATAAGTATATAGTAAATAGACACTTTCATTTATTTCTTATTAAATATTATGAAATTTAATTTCTCAACTTTTATTTCACTATTCACCAACAACCAGCAATTTGTTGAACAAAAAATATAAATAAAAACAATCCTTGCATTTATCATTGTAAAACAAATAAAATATAAACGAAATTTCATTTGCACGAGATAAAATATTTTTAAAAGGAAATAAATTTTCAATTTTTCTGTTGTTTTTTTTTTTAATTATTTTAAAATAAAAATTTTGAATATTATTTTTCAAAACATTAGTAAAATTGAAATGAAAAATACGAGAAACAACGTAAAAATAATAACAAAAAGTATAAATAGTAGCAAAAAGTTTTTGTCAGAATATAGATACAGATATTACATTTTTACTTATGTTATACGTATACATACTTATTTATACATAAACTTAAACATACACAAATAAATTTAAACATACACACAAAAAACTGTTTTACCTTTTCCATACAAAATATTATACAAAATATACACACACATATTTTTTTTTACTGTATGATGACTTTATTATTATTTAATTAAGAAAAATTAAATTCAAAAGGATAAAATAAAAAAGATGAACAAAACAATGAGAAAAGAAACAAAAAATATAAATTTAAAATAAAAAATACGTTTTTACCTTGAAAATTATACGAATATGTCCTTATGTATTTAATACTGCATGTAAAAGGAGCTACTTACTTTCAATTAAATCTTTCGTCAACGTGAAATTTCTCTTTTCTAAATAATATTTCCTTTTAAAAGAAAAAAAAAAGTGCCTTAAACAAAAACATTTTTACTCTCTGTATGTACATATACTCGTACACTACAAAATTTATACTACATTTACTGTTATTTTCATTTATTAAAAAAAAATTTTTTTTTTAACTTCCTTTTGGCATTTTTCACAATTTTCTAATATGCACATATTGTAAAGTACATATTTATTCAGTTTGTGTGTCCAGTACAGGAGCAAAGATTTAATTACATAGAATATAATTTTTCTTTTTTTTGTTTCATTTTTCACCAGTTCTAATTAATTGAAAATATTTTCAATTAAACATTACTTGGAAATGTACTCGTATGTATGAATGTATGTATGTACATATTATGTATATAATGCATACAAAAGTAAAATACATTTATTTTACATTTAATTTTATTCATTTTCATTTTATAATATAATTTTACAGAAGAATACGAGTGTATTCAGATCTCATTTCTGGTTCATGTAGTAGTTCTCCTTTATATTTCCGTTTGGTATTTAATTTAACTATGAATAAATGAGAATAAAAAAATGTATGTGTATCGTATATGCATGAAATGTTATATCGGGTTTTACAATAGGGATATAACAATTTTGTATTTTAATACGAAGGGGGCCTTCAACATTTTTATAATCTGTCAACTTCAGAACGTTAGTCAATGTTAACATTTTTATCATGGTGAAGTTGGCGCACGAGCAATTTTTGGAAATTATTAAAAATTACCATCGAAATTCTGAGTCGGTAGTCACAACTTTAAGAGCGCTTGTTCAAATTTTCGGTCGTAATAATCGTCCCACCAGACAGGCTGTGCGTGCTGTGCTATAGTGGATAAATTCGAATCAAAATATTCACCATTGGATGTTCCTGTGCCAGTGAGACAACGCATGGTACCGCATGCCACACAGGTGGTTAAATAATTGATCTGTTGAAGGGAAAGTCTGCTAACCGTGTAATCTCGATAAATGGTCCGATCGAATGGCCACCTCGCTCATACGATTTAACGCCGTTGGATTTCTTTTCATGGTGTTACGTTAAATCGTTGGTTTATATCAACAAACCAACAGCGTTAGAGGAGCTCAGAGGCAATATCGAATGCGAAATTTCCAACATTCCGGCCGATATGTGTGAAAGAGTGTTGGAAAATTGGCGCCAAAGAATCGATCGCTGCAAACGTGCTCGCGGTAGCCATATGAATTAGATCGAATTCCATAATTAAATGTAATATGTTTACTTTACTTGGAATAAATTTCAACCTTATATCTTAATTATTCTGTATTTTACTTAAATATAAAATTATTATGTCCTTATTGGAAAACCCTTTATAAACGGAATCTTAAAGTTATACTAAAAATTATAAATTATTCACTATTTAATTATGTAAACTATTATTTCATTATATATATATAGTATATATTTTTTTTTTGTTTATTTGCGAACATAATTTGAATTTTTTTTTATCTTATCGAATTCATTTTCTGACAGATATTTTAGAATTGAAACTATTCTGATATTTAAAAAGATTTCACAAATTAATTTATATTGTAGTCCTTCGATGAGGGTATTCACATTGTCTTGTTTTGTTGTTTCATTTAAAAAATTATTTTGCGATTTCATTTGCAATATTGTAAGTCTTTTGAAAAATTTAATTTTTCTTTTCATTGTCTATATGAAACGTAATATAGAACCCGTTACTAAGGAAATACAAATCCATTAATTCTTATCATACGTAATTGAAAATTTAATAATTATTATCGATCTTTCATGTCGTTAAGCATAAATTAACAATTTCGCATTGTAAATTTTCAAATTTGTTGAAAAGTAATTTGTTATATCTCATGATACAATTTTTAAGGTTCACTGTCTAATACACTGCGATTTACAGATAAACTTGAATATTTATGTACTTAGTTAAAGATACAATTTACTCTAAAAGTAATTAAAGCTAATGCACTATTAATACCGTAAAATGTACATAAACACGTATACTAGCTAGTTACTAAAAATTTTAATTATCACAGAATGAATACAAAACCTTAAACATGATGAAACGGATGTTCATTATTTTCTCTATACATACACAAATCGGATTATTAAGATTATGAAACCAAAGAAGAAGAAGAAGAAAACACAACTACAATAACATCAAAATGTTTATTAAATTTTTTTTTTAATTTTGCTTTAGCTATACTGTGTTAATATTTAGTCTGCGCTTACTATGAGCACATAATACTCGTAAATATCATCCATTTTCCGTTGAATTTTTCATAAATAATTATGTATATCTAGAGAATTTCCCAAATAATATACGAGTATGTATGTATAGAGAGGATTTCGTTTATACATATGTACATACATCTTTTTTCTGTATATACTTATAACAATTTAGATTCTGAAAATTCTGTTGCGTTTTTTCAAAAAACCAATTTTCTAAATCTATAGAAATGCAGATACTTAATTGCATGTACTCTGTACATACTGTATACATATAGTATATGCTCGATGGCGTAGTGTGAAATTCATGTGCATTTTAACTGAAAGAGTATACTCGTAAAATATTGCACTTAATACAGAGAATTGAAAAAAAAATTAAATTTTGAAAAAAATTAAAAATTAAAATTGAAAAGGAAAATACTAGTAGTTAAATGAAATTTATATAATAATAAATATCCTGTGATATGTATATAGTCTACATTATCTAGTGTATAAAACAATATTCTGTATACATAGTGGTTTCACTGAGAGTCTACATAATATTGCTGATAGTTTGAAATTTGAAGGCTTTCTCAGTCCATTAAATTATCTAAATCCATCACAAGTCGCCACAAAATTGTGACTGGCTTTCTTGTGATTTTCCTTGTGGTTAATAAGCTGTTTCGTATTCTGAATAAAGTAAGCACAAGAAAATTCACAAAAATTTCACCTCTTAGTGGTGAATTTGAAACGTTAATTTTTTTTAAGAAAAAGGTTGTACTTTATATTTTTCACATATCCTCAAAATAATTCTCGTGACGACTGGAATAGAACATCATAATTACAACTTTGTGACTCTGGCATGTTGTGACTTTTTACCACGGAATACAAAAAGTCACAACTTGTGATTTACCTCGCTCTTATTTATGACCTCTTTACCACTTATGACCTATCACAGACTTTTGTCAGAATAGACCTATAAGTTAAAAAACTGATATTCATTCTAACCTCATTGAAGACAGTTCGAACAAAGTTTCAAGAATTTCATTCAGCGACGAATGTATATGGTGAATTGGATATTCATAGTGGTGAAAATAATGACAAAATCAATATCAAAAATCACAATATACAGTTTATAGTAATTTAATATTGACAGTGCAATACTAAAATTGACTATAAAAATTAAAAATGTATGACAGCCAGAATAATAATTGAAAATGCATCTTGTGTTTGGGGATTTTTATTCACATTATTCACATGAATTAAAACTGGAATAATGATCTTTGATTCGCTTACCACATAATTTATTTAGCGATTTAAAGCATTTCCTTCTCACCATAACTTATACAAAAATATATAAATTGATAAGCATCCAAAATGTTCAGGTTTACATAGGACTTAAATATTTATATTTTTCATTCAAGGGATCTGATGTGGTAATTGCATAAATTTATTTAAACTACACCACACATTTATTTTCTAAAACTTACAAAATTCTCTACTTTTACATTTTGGGGTTACCAAAGAAAAATGTGAGAAATGATGAATACCTACCAGAAAGATAGAGCAAGCCACGTTCAGTGAAATTACTTTGTAGATGTATACAGTACGTTCTGTACAACATGGTTTACATTATAATAAAGTAAAGAATAAAATGAAGAAAAAAAGGAAACTGATTAATATTTAATTTTTGTTAAATGAAAAACTATGCATACTATAACATCACCAAAAAAAAAGAAGCGACGATAATGCTAATGACGACGATGATGATGTGGATGAGGATATATGGTATATACAGTTGGTGCGGAATATAGTGTCGTATGGTCTGGTCTGGTATGATCTGATGTAGCATGGAAAAATATGCAGCAATTAACTAGAAACACGATTTTCATTTTATTTTCTATTTAATTATATATACAAGAAAAATATCAAACGCATTACGATGCACTGAAAAAATACATTTTAGATATATATTTATGCTCGTGTATGTGTACACATTTATAAATGTTACTTACTCTCATATATTTGTGCAGTCATGCACTTAATATAAATTCATAATTAATTTGAAAATCAATTTTCATGCATGTCAAATGAACTTGCATATGTTTATACAACGATCGGAAAAGAAACATGAAATGAAATTTAATAAAAAAGAAAAGAGAATGCATTAGAAAGCATTTTAATAATCCTGATTATTTTGTGTATATATACACAATTACTATTTTGTGTATACGGACAAATCAATAAAATTAGCTTGAATATTGATGAGATGATTTCACTATAAAACTAAAAAGACAGTAGAGTAAAATCATGTAAAATATTTATAAACGATGAAAAAAAAATTAGAGAAATTTATCCTTACTATATCACTCTAATATTAGTACACAAGCATATAAATTACATCCATAAATTCGAATATACCTAATACGTATATACATAACAAATGTCTTCACGCAAAAATAAATTGAAAATTTCTCTAATTGACAAGGAATAAAATAAAAAAGAAAAACAAAAACAAAAAAAAACACTAAAATTATTTAACAGATTTTCTTTGATTGCTGTCGATTCATTAATTTATTTATTTATCGTGTATTTTATCTGTTTTGAGTTTCTTTTTTTAGTCAAATTTATTTTTCATGTTTTCCTTTGTTTCTTTCTCATTTTATTTAATTCAATATGTAGGACATTTATTTAGTAATTTTCAGGTATTGGTACATACATACATATATGTATGTAAGCAGGTGTATGTATTAGGAAAATTTATTCTTGCTCTTGTCAGAAATAAAGCATACATATAGTGGACGACAAAAGTATTTGTATACATCTAAAATTTCTGTAAAATGCTCTCTCTTTCTAATAAAGGAGAGACTTCCCTCCTTTCCTCTTGACAAGTAGAGACGTGATTTACATTAATTTATTAGAAAGGTTTGTAAGAAATTAAAAGTGGAAATCTTAAAAGGTCAACGAAAAATATAATCTATAAAACACTCCTAAGACCAATATTAACCTACGGAGCGGAATGCTGGGTGCTAAAAGAATCTGATGCCAGCACCATGGGTCGCTCCGAGAAAAAAATATTGAGACGAATGTATGGAGCAAGCAGAGTGAGCGCTACAGAATATAGAAGAGAAACAATTCAAGAACTATGTGACATTTATAAAGATCCAGACATTGTGACGCACATAAGAATTAGTAGACTGCGTTGGCTTGGACATGTCAACAGGATGGATGACAACAGCCCATGCGAAAAGCTTCTACAAGTGCGAAATTGGAAAGAGGAGTCAAAGAACAGAGAAGCTTAGAGAACACTTCTTTAGAGGCGAAGGTCCTTCTTAGGACTGTGGTGCCGTGATAATGATGATGATTAGAAAGGTTCATCATTATTAAAATAAAAAACATAATTGATTTCAATATATTAACGTGATCAGTTTTGAAAAAAAATCTGGTATCAAAAATCATCTAAGATTCATCTTATATTTATATAGATTTAATTTTTGTGAAGGTGGAAAGATGGAGGATAGGGTCGTAGCTAAAGTTTTTAATGAAAGGCCTAAATGTCTTTCTTAATTATACTAAATATCATCAAAATCATTAGCTTTTACATGAAACAGACTTTTGTAACATTTCCCAGTAAAACATTATTTTGAGACTTGTTTTATAATTATTTTTCTATGAATTAAGAATGAACAGAGTTATGAAAATTAAATCCCTGAATAATATTAAGAACATTTTTTGAAGGTTTCATTTGTGCAATAAACGAGAAGATGTGTTCATTTTATTTTGACTTACATGGTTATTTAAAGTTTAAGTTTGATATTCTACAACTACTTTTCATGTCCACTGTATGTAAATAAACTACAATCATAAATATGTTCATTTAAGTATATACATCCTCACAATAAGGTTATAATATTTATACTTTATACACAAATACCTTAATATAATGAACAAATTTTCTATTTTCTATGTTATTATTATTTTTATCCTACCATCATCATTTCCTTTTTATACTGTCACGTAATTTTATTTTAGCATTTCAGCTATATAATAGTCCTGTGTAATATGTAATAGAATTTATCTGTTAAATAAAATTAAATCATATACTTTGTATGTATGTATATGTACATGAGTACGTAATGTCCTTTACACGTACCAATTCATGTAATAATATAAATTTATATATACAAATATAAAATAATATGTATTACTTATATAATAGTTGTACACAAAATTCTATATACGAATATTTATAAATACATTTCTTATATCCTGTGAATTTGAACAGAGACAAAAAAAAAAAAGAAACTGAAAATAAATTAAATACAACAAAAGAAAACAAAAACGAAAAAAACATTAGAAAATTTTAGGAAATAACAAAACAAAACCTAGGCAACTAGAAAAAAACTACGTAAAACAGATTAGTATAAATAGAGACAGTAGAAGAAAGGAATACAGGAAAATAGAAAATTTCCAGAAAATACAATTCATTTGTGTAATAATTATTGTAACAGAGAATTTTGCTTAGAATAATATTATGAAAATACGAATATAAATGTAGGTATGCCTGCTGTATATACGACAATATGCAATGATATACTATGAATAAATGAATTTTTTTTGTAATATTCATCCAGTAAATAAAAATGCTACAGTCATGGATTTATTTGTTGGGAAAGTGTAAAAATTATTTCACATACATATGAATCTTGTTGGTGCGGTAGGATGGATAGTATGCATATTTAGCCTAACTTAGCAAATTTTTAATTTTCCGGAAATTGTAATAAAGTTCTGAAGACATAAGGCAGAAGATCAAACATCTTTTGAAATGACATTTGGAAAAAACTTTGTAAAAAATATTTTTACATATAAGTACCTCCCACATTATAAAATATATTATATGAATGAAGAACATGTGAATAGGATATGTCAAATGAAAAAAAATAAATAAAATTCCATATAAAATTTTTAAATTTCATAATTCAAATAAAGTCCTTGAAAATCTATTTCTCAGATAACAATTAGACGCTTTGTGAATTGTATGAAAGGAAAAAAAAAACTTAAAACGAAACACAGAAGAAAGTATTTCAAAGTTATCTTAGCCATTTCGAGACGAAAACTACAATAACGAGGTCAATTTTTTTACTCGTATAAAGTAGATATCGAATTTCTGTGAATATATGTGTAGGTATATGTACACAAAAACTAAAACAAAAACTAAAACAAAAACAGAATAGGAAGAAGAAAACAGAAGTAAATAAATTTCAAGAAAAAAAATTAATTCGTAAATTTAATATGCATACAGCACAGGATATAACAGGATTTAGAATAACTTTATCATAAATCGATAAATTAAAGCGACTATATATATTATACTTACTACATACTGCTGCAACATGACTTCAACATATTTTTTTCTTTTTTCATTTATTTCCTTTTGCCTGTTATTTTACAATTGAATTCCTCAATACGAAGAAATGACGATAAAAAGAAGAAGGAGAATTCTTTTTTTTTTCCTTTTTGCTGCTGTACATGCACAATTTTACATACATCTATATGCCACAAATTAATATGTATTATGTACTATTATATGCATTTCTTTCGTCATATGCAGATGGTATACGTATGTACTCATATACACATATAAACGAATATATGCACATCAATTGATACAAACGTACATATGCGGTAATATACGTTCGAGTACATTAGGAAAATCATCTAACATATAGCATATTGAATTGATCCGGAAGTAAGAAATAAAATATTATAGAACAGAACGCGCATATCTGAACGTGTACGTTTAATACGTACATACATACCTATAAATGTGGGTATATAGAATCCTTTAATAATCTATATATCATGCAAAGATATTTCTATTTTCACATACATATACACATAGAAATGTAAAATATAAGTAGAAAAATAAGTTGAAAAGAAGTACAATTGATTTTTTTTCCTATCATTTCATACATACGACAAGTGTGTACTATACAGAAGTTTATATGTATTGTATCAGGAAATCAAAACAAAAAGGAAAAGGAATAAAATGAAGCAAAAAAAAAAGAACCTGTACAAGATTTTATATTTTTTTAATATTTTTTATTTTATTCTTATTTTCTTTAATGATAAATAGAAAATCAATACAAAAAAAAATCATTTATTTGCTGTCTACATTGTACATATGTACATACGACGAGTACTAAGATATGTGCACATAGCACATACGAATATATACGATTTACTTGACACATCTATTTACATACAAACTGATAAATATATGTATGTGTGCGAATATGAATATGTAAGTGTTTATGTTTGTATTCATATAGAAGTATTATATATTTTTGAATGGAAAATCATTTTTGGTTTGATGAAGGATAAAAAACAGAAAAATTGATATTTATATGTAAAGTAAAACGACCAGAAAAACTGCAAGAAAAAAAAATAACAAAAACTTAAATTCATGTCTTATCTTTAATACCAAGGAGGATATCTATCGTTAAAAATATTTTCCTTTTTTGTATTTTTTTGTTTTTTTTTCATTATTTTCAATTCGTTTTTATTTCATTCTTTTATTATCTCTATTTATAAAATACATATACATACTTTCTTATGATGTATTTACACTCTAGATGTTACGTACGTTTAAATATACGTATATATTCATAACAGAAAATTTATTAAGCCAGAGAGCTATGTTGGGTTAGAATAGGTCATAGGTCATCATAAAAATGAGGTCATTTTAAATAATAATAAAAAAAAAAAAACCAAAGGAAAATACAAAACAAAACAACAGAGGAGATAAAAAGATTTTGAAATGAAAATTTGAATTTGAATTGA
Source organism: Villa cingulata (assembly GCA_951394055.1). Classification (NCBI taxonomy): domain Eukaryota; kingdom Metazoa; phylum Arthropoda; class Insecta; order Diptera; family Bombyliidae; genus Villa; species Villa cingulata. Next base: position 2,995,706 of record OX596020.1, on the reverse strand, counting down.
AATATTTCGATATAAAAACAAAATTTTCGTATAAAGAACAAACTGAAACAGTGACCTCTGCTGTGGCAGATCATTGATGGAAATCTGAAAAGAATTAAAATATTCGGTTTTTTTTTTTGAATTCCAATTTAAAAATGTTGATAAAATTCAATAAAAAAAATAAAAAAAAACTGTATACATGTACATACGAACACAGAAGGAAAATTAAAATAGAAAATGTCCGCCGCTTGTATGTACGAGAAAGTTATACTCGTACATATAAATTACATTAATCCTAATAAAAATATATCAGGATTCTTTAGATCCTATTATGGGGCTTGAATAGCTCGATGGTTGTGTGTCGGTCTTGCGATCTTTGAGATCACGGTTCGAACCCCAGCCAGCGCACTACTCTTGCCCAAGTCGATCAATAATTTTTCCCATTAGCAATGTACACCAGTAACTGATTACTGATGATAAACTGGATAATAATGTATATCTGACATAAAATTACTGATCGGCAGTGCCATGGACTGAGTATCCGCGTGCACTTAATATATACTATATACATTTATGTATATATGTATATTTATAAAAATAAAAAATAAAAAAAAAGATCCTATCAGGAACTAATATATCATGCATCATTGTACCCGTATTTGCATAAAAAAATTCTCAAAAAAAAAACAAAAATATATCACGGCAATAAATCGATTTTTCTACCGTAAATTTTACTAAATTCACACTAAAGGAAAACTCTTCTTAATTTTCAAATTAAAAACAAATATACATATATATACATACGAGTACGTACGTTATTATAAAGGCAAAAAATAAAAGGATAAAGAAAAAAAATAAGGAAATACTTATATTGTATAAAAATTTTCCAGACGATTGTCAGAGCATAATGTCATACCATCATTAACTATAAATAATACACATACCTATAAATCCTTAAATTATATACGCACACATTTATATACATACAAACATACATACATATATCTACGCTTACATTAAATAGGTACATTAAATTACATAAAAAAAATTTTATATAATATCCTTGAACAAAAAGAACAAAAAATTTATATCATTTTCTTTGCCATAATAATAAAATAATACCGCACATCAAATGAAAATAAAATGAAAAAAAGTTTCCTTTTTTTCTTGATTTTATAAAGTAAAAAAAAAAAAAAAAAATTTTTGAAATAGAAACAAAAGGACGAAATGTCCTTTTTTTTTCTTTCATATATTTTGTTTTTTTTTTATTTCATTTTTGTAATTTTTTTTCTTTCCATAGCATGTTTTCTTTTTTGCTTCTTCCTTTTATTAACTGTTGTGCCGTTGTACTTATTCACAACATTCTCATTCCAAGGAAAAAAAAAAAAAAAAATCAAAAAAATTTTCCGCTTCATTAGAATACAGAATGTATGTATCTTTTTTCCATTTTTTTTTTCTCCCATCTTTTGTTTCCTGAACAATTTTTAAGTCTATATGGATATGTGTGGAGGATTTTTTTTATGCTTTCTGCTGTTTTACTCTGTATACGTATGTATATGATATGTACTCTAAAATCCTACCATATACTGATGTATGTATATTCTTCTTGGAAGAAAAAGAAGACAATCACACAATCAAAGACAAATGAATAAAAAATGATGACGGTATATAAAAATAATAAAACAAAAACGGTTCTTTTGTTGTCTTCATTTTTTTTTATTCTGCTACTTAAACACATACACACATATATGTATAAATTCGGTATCCTTTTTCATTATTTTCCACGAATACATTCCTTATATATGTTCCCTTTTTCATAGTAAAGTAAAAGTTTTCATTTATTACTCATTCCAGTCTTATTCACATGTTTTGTACTTTTCACAAATAGAAAAAAAAATCGAAATTAGTTGGTACACCATGTACATACACACACATGTATGTACTCGCATTTATACATTAAGAAGTACAGAAGTACCTCAACTGCTAAGTCATAAGTTTGAAAAAAAAATACAACGTACGTACAACTTATGACTTTAGAACGCGTTTATATTTTTTCTGCATTTGAAAATTCCATCATGTAGCACATACACATACGTGTATGTATTTATGTATGATTTATGTGTGCACTATATACCTATATACGTAATATATGTACGTAAACAATGGAGAAACAATAATAAAGTTATATGTTATATGTTATATCGTCATATCGTTATGTTATATGTATAACATACATATATGGTTATATCCTTGTCTTTTGTACATTTACATACGTATAAGTACGCGTGAATGCGTACATCATCATTCATTTTCCTTCATTTAACTTCATTTTGTAATATTTGTATTCAGGAATAGATTAGATATTATAGACGAAGACGAAACTGATAATGATGATGATGATGATAATCATGATACCATTATACAGATAAAATTTCAGTATTTTATAAAGAGAAATGAAAATAAAAATAATAAATTATAATGAGAACAGCAAAAAAGAGGAAAACTTTTTCTTACAGACACATTACAAAAAAAAAAATTCATATAGAAAATATTATATTTGAAAAATTAATTTGAATCTTTGGGTTAATAACGTACATTTGCAAAAGTTGATTTATTTCACAAAAAATTCATGAAGAAAATATACCAAAGATAAAATACACGTTAAACAAGAGGCATACACACGTCATCGTTCATCATAAACTTTTTGCCTCTTTTCATATACTTTCATTGCAATTTTCATTTCCATTTCATTTTTAATATATTCAATTTTCAATTTTATGCAGAACAAAAAAAAATTCTTGAAAGAAAAACACTGTAGAAGAACACTGCGATTTTTATGAATAAAATATTTTTTTTTGTTATATTTTTTGAAAATTAATTAATTCAATTAAATTGAGAACAGAACAAACAATAAAAATTTAAATAAAATACGAAGGTTAAGCGGAAAAATTGAAAGAATCATGAAAACATTGTGTCGGCAGATATATCGTTCAGTTTCAAATAATTTGAAATAAACTTTTCGTTTTTCTTATAACTTGAAACTTTTTATTTTTTCTATACAAAAAAAAAAAAATTAAAACAACTGCTGTGCAAGTTACTTACCCATACAAACTCCTAAACCACTTGTTATTGGTAATTTAGAAACACATTGTAATGGTGGCTCACATGTACCGGAAAATCCACCTGGTCCACCGCATGCCTCGCCCAGTGTTCTTGCACACATTTTACAGCATCTTCGTGCATATAAAAAGTGAAAACGTAAATTATTTATTAGAAAATTTTGAAAAAAAAAAAAAAATGTAAAAAAGTGGAAAATATTTAACAGTTTTATTTAAAGGATGAATGAGTGTAACCGGTATAATAGAAAAAAGGAAGGAAAATAACGAAAGTCTTGTACAATTTATGAGTGAGAAACTTTTAAACTTAAAAAGATCAAAGAAATACTTGTAAAAACTGCATTCCAAGGTACTCGTATCGGTACTACGTGACAAAGATCTCTAAAAACTGTACTTTGAAATTTATTTCATAATGATGACGTTATCACGAACACAAAATAATAAAAATGATGATGATATTTTATGGGCTCCAGATAATGCGGACATATTAATAACCATCAGAGAGAGCTTCTGAATGAATTTATTGCCTTTACAGGAAATCCTCTTATAACTAATGATAATTATGAGATTTAGTCTGCTATAATTTTAAATAATTCACAGTATAATTAACTTGACAATGTACGAGATTTAAATGGCAATTGAAAGTTAATTTCAAGATGTAATTTTTTCTTTTCCGAAGGATTCTATTTGATCGATTTACAATAACAAGAAAACATATAAAATTAAAATTTCAAAATTTTAAATTAATTTCATTTTGTGCTGATGTGTACTTACTTGCATGGATCCCATACAACTAAACCTTTACCAGGACAATCTTGTGATCTAATTAAATCACATTCATTCGGATTACAATAACATTTTAGACCATTCACAATATTACTACCGGATGCAACCATTATAAATATTAAATAACAGCAAATATGTACAAGATATGTTCGAAATTTCAATAATAATATAAATTTTATTTGTGACATTTTAACTTTAAATAATTCTGTAATTAGCTATATTCAATTAATAAAAATTTGCTATATTTTATTTTTGTAAGTTTTTTTTTTATTTTTTATTTTAATTTTCAATTTATTAATTTTTAGTTACTGGTTTTCTTTATTTTATTTTTTTTTTTTTCAAAATTCTTATCTGCTTATGTAGATTATTATATTATGTATTACAAAACGAAAAACCGAAAAACGTAAACCGAAAAAACTGAAAACGAAAATTAAAAGCGCACTTAACCAACAAAATTATAAATTATCATTCTTCTTTGAAATTTTCACACCGAAAAACCAAAAAATAATTTTTCTTGTTTATCAGCATTTCTCATTGGAATTATAATCATTTTTGAATTTTTGTATTTTTCACATTTTTTCTTTTGATGTTTTACATTATTTTTATTATTTGTTTTAGAATTTGAATTTTTATTCTTTTACACACTTTTATATTACACACCTAATGTAGCAGATAAACGATTATGTATCAGATGGTATCAGGTATTATGTTGCATTGTCACTGCAATGATAATAAAATTCACTGAAAATTTATTTTAACTTTATTTATCTTTTCTGCTTCTTGTTAGTTAGGTATTAATTTTACATTTACACATTTATGTGTGTGCATATTTTAAAATCTAAATTTAAAATATTTTATGATTTTATGAAAAAAAACTATGAAAAAATAAAAATAAATGAATGAATTTCTTTGCATACAAAATTATAATTGAAAAATCTGATTTTGATCATTTACATAGAATTACATTTTTTCATGTGTAAAACTATCTCAGACAAATCTAAATTAAATATACGGTAAATTCAAAGTACTTAAGATAATGTGAGAATATTTTTTTTTAAAGTAAAAAATAAAATTAAAAATAAAATTTTTCCTTTGAGTTATTCTGAATTTTATATTTTATTCATTTCACATTTAGCTATTTTCCTTTCTTATATTTCATGAATTTTTATTTTTTAAAACATTAAAATGAGAATATGCTACGAATAATTATTTTGTCATCGTGTCAAACTGAAAATTTATAATTCATTCGTAACAGTTTATTTGCATTTTAGTAAACCTTTTTTATTTCATGTAAATACATACACAAATAAGATAGTTTATAGTTTCATGAAATTCGTCCATTCGTTCATATCTCATTCGTCCATATTTCATACTTTTCATATATGAATTACTTATTTTATTGTGCATGCATAATTATATAGATATAAATATATGTATCTCCTAAAATTGTAAAACTTTCATAATATTGTACAATGCACACAAATTATAGACGATCTGTGCTACAGAATACATACAAACATATGTATGAATTTACATGAACTGATTTCATTAATTTGAAAAGACAATGATCCCACCAGTAAAATATAGGAAAAATATGCTAAATATTAAATATAAACCGCGTTTGGATTAGAAAATTTACATACGGATTTGTATAAATGTTTTGTTTGCCTGGATAAAGTTGACTCCGTACTATCGGATATAATTTTTATTGACTCAATTCGATATTTCTATGTACACGGCTACTAAGTCTATTATGGTGCCACCACCAATCAATAATTTTATCAAAAAGTCAAAGTATCACAGTGTCAGAGATTTGGATTCAGAACAGACGGAATGGAATTTGAAACAGACGTAATGACACTTCTACATTCAATGCAATTATTTCAAATGTGGAAAAAATGGCAAAAAATCACTAAATTCTGACTATAAAACACAATAACTCTTGAAACGAAAGACGTAGAGTGGCATGTAATGTATCATTATAGAGGCGGAAGCGGGGTTTCCTACAGATTTCTCTTATACTACTTTTTTCTAGCTACTACTACATCGCAGTTGTTAAAGGATGTTTCGTGGAGTAAGTGGGAAAATAATTTTTATAAATAGAGAATACCATTGAAAGTAACTCCTGAAAATTCATGACTTATACTTTAACAAAATCGAATTTCATTTGTTACCTTCTTTGTGATTTCATTTTAATTTCTTACCCTTTTCAGTGTATTACATCCCGGTCACGGGGGGTTGTGAGAAGTAACTTATATTGTTCAGCAGGTATATAAGATTTAGTGTGGAAATTTTCATGACATTTGAAATGTCAACACAAAATATGACCCCAAATTGACTATCACATTTGAAAAATTTTAAACTCAAAAATGTACTAACGCGCACCTACTTATTATGATGCACCTATTCAGACAGTATGAAGTCAACTTGATTATTTCTAATTAATAAATCATGAATTTCGTGTATATCATGTACATATGTTTACATAACTTCAAAAATCAAATGAATTCAATTTTGATGCGGTTTAAATTTTATCATATTTTTTTTTTATCCTACTTCGAAATATTTATGTGCATGTAGATGAATTATATATAGGATGTTTATTCAACTGTATCAAATATAAAATGCAATTCTTCTACAATTAATATTCTGGAAACCAATGATAAAGTAACCTAAATTAAGTTTGTGTAGTATCTGTGATTCAAAGAAATTCAATATTTTTGTACACGTACTTGTATATTTACACATAAAATTTAGTGTAGTTAAATGAAACAAAAATAGTAAATAGAATTTAGAACGCTAGAACCGAGAGCCTTATCGTACGGTTGAATAATGTACGCACTAAGCATTTTCATAATTAAACGAGAAACTATATGTATAGTTTTAGAATGAATGAAAAATTAATGTTCATTTCCAATTAAAATGAATTCTAGGCTACAAATGTGATTTAAATGGATTACATCTGTACTTCCTCCTGTGCATAACTAATAGAAGTAGATCACATTTCAAAGGATAACAATATCGAAAACACAATATGTGCATTTATTATAAATTCTTGATCATATTGACTGCTTTTGAATTATTAACTTCCCCTTTGGTGGTTATTTTTCATCGTAATACTTGACACAGGAAAATTATGTATCTTCGATTATTAAAAGTGCATAAGTATTTGTCTTCATAATTCTAAGAAAAATTACATTCTGACATATTTTTCTCAAATTATCAAATATGGTGCTTAAGCGTAAATTTCGTTCGAATCTTTTCGGATTCTAGTCATCACATCTTTGTCACATTCGGCACCTACAATTTCTTCTTATACTCTAATACATAGAATAATTTTGATTTAAATCGAATTTTCGGATATTTTTCATTTTCTCACAAAAACTTTTTTTAAAAAGAAAATTACACATAAATTCTGCATTCTAAACATATACAATACAGTACATATAAACTATCGCATTTAAAATATTCAAGATTCATTACGTATACGTATCCAAATGAAATTTCATTATGAAATTAAAAGTAAATAACGTATTCTTGAAGTGAATAATATATAGAATGCAGATGATAACATTAATATTCAAAAAAAAAAAAATACAAGAAAAAAAAGATGAAAACTTTTTAATTTTTAAAACATATTTAAAAGTTTTTCAAAGTATTTCTGTGTATATGCAAGCAAGTGTATTTTAAAAATTTAGGTACACAACTTTACGACAACAACAAAAAACAAGAACTTTGTCGTTTTCTATAGTTTTCATTTTTTGAAATTCAATTATTTTATTGTGTTCATGCGAGATACGAGATACGAGTAATAGTATAAAACAGATACCGAAACAGAATGTGAAAAAAAAAATCAAGCAATCGTGTATTGACATTTAAATTTTCATGCAAAAAAAAATGAAAAAAAAATATGAATGCAGATACTTCATTTTGTTATGTTTATTGAATGACAAAAAGAGAGGGACCTTTGTGAATTAAATATGTATGTTTGTACATAATATGGAAGCAAACAAACATTAAAAATACAGATTTTATCTATGTTTTCGTACATTTTTTACGTTATTTTAATTTTTTTTTTTATTTTGTTGATTTTTTTTACTAAATTTTTAACGTTTCTAAATCTTATGTCCTTGTTTTAAAAAGTTTATTTCTTGTTTTAGCTATTTGATTTATTTTATGTTTTTATTTTTATTTTTTAGTTTTTCAGTTTTCTAGTTTTTTAGTTTTTCAGTTTTATTTTAGTTTTATTTTTGTGTTATTTCTCTTTTTTTTTTTTGTTTTTGTCTTTCATTTGCTTTAATTTTCATATTATGCGGTTCTTTCTTCTCTCTTTCATTTCGAACGGTTCGTTGATTATATCAAAGTAAAAAGATATTACAAGTATTCCCACTCTCAATAAAACCGTTATGTAGGTAAACAAAGGCGATACTAACACTGTCTCAAAAAATTAAAAGCTTTTAAAGTTTTGTTAAAAGTAGACAGAAAATGTTGGTTTGATTTTGAAATAAACGAGAGATAGAGAAAAAAAATGACACATCCTTTTGAATACATCTCGTCTTTTTTTAGGTAGAAACATAATATACAGGGTGTATTCGAAATATTCGCATAATATTTAGATTCCAAATCCTTAATTTGTTCTGCTTTGTATATTAATAATAATATTAAACAAATATGTAAAAAAACAAAAATTTTAATCAACTTATTTATTAAGAATATTTTTATTTCGAAACTTAAATTTAGACTAAAATTACATAAAAAGTTATTAAATTGGTTCTTTTTGATGAATTATTTTTATTTATTTTATTCGTTGTCCATATATACAAATTTTAATATAATCAAAAAAAATGATTTGTCAAGTTATTATTTTGTTATTTTCATTATCAATTTGTTGTTACATTTTTCACTAAATTAATTTTAATAGAATTCTTTTGAAAAAATACATATGTACATAAGGAAATATCTTTAAAAAAAAATAAATATAAAAAATTAAAATAATAATAATTTATTGCCCGTTGTTAATTTTGATTTCTTACATTATAATTGACCTTATTGTTTTTCTATTAAAAAAGTTTTACAATAACAATCCAAATCCAACAAACAGTTTTTCTGCGGGCGAACCAGAAAAATTATTTGTTAGATATATTTCATACATGAAATTACAAATAAAAATCTTATAATTTGTATGCACTAACTATTTATATACAAAAATTTATTTACAAATGGGAAATACAAAGAATTTTATTTCTCTTGTCAAAATTTTTTACATCTCTATTAAATGTTTTTAAAATATAATACAATCTAACTCGTATAAATAAACATATTACATAATTTCTGTCTAAATCATTACAACATACATAATCAAATTCATCCTGAATTTCTTCGAATAATTTTTTTTCAATATCGGCGTCAAGTACAAAATTATTAAAACTGTTAGTAAACTTATAATCTAATTTTCTTAAATTTTCCATGAAACTATTACTAGGTATAACTAAATTACAATCCTTATATTCTTTAAAATAAATAAAAGTATGTTCAGGAAGAGGATCGGATTCAGCGTCGTCTAACAAGCAGTTATGGTTAATTTTTAATTTTTTATATAACCAACCACCAAAATAATAAAAAGCGTTTTGCTCTCCGAAACTGATGTGCTTATAATCTTGTGTTAATTTTACGTATGGAACAGACTTTTTGAGAGGTAAATTACTATCTAAACCTAATGAGTTAGTAGGAGTTGGTAATACAAATTCGGGATATGGTTCACAATTTCCATCATTAACCAGTTCCATATACTTCACGGAAAATGACTTTCTAAAGGCACATGCAAAATGATAGGGAGATAAGGTTCTAGAATTACCACCTTTTTTTCTTAAGGTTCCAAATGCATGTTCAAGGCCATCTTGATTTAAATGTCTAGTACAAATATATTTGACACCTTCAGATTCTAAATCTTTGAACAAACTTGTAAGACTACTGATATTCAAAGTCCAACCTAACAGGCATTTAATATTTTTCGTGACATTTTTTCCTAAATTATCTATGACCATTATACTTTTTACGAATTTATTCATTTCCTCTAACTGAGAAAGCTGAGAAACATTTGCATTAAAAGGTCTTCTATATTCTTTAACATCAGAATTGGTGCTTGAATTAAAAATATCGAACAAGGTGTCAAATTTTTCTAAAAATTCAGCAGTGTAGACTGCGGTTGAAGAAGCTTCATTTCCACTAACGGAAGCATACAAAGCGCTAGCCACTGTTGCACTTATGACTTGAGTCGCATATTTAACTCTCATCTTTTGAAACGTATTAGGGTAAATGTGATCGTCAGTTAGTTTTGGAGCTAATCGAAATTGTCTTAACTTGTCTTCTTGATAAAAATGTACAATATCGTTCCAAGAAGCAGTTTTATTTTCTTCAAACTTAATATTGTATTTTATTGTATTGTTTCTAACAGACTTAATTAAATGTGGTGGGTCGAAAAAGAAATGGATTTTAATATTGTCTACTAAGAAGTATGGCCTACTTTCACTTATTCCTAAAAGTTTTGGTAAATTGTAGAAATTTCCCCCTTGATCACATACAACAGCTTTGGGTTCCATGCCTACACTTATCAATTCCCTGACACATTTTAATATATATTTTTGTACTTTCTTCGACTGGCATGCGGAAGAAATGAAAGTATAACCTAATAAGTGCTTATACTTATAAGTTATACCCTGAACCATTATGACAAAAGCATACCTAGCAGCTTTATTTGCACGTTCTTCTCCATCATCTTCAAAACCTATTATTTGACCCCTAGATCTATCATAAAATAAATGGGATTTCAAGGAAATTTCATCAAAACATAAAATGCATTTTTTTGCAAAGGAAGGCAAACTTTCTAACTTAAGTTTTAAAGATTTGAAATGAACAGAATGGAACCCTGGCCCAAAAGGCCAGGATTCAATATAACGCATTAATGACGTTCTGGAAGGCATGTTAATAGTTTTAGACAAATAATTAAAAACTGAAGGGGAAAAGAAAAATAAACTTAAAGAAAACTGCTTATGTTCTTCTGAAAAACGCCATCCTTTCTTCTTCCTGTCACTATTCACTACATGGCATTCTACTATATTTGCTAAATCATTCGGCAAAAACTTATAAGCTAAATCTATAAAATGCGCTTTACTTTTTACCTTATTTTTAAGCTCCTGTAGTTCTTTTTCCTTTTGTATTTCTTTTTTTTTCATATTGGCAATCTCCTGCAAAAGATCTTCAACAGACAGAGTTGTTTGTGTTTCTTGATTCCTTGAATGCCTAGAACTGACAGCTTCTTCTTGAAATATTTGTTCCTCTTCATTATTATTTGTGATGCTAGAAGCAGGCACGATGATGATGTCTTCTAATATCTCAATCTTCGGACGTTTATTTTCTTGATGAACTGATGGAAAACTTCCCTTTCTCAACTTCCTACCGCTTACGCCGATCATTTCTTTTTGGAAATGCTCCTCACATATTCTGCTGTCCCTTGGTAAATTTTCAAGTAAATCCAGTCGTCCAGTATTTTCTAGCCATAATCGCCTTCTGTAGACAATTTTTTTATATTACAAATGAAACAATTATTAGTAGTTAATTTAAATTAACTAAACTAAATTAATTGAATTAGTATAGTGAAACTACGTACCTTGATTCATTCTTTGGAAATAAAAACCAATTTCTGTCTGGAATCATTCCTTTTGTTCATCCACAAACAATACACTTCAAATTATGGTGATTTCTCGAACTCATTTTTTTAAGTTATTTTTGAATTGCACTTAAAAAAACACTGAATTTCACTAATGTAACACAATTTTTATTTTTAAATAAAGTAATTGATTAAACACGTATGCTTCCTTCGTCCACAAAATATGGTTTGAAAAATTGAATTACAGTTTAAAAATAACCGCATTAAATTGAAAATCTGTCATATGTTGAAAGAAAGAGAAGGTAGTGAGTTGGTTAAAATGAGATAATCAACTCTAATACCTGAAACGCATTAACATGCAGTGCAGCGAATGTGAATTATTTATTATTATAATTACATACATATATTCACGATTTCTTTATAAAGCTAGGAAAAAATGTAACACGACTACAACTTTAGAAATTTACGAGTACATTATAATCAAGTCAAATAAATTTAAAAATTACAAATTTTATTTTTAATCAAAATAAGAAAAGTTACAATTTGATGACATACCCTGTAAAAATTATTTGAATAAAGCAAGAATGAGAATGTAGTTGTAAGTTTTAATATGATTATTATTTAACAAGAATGACAGTGATACCAGTCAATACCAGTCTTACTTTCATAATTGTCATATCGTTATTCTTTGTTGTGTACAGAAGAATAATATTGTACACGAATCTTAAAAATTATGAAATTTGAATATTAAAAAGAAAACCTAATAAGGTGTAAGCATTTTTTAATTTCATTTGTTATTAGTACCATTAAGTACGAAAAACTTCTTAGTTTATAAAACTCAGTACAATATTTAAAAATATGAAATAGATGAACATATAAAATTTTTGTAAAACTATGGTAATACTGGGAGAAATTTAATCTATGTTCATCAGTGCTACCATTCTTCTTAACTTTACATTAAACATAAAATCAATTATTATATACATACTTATATAAATATAATAATAAAACACGAAATAAAATCATTAAATTGTTTAAGTAGAAATATATATCATTCTCCAGTACAAATTCCGAATTAGATTAAATAAATCAAGCATTATTAGAATCAAGAGGTAAAAAAGAAATATTTCATGAAAATAAAAATTATTAGTCAGACAACTGTAAAAATTATATACATTCGAATACACTATGGTAGCCCTTATCCGTAATCAGAAACATCAGAAATGCGTTTTTGTATATTAAACTTGTTTTTCATATTATTTTTCTGCGTTATTATATCTGATATCTGATCCTGATGCATGGGTGTATATGTTAGAGGTATATATATATTATATATAATATATAATTTCAACCAATTACCAATACTTTTAAATTGCTCGAGCCCGACTATATTTTTCAGCATATAGAAATAAATAAAGGATCTACGTGTGCAAGAACAATGTTCTGTGTGTATACATGAAATTTCTTACGTATAAACAGTTGATTTTCAAATCAAAAATCATGAATAAAAAAATTAATAATATCATATTATACGAAATGAATCATGAAGAAAATGCATGAAATATATCATATATGTCATTTTTTCATTAAAAATTAGTTAAAAATGTATAAAAAAATATACTAATTTCTGCCCAACTATTTTAAAAATGTTTATGTGAAGATCAAGTCGCATAGTCGGGCGTGTATATGATGCGTGAATGTATATGTTATAACATGTTTATTATATGTTGTATGTTTCAGCATGGAAAATAAACCCAGTTAACCAAGAATATATCATTGATATATGAAAGATATATCTAACTGATATAAAAGATATATCCTTTAGATGCACCTTTGTCATATGAATGATATATGTTTTTACAAGGCAGAATATCGCTTTTTTCGACAAAATTCAATAAAATTTGTCAAAGCACGATTGTACTTATCAAAAACGTATCATTATGATATATCAATAATATATACTTTTAGATATCTTTTAGATATTTTTTTAGACATACTTTTATGAAAAAAGAGCAAAAATGTAAAAGAAATAGAAAATGATCAATACATTTATTATTATTTATGAATATGCATACTCACTAACTTTTATAAAATTTCCATTTCGTGGTCTAAATAACATTTTTCAAAGCTACGTAATGAAAATTTATAATTAGGTGAGTAATAATAATTAACAACCAATATCCGTATTATCTGCTTTCTATTTATATATTTGTAAAAATTATATTTATTATATTATATTACCGATTGAATATAATTTATGTCGGGCTTAGACTATAGAGACAGTTATACAGACGAATTCTGAAAACACGATCAAGCGACAAGTGTATATCTATTATGACATATGAATGATGTATCAGAAATACATCTAAAAGATGTATGTCAACAAATTTACTCGGGAATCACGACTACGTGACGAAGCAATGTATCAGAAAATAGACACATAAGATATATATCCACTAGAATACATAAATGATATGTCTAAAATATATCTAATGGATATCTAGTAGATGTTTATATAGGAAAAATCTGATCGTGAGACCCGAGAAGATAACGAAGTCATATATCTAAGATTAGATAGGTGGAATATATATCCTCGTTGGTTAACTGGGATGGATCTACGTGTCAAGAACAATATATGAAAAATATACTGATTTCTGCCAGACTATTTTAAAAATATTTATGTGTATATAAAATCATATTGTCGGGCTATTTGAAAAGCATGAATTGATGAATGTGTATATGATGAGTGAATGTATGTGCTAGAGATCACTTTCAGCATAGAAAACGAAAGCTCTACGGTGTAACGAACTATGTTTCTGTGTGTAAAAAAATTATATAGGAATATATGAAAAAATATATCGATTTCTGCCCGACTATTTCAAAATTGTTTATGTGTAGGTCAAAAAATATTGTTGGGCTATTTGAAAAGCATTAAAACTTGAAAGCACCTTGTGTACAGATATGATATGCGTGAATTTTGCTGCTGTATAGTTGGGCTATTTAAAATGCATTATAAATTTTTCGTATATGTACATGAAGATTTTCGAACGTGCAATTGTGTTGTTTGAATGATGTATAATTTGTCTCACTTATAACCTGAGGAAATTTCATTTAAAATTTTTTTTAATGTAGTCAGTTCTTCTAACTAATGGGAATTTTTTTGTCAGGGTGTGTGTGAGTTTCTTTTCCCCGAGGGAGGGTGAAAAGTAAATATAACGGACCATTTGAGAGTGGACCTTCTTCTTATATTCTTTATTCATTGGATTATATAGAATGAATGGTACTTAAAATCAAAAGATTAACTATAATAGACTCTTGTCTCTTTCTTTCTATACCACTGCATTGAGTAGTACTGATGCTGCTTGACTTGATTTTCATCAGTTTCCTGCTCTTAATTTTTTTTTTTATTTGGTTGTTTGCTTTTTTGCTTTTTCGACTATTTTAAAATATTTTTCTTATTCGTATCCTTTGAGATTATTAAAATATAAAAATGAATCTGAGAAAACAAAGAACGAGTGTAGAAATGAATTACACATTTTTGTACATGCAAACATATGTATAAATATAAGTACATATTTGTATATGTATTTATGTGGGGATAGATATGTTGATAGTTGATAATAATAATAATAATAATGAAATGAGTCAACAACAATGTAATCACATTACATAGTATCCTGGTTTATTGTTTTTCGAGTTTTTATTTTCTTTTCATTTTTTTATTTGTTAGAAATTTTTCTGTTTGCATATGCATGCCATTATAATATGTACGAAGAATATTTGAATGTATGTATGTGTAGATAAGAAGATTTTTTTTTTTTGCATCCTTTATGGTTCTTTTAATGTTTCGTAAACTCCATTTTTTTATGTTTTTGCTCGTTATATTATTATTAGCATTAAAAAAAGGATTTTAGATTTTCTTTTTTTTTTATTTATACATTTTTCTATGTACAAATGATATTGTATAAGAATAGAACTTCGATGCAGCAAAAAATAAAAGGATGAAAAAAATTTTTTCAACTCTAGATAAAAAAAATATATCATGCAAGTATTTGTATCTTGTATAATTATGTGTCATTGTCATGTATATGTATGTACAAATGCATAAAAAATAATCAAAATAAATGTGTACGAGTTTATTTCACAGTATCAGCATTCACAGTATACCAACAAACTTCACTAAATTTTGATTTTGCTAAGCAAAAAGTTTAAAAAGTTGTAAAATTTTATGATGAAGATGATGCCATCACCATTAAAATTCAAAATATTTACAAATATACGTATATGGACGAGTATATGGAAATTTTTACAAAAATAATACGTGTATTTAGTGTTACATACATCAAAAAAATAATTTGAAAAAAAAAATAAAATGTGATTTTTCATTTAAAATTATATTTACTATTTTATTGTATTTGAGTATATCAAAAAAATAAACAGATACACAAACAAACGAAACGAAATGAACACAAGAATAATGAAAACAAATGAAATGAAACATTATTCGAATGCGAAATCGTTTTTCTGTTTCTCTTTTGCTTGTTTGCTCCCATGCTATTTTAACTGAATTGGAGAAATTCAATTATACAAAAAATGTAAATACATAATGTCATACATAAAAATGTATCATGTAAGGTAAACAGAAACACATACAATGCAGATGTTCTTATTGTTTTGTTGTGCTTGCAAAAGTCAAAAAAATTTAAATTTAAGGTAAATGAATGAGTTTTTTGTATGTGTATATATACGCGTTTACATAAAATGTTTGTCCACAACATCAGAAAGTGTCCACAACATCGGAAAATGTCCACAATACATTGCATAGTTTCTTTTTATAATCGAAGGAAAATATTAAAAAATTTCATTGAATTTTGTAATCATAAAATGAAAATATTAGTGAGCCAAATTTGTATATATATGCATCCATCGTCTGGGTATATTTGTATGTTTAAATGCAGCATCTTTTACTACGAACTGTACAGCAACTATACTTTTATTAAATTCGTCAACTACATATTATACTTAATACCCTTTATTTCACTTATCGATTTTCTATTATTATTTTCACTAATGATTAAATTTTTTTTTAATTTTATTTGTTCTTATCCTTAAAAGGAATTTGTTTTACTTTTGAATTAATTATTGTAAATGAATATAGAAAAGAACTGTGTGTATTTTACAAAATGTTTCCTAAGAATTTTATTAAAAAAATAAATTCTGTGTAGAAAATAAATGAATCGAATTGAAAGATGTGTTAAATAATAATTTGCTGTTAAATTGTAATTTAATTTTCATATTTTTCTAATTATTCACTTTTCTGAGAATTTTTCTAATTCTTCAGCCATTTTTACAACAATATCGATATTAAGGGACACAAATGAGCGTCTAAAATGGCTACAATTTTTATAGTAATCTGTCAAAGGCATATGTATGCAAGCATGTTGTGTACCAAAATGAGTTCGACAAGCATCATTTTGATAGTGAGGCTAGAAACTTTTCAGACAGCCTACGTATTTTTATCGTAAAATCTTCAAAGCATAAATTATATAGTTTGTGTATATCATTTTTCCCTATATTTATATCTTTATAAAATACTCTTATGTGTGATTAAATGTACAATTTCATTGAAATCCATTCCAAACAAAAAAAAAAAAAATCTAACGAAATTTAAATGTAAGTAAATACATTATAATGTATTTATAAAATACAAGAAAAACATGTTGTACATGCTTACATTTGATTATTAATTTGAACATAAATGTAATATTCTTAAACATTTTTTCACTGGAAAAATTCCAAAAATAAATTTGTACATATTTACGTTACATAATGTGTACATATAGATAATACAGAAATACATAAAATCATATAAATGTCAACATAATATAATAAATTTTTAAATAAGTTCAACTGAGTTCAAAATAAAATCCAACAAATAGGATAATTTCAGTTTGAAAAGCATACCAAAAAACAATTCTATTTCTCTAAATAACAATCGATCAGTGCATATCTGATATTTGGTATCATCAAACTACTAACTAGATTTTTGTACCCATAATATGTGTGGGACAGTATAAAATTTAATCAGAACTGTAATAACTTTTCAATTATTATTAAACTCATTGAGGATGAAAAATAATTACTTCAAAAAACAGTTCTTGAAAATCCTTTAATCATCACTATTATTTCTCCTCAACTAAAATTCATGACAAACCTACAGTTTACTGTGCATATAGCAAACTACAGAAATTATTTGTAAGAAAACAAACTCAAATACAGGATAGCACTAAAGCGGTGTTACAATGTTTTCGTTTCGTCTTGTATGAAAAATAAAAACAAAGTAGAGGATGGTGGATACCCAACTCAATTAAACTATAAGTTATGTCATTTCGATTCGGAAAATATTAAAATTCAATTGAACTTTTCATTTCGTTTCGTCTCGATTCAGCACATTATAATCGCTCCCATTCGTTTTACGTATAATTAAATTTGACAGTTAGCCGAAACGAAACGAAATGAAAGCATTGTATTGTAATCATCGCTTAAGACTTTTGACAGATCAATTTCTTTAACAATCTAATACTAATACCAAAGTGTATATATACCTGACCTAGATTTACCTAGGTTTACCTAGATTTACGCTGCTAATACTTCAGTTACTTTGAGTCGACCGAAAAGCAGATTCCTAACCTTTTTTTTGTTTCAGAAAGCTAATGCTCAATTAATACCGAGTTAACATTTGGTGGTAGACAAGGAAGTTGAAATATGAAGGAAGTTGTCTGTGACATGAATCTAATTTTAGATAAGCCTGGACTTTGAGACCAGTATAAAAGCGCTTCATTATTAAATCACCGTGTTCCCGGTATACAAAAATATATTTACTGTAATTAATTATCTTAAGAAAATTTTCTTTATATCTCATTTTTTTTTATCTTTTTATTTCTTTTTCATTTATTTTTTTAACGAAATTCTATAGTGAAAAAAAAAAATTAAATCCTTCTTTGAATAATAAGCATTACGATCAATTAATTTAAATCGAAAATAGTATACTATACACATAAATTATCTAATAATAATACTGAATATACATATACAAAGTTTTAATGTTTTTCTTCTCTCTTTTTAATTCAAAAATAAAAAAAAACAACTTATTAAATCGATTTTAACAAGAAAATAATGTAAAAATAAAACAAAATATTTGTGGAAATTATTATAGCTCCTATATACATAAATCGTTAAAAATTTTTTGAAAAGTATTTAATTTAAAAGTCTTTAAAACAAACAAGCAAAAAGAAAATTCTTCAGTTATTTTTCACTTTCATGTATATTTTATATATAGTATAATATTCTTCTTTATCCTTTATTCGTAATAAATTTACATTTTATCTAAGAAATTATTTCATTTAATTTCTATTACTTTGATTATAGTGTTTTTCTTTACGTATAATAATTTTCTTGTCGTTTTCGGTTTTTCTTTAGAATACATCATTTATAATTTACATAAAATAAATACAAAAAAAAATAAAATATATTTTTTATCTTTATTTTAGAATATTTCGAAAATATAATATACATACATACATACATAATAATACAATTATCTATAAAGAAAACTATAACTCCTCCTATGTATGTTATGTATAAGCATATTTTACTATATGTGTATGTGTACGGTGTACGAATTTTCGTGTAGCAGCAGTTTGAAAAGTCTAAAAACTACAACAAAAACAATAGAAACAACTGCTTGCATTTAATAACAACAACAAAAAATTAACTAAAAATGAAAATGTAAAAAAAAATAAAACATAAAAAAAATTACCAAAAAAAGAGCAGAGATAAAATATTGACACAATATGCGAATCAAAATAAATTTTAATATGGAAATATTTTTTTTCCGTCTTTTTGTGAAATGTTAGTACACAAAAAGTTTTTAAAAAGTTAAAAATATATGTGGGAAAAAAAAAATTACACAAAAAATATTATAATAAAGCTATTAGCAATATATACAATGTTTGTATCTTCATTGTATATATATACAGTGTTGCAAAAAAGTTTTGATGGTATATAGATATAAAAAAACAATTATCATTTCTTCTTGTTGTTCTCATTCTTCTTCCGTGGCTCTATTAATAGTCCATGGAAGGACACGGTCTCTGGTAGTCTTCGTCTGCACCTTTCCCCATCAATTTTTTTTTTTACTATCCTTATGTCGATTTCATTTTCCCTCAAATTGTCTATAAAAAAAAATCTATCAATATTCATGATTGCATTATCAATCATCATCATCACTAATCATTGGCCAAAAATGAATTTAAATGACAAATTCATGTAACAAATATCATCAAATACATCATATTATTTTCTGAAAAAAAAAAGTAACTTATATAAAATGTTTCACAATTTTTTCGCAACACTGTGAATATGAATATGTTAAGTATATACAAGGCAAGGCGTATAATAAATTCATTGTATAAATATATCTACAAAACACCCACATATAATAACATGTATATGTAAATGTTTGGTGTTAAAGAATAAGTTTAAGTTATATTATTATAACCGAATGATAAAAGGAAGAAATTAAATAATATAGATACACGGAATATAAAAAAAAAACTTTAAAAGTTATATTGAGAATTTAAATGCATTTCAGTTTGTTTTTTTTTTTCTTTACTTATTTTTTTCATTATTTTCTTTTTTCATTTTCTTTATCGTTTTCATCATTCTATATTCACTAAACACATTTTATATGTATTTTTTATGTACTATATTTTTATTTGAGTGTACATGTTTTATACATTAATTTACATATACATATACGAGTAAAATATATGTATACCTGAATGAGTAGTGGATTATTTTGAAATATCAAAAGAAAATTTAAGAAAATGTAAAATTGTATATTTAATATTTTTTTTTAAGGATAATAATAAAAGAATTTAGTTAAAACATAAAATCATAAAATATAATATATGGGAAGGAGGAAGAACAAGTAAGTATTTTGATGGCAAAACTGCTTTCAAATATATAGTATGTTCTAAATTTTAAAATTACGTAAATAATCATTTAAATATAGAATGAAGCTTATCAAATTCCTTGAGGATATTAAATTTTTTTTGAATGACGTAAATTATTGTAAAAATACAAATACATTTACATAAACATATATATAAAATTCGTATATTATATAAGAAACTATAATTTACGTAAATTATACGAGCATAGAAAATATTTAGTTATATGCATATATAAGTATATAATATGCATATGCTCTACATTTATGTATGAAGGTTAGGCAGTGTTTTTTTTTTGTAATAGTTTGTAAATATTACATCATAGTAATTGATTAATAAATTAAATATTTCCTTGTACATCATACATATGTGGTAATGCGTAAAATGCAATATATGTGTGCCTATATTTACTTTTAGCTTCTATACGTTTACACTCATATGTAAGTGTAGATAAATATATACTAATATACATATCAATACAAATAAAGAATTCAGGCATACATTTTCCTTCAATAATTTTATAATAATTTCTTTAAAAGAACAAAACATTTTTTTTTACATTTTTTATATAGGAAAGACAATTTTTTCTGTTCCCTTTCTACTTTTTTCACTCCCCATTATTATTCATATGTATTTTCATTTTAGCTTTCATTTGAATTTTTTTCATTATTCATTCAAAATCATATTGATTAATTTTCTAACAAGTCTTACAAAAAATATTCTCACATAAATTTCTAAACATACAATTTTGATTTATTTGATATGCTTAAATTTCTTCTTCGATTTTTCTTAAACAATGAATTTTTTCAATACCAAAAGTGTTTGGTAGTAATTGTCTACTACTAAATACAATCAAATGAGCCCCCTATAATAAAAGACTAAAATAACTTTCTAAATTTACATTCGTACATACATTCTTAACAGAAAAGAGGAAAAAATAGTTAATTTCGAATTCAAAACAAAATAAAAAATAACATAAAAATAAAAATTTAATAAATAAATAATTTTTCAATGTTTTATTTTTTGTTTTTTATTTTTTTTCTTAATTCATTATTCTTTTTCATTTCTATGTTCACATACTTTTGTAACTTTCACTTTTTCTAGGTTCGTAATTTAATTTTTTGTTTCATTTATTCAAAGGATAAAAATATATAATTTAAGAATTTCTTTATTTTTGTTTTCATTTCTCTGCATGCATAATAATAACAACACTATAATCCTAATCCTTTATATCAATAACAATATACGTAAATATGTATATATGTATCTTACAATAAAAAATATTAAAAATAATAATAGTAATCAGATGACACGCAACACACAATCAAATCAAAATGTTTGCAAAATTGTAGTATTATAGTACATGTAAAATTTATACTATTACGATATAACAATAATATTTCCTATATAATACCTACATGAATATTTGTACATTTATATAAAAATATTGTACGATAAAGGACACAGGATATACGAATGAATGATTTTCATATTTTTGTTTTTTCATTACAAATAAATACACCGCATAAATAATAATTATTAAATTCAAATATTATTTTTTATGTACACATGTATGTATTATGGAATTATGATTACATATCGTTGTCATCCCATTCAGGAATATAACAATGTCGCAAATTAAGAATTGTTTTAATTTTTTTTACGTTTACACAATGTATAAATTATTTACGAGAAGAACAATTTAAAAATTTACACATAAAATATTCAAGGATATATATATTTTCTATAACTGCGAATTCATATGCTTAAGTATTATGTAATGACAAAAGTAAATATGTATTGTACGTATACGTAATACATGTAAGGACATTAAAATGTTATATTGGTAATATGAAAACGAAAAATGTTTTTAATATTTTTTCACTTGTAAGAACTTTTCCAAACAAATTTTCATATCCAAAAGTAATTAAACTAAGGACCATCTCCAACAATAAATGAATAAAAACACTTCCGGCAAGAATAATTAAAAAAAAAACACACACACACATCCAAAGTTTCCAAACCGTAAAAAAAAAAAGGATATGTAATGAAAATGACAAAAAGGATTCACAAGCTATTGAAAATTTACGAAAATTTATTCATATGAAGTACTTATAAATATAGTGTTTTAAATTTTTAAATTTTTTACAGGATTCAAGAATTATAATTTCTGTAGTATTTTTCTTTGTTTATTTTTTGTATGTATTTGTCACTTTATATTATAGATATTATCTTTCCTGACGTACGTGCTATCGATATTATGTTCATTTTAATATTTTTTTTATTTTTTTGTATTGTTTATAATGATCGACAATAATATTATTTTTTATTTTTTACTAAAACAAAAAAGGACTATACTATAAACATACACCATCACAATATATGTATTTCAAGATCTTTTGAAATTTATCATTTTAGTAAAGGAATTGTATACATTTTTCAATTAATATATCGGCGGAACGAAATGGAGAAACCAATGTTTCGAATCCTTTTAAAAACGAATTTTCGTATATTTTGTTGTTTTTCTTCTTTTGCAGTTTTTTTTTTTATTTTTTTTTATTTCACATGATCACAATAATATGTACATATAAATAAATAAATATAAATATGTACGAAAAAATACACAACCGAACCACAAGGATATTCAAGTTCGACTAAATAAAATTTCTTTAGAGCATGAATAATTATTATAGATGGAAGCTGCGTATCATGTACATATAGTAGTACAGTATGTAGACTGATATTTGTATGTACTTACGTACGTATATGAACAGAGTATATATTTTTTACATACTAGTATATATAAGTATATGTACATACACATAAATATATGTAAATATATATACGTACATATGCATATATGTATATACAAATATTTTTATGGTATGGTATGTATGTTACGTGTACATACGATTTTTTTGTCAATTATTAAAAAAACAACAAATTAAGAAAATCAACTACAACAACAACAACAACAGAAAATCAAAATATAAGCAACACTAAAGCATATTCACATACATACATTCATACATCTCTAAGAGTAAAGCAAAGTACAAATACCTTACGTTCTGTGGGTTTAACAAAATTCAAATTAAAATAAAATGTACTCGTATATATACGAGTATTTCTGAAACATTTGAAAGGATATCGTACTCATATGTATATTTTATTGATGTTATTTTTGTTTTTCCTTGTTGATATTATTATTTTTTACAAATTTGTTCGTGTAATATACGCGTATAGCCTACATTATAGGTACATAATGTGTATGCATATACAAATATCTATACGTGTAGAAAATACATGCGATATAAATACAAACACAAATCATATGATAACAGCAGTTAACAGTGCAGAAATATCAAAGAAAACTATAATTTCCCAATTTTCAGACAAAAATCAAAAAACAAAAATAAAAAAAAACAAAGTGGAAAAAATCTTTTCTCGATTTTAGTTTGGTATATAATGTTCTCCAACTCTGACTGAAACTGGAATATTACCGCAACTTGTAATTAATACGGAAATTCGCTTCTTAAAATTAACAACAAAACTAAAAAAATAAATGAAATGAAATGCATGCGCACAATCAAAGGGGATGATCGAAATAAAACGAAATATATAATTTCCCAATGTTTTTTTCTCCAAGAAAATTATTTCAATTATACTTTGGAATTTTTGTTCTGCATGTCTTCATTTTTTTAATTTTTTTTCCTCTACATATTTGTGCTGTAACTTTACCTTTGAAACAGAATGATATTTGGTTCTTTCACTGGGGGACACACTTTATGCTTAGGGAAAAAAAAATATTAAAACAATTAAAAGGAAAATTTTAAAATGCGAAAAACATTTATAAAGAAAATACATTAGATATCTGTTTCGTGTGTTCTTTATATCATTTTCAAAAAGCTATAATCAAGTGCATTTCAATTTAATGAATCCTTTTTGTAGACGTTTTATTTTTTATTCAAAATTTCGCAATCACCAGCACCACGTACAGTGTGTTTCACTGCAGAAAATCAACGATTCTACCTACATCCTTCCCATATTGAAAAAATGTTACAATGGACCCGGGAAAATATGAATAGAGATTGGGTAATGTAGTCTCAACAGATGAAGAGCTTCTTTTCTTGTTTGCGATCTTTTGAGACGTGCTTAGATGAAAAAACAATCAACTGTATATATAGAGAGCGCACTATGTGAAACACCCAGAAAAAAAAACCCATTTATGGCGCTTTTTGCCAAAAAAAGTTCGATAATTTAGTATGCTTCATGGGGATACTGGGCTCAAAATGTATGACCCAGCTATACAAAAATGGTTTATTACGCTTTGTAGAAAAGTGGTTTGGACGTCGAAGTCGAAATTGGATTCTCTAAGAAGGCAACGATCCCAAACATGTAAATCAACAATGTACCCAGTGGAAAACTCAAAACAGTACCACTTCTATGGATTGGCCTTCTCAATCTCCAGATTGTAACCCTATTGAAAATCTGAGGGATTACGTGAAGCAGAAATTGTGAGGGACAAAAATAAAAAACACAGAGCATTTAATTCGTGTTCTAAAAAGAATGTGGAATGATCTTAGCGAGGAGTACGTCAAAAATTAGTAGAAAGTTGTGAAGGAAGATGCCTGCATGTTATTGAAGTATGTGGAAATATGTATATGTTTTTTAAAGAAAATATTCGTTTTTAATAAATCGAAGGCTTTCTGTAGTGAAACACACTGTCTATGTAGTACAGATAATGACCACTCAGATGTACGTATCCAATATTTTGTGGTGAAAATTTCCATGACATTCCCGTAGACTAAAATTATTATTAAACGAATTCAAAACCAAAGAAAATACATTAAGCCATTTTAGTTACACACAAACACTTGAAAACTTTTTCTCTTAATTTAGTCCTTCCGTAGTATTGTTTACTTCATCCTGTAAGTTTTATTTTTAATTTTTATGAATGTTTTTTTTTCGTATAATTAAAAAAAGATATGAAAACCAAACATAATTTCGAAACGTTCAAATAAAAAAAACTTTTTCAAGGTAATAATATCCTTTTGTTTTGTGTTATTTTTAACAAAAACTTATCTTCCTTTTTTATGTTTTAAAATAAGATACCATAGACCATTCATATTATGAGCTTACGAAATCTAGTTAACTAATCTTATCCGTCTGAGTTTTAACGACAATAATAAAGAAACTCTCTCTGTCTATAACACACAAGAAAAAAAAATGTCACAAGAAACCGAAGAAGAAATAATAAAAAAGATTTCTAGTTTCAAGAAACTTGAAATGAAAACTTTTGTATAAAGTATACTAAAATGTACTTTATATCTTTTTTGCCTTTTTTGTTATGTGAAAATTTATTTTTACTCAACTAGTCCTTTTACTTTTATCCTTTTAATGTTTTTTGATCATCATTTTTGTTTTTTGTTTTGTTCTGTTATTTTTTCACTCTTCCGTTTCGGTTATAATTTTTTATTTTATTTTCTTAATTTTCTTAGTTAGTTTAAAGAATTTTCAAACAAAAGTGATTTTTCCGGTTGTCATTTGGAAATTTTCTTTTTCACATTTTTCATCATCTTCTTCTTGTTCTTGTACGAGTAAGTAATACATAAGAAAGTTTTATTTTTTTGTTGTATTAAATATTTTCTTGAAAAACTAAAATACTGATGTTCCGGTACTCTCAAAATCACAGTTTATACCATCTCTCTCTGATTATATGAAGTTCTTTTATTTTATTCATTTATTTTCTTCGATAATCATAACGATGATGATGATCTCTTCTGTAATCATTTCTTAGTTGAATATAATTTTCAACTATCTATAACGGTACAATATGTTCAAAATTTGGTAAAATATAAATACGAAAAAACTAAAATAAAATAAAATAAATAAATCAATGAATGATATATTCTATTCAAGTGTGAAGAAATACACACATATGATATTCTAATTCGAATATGGTGAATGATTTTATTATTATAATATTGAAAATATAATATGTAATTGTGGTTATAAATTTACAGACATAAATGAATGGATACTCCATGTTAATGTAGGTAAATATACTCATATATGTATTATATACATACATGTAAATGTAATCTATAGATATGTAAAATAAAATTTTCATTGATAATCGATAATTATTTCCACTAATATCAGATAGAAATAAAATACTCTGTAAATTTTCAATATACATGTATGTTATATCGTCACCACAATATAAAATATGTACTTTTATATCCGTATATTTATAATTTAAATGAAAATAAGTATTTTAAGTGGTTTTATTTAAACATTCGAAAAAGGATATACTGTGATAAAAAAATTAAGGTGAATTTTCCAATTAAATTATGTGGGCTTAATCAAACCAATGAAATTTTTATCCTTAAGTTAATAGTAGGTACCTCAATAGATTATCATCTTCAATGACGCTACAGCTCACGTAGAGACGGTGCTTTCATCGTGTGTGCACCTATATTTTAACGTATGGATTGTGATTGCGGACCACTAAACTGCTCTGTAGCACTTTTACAAACTGTTTTACATGGTAGGGCTCTTCTATACTGATTTATTATTATAATGATGTATTGTTCAACCAGTTCAACTATACTGCTGAGCCTGAGCTGATGCTTTGCATTAATTGTTGTAAACATTTTTAAGCTCTTTTTCCTAGCAAGCTGGTATACTCTCATTCGAAGATGCGTAAACTTTGAGTGTAATGAAAGTTGGAAATAGGCAACGTAAAATTAAAAATTATTTTTCTTATTTTTGCCATGGACAGGAATCGAAACATGCACTTTAAGATCAGTAGCCGCAGTTGCTCTGCCAATTATTTTTTGATCACAGTATTATTTACACATAAACGAGTATATAATGTTGACAAGAATTTAGAATATTTTTACTCGTACTTACGTAAATTTGTAAATTTTTTTCTAATTTTTGAATATCTCCTACACATTACATGTACTCTTATACGGTTTTACGTATAAATAGAGAATTTTATTCAATGAAAATAAAAAACAAATAGAAGTGATACCTAATCGAGTGAATCGATTCATTGTTTGAATAAATAAAACACAACCGAATTTTGTGGTTATAGAAAATCTGTATTTTCGCATATATTATTATACATAATATAATTGAAATTTTTATATACATATGTATGTAATCATATATACTACTCGTATACATCTACCTGATAACCTATGGTATTTGTACATCAAATCAAATAGAATTAATTACGATTCATGTTCAATAAAACTAAACCAAATAATCATTTAGTTTTTAATTATTATTTTTATGTGATAACAACTACATACATAGTATATATTTATATACTTTTTATTTATATCATATATACATATTTGTATTAAATATTAACACTTAAAAAAGGTACAAAACAGACCAGCAAGGACTACATACTACAGTATAAAATTTACACAATTTTATTATAACTCATCGCATTAATTTTTCAAAAGACCAAAAAACAATGAAAATGTTCGATTAAAAAATCACTTCATTAAAACAAAATTGAAAAGAGCGTCGAAAAAATTCATTTTTTCAACTATTCAGTTCAAAGGCGTTTGCGATCGATCATGCATGATCAATATCGAAATTATGAACATAGATGACACTTCTGATGACAATCAAGAGTTATTTAAAATGTGAAATGAAAATGCCGCAATATGTGGAATTTTTTTTCTAAGTAACTTTTGTTTTGTTCAATATTCCGTACAATCAAAACAATTTTTTATAAAATTAATATAATCGCTCTTTGTAGTGTGCGAGTAATGAAGTGTTTTCAAATGTGTCGTTTAATAATCAAAACATTAATAAGCAAAAAAACTTTGATCTTTAAAAAAAAAAAATGAATTCAATAATGATCGCTGATTTACTTTGAAGTTTTGAATAACATTACATTACATGAGAACATGCAAATGTACGATTATGTATTCATCGTGTTCATGTGTACATCATTTACATTGACTAATACATACTGTATACTAATACATATTTACGCGTTATACAAGTAGTAGATCATTTACATTAAAAATATCTAGTCCATGTTTATTTTAAATTTAGAATATCAAATGAAATACATACTTAGAAACACACCTCTAACATATGTTACATTTTATGTACACTCATGGGTATCCATCCAGTCAAAAAAAAATTGTACTATAATTAATTCACTCACATGTCATTTATTTTTTTCTTCATTTTTTAAATTCTTCCTTTTTTTTGTTTATCTTACTATAATCTCATTTTGTTGATTATTAATTTACTTGTCTGGTTGCATTGTCATTTTGATAAATTATTAGAAACGAACCGAATACTTAATTTGTTTTTTTGTTACACACATTAATATTTCTACTACAATCTATGTACAAAAATAATGTACATTAAATGATCATCGATCAAATACGGGATATACGATCTAAATTTTAAATTTTGACATAAAGCTCATCACAATTATCATCACTGTCAACCGTCCACAATGATCATCGTCATCATAATTATCTACATATTATATTGTTTGTAAAATTAAAACAATGTTTTGTGATGGTTTGTGTGTGGCTTTATTTTGTATTTTTATGTACATACAAAATCGTATATACATATGTGCATTCACACATTATTTATGTACATAGATAATATGTACATACATATACATATTGTTGTCAACAAAACATTATAAATTTGTTATGCGATCTAATCAAAAATTGAAATGTTCACAAGCGGGCAGGGCATTTATTGAAATCATTTTGACATTAATACAGACACAACAATTTGTAGTTGACAATAATAATGATATTTGATTATGATACGACGATAATTATAGTATCGGATTGGTGTTAAATTGACCGATATATTGTTTAAGATTCTAATACTTCTTCTGTCATATTTTTAATGTACGTACAAAAAATGGTAATTTACCATAGGCATAGAAAATTATTTTGAATTTGAAACAAAAATTATTTTAGTATTCTTTAGTACGTATACGTTGCATACAGTAAAAGCGTAGAAGTTACCAATATTTATACGGATATACATATGTATGTATGCGTACTTACGTATTGAGACGGTTAAGTTCAACGATAAATAATGATTCAACTACGTTATGTTTAAAGGTATATACTCGTATGGTTTCTTACGTACATTTTCAGAATGAAAAATCCTTTTATTTCAAATCTTTATTTTCTGGTCATTAAAAAAAAAATAGTCATGCAGATTTCGTATATAACACACATGTACAATCGTACTATATTTTTTATCGCGTATACAATTCAAATCTTTTGCTAAAAACCGCCTATTAAACTAAAAATTTAATGGACCGTGAAAAAGTATATAGCACACATTCGTATTTGGTGTTTATACATACATACTTACATATAAGTAATATTATATTTTTATTTAGGTATATATAAATATAAGTATAGGTATTAACTATAAATTGTCGTTCATCGCACTATGCAGCAAGAAGCATAGATCAGCTAACAAGTGATGATAATGATATGATTGTGTGCGATTAGGTTTTTTTTTTTTTGGTTTTTTCTTATTATTACATTTTCATTTCTTATCACCAAAATGAAATAGAACAACATTCTAGAAAGAAAGAAAAATGATACAGAATTGAACCTATCTGAGTCTAATCTAACCACGTAAATATTTTCATTCAATGAAGAAATGCAATTTTAATTGTAGTATCTACTTATACGTAAAGCAATGCCTGTTTCATTCTTGTATTTCTTTCTGTTAATAGGTACATATATGCGATTTTTTAAATACAAGAAATAAAATGTACCGCTTAAAAGATAAATGTAAAAATATCCACATATACATAATACATAAATACATATGAGCTACAGGACAATATTATATATATGTAGGTATCGACATAAGTATATGCACGTATCTACATATAAAATGAACGGAAAAAAAATGAAATACTTTTCAACATTATCGTAAATTTTTTTTTAATTTTTTAGATTTAAGTGGTATTCATAATGTATGGTAAATGGTAAAAGTTGTAAAGGAAACTCCGTGAGCACACCTGAAAAAAAAAATAATGAATATAGTAAATTGTAAATTTATGTCATAAGTATCAAAAAAAAAAAGCATACTAATGATTAAATTGTCAGAATACATAGATTCGAAATTTAGAAATTTAAATTTATAAAACTGTAATTCTGAAATAAAATTAAAATATGTCAAAAAATAGTAACTTAATTATCCTTGAATAAATGATTTTAAATGAATGACAAATAAATTCGATGGGCATTCGATTACAATTTACCATCTACCATACAAAAATATATTCCTGGATTCATTGTAAAAATTTACGATGTTGTAACTCGTTTTCCCACAAGATATATAATAGATAAAAATATCTATATATCTTGGTTTTCCCATATATAAAATGTTTAACATCAATTATCATGGTTTATGATTTACCATGATTACGACGATTACCATGCTTTTACAATACATCGTGAACAGCACTTTAGCATGAGTATGGGTACGTAAATCGTAAAGTAGAGTAGAGTACAGTAAGGAAATAAAATAAATGTTAAGTAGTAAACGTAATAATACGAGTACAAGTATGTACATCCACCACATATAAATGCATTTCATAGATTAGGATATCGAATCTGATTTTTATTTTTATTTCTAGGTGTAATATGTGTATATTGACTCGTATACATTGACTCGTATAGTATTTAAATGGCTGTTTAGCCAGCTAGATCGTTCAATATTCGTTATTATGTTCAAATGAATTTTTTTTTTTTTTTCGGTTCAGAGATGACGGTATATTATGCATCACATATTGTAAGTAAATTGCATCTTTTATTTTCTCGTATGTGGAAATTATTTGATCTCTTTAATCTTTACAATAAAATAAAAAATGTAAAACAAACGTAAATGGAGCAGGTTTGTTTGTTTTCTTTTATTTTCCTTCAATTTTTTTTTTTTTTTTGTATGTGTGGTAGAGTAAAAATCGTAAATCACATACTTTATAAATAAAACAAAACAAAAAATAAATGTGCAAAAAATAAGCACTATTATGCCTGCTGCATATTCGCGGTTTACGAGCATGCATGCACAATGGTATGAAACGATTCGATCTTTTATGCCACCAATGGCATATTATAGGCGGCGGTAAAAAAAAAATAAAATAAAGTAAAATAAATTATAAGAAGAATAAAAAGTGAAATAAGTAAAAAGAAGAAGAAAAACCAAAAACATTGCATATACTCCTAATAAGTATGCATGTACATACATATATTGATCTGACATTGAGATACTTAAGTAGACTTTGGTGTAAATACCTGATTATGATCATATAACACAAACACAGTATCGGTATCGGTACCGCACTGTACTGCACTTATATGATTATGTATACAGTGTATACACAGTATATTATTCTGCATTATCGGATTACATGCTTGCTGACTGCATGCATTCAAAATAGTGCACATATGCGGATACGTATACTTTTTGCACTTAAAATAAGCATGTACTATATGCTGATATTTATACGTATGTAAATATTTACAAATTCATTTTATTTACGTTCTAAACTTATGACTATCTAGGAATTTTAAGATAATAAATACATGACTACAACAGTTCATTCTAGCATTCTTGTGATGAGAACATCTAAAGATAATCGTTATTTCTCAAATTTTCAAAATGATAATTAAATGCGTTTTATAGATAAAGATAAAAATTTGAAATTTTATTCCTACTTTATGCATCGCCATTGCCAATATCAAAACCTCAAAAACAGAAATTCTACAGTGAGTGAACCAAACAAAGTATGCGGTAACCAATAATTGCAATATTTATTTATTAGGGAGCTGAAATCAAACCGTCACCTCCACATTGTGCCTTCTGGATAGCCAACAAACGACGATAGTATAGCGAGCGAGGAATTCTATTTTTTCTTATGCCAGCGAAGAACTAGCAACACCTCCTGGCAGTACCCTATTGCTATATGAGCCCTTGAGGAAGAGAAAGTCCACAAGCGACTGTAAGCCACAAATAATAATGATGATAATAATGATTTATTATATTTATGGAAAATTTTTCTTTTTACTTGATAAATATGCAAATCTCGTAAATGTAAAATTCGATTTCTACACAACTCCAGCGAAATGAATTTATGAAAACTGTCATTTGAACACAATTTTTAATTCGAATTTTCAGACAAATCATCAAACAGTGTTATGCAGTTATAAAAAATGTGACAGTATATGGCAACATGACAGTTGAAAAATTAAAAATATTTTGGCTTTCCCTCGACGATAAAGAAAAATTAGGAGTTAACCTATAAGTTTATGCCGCTTCTACATTCAATCCAATGATTTCAACTTGGACTTCGACTTTCGACTTCACTGCATGCTAAACACACATATCAAATATTTTGAGTGCAGTAAATTGAACTTTAACTTGACGTAAAAAGTAACAGTTAAATTTTGATAGTATATTTTGTTTGTTGTGATGTCAAAAAAAAAAATTTCATTTGTTTTTATGTTGTTATCCTATAGATGCAGTAGACTGCAACATTTTATTTTCTCAAAGTCGAAGTCGACTCAAAATTTAGCTGCCAAGTCATATCCATTAAATCAAGTCGAAGTTGAAGTCACTGCATTGAATGTAGAAGTAGAAGCAGCATTATTCAGAAGAATATGAAAAGTTTAAAATTTTAATAAGCAAAATATCTGTCAATAGTCACAATGATGTTCAAAGCATATTGTCCATGTACAGAATAGAATAGAATAGCAAGATGATCATTAAATTGGAGACATATATACATAGATCGGAAATATAAAATCTGTCTGAACTTTAATTAATCTAATTCTAAGAAAATATTTCACTATACATACCATACAGTTTCTATCACTGACTATGATCACATTATGCCCGTAAAACTTCTATAAATTTTATTCAACTATTTGAAATCAAAATTACATGTCCTATATTGGATTATTTAGACATTATTTTCTGTAATATATTATGCGCGATAATACCATTTAGTATAATGTATTCATTTCCTTGTGCATATATCATTCTTAAAATATATTAAAATACTTATACCTAGGTAATATAGGTACTTATTATGTATATTATATATGTACGTATGCATCCACAATTATATGAATAACTAGATATAAAATAACGGTATATTGTGGGTATATATACATATATAGTACTTGTGTATATAAATACAATTCTACTGATTAAAAAAAAATAAATAAATAAATAAGATGAAAAAGAAGAGTTCGAAAACATATTGCATACATAAATATTTTATTTAAATCAGAACAATAAAACATTAACAGCATAAAAAAAGACGAAAAGGAATATAGAAATAAAGAAAAAATGTTTGTTTTTTTTTGTTGTTGTAACTTTTGGTTTTATTTTTGTGAAATATTGAAGCCGAAAGCAAAATAATAATTATTCTTATATGATATCGTATATCGTATTACGTATGTATATGTGAGTATGTGAAATACCAACAAATATGAGTGTAACGTATAAAGTATAAAATTTCCTGTATACTATTCCTTGTTCTTATTCTTATTCTTTCCTCTATATATATTTTTTTAAAAAAAATACGAGTATACACAATCCACAGAGAAACTAGAAAATTTCCTTGAGTTTTTATTATTTTGAATTTATTTTTTTTTTTTTAGTAAAATGAAAATATATTTTTAAAAACTATAACATATACAATCATAACCACTAAAACAAAGAGAAAATTTCAAAATTGTTATAGAAAAAAATATGTATATATATGTACATAAATATTAAAACAGAAAAAATGAAGCGGAAAAAAAAATTTTTTTTTTTTAAATACATAACAGAAAAAAAGGAAACACCATAAGCACTTTATATTGTCATTGTTCTAGTTTATGGACGTTTTTAGTTTTTTTTTTTTTAATTTTTCTTATTTTTTTTTCTATTTTTCATTTATTTAAATCCATTTTCTGTTACAAAAAAAAAATAAATAAATAAATAAAAGTGAAATATGTATATTTGAAGAAATAAATAAATCAAAAAAAAAAAAAAATAATAAACCAAAAGGAAAAATAACAAAAGCTAAAAAAAATGAGAAAAAAAAAATTGCATTATATGTATATTTTTCACCTTAGGGAATTCTTTATAATATACATACGCATATATTATGTATACGTATTTATATACCAGTGTATTTATATTTTAACGATGAAATGTATTATATGCTATAAACCAAACTAAAAAACATTATAACGAAATGAAAAATAATTCATTTTCCTACTTCTTTGACTACTTTTTTTTGTTTTTCAAAAATTCAGTGCGAATATTATATTATGTATAGGTATATAAATATGAATGTACAGACACAATAATACTCATCTCATACACATATTTAGTTGAAAATAAACTGAAACTAGTACTTCTCATATACATACTTATGTAAACAGGTATACAGAAAAAAATATTATGCAAGAGATAAGACAAATTATATTTAAATAAAATGATATAGTACATAACATAGTACATAACAAAAAATATATGTATATAAGTATATTTTTAAAAAATCATAAAAATGAAAGAAAATATGTGACTGAGCAAATAAAATTCTTAAATTTACGATGACAACAGTACAAAAACAAAAAAAAAAAGGACAACACAAATTGAATGAAAAAATTTTATGAAATTTTATTACTGTGTATTATATATACATACATGTACTCGTACTCGTACTCGTATTTCTTACTATAGAACAACACGAAATAATAATGAAAAAGACAGTTCAATCAGAAGGAAATCAGAATGATATGATAAGAATATATATACATACATACATAAAAAAAGTTCCATTCATAAAAAAAATAAAATCAAAAATCAAAAAGTAAAATGTCCTTTTGAATTAAAATAAGAAAAAATTTTATTAAAGTAAAATGTTTACATAAACTTTGAAGGCTAGTGTTTTGGCTTGTTATTTGGTTGTTTGGTTAATATGATTGAAAAAGTAGACATCACGCTTTATTGTACTCGTATTACACTATGTACCTCCTTACTACATATGTATATAATATAGATACTGTGTACATCAATTCAAATTACAATTTTAAATTACAAATTTATTGGTGTAATTGTCAGAAATTTATGACATTTCATTTTCTTTGTCTTCCATTATTTACATACGAGTATACTTATATAAAAAATAAATTTTCATTGAAAATACGAAGTATATATCGCCGGTAAATATATGTGATATAACAGAACAATAATAATTTTCACTTTCATAAATACATAAATGTTAAAATCTGTTTATGTGCACTTGAGATTTTATAATAATGTTTTTATGTAGAAAATTAATGTGTATGTAACCATTTTTACTTTTATGTTTTCCGGATTTCTAATGTCAATTATAACAATCTTTCTGTGACAACTATGGTGATGGTTACACACACCATATTTTCAGACCTGTACACTGAATTAAAAACAAAAATACAGTATTTTCAATCAAAAGATATGTAAACAAAAAGAAAATACTAAAAAGATTTATTGCATAACGACAATGAACACAGAATGTAAATAAAAATAACGCATACATTAAAAAAGTATGGAATTGAATGAAAAAATTAAATTATTATTATTTATTGTAAAATGAAGACCTTCCAGATTTCAATTGACAAAAAAAAAAAAAAAAACCAAAGGAAGTCAGAGATAACCTCGAAAGTATTCTACAGTACATATGTTTATCGAAATCATACAATTTATACAATCACAGTTTCACTACCATGTTTCCTATGTATTATAATTGAAAATTTATAAATGTTCGTATGTATAGTTATATGAGTTCCTGAGTATTTTTATGTATGCTCACATCAATACATATATGAATGAGACAGTCTGTAATATAAAGAACATAAAAAAATATGAAAAATACTAGACAATATTACATATACACTTACACACATTGCTTTAAAGTCTACTATACGACGAGTGCTTTTATATTATCTGCATTCAGAATGAATCATTTATTCATCCATTTATCATTATTGACAATAATGAAAACTACTGATTCGAATTAATTCATCATTCGAATTGTGTACGAGAATAACTCATATACATGTTACTCTTATGTATGTTTGTATCTTGGTATCAGTATCACAGAAAAGAATCAATTTCAAGGTACTTGCATACAATATGCTATGCTCGTATATGCATAATGTGTGTTCGTAAATACTACACATAATAGTACAAGTATGTACACTATCATCATTATCATCATAATGGTGTTTTGCAATTATTATTATTTCATTTTTTTTTTATTTTACTTTCTGTTATACTATGAACTACATTTACTAGCAGTCTACCATTATTATTATTATTATTATGCATTTTTTATTGAAACAGAGAATAAAAAAATTGAATTGTAAATGAAAACTTCTTCTGAATATGTTCGTTCATCATCATTCGTACGTATAATAAAATCAAATACTGCATAACTGTACAACCATAAATTAATTTTTTATATTTTTTATGCAACTTTTATAGTGTTATATAGATAGAATACAATATTGCACAAAAATTTACATTATATGAATGAATTACAATCAAAATGAATTCACAGAATATTACCACGAACGACATTTAAAAACAATAATTTATAATTTTTTTTATAGCTTGAAATATAATATATATAAGTTACACATTAAAGCAAATTGAAAAATTTTATTACAAGACCAGATGTTAATTATCGAAATGTAAAATAATCAATAATAATTGAAATATAAA
Source organism: Villa cingulata (assembly GCA_951394055.1). Classification (NCBI taxonomy): domain Eukaryota; kingdom Metazoa; phylum Arthropoda; class Insecta; order Diptera; family Bombyliidae; genus Villa; species Villa cingulata. The sequence continues at coordinate 2,958,342 of OX596020.1, read as the reverse complement.
ATAAAAAAATTTTCTTTCAGGATAATTTTGTAAATAATTGCATTTCTACATTACAAATAAATGGAAAAAATTATACTTTATTTTTGATCAGAAATGAATGTTGTACATAATATACATAATTCATTAATTTATTTGAAAAAAATGCAAAAAAAAAATACATATGTGCGTGTTCAACAGTATTGTTTCCTTTTTTGTACATATGTAGTTTTTTTTTTTCTATTTAAATCTGATTATTGAATTACGTACATTCATTTGATAAAATAAATGCAGTAAGTATACATATTATGTTACTCGTATTACATTATAAAAAAAATTAATTTTTATATATGCAATTTGTAATAAATTGAAAATTACTGAATTACAAATCAAAATACCGTATCAAATTATTAATGAACCCAATTAAAAAATATTTTAATTTTTTTTTTATCAGACAATATTATTTATCAGGATATTTTTTAAACTGATGAATTACATAAAGAAAATTCTAGTCAATTTCAATCATTATTTTATGTACATATGTAATTACGACCCCTACTTATAAATGCATAATATGATCGAGTACATTATTTATCGTATATTAATATTTTAATTGATGAAAAAAAAATGAATAAATAATCAAAAGTATTATATATCAAAAAAAAAAAAAAACATTATCCTTTTATTCAGTTGAATTGGTTAAATTCAATAATTTGTTAATTTTTTTTAATAATCTTGTACGCCAAAGAGGCCAATGTTGTATAAATTTTTCAATGCACACAATGAAAATGAAAATAATATGTGATACAAAAGATTAAATAAAATAATACCTATAAAAATTTAAAAAAAAAAACAATATATAATTAAATATAAAATTACTACAGCAACAATAAAAAATAAAAGTAAAATAGGTAATTGACATTCCAATCAGTTGCTCAGCAGCATATAGCAACATGACTCCGAAAAACTTTTAATAAAACTTGAACCAGTATACACGGTATAACAACAAAATGATAAACTTTACAAATCATTTATATTGATTAGACCTTTAAACTGAAAAATGCATATATACACAAACACATATTTATATATATATTTATCTTACATCCTGCACACAATATCCGTAATTCAATTGTTATCGATTAGAATCTCCTTTATTATTAAGAAAGTTTACGATTGCATGTAAGAAAATTTTTCAAATACACATATACACATAAATAATGTCCAGACCTACCCAACCCACCAATGTGTAAATACTCGTATATGGATGTATACAGTATGTTTGTGTAACCAATGTTTTATATATGCTTTTTTAGTTACCACATTCAAAATCAGACTTATACTTCGACATGTAAGACATGTACGTATTTGTATGTCCAATACTGCCAATAATTCTCACATATAGAGAAGTGATTAAAACTGCAATAACTTTTCTAAGATAAAAACAAAAACGAAAAAAAAAACCAAAAACCAAAAAGTTTTCTTCAAAATTTTACGAATCTGTCTATTGTATAGAGAGTGGCATACTATACTGAACAAGACGATTTGTCTGTTTTATAATTATTCTTTTGTATTTATTGTCTTGAATAAAGTTATCCATATATTATTTTAAAAAACAACTACCCACACCAGTACTCCATTACAAAGAAATAATATAAAATAAAAATAAAAAACTAAAAAGAAAACAATAAAATATAAAAGACATTTTTGTAAAGTTTTAAACAAACTTAACTTAAGGAGCAAAAAAAAAAAAGGAAAAACAAAAAAAAGTAAATGAATAGAAAACTTTTCTTGAAAAAAAATTTCAAAATCTAAAACTCTGTATTGTATAATATTTTATCTGTTGAATCCTGCGTCTTGTTTTCGTTTTATTTTTCGTATATATATGAACACATTGACTCGTCGATGATATGAGCATATGGTGAATCGAGTAATGGAACAAAAAAATTTGAAAAAGGAAAAAAATGAAAAATGAAAATTATTTGATATCAAACTTATAAATGCTTAAAATCTGATCCTTTTATTCTAGTACTAGTAGTGGTGATTGTAATAGAGATAGTAATGGAACTGTTTATGTTTTATGATCATACGAAACGACTAACGAGACTGATAAAGCAGATGATCGACACAAATCCACAAGGACGACGACCAAGAAAAAGGCCTAGAGCAAGGTGGGAGGACTATAAAAAACGATGCTATCAATTTACTGCATATTAGGAATTGAAGGCGACAAGCCAGAGATCGAATAGTCCATGGAGGGAGGCCGTATGGGCTGTATTGCCATCGAAGAAGAAGAACAGGAATGAAACTATTAATGTAGTTGTTGTTGTTGTTTCTAGTGGTTGTTAGTACTTAATTCCTAGTAGTCTCTAGTGACTCCTAATGGTTCCTAGTACGTTCATTGTATGAATGTATGTATGTACATATGTATTAAAATCGGCAGCAAAAAATTATATACAAATCCATCTATATGTATACTCGTATGTACAAATCCATATATGCATATGTGAATAATCTAAAATCATCTTTTATTTATTGATTGCTATGTGCATCTGCATTATTCAAAAAAAAAAAAAAAAAATTGAATTCTAACTACCTCAGTTCCATTCTTCATACCATACACACATAATATTTTTATTCGAAAATCATTTTCATTTATTATTTTTTCTTTCCTTAACGAAATAAAACGAAACGAAATTATTAATCTAGTGATGTCTTAGTTCAAAATGTCGAAGAACAGATGCAATAAATCTGAAAATATTCCACATACAAACATGCATACTTATACTCAAACATAATTGATTGCAATTATGAATGAAATATAAACGACTATATAGGTATCTGTATACATATTCATATGATGTATAAAATGATGGGTAACTATATAAAAATAGGATATGTGTGCTTAAAAGAAAATTTATGTAAAACTAGACATGAATTTTTTTTCTTATAGATGTATAGTTCTGCCGACAAGAAGAGAAGATTCACACAAAAAAAACGGAAAAAGAAAAAGAAACTGAAAATTTTTCTGTGTCACAGTGCTATAAAATAATAATTCATGAATGAATACTTAAATGAACGAATGAATAAAGGAAAAATTGCGAATTCAACTCCCTACATAAGTACATACATATGCATACGTACATATGTATGTATGCAGAGCTGTACATAGAGTGTATGGACGAGTATATATCGCATTTTAAAATTTAGTTTTTTTTTTATTCCATTTGTTTTTATATTTAGTTTTTTATATATTTTCCAACATTTTCTTTCTTTTTTTTTTTCATTTTTTTTTTTTTTTTGCTACTTAATATCCTCATTATTATTTTATTCTGTCTTATAGTTTTCCTATTCAACATGTTGAAAAATTTAAATCCTGCAGGCTTATGCAGTTGACACTGTACAGTATAGGTAGTATTAGCAGCAGCAACAGCAGCAGCAGCAGTAGTATAGTAGTGGTAGTAGTAATAGTAGTAGTAGGTATAAACTCGTATGTATCTACACTATTTAAAGAAATTGAATATGTACTTAAGGAAAAGAGGAAACGTACAGAGACAAAGACAAAAAGAAAAATTTTCTTATGTGAAAAATTCGTTTTTCCTTCTTCCATAGATTTTTTCTTTTTCTTATTCTTCGTTATTTTTTTTTTTCCTATTTTTTTTTTTAATATAAAACTAAAGTTTTTTGTTTTTTCTGTATACACGAACGCATAGTCATAGGTACAGGGAAGTATAGTGGAAGTATACAGTACACATACATACATGTATGTTCATATGTATGTAAGTACTTTGTCAAATAATAAATCATATTTTGATTTTCTTATTTCTCTTCAAAAAAAAAAAAAAAATCCAGAATCTCTTAAAAAAGTTCCTTAAATATGCAAACATTTGAACGTGCAAATAGAAAAATAAGGAGAAAAAACATATTTCCATATTTAGAAATTATTCTATATACTTACTACTTTAAATAAAACAGTTACACATATAAAATGCATACATACAGTACATTCAAAATGAGTATACATATACATACAAGAATTTATTTACATTTATATAGGTAAGTGTGTGTAGTATATATTTCTCCGTACATTTTTAAAAACTTTTCCATCCATATCAACATTATGGCTGTGTTCGAATTCCATTTTAAATGGCTCAAATTCTAAATTGCTTCCAGTTTTTTTCAAGTTAGCATATATAGTAAGGGTGTTATGTGTTATTCACCAACATAGATATATCCGTCGGATATATTTTAGTCGGATACAATTTCACTGCCTTATCATGATATTCGAAGACGATGAAACGATGAAACGATGAAACGAAACGATACGATATAAAATTGCTATTATGAACCTTCATCGTTTCGAATATTAAGTGGTACATAGTGGTACAATATAAATCCCTTATAAAAACGAAGCTTTAATGTTTAATTCATACAATTTCCAGTTTTGCTGTAAGAAAAAAGGGTTCGATGTCATTTCTATTATTTTGTTGATGTTTTGAAATATCATTTTTAATAATAATTTCCATTTTTTTAAAAAAATTAATTTAATATTAATATTCACAAATATTAGTAATATGCTTTAAATAAAAAAAATTCTATTAAAAACCAAAAAAAAAAAATAAATTTATATGTAAACGATGAACAAAATGCTATCGAATGAGTAGACGATGAAAATCGTTTGAAATTGGAACGTTTCGAATATCATGATCGCGTTTTTAACAAGACGATACGAAACGTTTCGTCTTCGAATATCATGATAAGGCAGTCAGCTTATTCATCCATCAACCTAGATAAAATTTCTTTTCGAACATCGTTTTAGGATCGAACATGTGTGTCAAACATGTCAGATGATTGTATTTTTATATTACAAAATGAAAAAGAGTTTCTGTGATGTGATAATTATATGGAAAGATGATAATACAGTACAATTACTATCTTTATTTGCGCTGTTCTGTTGCTGTTAATAACAAGGTTATGTTCAAACGATTTTTATAATACCACTCTGAGGTTGTCTTAAAAATATCCGAGTATTGTTTTATCCAGGTTGATGAATACAATTTATCTCAGATAAAAGATAATCTAAGTTGGTGAATACCAGCCTTAATGTGTACATATTTCGTATGCATATAAGGCTGTGACATATTTATGTAAATGTACCTAAGATTTTTTGTTGTTTTCGATTTTCCTTTTATTTAATATATTTTCCTTTATATTTTTCATATATTAATATATAAGTAAATGACATACATAATAAGTAAGTAGTTCGTTATTCATATTATCCTGTTGCGTTTCTTATATGAAAGAAGGAAAATGAAAATGTTCCTTGAAAATGAAAAAGTTATTATTCCATACTTATACGGACGGTATGTACGAATATGCATATATTTTATACAACATACGCATATTTGTAGGAACAAGTATGTATGTATATATGAAAATGTTGTATAATGCATCCAACAAATTATCCATGCATATAAATCGTACATTACCTATAGCATCCTATAGGTTATACGTTATACTTCGTTGTTATACATTAGATACACACATTGTATACGCGAGTATTTGTACACATTTGTGAATATGTTAAGCTGTTCAACTATTATTACACATCTTAACTGCTGACATACTTTTCAAAAGAATTTTTTTAAAGAATTTCACTTATTACGGATTTGTATGGTACAGTGTTTTTATCGTTTGATTTCTCTCCATTTTTCAATTTTCATTTTTTTTTTCTTTTTAAATTTTATTTGAATACTTAGTTTTCCTTTTTTTTAGTTCAGGTTAGAATTTATTTTTTTGTTTTCCTTTTTTTTTTGTGTTCAAGTATCATATAAGTAAGTTCATGAATTGAATCATCGAATAAATTGACACATTTCTTGTATATACATACTCGTATGTGCCAATACATAAGTATTTTTCTTTTACATAATGTATAAGTACACATATTTATTTAAGTTTCAGTAACGCACATACATCTTTACGTATGCATACATACAAACATGTACATATATAATATTATAAATGTGCCTTAGTTTAAAAATAATAATTTCAAAAATATAGGTTGAGAGTTTTCGATTTGTGTTGATTTTCTTATTTCATTTCTTTGCTTATTTTTCTTCTTCTTGTTTTACCTATACATTTTATGTGTGGTGTACATTAGTATTTTATAAAATTCCTTCAATAATTTTACAGTAGACACTAAACAGATATTATATACAAATGTCTAATATGTATGAAATGCATATTTTGAATAATTAATGACATTTTTTTTTTTTTTTGATATATTTGTTGGCTATGATGTGGTTCTATCACATACATATCATTCGATAAAGAAATTATTTTTTTTATTTATTCTTTCGTTTTTTATTTTGCTATATTCCAAGTCATAAGCAAGTCAATCCATCAAATATGCAAATAATAATTGAATGAAATTTCTATCACATTTTATCTATACATAGAACTGCTCGAGAAATTCTATTTCACACCCACGACGTTTGCTGTGTGATTAAATGCCGTAAGACGTCGCTCGTACATTCAAAAATAACTGACATTCGCATTGAGGAATTTGTAGATCCTCGTATAAAAATATCGCTGGTAAATGTTGACAATGTCAGCCAACTCAACTAAAACGCAACTAACTACAACCACAGAATATAGAGATACCTAGTGTAAGTGTACAATGCTACAACAATCATTCGTGATGATTTTATTGACATTTTTCGACCATTTCGAGATTTCTTACCTGTTTTGGCCTTCCTGAACGTTCAGCAACATTTGTATGCTTGTTCTGTCACGATTTAATTTATTGACTCAATTATAAATGGTTGCATTTGAAAGAGCATGTTTACCCAACACTTTTTTTATCTCATAGGTGTAATTTCTTTTGATTTATGCCTTTTAAATGAAACTGTTAAACCACTGCACAATGTTTACTATTTTCCATATTTAAAAAAAAATTGGAAATAACTTTACAAAAACGACTCTTACTTAAAAACTTTTCGATAAAATATCATAAATATTTGAAAGTTTTAATTTGAAAGAATATGAATTTGAAAGAACAAGAAAAATTATTATTAGTAAGGCAGAGATGGCATTTTTCTAAAGACTTATCAGTCCACCCTCGTAATTGTACATATGAACATATTATATTATAGATTCTCATTTTTGTACATTTAGCTGGGATATAATCAAGAATCATCAATCATTCACAAATTATCATTCAGTTATCAAAAGAAATTGAAAAATCGATAAAATACAATAATAATGATAATAATAGTCGTTTTGCTTCCAAGAGTAGAAAATTACCATCATCATTTCAGTACGTACTCTTTATCCTTACCGAATGAAATACACAGTGTATGTAAATGTATAAATACGAGTGTATGCACACACAATTGTACTTTATATGTATGTATATGCGAATATATTTTAATGAGGAAAATATTTTTATATACTTAGAAAAGTCATTGTGTTATCATGTCATTCTTCAGGTTCAGTTCAGAGGTAGGGCGATATGGGATATACAGTAGGTAATAAAAGGTTGAGAAAATTAAAAATAAAAATTTCAACAAAGCTTAAAAGGATATTAGCGGTATATCACATACATAGTTACACAGTACTACTGAAACAATTTTACGTCATATTACAAAATAAAAATGAAATAAGTAGATGAAAGGCAGATGAAAAGAGAAAGAGAATCAGTAAAATAAAATAAAAAACTGTATGATTAGAATTTTTACCTTTTCCGGAAACTTTGTTTTTCCTTTCCTTTCCTTTCTATATTTATTTTGTCGTTCTTTGTTTTGCTGTTCGTTTGTATTTTGCTTTTTCTGTACTAAATACAATCCTTGTCGTTTTATAGGTTTTATTCACTTTTAGATATTTTTTCTCCCTTTTGACTGTAGCCAATATTACCCGTGTAAAGAAAAATTAAAATTATTTTTTTTTTCAATCATTGTGTTTTACTCTTACAATAATACAAATTTATTTTCATCCTTTGAAATTCCTATTTGATTTAATTTTGCTTGTTAGGATTATTTCTTATTGTAAAATAATTGTAATCTGCTACATTAACAGAGCATATAGTAGCCTTAGTTACAATTTTATCTCTGTATTCATACCAATTATTGAATTATTGAAATACAAAAGGAAAAAAGAAAATACATATTTCAAATTTCTGATCTATAATGAAAATTTGTAGTGGAAGAAAGAAAAATAATTCGTAATGTACTAAAGAATGGAATCAGGACCACCAACAAAAAAATAATTGATACATAGGAACCCACAACAAGCCAACACAATAATAACCCGAAAAAAAATAAGGTTCAATGGTCTGATAAAAATAAAATTAAAAAATGGTTCAGAGATGATTTCATTTTACAAGAATATAGTTGTCATTTTGTTTTTGCAACAGATCGCCGCTCCCTACATTCCATTTCCATATACAAATGGATGTGTATAAACATATATAAGGATATATTCGTTCGTTTCCTGTCTTTTCTTTTCATTTTTTTTTTCTTATACTGAGTAGAAAAAAATTGATTCAAAAACATCAGGAAAATTTTCATAGAATATCGAGGAAGGATAAAAAAGAAATGAAAAAATCAGTAGAAAAAACATTAGAAACAATTGAAATACAAAAAGGGAAAGCATTTAAATTACCATTTATTTAATTTTTTCAATATTTTTTTTCCTGATATCCTTTTTTTTTTCATTGTCATTTCTTTTACTCGGTTTCATCTACCTTTTTTTATTTAATTTTTTGAATTTCTTTCATTTTATGTCGTACATATCTTATGCCAAACTGTGCAATTTTTCTTGTTCATTTTCTTTTTGTTATGACTGAATAATTTTTTCGGAATTAATTAAAATAAAGTCTAAAAACTTATTTTCATTTCAATTTCTCTTTTAAAGGCATAAAAAAAGGAAAAATTATTTAAATTAAAAAGAAAAAAACAACATTGGTACCGTTAACAAAACGATAAAGAAATAATTTCAATCTTTTCCATTTCCGTGTATTTTTAATTTATTTTTTCTGGAATTTTTTTTCGGAATTTTACCTCGCATTACCTAACTTTTTCTTTTCTATATATACGTATATGTACATATGTTGTGAATTTAAAAATTTGTTCTAATAGTACCATATGTTCTGCTTTTAATTTGTATTCAATTTATGAAATGTAATTTATTGACCAGAAATTTCTAATTGACTTTTTCACTGACATTGCACGGCGAATTTTGTACAAATTTCATATTATTTCGCATAAACAAAAAAAAAGAGAGGAACAAAAAATCTTATTGGAGGGAGGGGAATTAAATCTCAACCGCTTATAGCAGCTAGCGGGCGTCAAAGTTTTTCTTTTCTTTTTTCACTAAACACCCTGTATTTTCGTTATTTTACATCCCAGCTCAAAAATTATACAACCGTGCGATAGGAAGCTCCTTGTCGTTTTACTTGACATATAACTCAATCCTGTTGTCTGTCCCCTTCAAAAGTTATGGACAGTCAAATTAAAAAACATACAGTTTTTCACCTAATTTTTGGAAAAAATTAGTGATTTCTCGAAAAAACACCCGATTAACGTCCAATTTTTTTTTCCGTCAGTGGAAAGTCTGTTTCTTTTTGAAAAATTTTTGTTTGCTCTTACGTTGTTATCTCTTTTCGTTCCAGAGATATAACAATTTATATCAGTTAAGGTCTTGGTCAATTTCTGGAAATCCCAGAAAATTTTCCATTTTTACATTCAATTACCAGAAATTTTTTCCAGAAAGATTTTCCTCCTCCATCCAATACAATTTTTTGTTCCTCTCGATGAGCCCTATTCGTGGTTTTTTTTGTCGTGTATTAACGGAAACACCCTGTATATATATATATATATCAAATACATACTATCAACATAATAAAACTTTTATTATCTTTATGATCGTGATCCATTACTGATCGGTCAAAAAAATACAATAATCTAGAAGAACCTTAGCAAAAATGAAAAAATCATTAAAATACGTATAATTTAAATCAAAAACATTAAAAGTCAATCGATTCTGCACACAAACAATAAGCATGAATTCGAATTCAAATTTTTTAAAAAAACACAAACACAAACACAAATAATACACGAGGCGAAATAATCCAAGTGTGTAGTAATATATAACAAAACAAATATAAGAATTATTACCGCCTCAATTCATGATAATCATGAATTATGAATTAAAGTTGCATTTAAATTGGTGATTTAAAGATATCACAAAAAATTCATTTATAAACTATATATAATGTCTATGGAATCGGATTTTATTGATCAACGTTACAGATTTATGTAACGATATATTACATATAGCACATATATCCGTATCCATATATATACCAATACTGCACTTCTTAATCCATTCAACACGATTATTACTGTTCTTCTATTACTGGAAAATCATAAAATAACGATTGCCTGATTGTAATAATCAGACAGATTATTATATGATTTAAACTATACCTATACGTTGTTATACTAAATTGGAATCAGTATAAGTTTCTTTTTTTTTTGTTTTTTAACCTTAAGACATTCGTATAAAAGTACTTTTAGATTTCATTTAGATCGGAGACGTTAAATTTTCTGCTATTTTTTTTTTTTTGGTATTGCAAAAAATGAAAATCGATTTATTTGGCGTTTAATGATGAGGATTAACTCATATTATTTTCGTGTATCGTGATCATAAGATTTTTGTTATATTTTTCAATGTTTTGATAAATTCATGATTTTCCCATCGTATTTATTTATATATGTAGATGCACTATCGTAAGTATACAAAATGTGCATTTGCATTATTATTATTTTTTTTTCAGTTAATTTCGTTCATTGTTATTTGATAGTGAGAAGAAGTGAACATCCATACATATGCAATCATAAAATAAGCACTCACTATTTACATTTTTTTATGTATATGTATGTATTATAACCAAATATATCGCCACTAAAAATATTGACATAATATTATATGTATGTATTTTTATCACACAAGAAAAAATTTCCAAAAAACAAAAAAAAACAAAAATTAAAAGCAAAATTTCCAGTTTTCATTAAACTAATTAAAAACAAATCGAAAAACTATATATGGAGAGAGAGAGAAATACTTTAAATCTTCATCTGTTCTGTACACATATGAATGTAATGTATGGTATGTACATACATGGATCGATTATTTATGTTCTATTTTTAACTTTTTCAAATCAAAATGTTTATTGCACTTTTTTATTTTGTTTTTTTATTTTTTATTCTTTTGATTTTCTTTTATTATTTCGGTCTCAAAAATACAAAATGTACGAAAAATTAAAAATCTTTTTTTGCAAATGTTTTTAGTACTTTTTTTTTTCGTTCTGTTCTATTCCATTCTATTCTGTTCTGTAATTTTTTTTTTATGTTTTTTGCAAACATTTCATAAAAGTTTTCAACATTTTGATGTCCACTTCACATTTAAAATTTAAATTTAGATCACGATATGTACATATGTATTATATACATACATGTTTATTTGCTTTGTACACACAAATTCAAGAGTACATAATATGCATTATACTCTTTTGTATATCCGTAGTGCATATAAGTATATGCATGTCTGAATAAATATGTATTTATTTGACTGGTATGTCGTATCATATAATTATACAACTATAACTGAATGTATAAGTGTATTGACTTGTTTATAACTTTGACATTGTTTCTGATTCTACATATATGTATGTATCTGCATCCATACATATACGTCATATATATTCATACACATCACATATATACATTATTATTTAACAAATTTCCTTTTATTTATTTTCATTTTTTCTTTGATTCGATTTTATTTTATTTTATTCAGTTGTTTTTTTTTTGTATCTATATATTTTTTACTGATATTTGTTTTTGTTATTGATATACTGTTGTGTTTCCAAAATCTTCCATTTATTTTATTTCATGATTTTTAGAATTTAATTGACTGACGGTGACTATAACAGAAACTGTAGGGCTCTACAAAGTAGCATACTCCGAAAAGTCGATTAACTTTAAACAAAAAAAAAAAATTGAAATTTTATTTAACATTTCATAGTTTTATTTTGTTTCTTGTTAATTATCTATATCATTTTTTCAAGTCGAACAATGAATTTGCTATGATTAAAAATATTTTCCATAATTGGACTGTTTTGATAATATTATGTGCTTTCAAATTGGCAGTTTTGAAGTACTTGCGATTAGAAAAGGTAAATGTCTGTGCTAAACCATATACTCGCAGCTACTCGCATGAAAAATTTTTCAAGTAGCTGGAAATAGATGCAAGTAGTCACGAATAATTTTTGTGTCGTTCGTTTTAACAATTTATCCTAGACACATTTTAGTACTCGCAAGTGCTTAAAATTGCGAAATCAAAAGCACCTATTGACTCTGAATCTGAATTCGTTTAGCCAATAGCCACTTTTTTTTTTTTAAATTGAAAGAGAGATAAAGACAGTATAATTTGATAATGTATAATTACGAGTACCATGTATCATACAATAAAATGTATCTGTAATAGCAGTAGTATCTTAAAATTCTTTGGTTGTTCTTTTGATGAAAATAAATCTTGAAGTTCCTATCCTAAATACATTCGGTTCTGTGACACTTTTTTGAAAATTCAAAAATTGTCAATGCAATTCATGAACATCATATATGTACCTTCATATGTGTGGAGCAAAATTAACAGGATAGAACCATAGAACATATTTTTTGCTATTACTTAGAAATTTAATTTCATTATTTAAAAATTCTAAAAGAAAAACTAGCAGTAAAATGAAATTATTCTATATAATATACTACTTTAAAATAAACCACATGCAAAATAAAGGATAATGGACAATACTAGAAAAAAAAAGCAAAAAAAAAAACTTTATTCATAAAAACTGATAACAAGAATCAGCTCATAACTAAGTATGTATATACAATAAAGGATAAAAACCAAAGAACATAAATGGCAAATAAATACCGTATGTGATATATATATGTTATATCCTAAAACCTAAAATAAACTATACATTTTTCTACATTTTACAAAAAAAAAAGTTAAATAAAAATAAAAAATATATACATATATTGTCCTAAAGGACATTCAGATAGTACTGTATACTGTAATATCATGCATACCTATATGAACAGTATATTCAAAAATATGAAGACACACACATTATCATTATTAAAGAACATTATTACAACCGCAAAATTATATTCTGTAGTATGACATACCAGAAAAAAAGGATAAAAAAATAAAATGAAACAAATTTAAAATGAACAAACACACATACGTAAAAATGTCAAAGAAAAATATCACATAAGTAGAAATACATATCTATCTAGTATCTGGATATCTGGTATATAGGTGTGCAGGAATAGGATCAAATTTTTTTTTTTTTTTTTTGAAAATCCTTTTTGAACAAAAATTATTTTTCTTTTAAAAGTAAAAAAAATAAAAATGTGTTTTTTTTTTTGTATCTCTTTCTTTTGTTTTCTTTCTTTACAATTTTTCTGCAGATACACAGTGACTAAAAAAAAACTTTTCACGAGTAGTAATTCAAGGGTCCCATTTAAATTGCAAAATTTACATGATTTTTAAGGATTCTAGGTGTATAGACTTCAATGTTGATTTTAAGTTATTTCTTGATCATTGTGTAGAATGTTTTATTCTTTTTTTTTTTTTGGTTAACAGGAAGACCACTTTTGGTTTGTTCTGCTTTTTTTCATATTCATTTAAAATATTTAATTCACGGTACTTTTTTGACAGTATATTACTTAGTAAAAATTTTGTTTAAATGTATTTCAAATAGTACATACTGTTTTCACCTTTTTAAAATTAAGTTCTATTAAAATTCATATTACTGCTTAGCTTAAATTAACAAACTGTTTTATAGTGAGACCCAAACATAGCCAAAAAAAACTGTTCACAGCAATTAAAATGTTCGGGCAATTTTAAATAACTATCACCTGCATAATTTTGGACAACCGGCATGTCAAGGAAGAGCACATGTTAATTATAATTAAATACTTATGTCCATAGATTCCCAAGATATGCTTATATTTTTGTTCTCATTTTGCTCAAACTTAAGTATGAGCATTTTTTTTTTTTGAGTCACTGTATATGTGTGGGTCCTGTTTGTATTTTTAATTTTATATACATATTCAAACTTTTATAACATTATTATCATAAGGATATACATATACATACACTACATCCAAAGATAACTTTGCCTTTTGAATAAAATACTATAAGAAAATTTACAAAAATAAAAACAATTTTCTGTCTGATTTTGACCTTTTTTCTATATAAAATGAACATAATATATCTACTAAGCTACGCTAACGTATAGAAGCATGCATTCACATAAATTGTGTAAATGTATAAAAGTGAACATTTACTTTATGATTAAAAGGAGAGAATTTTTTTGTAATTTTTCTTTTTTTTTTTTTTGAAAAATGAAAATTTTGACCGTAACCAAAAATGACAAAAAACAACAACAACAACAACAAAATCAAAGAACAAAAAAGTGAATAAAATTGGATAGGATAACAAATAAAACATTAACTTTAAAAAAGGATAAAATGAAAATTCACACATACAAATATATATGTACGTATAGGTATACACAGTCTCGTATATGTACTTAATTTATAGATGAATCCGGTAATATAAGAAAGGAATAGGAAAAAGGCAAAATATTAAAAAGGCCAACTTTTTATGATAATAAAGGACAGGAGAAAAAAAATGGTTTTTGTTTTCCTTTTCTTTTTCATTTTTTTTTTTTTTTGTACAAAGTTCTTTAAAAGTATAAAAAATTGTACTGCATACATACGCACATTATACGAGTACAGATAACAGAAAATAGAATCAAAAAATACCGATAGCACCGAAAGGAAAACATAAATTCCTTGTGGATGATTTAATTTTTTTTTTTTTATTTTTAATTTTTTTTGCCTTCTGATATTTATTTGAAACGTTTATTATTGTATTGCCCTACGCTAAATTCTACATCTACATGAAAATTCTTTTATAATTTTTTTATTTAGTTCTGTCACATTATTATTATTTTTTTTTTGTTTTTTATTTTATTTTGTTTTCGTGTTCACCTTTTTCTTTGTACCCTTTGATAAGAAATCAGAATATTATGACATTTTTTTTGTCTTAAAAGAATAAAAGAAAGAATGGAAAAAAATGTTTATTAGTTGTCTGTTGTCTTATTTATTTTTGATTTGAAAGACAAGACACGACAAAAAAAGGATATACGGACAACAGAAAAAAGAAAATGATAAAATTAAAAATAAAATTAAATCCAAATACATTTATATACTGTCATTCATTCATTCATTATCAAAGCCTATGTATATAATTACTATCAGAGTAATTTTTTCGGGACAATTTCGTCCTACATTCCTGAATATTTAAGCACGCACAGTACAAGTGCAAATTCTACAAGTAGAATCAGTCGATTCCAGTTCTCAAAAATTTTATTTTCTTTTGTTTGTTGTAGATTGAAACTCTTCTTCAATTCTTCTGATTAAGAGTTCTTATAGAAATACATGCATAGAGAGATACATATATACTTACTACTCAAATGTAGTAGCAGTAGTAGTGGTAGTGGTAGCAGTTATTGTTATATTTAATAACACAAACTAATAATAATTTATTATTAAAATCATTTCTACTCTATGTCATGAATATTTTACTTACGTAATTATGTACCGTATTATACTGCTCTTATACACATATTCTTGCCGACATGTAATACAATACTTGATAAGTGGATCATAAGGTCTTCTGAATGATCATTAAAAATTATGTGTCCATACATAGAGCGTTCAATGTAAACATCAAGAACACTCTGAAAAATAAATAAATAAAAGACAAAAATCAAAAGTTAGAAACTACACTTTATAGTTAATAAATAAACAAGGGAAAAATTCAATTACGCAATCGGTAATTATTTTTTCTTTTCGTTATCTTATATGTACATTATATTTATGATCGTTTAAGTAATTTAATATTTAGGTCTAGGAATAAACAAAATATATTGTATAATATAAACGAGTTCACTAGATCCATTTAATAAAAGAATAGAAAGCTAATTTATTTCCAATCTTCAATTAATGCTTCAAATGTATGCGTGTACACATACTTTTACGTAAACGGAAAACAAACAAATAAATAAATAAATAAATGAAATACAATATTCATTGATTAATCAAAATTGAAATTTATAACATATTTTGAGCATTAATAAATTTTAATTAGAATTATTATTTACCACATACCACACGCTAACTAAATATAATGAAAGTAAAATGTACATTATGTACTGTACTATCATGAACTATATTATAACAATTGAAATCGATACTGTTTTCTACAAGATCAGCACTTATATACATATAGAAGATTTTGTCTGATTTTATACTACTTATAATGTATATTCTATGCTATAATGTAGTAATATTAATAACTATACCTAACCTTTCTAATTAGAATACAAATTGTGTGTTCTACTACCATAGAATAGATAAGATATTATTTTGTGCTACTACTACTAAAACATAATATACATACCATATAATGTTTTTGTCTAAAGCTAGACCCTAAATAGACGTGACGGGACGAAAGAAATTAAACGAAAGTAAATACTCGTTCTGTCATTTTAACAATTTTCCCTAAATAGAAACGATTCGAAACGAAGAAAATTGTGTATGAGTATTGAGTAGAAACGATTAGAAATGTACGACGTTACGGCACTATAGTGGGAACTATAATCGACATAAGTGACATAGGCTATGACATATGTTGTAGTCGAACACAGCCAAATCAATGAGCTAAACTATAATTGACATTTCCGACATTCGTTAAAAATTCGTTTAACATAAGCTCGACATAAGCAGTACGATCGAAAGCGTACATGACAAAAGTAACATAAGCCATAACCTCATTTTGTGAAATTCGTATTGCTTATGTTTAGTATGTTATCTATGTTATTATAGTTAACAAAATGTGACGTTTTAACAATCTTTATTATTTCTCATGTTACCCATGTCAGCTATGTCAATTATAGTTCTACGAGTGCGTTTATAAACGTTACTATAGTTAACTATAGTTAACCATAGTTATCATTTGTCGTTCAGAATGGTGGTGGTATAGTAAAACATAACTACCAACATATCCATTTCGTCTCGTTTCGCCTATTTGACATTTAAAATTATCGAAATTGAACTAACGTAAGAATACGTCAATTTAGGATAGTTCTACGTACAACAGTACTATCGTATGTATCGTTTCGTTCCGTTTCATTCCGTCCATTTAGGTTATAGCTTAAATATAATCTGCATAACATAAAAACCTATCATTCAAACGTATTAATATAATTAGAAATTAATTGGAATTTTTAATATGAAATCATAGAATTCAATTTTTATTGAATCTTCATTTAATTTTGACTATATAATATTTAATATTTATATAAGTACATTTTTTATTTTAAATTCAAATTGTATTTCAAATAGTTAATTAATTAAATAGCACATTATATCATCAAGAATCAAGGGACTATCAATTTAAATAATACTACACTGTACTATCATTACGTAATGTGGTATGGTATGTATTTACATAATGAAAATATTAATTTTAATATATGGAATAATTTAATTTTAATATGTACCTAATAACTTTACATTACTCATTTATTCCATTATATTCAATTAAAATTAAATTAAACCACGAAAAATCAGCCACATATTAAATAAAAAAATTCAGAAAAAAATACATATTGTAGACAAATAATAAAAAAATTCGAAATTTGTTTTCCCATTAAATATATTAACTATTCATTCAATAATTTACAAATGTAAATACAAACAAATGCTATTTACTTGGGTATGTAATTACTTTATCATAAACAATAAAAAAAAATTAGTAAAATGAAATATCTCGTTTAAAAATAAATTTTAGAAAATTTCTAAAGTTTATCTGTGGTAATTATTCGAAATGATAAAATTCAATTTAATTCAACTGGAACAAATCTATGAAACACAACAACAAGAACAACAACAAGGGCATTTGATTATGAGGAAATCTGGGAAAAAGAAAATGAACCTTGTGAAAACACAAACAAAAATTCAGCAAAATTGTATATACTATATAGACCAAATTCATATTTAAAAATGAAACACAAAAAAAAGGAAATTAAAATAAATAATTAAATGTAGAAAGTGAAACGAAAAATTTGGAAAATAGTGGAAATAGAAAAAATTGAAATGCAAAATAGAGTGGGTTCAAAAATTCACCACTGCGTTAGAGTTGCAAAAGAAACTTTTGTCAACAGTTCAAAAAGTGATCATGACTAAAATCATGTGTTCATTTTTGCAATTTGTTCGCAACACTTAATAATAAAATAATCTCAAATTCATGATGTTTAGTTGATTTTAAATTATTATCAATGCTATCATGGTTCAAGAAAACACAATGAATAGTGAGTTAAATTTCAATATTTTGAATTTGGTTTATTTTTATTTAATTTATTTTTGATTTTTATGAATTTTTACCGATTTGTAAAATTTAAAAAAAAAAACAACAAAACTTCAAAACTGTCGTAAAATTAATCAGCATCATCAAAGTATCGCAACATAAATATAATCAGTGTTGCGCTAACACTGCGGCAACACTTCTGCAACACTTCAAAATCATGATTGATTTTTGAACCCCAGCCATAATTTTAAATGGAGAAATATAGTATAGAAGATGTACAGATATTATTAAAAATTTGTATGAACACACAAAAATGGGAAATAAATGAAACAAAATAATGTTTAAAAATTATCCGAATCAAGACATAAACCAGATAAAATAATAACAACGTAATACAATACCAACTCCAAAAATGTAAGTATAAAAAACAAACTGAAAACCATAAATGCACATAAGGTACATAATTATGTAAGTATCTTATATGTATCTATGTACCAGTGTACACCTATCATATACGTAATATTATAAGGTGTGGTATAGGTTTAAATAAAAATAAAAGAACTATAAAATAATAACAATAAAAATATAATACTAATAATAATAATAATAATAACAGCAAGGAATAAAGTAAAAATAAATACAAATAAAACCACATACATATATCCCCATATAAAAAACAAACATCTGTTCCTTATTTTGTTTGAAAGTAGTATAATAAAAACCAAAAAATGAATGTTCCAGATTAAATTAATTTTATATTCCTTGTTTTTTCCTTCAAATGTGCATGTGTATGTAATATTGATGTAATATATATTCTGTTTACTTATGTATATAAAATAGATTTCTTAAGAAATTTTATTATCCTTGGAAATCTAATAAAAATACATATAAACAAAAATATTGGTAATGATAAAAACATAGAAGAATTTTTTCAAGTGAATAAATTGCTACACTTATAAGGATAGTAAAAATAATATTAAAATTCACTTTTAAATTTCTTATTACTCTATAACTATACAATACATATTATATTATAAGATGTACAAGTAGACGTCTATATCATTACCACCCACACTCAAACAAAAGTAAAATCGAATTTGGAATGTGAGCACAGAATATGAATACTCGTATGTACGGATGTGGAGTGAAAACAAAAAATGAAAATAAAATAAATAGTCAAAAAACCAGAACGAAATTGTAATAAAAAATTAGTAAAGGAAAAATTATTTTAAATTTCTGTTAACACGTATACATAACATACAAACACATACAAAATATGTATGAATACTCGTACATCGTACGTCTCTATTATTAAATTGTTTTATAAAATGTAATACGGATATATGAACTAAACTGTATACAGAAAAACAAAAAATTAAATAAAATTACTCGTGTGTGTATGGTTTTAAAAGTGTGTGTCGGTGTGTGAAAATATATACTTATGTTGTTAAGTATTTATCTTTTGTTTCTTTTATCCGTTGGAAATGTGTACGATTAACTTATGAAAAATGAAATATTATGTACCACTGCACGTATCACTATGCACTTACAGTTTAATGGTTTAATTGAAATACATGCAGCAGGCGGTATACTAAAGGATATGTTTTATTGGTGTAGGTAAAGTTATTATCTATACATACATTATGTAATATATTATGTACCATTACATATAACGCAAAGATGTAAGAGGATGTTTTGTTTATCTTATTCAGAAAACGAAATTATTTCCGTTTTAACTTCCCATTTAACACAGAAAAATATGTTTTCCTACACACACAAACAGACAACGCAAAAATATAAATTCATTTTAAGGTTGGTTGGATATAAAATACTTTCAGCTTTTAGTATACGCTGAAATGTATCTACTATTGCACGCATATACATATGTAATAAATAAGAAAATTAAAAAGAAAAACGAAAATCGTATTATTCCAAATGGGAAAAAAAACATAAGAGAGGATGTAATATTGTAATTTTTCCGAAATATTAAAATTCTTTTTATATTTATTTGGATAATTAAAATATTTTTTACAAGTTTGAAAATTTCACAAAAGCAAAAAGTAGATAACGAAAATAAAAATCAAAATAAAGTCAGCGAAATTAATATAGTAAGTCCACCATTTACAAAAATCTTTTTCGAGGTTTTTGAAAAAAACAATACTCAATTTTTCAATGTTTTCTTGAAAATTCGGTCAAAAGGACAGACAAATAAAACGAAATAAAAATATACATATACTGTAAGAATTGTGTGAATTGCACATGTAACCGAAAAAATATCACGGCTGTCACTCTAAACATTTTTTTTTTTTTTTGGAAAAACCCAAAAAAAAATTTTTGTAAAAGTCGGATTTAAGTATGTCAGTTTCGCTGACTATACGTAGAATTTGTAGATAATGCGAAATGAATTTATTTTTTCGAAAATATTTCTTAATCGAATCAATGAATTTGTAAACATTAAAATGAAATTGTGTGCAAACAATTACAATAATTGCAAAGTATTTTCGCTATTTGAGTATAGATGCAGTAAAAACGAAATAAAATAAAAACTAATGAAAAGTAAATAACATACAGGATGGTACAATACATACAGGATAGGATGTTGCACTATTGAACTTAGCATTTAGTATACATATTATTGTTTTCATAATGAGATTTATTTATTTGTAACAAAATATTTTTTGGACAAATAGCAATCAATTTTGTAAAAATTAATCCGATCGTAATCATGAACTCAACCTCAACTCAACCTGAACTCAACTCAATAATTAAGACTGCAGCGTAGGGTAGGTCTTTAAGAACATTAAAGTTAAATACAAAACGATAAGCAGTAGTAACTATCAAAAAAAGTTGTTTAAGTTCTCTAGAGGGTAAACAATTTTTTGCGTTAAGACAGTGACTACGTGTACATGAATTTATTTGAACAATATTGTTTTTCGTTAATTTAAAAGGAAAATCAAATAAATTCATATTTTGAGTACATTCGCATTCAATTACATTTTTCATTGTTTTTAAAAAAAAAAAAAAAAAAAATTATTAAGATAGGAAATATTTAAAAGAAAATAACTATGTAAGTAGGTTACTTTTAATTTATGTGTAAAATAATATTTGAAATTATCATCAATTTTTTCCAAACGAAATTCCACTCAGAATTTTCCAAAAAGAATTATCGTATGCAAGTGTTTAAAGTCTTGGAAAAAATTTCTACATTTGTGTTTCTTGTTGTGGAAAATTTGTTATAAGAATTTTTAACTTTAACAGTACAACAAAAATGCTGTGAAATAAAATATTTTCAGTTATTTATTTTTTATTTATTCATCTTCATTAGGTATTTCGTACATAAATTACAAATCTATAGACATTAGTTTTTAAACTGCAGGCAGAGGTACTCGTATATAATTTATACGTACTCGTAAAAGAGACATGAAAAAAATATGAGCCATGAGAAATGTAAAAGTTTTAAATGTCATTCTTAATTTAAAAAGAATTATTATTTTACTTCAAACAAAAACTGTAATTTTCAAATTTAAATTTAATTATTAGTTAAACAGAAAAAGATCCTTACTATATTGTAATGTTTGTTTATTATTCTTTATATTTTTGTAATCCTCCTACATATTTTTGAGCTTTTTTTTCAAAGTTTTTTCTTTTATTTTTATATATATATTTTTTTTTTGTTCATATCTGTCTTCCACATCAATGTCATTCATGCAATACATCCCATTTCTGTTGTAATACAGTATGCATTCAACAAAACAGATTACTAATTAAATCTTTTTAATCGTATAATCATTTCGCTGATAAATTTAAGTCCGAAACGGATCTGATGTATTTTCATACGAGAAACAAGAACTCTAGATTAAGAAAATAAATGAATTTTTGACTCATATTCATTAGAAATTGAAATACAATTGAAGGATGAAAATGTATCAAAGAATTCCGAGTTATTGTCATATTATAAAATTAATATCATTGGAAAAATTGAAAAAAATCAATTTTACGAAAACTCCTTAGCTCATAACGATTAAAAATTTCAACAGAGACTGAGACTAAGTAAAACGTAAAATTGAATTTCATAATTGATACGCTACAAATTCATTGAACAATCATAAATTCGATTTCGCTGGAAATTTTATGTATAATTGGAAAACATGTAGATTTTTTTTTCAGCAAATCAGGATTTGAAGAAAACATTAATCATTCATCCGTTGACAAAAAATGTACCCAACCCACACAATGGCATTAATTTTAAAATAACTAAAAAAATTCTAAACGTTCATCTTCAAATGCATACTTAAACAACAACAAAAAAACAAAAAAAAAATTTAAATCACTTAGTTAAAATTTATAATGTCCATTTGAATTTGAATAATGAAAAAATTAAATTTTAAAATATTCATGATTGTAAGAATATATTATTTAATATGTATGAGTATATCCTTGTTTTGGATACTTTTTCTTTTTTTGTTTATTTGAAATTTTCATGAAAATGTCAGAACGAAAATCATGATGATGATGATGATGATGCTAATGGAAATGGAATAATTAAAAATAATTTCAGCCGGAATATGTACAAACCAACAAAACAAAAATCTTCGCATTTTAGATTATGTCATGAAAGTTCAACATTCAGGAAATCAGATGTTTTAATTCTTCCTTCATTTTACTTCAGCACTATATATGCACAATGACATTATCTGGTAATTTATTGTAATAGTAAAAGGAATTTAAGATACATAGAAATTTAACAAAGTTTTCTACGGTTATTTAATTAATAAAATATCTTTATGATATTTACTTTAATGGATAACTATTTCAAGACTCCTTCATTATCTCCACATTCATTATTTTTTTTCTTCTTCCTCATCTTAAAAATTAAATCTTGAGTGTGGTAAACATGTCATCTTACAAAATACTCAACGTAATTTTTTACACAATTATTGTGAAGTTTCCTTTTTTTTCATTTACTCCAACTTTTGCCTTTAATTCAACTTTGAAATTTCAAAAATTATAAAATAAGATGACATTTTAATGAAAAAAAAAAATTTAATTGAATAAATATCTAAATTAAAAATATGAAGGACAAAAACATTTATTAATGGACAAGAACAAGAAAACTTTGATGATGACAAAATAAAAACAACAAGTAAAAACAATTTCCTTGGACATTTTTAAAATAATTTCCTTTAAAATTTTTATGTGAATGTTTTATTTTTTTTTTGTCTTGTTTGACAAGTAAAATTAAATTTAAAAATTGATTTCTTATATTTTGGCATCCTGTTTAAATAACTTTTAATACACGTAAAATCAATTGAAATACGGAAATTGATTAAAAATATTACTAAGAAAATAGTTTCATAACAAAAATAAAATATTTTTGTAAATTTAATACGAATATATTCTCGTATGTGTAATCAATTTCATTTTATAAAAATAATGCAGAAAGCAAACAAGTATGTATATAATGATGAACGGTTCATTTTTTTTTTTTCAATAAATTCATAAAAAATTGATAAGAAATTTTCTACTTACAAACACAGTTGTTATGAACATCGTAAACATCACAGTTCTCAGTAGACCATAGCTTCCTTTATATTGCTATTATATGCTTCACAATCACTCTTTGCTTTACATCTACACTAATTTCAGAAGAATTATTCCACAATAAATTTTGTATCACAGAAATAAAGGATGCAATAAAAAAATTTTTATTAAATAAATTAATTTGAAAATGATCGAATGATTGAAAAAAATATTTTACAGGAAATTTTTATTTCATTTTGAAAACTCTTTAATAAAAAATTATATTTGAAAATAATTTAAGTAGCTAATTCAAGACATGATCCTTCAAATTATCTGATAATTATATCGCGTAAATTTCTTTAAAAAAAAAAAATCATTTTCTCAAAGCAATAAAGTTTTAAACCTCACGATAAACTTTTTTTATGTAAGTTTGTGTATTCGTTCTCTTTACAAGTA
Organism: Villa cingulata; assembly: GCA_951394055.1. Taxonomy (NCBI): domain Eukaryota; kingdom Metazoa; phylum Arthropoda; class Insecta; order Diptera; family Bombyliidae; genus Villa; species Villa cingulata. The sequence continues at coordinate 2,933,880 of OX596020.1, read as the reverse complement.
ATGTACTATATGTCTGTCTGTCTGTATACAAGACGATGTATGTACGTATTTTATGTTTGTATGTATATCTGATGATGGGTAAATAAAAATTTTAATTCCTAGTACTGTTGCCGGATTAAAAATTAATTAAAATTCATGAGATGTTTCATTGTTAATGGTCTCGTAAAAATTGTAACTGAATTTTTAGTTTATATATACCTTCTGTCTTTGTTTTTATTTTATCTTCAAATTTTTGTATATTTTGTACATCTCGAATACTTTTTTCTTCTTCTATTTTGGGCGTTATTCAATTTTATGTGTAATAATGTCTGTCCATGTGTGTGTGATCACGTATATACTTTAGTCGGGTGTTTACCTTTACAAATTCGAAGTCATTCAGTCATTTTTAGAGCATTATATTTTATTTTGCATTTTGTTTCGTTTCTTTTTATTTTTTTTTTTTTTTTGTTAACAATAAAAAGTGTGAATTTTATTAATCTTTAATTCAAAAATCGTTCATAAACAATTTAAATTTGTCCGTATTGTTTATTTGTCGTTGATTATTATCTCGATTTAATCGTAAATTAAATTTATTTCTTCTCGTTTTTGTTAGGCGCCTGGTATGTAACAATGAATCAAAAAAAAAAAGAAGGAAATACCATTTTTTGAAACAAAATTTAAAATACTTATGTACTTGAAAAAACAATTTATAGTGCAATATCAGTGCATTCTGAGCAAAAAAATTCGAGTCACGAAAAAAACGTAAAGAGATGATGAATTACTGAAAAAAAAAAGATTGTTTTTGCTATTGATTTCATTGATAAGTAAATTGCCAAAAAATTAATGCCTTCGAAAAACAACATCAATATACTATAAAGAGTATAATCGAAAAGTTTTTAATACGTTAATAACTTTACAATTCAAATTTCTCAGAAAATCAAAGGAAGACAAAAATATAATAGCAATAATATAATAATGATGCCGAAGAGAGAAAAAAATATTGTACTTTTCCAAGAGGGAACTTTTAAATATACGAATTTCGTTTTTCAATAAACTTGTACTTGAAATATGATCCATGAAAAACAAAGCAAAAATGTTAAAAAAGAAAGCAAAAAAAACAAAATCGCTAAATTCAAATATCCATCGAATTATTTTTATTATTTCACATTCTTTTACAGATATTTGGAAATTGAACGCATAATTCGATCGATTTCGTTTAAATGCAATTTCAAAAAATGAAAATCATGGCAAAGTTTAATTGAATTGAAAACTTATAAGAATTATGATAAAGAATGCAATGTAAGCAGAGCACGATGATATGAATCTAAAAGGAAAATATTGTCTTATGATAAAAAATGAATTTTATATTTTCATATATTTCAAAAATTTTTATTGACAAAAAAAAAAGTAAAGAACCATAAAGAATCTGTAAAGAAACAGATTAATCATACACTTGTATATAGTTACGTGTATATATTTTTTTGATTATTTCAAATTTTAAATTTTCTTCTTCATATTTCGATTCTTTCTACTTCATCAAATTCAAATGATTGCGAAGCCTTTTATCACATAACAAAATAAAATCTACATTTATATTTTATAAAATTGAAAAGCTGGATGATGCTCTAGAAAATCATGCTTTAGAATAAATAATTTTCTATGAAAAATCGAACAGAAATCAATCTGACAAATTGATAAGTTTTCATGAATATAACATTTGAAACGTTCCGGAAAAATTTGATTACTGAAAGCTGGAATAGACCATTAAGGCTGGTATTCACCAACTTAGATTATCTTTTATCTGAGATAAAGTGTATTCATCAACCTGGATAAAACACTACTCGGATATTTTTACGACAACCTCGGAGTGGTATTATAAATATCGTTCGAACATAACCTTGTTAATAAACAGCAACAGAACAAATAAAGATAATGTAGTTATGTTGTATTATCATCTTTGCATATAATTATCACATCACAGAAACTCTTTTTCATTTTGTAATATAAAAATACAATCAGCTGACATGTTTGACACACATGTTCGATCCGAAAACGATGTTCGAAAACAAATTTTATCTAGGTTGATGAATAAGCTGAAATTGTATCCGGCTAAAATATATCCGACGGATATATCCATGTTGGTGAATCCACCCTAAGTATTTAAAAATATTTTGTACCTGGTATAATTTTCATTTAAATTACAAATTTGATTTTATATTAATGTTTAGCAACATTTACTATACACACAACACACTTATGAATACATATATTTATGTATGTATCTCTACCACATATACCAAACATGTTGTAATATCCTTTAGATAAACCGAATTAGTATTTAAAAGGTTCTATAATTAAATTATTCGAAAATAATGTAAGTACGGTCCGATTAGATGTAGTGGTTAATTAAAAGTAAAAGAAAAAAAAATTAAATTTCATAAATTTACTTAAGTAAATAGTGATATGAAAATCTTTATAAACATGATATTAACACATAGTAGTGTACATAATGTTAATTGCATGTACAAATTTATATACGATACCTAAATACGATTATATAATATGTACATACATACTCGTATGCATATGAATGTGTAAAGAGAAAGTGTTGATATCTCTTGAATGTTATTTACAACATAAACCCAATAGTTAAGAATAATATTAGATATAAGTATATTCACATATATGTACATATGTACATGATACTATATGCATATATTAACATTTATACATTTATATACAATATTTGTATTTATATTTGAATTTAATTTAATGAAAATGGATAAAATGATATTATCAAATATGTAAACCATACACTTAGATTCATTTTATTACCAAAATAAATAAACGACTACATAATATAAAGACTATATACATATATGACAACAATATATTTTCGTATGGATATATTTACACAAATTATTTGAAGATTCATATATACTTATATGTATGCATGTAGAAAGTATATAGTATTATATAAATGTATAAATATTTATTTTAATGAAAATTTGAAAACAGAACAAAAAATTTGCTATAAAATATAATGAAACAACATAACATACATACGAGTAAATGTAAATACATTTTAATTTAAATATTAGTATCCTTTCTTAAATACAATATAATATAAGACAACGATATTTTCCTTTTTAACACATATGATGATTATAAAGATGACATAAATATACTATGTAATTTACATAACTTACGTATATACATAATGTACGAATATTTATATAAAATACACACATATGAATACATATATTCATATGTGTATATGTATATTATGAACAATGTATGTACTATATATTACGTTATGTGTAATTTAATAATTTAATGAAATGACAGAGTTGGAAAAAGAAGAATTTCATTTTAATCGTTTCAATTTCAGAACATTTTCTATTAATCCTTTAATTAAAGATTTCCCACATTATTTACATATCGATTTAGATATAGATTTAGATAAATGAAATTTGAATTGTACAAAAACAAAAAATGAAAATGACTAAGAAAAACTGATAACAATAACAAAAAGAATAATTATTAATACAAGGAGATAAATAAACAGATGTAACAGAAGAATTTTAAATAAACTAAATGTAGATACGTACACACACATACACAGAAATTATATTTTAAAATCATATTAGAAATTATATAAAATTATTCAGTATTTATTGTGTTTAGAAAATTTTAAAAATGAAATCAAGAAATTGTCTTCAAAATGATAAGGATAACCAAAATACAAAATGGAATATGGAAATAGAAATTTTGAAATTTCTTTAGCTACAAAATTTCAAAATAAAACCTAAAAGTTTTTAATATCAGACATATTGACCACAAACACATTCGAAACTGGAATTGATAAATATGTACGTATATATCGAAAACCTCGTCGCATATTAAAACAGATAGAGACACAGATTATTTGGCTGCAATGCCTCATATTAAAAAACAAAATACAAAAGAAATAACAAGTTGTTATTTCTCATCATTTTTTCTAATTTTCAAATTTAAAAAAAAAAAAAAATTTATATAAAAACGAAAACACAATTTGTAATTTAATCAAAAATAAAAAATAAATAATAAATAAATAATTAATTTCAAAAATATGAACATTGCATACATCTGTGTATTAAAAGGAATGTCGCAGCTACATTATATAAAACAAATGCATATATGTATAATTAACTTCGTAACATAATGTAAATATCTGACAAACAGAATATGAAAATTATTTAAAAATCACACCACCATTATCATTTCATTTTCATCACCAACAAATACCAACTTTCATTTATTCATCGCATTATTTGGTAGAGCACATCAAAATGTATGCAGGAATATGTGCTGCCTATTCTATAACAAACATATCGTCGTCGTTATTTGTGTAACAAAAAAAAAAATAAATAAATAAATAAATAAAATTATGAAAATATAATAAAAATAAAATTGAATAAAATGAAAGATTCGCGCCTAATTTAATTGTAGAAAAATACACAAACGCAATACATACATATGTGTAAATGCGTCTGCCACTCTGCCATATATAAAGTAAATTTAAAATGAAAAATGAAAAAATAAAAATCGTGTACTATAGGGAAAGTACAAAAACACCAACATTTATGATTACACGATTATGTACATATGTATATCTCTTTGAAAAATTGTTGATTCTGTCTAATATTTTACAGACTATACGATTATTTATTATATGTATATTCGTATACATTTACATGCCTGATAACTACATTATGTGCGTATATGGTAATTCATATAAGTAGATATATGGCAAATAAAATTATTATACAAACAAAATTAAATTAAAATGAATTATATCAGGCAATTAAAATACGGTCTACATATATGTGTACGTACAAATACATATATGGATATACATATGTGTAACTTATATAATATGCAAATGTAAAATTATAATTATATAGCGTATTACAAACATAACTTAATTGAATTGTAGATTGTAGGCACTTTTACTTTACTTTGTTGAATAGCTATGGTATATGCACATCCATTCATGTACGAAACTTATATAAGTACATATATCTATTATAATTGGCTGTAACATATAATAATGTATAGTACATATTCATGTACACAAGAATTATTATTATATACATACTCATATGTGTAATGTGTACAAATAATTATATACAATTCATATTCATTGTTGGTTTCAAATGTGATTTACTAATAATTATTAAGATAGATAAGATTAGGCACATATAAGTATGAGTATGTATATTAGGCACATATGAATATATGAGTATGTATACAAATACATATATATGTACATATATAAAAGCATTGAAATTAATGAATGAACAAAGTGAATTCTACAAAATGAAAGGTACAATAATATAAATTAAATTAGATAATAAAATATTTTATTATAAATTTATAATTTATTTTATTATATATTTATATGAATTTTTTTTTTTTTTCGTTTATTTTTGTTTCATACATAAACTATAGGTAAAGGCACCTAATTAGTAAAATGAAATTATCAAAGTTTGTTTGATTATTTGAATAAAAATAAGGAGGAATTTCACCTGACACTAAAACGGGTGGTTTGTTATATCTATCACTCCATTAAAGTACAGGTAAATTAGGATAGCCCCATCTAGAAGTAATGTGATGAACTACATTGCCTGGTCTGGCCTGATGTTCACTTGAAAGCTGTATGGAGTCACGAAATATTAAAATTTTATTATTCGTCACTCGTCTAGTGCACGACAAGCCAATCACAAATTATGATGTAATGTATCATTTTTCCCAAAGAATAAATTCTCTGCACATTAGTTAAATGTCTATCAAGTTTTCGGTCGATGGACAATAAATTAATGGTACTAAACACGATCAAAACAGCTAACAGAAATCTTGCTTCTTTGCAAATTTATTGCTTTGTAAGTGAATGCTTAAACAATGACGGCAGAAACATTCAAGCAGAAAATCTTCTGTCTGTCGTGTTTGAGCAATATTTAAATTTATTTTCCGCCTGCTGGAGTAAAACAAGTATAACAAGTTTAATGAATAATTGAAAATAAAAAAATATATTTACAATTTTACAATTTTACAATTTTTTTTTTCATATTTTTATTTACATGAAATTTACGACAAAAAAAGTAACTAAAAATATTAAATAGAATTTTTTTTGTTTTTTTTTTTTAATTATTAAATTGATCTGATAATATTTCATAGATGATGTAAGTATGAATTATGTATAAAATTTAAAATATTCTTTTGCTAATTTTCATTTAATTTTCTTACATTTTTATTAGATACTGAATGCATTTTATTATCCAGAAATTATGCATAAAATTCGATCATCATTCATTCGTACCAGTACAATATTAGTAGAATATCATTCATTTACATTCTAATCCACATTCAAATCCATCAATTTGTATTTATATTATCCGGAAATTACAATCCGAAAAGCATCTACCTACTTGTACTACATAAATATCTTCTCGTAATGAATTTTTGATCATCATCATAAAAATCATAGAAATCATAGATAAAAATTCCCTGAAATTAATTTTTTTTTCCCCCAGATATATGAAGAAATCTAATTATATCATTTAATTAATTCCTATGATAAAAAGCATTTTTCTCATATCAACTTCATCATTCATGCATAAATACTTGCATAACTCAACTTTTAAATAAGTTGATGTGTACTACATAATATGTATTAAAATCATGCTCGTATACACTATGAGGGTGGATAGCAAATGAACAAATTATATCCTTGCAATTATAAGTACTAAAATCATTGTAAAAGACCTTTTAAACAGTTAATTAGACAACTTTTTCATTTATACTCTTTATGTGTTATTACCTGTATACGTATAAACGCATATATACTCGTTATATACATACAATGCACACATAATTAAGTACATTTTAATGGATTTGTATACAGAACACAGAATCTATGTATACTTATAAAAGCAAACAAACAAAAAAATGTTCGTTCATTCTTACCACATAATATCAATATAGCATGTAATTTAGATAGAATTTAATTTCGAATTGAGAAATAGAAATAAAAAGGAAAAAGGCAAAAATTTTAATCTATAATTCTGCTCGTCATCATCTATGTAAGTGGTATTTGTATATAAATATACGAGTACATATTTTCATTATTACAGTCACATAAATGCACATACGAGTATACTCGTACAATAATTCCTCAGCATAACGAGATAATTTGATTCAAAATTCCGAGACAACAGAAATACATCTCTTATTCTAAAAAAATTTGTTCGTCTATATTGATATTATTTAGAATGTTGCTGCACACCATTTTACCTGGATGTACCTACATTTATACCATACTACTCGTCGTTAGTATGTCAAGAGGATAATTCAACAGGAATAAATTTCAACGATTTCATATACCTATATGCACTATATAGTACCTATGTCTGGTACATTACACATTATATGATTTTGGTTTCTTTTCTCCGCCAAGATAATCGTAAAAAATGAAACAAGAAATTGAAAATCAAAAGCAAAATGAAAATGAAAAAAGAAAATATATGCAGACCCAAAAAAAAAAATTACATATTAAATATTTACTATATTCTTTATTATTAATATTATACTCGTATATATGTATATAGATACACTGCACACTTAAGCATAAATGTTATTTGCCTGACATGTTTTCATGTATGCATGCTGTAAAAATTTTTCCTGATTTTTCCATTAGAATGTTCCGAAAAATATTTTATAAATTATATTTGCCGGTAATATGGATTTTAGTGATGCTGTAATGCTTCCACCGTTCACAAACTTATATATACATATACACATAACACATACCTTCTTATACACATTCATATGATGAGAGCATGTATGTATGGGTGTTTGAATTGCAATGCTGACAGGCTGATACACTTCTCATAAATGCAATCCACTCTCACATTAAGTGAATGCAAGGGAATAAATTGATATATATATAAAAAATAAAATGCTTAGAAGATAAATTTTTTTATTACATTTCCGAGATCTTTTCGTTTTAAAAATTATTTCTCCATCACTTTATATCCTTAAAAATCTTTTCCTCATGTATATATATGCACACGTTCGTATAAATTTATATACGAACTATATAACATTATGTAAGTATGTGCGGTAAATATAAAATTTTCACGCGGAAATTAACACTTTAATTCTTGAACAAAATTTATGTTTCTCATTCATAGCAAGGCGCATGCATATAGATATGTGCATATATGTTACGTCTGTCATTTATATTACATTTTACCATATTACATGCATACATATGTATGTAAATGTATATACATACGTAGAACAGAAAATGTAAAAATAAATAAATCGTAAAAAATAAGTGAAAAATAAAGAATATAATATAATGATAAAAAAAAAATGTATAAAATATTTAAATGCAATATTTTAACGATTAAATTTAAAAATACTTTGTACTTGTGTCGTAACTCGTAAATGATGTTAAAAGCGTCGAAACCAAAATAAAAATTTATAAAATATATAAAACCAAAAAAATAAAAACATGAAACAAACAAAAAATTTCAACATAAAAAGGATAAATGGCTTTTATGATAATATGTGAAAATTCTGGGAAAATTTTTTAAATTTTCTTCTTCTTCTTTTAAATAGAACGATGATTTTATTTTTATTTTTGAAAAAAATTTCGTTAACATACTTTACCAAGAAAAAAATAAAAAATAATAATGTTGAAATATATAAAAACCAAAAAATAATTAAAAATTCTTTCACATAATCCAGATAACTTTCTGTATAACATTTTCTGTATAACATTGACATCATAGACAATTTGGTAAAATAAACTTTTATTTGAAAAGAAACAAAAAAATCTGAAATTTTCCGATTTTCATTCATTATTGCGGTAGAACATATGTACATAAAGATATATACATACATACATATTTATAGAACTGAAAATATAAACCGATATAATGAACCTAATCGATTTTAATTAACCATTTGTTGTTTTTTATTTGATTCTAAAAATCATCCTACGTATGTCGAAGGATACAATTTGTGATGAAATAAAACAAATAAGAAAAAGGATGTGAATACATACATTTAATAAAATATTAAACAAAACAAAAAACTAATTCGAATTAAATTCAAAAACCTAAGGAATTCTGCCTTGAATGATATGTACACATACTTAGAGATCTAAAACAACTAATAATAAAATTTAAACAGAAGAAATAAAAACAAAAAATTAAATAAATCCTAAATTTTTTTTTTACATAAATTGAAGCCTGGATACAGATTCTATATAAAAATTAAAAGTTTTTATTTTTATAGAAATCCATTTCATATGTATACCTATACAACGTATTGGTACGTGTACATAAAATATGCACGTATATAGGTTAGGACGTTTATAGTTGTATGATCAAGTTCATATGCTTGCAAAAAAAAAAAGGAAATTTCAAATTTTTCAATTCTATTATAGACATTTTCCAAATGAATTAAGTACTTGCACACGGTACACACATAAGCACACGTATGCAGATTTTTTATCAGAATTTATTTTGAAAATGAATTTCACAAAAGTCGCCAGAGAATAAATATTTTTGTTTTTCTTTTACAATCGAAGAAATGAAAAAAGTAAATGGAATAAAAGAATAAAAATAATGCATTAGACAGTCAATTTAAATTCCGTTATAAAATCTCGATTCACGAACAGAGCGAATTGATGAAAAACAAAGAAAATTAAATTAAATTTTGAAAAGAGCAACAAAAAAACCAAAACAAATCAAATTTAAAAATTCTCATAAAGATAATAAATTGCGAACATAAGCGTACTACATATGTAAGTACAAAGTTTAATCTTTAACTCATTTATTAATTTTGTTTTTTTAATAAATTTTTGTAGCCGTAATTTTTCTTATTAGTTCTTAAAATATTATAGAGGTATTCACGAATTGTTGTAATTGTAAGAGTGTAAAAAGTGTGAACATACACCCAAATCGTATACACTATATCGTGAACGCATTATATCAAACGCATACAATGGGTTTCAGCATTGTAAATTTTTACAAGAAGTGTAGGTAAAAATTATTACATCGAAGATGTTTACAATAGGTGTAGAATTGTACGAGTTTACATCGCGTTTACAGTGATACAAGACCAAACCGTGAATACCCTTATTATTTTATAATATTCATAATTAATGTATTTTATATTTTTTTCATTTTTGTCGATATTGTTTTTGCTAATTTGTCATTTATATTACGATTCATTCATTTTATTGATTACACAAGGATAAAATGAAAACAACAACAAGAAAACTTTAAATACAAACAAAAATAACAAACAAAAATGAAGGAATAAGTTATGAAAAATAAAATAAAGACAAAAAAAAAGTCTACAAAACCTTAAATAAGTATACAACAAAATTAGTCTCATAAAAATGTTAGTATTGATCAATTTTTCATTTTTTTAATAGTATTAAAGTCATTTTTGCCCTAATGATGAGATTTGTCTTACATTTATACTTGTAATTTTGTGAATGTCGTTGTTTGTTGTCATTATTTCTTATATACTTTTTAATGGTTTTTTTTTCTTTATTTGTTTTTAGAAAAGATTTAAATTCTTTTGTTTTCAATTTTTAACTATTTTACTTAATGAAATCATTAAAAAAATGATTCGAGTTTTTTATGTCCTTCTTTATATTTTTATTTTGTACAATTTCAATGAAAATATGATAAGATTTAGAAAATAATAATAATTTATTTGTATCGATTTCAGTTTTTAACGAATTAACATATAATCGAACATGTTCTAATTATATTATTCTTCTATCTGTAGCTCTCTATATAGATGATTTTGTGAACTTTGTATTTTTTCATAAATCCTTACCTTTCAGAACTTTATTTTACCATCTGTTATCAATTTTTTTTATCATTAAAGTTTTCAGATGATCAAAAATATTTTTTTTCAATTTTTACAAATCTCCTAATATTTGCATTGTAGACAGCTTTAACATCACAAAGAAAATAATGTACAGCCATGTAACAATATAATGTAGGAGCTGTAGAAAGTTTTCACTTATAATCTCGCCTAAAATGGCAATATCCAGACCATGAATTTTGTTCTAATAAAATATAATTAACCTTTTTTCGTTATATAATATAAATTTAAAATGTATAATAAATGTACAAAAATTAAAAAAAAATGATATTAACCTACAGAATTAATTATTTTTTGAGGCATAGAAAAAAATGCAAATAATACAATTTTCTCAACATATTATGTACGTTCATATACAAAAAAAAAATATATGTACATTAGGACAGGATAAAATACGGTATTTACATAATTTCGATTAAAATTAAAAATTTAATTATAATACACAGACAGAAGGGATAATTGTCTTTCAACACATGTTTACACATTTTTTATTAATTTTAATTTAGAATGCATATTTAGATTAAAAAATAAATCGAATGTTTTTTTTTTTTTTGAAATTTTAATATTCTTTTTGCGGTTGTTCAATTGAGAAAATAATTTCATTCTGATTTCTATATTTGTTTTTTTTTTTTTGCCTATCTCCTATTTATTCTGAATCGGTCAGTTACACAAATAATATTCCTTTGATTTGGCTAAAATTTTGTGTTGTGTTATAAATTTTTATAATTAAATATTAAAATTGAACAAGAAAAACAAAATAAAAATAAAATTATAAATAATATTAAAAATACTTAATAATGAAATGAATCGCATACAAAAATACACATGCCCACACGTATCTTCGTTCATTTTATGACATTTTAAAGTTTATTCTTCTTTCGTTTCGTTGAACGCAATTAATTGTCTATATGTATCTATATATGTACATTATCATGTGTAGCTGAGTCCTTTTCAAATATTCACTATACAAGAGGAGGCAGGTACGCATATTTTATATTCATTATCTATAGGATATGTGTGTGAAATTAAAAATAAAATAATTTATTTTATTTTATTGTTTATTTATAATTTTCCTAAAATAATACCTATACATATTTAGATAAATGAATGCAATAAATTATTTCACCTGGTTATACATCATATTGTATAGGGTAACACAAAAGTAATTTCATAATGTGAATTGGCTGATATTTTGTTAAATCTGGTTGTCAAGGAAAGTTTATTTGAAGGTGCGAAATTGATGACAACTTGAACAAATGAAATTTTTAATCTGAAATATATAAGTAGATAACGACATTAGGCGTCATTTGCAAAAATTATGACATTTTCATATAATGGCATTGCTTTTACTTCACACTATTATTATTTTCATTCTTTCATTTTGGATTTTTAATAATTTCGAAATGTAATTTTAAAAAATATTTTATGTACATACGTATAGCACGAATTGAATGCAATCAGGAATTTATAAATAAATTTATTTTTCGGTTTTAATGGTTGCCTATAAATGATATGTACGTTATCTAGAGAAAAATTTAATTTTGTGATGAATTTACATGTAACTGTTTGTATATATGTACATAGATATTTACGAGAATGCACCTTGATTGTGTGCAATAATTTTAATAAAATGTATAATAATGTGCATCAACATAAAAACGATTGTGAATTTATCATTAACGAATAATATAGTGTGAGTACAGTACGTGTGTGTATATTAAAACAATGCAGATTAGTTAAATTACATTTCCATAAAATATTAAATTCCAAATTATAGACACATACATTCGAACACTACATATAAATACGTAAGCAAACATATGCCAAATAATTCCAAATAATAATGGAAAAAAAATAAAAATCTATGACCAAATTCAAATGATCCTAGTAATTATTAATTCGAAATTCAATCATATACAGGGTGTATCAAATAGGTAATAATTTAATTTCGTTATAATAAATTAAAAACTGGATATCAAAAAATCTCAATAATTGTAAAAATAAAATGGCGAATATTCTCACTTTAAATATAAGCAATAACATCGTTTTGAGTAAAATTATTCTTCTCATAAATTGTTCAGTACTCTACGATTCCATACATAATAGAAAAAAACATATATAACGGCCAGCATAAAACTTCATTCCCGTCTAACAAATTATCAATATAATAAACTAGTGAATAATTTATGACAGTTAAATCATCACATTTGTAAGAAAAAACTGTAAATGTTCCTTCTTAAACTAATAAAGATGTTTGACAAAAAATATAACCACAATATCTGTAAACTGCTGGAACAGAATGCTGCAGCTGAGTCTGAAGCTGAGGCTGTAGCACGAGCTGTCAGAATTCAAAACAATGAAAATGAATGTGCAGGAATAGAATGTGTCGATGTGGCTGAAGTAACCGCTGAGGCTACTGCTAAATTTCGATGAATTTCGAATTTTACGCGCTTAAATAAGTTTTGACAGCTGAACCACAATAAAAAACATACAGTATATGTACCTACGTATAAATGATGAAAAATAATTTGAAACAAGATAATCCCAAAAATGGCAAACAACAAGACAAAAAAGCATTTTTTTTTTTGCTTATTTTTAATTACTAAACACTTTTTTATTATTTAATCATGAATAATTCAATTTAATTAAACTTAAATTCGTAAAGTAAAGTCAGCTGCAACTACACCATTATGTTTATTATAATCTTATACAGCGCCGCATCGCATACTTCATACTACACTTCACGCTTCAGCTTCAGACTCACCAGCACAATCTGTTCCAGCAGTAATCAGTTTGTTTACAGCAGATGTTTGAATCAATTCCCTTTAGTTGTATCACAATTTTTACAATTAACCAATTTATTGAATAAAAATTTGTTTATCGTAAATTTTTAGTTGCGAACTGAATAATTTCGTGTATCTATACTTTCTATAAAAATATTAGAATGAACCAAACAATTAGTGATCACCTTTTGTTTGATAATACTGTATGTAGTACATATACGCATCTATATTATAATACACATAAAACTTAAAATAATAAATTTATAAAATTTTATCACATACAATAAATTTATTTAAACGTTTATTAATGAAAATTTGGCTATTGAATTTTTGGAAAGTGGATAAAATAATATTAAATTTTAATTTACTTGAATATATTGCACATTATAAATGTATGTTGCTAGGTTATAGATATCAATTTTGTAGTTTATATTCGTGTATGTACATATATGAAACTAGAAAAATTTAATTATTTAAAACATTCATGAATTTCAAGTAGTACCAGAATATTTTATACGTTATAATAAAAATTAAATATTTTATATGAACTATTTACCAGATTTACAAAATTAACATTTGAATAATACATGTTTGTTCTTGAACTCAAATATTTTCTGTATATAATCATATATGTATGTAATGTACATAGGTAATAAAATTCTTAGAAGTCTATGCATAATAAAATATTACAATGAATTTTTTAGTTTTTTTTTTTAATATAATCAAATCACATGCTTCACACATGTAATACAGTCCATGTCAAATGAAATGAATGTTCCGATTCCTTCGATTTAATAACTCTTAAGTCCCAAGGATCAATTTCAATACGAAGTAAATATTGTCTTATGTTGAATTTGAAATACATTTTTCATGTCAGCCATTAAGCTCATAAAAGAAAGTATATAAACGCAACGAATTCGAATTAAATTGGAATAATCTTAAAATTTGAGATTATCACATGTCAAAATTGGAATTTTGAATTTTACCTGCACAAATGATGAATTATAACATTTATGTCGGCTTCTGGCCATTTTGAAAATCAACGATCTGTTCTTTATCAAAGCATAGATACAGCATATGAATGACATTTTTTTCTTTTCTGTCATAATTTTTCTTATTCTTTTTTATATACGTATATCTCATTTTTTTAAATTTTAAAAAAAAATTCTATCAATTTAGTTTCACAATTCTGTCACCATGTACTGTATAGTGTAAAATATTTAGGAGTAAATATGCTAAGAATATATCTGATTGATGTATAGAATCTTATAGAAATCTAAAGGTTATGTAAACACATAAGTATATGCATGAATAACCTTGAATTTATTTTTAGCGCAAAAAATAAAATATTTTAAAAATTTTATATTTTAATAGAACAAATACAAAAAAAGAAAAAAAAAACATATTTCATTTTTATATTCTGTTTTTATTTTTCAAATATTTACTATGCGCAAATAAAATGAGAAATGCATCAATTTTTTTCTAAAATCTATGAAATTATTTGTATTGCGCTTACATATACATATTTTACACACAGACTCATTTAGTTTACATGTACTTATGTATGAAACTGAATATTGTAAAATGATGATTTGTCACAGTATTTTCTTTTTGATTTTAATTCATTTTATTTTCTTATTGTATTTTTCGTCTATTCTATTTTATTTTATTTTCATGTCTGCTGAAAAATATTCTATATTTTCTGTTAGCACATTTACAAACAAAAAACTGTACAAACAAATATATACGTATACATATACAAATATAATACATTGCATACATATACATACATAAGTAACTATATTATGATATAATGCATATTTACCTGAATATGCAAATTTATAAAATTTACTTGGAAATTTGGATGTCTTCCAAATACAATATGCACATATTTACCTACAACTACATATACATATAAAATTATATTTTTCTTTTTTCATTTTCTTCTTCTTCTTCTTTCTGTATTTTGTCTTCATAAAAATGAAATTAAAATCTACAACTTTTTATTTACAAAAGCTACATTATTGCGTATTATATACCTTATATTATAATATATGAGAAAATTATTATTAAATATGCACAAATATGAATTATTAAAATGCATTTATTTACAATTTTATATTATCTAAGAATATATGTATACTATAGAAATGTATGTAGATGATAATACATATTAAATATTAGAAATTCTATGAAATTCTCTCGTATCCACATAAATTGAAAATAGATAGAAAATTTCATTTTAATTTTATTACCGTATACTTCTATCTAATTGAAAATGAAAATTATTAAAACAAAGTCAAAACAAAACGAAAAAATAAAACTTTATCGTATAATTTTTCATATGCAAAAATTTATTTTGGCATATATTCAAACTAAAAATCACACACAAAATTATTAGTGATGAATGGGAAAATTTAAAAATTTCTTTTCATTTTATTGTCAAACTGTGATATTTTTCTGTTGAAATTATTTTACTGCATCATAAAAAATTATCATTTAATTTTGATTGTCAAATAATAATTAACTATGTATTCATTTGAACTATCATATATGAACTTATGTATGCGCATTTATGAATTATATAGACTTCATACATTTATATGAATCTTGGAAAAAATTCAAAAAAATTTTATTAGAAATAAATGTTCTGCAACATTTTACAAAATGTTTCCAAAAAAAAACATTTAAACAAACAAAATGGAATAATCAAATAATATACAGAGGAATATTTTTGTTTTAATGGAAAAATGGAAAATCATTAATCATTCGACGAATTGAATTTAAATTATTTTTTAATTTTTCACATATTGCAAATTTTTAATAAAATTAATCTTCAATATAAAAATGTAGATATACAATAATATACATACATATACGAATATTTAAAATTTATGTGACTACGGTAGATAATAATTTTAATTCTCCTAATACAGCCTAACAATATTGTCTTATTTTTATTTTATACGGCACAGGATTCATATAACATAACCTAATTTATAATGTGCACCTGAGAAGAATCTTAAAAATTATCAAAAATTATCCAATCTACATACATGGGGTATACAAATACAATAAATAATTCTTGTATGCATGTATATGTATATTTTTCTTATTTTACTTGTTTTATAGCATAGGCACGTGTTCGTTTGTTAAAATTCAAATTTTTTCTCATTTCGATTTTGATTTTTATTTTTGTTTTTTCTATTTTCCTCTTCGATTCACAATAATCTAAAACACGTGTATCTATATACTAGTATCTTATTACCTAGATATTTACGTAAAAATTTAAATGAGTTACAAAAGTTTTTAAAAAAAAAAACAGTCAAAGGTGGTACATGGTATATGATATGATCAACCGTGAATTATTTTGTATATTATATTGCTCTATGATGGTGGTATTACATTTATATTGTGTAGAGATGTAATCGTACATCATTTTTGTACATTATGTGTATGGTGATTTAAAGATTAGAAGAAAAGCTATGTAATAAATCTTCATTTATTCCTAACTATGTACGTACATAGATTATTATTGGGTGTGGTTTATACTTATGCATAGATATAGGCTCGTAATTTGATTCGATAAAAAATTGTATCACAATTTAATTTTTAAAGATAATATTCATTTTAATTTAGTCTAAACTTCAAAGAAATTCTACTCTCTGTGGTCGATATTTTCTTATTGTCTTGATATAATTTTACCAATACCGTATATCCAAGTTACTAAAAAGACTATACAGTCGTATGTCACTATAAGATTTGTAATACAAGTACACAATGTTGACGATATTATGAAAATTTATTAATAAAACTACTCGTTTGTAATGTAATAAAATTACAACACTAATTTCATAATTTTTTCGAAATAAAATGAAAATTTATTTCCATTATATACATTTACATATATAGCCATACACACATGAAAACTAAAAAAAAAATTGTTTTTTTAAAGAACCTGAGAATTTTCGTTAAATAATTTTCCAAATTATATAGACTTTACAGACAGGACAGTCAAATAACCAATTACTCTTTGATTATAAATATAATTTAACTACGCATTTACATATAAACCTACATAAGTATACATTTATATGATTATATTTTATTATTTATTTTATTTTATTTTGTATTTATATTTTTTTAATGCACCATTAAATGTCAAATAAAAAGATAATCATCTTAAATTACGAAAAATTATCATCTTCCTTATCAAAATCGCAGACAAAAATAGTCATAAATCAATTTGTATAATAATTTTTTTTTGTTTTTTTGCGTGAATATATTTTACTTATTTATTTATTTACATATTTATTTACTTGTTTATAATATTTATTAATATCTTAATATATGTATATAAGTATATATGTATGATATAAATATGTATAAAATTATTCGAACTATGGTTACATATTGTACACTGTCTGTGAGTGACATATTCGTACATAATATAGACAGATACAGTACCTATACTTACATCAAATAGAATGTCTGCATATATAATGCATATAAATGTACTTCTTCGTATTTTTATATGTACTTTGTCCATAAGTAGACTGTGGTATAATATTATAAGTAATTTATTTATTTTTTTTTTTTTTGTTTTTACATGAAAATCTATTATACAGATAAAAATAAACAGACAACCAGACACTTTATTTCCTCATGTGTGCATAATTTTAAAATAAAATAGTATCCCTATTATGTATATAAGTGAATCGGAGGATTGTAGTTTAGGTTATGTTATGTATAGGAAGAGTATAGGTTATGTTATACATATATATATTTTTTGTTTCAATATAAATAATGTATTTACATATAAATTTATTACAATTTATATAACTTCCGATAAAATACATAAGTATATGTATACGTAGTACATACACATTTTATGTATGAGACATAAAATTGTCTAAACATATATCAGTAAATACTTACATTATATTTTTATATGTGTACAATGCACATGCACTTAAGAAAATTCATCAAAAATGGGGGTGATATCTTTCTAATGTTAAGTACACGATATTTTATGGTAAATATATTCTACTTATATTATCTCATACATATATATAAAAGTATGTAAACATAATCATATGTATACATATGTATATGATATGTACACGTAATGCAATTACATACATTATACATTTACCCGTATAATTTACTTCAATTTTCAACAAAATCAATTTATATGTTATATATTTTCCAATAATATTATACAGTGAATATATCTTTTCAATTCATATAAATTACTAAATAATATAAGGTATTGATATGTGGACTTATAGTGCAAATATATTATATAAATATGTATACTACTATTTTACAAATTTATGTGTACACGAATAAATTATTAGAATAGACATTTAATAAATTATTAAAGAACACAAAAAAAAAACATCGAAGACAAACAAAACAAAATATTATAAGGATTTATATTAGAAACGAAACAGATATGTGGTACTGAATATACTGGTACATTGTATACAATAAAATTTCGTTAAGATGTTCTGATGCAAGACGAGTTGCCGGATAATAAAATTGCAAGTGCTAAAACAGTAATAGTAGAACTATAATTGACAAAGCTGACATGGGTAACATGAGAAATAATAACGAATGTTAAAACGTCACATTTGGTTAACTATAATAAAATAGATAACATACTAAACATAAGCAATACGAATTTCACAAAATGAGGTTATGGCTTATGTTACTTTTATCATGTACGCTTTCGATCGTACTGCTTGTGTCGAGCTTATGTTAAACGAATTTTTAACGAATGTCGGAAATGTCAATTATAGTTTAGCTCATTGATTTGGCTGTGTTCGGTTACGACATATGTCATAGCCTATGTCACTTATGTCGATTATAGTTCCCACTTAATATTCTATCTTAAAAAAGCGAGTACAAAGGCTAATGAAAGAAAGCGTAAACAAATCATCGATTTGACAGAAAAATAAAGATTTTAGACCAATTTGTAGATGCAAAGAGGACAAAACAAATGAAGAAAAATGATATCGCCAAGGTTTATAATATTCCAAAATCTATATTGTCAACAATAATAATTAATCAAAAAGAAAAAATTTTACGAACTACTTTTTAAGAGTTTATAAATTTAGATAAATAAATCACTATTAACGTTTAGCTCGAAATAAATGTTTCAAACCAGTGTGATGGTGTCGAAGATCAAGCGGAAGATATCCAACCAATTAGATCAGCCGTTGTTTCCGCAATAAAAATTTACGTAAAATATTTTTCTGTATACTACATCATATACTTACTATTCGTATATAACAAACTCTGCACACGAACAAAAATATGAGTATATTGATTCGATAGAAGACATGTACGAGTATCTTGTACGATGGTATTGTGAATTTCCTTTTTCCTCAAATGAATTTTCTTATCATTTTTATCATATTTTAAATTTAATTTAAATATACCAAACTTAACTACATACATAAGTACTGTAGCATGTAAGTGTGTATAAATTTAGTGTGAATACATGTGCATTTTTCAATAATAAGATAGATAGTAACAAATTTATGTAATTAATTACACATCAATTGATAATTTTTCTTCTATTTTAAATTACATAAAGGTTAACTTACTTATGATCATAGAATCCTATTATAGGTATGTATATCTATGTAATGCACATAAATTATATTCATCCACCTATATATCTAAATTTTATTTATACTATCAGATACTATATGTAATGCATAAAATTATCTACGTACATACATGTATACATACGTTCACACATGCATACATAAACTGAAAAATGAACTGTACAAATAAATATTACATTTAAGAAATGACTATGCATGGATGTGTGTTTGCATATATATTTCTGATAAAAGCTATTTTAATTCGCTTTTAATTAAATTCTTAATTCAATCCTTTTATACTCGTAAACACATATACTCATATACAATATACGATATTTATATGTAGCAGGTATACATAGGTACAAATAATCATTATTTGTTTTTGCGCTTTTTTTATCCATTTTATTTTCACAAATTAATCACATTTAACACCATTTTATTAACCCATATTCTATCTCAAACTATATACACATGCATATACATACGTACACATACGTAAAAATACTCGTACACATACGTAAAATGATATAACATCCATTTATGTATATAATTATACATTTTCGTGTACACATTTATAGATTCTTTCTTTGTGGCATTTCAAAAAAGGAAAGAAAATAAAATAAAATAGACCAAAAGAAAATGAACGATAGAGAAATAATAGATATATACTACATACACTAGCATTTACACGTACTCGTACATATATAAAGTATATTAATGTGAAGTCGTAAAGTGTATAAAATATTACATACGATGATAAAATCGATTACATTTCATTTCTTCCTTTTTTTTTTGCAAATCGTTTCTTTCATACAGTAAGTGTATACGATTTCAATTCAATTCGAAACCATTTTAGATATCTATACACAATAAATTTTGAACGAATATCAAAATAATACTATTGATATTTGTATGTGTATAGAACTGATGTCTCATATATTCGTTAAAAAAATTGACAAAAAAAATACATACCAGATGAAATTATTTTTTATTTTGAAAATCACTTTTTTTTTTATTACACTTCATTTTAATGATTGATTCCATCGTATGATAATCACTTCGATATACTCCTTTTAATGACAATAATACATGTGTACGAGTAGTAGTATGATGTGTGGATGTAAAGTTATGTAATGTACATTACATACAGTGAGCGCAATTTAGATAGACGCATGCATTTTTTGTGAATACAAAAAAAAAAACTACTGTGAGCATGAAATAAAAATGAACTTCACTACCAAAAAAATTATAATTAAAATACAACACTATTTAGATATATGTACTTTGTTTTTTGTTGAACTGAATTTAAAGGATTTTATAAGGATTTTTAAAAATTTGTTGCACAATTCGGGTAGGCACACTTTAATAAATTATTATTGGTTTCTTGTTTAATCAAAAACTATCGAAATCAAAAACATCAGTCAGAAATTTCACAAAGAATCCTATTTTTAAAAAAAAATTATTTTGTGTTTGTTATTCTATAGAGATAAAAGAATGACTGCGTCCTATCTAAATTGCACTCATTGTATTATAGATACATATGTACTTGTATATACGCTTAGAATATAACGTATTTTCACAAATATTTTATACATCATAGATAACGTTGTTTAATGGAGTATAGAATTTTCCTGAGATTTATTTCCTTTCTGTAGATAATTTTTTTTTGTTTTCTTTTTAATTTCATCAAATGGAAAATTTCAATCATTTTCGTTACAAAAAAAAAAAATTTTTTTTGACAATTTATGTATATTTAATGTGCGTAAAGTTTATGATTGATTAAAAAAATTATTTCTATGGAATTTCTGATGAAAATCTTAAAATTATACGTAGATATACGTACATAGTACTAGTAAATTTTATTTTGTATTTCAAAGATTAAATTTTTACAAAAGTACATACGTAAATACTGTACTCGTATATTTATATTTTTCATGTTATTATTTCAATCTCAATGAAGTAATTTTAAAATTGAATATTTATTTTTCAAATGTTTATCAACAATTTTATAAATTTTATTTTTCAAATGTTTACATCAATCATGTGTACATAGTATGTAAAAGGATTAAAAAACCATCGATTAGATGAAATAAATTAATAAATTTTATAAATATAAACAAATATAGTACTTATTTTTTCTCTGATAAAGGTAATTAAAATTTATTTAAATATTAAAGTGAAATATTCAAAACAAAAAAAAATTTCCATTATCTATTTACGTATATAAACATACAATCGTACATTACTAAATGCATACACATGCATACAGTTGTGCGCAAAAATTTAAGACCAAAAATATTAAATGATCTCGAGTTACAGATTTGGATTGAGAAGAAGATCCGCCATTAAAAAGCTTTTATTAACACCACAGCATGCAAAGAAAAGGTGCGTTTGGTATAATAGACAATGTAATGTAAGAAAATCATAAAAAAAATAAAAATGAAACTCCGAAAACCGAAATGTCTTAACAATTTATATTTTATTACAAAAAAAATATAGTAAAAGAATTGACGACCGAGTTATCAGACATTTTTAAGAGGAATAAAAAAACTATTAATAAAATAATTTAATTTGTAATATAATTCAAATCTAACTAGATCATAACATAACCAAATCTAACTAAATTTAAGCAAATCAGAAATTATAAAGTTTTTGACAGTAATAGTAAATTTAAAGTATTTTCTTTATACAACACGTAACATTCTCGGCCGCCTTGAAATATCTTATTTCAAATAACATCAATTTTACAAGCTATTACATATTTATAACACATTTTAACGTTTCACAAATAATAGATTACATAATTAATCTAATTTTAATGGACATAATTTTGAAATTGGTCTTTTCATTATTCCTGATTTAGTTTTAATGCTTACAACTCTAACTAATCCATCACTGCCTGGATGTATTTGAACAATTCTTCCTAAAAACCATGTAGCTGGCGGTGTATCTTCATCCTTGATTAGGACTAAGGTGCCAATATTCATATTTTCTCTTTTTATCATCCATTTGTTACGTTGTTGAAGCTGATGGAGATAATCATTATGCCATCTTCGCCAAAAGGATTGATTCAATCTATTAATATATTGCCATCTAGATAATCTATTTAATTTAAAATCATCTAATGGAATTTCAGGAACTGTTTGTAAGGGCCCTCCAATCAAGAAATGTGCAGGAGTTAGCGGCTCTAAATCATCAATGCAGTCAGAAACAGGAGACAATGGTCTTGAATTTAATGTAGCTTCGATCTTACATAAAAGCGTAGAAAATTCTTCAGCTGTCAAATGGCTGTTTCCTATGGTACGTCGTAAGTGATGTTTCATGCTTTTTACGCCCGCTTCCCATATGCCACCAAAATTTGGAGCAGCTGGTGGTATAAAATGCCATTGAACACCAATATCTACAAAGATACTACTGAGTTGATTCTTCACTTGCGTTTTCCCAAAATATCGATAAAGTTCCTTTAATTCTTTGCTTGCACCAACGAAATTAGTGCCATTATCAGAATATACTTGTTTTGGTAAGCCTCTCCGAGAAGTAAATCTGTTGAATGCAGCCATAAACGCATTTGTACTCAAATCCGAAACCATTTCTAAATGCAAAGCACGTGTTGCAAGACATACAAACAATGATACATAAACCTTTTGTGCTCGTACTCCTCTTCCTCTTCTAGATAACACATAAAAAGGCCCTGCAAAATCAACTCCGACATTAGCAAATACTCTTCCGGGTTCTAGTCGTGACGGCGGTAAATTGCCCATTTTTTGTTGAGATGTTTTAGCTGCATATCGTTGACAAACAACACATGAATGAATGACTTTTTTAATTAAATGCTTATCACCTATAATCCAATATTTGGAGCGTAGTAAATTTTGTAGAAGTTGGGATCCAGCATGAAAATAAATACAATGATAATGCAACACTATAAGCCATGCGATATGACCTTGATTGTGCAAGATAATTTGATGTCGTTGATTATATTCTAACGTTGAGAATTGCAAACGACCACCTACTCGTAGAATATCATTATTATCAAGAAAGGGATCCAATCGTAATAATTTGCTAGACCTTTGCATTTCTCGATCTTGTTTACAGTCTAATATTTCGTTTGAAAAGAACTGAGATTGTTCGATTCTAATGCAGCAATGTAAAGCACAATTTTGTTCTTCGGCACTGAGGAAAGATGCACGATTCTTGATTTCTTGTTTTGTGTTATTAAAAAATCTATAGCACCACCCAATTACCCTAATCATTCTGCGAAATGATGAAAATCTTTTGATGATTAAAATACAATCATCAGTTTCAACAAAATGTATGATTCGTTGTTCGGGAACTTCAATGTTATCAAGCCTTACATTTTCAGGAGATTGAAATTCTAATTGATGTAGAAATGCAGGTCCATTCCACCACAAATCATAATTGACGAGTTTACTGGCACGTATGCCTCTTGAGGCGCAATCTGCTGGATTATCTGCAGACATAACATAGTTCCACTGAAGTGAGGGCATTATTGATTTAATATGATTTACCCGATTAGCTACGAAACATTTCCACCGCTTTGACGAGTCTGATAACCATGCTAATACTATTTGTGAGTCGGTCCACGCATAAACCTTACACGATGTAAATACCTTCATAACTTTCTGAATTAGTTTAGCACCCAATTGTGCAGCGCATAGTTCCAATCTAGGAATTGATTGTTCTTTAAGTGGCGAAACTCTTGATTTTGCAGCAATTATTCGAACAATAATTTGTTGCTCTGGTGTCACCGTACGAAGATAAACAACAGCTGCATAAGCTTTCTGCGATGCATCTGTAAAACAATGAAGCTCATGAACATATGATCCGAAGTTTGACCAACGTGTAATTTTAATATTTTCTAAAGCTGTTAAATCATTCCGAATTGAAACCCATTTCCTTAACAAATTTTCATTAAGTTGATCATCCCAATCTAGTTTGTTGTTCCATAATTCTTGTAGAAATATTTTGGCGTTCACTATAACCGGTGTTAGCCAACCTATTGGGTCAAAGATACGTGCAATCTCTGACAGTATTTGACGTTTGCTCGTAGAAGATGCATTATTAAACTTAACATTAAAGGCAAAGTAATCACTATGTGGATACCAAATAAGTCCGAGTGTTTTTATACCTTCGGTTTTCTCAATAGTCAAATTTATTGGAGTATCATGTACTGATGCATCGCCCAGAATATGATCGACATTAGCTGACCATTTACGTAGTTCAAAACCTCCCTTAGCTAACAACTGAATTAATTCACAAACCAAAGTTTTAGCTTCATCAACGCTGGTAGCGCCTGCCATGAGGTCATCAATATAGAAATGTGATCTAAGAAGTTTCGCAGCATTAGGATAAGAATGTTCTTCGTCTATTGATAATTGATACAACACTCGTGTTGCTAGAAAAGGTGCTGACGCAGTACCATAAGTAACAGTTTGTAGTTGATACTCTTGTAATTCTGATGATGGATGATTTCTCCAAATTATACGTTGATAATTAGCATCACTATCATGCATCTTGATTTGGCGATACATTTTGGCGATATCTGCCGTAAATGCTACTGGATATAATCGAAATTGCAAAATAATTTGAAATAAATCTGGTTGAATGACTGCACCAATCATTAAGGAATCGTTCAATGAATAACCAGATGATGTTAAACATGAAGCGTCGAAAACTACACGCAATTTAGTAGTTGTACTAGTAGGCTTAAAAACTGGATGATGTGGTAAATAACAAGAGTCCTCAGCATTCATTAATTTTTCTTGTTGTGTCAATTTTCTCATGTGACCTAGTGTTTCATATTCCTTCATAAAAGTTGTATATTCATTTCTTAGTTGATGGTTTTTTGCTAATCTTTGCTCAATATAAAAGAATCGTTTTAATGCTGTTTCCTTAGAATTGCCTAGATGAATATTTTCTATAAAAGGTAAACGCACCAAATATTTACCATCATGTAATCGTTGATGTGTATTAATGAAATGATTTTCGCATAAATCTTCTTCCCTTGTACGAGAATGACTATTATCAATATTTTCCAGTTCCCAAAATCTCTTTAATTGATCGTTGAGATCAACTTGAATATGATAGCACGAGGATTTAGCTATATCAATCTGATCATGCGATCCTGTTATAATCCAACCGAACAACGTGTTTTGAGCTATCAAATTATTCATAGGACTCATCATTTTTTCTGGTTGTAAAATATGAAAGAATAAATCACATCCTGCTATAATATCAATTTTTCCTGGTTTTGTAAACGTTGGATCTGCTAACTGTACATTATTTATTTCTGACCATTTTATATTTGTAATGTTTACTGAAGGTAAGAATGACGTTAATTTTGACAAAATAAATGCATTTAATTCAACCGAATAATTTGATAATCTAGACTTGATGTTGATTTGAATACTTCCTTTAGTTGGTTCTGATTTGGTTTCACCAATACCATGAATTTCTGTATTTGAACGTTTACGCTTGAGACCTAATCTTTGAACACACGCTTCACTAATTAATGAGACTTGCGAACCCGTGTCTAAAAGTATTCTACAAGGTTGTAATTGTTTATATCTATCTTGTATTAAAACGATTGCAGTTGGAAGTATAATATATTTAAGTTGATTTAAATTGGCCGTTGCACAAACTACTTTATCTTTAGAAGAATTTATCATTTTATCATCACAGTGTAAAACTGTATGATGTCGCTTTTGACAAATCTTGCATAAAATTGACGTACACTGTCTTGCCTGATGTCCCATTTTCAAGCAATTAAAACAAAGTTTCTTTTGTTTCACAAATTCACGTTTTTGTTGAATTTCCCATTTTAAAAATTCTAAACATTTATACAAGCCGTGATCAGATGAACAATTAGGACATGATACGACCTTTGCAATATATGTATGTCTTGTTGGTTTTCCCTTTACAGTTTTGTTATCACTACAGTTGCTTGAAAGTTCGAATTCACGTTCAAGTAGAAATTTGCAAATATCTTCAAATTTTGGTCTTTCCTTACCAACTGAAAATCTTGTCCACAACAGTTTAGATTCATTATCAAATTTACTAGTGATCATAAAAACAAGCCATGCATCCCATTGATCGACTGGGTAATTCATTGCTTTCAATGCTCGTACA
This sequence comes from Villa cingulata, assembly GCA_951394055.1. Classification (NCBI taxonomy): domain Eukaryota; kingdom Metazoa; phylum Arthropoda; class Insecta; order Diptera; family Bombyliidae; genus Villa; species Villa cingulata. The sequence goes on along the minus strand of OX596020.1, from coordinate 2,906,393 downwards.
CATTCAGTAGATGTGTTATATAAAATCTTAATAGATTGTGCTGTTGGAGATGTAATTGATGCTTGTGAGCATAGTGTTTTTAAAATAGAATCAACAATATATCTTTCCTTGTCAAATCTTGATTTTAATTCTTCCCATGCTGGAGCATAATTTGCATCACATACCGTTAAATGATTAAGCAATGTTGAAGCGTCACCTTTCAAACAAGATTTTAAATACTGAAGTTTTTCTGCTTGTGATAAATTTTGATTTTTATCAATTAACGCTACAAAAAGATCACTAAAATTTTTCCATTCTAAATAGCTTCCATAGAAATGAGGAACATCAATTTTAGGAAGTCTAGTATAATTTACAGGAACTGATTCATTATTTGATGAACGACCTTGTGATGAATTCACTGTTAAATGTTTTAATGCTTGTGTAAGCTGAACTTGATTTGCAGACAATGTATTCAAAGTTTGTTCTAGTACAGAATTTGGTTGAGATGCAACAGAAGACTGTTGACATTTTTCAATAATTTGTAAAATCTGGGATTTTAAATTGAAGTATTTTTCTTCAATAACCATTCTATTATTTTGTTCATCTTCAAATTCATTTACGTCAACCATTAACTCAATCTGATCTTGAAAGTGTAAATATTCTTTCCACGCACTTTCTAATGCTTCTAATCTCACTTGAATTGAATTAATATCAATGCCATTTACATTTTCACTTTCAAAGAATTTTCAAGTCTTGTTATTCTTCCTTTACAAGAACCTCTTTGTCGTTTTAGATTTTCCATTTTCGATTAGATTTAATTTAAAAACTATTGATTAGATAAATAGATAGACCTTACCAAATCCTTATGATTTCAATGAAATAATGTGAACAGATCTTGTTTATGTACCGCTTATATTGTAATTTTATTTGTTCACAAATTGAATTTATTTGATCAAAAGTTGATCAACCGAAAACCGATAGTAAATATGTATATAGTAATGTAACATGTACGTATATACATATGCCGTGATGAAATACCGCCCGATCTTGTATTTTAAATCTGAATTATTTCAATTATCCGGCTCGAAGGACCAAAAAATGTAATGTAAGAAAATCATAAAAAAAATAAAAATGAAACTCCGAAAACCGAAATGTCTTAACAATTTATATTTTATTACAAAAAAATATAGTAAAAGAATTGACGACCGAGTTATCAGACATTTTTAAGAGGAATAAAAAAACTATTAATAAAATAATTTAATTTGTAATATAATTCAAATCTAACTAGATCATAACATAACCAAATCTAACTAAATTTAAGCAAATCAGAAATTATAAAGTTTTTGACAGTAATAGTAAATTTAAAGTATTTTCTTTATACAACACGTAACAGACAACACATATATTTGACAGAGAAAAATTGGAAATCCATACTGTTTTCTGGATGAAAGCACTTTCCAATTACATATTGCCAAACAGTCGAATCACAGTGCGAAGTAAAAGTACATATGATTTATCTTGTGTAAATCCGCAGCAGCGATACTATAATATAGTAAAAATTTGGGGTGGCGTTTCGTGGTATGGCTTTACACGTGATTACATAAATCAAAGGATTTTATTAAAGGAAAAGGATATTATTTTAAAGGTTAGACTTTGATCTTAAATTTTTGCGCAGTAATTAATAACGGTTAAATTTTTCTGTTTGTTTTTAATTATTAAAATGAATAAATTATAACTTACAAATACAGAAAAAAAAATGCATTTTCAATTATGTATTATTTGCAATATAGAATAATATAATTATATGTTGTCAAAATGAGAGCCATGAAATAATTTTTCTTTTGGTCTTAAACTTTTGCGCACAACTGTATATAGTATATACAAAATGATTGTAAGCATAATACAGATACGTACATAGGCATATGAATACGAATATTTAAAATATGAATCACAAAAATGTTTAAAATGAACATTGCATTTACTTTAATGAATTCTATTTAGACAAAAATTCACTTACATTCTGTAAATGTATGTTAGTTATATGTGTATACATATACTTAGTATCTATACGAATCCATATAATGATCATATATAATAAACATAATTAATCATTTCTCACACAAAAAGTAAAATGAATGATTATTATTTGTCAACGTAAAGCAATCATCATAATCAAATAAATTTTACATACATACATACAAGGAGTATGTAATACGGTAATACTCGTTGTCGTATTATATGATGTGATTTCTTTTCATCTCTCTGTAAATTTGTAAATAAATATAAAATGTATAAATGCAATTTAACCATTACATATGTATGTGCGTATGTAATTTATATAATGTGTGCGTATATTTTAATATTTATTGTTTAAAACAAAGTGGCATCAAAAATTTTATTATCTGTGTTGTAAATACATTTTTACATAATGTACTACATACTACATATATGTATTTTGTACATGCATGCAATTTGTATAGTTCATGTATGAATTTATATATTTGCAGATGAATTTATTATCTTTTTTACACTCATATCTCGACGACAACAACACCAACAAAAGCAATAAAAAGAAAAATTAAATAAAATAAAAATGTATATTATTATGTGTGCAAAATAATTGCAATTATTTGTCTCTTTTCAGCATATAACTATAGTTTATTTGTTTATCTACGTGATTTTATTTTTTTTTTTATGGATTTTCATTTTTTGTATTTTAATATGTATTTTTCAACCGCAAATTTAAATTCTAAAGAAAAAATATTAATGTATATGTATTAAATAAATCTCATATATCGCCACAATACCGCAATATCCTCACGCTTTTGTGATTTTTGTCATATAAGTATAGTCGCATATTCAAAAAAAAAAAAATTATTTAAAAAATTAAAAATAAATTATATAAATAAATATTATAAAATGTCATTTAAACAATAATCAATCAACTTTTTGATGTCTGTATACATAATATAAGTACATATTCATATACACACATTACCATGTAACGTATGAATGCAAAAAAAAACAAATGTGATTTTAATATAAAAAAAAAATAAAATAATATGATTTTCCTTTTACATGCATTACAGAAATGGAGTGTTGAATAATATTTAAAGGACAGCCATATTTGAGCGAACTACAAGAACGTATAGCCATAAATGTATAATACAGTCAAAGATCATAAAAGTTACTTCATTAAATATTTACTTGCAAGCTTTTTCATAAATGCAGAACACATAAAATAAGGTTATTCATTTCAAATCGTAAACTTGTACAACAATTACTTTTACAACCTCCCAACCTCGTAAATCAAAACGGTATGAAATCACCTCTTAAAACACTAATTGTAATTGTGTCTCAATTCTTCACAAATTTTGTCACATAAATTGGACAATCTTCTCAAAATATATAAAAAAAATCATTTTTATAAATTTCAGATGGTAAAAATAACAAGATCTCAAAAAAATGATTTTAAAAGTCTACTTCATTTATATAAAACTCATAATTTTCAAAACAAAGGAAAAAGTTACAAAGTCTCGTAAAAATACGATCAAATACACTGCTTACGTGAATTACAAGATTTGTGTGAATAACCTCAATGTCATTCACAATTGTGGTGAAAATGATAAATTCATTTTGACTTAATGCAGTTACTAAACAGCAGCATAAGTTATTTGCAGTATAAGTTACTTACGTAAGTAACTTAATGTATTCTCCAGATTACTACTTATGTATATGTATGCATATTTTTTAATTAAACTTCAAACCTTATTATGTCATTGACATAAAATTGTAATGTATTTTTAAAATTGGTTCTGACTGTAAATTTTTGTTTTTTTTTTTTTTGCTCATAACATTTTTAGTCTTTGTATTTTTTTTTTATAAAAATTAAAATTCATTTTAATAGCAAAATAAATTCTTTATAAATTTGTAATACAAAAATAAAATACCCAAAAAAAACAGGGATGAACGATATAATAATGAAATTAATACATACAAGATTTTTAAATCGATAATAATTTTTGGATGCCATGAATTTTTCTTTTTTAATAAAATAAATGAAATCTGTCAATTTTGCCTTCAAAATGTTTTTATTTATTTTTTATCATCGGGTGTTTTTTTTTTGATTATCACGGACATGAGTTTTCTGTACAACACAGGGTTTACGGTTTTTATATGTACACATATGTAGATTCTACTTGAAATGGTTTTTAATATAAAATGGATTCTTCGTAAGAACATTGTACAAATAATACATTTATAGAAAATGATCTGGATCAGGATAAACATACATATGTACATTTAATGAAAATTTTTATTAAAGGATCATATTTTTTTTTTAATTTATAAACAAATCCTAATTTAATTCACCTAACTGTTGAAATCGTTTAAAGGGTCTTAATTTTAATACAGACAATTGATTATTTTTTTCCACCTTTTAATTTGATTATTTTAGTCCCTTTTTTTTACATTTTTACAGTAACAATTTAAAATAATAGAATAACGAAATTTTAATTAAAAAAAAAAAAAAATATGAAACCAAATAAAACGAATGTCCTTGACATATTCATTTATATTTTTTCTGTGATAATATATAATGCATTATAACAATAAGAAAACAAATACATGTAAAATAAAAAAAAATAAAAAAAAACAATTAAAACAAAGCAAAAAACACTAAAACGGAAAACAATTAAAATATAACCTGAAACCTTCCGGAAAATTACATAAACATTAAAAAATATTTATAAACAAATAAAACTATTAACATACATACATACATACATACAAACGTATTTAGATCAAAACGGATAAAAATAAATACAATTCTCTTAATGATAATAATTCAAAACTATTTCACTACTATAAATTTCAAGGAAGTTTATGACGTATTAAATTACGTATACGGATATTATGTAAACCGCCACATGTACACACTACAAATGTGTATATATATGTAGTAGATAATATAAATACATACATCATATATAGTATATGTGTGTAATGTAAAAAATTAAATGTTGTACATAATATAATTCTTGTATATTTAGTATATTTTTACTCTACTATATATTGCTTATACACTGGTGTATTTTATCAAATGTCTACATTTTATTAAAAATTCAATTTTTAAAGTGCAAAAAAAAAAAATTTAGCAGATAAAAAAAAAATTAAATAAATAAAACTCTCATTGTTTTTTTTTTCTTGTCTTCGTGTAATGTAATGAACACATTTATTTAGTTAGAGTAATAGTAAAACATTTTTAAAAATTAATAAAAATGAAAAATTATTACATTATATTTATTTGTTTTAATTTTTCATTTCATGGTCGAATATACATGCGGAGTATATAAGATGAGTGTATGTTTTTCTCCTCTCATACATTGTACATAAATATATATTTGTTACCAGATTATGATATGTATTATTTCGAGGATATATAAAATAATATACACAAAATAAATATTCGTACACATGTGTGCAATGAAACAGGAGTGCTGAAATTGCATAAATTTTTAAACAATTTTTTCCATTGTTATATTGAAAACAAAAGGAACGATTTTTTGTTAATATTATTGCAATAAGCACCTAACAATTCTAATAATTTTCTAATAACTATGTGTTTTTAAAATATAATGTGAAAATTTTTTGTCCGAAGTTATTTTTTTTTTCGTTTTTGCTATTAATTTATTATAAATTTATGCCGATTCTACATTCAATGCAGTGACTTTAACTTCGACTTTAATTTAATGGATGTACATAAGTATATTAAAACTTCTACGTTCTACATTCAATGCAGTAGACTTGACAGCTACTTTTACATGTTAAGCATGCTGGGAAGTCGAAAGTCGAAAGTCACTGCAAAAGATAATAAAGATAATAATAAAAAGTCAACAATAATTATTTAGTGGCACATCATTTTGTTCATTATGAGAGAGAATTCCATCTCTATTCTTTGATTTTCTAATAGGAAGCCATTTCTTTAACTCTGCTCAGAATTTCTCAATTCGTTTTATATCAGATAATTGAGATGGCCAACACATTATATCGATGTTGTTTCTTTCAAACAAATCTTTAGGTTTTCTTGAAGTATGTTTTGGATCGCTGCCATTCATGAACGTCTATTTTATATTGTTCCTCTGCGGCAGCATTTCTTTCTACAATATTTTAACATATTAGTGGGCCTACACAATTTCAAGAAAAACATCTCCACACCATTAGCCTAAATGCACTACATATAATTTTTTTTTTTTTGTGTATATTTATCATCATAATCTTTATTTAGAGGTCTTCAGACATGCTTAGTGCCACATTCGTAATCCAATCGGGCAATTTTCGGCTCATGAATTCAATGAATTCATATCACTTTGTGATAGACCATTTCTCATGAATTGTTTTCAAATCGAAGTGTTTTATTTAAGTATCGTATTTTAATTATCGTACTTATTGCAATCAAATTTGCACAATTGTTAAATATCTTCTAACTTCTTTTGTTTTCGACATAACATTGTTACCATATTTTAATAATTATATATGCAATTTTAGCACTGCATTTTTATTGCACACATGTGTACATTCTGCAGACTTTTTATACTTTTCATACTTACTTATACCACATGTAGATACAGATACTATCCATACACATATTGCATTCCATACGAGTATACTATACATAAATAAGAGAGGAAGAAATTAAAAATAAAAAAATATATTAAATTGAAAAAAAAAATAAAATAAAATAAATTTGTAAATGTGTACGTTTTACCACAACAAAACTTTATCTTCTTATTTTATCATTTCACCTAAGAAAATATATCTACTTCATATTACAAAAGTAAGTATGAGTATGAATGTGTATATATGCTATATTATGATTAAGTTTCTTTATCGTTGTTTCTTTTTAAATTAACATTTTATTTTTTCCAATATTTCTACTTGTAACTTTTACACAAAATACTACATACTTACACATAGCTACGTATATTATGTTCTGTATTATTTTATGCTTCATTAAAATGAATTTCCCTATAGGCAAATATGAGAAAAAGTTAAGAAAAAAAATAAAAATATAAACAAAAACAAAACAAAACTTACATACATCATTTATATATTATCAATCTTCGAATAATCATTTAATGTATACTTTTCTAAGTATAGGTACATGCAGTAAATGTAATGTATCTAGAAAGTTTATTAAAATGTATATTATTTTGCAATATTTCATACACACATGTGTAACAACTCTGTATAATTTAATATAGTTGCAATTTTTTGAAAAGTTTTTAATAAGTTTTTTTATTTTATTGTATTTTCATTATTATTTGTAAAATACTTTTTATATTATACACTTATTACGTAAGTATTTACTGCAAAAATTTATTCATCTAATGTAATTTATTTATATATAGATATTGAAAAATAGAAATTGAAAAAAATTGAAATAATGTAAGATTCTTTACGTATATGAAAAATGTTAGCTTAAAACGAAATGAGTACCGAATATACTGACGGACGGATTTAATCGTAAGCGTTCAGATATATATTTTTCAAATCTGCTCGAAACCTCGCTTTGATTTGACAGCATGAATATATTCTAGATGATTTCCTGGTTTGACTGATACTGATTCTATCATTTATAACATAACATCGGTGACAAAAATGCCGACTCTAATGTCGAGGAAGGTCGGATACTCACACTCATGTTCATATACTTATATGTCAGTAAACAAATAGCATTTTCAATAACTCAAACACAAGATAATTCAATTTTTTGTTCAACATTTTTCAACTTTTGTCATAATTTTTTCTCTTTGTACCATCTAGTACATTATGCACATAAAAAATATGATGAACAAAAATAAATAAAAAACAAATTCCAATTTATTACAACTTTATGTGTACATAAGCATAGATACTCAAGTATAGTATAAGTGATATGTACTTGAAATATTCACAAACATATAATTCATTTTTATGGATTCAATACATTATTATCCTTTACAAAAATTGATTTTTATACTTTTTTTTATTCTATTTCATGTTAAATATCTTATGTGATTTTACTTTCTTTATCCTTTATTTATTCTTATACTCATAAAACAAAATAAAAAACAAACTAAAAATACAAGAACCCCTCCTCTACTTTGATAAATAAATAAATTCAACGATATTTCTATGTATTTATGAATTTATCAAGTTTGTGTATATAAAAGGTGATTTACTACTTATGTACCATAACCAATCTCTACTAAAGCATTGTCATTTTAGTTCTTTTTCTATGTGCACAACTTTATAGATAAAATAAAATGGTTTAAGTGAAATAGAAAATAAAAATAGCAACAAACAACCCTAGAACAATCGGAACATTTTTTTACAAGCTTTCATAATGGGATAATATGAGTTAAAATTTTTTATACTAGACACCATATCATCCACATAAAATCTAAATGATATAATAACATCCTGATAATCGCTATATTTAAATTCTCTAATGAAATGTTTCTTTGTTTTTAACAAACAAAAATGAAAAAAAAAAACTAGATGTTCGCTTTTTACTAAAGCTTACATTAATAAAATAATACCATAATACACATGTAACTACATGTACACATATATCTGGTATTCCTTTCTAAATTCATAATTCACAAAATCAAATAAAATATATAGCCCACACATACACATATAATAGATACGAGTAAATATATTAAATCATGTATTCGTATATTCGATAATAAATTTTTGGATTTAATATATTTATTTTATCTTCTTTACTTACACATATGAGCCTACATAGACAATTTACAATTTATTACCGAATGAGAAATCATAAAAATTCGTTCTTTTATTATTTTACAATGAAAGCACAAAATTCTGAAAATAAATTTTTTTGCAAAAAAAAAAAAAATTGACTCAATAATTCAACGGAAAGATATAAAATAAAATAAAAATAGACTTAAATATAAAAAATATACAATACAAAATGTCGATGAAAAAGCTCATAAAAAATTAAAGATTGAGTGCAAATATGTCTGCATGTGTATGAGTGGGAGTATGCACATTATACAAATGAAATATTACTCTTGATAACATTTTTTCATAGTGAAGAAATATATTTGAAAGAAAAAATATTTAAAAATCATATAATATTTAGTAATAATTTTCAAATACTTAATTCAAGGAAACTCTCATTAAATTTCATGGGTGTATTTATGAGAATTATCTTTCTAAATAATTCTTTTTCTTAGAAAACAGAAAAATTTATTGTAAACAAAACAGTAAAAAAAAAATTGTTGAAATTCAAAATCTGAAAAAAATACGTATAATTAATATTTATATTTTATAAGTAAATATTGAATATTTTATTTACTTCGTATATGTACGTAATACAATTCAGAAATGTTTCAATAATTTATTTCCTTTTGATATAATAAACTTATAAAACGGAAACGCTTTAAGAATTCCAAGAAAGAGACTTAGTAATAACAAAAAATTACAAATAAAATATTTAAATGGACATGAAAATGACAGAAAATTTTAAAAACTACTGAAATACACAAGAAGCTTCACAGTGCGTCTCGTCATATTCATTCCTAAATTAACAGTTTGTAATTATACTCTCTGAAACGGACGTAGATTTGCTGAGAAGAATAGAGAGAAAGATAATCAGAAGAATATTATTTGGTGCAAAAAGAATAAATAATAATGAGTATCGCAGAAGAGAAAATGATGAGCTATATAGGATATACGACGACGATATAGATATAGTATAATTTATCAGAATCAATTGTCTTAGATTGCTAGGTTGCGTGAGTGGAATGCAAGACACAGATCCGTGCAAGAAACTCTTCATGGGAAATTTGAAAGACACCAGACCGAGAGACAGACCGAGAAAAAGATGGTGGGACGCAGTAGTTACTAACTTGCAGAAGTTCCAAATACAGAATTACAGATTACAAAAACTAAAGACAGACAGAAATGACGGGATTGTTTGTTAGGGCGAAGGTCCTGACATGAGCTGTGGTGCCATGAAATTGAACACATATGCATACATATATTCAGGTAACGAGGTATGCATGTTACACAATGAAAACTTAAAATTAATTTATAAATCTGTTATTTGAGTTACATTATTTTTGTAAATGATTTTTGATACGATGTATGTACATATATGATGTAATATTTTACTTATGAAAATATGAATGTTGATGAAAATTGAAATTGTATTATGTACATAGAAGTGCATAGTATTACTTACCAGGTTTTTTATTTTATACTCATTTCATTTTATTAGTTATATTAAAAGATATCTTCATAATGATATTTATGTGTACGTATGTCGTATGTGTGCTTATTATTTCCTAGTATAAAATTGATATAATTAATTCAATATTATTTTATTACATCATATCAGTTTAGCATACAAATATGTATATAGACAATATGTATATGTACATATAAACGTCATAAAGAATACATACATACGTATTTAAATCAAAACATACGAGTGTAAAATAAAATAAATAAACATAACAGATATACAGTCTGTTCAAAAAGAGACGAACTTTTATAAAAATAAAACAAGAAATTTTTGAGCTTACATAATAACATATGTATATTGAAAGAATAATTTTTAAGTCTATTATATTTCGCGTTAGCACTAGTATACAGTCTAATCCCAATCTCTACTGTTTTGAATTATGAAGTGACATCTTCTGGTCTGGTACAACTTTCGCTTAAACTTTTGGCATACTCATTGGAAAAGCCATTCCACAGCCTCTTTAACGTTCTTTCCAAGTGACGAACGCTCTTTATTTGTTTCCCGCGAAGTTTGTGCTTCATGAAAGTCCAAACGTTTTCTATGGGAATTTCATCCGTGACTTAGATGGCCAGTCCAACACCTTAACCCCATTTCGTTCTTTCGACTGTGTACACAACTTATACATATACAAATATAACTTCAAACATTTTTTTATAAACAGAGCTCATTTTGTAAATATCTAACTAGTTTAACAGTTTGAAAGCAAATGAAAAAAATCTTGGTCAGCGAAATAGACAAAGACAAGCTAAACATGACTCATGTAACATTTTTAGTATTTATTGTGTTTTAACCGATTGTCGTGTATTTTTGAACAGACTGTACATATAACAATAATAAATGAAACGATACAAAACTTCATACATATACATAAGTACATAGATGTACATATATGTACTTGCATTGTATGCACTATATGCAAAATTATATTTCAGAAATTTTATAATATTACTTTTACTACTACTATACGAGTATGCTATATATTATACAAACTAAGTACTATCATTCGTCGTAATATTAAGATGTTTCGTTTAAATTGAGAAAATATTTTTATAAGACACATCATTATAATGATTTTATTTGATGCTGTTGAATAATATAACAACAACAATAACAAATAAAATATATAGTATATAGAGTATATTCGTATTCATATAAATTGATTTATGACTCTATGATGAATTTCATCGACTAAATAAAAATGATAATAATAACAATAATAATAATACGTAGTATGATAATGATAATCATCATAATCATGTAATATGTCTACTTACATAAAAATAAATAAATTAAAATTAAAATGGGAAAAAGTTTTTTTGTGTATAGCCAGCCAACCTGTGTACATATACAAGCATAGTTGGCATAGTTGGAAAACATACATATCCATACAATTGAATGTACTCTCATTTGTGCATTTGTTAATTCATATTTTGTAATGCATTTTATTTATTGTACATATTATACATTTACATAAGAATATGCTAGTAAATATGTATTTTTATAAGGAAGACAGTAATTTAAAATTATGTATCATTTATTTTGGTTACAACAATACTCATAGATACGTTATTTATATTCGTTTGTACTTACAAAAAAAAAATCTTATTTATTATTATTTAAAATTTATATTGTTTCATATGTGATTCTTATGATGATGATCATCATCTACATATAATGTGCATTATATAAACGTTAATATTTGCAAATACATACATACTTATGTACATAATGTATAATATTGAAATTAATAATTTATTATCAAATGCATTTATCTTAAACCTAAAATCAAAATGCACAATAGTACTAATTTACTACCATAAATCATGTACATTTTATAATACATACTTGTATACGTAATTTGTATGAAATGAAATTTTTATTAAATGAAATTATAATATTTTGTATATAAACGTGTACGTATAACAAATAAAAGCGTCAGAAGGCAATTAAATTAAAACACTATTATACACACAATAAATAAATGTACTTAAATGGTTTACCAATAAGGCGTCAGAACTTTAAAATGAAACAAAATATAATAACTACAAGTGATATTCATGTGATTTGTTAATTATTTTGAAGAACAATCGATTATGTTACGGTTTGAAAATAATATCGTTTAAATATTCTCCCCAGCTTCGTCTGGCCGTTGAATGCTTTATCTAAGATCGCTAAATTGTTCTTGACTCATTTGTCATGGATCAAATTTTTAAAATACATTCATATGATAAAGTACAAGGTGTTAGATCGCACGGTCTTAATGGCCAATGGATATCAGCATTTCTTAAATCAACTTGTCGAGAGATTTTTTTTTTGTAACAAGTCGATTGTTTGACCAGATGTGTGACAAATCGGACCATCTTGTTGAAAGTAAACATTGTATATGACAAAATCTTCTAGCTTAGGCCAAATATATTCTATTATAATAATCTTATAGCGCTCGCTATTCAAAGATTATATGATTTCCACTTTTATCTTCAAAAAAAAAAAAATTCGATCACGCCTTGAGCCCAAAAAACAAACCATCTGATATGAAAATGCAATTTGTGAATCTTTTGAAAATTTTCCTTAGCCCAAATCCTGTATTTTTTGAGCCAGAACTGCGCTTAATCTGCAAATTTTTCACAATGCACTAAACGTAAAGCGAAACGAACATGAATTTTGATCATAAATCCGAATAATTTTTAAAGCGTTGTTGAATCGTGTATCTTTCAATGATTACTTGTCACACCACCACTGAGAACAGCAATCAATGTTTGAGTTTAAATTTTCGGTTAGTGTTATCGTTGTGACCGTTAAAATTTCTAATGTTCCTATTGATAAACCCTGCACATGTATGTATAAGTTTACGTATATTATATTCATTTATTTATTTTATATATTTTATTACATTTTCGTTCGTTTTCATTCTGTATATGTTTTCATATGCATGCAAATTTTCATCAATATAAATAAAGTGCAAATGCAATTTATTAATGCATACATCATTTGCGTATGTATGTATGTACGAGTAAATTTTTAGAATAAAAAAATGTTCCCATGAGTGTTGTAAGTATATGTTACATATTAAACTATATCAAACTGTAAATTACTTTTAAGTGCATTCTACAATGTAATGCGATTAATATGCTATATGGTTCAGTTTGATATCTGTATGTATATATAGCATTGTTTAAATTTTAGCAAAAGAACAACATTTTCCATTTTCTTCATCTTTACATATGTATATTTATTTCTTTTAAAAATGATATAGGTACATATGAATGTAAAAAAAAAATCTTTATAAATAATAATTGTAATAAGTTTTCTTCATGTAGCAAAGTGGTAGTAAATTTTTGTCGTTTTATTTTAATTATTTTGTGAGTATAATCTTAAATTTGAATAGGAAGATGAAAGTACACTTACTTATTCACAAACATGTACATTACATGGGTTAGCAAAATTTATATTTACTTTAAATAAACAGATTTTAGAAATAATATATGAATTAATTATCCTTATTTTTATTTTAGTTGTTTCCTCAAACATAGATATACGTTAAAATTTAGATTAATAATAACAGAAATTTTGGCTGTGCACATTACAGAAATTCATATTATTTTTGCTAATGTTTATAACACATTTCACATTCACATAAATGTTTATGTTTTTGAATTGATTCATTTACATACTAAATATGAATATACAATATACATTATACACTTTTATACTTAACTAGCTGACCCGGCGAACTTCTTTCCGCCATATTTTCTGAATTCCTAAAAGACTTTGTTTTATGACAAAATTAAAAAAAAGTAAGCAATAGCTTCTGGTTACAATAGGACCATATTGAAATAAAGTTACAATAAAATAATACAACTGCATATATTCATCATATTAATTTTTTATTATTATTTAATTTATTATTTGTTCTTCTTTTTGTACAATCCTCATGGTAAATAAAGACTATTCCTAAAATTATTCTATCTCATACTTATATTTTATTTTAATGCCTTATAATGTACAATATTCTTTGTTTTTCCTTTCGGAGAAAAAACATATAGCGCCGATGGTTTGCCGACTCTTGAGCATGCAACGTACAACTGCCATTGCGAAAAACATTGAAATTCAAGGTTTATTCCACACACTTCTAACGATTGGCAAAATTTAATTTAAACATTACATTAAATCGTTGTCGATTTTTACGAAGGAGGCTATGATTAAAAAAATTTTTAATTTTGACGCCAAACGCCGTGAAATGTCAATTTATAATTTCTTTTATTATTTAATATAATATAATATTTTATTTAATTTTTATTATTTAATTGGTCGATTTTTTTTTTTTTTGTATATAAACCTTGCCGTGGCAATAACGAACACAATAAAAAAAGAATTATCCAATTTTTTTCCGGCGTTCGGAAGTTATGAGCGTACATACATTTCGCAGATTCATTTTTATATATATAGATTGTTGAATTATTATTGACAATTGAATTTTCTATGGCATACTTAGTTTATATTTCAAAATATAAATTTTATTATTAAATTTATTTTTGTTTGATTACAATTTTTAAATATTTGGATTATTCAATGTTAATATCCTTTTTAATATAAGATTAAAAATGACATAAATTAATTGATTATAATTTACGTATACACAAATGTACAAATGTTTATATGTATGTATGTGTAAGCACATGAAAAAAAATGTTTCAATCAGATAAATATTACACATCTAATTAACCAAACGAACTATAATTCGTTTTTTTTTTTTTTAAATTCATTTGAAATTTAATTTGCATAGATATAATCCTACATTTACAGGGTATATAATTTATAATCGTACAATATTTAAATGTGAATATAATTCGCTTGTAATGTCAAATCAAATAAAAAATTACATACATTTTCAAAGAATATCAATGAACATTATAAATGAATTTAATATTTAATTCCACGAATATCAATAAAACTCAATTTTAAATTATTAGAGGATTGGTATAATTTTTATAGATACTGTTTTGTATAAGTGTGTATAATGATATGTTATGTGTCAAGATTAATTAATATTACATACTTTTTGAAATACACATTAATGTAGCAATCCTATACATACTTATGTATACAAAATGTTATACATATTGTACTACACTACCTGTTAATAACGCCCACTCACTACTATTATGTACGAGGAAATGTGTATTATAGTTTCAGTATCAGTTTTCTTGCCGATTTTAATTTGTGACATCATTTACATTTCATCTCTTCTATTTACATTTATACACATTGTACATTATCTACATATCTAAATATAAATACATGCACATTTGTTGAGTATGATGTAGTATACATAATATGTTATTCGTGTTATTTAATTTCACAAATTACAAAAAAAATATCTCTAATAATTTGTATGTGATTTCAAAAATATATAGAACACATGAACATTATCCCTGCTTTATTACACTAATTGTTATTACATATATGTATTATGTATGTACATATACTTGTATGTACATATACTTGTATGTACATACCTGTCATTTATATGTACACCTATTTATAATCCAAATTTTTTTTGTTTATATTACGAGTATAATGTACTATGTCGTATCTCTAATCTAAATCTACATAATACAGAAATGTACTATAATCGTATATAAATACATTTATTCATTTTTTACATATGTACATACAAACATGTCATTTCATTTCATTCAAATATAATTTCATTCATAGCTAACAAGATACGAGTACCTACTCGTATATATTTATACGATATGTAGTATGTATGTATGTATGTACATGACACGACAAAAAAAAAACATAACAAAAAACAAAGAAGAAAACACTTCAATTAATTAAATTGAAATTTAATTCAATTCGAAAAATCAAAAAAAAATTATTTCACTACATATGTATATTTTTTGTTCATTTTCATTTAACGAAAATTGTACATAAATACGTATTATATTTTTTTTTTTTATTTTCATGCACGTTTCTTGTCATATTCATTTATTTGATAGTAGATTACGCAGCATACAATATCATTTAAAAGAAACACACACACACACTGAAATTAATTTTAATTTTTATTTTTCTATTTTATTTTATCAAATATCTGACATGTCATGTGACATAAATGTAAATGTGTATGTATGTATGCATGAATGAAGTCTGTATGACGTTTGTTGTTATTATCGGTCTATTGTAATCTTCTAATATACTCGTACTCATATATTCTGCAAATTTTTATAGGTAATGTACGAAAAAATTATTATTTTTTTTTTTTTAATGAGTTATGATTTAAATTTCATTTCCTGAAGAGGAGGAATAAAATCTTCCTTTTTTTATGCCTATTAAATTTACATATATGTTATACAGACAATTCAAAATGTCGAAATAAATTTTTGTTTTTTGTTCGTTGTTGTTTTCTGTATGAAACAAAATTACATTTTCTTATCTAAATCAATTTATCTATGATGGAAATAACAAAAACATGAATACATGATGAATATAAAAAAGCGTTACTAAATGATTCCAACAAGAATATGAAATTTTACAGAATTCGTTTAACGAGAACGAGGATCACTATATTTCACGGTTCACTTCAATTTCATAAATTCACTACATTACTACATACGACTGTTACTCTGCCTATAATTGTACGAGATTGTACAGTTTACACAATGATATTCTGAAATTAATCAGAACAATAAAAAAAATACAAGTAATTTCGAGTATTGTTTTGTATTATTTAAGTACGTAATGTATACCTTGTTTTATGTTCAACCAAAAAGGACAAAATAAAAAATTATTCGTATAATGTAGGTGTTGGTTGTTATTTTGTTGACACTTTTACAAATGCAAAATCATGAATTTAGATAGCATGATGTACAATATAGAACTTTATTTTATATTTAGAACGCCCTATATTCAGGTTTATATTAGCAAAAATTAAAATGGCAATTTCATTTATACATTATTTACATACAATTATATGTACATTTACACATAAAATGCCTGTACTAATGATGTTTATCTTTTGCACAGTAAATAGGCATATAATTCTATTATCTATTATACAATTTATAGAAACATACAAATAATAATATGAAAATTATAAGGAAATTTAATACAATTTTTTATGTGTTTCATGATAAACCAAAAAAACAAAAAATAAATAAATAATAAGGAAATGTTGATAACGACTTTAAGAAACTAACAAAATGAATACAGCGTTACATAATATAATGTATTTACTTCTACATACACTTTACTTAAATGAAATTTGGATTACAAGAAATAATTTCTGTAATAAATTTAAGAAAGAAATGAAAAAAAAATGTATTTGCGCTTGTATTAATTTTTGTTGTTGTTCAATTGTAATTTAAAAATAATATATTTACAATTCTACATATATAGGTTTTAACAATAGGAAGGTCAAAACTTTCAACGGTCACAACGAAAACACTGCTCGAAAAGTTAAACTCAAACTCTGATTGCTGTACTCAATATTGCATGGGAAGTAATCATTGAAAGGTACACGATTCAACAAGCGTAGAATTTATTTGAATTTAGCATCAAAATGATGGATGAAGCTAATTTCTGTCTCAATGGGTTTGTGAGTGAACAAACAAAACTGCAGGTTTTGAGGAATATCACCAAACAGATCACAAATTACCTCATCATGCTCATAAATAATATTATCGTTTGGTTCAGTTTTTAAGCTCAAGACATGATCGGGAGTTATTTTTTTGAAGATAAAAGTGGAAATCACGTAATCTTTGGATAGCGTAACAGACTACTTGTCAAACATATCTTCAAACAATAAATTTGTTTTAAGAAAAATTTCTTAGACGAGTTATTGCAGGAAATGCTGATATAATCGTGCAATCTAACACCTTTTGAAATTTTCGGTCTACAAGAATTAGCCAAGAACGATTCGTGATCTTAGACGAAATATCTAACATACCATTGAAAATTTACCACACGATAAGTGTGAAAAAATAGTGGGAAATTGGATCTCAAGACTGCCATCAGCCTGATGGAGGACATCGTGGAGGGCATTTAAACGATATTATTTTCAAAACGTAATATACTCGGTTAGCATCTCGCTAACATAGGAGTCATCAGTGATGCAATGTGTGCTTCTTGCGGAGAGGAGGAGGATACAACGGAACATTTTTTGTGTGAGTGCTTGGCCTTCTCCGCTATTAGAATGCGCATTTTTGCACTGATGTCATTAGACCCGAACAAATTGGGCCTGAAAGTCGAGTGGAACTCCTTCGTTATCTGAGAGCAATGAAGAAGTTCGAATAGACGGGGGCTTCGAGTACAATGGACAGCGTTATGTCTGAGTGCTCTGGTTTCATACCTTCCCCCTAACAAACAACAACAACAACAAATATACTCGGTTATTGTTTAAAATAAAAAACAAATTACATAAAAGTAAATTACTAAAGTACTTATTGGTAAACCATATGCAATACAATATTATCTATTTCAAATTCCATATTACTAAATTTGTGTGTCTTCAGTTTTCACTTAAAACATCAATCAACCTATCAATTCAATGTAGTTGCAATCACACATTAATCTTTCACATTTTCTTTCTTTCTTTCTTTCTTCTTCTTCTTCATTGTTTCATTTTTGTATGATTGTGATAAATTATTCATCAACTGTTTAATCAACATTTGAATCATTGAAGGACGAGAATATCAAATCGCAAGATCCAGATCAATGATATCAGCAGATTATCGTATAATATTATCGTAAAATACATCATGTATGTAAAAAAATAAATTCTGTTTTTTCTTTTTCTTTGACATTATGTAATATTTTTCTTTTTATCTTTCAAACTCGATAATTGAATTTTAATTACCATCGTTTGCATTTCGAATGCATTAAAATTGAAAACTTTTCTAATGAAATATTTAAAACAAACAAAAAAAAATGAAAAAACCAAGAAGATTATAACAAATCAAACAAAAATGAATTAAATATATAACATATAAACAGATAACATTTGTGCATATGTATTTAATGTGTACATTATGTATATATGTATTTAGAACTGTCTGTTGAAAATTTATTTATATAACCGAGTACATACTTAGTACATATGTGCAAAATATTATTTACTCGTATGTATAATACGACACAAGTCATAAGTTATTATGTAAAGCTTAATTGATTTTATGTTAGAATTAACTTTTACTAAAACATTGAAAACATTTTTAAAAATTCATGATCTTTGAATGACTTAATGACTTAATCGATTTAGTTGTCATAATCACTTTTGTCATGCATACTTACATTACATACATATATACGTACGCACATAAATAATATATCGGTTTATATACTTAGAAGAAAATGTAATTAATATGTTTAGATAAAATTTTCATAAAAATATAGAAAAATTGCACTCATCGTAATATGATATTTGAAGTATATTTTTCATCCTTTAATTTCTATAATTTCTTTAAAGAGGAATTTTCAAATTAAAGAAAATCTTATTAAATAAATATCTCCTTGTATACTATAGTATTATACTACTTATGTGCAACAAATATGTGAGTGGTATGAAAAAAAAATAATTTAATAAAATTTAATCTTTTTTTTTTTTTTGTTTTCTAAAATTCATCATTAACATCATCAATTTCATCCATAAGTCAAAGAAAATTTATGTAAAAAAGTTTTTGAAATTCATAGTAGTAGTAGTAGTAGTAGATAGTAGAAGTAGTAGAAGTAGCAGTACTACTAATAGTGATGATATAATATAATATAGTTTAAAATACTTGTAGTTGTAGTTGGAATTGTATTAGTGGCGTACATGTATATACATTTTTATATGTATATGCAAAAGACACTTGTTACATTCCTGACATAATATAAAAAATAATAATTTCATACATTAACCATAACAACAGGCATGCAATCACTTAAGAAATCATCATCCTACTCAAAAATTCAAGTATGCATATTAAAATGCATATTTTTCATTCCATAATATTTCTTCCACTTATACATTATATATTTATATTAACTGCGATATATTCTCGTATCCGTATATACCTTTACCTACGATATTTTATCTCTTTTTTTTTTATATTTTATATTTTTTTAATATTATTTTTTTAATCTTTATCTTGAAATTGTTACGAAATTGCTAGAAAATTTACACGATTCCATATAAACTGATGTTACAATTTATCTATTTAGTAGTTATATATGTATAGATATTTATGTTATTGTTGTTATTTTTGATTTGTGTTGTTCTTGTTATTTTTGTTATGTTACAACACCTTGTCTCTCCTTAAATGTGGTTTTTTCTTATAGCGATTTGTTTTTTTTTTTTTCCTTCAACGTGCATAGTACTCTTTAAATTTAAAAATAAATAATATGATAAAATAAAATAAAATTACAAAACATCTATATATACCATATTACATAAGAGCTCTTTATCAATTCTTCAACCAAGTCAAGTTAACGATAAAAAAAAATTAATTTTTTTTTTTTTTTTTATTTTCCTAAAGATGACGACAATCTTTTTCTACAAAGTTGAATGATGTAAAATTTTTTATCTCTTTTCTTATGTAGATATGCCTGTATACATTTAACATGTAATATAAATATGATATAAATATGTACATACATATTTATGTACACATTTTTCATTCTGCTACTACATACTACTACTCTACTACTACTGTAGCATGGATTGAAAGGATGATGATGATGATGATGATGATGATTTAAAATAGTCTTTATATCTAACATCAAGAAGTATGTGTATGCAAAAGGAATATTCAGAAGCATGTACAGTTTTGCGTTATTTAAAATATGTTCTTCTATATATTATATACATTTCTAAATACATAAAATATACGCTTATGTGTAGTAAAAACCTTAAAATACAATATTGCAAAAATATAAAATTCTACAAAGTCATAGAAAACATTGGTATTTATTTATCTGTATACAACTGTATACAACTTTGATATACATATAGTGTAAAAGTGAATTTCATCAAACAAACAAAATATTGCATATATGTAATATATAGAAATATATGTATGTAATAAAGATAAAAGAAATGAAAATGAAAATGAAAGAAAAAAATTTTTTTGTTAAAGAAAATACATAAAGAAAATTATTCTTTAGCTTTAAGGTATATACAAATACACACATACATACAGACAACACCAGTATATATGTGTATGTTTTATATTAGCAAAAAGTTGTTAAGATTTAGAAGAAATGCATCAAATTAAACTATGCATGCACTTCTTAGATGAACACCATACAAATACTACTTGTCGCCGTGCACAAAATAGAAGGAAAAAACATACTTATACTACACACAAAACAAAACAGCAATGACAAAAAATAAAAATAAAAATAAAATAATAAGATGACAATAACAACGACGACAACGACAAAACAATGACAATGACAAACAGCAATAATAATAAGTTTAAAAGTATTTATACTATAAAGGTGTGACAGGTAGACATAAATTGTTATTCATTCAGAGAACAGATTTTATTCTATTAGTCATTCACCACTATGTTATACATGGTTATACATTCAATTATTTATGTATATTTTAAATGTTGTATAAGTAATTTTTTTCATTGCAACATAAATTTTCCTTTTATTCCATTATACATATGTACATGTTTGTGTTTATTTTTATGCATGTACATGTCAATTTCTTTATTTTTTTTTTTAATTTCTTTTTTTCTCTCTTAAATGATGAAGAATCAAATGAAAAATTTACCGTGAACTTAGTAGATTGATTTATTTTTTATTTTCCACGTTCTTGAACTCTTTTGTTTTTTTGTTAAATAAAAAGAAAAAATATTAATACATAATGTAGATATATGTAATAAAAAAAAATATAAATTTGTAATGATAACAAGGATGATCATGATCACGATCATAATGATGATGATGATGATGATGATATACTAATATAAATAACATTCATATTAAATATCAAATGGATGACGATAATTATTCCGATGATTTTATAAAAAAACAAAAAAAAAAAAAAGAATTATATGATCCTATGATGACTGCCATAATATCAAAGTGATGACATCATGATGACAATAATAATGATCGATGAATTTTTAAAAAATATGAAAAAAAAAAATAAAAATAATAATAAAATGAAAATAAAAACCGAATAAAATGGATAACATGAAACTAATGTGCAATGTATAATGAATGACAAGCATCATTTTTTTTTTTTGTCTTGTTTCTCATTTAGTTTTTTTGAATTTTTTTTTATATTTTTCAATTAAAAATGTTAACAAAATGGTAATCACATAAATATAGTAGAATATAGAAGATGAATGTATGATGTGAACGTACTTACTATATTGTACAAAAGTCGTATTACCAATATTTAATTTTACCCTTTTTTTTTTATCTTATAAATAAATTTTTTATTTTAATTTTTAATTACTCGATTAGCATTTTGTGATAATTATTATTATTCGAAATTGGAAGCGTTTCTGAAATAGAACGGCAGCTTTGTTTGTGACAATACTCGTATGTATAATGATTATGGTGATGATACAAAAAAATGTTATGAAGTCTAAAGATACACATTGTCGCTTCAATTCGCTTTATGAAGTGTAAAACATTCGTCATGATAGTTTACAGTATACATTAAATATTCTAGAAGGTGTCAAGATAGAATATTGATTAGAGATATTGAAGTGCACCCAATGACAGATCTAAGGAAATGAAGCCTCCCACATCTGCTATCCTTCTATACTTCGCTTTCACATGATGACACCGTTAACCCCTATTGAATATAAGATACTAATCCTTGTGGAAGGTAATGGGATATAATAAATATGGGAGTCTTCCACTTATAGTTGTTAAGCGAGAGGCCAAATAATCCACCTCCAAAAAAAATACTGATTAAGCAATATATTTAGCTGTAGTGCCACCATTGGAAAATTAATGAGCTGTAGTGTCACTGACATAGATAAAGACTCAAGAGTTTAGTCAACAAAGGTATAAATACATACAAATATCATCTATACGAATAAATTAAAGTAATGATATGTCAAAATGAATTGAGCTGTATACTATATGTCATCAATTTCTAAAAAATTATTTTTCAATCTTTGACACAAAATTTTATTAAATTTAAAAATCTTGCAACTGAATAACATTGAATTACAATAATTCTGTCATATTTTTTTTCTATTTTTATGCATGTATATGAAAATAATTACACACATTATACATTTAAATAAAGAGAATTGAAAAAAGAAAAAAAAAAACAAATTTATCAAAATGTTTTATTATATTATATTTTGTATCGAATTCTATAGACTAGAAACATTTCAAATAATTGAAGTTATATCGTATTCTAAATAACATTTGAATTTTGCATGTACATATCAATTATATACTAGCTATATTGTTAGAAGACATTCAAAATTAAATGCTAAAAAAAATAACTTTTTTCTAAATATAAAATCATGTAAATATTTTACAATCAAAATGAAAAAAAAATGTGTATGTACATAATGTATGTATGTTATGAGACTAAATTATAAAAAATTAGATTAAAAGAAAATACTTATTTATTAGAAATTCTTGACACGGTCTAAATACAAAAATTTCACTTTGAGAATATAATACATACATACATAATGTATTTTCTTTTTTCAAAAAAAAAATTTTTTTCTTTCTTTTGAAACAATTTGCATATTTAAATTAGTTCAATTTTCCTTTTTTTGTTACTAAGTATAAAAGCGTAAAATTTGTTTTGAGTTTTTTTGCTTTAATTTTTTTTAAATTAAAAAAAGATATAAGTAAAGGTTTTTTTTTTGCAATTTTTTATACTTATTCTGAAGAAATTTGTACTCCATATCGTAAAAAGTCGAAAAAAGATGAGTGTGAAATGTCGATAAGTAGATATAGACTATAATTTCACCTCATTCTTTTATCTCTAAACAAACAGACAAAGGGGAATAATGTGAAATGATAATATAATCTCATAATTATTGAACGCGAATTAGTGAAAATCGAAAAGTTTCTTTAATATCCACCACAAATTCACCTACTTATTTATATTATACACAAACATCTTCTTATACATAATATGCACAAGTACCTATACATACGTATATGTACATATATATCATCATTTTTTATTAATTTTATTTTTTTTTTATTTCTCTAAAATTGCTTATTTCATTCTGTCAATTTTATTTTTTGTCAATTTCATTTAATATTTTATTTTCAATTTATTTTATTATTTCATTTATATTTATATTCATGAGGAAAAGAAAATAAGTAAATAAAATTATTTATTTTTTTTTTCTATTATGTTTGTGCAAAAATTATGTAGTACGTATATATGTATGTATGTAGGAGGTACTGAATTTTCAATTTGACGAAGAAGAAAAAATATAAAATATATCTACTCATACATAACTTTTATTTTTCTTCATTCAATTTTCCAGATGTAAAGTAATTTAGTTGATAAATACTCGTATAGATAAATATATGTACATTTTTTGTGTAAGTTACATGTATAGTGCAGTAACGCAAAAATATACAGTATTTTATTATTCTTAAAATTATATTCTTACCACGAATATAACAATTTCCCAATTGAATACCGAATTATATTATACTGTTACAGTGATATATTTTATAAACGTAAACAAAAAAAAATAAGAAAGTAAAATTGAAAGGACTAAAAAATACGTAAAAATTGAGAATTTTTAAAATGACGTTTATATTTATGTGTTTGTATTTTATTTATATACGCAAAAAAAAAAAAAAAAAACAATAAAATAATTTTAATAATAATCTACAAGGATATAAAAATGAAACAAAATAAAATATAAATATATCTAACAAAAAAGTTATAATTGAAAAAATCACAAGTTAAAAACATCAAAATATAATACATAAGAAAAAATTTAAAATATTCGAAAGCAAGGATAAAATGTGAGAAAAAAAAAAAAAGAAAATGTTTTGCAGAAAAATAAATATTTCATTTTCAATTTTGAATTTTTCATTAGAGTTGTTTTTTTTTTTTTTAATTTTCCTTTTTATATTCATACTTATTTAATTTGTACTCATTTTTTTTCAATTTTTTTCCGTTTTACAGCACAAACATAAGTTAAATAATATGAAACGTTTTTTTCCTGATTTTCTTTTTTTTTTTTTTTATAAAAATTTTAAACAATTTTCTTATAGTACAAGTTAAAGCGTTTAAATGAATTTTGTTTGTTCATTTTATCTATTTTGTTTTGTCTTTCATGAAACTTTTTATTCATAATTAGAAAAAAAAATATACAGAAGAGTCAAAAATATTTAAATTGAAAGGAAAAATCATAAAATTTTATATCAAATTACAAAGCCAATTCCAGAAAAGGACGGGATGATAAGATAAAAATGATTAGGGTGGATAGGAAAAATACACTCTGTAAAAATAGAATAATTCGATGCAAGAAGAAGAAAGACGAAGACGAGGCAAATCGACCTTTACTTTGGTCTATCACACACCAATTAGAACTATGACCAAAACATGTGACAATTTCGTATTACCGTATTACACTAGGTTGGCATGCGCAGAAGAAAATATACTTAATTAATGTGTGATGAAGAATAAACAAAACGAGTGTGTGTGTACATATGCTTGGGTGAAGATTTCTAAATACTAAAATCTTTTAAAAAAAATTTACTAAAGCTATAACCTAAATGGATGAAACGGAACGGAACGAAACGAAACGATACATACGATAATACTGTGGTACGTAGAATAAAACTACTTATCTTAAATGGACGTATTCTTACATTCGTTCAATTTCGAAAAGTTTAAATGTCAAATAAACGAAACGGATAGTGCCGTAGCGTAGCAGTCTTACATTTTATCGTTTTTACTCGTTTTATACATATTTCCTACTCGTTTCTGTTCGATGCTATTACTATTACACGGTTATAATGGCTTAGAAATTTAAACAAAATCCCAATTTTAATTTTATTTTGTTATCAGACATGCATATGTATCAAATTCAAAAATTAATTTAAATTTTAATTATGTAAATAAAAATATATTATATATGTATTATTATACTTTT
The DNA here is from genome assembly GCA_951394055.1 of Villa cingulata. NCBI lineage: Eukaryota > Metazoa > Arthropoda > Insecta > Diptera > Bombyliidae > Villa > Villa cingulata. The sequence continues at coordinate 2,879,984 of OX596020.1, read as the reverse complement.
ACGCAGTTGTGTTGTGCATGAAAAATGTATGAAAGAAATAAAATAGAATTTTCAATTAAAATAAAATTAATAGTTTTCGAATAATAAAAAATTAAAATTATATAATTCTTCACATAATGAGTACATATGTACACACAAAATATTCCATTAAATGATTATGTAATGTCTATTATAAAAGAGAGTAGATAAACAGATCATAAAAAATTTGTCGATAATTTGAAAACATGTCAACAAACAAAATATAAAAATTAAAAAAAATTCTTCTTTTTTTACAATTATGAAAAAAATTACTTCTTCCATATTGAATAAATACTTAAATACATATGAATTTATAATGTATAAACAGTGACTAACAAAAGTAATTACAGCCAATTTTAATTGACATCATAAATTAATTTCGAATTTTTATGTTCTCAGTTTATCAGTTAAAATTTTGAAAGTATTTTTGAATGTACACATATTTTTAAAAATAAAAATATAATTTAAAATTTGTTTTCTTTTTTTTTAATTGATTTTTATATATGTTTTTTACTTTATTTTGCAATTGAAAACTATTACGCTATGTGAACAGCTCTTAGCACGATTCGAGTTAACACGACATTAAATAGGACGACAATTCATGGACGCTTCTACATTCAATTCAGTGACTTCAAATTCGACTTTGATTTAATGGATATGTATTAGAACTTCTACATTCAATGCAGTAGACTTAACAGCTACATACTTTTACATGTTAAGCATGCTGCGAAGCCGAAAGTCAAAGTCCAAGTTGAAGTCACTGCTTTGAATGTAGAAGCGACATTACTGTATCGTTCTAATTAAAATTGGTTTTGTTAAGCGTTCCAAACGGTTGTAAATCGATATGAAATTAATCGCAAAATGGAAAATAGTAATAGAAATTGACAGCAGGCTAGGAAATATATGTATGAGTATGAATACAAGAATACAATGCAATGTCATTCGTTCTGTTAAATGTGTGACGAAATTTTTGAACTTTTGAATGTGTTTTGTGGTTATTTTTTTCCAAGATCTAAACTTCTAAAATCATTTCAAGGATAGTCATAAACACTGCTGAATCGTTTTGAACAAGACCGGTTGTTTACTGCAACTTATCCTTTGTAACAATATTATTACTGTTTATAAATACAGTCGGTATATGATTTAATAATAATTACGTATATTGTATATTATCATTTTTGTGACATGCTGTATTATAAGCATTACTTAAATTACAGATAGACAAAAAAAATTGAACATTTCCTTTTCGCATTTTTTTTTCTTCTGTATACAAAAGAAATTTATGTACTAATGTAATAATAATAATTTTTCATAATATGAAGTGAACAAACAAAAAAGCTAACGTAAACTTTAGAAATAAACAAAAAAATATATATATATATATATTAAACAGTAATGTAAAAATTTTTCATTATCATTGATAAAAATATTTCGAAAAAATTTCCTCATATTAAAAAACATAATACTTGCAAACATATGAACATGAGTGTACTATTATAGCTATAAGCTATAAGTAATGTAAAGTACTATACATAAGTATGTACATAATGTGTACATATTGTATAGGCAATAGAGGTAGAATTCTCAAATGTTGAATTTAATTTACGTAATTGAATTCAGGTTACATTTTGTTTACAAAATAAATATAAAAATATACATTATATACGAATACACATATTTCACATGTATACATGCATATGTTATGTACTTTATTTTTTTTTTTATGTACACGAAAGAAAATAATGTAAATATAAAATAAAAAAAGGAAAAGAAAAAAAGAAAACAACAATTCAGCATCAACAAAAAGCTGAAAATCTAAAAAAAAATTATAAAAAATTTACTTCTTTTTATATAAAGTAAAAGTAGGATGTCTGTATGTGTAAAATTTTTACTCGTATTGAAAAAAAAAAACATGAATAGGTAAATATACACATGAAAATGTATACATTATGTATTTTGTATAGTGAATTTTAGATTTTTGTTATTTCTTATTTGTATTAATTTTTTGTGTACACATGTGTCATAAAAGTAAAATATAAAAAAAAAAATAAAAAAAATTGCACATCACATCCTTACATGTATGAATCATGAAAAATATTTTATTTACCTATGCGTATGAATTATTATTATATACCGACATCCGACATCTAAATATATATGTATAATATACAAACAAAATTTAAAAAAAGCATAGAATACATGAAAATGATATGAAAGGAAAGTAAAAAAATTATAAACAAAATAGCTCTCAACTCAAAAAATAAAAATATATATGTACGAGTATGTATAAGATCAGAAAATACTTAGAAAATTCAAAAGATGTACATATAAAGTTTGTTTACAAAATAAAAATTCAATTTTATACATTATAAAATATATCTACATGTGTATACATATACGTCCATATTTATGTACATTACATATGTATAGGTGCATATATGCAAATGTACATAGATTTAATAGTATGTAATATGAGCATATGAATATACAAATACCTAGAAATATATATGAAAAAAATGAATCTACAAACAGTATGGAAGTACAGAATAAAATTAATTTAAAATTTTCATTTAAATATAATACACGTACATAGTGTGTCTGTGTATATATATGACATAGTATGACATCCTCAGCATATACAGTGCTGGAAAATTCAATTAAAAAATACTAAAATATCTTCGAGTTTTTCAAAATTTGCTATGTCGGTATTATCCAAATAATTACTCTTTTTTTAATTAATTTTTTTTTAACAGATAATAATGCACGGAGGAGTTATTTTTTGGAAAATATTCCACACAGAAATCGATAAGAACATCTTCTTATATATCGGTGTATACTCTTGTAAGTTATTTTTCTTAGGTATACTCAGGCTAGTTTATATTTTTCCCTTGCCCGCCTATATCGCGACACTAACTCCTCTACAGTTTCTATGCTCATTCAACTTTATCTGCATTTCTTTAATCGTGTCGAAAGCAACTAAATATGTCTGCATCATGTGAGTTACAATTTTTCTCATTTCTAAAAGTAATATGAGTCTGAGTATTAATAAAACAGCGTATACTGTATATCAAGCATTATATTTAAAAATAAGTAGTGTTCTTATAATGAAATTTCCAACACTGTAATTTACTTATAAATATGTGTTCATATATGTACATACTTATATATTATATATATTTGCATATGCGTATCACATTAATTCTTAAAGGTCAAAATGTAAAGGTATATTAATATTCTCGTATAAGTAAAACTTTATAGATATTTACTTTTTTTAATTTTGGTTTTACCTTTCGTATGTAGATACACACATAAAATTTTTACGTAAATAAATTGATCGTTTTTTAAGCATTTACATGAGAATGTTACATCAGAAATTTTGTTAAAGTGGGACATAATAAATGACAGCCACAATATATAATTTATGTAAATAATAATGAAATTTTTCAATTATTATTAATAAAAAAATATTTTCTAAGAATACATTGGTACATATATTGTTTCTTCGTGATTTATCTTTATAGAAAAAAATTCAGACTACATACATTTACCCATATAAATGTATATTTAATTGATTATGACAGGTTTACAAGGAAAAAAATTTTAAATACATTACCAACTTTACAAAATAAATAATAAGAGAATTCGATTTGGTTGACATATCAGAATATTATAAAAAGGGATTACCTTAATATCCTAAGATATGATATGCACCTCTTTACCCATATGGAATCAAACACTATTTATGTGGTTTTCGCATTCTGGTAATCTCATCAAAATCACTTCAATACTCTTCAAACATCTAAAGCAAATCACTATTCTGTCAGCACATTATTACATATCCTTAAATTGATTTTATTTTTCATTTAACACTCTGAGATTTTCTAAATTCATATCATGCCTAAAACAATTCTGTCGCACCTTTTCAAGCATTCTACTGAAATTATGGCGATTTATGTTGTTTTTTTTTTTTTTTTTAACTTGTACGTGAATGTACAGAATATTATAGTCACGAACTAGAAAATATTTTTTATAATTTTTTTCTATCGTTCGTTATCAATTTAATTCAATTTCTATATAATAAAGCACGATTTAAAGGAAATAAGAGTCTTTATTACATCAATTGAAAAATAAAAATGATATATAAAAGAGATCACAGTAGATTTATAATTTATCATTTTTCTAATGATCTAAATACTTGTCGTATACGAGTATATGTACATATACACATGACAAAATTATTAAAATTAAAGAAAATATTTCCTATTAAATGAAGAAAAAAAAATTAATTTTTGAATTAACATTTAACATAGTTTTTTTTTCTTTATCAATTTCCATTTAAAAGTAGACAGATAGATGCCCTAAATTCTAAAAATGGATAAAATGAAAAGGAAATAAGTTATTATAATTTTATGAATTCCATGTTCATTCTGAATCAAATTATTGAATAATAATTGATGATGAAGATGTTCTAAAATGTGGGTAGGCAGATTACCAAATAAATTAATAAATGAAAATTTAATTTATTTTATTTTAATATAATATGTTTTTTTCTTTTTCTTTTACCCCCAAAACATATATTTTTACGTAATTACTGTAGATATAAGGATCTAAATCTAACCGAAATAAGAAAAATATTGGATTAGTTTAAGCATAGATATAAATTCAATAAAATAAATCAAGATAATAATCCATAATGTCATGTACTATTTTTTTTTTTGTTTGCCTTTTTCTTTTTCATTATTATTATGATTATTATTGCTTCAGTAACCTTATAATATCCTTTTCAAAAAATACAAATACATGTTGTATAATACATGTTTATTTTTCTCATATATATATTTTATCATATTTTTAAGGATTTTCTATCATTAAAGTACCTATCATCGTCATCATTATTTTTTAAATCATTTTTTTTTCATTTAGAAAAATTTATAGAAAAAAGAAAAAAGGATAAAAAAAAAATGTTCTTTCCTTTTTTCTTTTGTTGTTTCACTTTACCGCATTAAGAATTTTCTTTTATTTTATTATGTCATATAAATTAAAAAATATAAATTATGTTATATATAAAAAAATACATTCATACATTTATACATATATGTATATATAGTACATAAACTCGTATATGCATGTAAGTATGTAGTTTATAATATAAATTTCGATTTACGATAACGGACATTTTTTTTTTATTCATTTTTTCATTATTATTTATTTTATTATTTTTTGTTCGATTTATATCTATCCATACATATTTGTATGAATGTATTGGTATATGTACATATGTACATAGAAAAGTTTAAATCCGGATTTTCCGGATACATAGTAATTTCATCGTCAGAATAATGAATAAAAGCCATGGATTACAATCTATAAGTAATATATAATAAGTGCAGCTTAATTTATATAAACGATAATGTACCGAACATTAAATGGACTCTATACAAAAAAAAAAAAAGGATATTTTATTATTTTATCCCTTTTTATCGGGAATTTTGTTTTTTTATTTTTTTTTTTGGTTCCAGCGGATACACTTGTACAATATTGTACATTTAATATCGAAACACATAAAAATGAATAGAGATACTCGTAGATAGTAAATTGAATACTGTATACAAAATACTTACATTTGGTACGTACATATGTAATGTATGAACAACACTCATATGTAGTATTGTATGTAGATATATGGTATGTATGTTTTTAAATTCTATCATTAATGGATAAATATTGTATTCTACAAACATTATATACACATGCATTGCATTTAATGAACCGAATTTTGATTTATATAGAATGCTTTCGTACATATGTACATATTTTTTTCATTTTGGTTTTCGTAAATGTGCTTTTATCTTCTATTATATAATACATTCTTATAAACGATTACAATAATAACCATGTAAAAATATAGTGATGATATCGATACTTAATGTTTATGAAATTGAATGGAAAAAATTTCAATCCATAAAGAAGAGGAGGAAAATTTAACTCTGTTCTGTATTTAATGTACGAGTACATATACGATTTATTGTCCACATTATACATATAATAGTATATCATGTCATTTTTATTATCGGACAAGTTTTTTCATCTATTTTCTTATCAAACATTATTAAAACCAGATTAAAACGATCTATATATATAATAATTAGATTACTGTTAAAACATATTAAACAAATGTTTTCATTTACTTTCGATTCTTATAATATAATATTGAAATTACCCAAAAGAAAATTCAAAAAAAAAAATAAGTACATATTTAATTTCTATTTGTCCTGAAATACTAAAAGATAACAAAGCATCACATATAACACATAGAAAATTCAAAAATTTTGACATAAAGAAAATTCTTTTCATTAAGAAAAAATGCATGAGGAAATTAAAAGTCATAGCTTATAAAAAACTTACAAGAAAAACTTTCATATTACATGAACATACATAAATGAAGCTAAACAAATTTCTCGATAAATTTTATTTGTTGTACATCGAACATTTTTTAGTTTTAAATATCCAAATTCATTGGCTCAAGCAAAGTACAAAATTTTTGATTTATTCATCTCTTAAAATTTACATCAGTTCCAGTGAAAATTACAATTACAATAATGCATTACAAATTTACAACAGGCAAAAACAAACGCAAGAGCCAAAATAGAACTGCTGCAACTTCTTTACGCTTGAAGCTTGATGGCTTGATCTCGAACATTTTTGGAGACTTTCTCTATTTGTCTTTAAGTATTTCTCTTAGAAAAAATTTATTCTTGTTTAACAATTTCCAATGCTCTGCCCAGACCTCTGCTGAAGTATGAAATAAAAACAAAATGCTTGTCAATGATTTTCTATGATTCCCCATGATTCCCCATGATTCCCCATGATTCCCCATGATTCCCCATGATTCCCCTCATTGAATGATTTCATCACAATGATCATATTGGATCATATTCATACTTGTAAATATATAGAATCACTTGTTGATCAGTTTGATTGCTCCCCAACCAAAAGTTTTATTTCGTGCTCAATCAAATTTTCTCTTGTTGTTTTTTCTCTGCTTTAAAAATATAATCCAGTGCGCATGATCAACATACTTTGAAAAGTCTACAATATTATATATTATGAAGAAAAAAGCTTAATTTTTCTTCAAATTTCAACATATAGTATAGCTAATAATATTTTCATAAAGTTAACAAAAATTCAAAAATAAAAATAAAAAATACAACAACTGGAAGAAGAAAACAAGCTAAAAAATAATTAAAGCTTTACAGTATACTAACATACTAAAGAAAAAATTATTTTTTAACCGGTTTGATTTCAATTTGGCTACTAACTGACTATTAATAAAGTCAAATAATAAAAAACAAAATACATATTAAAAAAAAAAAAAACTCAACAATAAAAAAGAATTGGAAAGATACTCAACTCTAAATCGCGTACATTACATTTACATACATACAGCAGCAGCAAAGCAACAACATCGCGGCATATGTATGTGTATGTATAAGTAGTAGACTCATTTAATCAAATCTCAATTTTTCAATTTTTCAGTCATGTGAGTATCGTGATATCGCCAACAAGAAAATAAATAAAAATAATCAAGTAATTCACCGTAATTTAACTAAGTGAAAAAAAGTGTTTTAATTCAAAAAAAAAAAAAAATATTAATAATAATAATTAAAATTAAACAATAAAAAGACAATAGAATCATTTTCGATTTTTGCATTATTTATTGATATTTATGTGGAGCGGCAAAACGAAAAATTTAAAATAACAAAAATAAGTGAAAAAAAGGTTTTTGAATTTCCATTATTTAGAGATACAGATATTTTAAGATTTAATTCGATCAGTCGTGATTAAATTAAAAGCTCAGTATAAAAAAGTAATTTTTTTTTAGTTTTTGGTTGTTTTTTTTTTTGTTTTTTTGGATTTAATTTTTATTTTTGTGTTCCAGTATAAACTTGTCACATAACTTACATGTTGTAAGCCTTGTGTGTAACGTGTGTGTGTATATATTATATACTATATTATAATTTTGTAGCTTTTCATTTTAAACATTTTATTATTATTATTATTATATTCATATCGCGCCGTTAATATGCTAACTACACATAAATGTACATAATATGTAACATACTTACAAATGTACATACATATATTTACCTACATCATAGTAGAATTAGGTATTAGATACATGTAATAGTACATATTATAATATTGTACATAGATAACTTTGTTATATAAAAAGTGGTAAAATTTTGTTGGTACATAAAAGTGGCAAAATTTAGATGAGGTGGCAAATGTATCTTTTAGTTTTTTTGCAAAAAAAAAAAATAAAAAATAAAAAAAAATTTATTTTAAAAACAAAATGATACTTTTTATATTTGCTGCTATAAATGTGACCACATATACATACACACATTTATAAAAATATCTGTATGTGTTTATGCGAAATACATGTATATTATTGTTTAATTTGACTTGACTTTTCTTTTACATATTATTTTAGAGAGTTTTGAGCATCACAGTATAGTAATTTCATATTAAACGATAATTATTATTAATACACATATGCAAAATACAAATACAAACAATAATATTGAAGAGGTGTATATAGTCACTTGTACTTGTACTTGTACTCTATTTATATGCTGTACATATGTACATATACATATGTATGCATGTATATTTCAAAATATAATATTTTATTTTTGTAACCTTCATGTTTATTTTATACTATTTTACTGGTATATTCCTACAGTAAATTCGCTAATGACGTAATCGATAAGATTGTAAAAGGAATGTAAAGCACCAAATATAATATAATTTCAACAAAAAAAAAAAAACAACATTATTATCTTAAGTGTACATATGATTAAAAAAATATTTAAATTTATAAAAAATTTTTCATTTGCTTTTTTTAGGAAAAAAAAATTCTATATTATAGTACATGTAGCTACTAGCATATAAGTTTCATTTTTTTACTTAACTTTGTACGTTTCGTATCTACGCATAAATTATATAAGTGATTATTATTATATAGTATATAGCTATGATATTTGGTTTTTATTTTTTTTTGTTTTGTTTTTCTTTTTTTAAAAAGCACAAATTTATCAAAATTTTATTTTTATTTTTGTGCACAGGTAAATTATTGTTTGTATCTGTGTACCAGTATAACGTACACGGGTGTACCCATAAAAATTTTATATAATACATAAGTACTTATGTGCGCAAACTCTATTTGTCATTAAAGTAAATACTTAACAAAAAAATTAATAAAAAAATAAATTAAATAAAATAAAAAATATCTTCAAATATTTGTTAAATGATAAAAATAATAATTTTTTTTCTTCTTGAAATATAAATTTTTGATAAAGAAAAAATTTTCAGTTTAACATGAAATTGCTTTGAATATATGTATGTAGAGGTGCGCGTATACAACCTATATGTATGTGGTATGTGGGTATACATAAAAAGTGAAGTGATCTATAAAATAAATTAGAAACAAACAAAACTATATACATACATATATGTATGTACTTACATAATAATTGAAATGAAAATTATAATAATAAAAAATTTTAGTGAAAATTGATAGTAATTTTCTTTTTTGTACCAATTCTATTATTTTTAAATTACAATTATAGGTATGTACATACTGTAATCATTTCAAAGGAGAGTCAAAAGGCAAAAAAAGTTCAAAAACACATATACACTTATTTATAAGTACATGTGTGTATTTCGTACACGTGAATACCGAAATTTTATTTTAAAATTTATTTTTATTTATTTTTTATTTTTTAATTTTTAGTGTGAATTAGATAAATATCAAATCGTTAAACGCCCACCCACCCATACATAATAAGCTGTCATACAAATTTAAAATAAAAAAAATTCATTTATAGAACTATTACAACAAAACAAATATTACAACAAATATAAACAGAAGAAGATATATGAAGTGTTTAATAAATTAATTCTTCATTATAATACATTATGAATACGCGAGCATAGTACATAATTAAATGAAATGTAATTTATGACAAATTTGTTTTCTTATAATACCTAATTAAAGATTTTTTTTTTATATTTTCATGTACATTTTTTATATTTTCATGTATATGTATGTATATGTATGTACCAGTATGTATAATTTTTTTTTTTTTTTTGTAAATAACAAATAGAATAAAATCAGTGTATAAATATTATGCCTACATTATTACAGTATTGTCACGATAATCCGAACCGAAATTGCTATAACCGAAATTTAGGCAATGACACAAACTGAGATTTTGTTTGTATAGTATTATAAGAGTGTGTATACTATTTAATTTGAAACTGAAATATTTCATGTATTCAAAGTCTATAGACACTATATCTACTATCTGTAGGCCAATGCTTAGTTTATCACATCAGAAATTATTGCAAAAATTGTATGTATTATATATTCTACTTCGATTAAATAATAAGTTCTAATATCAAAATATCAAGAGCATAATGTTAAACGCATTTTCTCTTTCAATGCATAACTGCATTAAAAACATTGCTTCAGTTTTACATAATGAAAAAAAAAAAAAGAAATAACTGCTTTCTCTACATTCCATCCATCAATCAAAAAGTAGAAAATTATGAAAAAATAATATTTTTAATTCACATCTAAAATATTTCAATAATATTTTTTAATAAAATGAAATTGAATTGTCATCTTCAATTAATACAGAAATTTTCATTCATAATCTTCCGTATTTTTATGAGGATTATCAAATCCGAGTAGATTATTTACATATTTCGGATCATCATTTTTGACATTTAAGGTATTTTTAATCTAAAGTATAGAGGCAATACTGTATGAATACAATTTTAAATTACATATACTTAATATTATATTTTATAAATTCAACAATGTAGGCTTAAATCACTGTTATTTTTATTTATGTTAAAATTCAAATTTATATGCAAAAGTGCCGTGAACTAGAAAAAATTAGACATTCAAAAAAATCATTAACAGAAAGAAAAATAGATACAAATAACTACATAATTTATGTATTCTATTACAAAAAAAAAACAAAAAAACAAAATCGAATATTCACATATAAAAATGTATGTACTTACATATGTATTATATGAAATACTTAAATAATAAATAAGATAAAAAGTAAACTAAATGCCAGTATCTATGAAACTATCTGTTGGCGACTGATTGTCTTACTTGACATTTTATCGATGGCAATTGAAATTTACGACAATTTTATTCAATTAATCATTTTAATGATGAACGATATTATACATTACATACATATATACCAGTATCTATATACTTACATAGATGTGACAAATATTATTCTTCTTTTAGCCTCATTTATATTAGTTATAGAGACAAATTTGAAAAAAAAAAAAATATATAATAATTTTCATTTCAAATTCAAAATCAAGTACACACAAATTATATTCATGTGTTTATGTCATACATACATATATACGTATTATATCTTCTATATGAATTTGTATGTAATGTATGTATTGAATTTTGTATATTTTTATAAAAAATTTGAAATCGATTTATCACATCAAGTAATCCGAACGCGCATTACATGAATTAAATTTATCTCAATAAAATTACAATTAAGAAAATAATATAATTTTTGCTTTAAAAATTAAAAAAAAAAAAAAAATAAACAATAAAATTTTCTTTTAATTTAAAGAAAAATTAATAAAATGAATAAAAGATAAGGAAAGATAAATGTTATCTTTCTCTCTTTCTCTCCCTATCTATCTGTCTCTCTTTCTCTCTCTCTTTCTGTAGAGAAACAATGATACAGTTATAATGTGTGTTTTAGCTTTCAGTTAAATTGAAATTAAATTTGATACCCACACACACACACATTTACATATAGTATATAATCTTCAGTAACTATAAAACAATTGAGATAAGGAGATAATAATCGCATTGCATTTGCATACTCATTGAAAAATTTTTAAAATGCAAAAGTGAAAAAAAAAATAAAAATTTTTTTTAAATTTAAAATAAAAACAGGAAAAAAAATGTTTTTCATGCTTTATTTTTTTTAAAAAATTTTTTAAATTTAATTTAATTTATTCGATAACAATTGAGTGTGTTCTTATTACGTGATCGTTTTACATATACGTTTTACATATAAAAAGAAAAAATTAAAATAAATTAAAATATATACTAGCATTTATATACATTATGTATACATATGTGTACATGATATATGTACATATATACAGCCGAGCCGGTAAATGAATATTAAATCGAATGATAAATATTGTGCAAATAATAAAAAATAAATACATATATGTATTTAATATTTATGTAATACTCGTGTAAAAAAATTTACTTTTGTACATGTATATTTGTATTTGTAAACACATACAGAACAATTATTGCAATACATTCACGTAAATGAATTTATTGCTAACAAGCAGTGCCAATTTGAAATGAATAAAATAAAAAATAAAAAAAAAATTAAAAACAAATCAAATGAAAAATTTAAAAAAAAAAAAAAACAGAAAAACAGATACATAGTATAAAAAAAAAAAAGGAAAAACAACAACAACAATAACAGCGAAAGCTATCCACACATATGTACATATATATATTTCAGCAGATGCATTTCAAATTCATGCTCACATACTAAATTCAACATTCAATTCAATTCAATTCAATTCGAAATTCATCAAACGTGTAATTGTATTGCATTGTTTTTTGGTTTTACCATTATATATTAAAACATAAGTTCACATATTATGTATAAATGTATATTGTATATAATGTATGTATATACAAATTATAATGGTAGAGCGTACATATTGTATTGTATATTTATCCGAATTTATTTTGTATAGTTTAATATCAGAAACTATATCATCATCAATATCATCATCTGTTTCTGTTTCAATTATATGTAGAAATTTTTTATTGTTATTTTTTATGTAATTTTTTACTTCATTTACTTACATTTACTTTGCTTTTATTTCTTCTGTTTTTGTAAAATTTTTTGTCTCAATTGTATTTATATATGAAATTGATTTGTTTACAATTTGTACATTGTAATAGTATACTTAATTCACATACGAATGTATTAGTTGGTATATACATATACTTGTATATGAATATAATTTGTGTTGTAACTATATTATACATATGTTTTCACATTGTAATGCTCAAAAAAAAAAAAAAAAATCAAGCACAAAATAAATGAAATAAGAAAATAAATTGTTAAAAAATTCCAATCAATCGAACAAATTTTAAAATCTGAGTGAAAAGATCAATTCAATATTACTTAGTAATAAAGACACACGATCGTTTTCAATTTAAGAATTTTTCACTCAATTTTATACTATACATTATGTACTCTGTTTCTGTAATACAAGACGACCTGACTTTTTTTTTCTTTACATTTTACATTTATGTATCTGTTTGAAGCCTGTTATGTTTTTTACTTTATTTTTATTTATTTTTTTTTTTTCAGTGTTTTAAATAAAACAAAAAAAATTGAATTTTTGGTCAATTTTTAGTTTAAAATTAACAAAAATTAAGACACGAAACGAATCAAAATTTAACTCGAACAATAAAAACAAAAATATAAAAATACAAAACAAAACGAAAGGATAAAACAAAAAAACCAGTAAAACAAAAAAAAAACAGTGAATAAAAACAACTGAACTGAAAAGACGAAATTATTATAAAAATGGCAATCAATATTAAACAAATTTTATTTGTATGGACTTTAATTGAGATTATTTACGTTGGACAGTATGTGGTTGCATCACGTAAGTGTTTTTGTTTTTTTTTTCCTTTTTTAATCAATTTAAAAATTTTAATAATACAATTTTTTATACAAAAAAAAAAAGAAAAAAAAAGGATTCATTAATATTAATGCATATAAACGATTAAATGAAGGAAAACTAATGAAAATTTCATTTAAATTGTTTGAATCAAAAAAAAATTTAAATTTATTGCATTTATATGAAATATGTATTTAAGAAATGAAAGAAGAAGGAAAATTAACATATTTGCGTGTCTGTTCTGTTTACTAGGCTTTGAATTTTTGATACAAAAACAAATAAAGGAATTTCAAAGGTAAAAACCAATTAGAAATCATTTTAATACTATGATGTTAGGTATACTAATATTAAAAATATTTGAATTTTGTCTGCCAGTTTTAAATCTTTAAATTTTTTGATCTGCCATATCTTCTTTTATACCCTAAACTTTTGAATTTAGGATTTTTTGTACGGATTTATGTCATTTATTCTATTTATATTGGGTCATACCGTCATACTCATAAATCGTAACTAAGTTTTATTAGTAAAAACTTAATTGTTTGTTAACTATTTTTACATATACTCATAACAAGTTTAACAACTTAACTTTAGTGTTAGTATAGAGACTTTAAATTTTAATCGTAGCCAAAGCTCTACTCAGTCGTTATAGTTATAGGTCATTATAGTCATTATCAAGAGCAACATAACCTAAATTTTAATCAAACTATATCAAAGAATTTCAAATTTCAACTGTCTACAACAGTTTTAGCATACAAAATTCTGTGTATGAAATCACATCTTTGAATTCCGCTTATTATCAAATATTTTTACTAATAGTATTTTTCATTTTGAACAGAATCGACTCAATGGAATACTTAATTGAAGGGCTGAGATGATGATGGTGTTAATAGTCACAATGCACATTTTGAGTTATAGGACTTCAAAGTTCTTCTTTGATATTATTTTTCTAAGTGAAGATATCATTACCCATGAAGAAAACATGGAAATTATGATAGATAGGAGGTCTCACTCAACGTCGTAAGATTTATATGCATTTAAAATTTTCATCTGACTGAAAAACAGATTTTATTCAAATTTGTCGGTTAACACCTTCATCCTTTCACCTTCAGCCCTTCAATTGTAATTCAGCAAATCATATTTTATGTTATTTTTTATTTATTAAGTATTTTAAATTTTATATAAGTTTTTACAAAAAAATGCACAAAAAAATTTCACAATAAAATTTATTTGAAATATATGTAGTCGTATATTTATAAAATGAACTCGCAAAATAGCAATGAGAACAAAATAAATATATTTTCACATTACAAAAGTTTACAAGATAAACAAAAATATTCATACAGTGAACGTCAAAATCTTTTTTTTAAAATCCTTCAAATTTTTGTAAGATACTTTTTCTTCTTAATAAAAAATATATAAAAAATTATATGGAATTATATATGTATATATGGATACGGATGTATACTTAAACACTTTTGACTTGTAATTTTAGTACTTGTTTTAATTATTTTTTTACAACTTGAAAATGAAATTCATTTCATTTCGACTTACGGGTATATCCACAAATTTAAATTTGGAGGTTGTACAAAGACTTTTGATGTCCAGTGTATGTTAGTAATAATAAACAAAAACATATATATAAATATTTTCGTAGTGTAAATAAATATGAACATGCATATATAATGTTGTACACGTACGTCGAATATAAAAATTCATAAAGTTATCAATTATAAAATATAATAATGCATATATACATATGTATAAGTAGGTCCATATTATTAAAAAATTATCTATATGTGACCTTTTATAATGACACAAAAACACACATATAACGTACATATACATAAATGTATGCACACACATAATGTACGTATATTTATGTATATATAAAATCGTAAATTTGTTTTTGTTTTAATTCGATCAGATCCAGATCGTACATAAGTAGAGTATAATGAAGCCAGACGTAAAAATAAAAATAATGAATATTTCGAAAAATTTCAAAAAAAAAACATTAATTTTAATTTATATTATGTCCAAATGTACATATATGTAAGTGTAAATATGTATGTGTGCATGTGCACACTCATATGTCAATATACATTTTTTTATTCATTTTATATATTTTTTTTTATTATTAAATTTTGACACAATATATAAATGAATTACAGGAAATTTTTTATTCAGATTTTTTTGTTCTTCCTGATTTCGGGTTGGGGTAATGAACCATTAAAAAATTTTAAATCAAATCGATATCATTTATATTAATAATAATGATAAATAATAATAAGAGTATGAATTCGTACATAATATATTTTTGTATGTATATATATGTATATGCAGAGATAATAAAATGGAAAACAGATAATAAATTTTTATAAAAATATTACGTATACGAGTATATTTTAAGGGTAAAAAAAAAATATTAATCATTCAAATTTTTGTACAAAATAATATTACAAATACATTTGCATTATAAATGTAAACTATTATGTATATACATATATGTGTTAACACATACATATGATTTGCATATGTTTATTCAATCGAATGTAATATTTAAATAATATATTACATACAATTGAATGTTATAACTTTTAAAAAAAAAATATTTTTTTTTTTTTTTGATATTTTTAAATAAATAATGAAAATAAAAAATTGGGAATATGTATTTTAAAAAATGAACCAATCAATTATTTTTATTATACAGTTATTTTGTTTTATTATTACATTTATTTAAAATATTTATTTTATATGTATTTATATATATGTGAATACTAAAAGCAAAGTTATTGTAAAAAATTTGTATACTCGTATGTCAGATTATATCGTTTATCGTTTCATTAATTATGAATAGAAAATTATACGAATATAATAATTTATAGTCCATATTTAATTAAATTGAACAGTACCTGTACAATAAATGTTTATACGTTATTTTCAAATTGTTTTGTTTTTTTCTTTGTTTTCTGAAATTCAGTGATTTTGGCTTGATAAAGAATTATAAAGCAATTTTGAAGTAGAAATCATTTCTCTGAAAGCCCTGGTTCACTCAGAGCTGTATAGTATGAAGAAAGAATTGAAAAATGAAGAAAGAATTATTGCTTTTATTCAAAAAATTTCCCCCAACCCTATATTGGGAGTAAAAGTGAAATATAAATCATATTCAATTAGAATCAAAATAACATATAATATTTACAGTCACATTATTGCTAGAACACTAATTTCCAATTTAAAAAATAATGTGTTCAGGCCCCTATATAAACATATGATATATCAGACGACTGGTTGACACACAATTTGAAATAGGTTCTCTAAAAATAGTACAACTAGCGTTTCGACTTAAATCATAGCTTTCATTTGGAAGAATATTTTTTTGAAGTTCAAGTCGCCAACGTTTTCTCAGAATTCTTATTTTGTTAAACTTTTTCTTTATAAAACAGCTCCGTTCATATAACATAAGATCAGAATTCAAAATAAAGTCGAAAATTTCATCCTTTCACTAAGACTACAGACAGCCAAATTATATAGTTATCAAACTTAAAGCCACGATCAAAATAATCAAAATTTTTTTTGATTTTGTTACTATCAGTCGTTCAACTTTCAAATTGTCTGTCAATCAGTCTGACAACTTTTATCTACAAACAATGTAAAATTCATCTAACTTCAACTTATCTTTTAACCAGCCGATAAATATACCGTATGTGTATGGGGGCTTTTAGATAGACACATTTGAGTTTAACATTCATCGCACAATTCCGGCGACAACTACAGCGTATACAGTAATTAAATGGGAGTTTTACAGTTGAACTTTAAGCTGTCGCTATCGCCCAAATAGATTCTATTCTATTTTTCAGCGACAACGAGCCATTCACGACCTGGATTTTGTATAGTAGTAATCTATTCGCAAGAAGCAAAAATGTAAAATTCATATATGTATATATTTTACGCTGCAATTGAGCCCAAATTGTGCGAACTTTTGGCGTTACGCTATAGTTGTCGCCGGAATTGTGCGATGACTGTTAAAATCAAAATCATGTTATTCACGAATTTATTTTTCGAAATCATCATAGAGACACACATTATAATTTTTATTTCAGTTTCAAATCAAATCAACCAAAATTAACTGCGATTATTGGAAAATTAAATTTGAAATTGAAAGCGATTTCATGATCTTATTTCAAATTAAGGATTCTTATCTGTTCGCTTTCAGATTTTGGTTGACTGAAATCAGATCAAAATCAAAAATAAACCTTATTATTGACAATATTTTAAGCATTGACTGTATGGATGGATACTGGCAACAATAAAATATAAAATATTTTAAATAATTAATAATCTGTAAGTCTTGTCTTATTTATTTATCAATATTTTTTTTTCCGCTAGATATTTTCATATTTTGAATTCTTTTTCTTTCATTTTTAAGTTTTGAATTAATAAATTAAATAGAAATACATAATCATAAATATTACATAATCGATCATACATTTTTTCTCACACCTATTAATAGATGCAAAATTTTTCCAAACAATACATACACACAAGTATTAATACATTTACTAGAGTAAAGTATAATAGTTAGTATAGTAGTTGTATTGCTGTAAAAATTGAAAAATTTTCCATTGCATTTATATAACACATCACATCTTTTTACATATACTCGTACTGTTCTCATACTCAATATGAATTTAATTATAGAATTTTTTTTTTATGAATAAAAAAAATAAAACAAAAATTAAATTATATTAACAAATTAATTTCATTTAGTTTTTATTTATTTATTTATTTATATTTTTTTTTAATTTCTTTTTATCATTATATCACATTTGTGTTATGATATACGAGTAGAATTTAATATACAAAGTGAAAGGATAAAGCAAACAAACAAATAAAAATGCCAAGAAACAATTAATATATTTACGTGTGTATATATATTTATATATTATATATATTGTATATAAATATATTTATAATAACAGAGATAAAATTTCAATTTAATATATTGTACAAACATTTTTTTTTTAAAAAAATTAATGATCAAAAACAATAGCTCTATAAGTACACATAATAATATGCATTGAAAAAAATAATACATATATACATACTCATATAAAATTAATTTAATTAAAAAAAAAAAATCCACAAAATATAACCGAAAAAAATTTTGTCAAAAATAAAATTGAAGAATTTTTTTCAATCAAAGAAATTTTTTTTTTTTTCACTCTTTTTTGTTTTGTGATTTATGTTTGTTTTCATAGCGCTGTTGTTGTTGTTGTTTATTTTATTTTTTATTTAATTCTCTGTTGTTGATTTTTTTCTCAAATAAATTAGGTCAAATTATGATATGCATATCCAGTCTTATTATAAATACACTTGTAATAAAATGTATGCATAACACATACCTATATGCACACACATAAATATATATGGTGTACATGTGTAAATATACGTGGACATTATATGGATGTACAACGTATTTAAAATAAAATTTAAAATAATTAATTGCTTTTGAAAAAAATTATGCCTGCCTGATTCTTTTGGTTTTTAGCTTTTGTTTTTGATCGTCAATTTTATTTATTTATTATATAAATTTTTATTATTTCTTTTTTTTTTACATTTCATTTTATTATTAATTAGTATTTATTCTTTAGTTTTTATAGGAAATTTATGAAGTTTAATGTTTATATAATGTGCATACATATACATACATGTACATTTTTATGTAATGCATTGGAAATTTTTCATTTTATTTTATGGTAATTATATAATTTAGTGGGTATACCATAATAAAAAAAAAAAAAAAATTTAAATAATAAAACAAATTAAAAGTCAAAATAGAATAAAAATAATGACATATTATCGTATTATGCATATGTATATATTAAACGCATTTTACCTGTTTAACTTAGATATAGCAACTACACTTATGCTGAATTCATGATTACGATCGGAATAATCTAAGCACTCCAATGCCATTCATTATTGTAATCTAAATGATCTGATTATTATTCGAATCGGAGATCATGATTGTAATCGAGCATAATAGATGCGTTCCTTTTGACCAAGTAAAGTACTCCCAAGCACTCGGAAGTAGATTGTAAATGGAACGCAATTTTTTTACTTGGATGTAAAAAGTAACCTCAAATTTCAAGGCATACACATTTTTAAGGCAATGTAAATATTGGAGTGACAGTTAGCCGTCCTCAAATTTCAGCTATCATGTATTTCAAATTTGTTTTGTTGTTGATTTTAGATTCTCCATAACCTTAAACAATAAAATGCCACCTATTGAATAATAAGTATAATAAAAATATTATAGACTTAAACCTATTTCTTTAATTTCTAACGATTAAAACACAAAAACCTCTGACGGTGAATTTTGGCGTAACTAACCATGCAACTGTCAAGTAAATTACTCGAATACAAGAGGTGGTGTCGATGATCACGACTACAAGTACTTGGAAGTACTTTACTTGGTCAAAAGGAATGCAACTAATAACATTTGATTCAATCTATTTAAATACTGCGATTATGTAGATTACAGTTAATGGTCGAACCCATGGATCACATGTAATGACTTATGAATTTTTTTATTATTTGATATTTTATGTTAGAATTAAATCAATCACAACAACAAAAAGAATAGATTTTGTTCAGCATGACACAATTAAATTTTCAATATTCTCCCATTTTCGCAAATTTTCCGAAACATCTCCTGGCTCTAATTTTTAGTTCCCTTTCGGATTTAAAAAAAAATCTAAAAATAGTTTTAAATTTAAAGATAAATTGCAATTAAAGAAAAAATCAAATCAATTATTTTTTTATCACGTCACTTTTCAATGCTATAAATCAACAGATTGCTGTGAGTTCATATGACTTCAACCAACTGATCATAAGACGCCACCACATACATATTCAGTAGCGTAGATGCTCCCAATATTCAAATTAAATTTGGTAGAAAAACAATGAACATACAATTTTTTTTTCCACTTTTTTTTTTCACTTGATTTTCTTCTTTCACCATATTTTCATTTAATAAAAATATTTAAAACATAAAACCTCAAAATAAATTGAACCAAGAAAATAAAAAACAGTAACAATAAATTTCACTCATAAGTCAATTTACTTAAATTAATTTTAATTTTTTTTGGTTTTTTCATTTTGTTTGTCTGATTCAAGAAAAACTTTTTTTCTCGTTCCTTTTATTATTTAGCTTATAGCATGTGTTTCCACACGCGTTCATATTTACACAGTACAATACGTATATATTACGTATTATTTATAAATCCATAAATACTACGAAAATGTTCTAATTATAAGAATTTATTTTTTTTTTCATATAAATGATTTTACCATTTATCTTTTAAATTCTTTCTTCATTATGAAATATTTTCTTCGGTATTTATTTTATAAATTTTCAATTATTTATTTTTATTTCCAAAATTTTCCCAAAACAATTTTTTTTTTTTTTTTATATCATAACCTGCCATCATTATTATTAAACACCCATAACCATAGAATATGTTGCGAGTATGTTTTGTACGATTATAAATTATTATGTAGATAGTGCATCGTATACTTTACATGAAGCTTTATAATGAACTTGAGCATAGCTATTATACATGCTTCAGTTAAACTCTAGATAATCTACTTTTCCTTTTTGTTATTCAATTTCAAAAAAAAAAAATACACAGATATATGTACATATATGTATATATATATAAACATACATGAATTTGGACATATTATGAATTAATAAAAACGAAACACCAACGATTTATCCAAAAAAAAAAAATATATATATATATATATAAAAATTTCGTGTTTGGTCAAATATGTACTTAATTGGCTCTGGAATTTTTTAAATTCTTTTCTTAATTTTTGTAAAAAATGAAGAAAAAATGTGTTTCATACAATTTAAAAATATATATATGTAATAATGTATACGAGTATGTATTGTTTTTTTTTTTAAATTGTTATATCAGTTATATTATATACAAGGGTGGATTGATAAGTTTTCAGAAAAACGTCATCTATGCATCATCACTAATAACAATTATTCTTATTTGTTTTAAAACATGTTCTTTCAATATCAATTTCAAAATGTTAAAAGTCATTTTCAATTTTTTTTTTTAAATTTCATTTAAAAAGCATAAAAGCAAAAGAAATTATCTATAAGATAAAAACAGTGTAACGTGCACCTTCAAAAGCAAATATTTATAATTGTGTAAATAAATGAAAGAGTGCCTAAACAAGCACAAGTGATACTGAACGTCGAGGAAGGTCGAAATAGTTTTAACAACACTCAAAATGGTCAAAAAATATCTATAAAATCATTGTGAATGATCACGCATTAAGTTGCATTAGGTTAACGTGTATTAAGTTAACTGACAACATCTTATATGAACATGTAAACAATATCATACACAAAGAATTGAAAAAGCCGTTATTAAGAGTGCCGCGTTTATTAAGAAATCTTCAAAAACTGAAAGAATTTCGCTTTAAGTTCCTTCGCTATCCACCATGTTCAACATTTTTCATAAATTTGCAAATATGAAGAAAAGGATATGCGGAAAGAGATTTGGGTCAAAATGATGAAATGAAACAAACGTTTTTTTTTTTTTGAGAAATTTAATAAATCGTATTTTAGAAAGTTTAATGAAATGAGAAAAACTTTGAAACAAGTATATCGAACTAAAAGGAGACTACGTTTGAAAAATAATGTTGATTTTATTTTTAAAAAAAATTACATTTAGTGTGTTTCATTCTAAAAACTTATTGATCCGTCCTCGTATGAGCTACATATGTATGTATGTAGAGTATATGTACTCAATTATTCTTCAAAGTGAAATAAAAGTCATAGAAATATTTTAAATTCCAAAAATACTTCAATATCAATGTTCATTTTTTTTTTTTATTATTGAGATAATATGCAAATATACAAATGTATATGTATGGAATATATTATGTACAAAAATGTATCTACACATACAAGTATGCACACATTCTTACACATATTTACATACATTTGAAGCTGTAAAATTAAATAAAAAAAAAAAATTATTGTACATTACATTATATCGATGAGATGCATATCTACATTTATGTACATATCTATGATACATACTACTACACTACTTACTACTATACATACTCGTATATGTATGTTCTGTGCACTCGTATTTTTATTTTCATTTTTTTTTTTCTATTTACTTTATACTTTTCTCTTTGTGCATTGATCAATTTTCAATTAATTAGACGATGAAAATACACATGCTACATTTATATGAAAGAAGAGTGTGTAAAATCTCAATAGAAAATTTTTTAATTAATTTATTGAGTTATCCACACTATTTAATGAAACATGTATATATATACATACAACATACATATGAGTGTATAATTATTTATATTTGTATAATTACAGATGCACATAATATGTATATATGTATATATATTTGTATATGATTTTTATGTAATTTACGCTACACGTACATATACATATATGTATGTATATAAACACGTATAAATGTTGATAATTTTAAAGATTATAATGTATGAATACATAATGAGATACAATTATAACTGCTATTTGATATATAATTTATTTATGTACCTACATACGTTTCATTTCCATCTATACATATACATACATACATAAAAATACTCGTATACAATATACCTAATACATATACATATAAATATGTGTATTTATTTTTATTACCCGGAAGCTTTTTAAATTATTGGCGCCTCTTTTAATTATTCAAAAAATAAAAACAAAATTCAAATTTCAAAATGTGTAAATTTACATACGCACATACATACATATTCGAAAAATATTGATTTCAAATTTAAAATTAAAATTTTACGTTCACATTCAAATTGATACTATACGATCTGATACACCTATAATTTTGTTATCTTTGAATTCTTGAATTATTGAATTCTTTCAATCAACAAAAAAAAAAAAAAATGTACATAGTGTATTTTTGTGTACTGTATACAATACATGTATGTACACACATATTTGTAGTCGAAATTTTAAAATAACTGATGATAAGTTTTCAAGAAAATTTTTTTTTGAAAAAAAAAAAACAAAATACTTCTTTAGGTGCAAAGTACTAATTTCAATTTTAAATTTTGAATTTTTTTTTTTTTCACTTGTTTTAATTCCATTTTTTTTTTTGCTCTTTTAATATTTTCTTTTGTTTAATTGCCTTCATTTTTCTATATGTATATAATAATCCACTGTTAGCTGTATGAATATAATGTGAATGTGTAGGCGTACGTACATAAAATATAATCTCAATTATACAATAATATTTACGTCATTAGAATCACATATATATAGTACATGCATAACTATAGACTGGTTCGTATATACATATACATATACCCGCACCACTCGTATATACATAAATACGTACATATATGTGCATAATTATTCTAGAAGTTCATTAAATATAATTTTTTTTTCTAAACGATCAAAAAGAATGCACACATGATATGTACGTTATGTACACGTACTAATTATACGGGTAATAATAGCACATACCGCATTCGTATATGTAAAAGAGTATGTTTATGTATTTATATGCGTACGTGAAATGACATTGAAAAATGAAAAAAACAAATAATTTTTCACAATTATTTATATTATACTCGTATTTTTTAAAACGAATGTTAATGCAGAAAAAATCTTATTTTATCGATTTAAAAATTAAAAAACTAAAGAAAAAAGTTTTAAGTTTTTTTTTTTGTCATAAGATTATGCAGATATTTTAATTTTGTATTATAGGGTTTACCAATAGGAACGTCAGAAACTTTCAATTGCCACAACGACAACAGTAATCGAAACTTCAATCTCAACTCAACTCACTGCGCTCAGTATTGTGTTGTGTCACAAGTGATCGTGGAAAGATGCACGATTCAACAACGCGTAGAAATTAAGTACATATTTGAAATTATTATATATATTATTAAAATGTATATTTGGTTCGCCGTACGAACATTTGTACATTCAGAAAAATGTATGGAGAATTACGAGAACTTAGCATCATGATTTTCATTTTAAAGCTTATAAATTTCAACAAAATGACTCAAGAACTCAAACAAACTGATCATGGTTTGTATCGAACTTTCGTTAATTGAATTTTGAAGCAGTTGGAAGCCGTTTCAAATTTTGAGAAAAAAAATCATCTTGTTTTTCATAATTTAGTTCATAATATTAACTAATCTGATATACAAGATCCTGATCTGGAGAAATAATGGTTTTCGTAAAAAACGCAATTTTGGACCAAACATTTTTAAGGGTAGTTTGCGTCCTTATGATGAATTTGCGCCAATAGAGACATATACCACGTTAGAGAGGAAATTCTAAAGTATCATTATTGGAAGGTCACGTTTCAAAAAGCTAGCGACCCCAATTCGAAAGTTTTTTCCCAAAAAATCACTGTGTTTCATTTTAAATTTTCTAACGCGCTTATTGTTAAACCCGCTATGTAATTGTTCCGTTTATAAATTTTTTGATCAACTTTTTTTCATTATGATGTTTTCATAATTAATACTAAAAAAAAAAAATACCAGTAAATTGTTTATTCAAATATATAATAGTTCATTGGACTTTTAAATACATACTTATAGACAGTTCATACAATGACAGTTTTTAATATATTACTTTTGTATTGCTCACAAAATTCAGAAATTTTACACTTTAGTAGTGCACAAAAGCAATATAAATGTACGTTGATCGGTATATGAAGGCATTTGTATTTGCTTAATCAATATATGCATATATAATATAATGTATATACGTATGTCACATGCATATTTAAATACATACTAAATAATGTATAATAATGACGGACGATTATCATTCCATTATAATTATACATTGTATAGCAGATTTATGTACCTTAGAAGAGATTGGTGTTGTAGATATGTATACAGCTCTATATGACTATGCGCATATATGTAAATTTGATGTAAATTTGTTGATATGTATAACCTGTACAAAAAGTATATCACTCTATACGATGAGTATAATATTATCGCTTAATGATACATATAATATTAGCGAAGAATATAAATTTAAATGCATCCATATACGTTAATATAATCATGATCGCATTCGTTAAATATACATATATGTATGTATCTACATTATATATTGTGTTACAGATATATACATATGTATGTATATGTATATAGATGCAAGTATGTATTTACATTTACTTATATGTAATTAAAATGTATACATTACGTATATATGGATATGGTACCTATTTTTAGGTGCGGATATTCATGCTTGATTGATTTTTATCATCACGACGAATTTTTAAATTGCGATGATCTCATTATTTATGGAGAAAAAATGTAGATACATATGCATATGAGTGTATAATACATAATTGAAGTGTATATTTACTTTGATATTATATACATACATATATTTGTACAATATATAAATATATCATATGAGTAACATTTAATGTAAATATACATGAAATAAAATACATATAAATTAACTTAAAGAAGAAGATTAAATTTTTAAAAAAGAATCAATTACTTGAAAAAGTATCACTGGAAAAAAAAAATTACATTACACCACATATGTATGTACATATGAGTATATGCATAAAATTTATATAGTACTTTTCTTATGTACATTTTTATTTTTAACTTCTATCCTATACAGGAACCTGTGTACATAGCATATATATATATATATGTAGAATGGTATATAAATGTCGTATTACTCATTCAATTATTATCATTTTTGATCTTTGAAGTACACAAAATGAAAATGAGAAAACAAAAACGAAAAAAAAAAAAAAAATTTTTTTTTTAAATTAAAAGTTAAAGTAAAGAAAAAATGAAAAAAATTATATAAAAAATATATTAAAAAAAAGCATTTACTTACACATGTATGTACATATATATATACTCGTACATATACACTTGTACCTTGTACATTGTTTAGGTATAAAAGAAGATACATATTCTATAAAATATAAAAATACAGAAGTAAGCTTTTGTGATATTGTTTTGTTACAGTGTTACATTGTGTTACTTCGTTAATTTGAAAATCATAAAAATTATAAGCTTACATAGCATTTTATCATATACAAAATACAGATATATATATACGTACATTTATACAAATATACAAGTATTTGTACGTATATTCATCATAATACAGGATGCATTTCATATATGTAGATAAATATAATGCATTTTATACAAGAAAAGTATTCAATTATTGTTAATATCGATATATACAAGAGATACGAGTACATTACATACTCATATCTTCATACAGTATGTATATGAATATATTTTTTTTTTGTATTGAATATTATCATGATCATCAATTTTTCGCTTCTTTAAATGTTGTTTTTTTTTTGTGTTCATTTTGTTTTTTTATTGTATGTATTTATTGCTTAATGCACTTTATTTTTGTTATCTTAAAAATTTGAATTTTCATCATCATTCACTATAAACATTATACATGTAAACATACGAGTACGTTTTGTTATAGGATCTGTATTAACATTATTTATGTACATATATATTTATGTAATGTTTGCAATTCATTTTGGATTATTATTTTATTATACGATCAATGATCATGTACATAAATACTTCATCATAAACACGTAATTATTATAAATATTAATAATATTTGTACATATTTATGTTCATGCATAAGCATATTTTATATAATTTTATTTTAGATTCAATCTGTCGTATAACACACCTAATTTAAAAATAGCAATAATAATATTTTTTTGTTTTTTTTTTAATTAAAATGTATATAAATTATACTCGTAACGTAAATGTAAACAAATTTGTTTTGTTTCTTTTACCCCAAATTAAACTGACCTTGAATAAAGTTTTGGTTAATTTTGATATGAACATGTGTTTCATTTTTAAAATTATTTTATTTATATCATATGTACCTACATATATTCTTGCACTTACTCGTTTATATACATATGTATGTGTTATACAAATATCAACATTCATAAATGTATCTTTGTACTAAATGTATTTATAATTAACATAAAAAGTAACAAAAAGAAAATTTTTTTTATTAAATACGTGCATGCTTACTCGTACCCTCGTTCTCGAACATACCCATTTGAATGTTTTATTTTTCTATTAGACAATAATTTTCGATTAGTTTTTATTTTTCTATCAAATACTCGTATGTTCAATGTTCATACATAATTTATACACATTCAAATTAATAAAGAAATTTATCCACCTTCACATATTATTTCATTCATCTCTCGAAATAAACATGAAAAAAAAAATATGTAAACCAAAAAAAAATTTTTTTTTTCAAATTAAATTATTATTGTTATTAAAATATATGTTTCTAATAATAAAAACGAATGCTAATAATAATATAAATAATACAATTTATGTACTTTATGTATATGTACTTATGTATATGTACTTTATCATATGATGCTGTGATATGATGTGATGTATATAGTATGTTTTTATGGGTAAAATCATGCGATGATTATGATAATGTATACATAATGTTCGACCAGATGATGTGATGTTTTTTCATAAAAATTAATTTTATGTATAAATATACAACACACACACACATATATAAATACATTATTACACACAAATATGTATACTTTTAGATATATACATACGTCTGTCAATTCAATATTTTTTTTTCGTTAATAGATGCATGCATGGTATAAAGATACAAGTAATATAAATGTAGGTACAATATGTTGATACATTAATAGACAACATACTCATATGAAATGTTACAAAATGTATGTAAAATAAATAAAAAAAAAGATTATGAAAAAAAATAGATGTCAATTTATGCTTGAATGTTTTTCTGAAATACACATAAATGTACAGTGATGGAAATTCCCATTAAATCAAATCTGTTATATAGAGAAAAATTTTATTCTCAATTCAAAAAAATATTCGTACATATTTACTACTCGTCCAATAATTTTTCTAACTATATTTAAATACATATTTGTTGTTAGTACAAATTCAAAATTTTAAGCTTAGTATATAACAAAAAATTAATGTAAAAATACAAAATTTTTACTAGAATATACAGGAAATTTCCATAAAATCACACTTAAAAACTAATCATCCGTATATCTTTTCGCAAACGTTTATCATGTATGTAGGTATTGCACTGAAATCCATAAGAACATCAATCAATATCAAATTTTTTTTTTTCACTAAAGAGAACATTATGCCACTTACTAATCCAATTCATGTGTTCATATTGTTCATTTTTAATTTTCATGTGATTTCAGTAAGTACAAGTGTAAACTTCTTAGCACTTTGTTTTGTAAATTGCTGTCGACTGACAAAATAATATCGAACGCGATCTCAACTGACTGACAATTGTTATTTTTTTACTATTTTAAAAGAACTAATTTGTTTGCGTCACCTTCATGTAAAATTAGTCTTTTCCTGTCGTGACTTGATCTTCTAATTCCTTCCAGATTATTTTTTATCAATTAATTGTTTTTAATAAGTCATTATTTGCTTTTTGTTCTGACGTGAAATTCGAGAAAACCAGATTATCATTTCTATATATCAATAGATGACATTATGGGAATTTTCACCACTGTATGTATGTATGCATAATTTCTATATACCTAACATAGTATGTATAATTCTTAAAATACCGCCTCCCATACATATTTAACTTAAATACAAACATTAAATATCAAATTCATAAATATACAGAGACAAGTAGTATGCATAATGCACACATAAACATGAATGTATGCATATAGTATAAGGCTAATAAAAATACCTATGGAGTCAAAGTCAATTACAAAATAGAAAAAATATTTATATAAATAATTTATAAAATACATACACATGTACATATTCATATCTATTTATACAGAGTGGAATACATATTTACATACATTTGATATAAATGCATTATGAAAGTAATAAATTAGAAAGTTGATTCACTGAATTGTAATAACTTGTAAATTTTTATTATTTTCAAATGACTATGGCTATTAATTAATGCATAATAATTTCATTAATTTATAAATAATATACGATTAATATTTACATTACCTTGAAAATAATGTATACATATAGTTAAAATGTATATAATCAAAATTACTAAAATGAATTTTAATTTAGATCTGAAACAAATAGTATGAGAAATTAATTTATTTTTTATTGCACATTTGCTGAAGATAATAATTTTAATTTGATGTAGAACAAAAATACTAGTAATATACGATAAAATTAGAGTGAAAAGTTAATTAAAACCTTTACATTGTGTACAACGTGTAAATTTTGCATTATTTTTACCGATTCGCTACAGCATTGTATCAACAAAAAATAATGTCTTGCACATACATGTATACATATATCTTTAGTACAAAATATATTCAAGCAGATCTAGTAAATATACATAAAACAAAGAATTCAATATCGAATCGATCGATATATACGTTTATAATATCGATGTTATTCCAGACTGTAATGTTAATTTTAAGCAATCGTTTTTATCTATAAAATTCTCGTATGTAGCGCAGCGCGACTATATTTTATGGTTTTTTTTTATAAATACGTTTTTGTGGTATAGTTACGTATATGTGCACGAAAAAATATATAGAAGCCATTAACCTATCGTCTCTAAATCACGTGTATATAGCTTTTTCCAGTTCGGCTTTATTATTCTAGAAAAATACGAGTATCTAAAATTTAACACTACACACATAACACTACACACATAACACTACACACATAACTAACATACGAGTATTATATGTATATATGTACTATTTACGAACTACGGGTATATAAATACAACCAATATATAACGTTTTCGTACATACATACATATGTATACATTTATGATGTGCATATAAAAGTGCTCAGAAAATATATGTATGAGCATTATATTGCAAATACTATACAGTAATCTAAAATGAATATATACAGCACATTTGAGAATACAACAAAACAAAATCATTTACACAATCATATACTTTATGCATGAAAAAATTTAGAGATGCGACTATACGCATTTTCTACTTTACAATACCATCAAAAATAAAAAATAATTACAAATGTACATTTTATTTTTTGAACACTTTTGCACACTCTTGTTTCCAAACAAAAAAAAAATAAATCAAAAAACATCAAAGATAAAAAAAAAGAAGGTATTCGATAACTAATCCATTTATGTTTAGTAAGTTTATTTACCTATCTGTATGTATGTATGTATATACATATATATAAATTCCTTTTATCTTTTTTTTTTTGTTACTGCTTGCAGCAAATTCTCTTCAATACATAAATAATGATAGATATACCAAATCGTAGACATCTACTCGCGAATTGTATGTATGTGCATTACGCGTACATCACTTTGAAATATATAAATGTAAATTGTTTTTTCTCACAATATTTTTTTCCTTTTTTTTTTTTATTTGCAAAATAAACAAATGAAAAAAATTATACAGAAATTAGTGTTAAAAAAATTTTGTTTTAACGAAAGTGAATATTAAGAGAAAAAAAATTGATACCGCAACTAAATACAAAAGTTACTTAACTTTTTTAAATATCATATTTTTAAAAATGATATACACATACATATATATCTATGTACGAATACATACATATAACACATGTACGTACCTTATGGATAAATATGTAAATAAATTTTAAAATGTTTACTTTAACATTATGTGTTTTCTTTTTTTTTGCACTGTAAAATAGAAAAAAATTATATATGTAGTATTTCTGTATATATATATACTTTATGTGGCTATATGTATGTACGTTTTTAGTACAAATACTTACCTATAAACAGAAACTATGTATGTATAAAAATATAAAAAAATTGAAGAGATAATAAAGTCAAATATTTGAATATTTTACCTATACATAATTTTTATTCGTCTGCTTTTTTATATTTTTCATATACTTACTTAATTATACACACACATAAGAACATATATAGTTACGAGTATAGATGTATATGTGGAGACATATGTAGATTTATATAAATACCTATACATGATAACCATATATAAATATTTATAATGGACTTTGATATAACTAAGTATAATTTATAATATACGTATACATACAATCATTCCATCTACTTATTAGATGTATTTTGAAAAAAAAAACATCATAGATACTATATCTACAGGATACACACGATAAATGTATGTATAATGTATAAATATATTCATATAATAGTGAATGATGGAAAACATTTAACATGCGTACTACATAAAAAAAATTATTTTAAAAACGTTACACATTTTCGAATAGGTACGTGTATTAAATCAATTGTCTATACGTATATGATAAAAATTTGCAAAACAAATAAAGAAAAATACATTCAAAAAAAAAAACCTAAAATTTAAAAAAAAAAAATAATTTTTTTAAAAAATCTCCAAACCAAAGTATAAAATGAAAATAAAATAAATATTTTGCTCTTGCTATGCATGTGATAATTTCAATTGCATGAATTTAACCTTTATAGAAAATTTTTAAAGTTTGAATATACGGAATCAGTCTTTTATCTTGAGACACCCAAGAAAATATTTAATTTAAATCGCAATATTCTGAAAAAATATTCTAGAAAAATGTTGTAGGTTTGGAGGTGCTAAAATTTCAGATTAATGATAACATTCTACATAATATTTTTTTATAAGATGAAATAGTGTTTTTCACTCAAAAATATGAAATTTTTATTTAGAAAATAATTTTTGTTATATACAAAGCTTCAATCTCAAGATAAAGGGCATCATTTTAGCTCTCCAAACCTTACAACTTTCACATTTTTCAGAATACATATTACGATTTAAATTAAATATTCAGGTGTCTCAAGATAAAAAAAAAAAACTCAACCTGTATGTAATGTGCGTGCAATCTATACTAAATACTTGTATTAATGTGAGATAAATAATTTTAATAATTTTATTCAACTTAAATTGATATTATTTAAATTTAAATCAATTACTTAAATACATATCTATCTGTACACATAAAATATAAAATACATTGTCTCTATTAATATTATTATGAATTTATAAATATACCTACATAAGATATAAAAAATGAAAAAGAAAGAGAAATCAAGAAAAAATTTAAATTAAAATAAAATCACATCAATTAGATATGCAAAAAAAAAAAAAAAATTTTAAATAATAATTAAAGTTATTTAAAATTAATTCAATTAATACGCTTTAATAATAATTGAACACGTTGTTATATTTATGTGTATGTTTATATTGTATGCATATAGTATATGCAGATACATATTTAAATACAATTGATTATTATTCATATTATTATTATAATTTATGCCTTATATAGATAGATACAGAATTAAATGATAACATTTCAATAATTATAATTCTTGAGACTATACATTATACATACATATGTGTACAAATACATATAAATTTATAGTACATTATATCATCTTTATAATATGCATGTACATCTACATAAATACATATTGTTTCAACATAAGTACGAGTATATATTATTTACGTCCAATATATCATTTCATTCATTCATTTATTTCATATGGTAAAATTATATTAATTTATAATTTCAATCAATCATTGTTTAAAATGAAATATGTATACAATTAAAATTTTTAGATATGCTGTACATACATATGTATATGTGATGTTCTGTAAGAATATGTATTTATGTAAAAATACATTTATACACAATTATATATACCTACAGTTATAATATAATATTATGTAGTTTATAAAATATTGGGTGATAAATTTAGTAGATACCATGAATATTTTATAAATATCACTGTAGCCATTTGTTTTCAGTATATTGCTAATAAGTAAATCAGCTAACAATTTTCTGAAAGTATTAATGAGAATTTATATGAAAATAAATCACAAAACCGTAAGTATTACGTATTACGTAATTTTTACTTGAAATTCTGCCTAAAACAACACATATATAGAGATGCATTTACGTCATAATAAATATTTTGCTACCGCCATGTTTCTATTTAAACATAGTAATATTTTGGGCATTGTGTAAAATTTCTTTTTTTTTTTGGGTTATGTTTAATTATTTGTTTACTATACATACATATAAAAAATCACAAATACTCAATGATCATAACATATAAGTATTTCTCGGGTAACTGGAACAAAATAATTAGATTTAATGCGTCATTTACAGAGTAGATTTACATCATTCATTTTCATACAAGAAATTCTATAGCACTATCCTTTTTCCTTCCCGCACGTTCTAGAGTAAATTTTACCAAATTGAAATTGAGATTATAAGTTCTATAGGATATGAATAATACATATACGATAATCCACTAAATTGTGAATACAATTGTGTTCCAGAATCAAA
Organism: Villa cingulata; assembly: GCA_951394055.1. NCBI lineage: Eukaryota > Metazoa > Arthropoda > Insecta > Diptera > Bombyliidae > Villa > Villa cingulata. The sequence goes on along the minus strand of OX596020.1, from coordinate 2,845,775 downwards.
TTTTCAAAAACATACCGACTAATTTAAATAAATAATACATTCTGAAAATAAAAATGTCATTCATTAATACTTAAAATGAATTGAAAATTAACTAGGAAAATCGATATTTTATATCATACATTAAATAAAATATAATATATCATTGTTATGTTTTGATCACCCCATAGAAAGTCTATAACATCCATTATTTTGGACATTTTGTATAAAATAAATTCAATTCAAATAATTACTCGTATATCGATAAACTTGTATTGCATCTTTAATGTAACAAACTGTATTTATATAATATCTATGTACATATATGGATTCAAATATTAGATTATAATGTATACCAAATGCAGGCTCATGTTTATACATGAGTATGTAGTATATAATTTGAACATATTATGTACATGCTTAAACCTTAATCTTAATATTACTTTATAACTTTATATGATATATTGTATGATAGATGAATTTATAAATAAAACTTATACAGATATTCTATGGTACAAACATATTAATTTATTATCTATATAGAATGCATATAAATATCACACATACACGTATAGATACACAATTCAAAAAGATTCTAAAATGAACATTTTCAAAATTCAAAATGCAACCGAACATCAAAAGATACCTTCTTATAATTAAGTATTACCATATTACATATGTAAGTAAGATATACATATAAGTTTATAACATATGAACAAATTTTATAATTACTACACACGTATGTATATATTTGTGTATAAATATATATGTATAAATGAATGTTTGTGTGTACATACAGATACATATTATATATAGTAAACCTCGATGTCTGTCTGTCCATCATAAATCATTAATTATGATCTCATAAATAAAGTAATAAATAATTATCTTCAATATATACATTTAGATAAATAATATTTGTATCTACCTATATACATTCTTTATATGTACATATATTTATGATTTATGTTTTATATATGTACATACATTCATACTTTAGTATATATTTACATATATGTACAACAATACGTATCTACTTATATGAATTCAAAATATGAAATTATATCACCATTCTAGAGAATCATCCGTAATAGAGATATTATAACTATATATTCACTTATATAAGTATATAAGAAGACATTATAACTGAAAATATTTTATATACTATATTTAAAATAGGTACAAGCATAGCATATATATGTACATATACGATTCTTACACAAAATACGAGTATGTATAAACATATTAGTGTTCGAATATAATATAATACGAGTTAAATTGCATACATTCTATATGTGTGCATTTAATATGGAAATACTTTAATTCCGCATTCCATTTGTCCTTAACGACACTATTTATCATTTATATGTAAGGTACATCCATAGGAATACTTATACATATTTATTTACATCTGAATATATGTATGGTATTCTGCATAAAATTCACTAAAAACTATATGTGTATTGATTGTACACTATTTATATGAATGTATGTATAATTTATTCAAATTTTTGATCTTAAGTTATAGTAAGTGTAGACACAAACGAGTGCATACATTTATCCACAATATACAATACACGTATTGTCTATGTAATATATGCATTTCATTTAGATTTACATAATTTTCAAATATTATTTCTTTTTACAATTTTGTTTTTTTTTTTTTCATTTCATTCTCAATTATTCAAAAATGTAAAATTTGTTTGTATATATGCAAGATACTTTATAACAATATTACCAAACGAGACTTAAAGACGCTTCAAAAATAATGTCAGTCATCCAGTCGCAGTCAATCAATCAAACGCTACACCTACACACACATACCTCTACACTACTATAAATATAATCGTATATATAAATATAAATATATATAATCATTATATATAAATAAATAGTATCATACATACATATATGTAAGTATATATAAGTAATTTATTTGAAAAATGTGACAAATAAAAAATATGAGAAGAAAATATAATCACAAACATACGAGTATAAAAAAAAAATAATACAAAAACCTAAATGATACTCGTACATATTTACGCGCATTATAACATTGAAAATGAAACGATCATTTTAATATCACATATTCATAATATGTGATGTGATGAATATCTACAATTATAATTGCTACCTAATTTGTGAAAATTATTAATTGTGAAAATAAAATCGAAAAAAAAAAAAAATAAAAACAACAATCAACATTTAAGTAGTATATAGCAGTAACAGCTACAAAGCAAACAAAATTCAAGTCAAGATTATTTTTCAATTAGTAATACATTTTTGATAGCACTTATTTAATATTTTAACATAAAAATTCCGACATTATATAGAAATAGAATGTTCTACATTCATATTATATTGAATTTATTTTTTTTTTTTATTTTCTTTTGAAAAATGATCATTAAAATTTTTACCTCTACGAGATTTTATTCTTATTATTTGTAATTTGTTTAATATACTAGATATAGATGAAATAAAAAAATTGTTTTATATTGATAATTTTACAATAATTTCAATAAATTTGATAAAAATATTAATTATCGTTTCATTAATTTTTCATTTTGTTTCGTTGATCGTTGTATATGTATAGTATATTGCAAACACATAATTACTCGTATCATAACAAATTATATGGTTATCATTTTCATTAATAATAAATAAATTATATTCATAAAAGAAATAATTCGCAATTTGTGAATGAAAAGAAAATTAAATAAAAAAATTGATATAGTATGTAGTAAAAATATCAAATTGATATTCGATAACGTGTATGTATTAAAAATTTCAGTAAACAAAAATATATACAATGTACATATATGTAAGTATTACACAAATAAATTACAAAGTAATATGAATCGTAGAGTCCTATATAATACATATTGAAGTTAAAATATGTTTATGCAAGTTTTATGTGATGTGATGCGATTATAAGGATCACTTGTTAATATTTTCAGTGTTAAGTATAAATTTTATTACATATACCTACATAAATAAATTTTGTACTTAGACATATGCACATATGTGTATAATACATCTCCATAATAAAAGTATTTAAAATATATGTACCTTCACATACATTTTAGTACTTTCAACTAAATTCTGAAGTACATATATGTATGAAAGGAAAATTTTCTGATTGCTTCATATTGCTTCATATTTTAAATCAGTATACGTCTGGAAATATTCTTGTGTTTGTATTTTTTTCAACTTCTTATTATATGTATATATTAAATATATTGAAAAATAATATACACATACACGTATACATAACTATATAATAAGAATTTCTACAGATTACAAGAATGTATGTAGTAGATTGACAATGACCACCCATCGATGTTTTGAACAGTGAATGATCGCGAATATTATAACAAACTTTCAATTTTTACTTCATTCATCTACTATATACTATAGTATGGTATATATTTGTGTTCATACATTTACACACATTACTCAGATATATATACAAATGTATATGCATATACATATATGTAAATGAAAGTATATATCAAAGAGATTATAGCATATTATGTACAAAATAAAATAAAGTTACATTTTAATACATTTTTACTTAATAATAAGTTACATATATATTGCATTATTATTCATACATTATTTCTTATATGTATTATACTTATATGATCTATCTAAGTGTCTGTAAGATTGCATTCGTTATAAATAAATAAAAACAATAACTAAGAAAAAAAAAAGAAGAACAGAAAAAAATTAATTAATTGATTAAGTAATGTAAATAAATACAAATCTAAACCGATTGATCATAATATTTATTTTTTATTACACATACTAATAACAAATAATCATCTAATTAGAATTGATCGCAATCATCAGATTAAAAAAAATTTAAATAAAGCAAAAAATACAAATAAAATAAAATAAAGTTCAGTATGAAAAAAAAAAGAAATATTTAATGAATTTATTATTGAACGATAGCATCAAATAAATATAAATGCAAGTATGTAATATACATATATACTATGGTCCTATATTTATGTGTATGTTGTATGTACATGCGGTATAGAATCAATCAATCAATCGATCGTTAATCAATTTATATATAAGTACTTATATACAGTCATAATGATAGAAAGATTGAAAGGAATTTAAAGCATTTAAATGCGATCTCTTCAAATATTTCAAACATCATTCTTACGAGTATATAAATCAGATACCTATTATAGTCGTATGTGTAATATACTTAAGTATGTTATTGCATTATTTTTGTCGGTTCTGTTAAAGATTTAATTTCTTAATTTACTGCACATTTATTCGTACATATATAAAATAAAATTTATTTTATACATTGTTCAATTATGATAGTCGATGATCACGGAAAAACATTCTTTTTTCTTTCCCTTTTTTTTTATCATTTTCTAAAGAATTTTTATAATTACAGAAGTACTCGTACTACATTTATGTAGTAGGTTGTATATATAGAAAATTTTTATCACACAACATGATTATATGAAAAAAAAAAAAGAAAAATTAAACGAAATGTAATACATGATTTATAAAAAAAAAAGAAAAGAATTTCAATTTAAAATCATTTAAAAACATATTACATACTTTCTATATAGTAATTTGTGCAATTTCTGTACATATAGTACATTAGTAGCAGTACTCACGATGTCTGTAGAAGTTGAAATTGTGGAATTTGGAAAACATCGAAGTGAATCAAACCATGAAAGACCATTTTCGAAAATGTAGAAATCGAAGTGGAAAAATTTGAAAAATTTGAAACTGTCAGATATTTTTAAACTTCCTTGCTACAAATCAGCTGATGTTTTTCTACTTTTCCATTTCTCGAAAAAAAACATGCTTTAACTCATGGAAATCATAGAAGAATGGAGAACTGTCAAACTCATATTAAATATTTTCGACGTCGTAAATTTTAACTCGATTTTCTCCATTCTTCTACTATTTCCACAATTTCGATTCACTTCCACACATTGTGAGTACTACTAGTGAATATTTTTAATTTGATTTACGTTATACATATTTACGATTTGAATGCTGTTATTTCTCTTGCAGTTTTAACTTTAAAAAAAAAAAAATATCCGGTGTGTTAATTTCTTAATTCATTCTTTAATTTATTTTTAGAATTTTTTAATCTTATGTATAAGGTACACTTACTTATGAATTTCTTTAGTAAAATGTGCATACTATATGTACCTATATATGTACTGTGTATGTTCTTAATTATACTTTTCAGATGTTAATTATATGTTTTTATATTTTGGATTTATGAATATGAATAGTAAAAAAAATTAATGTACTCAATGTTAAAAAAGAAAAGATAAAAAAACAAATATGAATTTTAAAAATCCTTTTAAATCAATTATTAATTAATCAATCAATCAATCAATTCAATTGCATTCAAATAAAATATAAAATATAAAATAAAAGTAAAGTATTGAAAAAAGAAAAAAAAAAATTTTTTTTTTTTTATAATTTATTATCATCGAATTGAAAATAAATAAATAAATAAATAAATGTTAAAATAACACAAACTTTCATACACATTCAATACACATATTACTCAAAATAGATTGATTATACATACATTGTATAAACTCCTCATATACATACATTTTCATAAATATTTACGTACGTACATGTACATATATGTAAAAAGTAGTATAATGGTACATTCCAATTTTGTAATTCATAAATAACTTACAACTTACATTCACGTTTATTATGTATTACGTACGTTGTAAATATGTCTTGTATATGACATGAAATATAAACCACATCAACCCAATTTTCGTTGATTTTTACCAGTCAGTAAAACAAAATAAAACAAAAAAAAAAAAAAAAAAACAAAAAATAATAAAAATTATTATGAATTATATATGCATTCTCTGCACATTAACATGTATGTATATGTACCTACATATGAACATGTGTGTATATAAATAAAGTTTATTTAAAAAAATTAATAATAATAATATTTTTTTTTAGTTTTTTTTGGTTTTAATTTATTCATTTTAATAATAATAATAATAATAATTTTACTTTTAAAAAATGTTGAATGTTTTACTTTTTTTTTACTTTGTCTCTTGTCATTTCATTTTAATTTATTTTTTTGTTTTGTGTCTGTAATCAACTTTTTATTATTTTTTATTTTCTTTTATTTCAATTTATTTATATTTCTTTTTTTTTTTTTTTTTTGAATTTTTTTCTGAATTGTAATGAAAATTTAATTATGCTCATATATATAAATTATATACACTGTGTTTGTGTATATGTAATTTGTATTCATGTAAATTTAAATTTTCATTTTTCTTATGTTGTATTCACATTTTGTTTTTTTTTTTTTACATATATACACATGTACGTATTTTAGTAGACATCATAATTAAAATGTGTTAAGTTTTTTTTTTTTGAATTTTTTTTTTAAATAAATTTTTGCAAATTAAATTACAAAAGTTGCTATGAATACATGTATGTACACATATGCGAGTACATATACTTGCAATAATCATATATAAAAATGTGTATAAATAAATAACAAAATGTACAAATATGTACATATATGTATATTCATACATACATAAATTTATAATGTACAATATTACATATGTATGGGTATGGGTATGGGTATAGGATAGGTATATGTAATAAATATAATATAAATTTACAGAATGTTTAATTTAATGTAGAAATCAATCTTTGTCATTTTTCTACAAGGTGAAAATTAATGCGCAAACGAATGTGAATACGATTACATATAATGTGTACATACGAGTACATTAAATAAATGTGAAAGAATTAAAATTAATATGATTAATATACAGTGTCAATGTTAAGTGATTAAAATGAATTGAAAAGAAAAAAAATAATTTATAGAAATATTTAATGCGAGTGGAAAAAGTAAAATAAAAGAAAAAAAATAAAATTTAAATTAAATATTAAATTAATATTATGTATATATTTTTTTTTAACTATTTTTTAAGGCATAGATAGGTAATGAAAAGAAAAAATTATATTCTTTAAATTGAAAATATATGTTCTACTACTATGTATATACTATATATAACAAGAAACTTAATGATTTAAAATTATACTAGTACCTAACTCAGTGGTTCCGTATTCCACTTAGTTAAAATGTAGTTGAATTTATATGATAGTAATAAAGTCTAGAAATCACTTTGGTGAATGTCCTGGCTCATGCCAATTGGTTATAATGATGATGATTAGCTACATATATATAAATATATATGTATGTAAGAAAATATTTTGAGCTACATAATTGTGCAGAATACCTTTACATAAATTATATTGAATTGCCAACGCTGAATTGCCAATTTTTTTTTATCAATTTTCCTCTGCTCAAACTTAGATCAATTATAGGTTCATGAATTGAATTTATGTTTCTGAGAAAATTATTTTTAGTCATTTAAACTCTATCCAAAATCATACGATTTTAATTGATATTATATTTACGATAAATGTAAAGCTAAATATAAAGACATTTAGTTTTATTTGTTGTTTTAATAAAAGTATGTTTCTAGTCGAAATTGAAAAGAAAAAAATTGAATTACATATTATCAGTTCACCTATACGGCAATAAAACATCTGCGTAAATATCTTGACTCGACATGCACACCACTGAAATGCGCATGCGACGTCATGTAGCACACATCAGTTAAATATATTGTCAAATTGTTTATTATATTATGTACCTTTGTATATTTAATATTTTGGAATTTATTTTTTGCTTCAGAAATTTACTAGAATTATGGAAGAACTTATCAAAAAAAAATTTTTATTCTTCATAATTTAATTAATTTTTATAACTAAGTATGACTAAATTAAAAAAATTAATTATTGAAAACAAATTACATACTTTGAAGTATCGATAATCGATAGAATTCACCAGATAAAATTTCTAAGCAATCATTGTGATTCACTCAGCTTTGAATGAGTAGCCAGCTTGCTGGAAAAAAGAACTTAGAAATGCTTATAAGTATATCAAGTATATATACTTGCTACAATAAGTAATAATGAATTATTAGAGCATATTATAATAGGTTCGTTTAAGCCCTATCCTTATCATGTAAAAAAGTTTGCTTCTTCACAGCAGCCCAGCAACTCAATGGTTAGTAATCGACGTTAAACTCTAGGACAATTCATAATTAGTAATAAAGTTAAGAAATTACTTCATGAAAATGAATGCAAAGGGACAATTTATCCTGTAAAAAACATCAAACATTGTTCTTTCATGACATTGAATCATTATGGTATTTTTAAGAGTTTGGTTTTTTTGAGCTGATAATATATTTAACTTTTTAATTTTATTGCATCATTGTATTCGAATGATACAAAAGAACTACAAAAAAATGAGGTAATAATTGCGCAATAAACTGAATAGATATATAGTGCACATAAGTGTACATACATCACAGCACATGTCTGTGAATAGCTTGATAAAAAAAAAATTAAAAAAATATATTAAATATAATTTTCCCCGTTTCACCACATTTTCATCATTTCTACTGTTGTTTTTATTATTATTTAAATTTGACATCCAATCAATTAACCGCATACGAAACTACATAATATATGAAAAGTTTTACATTTTTTTTTTCTCACTTCCTATACCGTTATTAAGCTACATATCTAATGTACTATATGTATAAATAACGCCGCATTCCTGCAGTAGAAAATATTTATCTATAATCGGTACATAAATACCTACATATATATGTACATATTTAGCTGCTGTCAATAATTTGTATGTATTAACAAAAAATAATTTTATTAAAATTTTACACTATAACACGATAGATATTTATAATGTATCGTAAATACATTTGTATACATACATACAAAATGTACATATGTAATTCTGCTTATCATCAATTTCTACAGAAAAAACAAAAATTAGACATAACTTTTCTAATAAACACATGTATACTCGGTATTAATATGTATGTAAGATAACATGTTATAGGTATAGCCGACAATTATTTGTAAGTGTATTACATATTATATACACATGTTATGTCCAAAAAAAAAAAAAAAAGTAAAAGCAAAATCGAACGAAATATAAAAAAAAAAACATTTCCCAGAAGAAGAAGGAAGAACTGCCTTAAGTATAAAAATTAATTTATAATTCAATGCACGTTTTTTTTTTTATATTTTATTTTTTTATATATATAGTGACAACTTTACAAATAATCAAAATAAAAATCAAAAAAACCAAAGTAAAATAAAACTATAAAAACCTGAAAAAAAAATCAAAAAAAAGTAACGTCAACGTGAAATTAATATTCAAGGCGACCACACAACTTTCATGTTTTTACATTTTATATAAAAATATGTATACATAGGTATATATACTATAGAAGATATGAGTATTTTATTTAATGTGTAGTACTATCTATATGTACATATACACACACTCATATTATATCAATTTATATAAAGTTTTGTATTTCTTTTTTTTATTTTTTGTATTTATATTTGATACTTTTTTGCTTTAATTCTTTCACATTAATGTTGCTTAGTATGGTGGCTTTTTCTTAATCACATATAATGATGTGAATGAATATGGTCGTATTGATATTGATGTTAATACTCTCTATAGACATTTTCATTTCATTTTTTTTTTTTGATTTTGTACATAAAATCCTTACGTCCTCGTACATATACATATGTTAACATATAATTCAATCGTATATACATATACTATGTAAGTATAAGACAAAATGCTGAATAATCGAAAAAAAAAAAAACCTTTTTTTCTTATAGATACAGGTCATTCTATATTCTTGATTTGATCTAAATAAAATAAAATATATATGTATATTAAATATGTGTATACATGATTTCTGAATATAAAAGCACGTAAAAGTCAAAATTAAAACATTTCAGTTTTCATAAAAAAAAAAATACACAAAAAAAATTATAAAACAAAACTACATAATATTACGATTTAAATGCATAAAAACCTTTAAAAATTTTCGACAACATAACAGAAAAGAAAATATCCTTGTGAATTGTGCGGTGATGCTATCAAAAAATCACACTAATTTTAAGTTCAATATACGAGAATATGTTTGTATATAAACTCGTACATTATATCCGTTCTATATATTAAAAGCATCATTATTTCAGATGCAAAAAAAAATATATACATATATGTATATTTTTTATCATATCATATCAACTTTTTGTTTTTTCTAATTTTATTTTTATAATTTCTACTCACGAATTTTCAAATCAAACATAAACATCATCATCCATATTCAAGCAAAATTTAACCACCACATCACCAACTATAAAAATTTGTTATCATCATCGACTATGCACAATACATACCACTATATAATATTTTTATCATCATCAATATATCGTCGTCATCATAATTTGTAGATGATTTAGTATATATGTGTGTGCGTATCTTTGTGTATATATAGTAGCTCGAAATTTATCAGTTATATATATACATTTTATTTATTTTATTTATTTAATATTCATCTTGAACATTTTTATTTTGATTATATGATTTTAATTTTTGATTTTATTATAGTCAGAACTTTATATATCAATACTTTTTATAATACAGTATGTTATAGATAGCTATGTATAAAATAACATACAAAAAGTCAATATGTATATAAAAAAATGAAAAAGTTCTTTTGTTTACATTTAAAATCTGATAGTATACTTATACGTACATATATAAATTCAACAATCATAATACTCGTACATACAGATTTATGTACATATATGTACTATATATGATCATTGCTATATGTATAATATACTCGTACATTTGATTGCATATTTATTTTAATTTCTTAATTTTTTTTTTTTTATTATTATTTTTATTTGCTGTCATTTAATTTCAGTAGTAGATTTTTCTTCCTCTGTTTGTTTATGTGTGGGTGTTTGTATGTGTGTATGTGTGTGTTCGTTTCATTTTCATTTTAATTTAATGAGAAATCATATACATACATACTCGTACGTATACATACAAAGGTACTCGTATCTCGTACATCGCGTATGGGTAATGGGTATGATGATGACGTTGGACTCGGAGACCACAATAATCGTCATAACGTACTCGTATATTACAAATAAAATCAACAACAAAAACAAATTCACAGAAAATGATATCGAATTTACCAAAACATAAAAGCAAATATAGTATAATAAAATAAAATGAATCAATATCAACAACAACAAAAAAAAAGTAAAATCAAATCAAATTAAAAAATAAAAAATAAAATATAAAATCGCATATAGATATTTTAATAAAAAAAAAAGCCTATTGTAGATACTTTATATTTATAACTTTATATACTATACTTTAATATACTCTTATATAGGTATATATTTTTTTCAATACATACAATATGTATACATTTGTATTATATTAGTATTGGTTTTAATGGTAATTGGATATCGATAAAAATGTCCATTAAAAGTATAGAATCTGATGATGGCTTCTTATTATTAAATATGTATATATGTACTTACATATATAAGTACATAAGATATACTGAAAACGCAGTCATAAATTCAAACAACAAAAAATAATAACAATCAAATAATTCACTTATCGCTAACAGAAAGAGTCTCAATTTCATCAAAATTATTTTTATGTAAACAAAAATAAAAATTTTTGTTGATACGATATCATATTTTAGCAGATATAAAGTACGTATGTAATGTATAGTATGTATTATATAGTATATAGAATGAAAAAGTAGGATGAGTGTATACCAAGATCAGATTTCAACAAAATTATAATTTTTATATTTATCTTCAGTATAGCAAACAGCATAGTATACATATTACACAAGATGTATGTATTAGTGTATGTAAATAAAATTATTGCTAATTCATCTACATTAAAATAAAAATGCAGGACAAAAATAACGATCATTAAAAATAATAAATTCTTCAAGATTTAATGATTAGGGTTAATGCACTCGCAAATGTTTAGATTTACTGGACATAATACTGAAAACATTGAACATTCACATTCATTCATAGCGTTATAAAGAAGAAAAAATGTAAACAGGACATTTCCAACCACACCAAATCAAATAAAATTTCGTTTGTATAAAATAAAAATTAAAATAACTATACAAAACAAAATCAACTAACAAAAAATAAAATCTCACTTATCGCACACTTTAAATGTAATTTTATTTGTGTTTTTTGGCATCCTGTATTCATATGACAAATTTTTCATTTTAAAACGATAATTATTTCATTCCTACATGATTGAAATTTAATCAATTAAATTTTAGCACATATTTCTGTATAGTAGTGTAACGTATATATTAATTGAAATATTGATTGTTTTATTGTGAAAATGAATTTTTCCATTAATCGAATATTATATTATTTTGTTGTTTCTACTAATTATAGAAATAAAAGAAGAAATTTCACAAAAAAATTAAAAAAATAATTCATTGATTATAGTATAGATTTTATACTATAGGTATATTGTTTCCCTGTACCCTGTATAGCTGTACCGCTGATTTATTGGATAGTTTTTCATCTCTTAAAAATGATAAAGATTTCATTTTGATTTTCACTTTTTTTTTACTTTAATTTTGTAATTTTCATTAGAAAAAAAATTGTGAAAAACTGTATACTATACGAGTACATATAAATATAAAAATTGTTTCGTGAATCGATGTTTGAAAATTAGGACGTATGAAATTTTAAAGATTTATTATTTTTTTATTATTTATTATTTAATTTATTTCTCTTTACTCTATGTAATTGAAAATTTTGAGTGTTGGAAGATCTCAATATTAAGGTTTATATGATGATAGCGCGTCCATAGCTATTCCGCACTGAATGTGGAAGATACGAGGATTTAAAGTGGCTAACTAAGGCTGAATGCAATTGGATATTTTTTTTTTTTTGAAAGTACTGATCTAAGGCTGGTTTTACCATTGGTTTTATTTCTTTAATCAAATGTGCTTAGATCATAGAAATGGATGGATTTATCAAATGTACATATATGTGTGTATGAGGAGAGGACATTTTATATAATGTGACCGATAACATATTAGCTTTGGATATCAATAAATAAATGTTTGACTAAAAATAACCAGCGAAGCTAGTACTTTCAGCTAGTAATAAATTAAAATTAAATAATTTTATAATAATTTTTTAAGCTAAATAACGATATTAACGTAATAATGAAATGTTTGTAAACAAATAAATACATAAATAAATAATACATTAATACATAAATATGTACATCGGCAACATTCTATACCATCACTCGATAAAATTGTTTATTTTTCATAAATAAATAAAATAATACACAAAATAGTATTTAATTAAAATTAATTTGCATATACAATATAAAAGTACATAATATACTACATATAACACAAAACAATCAAGCACACATTCATAATTTATATATGTGTAATTTTCTACAAGAATATACGAGTATACAGTACTGTAATGTGCATATAATTATCATTTAGTATTTTCAATATTTTTCAATGAGTAATGAACATACTCGTACATATTCATTTATGTACAAGTGCATTTTGTGTATGTATGTATATATATAAAAATGCAAAAAATTTCAAATTATATTTATAAACATAATTACACTGACATGCACTTCCATATACTGTGAATAATGTGCATAGATATGTACAAATACATAAAACTACAACATATAAGTATCAGAAGAGAAAATAACAAAAAATTTAGAAAAATAAATAGAAATACTTATGTATATAAAAAAGGAAATAACAGAACAGACAACAGAATAAAAAATTCCTCCAAAACAACAAGAAATATGTAAATTTTTTGTTTTGTAAGAATTTGTAAGAATTTTACGTCAGCCATTTGAAAATATATTACGTACGCATAAATCTTGACCTAATTGCATTTTAAAATGCAAAAGAAAAACAAAAAATGTGCATATAAATATTCTTATACAATAACATTATGTACGAGTATACATACATATTAAATCGATGTTAGATCAATAGATGTATTCGAATTACCTTGAAAATTTTCTATTATTTATTCATTTTTAAAAATGCAATTAAAATATGAAAACGTCAAAAAATCAAATGAAATATCTATGCGATGATCATGATCATATTATATGAAAATTCTTAAAATACATACGAGTATTTTATGCACACGTTTACATATTTATATACTCGTATTATGATCGCAATATAATGCATCATATGTTACAAGTAGACAATTTAATAAATTTATCATAAAAATATTTTAAATTACAACATTAATTTTAATCAATTTCGAATTTAAATTTAATTTTAGTTTTTACGCAAGATTTTTTTTCTTTTGTATTTTTTAATTTATTTATTTTATTTTATGTTTTTTTTTGTTTTCTTTTTTTCTTACTTATACAGAAGAATACAATTGTTCAGATGTTAAATGTCCATCTTTCTCAAAAATTGAATGCCCATCAGATAGTTATGTACGGAATATACAGGAATATCATACAATATCAACAGATGATAATAATCAAATAGTGGAAGAAATATTTATAAATTGTTGCATGATAAAAAAATGTGCATGTAAAGTATGCCATAGACCATCATGTCATAATACATCAGTTGTATTAATGGAAACTGTTCGTGAAACAAATACACCAGGAAAATGTTGTGGTGAATATGATTGTATATTAGAACCAAATTGTACAGAAATATATGATACAAATGGTTATGGTTGGTTAATTGATTGTCAACGTTGCGAATGTTCGGCTGGACAAAGAATATGTCATAGATCATGTGATGAAATACGTATACCGCCAGCTAATTGTATTGGACAAAATTCAAAAATATATTCAAATGGACAGGCATGGAAAGAAAATGAATGTACAAACTGTGAATGTAATAATGGTGAAAAGAAATGTCAAACAAGTTTTTGTAAACCATTAAATTGTTTACATAAAATAAAAATACCTGGAGAATGTTGCCCAATATGTAGACCAGATACAACTTCAGTACCATCAATTGAAATAACAGCAACAACATCATCAACATCAGTAATGACTAATGATGATAATAATGTTACAGTGCCATTACCGATAGAACCAACAACATCAACAACATCATTACCATGTGATAAAAGTTTCAGTAGCACTACAACAAGCCAACCCGAAACATATTCAGTTCGTACCGAATATGTTGAATTAATACGAACAACATCAAAAGAAAACATTTTGTATGGAATTATTGCAGCATTAAGTATTACATTAATTGTATTCATGGTATTGTATTGGTATGAAAAATCTAAACAACGTTCATATCGTCCAGTTACTAGTTTCGATGATAATTATAATAAAATCAAAATAAAACATGCAGATTTTTAATAAAATATTTTATAAGTGAATATATGCTGTAGCAACAAAAAATATTTCGATTTCGATACACCCCTCCCCCTATTTTGAATTTTAAGAAAATAACAAAAATGGATGATTATTTTTAATTATAAAAAAAATGTATCATTTATATTGAAAGTGATGTAAATTCATTTAAGTATTTGAAATCAATTAAAATTTATGTAGATCAATCTTAAATTCAATCACTTTCATTCAAATGCATTAAAAATTATTTTGAAATATGCTCAATTTTAATGCATCTCGAAATATGAAAGAATATAAAAAAAATAATTTTATATATGATATTACTGACAGGAGTATATTAATACTTTTAACACGATTTATAGGTAAATCAAAATTTGCATTTACACTACTTTCAAAATGAACAACATGTTACAATCTGTGTATCAAAATTAATAAGAAAAAAAAAATATTTTACCCAAATTTAGGCTGATGTGTAAATTACGAACACAATTATAAAATTTTATATTTAAAATACAATTTAAAAAATTAAAACAAAAATTAAATCATTTTAAAAATTTGATATCAAATAAATTATTATATGGACTGTATTTAAAGATATTTAATTTTAAATTTTTTTTTCATTTTTAATTTTCTATTATAAGTAATATAAATTATATTTTTTAAATAAATAAAAAAGTATATTATTTTCTCATTCTGTTTTATAATTTAAATTATATTTTTTTTTTTTTTTAAATACAAATTACTATAATATAAATTATAAATTATAAATTTGATTAAAAATTAAGTTAAAAATATTAAAAAAAAAAAAAGAAAAATAATTGTTAAAAATAAAAAAATAAAAATAATTATTATTGTAGATTCACTATTATTACATACTTATTTTTCATAATTTTCCTTTTGTTTATTTTTCAATAAATTAAATTTTCATGATTAAAATTATGGAATACAACTTTGAGTGCTACGTATAATGTACATAATAAGTATAATGTGGATTGCTATTTCATAATGTAGAACAAGAATAGGATAAACATAACAATTAATTTCATTTAATTGATTTATTATTAATTTGAAGAATAATTTTTATTTCATATACATATTTTAAGAATGTAATAACGACAATATTATTATTTATTTTTATTTTGCATGTATCAAAATTTTTTTATCTAAATTCAAATACGATATAAACGATGCAAGAAATTTTGAATATCGCATTTTTATTTCATTCATGAACTTGTGATACTATTGACACACTACAGAGATAAACCATGGTTATCTCAGTTTTTTGATTTATCTTTGCGATAACCGACTTTCAGAACTCAGTTATCTTGTTAACCATTTTCGAACTCGAACTCAGTTATCTTTGACGTTTGTGTTATTTTTTTTTATATTATATATTTAAACAAACTGTCAAACCAAATCTCAACGAAAATGCTGAATAGATGAAAAAGAATTAGTGTTTGAATTTATCTCGACAGGTGTCGTATGAATACATAAACTATAGTTCACCTCAATTTAAATGTGTCACCCATACCAGGTTATCGATAAGATATTTGAGATAATCATGGTTTATCTCTGCAGTGTGTCAATAGTATTAAGTTTTATTTTTATTTTATTTCATTTATTTTTTTAATTTTCGAATGCCATTTATTTTTTATTTTTAGTAATATTGATTTTCTAAATTTTCATTAAAATATAATTTCATTTTAAATAAAAATTTATTGATATTGAAGTAAACGGATATTTGCATAAAGAGCGCGCGAACACATATAAACGTATTAACAGGTAGATTATGTATACTACCATACTACATACTTACTGTACATTTCTGTGTAGAGAAAGTTTTTTTTTAAGTAAAAGAAAAAAAAAACTAAATAAAATGTATAAGAAATACAAACAAAATAAATAATATATTAAAAACAATTAATTAAATTTAATTAAAAATATTGTATGTAATTTAAAGAAAAACAAAAATATATATAGAATGAAATGAAAAACTAAAAAAAAAAAAAAATAAAGAAAAAAAAAACTTAAAAAAATATTGTTGTGATATTTGATTATAAGTGTTTAAGCTGTTTATTAATGTAATTTTAAACGATAATAATAATAATGATAAAAATAATATAATAAATAATATACATATATACATACATAAATACATAATATTGTAATAAAATTGTAAGATATTATATAAAAAAAAAAAATTAAAAAATTTGTAATAAAAATAATTTCGATAAAAAATTATAAAAATGTATAATGTGTAAAATGTATCTGAAATATACATAAATGATAGAACACTAATAATGTATAATGTAGTAAATTTATAAAAACGAAAATTTTATAAATAAAAATTAATTATTTTTAAATGTATATTAAAAAAAAAAAAATTGTATTTTCATTATTTAATTTTCAATTATTTTTTAATATTATTTCTACTTACTACTTTTTAATTAGTTATTTTTAATAGTCATTTGAAGAGAAATTTTCACTTATTTTCCTAAAATTTCTGGAATTGCAAAGATGATTTGCAGGAGAATAGCATGTAAATAGATGAATGGGTTTTACATGAAAATTCTCAAGAATAAAATAAATTTTATAAAAACTAAAAACTGAATAAAAAAAAAAATGTTTTTATAATAACAAACATCATTAAATCGTCTAATATTTTTATAATGATCCAATAAATTTTTCATTCATTTATTGTCATTGTCGTCTTCATGCACACAATCATCGTCTTCATCATTATCCATTATCAAAACATTTATGAATGACAATAATTACAATATTATTAACGCCATTCTCATACATGAATACATTAATATGTACTTAGTACATACTTATCTACATATTATTCATAGAATATAATATTACACATCATTTTTTATGATGATTATTTACTGACACACATTTTCAATGAAGAAATAAAAAAAAAATATTTTACCAAAGAACAGCAGTGACAGTATAGTAGCAGCAACATAAAATAAAAATATACAAGTGTAAAAATAGAATTGAAATTTGACATATCACCCTCGAGATATACACATGAATTGATTATATAAAAACATATTCACATATATAGTACATAAATACTCGTATGTACAGTACGTATATTTTTATGCATGCACATATAAGTACATAAAAATTCATGTCGAGCATTTTTTTTTTTTAAATATTTCATACGATATAAACGTAGTAATGTAACACATGAATCAATAAGTCCCAAAACTAACTATCAAATCAACAGTTTTTTTTTTTGAAAAACAAAATTTCTTTATTCATTATAACATAGTCTCCTGCAAGTACGATACATTCACTTCAATGCTTTTGTAAATTTTCTATGACGGCCGTAAAGAACGATTTATCTTTAATCTCAAATTTTGCGTTATTTTTAGCCATCATTTGTTCTTTGGACTCGAATCTCATTCCCTGAAGCATCTTTTTGTAGTCTGCGAATAGCCAATAATAATCGCTGTGGTCAAATCTAGAGAATATGGTTAGTGTGGAAGTAATTCAAATCCCAATTCATGCAATTTTGCCATCATCGATTCATTCTTGTTTTTGTTCTGGAAGCTCATTTATTAGAAGTATTTCCATACCCAAATGTTCGTAAAATATAGTGTAAATACTACTAAATGATATCTTTATGATTTCAGCTACCTCACGGCTCACTTCAGTTTTACATCACGATTTCAAGTGTTTTTTATGTTTCCTGCACGTCGTGCACGTCCTGCACGGTCACGTTTTAAATCAGCCCACTACCTACGAACTGTTGCTTTTGATGGAGCTGACTCCGGATAATACTTTTCAAGCCATATTACTTGTTTTGAAAATTATAAAAGTAGCTTCGCTTAAACCACTATCGATTCACTGCAAATAATCGAAACATTTTAAAATTTTGACACATGACTCGCAGCTCACAAAAGACAAAGTTACTATTTTCCAAGAAATCATTGTTTTGGTAGTTAGCCGCAAGACTTATTGATCCATGTAATAAATGTGTATCAAAGGTGTTTTATGAAGCGTGTAATAGCAATAGTAAAATGCCTGTTGAACTGAAATTTATTGTCATTGTATACCTACAACATTGTATACGGCGGTGTACCCATATCACAATTTCACATTTTTATTACTTTCCTCCATATTATTCTTTTAATTTTTATTTTTTATTTTGTATAAAATATGTATGTTTAGATTTAGATTCAGATACAGATATACAAGTTTGAATATACGCATGCATACATGATCAATATTCGTAAACAAAAAGACGAAATATGTAAAATTTGTACAAAAAATACATACCAAAGTAATATGTACATACGTGTTTTCTTATATGTGTAACAAATTTTTTGTAATCAGGATATTTACATTCGAAAGGAACTATATTTTCTCATATAGTTACTCTTCGGTATATGCACGAATGTACATACTCGTATGTATACGAGTAGCAGCATACATGAGTATGTATTACATACGTTACCCACAATACTCTACATTATATGGACAAATGTACATACATACATGCATGGGTCTCTATTTAACTTAGCATTTATCCTTTTAAGATTTTTTCACAATAATAAATAAAGTGTATAAGTATACAATTTGTTACATATGTAAATTTCCCTTTGTCCAACACTCGTCTTCATCATTTTTATTTTCTGCCATTCTTGGTTTTGGTTTTAGAAATTTTTTTTATTTTTTTTGAAAGAAATGTATATAATGTAAATGTTTTGAATAGATAAAAACCAAAAATAAATGTAATTTTTTTTATCAGATACATTGATAATATCCTGATATAATACATACACATAGGTAGGTAAACCAAATTGTATTACAATTTGGAATCAAAAAAAAAAAAAATTTATAAAATAAAATAAATATTGTAGAAAAAGGAAACAAAAAAAAATTTGACTAACAAGTGTATTGAAAGGATATTGTGTGTTTATTATTTGTATATGCGTACATTTATGTATGTTAGAAGAAAATGAGAACTTTTTTTTTATTTATTTTAGTTTGTTTCGTTATAATATGACATGTGTCATGTGTATAATATCGTTTAAACATGCACATATATTTGCACAACAATGGATACACATACACACAATATTGGTGATATCATTTACTTATATGTATTGTTCATATATTTTGCTATTGCACCTCGTATAAAATTGATGCAAGAATTTATATTTTGATCCTTTATCTATTATTTCTTTTATTTCTATTGTTTTTTTCTTTATTTTTCTGTTCATTTGTATTCTGTTTCTTTTGCTTTCTTCTTTTTTTTTTTGTCGATATACATGTACATGATGATTCTATTTTTATTATATAGATTTTCCATTATCATTTTCTGATTATTCAGCATCAATTTATAATATCGTTTATATAAGATAGTGATAAAATAAAACACCGTAGAAATTTTATGCTTCTTCTATCTCTATCTACACATCATCACATGAATGTACAATAGATACTGTGTGATTTCTAATAAAATGAAGAAGAACAAGAATATTATATAGTATAGCTATTCTAGTTTATTATCAAAAAATGTTTGTGTTATTTCAAATAATAATGAAAATTTTTTAAATGTACTTAGGTAAGTAATATTGAAAATACATAATACATCCATATGCACGTATATAAGTGTGTATACTTTTATGTACTACAATTATGGGTTTATCAATAAGCGGGTCAGAATTTTAAAATCAAATACAATGATAATTACAAATGATATTCACGTACTTTGTTTATTATAATATTGAAGTACAATCGATTACATTTATACATTCTGAAAATAATATCGTTTATAAATCTTCAAATGAAAATCATTATTATGGAAAATTCCACAAATTCTTCATAAATTTCTCGTATTCCACAAAACGTACATACGTCGAATTGAAATTGAACATGCATTTTTAGAAATTAATCAGATAATTTCTAAGCATTTTCGAATCGTGTATCTTTCAATGATACTGAGCACAGCAATCAAAGTTTGAGATTGATTTTTCGATCAGTATTATCGTTTTGGCCATTTAAAGTTCTGACGTTCCTATTCGTAAACCCTATACAGATGTAATATTCTTATAAGGATGTATAATATAATATTCACATGAAATTTACTATTTCATTTAATGATATTTGATGTAGTTCGTTTCGTATAGATTATACAAGTACAACCATTTTACCATTTTTTATGTGCACAACCATTTTACTTAAAATTTTTATCTATATTACCTATGTAGTATGAAACTGAAAATGGTAAGTATAAATAAAATAAAAATAGAAAAAAAATTTATACAATTTTCTTCCATAGTACCAACAGTACTTAATTTATTTTTTATTCTTTATCATGGTATATTCTCAATTTACTATGATAATCGTATAATGCATAAAGTGAAAAGGTATATAGAGAAGTAATAAAATCTGTAAGAAATGTATCATCTCAATATAGGAATATGAATACGCAAACGATATGATGAATCGATTCAATACATAAACTTACGAGTATGTTAGAAAATAAAAATAAAATAAAATAAAATACTAAGGTGAAAGAATAAATGAAAATCATAAAATAAAATTAATAAGTTTTATGTTAATGTATACCTATTATACTCGCATGTTAAGTATGTACTTTATTAAGTATAAAAACAAAAATAACAACAACAAGCATATTTAAAGATGAATTTCATAATCATTAAAAAATCTCATCACTGCTCTCTCTCTCTCTTATTTGTTAATTTTTACATCGTAGTGTAAAAATATGAAATTTGGGACAATGAAATTGAGAAAATTTCAAGTACTACTGAATTGTACAGGCGTCATATGGCCATAGTGCGTTGTGCGTTCACTCAAAACATTTTTTGTGTAAATATACTCTAATGTGATAGACTGATTAAAAGCGAAACAATAATAATTCGTTATTAATAATAGTTCATTTGCTATCTGTCATCCCAAGTTAGAATGATCACTCATTACATCTTCATTGAAGTAAGTTTGAATAAAATTTCAGGAGCTTCATTCAGCAACGATTAAAGATGGTGAAAATAAAAAATTCGCAAAACCAAAAGACAGCAAAAACCATGATATGAAGACTATAATAATTTAAAATTAACATATGTACGTCAGCAGAATGATCATTGAAAAATTATCGTGTGTCAGGGAGCTTTGCTTTTAAATTATCATTTGACACCAATGAAGATTGCTGGAAAAATTATCAGTTATTCACTTTCGTCTGTCTACCACACAATACGAGTTTATAGTAAATACCCTCAATGTATTTCTGTGAGCATAAGAAGCACACACACTCGTATAAAAGTATCTACACAATAATATTAAAAATTGTTTCTCGGTTTTAAAGATAAAAATTAAGTTTATGAGTTATATAACAAAATGAAATATACTTATAACAGTGTATAGATAATCGTAATTATTTTTATTTTATACATATAAGATGAGTGAGTATAATATTATTTTATAGAAAATGAACATAAACAGCAATATAAAAATTGCAACGTTTCCGTAACTATAGAAAACAGTATACTACAGTATACACAATATGAAAAGGTAGATACAATATAATTTTTTTAGCATTAAATACACTTTATTGTGTAAACATAATCTATACATTACATTATGTAGGTAAGGCATACGTAAAAATAAAGTGTATACATAGGTACATTTTGTAGAATATCGCATCATTAACAAAATAATAAAAATGTAAATTTCCTTTTTTCAAGGAAATACATTTTAGATTTTATACGCTACATAAACGTGTATGTGTACATTGAACGATACTATATTATTATTATTATTTTCATTGTTTTTTATGTACTAAAATATATAAATTGGGTGAAGGTAAAATTAAAAACGAAATGAACTTAAGTAATAATGAAAAAAATATTATCATATCGTTTTTAATGATATGATAATTTTGAAAAACATTATTTTATTCTTATCTACATTACTCATATAATATAAAAATACTCATACAACAACAAATACTAACAAGTTATATGTATGATAAAGTTTTCTTCATATACATATTTTCAAAAATACGCATCTAAAAACAAAAAAAAAAAAAAAATTAAAAAATAATCGTGATACTCTTTTAATACTTCTTGAATTTCCTCTGATTTTTGTTTGAACATTTCTTTAAAGTTGCTACCACTTTCTTTCTCTCTATTTTCAAATAATTGTTGAGGAATCTTTTCTTCGCTTACCTTTTGCTCTTGTACTTTTTGAGACATACCTCTGTTTGTTACTAGACAGGATATTTCAATATCGGGCAGAATTCGGCTGAGTGCATCAGCATTAGTGTTTTTTTTACCCTCCATCTATTCTATTTTAAAATTAAATTCCGACAGATTACTCCATAATAGCACTATTCTGCTTGTTGGATCCTTTTAGGTAAACCTTTCAGGTGTTTATGGTCCGTATATATTGTGAGTGATCTTTCATATAAGTAAGATCTAAAATTTTTTTCCCGCCTATGTGATGGCTAATAGTTCCCCCTCTATGGTGGAATAGTTTCTCTTCGCATTATTTAAACATCGATTGGCAAATTCTATTGGAATATATTCGTTAGGAGATCGTTGTGATAATATCGCCCACAAAGCATTTCCATTTGCATTCTGTTGTTAATCTGAAGTCTTCATGAAAATCAGGACCAACTAGTATTGATGGAAAGATTAAAGCTATTTTCCAATGAAATTTAATGTCCTTTTTCAACAATTTTTTCAAATCAATTTTCAAATAAAACGAAAACAATGAATCTTAGAATTGAGTAGCAATGTCAATAAAAATGTTTCCTTTTTTTCAAAATTTATAGTGCAAATAGTTGAAAGTATAATACGGAACTCTAGATTGATACTTGATTTCTTTTGAATTTTTCTTTTGGAAGTCTGAATTTCTGAAGTCTGTAATTGTACCATATTCTGTGTCTTGCATAAATTCATCTACGTAAATATCCTCACTTTTTACAATTCAAACGTATGTATATATAGGTATATACTATACTCGAACCTCGAACTTAATTTTTATTTTCACTTTTTTATTGTTATCAATTTCCTTTAAATGAGTAAAAAAAAAAAAAACGAAATTATTAATAAAATTGTACATTTAAAACTTTTTATAACATTTAAAAATCATAAATTATTTTATAATTATCTGTTTTGTTTTTATCTCCTTTCATTTGTGATTATTTATTTTTTTATTTTCTTCCTTTTATCTTACATTATACTATATAGGCATGAATAATAAGAATAATGTACATTACACCAGTATAATATGTAAGTATCTACCATATATCCTCAATTCAAGGTTTATTATTGTTAACTACTATGGATACATATAAAAACAAGTATGCATGTATACATAAGAAATGAACATTTTCTTTTATTTTTCATTGTCTTCCATCTATTTTTTTCTTCCTACTTATATATCTTCTATTTAAAATTAAATGAAAAGTAAAATAAATATAAATACTTATATAAGAAAAAAAAGTCTACACAAAAATAAAAAACCAGCAAAAAGGATATATAAGAAATGTTAAACTCGTTAAACGCGAAAAAAAAAAGAAAAATGATGATGAAAAACTTAGATTAAGAAAAAATATAAAAAAAAAAGAAGTAAAATGAAAGAAAACAATTTAGATAATTTTTATTACCGTAATAAAATGAATTATAAAATAAAAAATGAAATTGGAAATAAAAAGAAAAAATAAATAAAAAAATAATAGAAAAACATGAAAAACAAAAAAACCAGAGAGAATGGAAAATTATAAAAGGTGTGAAGAAAATTGTTGCTTGTTAAGTATACAAAGATACAGAGATTTTTTGCTAAATGTTTTCGTTTGATTATAATATTTCACGTTCTCTCTTCTCATTTTCATAAAATAAAAATTAAATAAGTATATGCGTACATACATTATAAAATTATACATACAAAATTATTAAATGAATTTTTTTTTTCTGTAGTAAATATTATATTTTTCATTTTTTCAAAAAAAAAAAGGAGAATACTAAGAGAGAAACGGAAGAAAGAAAATTAGCTATATTTAATTGTAATGTTATTCAGTTAATTAATGTTAATTTAAAGTTGTTTTATAAAATGTATATGGCGAATACAACCATAATATGATTTTCATTCATATTTAAATATTAAAATAATTAATTCAATTAATTATTATTATACAAATTATTTATTATAATTAATAATTATTTAATTATATAATCAGAATTATTTAGGTACAATGAACACAGCGAACATTCATATATATTAAATATAATTTATTTAATTTTTTTGTTTTTTTTAGGTTTTTATTTTATTTTTGTTTTTTTTTTTTTTTCTCTTTTTATTTATTTTTCATTTTATTACTTTTCTTATAATGTTGGTGTTATTAAATAAATTAAGTTATATTGTAAAAGATAAGAAACGAATTATAATAATGATTATTATGACTTTTATATTTTATTAATTTTATACATTCCAATATATGATATAGCAAATTGCACAAAACAAAAATAAAAATAAAATAAAAACGATAGTCTATTGTACAAAAAATACTTATTACTCATTTGTTAATAATGTAATATTACAACAATGTTCGGGTGTACAAGTTATTCGAATTCGAATCTTCTCTTTATCGGCTAAAATGTATAAAGGAGTACTTGAAAAAGAATAATTATACAAATTTATATCATTTTAATAAGGAAGGAGAATATAAATATAATGTTTAACAAATGTATATAAATAACAATTTTATATTTAAGCGATAAATAGTAGATTAAGAAATGTACAAGCAAACAAACAAAAAATATATTTTACAATATTATAAAAAATATTAGCGCCAGTCAAATACATTACATAAATATAAAAATAAGAAAACATTATAACAAAAAGCATTCAACAATAGATACATAATCATATATAGCACTTAAGTATATTTGAATTTGATAAATAAAATGCAAGCAATAAATTGTAAATTATTGCTGATAAAATATGAACAAAGTTTTGTAATAAATGTAGCTATTTATATTATAGTGAGTGTAAATCGAAAAGTAAACAGGGAAAATACGATAATAAGAACAATGACCCTTTCCAATTTATATGTATGTATATACATATGTATAAGATAAAGAGTCAATTAACTTTTGAATTTATAAACATTACTACATTTTGTAAATAAATTTTAATTCTTAAAAATTTCATTCATCTAAATATATTCAGATCAAAAGTTTATATCTATACTACAGATATTTATTATATTTTTGCTAAATCAGATAATTGTTACTAAACATTTTTATGTTTATACACAAAAAATGTTTCTAAACATTTGTATCTACAAAAACAATGTTTCTAAACATTTGTATCTACACAAATATATAATGAATATCAAATTTTCAGAACCACACTTTTTGTTCCTAGTCCTAGAGAAATTCTTAAGATCTTCTGTTTTGAAAATAATTCATCTGAAATTCTCTATCAAATACAACAAACACCATATTATTATGATTTTTATTTGAATTTAAATTGTTCAGTTCATGATCAACAAACACTAATTACTTTTGTTATAAATTTATTATTTTTTTTTTTTGCCTTCATCATAGGCACATGATAAAACTATGCAACATGATGTATATGTACATATAAGTAAATGGGTGCGGGCATTTTAAGATTTGTTTTCTCTGCTTTCCTCTATTACAAACAAATTATTATTACCGAACAATAGTAATTTTATATTATAGATGAATAGATTACTGATTTATGCGCAAAATATGGCAAATTATTATTTGTTTAACAATTTTTATATGTAATATTGTAGGTGATTTTCTAGACGCATAAACTATATGTGTACATAGAGATACGTATGGTATCGTATCTCGTATATGTATGGTGTTGCAATTACAATTTATTGTCTGAATTATATATGTACAAATTATTCAAATTATCTTTAATAAAAAATAAAAAACCAAATATAGCCTTGAAATTTTATGTTACAACTTACAAAATAATGTAAGTACACATGTTTGTATAAGTATATATGTACATATAAATAAATGTCTGGAAGGCATCAATATATATACATTCACGCTCTATACAAAGTGATATATTGTGTTGTACATTGTAGACAATTTCATTTTAATTTTTTATTGCCTTTTAAAAAAATTAGAAAAAAAAAAACAGCAATAAAAATAAAAACGGTGTAAAATTAAATATAAACATGTTCTATAGCTGTCATGTTAAACAAATTTAGCAAAATGAAAAGAAATATACGTTAATATAATTACAAATTATAATGAAAATGAATTGAAAGTGTAATAATTTGAAAAAAGGTAAGATAATTTTTTAAGGTAATCAATAATTGCGTGATTTGTATAATAACAATATATAGTAAGTAAGTTCAAGTTCAATATAAATGAAAAATAAAATTAAGGTAAATTTTTATTACTTTAGTACGTAGATTTAATGTAAGGAATAATACGTATACTTATAAAGAAATAATATAAGAAAAAATGTTTTAGATTATCATTATGGAAGGACATAATATCAGTTTGTTAGCTTGAGTGTTTAATTTAAGAGAGAAATTATAAATAACTGTATGTAATTTTTTTTTAATAAATTAATAGAAATTAAAACTTCTAATCAAGGTGTGTACATATGCATACGTGTACACATACATATATGTGAGTTTTTGTCAAAAAATTAAAACACTTCACAAGCAATTGATTATATTCAACCATAAATATACGAGCTACAAAAAGACACAAACAGTACACAGCAACCAAAATAAATATATAGTTGAGAAAATTTATTATAATTTTTCATTGTCATTATTTTTTATGAAAAAAAAATATTATAATAATTAATATTATTGTTTAAAAAATATCTACATATACCTAATAATGATGTACTACATGTGTGTAACACATGTTTTCAATACATATGTACATATTTAAATGTACACCAGTACAGTATTCGCTTATATACATAGTACTTAAATAATATCTTGTAATTTTTATTTTCTATTTTCTTCGATAATAAAAAAAAAAAATTCTTTTTAACAAATCGAGTTTCATTATTCAAACAAATTATTATTGCCAGAAATTCCATTTAAAAAAAAAAAAAAGAACACAGTATTTTCGCAAATTATTTCTTTCAAGAGAAAAACAAGGAAACCAAAATCAAGAAATCATTTATATTTTTTTTTCATTTTCACAAGAATGAAAATTAATTTTCACACCACCTTATAAAAATACAAACGAATGTGTACATTATACTATATACTATAATACATATTTACAATTACAATTACCATCGCCCACAATATCCTTACTGAATAAAGAAATAATAAAATTTTATCCATACACAGTTCGATGTTATAATCTTTCTGCTGCTGCTGCTGCTGGTAGTAGTCAAAAATGTAAATACGATACGTAAATATTTATCTGTATAGGTAGGTGTAACCAAACAAAACGACTTGCTGTGTGTACAGTACAGTCTACGTAACTTAGATATTACATATACTACTATAAAATACTACCTACCACCTCATTCATTTTGCTTTCATATGCCTATGTAGGCTATACCGTCCAACTTACGTATACAGTTTTAACATCCAAAGTACGTACCATTGTAGAAGAAGCTCTAATATTACATTATAGCTTCTTCTACCATGGTACGTACGTACAAGGTACAAGATTACAAATACAAGCTTATACAGTAAGTCTGAAGTGGATGATCTCGATGTTCTCGTAAACTTTGTTGTAGAAAACATGCACATAAACATACACATTTGTATGTCTATACATACACTATACGTACTAGTAGGAAGAAAATATTTTTAATATTTGGTTTTTATTTTTTACCTTTTTTTGGCTTTTTCTTTTTTTTAATTTTTGTTTCGTTTTTTAAAAATGAAAAATATGTTTCACGGAAGTTCAATAACAAAAATGAGAAAATTGAAAAAAAAAAGTATAAAATATTTTTAAGTTTATTTTTTATAAATGTGTGTACGTACATACATGCTCGTACCTATATATATATGCATTCCACGAAAAGAAATATAAAAATAAAATACCTACTACACCTATTTTTTTATACACACGCATAACTGTACATATTCTTTGAAAAAACTCTTACATACCTGTACGTATACATACTTACATATTTAGAGGAAAATTTAAAAAATGAGAATTTAATGTAAAAAAAATTATACTGAAGGAAAAATTTGCTTATACAACAATTTTTCATTATTACATATTTCAATTTTGTATTTTACATTTTGTGTTATTTTATTTTTAATAAATACGCAAGTATATACGTATACATATAATGTACACTTAAGCCTTCATGTCTATGTTGGTAGTACATGTGTGTATAAATATTAATATTCTCATATTACTTGTTTTGTTTTTGCTTGTTTTATATATAATACATTTTTTTTTTTATTTTATTTATGAATGAACTCATTAAGAGATGATGAAAATGACAAATGATATATAAGAAATATAATGACATTCTAATATAAGTATTATGTGTATATTATATCCTCGTATACTATGCTACATGTACATAGTTCCATCATACTTGCATTCGTTTAGTGCGGTAAAGATGAATTTATGTGATTTGTAAATTAGAAAACAAATATTATTTTGCAAAGAGTGAAAGAATGTCCTAATATACTTAAGATTTTTGTTTTATTTGAATGACAGAATCTCAAAATTATTGTTACTTATAGACACGGTGCATAAGAAAATCAAATATTTACAAGGACAGCAAGAATAATGAATGAATGATACAAAATATTATATATAAGATACGAAGGTGAAAAGTTTAAAAGAAATTGTTTCTTATTAAAATCCTTGTAATCGCTAAATCATTTCAAAAAATTTATAAAAATGACAGAAATAATCATATTAATGTTATTTACATTCAAATTTTACGACATTTAATTTGTTGATTCTACGATTATGATAAAATTTTAGTGTTCATCTTCATATTTTTAATTGATACACAAACATATGTATACGAGTACAAGTTAAAAACAGTTAAAAGAAGATCTATTTTAAAAAAAATCATCAAAATATTTTTATTAAAATTTTTTTTAGCTAAATTTTACAATTTTATTTTCATAAAATTATATGTATTTAGTTTAATATACTTATTATGTTGATTTTTCCACACCATTAAAACGAAATGTATGTATGAGTATAGTACAGAAGAGTACAAAAGTAATCACACAGATATCTGAAGAAAGCTATATTCGTATATTTACTTTTTTGGATAAAATTTTCACTCAAATACATATAAAGTTAAAACTGTATATTATACTAACATTACGAGTATACCTCTACTACCAATATATTGAATGCATTATGAACCAGATCATAAAAATATTGTACATCATATTATAGTATAGGTATTTCAAAACAAATAAAAAACAATGAAAACAACAATAAGAAAATTAAAGAAAATAAAATAATTTTTGGTTCATTTTTATCTTAGTTTTAAATAAAATTTTTCTTATCTAAATCAATTTATCTTAAAACATGCATACACACATACACAAATGATTATACAGACAATAATTTTCAATGATAAGCTTTATATACGCTTTATTACGATTTTATATTGAATATACGAGTGAACCACTATTTTACGGTTCATTTCAGTTCAAAATTTTTAACAATAAAATACCAAATTTTATATAAGGAATATATATACGAGGGTTGTCTAAAATGTTTCTGATCTAAAACAGAAACAAGTATTTTTTTTCGTTCAAACTATACGAGTATATCTATGTTTTATTTTTCAACATTAGCTGCTTTCGATTTGGCAATTTAAAGTACTATTGCGAGTGGAAAAGGTATAAATGTCTGTGCTGAACGATCTACTCGCAGCTACTAATGAAAAAATTTTCAATTAGCTGCAAGTAGATGAAAGTAGTTACGAATAATATTTGTGTCGTTGTCGTTGATTGTTATAACAATTTATCCTAGACACATTTTTGTACTCACAAGTAGGACTTGGAATTGTTAAATCGAAAGCAGATAATCTTTCCTTTTACTTTTCCCAACAACGCTTCCATTCTTTAATCCCTCTAAATGATAGCTTACAAAATTGAAAAATTTTGGAAAATTTGCTTTTAAAAAATTTGCTTCTACGGATACGATGAGCTCTTCATTTGATAAAAACTTCTATATGTATATCTTCCTGCCAAACTGTAGGAAAGAGAAAAAATTCGTTAGCGGCTGAATCAATTCAATTCCAAGTTCATGAATTTTCGTCATAGCAACCGATGAAATGTAATACGGTAATTGCTGTTTTTTCAACGAAAAGTGTCATCTTCATATCGAGCGAGTCTAGAAACTTTGCAGACAACCTAACCTACATATAAATTGGTTTGTTTTTTATTATTTTGAGAAAAAAAAAAACACATATTGGTAAATAACTACTAAAAAAAAATTATATCAAAAAAAGATACATTTTATAATATTGAATATTACATATTACGGATATTAAACCGCATTCATATATGATGAAAATATGTATACACATGCACATTATATTTATGATCTCAAATAAAATAAATAAGTATACTGATATCGATACTACTCGTATATGCGTATATATGATAAATAAATTTATAAACCGATTTTATTTTATATTTGAAGCAAAATATAATAAATAAAATGAAATAAAATGTAAAAAAAAACGTAACGTAAAATATCATATTTTAATGTGGGAGTATTTTTATGTTGACACTTTTTCAAAATACCACAACACAACACAGAAATAAAATACATATACGAGTAATCATATAAATAATGTTGAAATAAAATTCAAATAAAAAAAAAAATAAATAATAAAAGAAATCATTAAAAAATATAAATTTTGTTACGAACAACAATAGATTCTATTGTTATACATCCGATATGTACATATATACGTAAATACAGATATGTGTATGTATATATTTGTAAAATATATGATATATAGTAAAGTAAAATAATACATACACAAAGTAGAGCAACAGCATTATATCACCACCGCAGTAGCAGCAACAGCAACAGCAACAAATTACCTATTTTTATCTTTTTCAACTAAACAATCAGATACATTTATGTGCTTCTACATATGTACTGTAGACACACACATGTATAAATGTACAACGTACGAGTACTTATATGCGTGAATGTATCTATATAAGTAGATACAGAGTATATACAGTGTAGAAAATTTGTTATCTTTCAAAAGAAAAAACCAATTTAAATGAAATGAAGAAGAAAAATAAATTTATTTTTATTTTTTTTTTTTTTTAATATTATTAATAGATTTAAAAAAAAAAAAAATTAAACATTTTAAAGAAAGGAGTAATTGTTTAATTTCAACAGATATACATACGTAAGTGAATGTATACGTACTTGTACATATAGAAATAGAACGTATACAATATATACATCTGCAGCATAATTATAATAATATAATTTTTGAACTGCGATAGAATTACGTAAAATAATAAAAATGAAGAGAATAAAATTACACATACATATGTACATACATACTGATCTATATTTTAATGAATTAAAAATTCCACGTGATTCAAACATATGAATAATTTTTTAATAAAAATGCAAAATAAATTTTAAAATAAATGAATATAGGATGTACAGAGGATTTGATATAATGGATATGTATATGTGAAAATTATTAAGATTTTTGAATATGAATTGAAATAGGTACATCTCAATCCACATCATAACTTATGTATGTAATATGGCATAAACTTGCTTCTGTACACAAAATAAGATGCGTAAACTGCAAAGTAAATGTGATGGAAGTATTTCCTCCTTTTAAATGTACTCACATTTTTATGCATGTATCCTTAATAATAAAAAAAAATCAGAACTTTTTGAATATTGTCGCAAGGTGAAATTTTTTTTTAACTTGTTTAACTTATAAAAATTGTGATCTAAATTTATAATTTAATTCTTTGTTGTGATAAGACAAAAAAAATATAGGTATGTACTACTATCACTATATATACACGATATGAATCAATATTTTCGAAGAATGATTATTGGTATACCTACTTATATATGTATGTACTCAAATATATGATCTAATATTAAAAGTATTTGTGTATGAACTGTATTTAACTTCATGATTACATTTATTTGAAATTTTATCTTTAATTTATTTTTATATTGATTGCGTGAATATACGAGTATGTACAAAAAAAATGATAAATTTTACGAATTTATTCTTCTCATACAATAAAGCAGCAAAAAATTATTATATGGGGTACAAATTTGTGTTGAAATGATGTAGCAATCGTATATGTATGTATATTGTGCATACATTCGCGTTCGGATACATACATAGTTTTTTTTTGAAATTTTTTAAGAATTTCATAAATTCAAATTGTTAACATGAATAATAACAAAACAATTAAATACTTATTATACGTTATACTTTATGAGGTTTGATTATGGCATTTCACATATCAACTACTTAAAAAGCAAAACTACAATATTTTTGAATTAAAATTATGAGAAAGAGAAAGATAATATATATACATATCCTACTTGTATTTTTAAAATTTTCTTGCAGCTAAAGTAATACTACCCGCATGAGAGTTCACTCTACTTTCTAATAATAAATGATTCACATTTTTATACATACAACTCAACTAATTAAATATTTGTACTTTGAATAATCTATGACATACATATTGCACTACTATAATATCTGCGAGTACTTACATTGTTTTTTTTTTTTATAATTTTTTCATTTCTTAGATCATAACTATTCCTAATAATAATAATAATATACATATACCTATTGTGCAATTGAAATTGTTTTTTTTTTCGAAAAAATAAAAATTGTAAAAATACAAATTTATAGAGAATCATAAAATTGTTTAATTCGTAAAAATACAACTAAAATATAATAATAAAAATCTAGAAAACACACGTATTAGATTCATATATTGTAATATTTTCGGATACATTCATACACATATGTACATATATCTACATACTGTACGTATGTATTATAATGTTCATAAATTAAGTATATCAGGTGATGCCATATCGTGTACTGTTTAAAAATGATTCACGTAATTTTTAAGAAATATTTTCTAACCATATAATAATGACATAATTCTTTCGCTATATGTGTGTTTATGCGTAAGTGTATTTTATCAATTGAGTACAGTAATAAAATTTAAATATAAATAAAAATTGTTTTAATATAATCATTTCTCATATGATACCTATACATTATTAAAATTGATTACATATACATTCTATGTATACTTAATCTACATACATACTCATTTCGTATATTTTTACAAATTACAAATAAATATACTCAATATCCTTGAATTATTTTCTTAAGTCGATTGTTTTTAATTTAATATGTATTTGTTCGTTTCTTATTATGTTCTTCTTCGTGTAATATTGAAATTAACTTCAGTTTTATGGGTTCTATGTTACATTTGAATTTTTACTTATTTTTCTTTTTTTATCTGGTTTGAATGTTTCTTTTGTGGTCAATCCAGAAATACAATACAATTATATACAAATACATGCATAAAGACATATACTTGAGTGAAGGGTGTTGGTGTTAGTCTAAAGATTTTTTATTTTCTGTTTCTATTTTGAAAGTTTTATAAAAAAAAAAAAATATTTATCAAAATAAGAATAAAAGAACTATTTTTACATTTTATATTACATACCTACAGTATATAAATTATTTCTTAATTCATTTTTTTTTTTTTTTTGGTTTCATAGTTATTGTCAGTGTGTTACTTTAAGATTTATTTTTATTACTTAATTTATTCTTGATTGATCTCAATATAACAATGAAATAATATCAAATAACATATTGTATACATACTCGTACTTTTGCTTTATGTTAAAGAAGGTAAGAACGTAAGAAGGTAAGCTATTAACGTCTACAAGAACATCGATGGCGATGTTTAACGTTTAAACAATATGTTTATACTCATAATACCAGACTCACAGCAGTAAAGGCTCAACTATAATGACATAACTGGCTCATATCAAACATAAGAAAAAATAACGAGTGTTAAAACGTAACATTTTAGCTAACTACAATGACATAGATCACATACTAAACAATAAACAATACAAATTTCACAAAAATGAGGTTATGTGCTTATGTTACTTAAATCATGTATGCTCACGACTCGATCGTACTGCTTATGTCGACCTTATGTTTAACGAATTTTTAACGAAGAACGACAATGTCAATTATAGTTTAATTTAACTCATTGATTTAGCTGTGTTCGTAACACGACATAATGTCATGGCCTCTGTCAGCTATTGTCGTTATAGTTGGGCCTTAATAGCCTTAAATTTAATACAGTATATACTACATATCACAACCATTCTCTACGTCTACATTATTCACACACAATCTGACTATATAGTACGCAACATATAAATTTCAGTTGTAGTTTTTATTTTTCGTTTTTTTTCATTCTCAGGTGTGATTGATATGAAATGATAAAAAAAAAGTAATTGTATTCGTAATTTATATATGTACATATATGAAAAGCATACAATCGCATCATAAACCTAAAAACAAAAAGAACATAAATTGAAATTGAATGAAAAAAGGGGAGACCAATTGAATGACCAAAAAGGTTATAACCTTGAAAAGTGTATTATATGTATACAACCAATCAACTATACAAAGCCCTTATTATTATTATTTTTTTGTTTTATAAAAGTCACTCTTCTTTTCATATAGACGTTATATACCTCCATATATTACATACATGATGTGTATACATAAGTGTTGTATTTGGATGAATTAAAAGAATAGTGCGGACGTATAATATAGGTACTACATTAATGTATATAAAAAAGAATTAAAAGCACAGAAAAGATCATATACAACAGGTACATATACAAGAGTACTCATCATGTATTTGTACGTGTATACTGTACACAGAGAGATATTTTGGTTACCTACCTTAAATTTATTCTAAAATTTATTGTATAAAAAGGTGAAGTGAATTGATATGATGATTGCCTTTTCAAATTTATTCCAATATTTATGAGGCAGTCAGTTTACTTTTTTTTGTTTATATGTTCTTTATCATATTGTTTTTTTTCCAACATATTTTTACGGCGTACATACCTATATACTCGTAATAACAAGAATTACTAAAACGAGGATATATATATGTATATGTGTAAAGTATACGAGTATAAAAGTGAATCAAACTAAAAAGAAAATTGAAAGCGAAAACTTAAAAGTAATTTTATAAAAATTGCAGGTGGTCTT
Source organism: Villa cingulata (assembly GCA_951394055.1). NCBI lineage: Eukaryota > Metazoa > Arthropoda > Insecta > Diptera > Bombyliidae > Villa > Villa cingulata. Next base: position 2,809,120 of record OX596020.1, on the reverse strand, counting down.
ACACATATGAACTTTTTTTTTCGCTGATTTTATTTCATTTTTTTTTTTTCCAAATTAGTTTCCTTGTTAATAAACAACATATAATACGAGAGTATGTATTATCGACTCACATTATATGTACGTATCTATACGAATATATTATTATATGCGTAAATATTTTACATATCATTACATTTTATACAATTTTTTTTTTTTTTGGTTTTCTTAAACTTTTATTTTCGGAGTTTATAAACTAAAAAATATGCAACAGATGGGAAAAATTAAATCAAAATAAATGGAAAAAAAATTCTAACAATATAAGGATATCAAGTGAATTTTGTGAATACAGGTGAATTTTCTAAATATTGTAAGTAGATACATAAGTACATATATGTAAATTTTTGATATTAATAGAGGGTTTGGATTGGACGAATAAAAGTGAATGAATTGCTGATAATTTCATTCCTTTTTTCATACAACAATAACACCAAATATTGAATTTTTGTACAATCATCATGAAATCATGGAATTTCGTTATTCCTTTTCTAATTTAACAGAATATTATCAATTCAATATACATTTATGTACGATGTATACATCATAACCATCATAACACACCTCCCAAAAGCACACCTAAATTTCACCATATACATAATATGCAATTCGCTTTATCAATGAATTGTTTATACCTCAATAAATACACACAAATATGTAATAACGTTTACAAATATGCTAGAATATAATATTTTAATAAATGCCTATTCAACAAAAATTCAATATATCCGTACATATTATATTATGTAATTTAAAACTAAATAAGAAATAAATTCTGTTGTGTCATCATTTTGTTTTTTTTTCTTGATAATTTTATTCATCTTCCTTCTCTCTATTCATTTTGTTTTAAGTAAACACAACCAAGTATAGGTAACCAAATTATTGTAGTTTTTCTCGAGAGTTTTTCTTTCATTTTCATTTATTTATTTTATTATAACTTTCAAATTGGTATGTAATACCAAAGACCGTATAAATGTAAAGATATCGAAACTCCATATATCCTGATGTCAGCAAATATTTCTGATCTGGGGTGTGATATCACACCCCACAACATGTTGCTATAACATTTATTTCTTTCTTATTGTTTAGCAACATCATAGTAAACATTTTACGTATCGAATGAACATTAGATCATCGAACGATAACCAGTTTGACTGCTGATGGCGAGTACGGTGGTGATAAGACGCACATTTTAATGGAAGATGGAAGAATGTATATCTTCTATCTTCTGTCTTCTGTCTTCTATCTGCTATCTTCAAATTGTGTATAAACAAATAATTATAAGTACATATTATATCTTATATATATAAAAATGAATCTGCAAAATGTATGTACGCGCATAACTTCCGAACGCCGGCAACAAATTGGATAATTCTTTTTTTATTGTGTTCGTTATCGCCACGGCAAGGTTTATACACACAAAAAAAAAAAATCGACCAATTAAATAATAAAAATTAAATAAAATATTATATTATATTAAATAATAAAAGAAATTATAAATTGACATTTCACGGTGTTTGGCGTCAAAATTAAAAATTTTTTTAATCATAGCCTCCTTCGTAAAAATCGACAACGATTTAATGTAATGTTTAAATTAAATTTTGCCAATCGTTAGAAGTGTGTGGAATAATCCTTGAATTTAAATGTTTTTCGCAATGGCAGTTGTACGTTGCATGCTCAAGAGCCGGCAAACCATCGGCGCTATATGTTTTTTCTCCGAAAGGAAAAACAAAGAATATTGTACATTATAAGGCATTAAAATAAAATATAAGTATGAGCACAGACAAATATTTGTCTGTGGTATGAGATAGAATAATTTTAGGAATAGTATTTATTTACCATGAGAATTGTACAAAAAGAAGAACAAATAATAAATTAATTAATAATAACAAATTAATATGATGAATATATGCTGTCGTATTATTTTATTGTAACTTTATTTCAACCTATTGTAACCAGAAGCTATTGTTTACTTTTTTTTAATTTTGTCATAAAACAAAGTCTTTTAGGAATTTCTTTTTTTCGGCGGAAAGAAGTTCGCCGGGTCAGCTAGTTTATTATAAAACTGAATATACATATATAATATACGAGTATATACACATGTAAATATAATGCTAAACTGACTGTATACACATAACACAAAATATGCAAGAAAATAATAAGCAAATTCAAGTATATACAAACATTCATCATTAACTTATCATATATTATGTTAAGAAATAATGACGAAGACGGTAAAACAGAAGAGGCGCTTTTTAGCAAAGTAAGAATAAGAAAGGATGGAAAAGCTTTTATTTTCATGCATTTTGTGGGGTTGAATCGCATAATAGTATTATTGTGACAAGATGTTAAATTTTGAACTTGTACATGAAATTTTATCAATGGACCATTAACAATGTTTTCTAATAATTAATACTGTTATAAGTAGTTCTAAAAATTTTATTCTGTGACTAGCACACGGATTATTTTCACTGAACCAATCCTTGTATTTTCCATATAAATTGGTAAACTTAATAGATTCGTCCATTACAAATTGCCTGATATTTTTTAGATACATTTGCTTTTTAAAAATTTTATCAAAAACCATGCAATGAATTTTTGATATTTCAAATACAGTATCTGATGGTGCATACAAAGTTCCAAAATCGTAATTTTTTAAATAATTTCGGGAAACAAGAAGTAATTCAGATGGTCTTGTTATAACTTCATCTTTCTTTCTAAAAGTATTGTCACAAATACCGCAGTTATTTCTTGAAATAATCTTTTGTGCTATATATCCAATAAAATATCTCATTGATGACATTTCAATGGATATATTATTGCTGTTGAAAGTGTCTACTAAACACGAAAGTTTCAATTCATTTTCAATTTCAAATAATGTGCTATTGTCCATTTCTTTTTCCGCGTCATTATAATTTGTATTACTAATAGAGTCGTTACATGTATCGTTGTTAATTAAATTTTTTTTTTTGTAATAGGTTGAATCAACTTGTCGTCTTTGCTTAAAGAATCAAAAAATTACAACATTCTATAAGCAAAAATATGTTGATTATGCAAAAAAAAAATATGACCTATCTTAAAAAATAAAAATATTAAAAAGGAAATTGCGCACTATGACTAACAGATGTCTTAAAATGAAAAAAATAAATTTGATATTGAAATTTGTTTGATATTTGAAAATAATATATGATAAGTTAATGATGAATGTTTGTAATATACTTGAATTTGCTTATTATTTTCTTGCATATTTTGTGTTATGTGTATACAGTCAGTTTAGCATTATATTTACATGTGTATATATATTATATATGTATATTCAGTTTTATAATAAATATAATATGTACTTATAATTATTTGTTTATACACAATTTGAAGATAGCAGATAGAAGACAGAAGACAGAAGATAGAAGATATACATTCTTCCATCTTCCATTAAAATGTGCGTCTTATCACCACCGTACTCGCCATCAGCAGTCAAACTGGTTATCGTTCGATGATCTAATGTTCACTCGATACGTAAAATGTTTACTATGATGTTGCTAAACAATAAGAAAGAAACAAATGTTATAGCAACATGTTGTGGGGTGTGATATCACACCCCAGATCAGAAATATTTGCTGACATCAGGATATATGGAGTTTCGATATCTTTACATTTATACGGTCTTTGGTAATACGTAATACTACAGTACCTAATACCTAATACATCTTAATCAATATAAAATATTTCCCAAAACTATATTAACACGTCAATCAATTTATATTTTTCGTTGTTATAAGTGTATATATTTTATCTTTTTATTTTTTTTTTTTTTTCTAATATCTCAATACCTAAATGTGATATGTACTCGTACATGTATGGAAGTCGTAGTATACAAAAATAAAAACACAAAAGAAAAAACTTTATTAAAATTTCAGAAAAATAGTAACAGCATAATTTATTACATCATATCACAAACATAAAAATTGTATTCAAATGTACCGACTTATATGTAGTAGGTAGGTGTCAAGAAAAAAAAAACAAAAAATTAAATGAAAAACACAAAGAAGTAAAAATAAGACAAGTAAGAATAAAAAAAAAAATAAAGTTATTTGAAAACAAAAAACAAACACTAATCAATTTTATAGAAAATACTAAACGCACAATATGTATATTGTACATATTTTCAGTATATGTAAGAATTTTGCTTAAGTATGTGTATAGAAATAAATATAATATAGCGAGTTACAGTACATGAATAACAAAAAAATAGAGGATCAATCATTCAATTTTCTGATAAACAAATATTTCAAATATAAATTGAAAGGATATGATATGATATAGCATATTTAACCAAATTGTTTTCGTTGAACATATTGTGTACAACCATGTACAACATTGAGCTGAAGAAATATGTGTTTGTGGATTCTATTTGAAAAGTGAATCTTATTGTAATGTTTATTAGATGCGTAACTTACATGCGCAAATGGCTCGCAAACATATTATAAACCAACAATTCAGATGTAAGTCGTCCAACTCAATAAGCGACTTTGTTCTTTTCATAACATGCGAAGTTACAATCTGCTCGCAAAGTTTCAAAGTTCTGAAAAAGGACATGCAAACGCAGATTTTGCAAGTTGCACATATATTTTTGAATACATCTCTAAAGTAACTATTCAGATGATTATAAAGAAAGATAAATTTTATGAATTTAACAAAAGTAGATAATTTGAATTTATCAACATGGACTATACTATACGAGTATATGGAATATTTGAAAGTTTTTGTAAAAAAATTAAGGACAATTTTAATTTTTTTTTTTTTGTTATATATGTACGAACATAAGTATATTATATAAATGAACATTATGTCAAGTCAGTATACGTAGATACTTTCTATACATTTTATATTTGTTCTGTGTTTAATATATTAATTATAAGCCCTAAGGTCAATCTCTATAATTAATTTCATTTATTTTATACTAAACTATATCACAGTACATATACATACATTGCACAAGTATGTAAGAGTAATATCCTTTTAATTTTTCTGTTGCATATAAGAGGGTAATTCAAAAAATTCCCAGAATAATTGCGTCAGTAAGTAACTAGCAGGTCAACAGTCAAGAAGTTTGGTTATATTTTGAGTATTTTGGAAGCGTAACTGCTGTGTATAAAAAAAGTAATAAATTCCTTTGTTTTTATTTAAAAGGATACAGATATCTGAAAAAATTAGGTATTATAAAAATATAGTGTAAAGCGTTGCGCGAAGAACAGATTGAAAGACATGCCATGCCGATCTTTCACTGAGTTTTTGAACAAGTAAGATTCAAATCCTGAAGACTTTTTGCACCGTATAGTATTAGTAACTGGTGATGAAACTTGGTAGTTTATACGTAGAAAAATAAATCCATAAAAATCAATAACTAGTGTATTATTTCATTTTGCAGGTACACATAACATACATATTTCACTATAATAAATTTGTAATCTTATACGTAAATTTATTGAAAATAAACAATATATTGACCTAAAGATAAATTGTTTTCATTTTTCATTAATTTTCATTTTTTTCATTTATTTTCTATTTCGGTTTTGTCCTTTTTTACTCATATTTTCCTCTTCTTTTTTTTTTGGTTTGTTTATACAAGAAGAAGACACATAACAGATAAAACAGGTGACTTTTATGATTTTTGTAATGTTCATTGTTTCTGTATGTTAATTATACGAACGAAACGTACACATACATACATATATGAAAATGAAAATATATATACTCTCTGATGATGCATTTAAAAAAAATATAGAGCACATTACATATGTACATATAATTATGTGTGAGTGTATGTGGAAATGTAGAAATCAAAGTAAACTATACGTACACATTGTATATGATGTCGTATACACTTCATCTCATATATATGTACATATGTACATATATCTTCTTATTTGCGGTAGATAATTAAATTTATTAGATTAATCTTTTCTTATTTTTCTATTTTGAAATTTCAATGAACTAATAATTATATGTATTCAAAAAAAAAAAAAAAAACAAAAAACAAAAAAAAATAGAAATGAAATAAATAACAACATTTTTGAGGTTACATAATATAATATGATATGAATATGAGGTAAAATTTTCTAATTTATTCGGACAAATGAATGTATAATATATATCCTATTTTGAATAAAAAATGTTTTACGCAGTAAAAGTACAAGAAATATTTATTAGAGGGAAGGAAAAAAAAAATCATAATGAAAAAAAAAAAAAAAAATGCGAAAAACAAATTTTATCAGTGAACTGAATAAAATGAAATGAAATTTATTCATGAGTATTCAAGCCAAAGGATACATGATCAGATAAACATATTCCATATTTCGTAATTAATATGATGTACATATACTATGTATGTATATAGATGTAGTTTAGTTTTGAATAAATCTCATCTTAATTCAAAATTATTTTAAAATGAAATGTAAAAATCATTTTTTTTTTGGTTTGATTTAAATAGCCCAATACCCCAATACAATGTATATAACATTACATATTCATTAATTTTCAAATATATTTACTATATATTTTTACGTATAATATGTATATGCATTTAAATTTATTATATGATGCATATAAAAGACAAAGACGTATAAAATCATATAAATGTCATAAACATGTATATAAAACTGAAATTTTGTTTGATATTACATAGTATTTAAATTAGATCTCTTCAGAAATCTCATAATTTTATAATATGTATATATATATATACATACATATAAAAATAGGTGTACATATTTATGTATTTATTTTGTGTACAAAAACTTTGATATGTTTGTGTTATTAATTTGTTTATATATGAAAATTAAATTAAATTAGTATATTTGCACAAGTATATAATATGTATATAAATATAATGTACATTATAGTTGATATATTCTATTTATTTATAATATAATAACATTTACATACATACATATAATGTACTTATATTTATGTGCAACATTATAATATAAAAGGGTCGTCTGAAAAATTTCTGGCCTTACACAAAAATAAGTATTTTTTCGCTAAAATTTATATTTTATTTTTCAACATTTGTTTCCTTTTAAGTCTACTATATATATACGCTTTTCCATATGATGCTTTCATCCCTCGAAATAATAGTTTTCATCTTGTTCTCCAAAATATGTTTCTACGGTTACGATTTATATAACCTTCGTTTGATGAAAACTTCTGTTTTCTGAGCCAAAATTTCGAGAGGAAAGATTGAAAGATAAAATTAATATTGAGTAAAACAAATTACTATCTAAACAACAAATAATTGTTCAAAATTGCTGAAATTACAAACTTTACAATCATCTCGCAAGTCATTTACAATCGTCGTATACCAAAATGAGTTCGACATGAAGCTTCATCTTCATTATGTCGAATCTAGAAACTTTTCAGGCAACCTATACATATACATATATAATATACTCATATATTTTATATGTACGTACATACAAATAAAAATGTATGTATATACATACATAAATTAGACTATAAACGAAGATTGTATATGGTAAAAGCCAAAATATGATCAAATTAATTTGCATATATTTTGAATAAATTACATACTTTATAAATTCTATTTAGTTAAAGGACTAAATAGACATTATACATATTAATGAATATATATTATTCATATTTAATAAACACATACACATAAATTGTAATGCATGTATGAAAATATATATGTATATACAGAGTATGATCATCGTATACAAAATTTAAACAACCTATAAATTTATAGATATCCTTCAAATTTTATGAAATTTTTATTTGTATTCATTCGTTTTTGGAATCACAGAGTATATTAGATGTTGCATTTTCTGTTAAGTCTATATATTTTTTAGGTATGGATATGTATAAAAATTTATGATTTTACAGAAAAATATTCATTAATTTTATCTCATGATGAGCGGTCTAATACAAATCGAACCCAAAAAACGCACAAACCAAGAATGCCAAAAATTGAAATGAGTTAAAAAAAATGTTAGTTTTTAATAATTATTTTCCATTTCATGATTGGGTTGGTTGCAGTATGGTAGTCCGTTTCCCATCCCTCAGAAACAGACTCAATTAGCACTTTGTATGTGCCGTTTTGTTACCACAAGCTCGTAGGTGTTGGTTGTTTCTTCTATATTATAGCCATTTTGTCCTGTTCAGATAGTAAATCAGACTACCCACCCTTAAACTGGCTGCGCAAGGTCTACGAGGAAAGTCATCATATTTTTGATTCTTTCTTCTTCTTCTTCATTAGCTCAACAGGCCATGGTGGGCAAAGGCTTGCTGTAAGATTCGCTTCCATTCCTCTCTACATTTCGCATAACTCCTCCAGTTCATCACTTCGATCTTTTTTAGGTCATTCTCTACCTACATTATCCATCCAGCGCAACTTTTGTCTTCCTCTTTGACCCTTTACGCACATCTTTAATCCTTAAAAACTCAGTAACGGATCATACAATTGACCTCGGATTTTCTTTTTTAATTTGAATCCACTAATTTCAAAATAATGGAAATTCTCCGTAATGCACTTTTATATTTTTCAGCAATCCTGTTTATAATCAAAAATTTTTTAAAAGATTCATCATGAATTTTGACTACATACATATGTACTTTTATGGAAACATGTTTTCTTTCCTTTTTTTGTTTCCATTCTTCAATAGTACATAAGTGGTATATAATAAATTCTGAAAAGATTGCGTAAAGACTTTTGAAAAAAATTACAAATAAATGCGTTTCGTTGAGTCGTTGATTTGTCGACGTTTGTGTTTTTTTTTTTTTAATTTCATTTCTTTATTTTTATTTATTTCCTTTCAGTTTTTTTTTTTTTTTGTTTTTACTCATAATGTATATGTATATAAAGAACAAAAATTTTCATTACAAGGATCAACTTTAAATTATCTATTTTAGTATATATATTTTTTCAGTATTTCTTTTCTGATTTGCTCTTATCTTCCATTAAATTCTCGAATAGAATCTGTTTTATGAAATTACGAGTTTAAATAAACACATATACATACACACAGACACAAATATACGCATCATCACATAACTTCTAAGTAAGTATATTTATGTAGAAAAATATAAATTTTCTAATATAAAAGTATATAAGGATGTTGATTAAATAAAATGATATGTATGTAAGTATGTATGTATTATGAAAAATGTAAGATTTTTAGTTAGCTTTACATGTAATCACATATTATTAGGGAGTACAAATGATATACATACATAGCACATACATAGTGTATATACAAAATATGTGCGATTAAGTTAAAGGAAAAATGAAAACAAAAACATCAAATCAAAATAAAAATAAAAAGATATTAAAGCAACAAAAAAAAAAAAAAAAAACAAAAGAAGTATATTATAAAATAAAAGGATATATATTTATTATAGTTAATTTTCATTCGAAATTAATATATAATATATTTTAAGTATGTATATAGGGTATGGTATAAGGATATATAAGAGATTGTTCATTTATTTATTTATTGGGTGTATTAAAGAAATGAGTATGGTCTCACAGTCTCACTCTATATATTGTAGCTTATGAGAATTGTTTATTCTCTGTGTGTGGTATGTATGTATGTATGTATGTATGAATACATATTATGTACCATATTATTAAAATAAAAAAGGAGAAATGTTAAAAACTTTCTCTATACTATTTAACTTAATGAAATTTTATGATCATCATTCTTTTGTTTTCATTTTTGTCTTTTTATATATCTTATAAATTCTATATTTCAAATTACATACATATATAATGCACACATCTACATAAATTTTTGTGTATATATTCATTCTAAATAATACGTGTATAAATGTATGTATATGTTTGTAATATATTATTTTCTCATTTTTTTCACTTACATTATCTTGTTTTTTTTTTTTTTTTTTTATTTTCAATTAAAAATTTGAAGAAAAGAAAATAGAATTTTATTTTTTCTTTTGTATTTTCAATGTTTTCTTTGTGATTTTATGATTTTATTTATTGTATATCGCATAAATTATTATATGTATGTATATACTTAGTCTCCTTATTAAAGAATAAAAAGAATTTATATATGTATGTATGTTTTGTATTATACACATTCAAAAGTAGAAAAATATGTATACATTTGTGTATATATACATTATATTATATTCATATTCTTTATGAAATCTATTTATTAAGAATGAAGGAAAATGAAAATAGCAAAACAAAAAACAAAAATATTAATTAAATTTCAATAGTAAATTTTCATTTACTCGTATCTGCGTATCTCATAGTACAATATTTAACTTACTATATACAATACATAATGTAATTCCATTATATTTCAAGATTTTTGTATTGCAAAAATATTCAAAAGAATTATAAATTTCATTTTTATATTTTATAGTATTAGTCAGCACAGATAAAAAAATAAAAAAAAAATTCATTTTCTTCATTTTTATACATAATATGAAGAAAAAAAATATTAGAAAAATTTTATGTGATATGTAGTAATTTTATTTTTTTTGCATTAATCAATTCTTTTATTTTTCTGTTGTTAATTTATTTTTCTTTGTAAGTAGTAGGTATCAGTTTCAATTTTAATTAATTCATTTTATGTTCTTCTGCATATATAATAATTTAAAACGCCCGCCCCGCCCCATATACACATTGTGTGTACATAATGTGACGATATATTTGTGTCGAATGAATTAAATGAATTTATATAGAACTGCTTTATAAAAATGCATAAATAATGTGCATACATAATAAATAAATCAATCAAAATTTATTGAAAAAATGATAAAAATAAATGAATTTATTTATTTATTTTTTTCTTTTTTTATTTTTTCAATTCTTTATATAATTTCTAGATTATTGAACAATTGTAATTAAATACATCATCATTATTATTGTATACAGAAAGATACAATATATAGAATTTTATATTATTAATAATATGTATTTTAATTAATTCAACGCCCACCTACTAAATTCCAATCATTCTAGTATTTCAATTTAATCGAAATTATTATTGTCGATTATTACATGCATATGTATACATGACGTATCTAAATACATAATAAAATGTATATGACGAGAATGTTGTGTATGATGATGATATCTTAATCTTATTTTTATTTTATTTATTTTTCTTTTTCGTTTCTCTTTTATTTATTTTTTTTTTTCTTTTTTCGCAATTTGTATGTGATTCTTTTTAAATTTTTTTCTAATGTATATATTTATCATATATAATATTTTCTATTGTTGCTATACAATAATTGAAGATATTATATACACGTACAATGCACTGTTAAAATGCGATAACGAAATTTATTTTCTATGTTATATACCTAATACATACAATAAAATATAATATACACTCAACGAAAAAAAAAATGTCCGCACTTATAAAGTTATATAGAAATTCTCAGATTCATGAGTATGTATATGTAAATGTATGTATTTCAAGTTTTCAACAATTTCATTTTCTCATAAAAAATTTTTTCACCAGCTAAGATTTTATCCAGCGATATCCTAAATTCTGGATATTTTTTTTATATTATTAACATTTTATCAGCATTATAGACTACCTACGCGATTTTTAAAACTTATTTTTGAATTACATAAGTGATTAGAATACGTTATAATTTTAAAAATTTATATTTTAGAATTTCGAGTTAATTATCGATGAATATTTCTACGACAAACAATTTGAGAAAATTGAAAATTTATTCGAAATGAATACAAAATGCGGCTGTCTCTATTATATTTCTAGTAAAGAAGATGTATTCTGTTCGGAGTAATGTTATGGTTCGTATTTTTCAGATATGTATCTGCATATTTCATTTTATTATTCGCTTTTTCTTAACCAAACTTAATATTATCTCCAAACTATTAACAACAAAAAAACTGGGATAAAATATTACATAGAACCATAAAAAAAAATTCAAAAAAGAAAAATTTATAAAAAAATATTTGAAAAAATTTAAATGCTAACATTTATTTTTTGTCCCTGATTGTATGTATAAATATGAAAAACAAAAGTCATTGATTTAACAACCGCGCAGCGTAAAATGTATTATAAAATCAACATAAAATTCCATTAATTCTAATCAAAGTTATAATCAAAAATATCACGATATCATAATAATCATCATCGTCACATCATCATAATTTTATTTTTTATTTACTTTTCATTTTTTAATTTTTTTTCTGATTAGAAATAAAATTATTATTTTCACTCTAAAGAATTAACAACTCATCATATACATGCTAGTCATTGGATTGGAATGAATTAATTTTTCAAAATACCTCCCAATTTGATTTTAAATGGGACTGTGAATGCCTTTAACATTCATATCAATTTGCACTGTACTATACCTACTGCTACTACTACCCACTGCTCTCTACAATGGTGGCATGACCAATATTTATACGAGTACACAAGTGCAGTGCACTCCTCGTATACAGGGTATTTTTTTATTTTAGTGTAATGTGTAGTCATGTCTCATTCATATCAGTATTTAACAATCACACAGCTTCTAATCATAATCGCATCTATCGCAATGACAACAAGGAATTGAATTTACACATAAGTGTACTCGTGCACATTTTGTTGTTGTACAAATAATACTACTACAAGAATACAAATCAAAAATTTATTCATTTTATTCAATATTTATCAATTTATTTGATTGATGTTTAATTCAAAAAAATTCAAAAAAATTCAAAACATAAACAAAAAAAAAAAAATGTTAAGAAAAAAATTGAAATGAAATAAAATATAAAATCAAAAATATTTAACACAACATTAATACGTACACATATCATGATTGCGGTCTTATGTATACATATAAGTACATATATGTGTATGATACATTCATCATCTGTCGCGTATAATAATAATAATGATAAAGCATAATAATATTATGCTATACGCATTACTAAATATATGTATTCTGTAATTTATACATGAATACCTATTATATGTCTACATGAATGTATGTACATACATATATATTTATGAGCACGAATACATACTAAACACTAGCTTAGCTATTATTATGTATTCTAAATATTTTTAAGAGTATCTATACTTTAACTATTGCACATTATTTCTACGAGTAAGTATAAAAAAATTAAATGTTGACCGACGACAACATGTATTATATTCGCGTTATCATTTTCATTTACCTTTTGAAGTTTACCGATTTTAATTTTTAATATACTGCATACGGTCATTCGGTGTACTACTACTACCACTATACGTACATGGGTACATATACAAATACATACAACATGCATAAAATATGTTAACTTAAGCTGTGTATATGAATGAGTGCATATTTTTATTATCGCACACGTAATGAATTTTTATGATATATTGTACAATTTTGTATACTACATATAAATATCTACAATACTGTACGTACGTAGTACATTCAGTTCACATATAAACATTTTTTTTTCATTATTATTAGATACGAGATTTTATACGCAAAAACATACCAATATAGTAATTTAACTGAAAAGATTGTCATAGCTAATAAAATTGAAAGGAGAAAAAAAAATGTGTACGTACATAATGTATAATCAAGAAAAAAAACTTTAAGGAACGCGGAATTAATTAGTCAATTTTTTTTTTTTATATATGTATATACATATATATAAAAAGGCATCGAATATGAAAATGCAATCAAACAATATAATACATAAGTTACATATGTACAATAAGATTGTGTACGATTTTATTTTATTAAAAGGAAAATTATGTATTCATATTCATGCATTTGTATTGTACTATATCATCGCATCAATATCACTATATGAATATGTGCCGCAATTTGTATATATGCATATACAAAATGTATATATACATGAATATGAATTTAAAATAAATGAGATAATATTATTTAAATGCACTTATGATACATACTCGCATATAATTAAATGTGTATAATTGAAATTTTTGAATTATATCACGATTTTAGGTTTCGCTTTTCGTTCTCTTCTCTTTCATCTTCTATAAAATATTTTTCTTATTTTCAATTATTATTCGAATTTTTATTTTTAATTATTACAAGAGTATTTCTCTTATTCATAATTATTTTTTTAAAGGTGACTTTATATTGTTTTCTTTTTTTTTTTTAATTTATTTTATAAATTATGATTTTCTTCAATAACAAATCAAATCAAATAAAAATTGTATAGGAAATATAAAATGTAAAATAAGAATTTAAAAAACAAAAAAAAAACAAATAATAATAATAAAAACAATATCAAAAATAAAACAAATTTGAATCAATAAAAATGTGTTTAATTTATTCCGAAAGATGATGTTAATTTAATGTACATATATTTTTTTCTTTCATTTCATTTTTAATTTGATTTTTGTTTTTAATTGAGAACGTGTTAAGAATACATATTATACATTTATAATACCTACCTACTTACTATACATTAATGAAGAAAATTACAATGGAAAATAAGAAGAAACTATGTATATAGAGGCACATTATATTCGAGTGTACATAATAATAACGTGTATTCGAGTTTGTGTATATAATAACGTGTATAAAAATAAATTTAAATAAAATCTATAAAATATAATTTAATTAATCAATTATAATAATTAATTACAAGGATAATAAATTTTTATGTATGTACACATTAATAGTCGTACATATTAGAATGCTGTAAATGAATAAAAATAAATAAGTATAAAAGAATATAAATAAAATAAAATTGATAGTTATTGTTTTCCATTTACAGTGATGCACAAAATTATTGGTTATAACTGGATCATCAATTGTATAATAATCATTTTCTTTGCATTTAAGCTTAGTCCAAATTGAATCAAGAATGAATAAATAGCCGAAATAATTTCAAAATATGCTAGTGTCATTTATTTTTAAGTTTATAATTTTTTTATAGATTATTGTGAACCACAAAGATTTTGGTATGTAGAGACACAAACTTAATAGAACTCACATGACTCACATTGATCAATTTTTAAAATAACCTCACAGTACTTCCGCTATACTTACCTTTATGTATAAAAACCATTGATTGATGTGAAATTAGAGTTAGATTTACAATCCATCGTATAATATTTGCTTTTTGCCAACTTTTCGTTGCCTGTTTCCAACTTTCGTTACCCCTAAAGCTCACTCAACTTTGAATGAGTGAGTATACCAGCTTAATAGGAAAAAGAGCTTAGAAATGCTTACTAGTCTATTTACTGACTACACTACAAGTAAGAAGTAACACAAATTGTAGTAGTGGATCGGTCTAAGCCCTATTATACAGATGAGCGTGCTACTCTACTAGCAAAGCAGTGGTTCTCAATCAACATTAAACTGTAGGTGCACACATGATAATAATAAGTCTAGAAATCATATCGGTGAAAGCCCTGATTCAATTAGAGCTGTAATGCTATGAAAGAAAGAGGAAAATGTGAAATTAATACTTAAATATCACCAGTCTTATAAGAATTAAAAGACATTACTACGATACGATTGGATAAAACTACTTTATAAGACTGACTTTTTTCATTAAATTTTTAATTAAATTCACTTTTAAATTTCTGAATTTTCTTCTATTTTTATTCTTTAATTTTTATTCTTTTTTTATAACATTTTTTTTAAATTTTATTAACATGAAAAATATATGACTCACTCACATAAACATTCAATTTTAAATAAGCGTCAACTCCAAATTTTGTACATCAATGAAAAACAACTTTTGTGAATCACTGTAATTTATTTTTTTATTTGATTTCATTGGTTTTGTTTTTTCTTCTGTACTTTTAATTATAAGCCGAAAAGTAAAAATAAAAAGATTTATCATTTATTACTTTATTCCGCATACTGTATTAAGTATATACGCACATAATCATTTAATCATTTAACGATTCATAAATACATTCTTAATTGAAATAATTACTAGACCTTTAATTACGATAATAATTACAATGATATACACATATGCATACGCATTTATAAATCAAATATGTCTGTATATCTGTATGTGAGCGTTTTCGTATCTATAAAATAAATAATAAGTAAATGAATAAATAATTTCAAAAATAAAAAAAAAAGAGAAAAATTCTCAAAAAATGTAGATACAAATAAAAATAATATTAAATAGAATGAGACCAGAATACATAGTATGTAATTGAGGAAATATTTAAGAAAAATATTTATATTAAATTTATAAATTATGTACATATTTATTTTTTTCTACATCAAATTGCATAGAAGAAAATATTAAATTTGAATTGCAAATTTTAATTGTAAATTACAGTAAAATTCTTTTGATTTTTATATAATAATTTAACACATTGATCAATAAGTAACGAGAATATAATAGATAACAAAACAAAGATTTGTAAAAAAATTTTTTCTATTTAGTTATCAACATTAGTCTTCTGAGAGTCACGTCTGAAAATTTCATAACATTTTGATAATTTGCTACAGCTGAAACTGAAGTTATAGTGGTTTAAGTGACACTATTTTTATATTTTCTAAAACAATGACAAAATCTGGATTTCTTGTGTTGATAAAACATTACATTTCAATGAAGAAAATTTCTGTGCTTGCAATGTTTTGAAAAGTATTATGCAGACATATGCTGCTCCATCAAAAATAATAGTTTTTACGCTGATTTCACACATGGTCGCACAGTCACAATAGATGCTGAATACTTTGGCCGACCAAATGAGGCTATTGTTGCAGAAAACATAAAAAAAATAAACACTGAGAATTGTAAAAGCGTTGTATAAATATGTACTATATCGCACTTTCAGGAATAATTTATGTTAATAAATAAAGAAATTTTTTTCCAAAAAACTATATTGTTCCTAGTAGTTAGTCTCGGGACTTATTGATCTATGTGTTATATTATTATTTTTTTTTTATCCTTTCTCTCTTTAAATCAAAGACATTGATTGTAAGTAAAAACGGATATTTCTTTAACATTCTTCGCTGTAAAAAAGCACTGTAAATTTTTATATGTTAGACAAACTCCTACTCGTATATCAGATTTAACAACTCAGACAAACGAAAATTCATTCTGAAAAAAATTACAAAAAATTGAAAAAATTCTGATTTTAATTTTTTTTTTCTAGAATTTTCTTAGTTTTTTTTTTTTGATTATTTGTATTTTTTTTCCGGTTAATCATATACAAGAGTATTAACTTTCATAAATCTAATTTGCTGTTATAATGTGTATAGTAATATTTGGCCAACGTAAATGTATAACGTAAGTAGTTAAGTATCCGTATAATAATGTTACCTACACAAATTTACTAAACATACATACATACATACACACATATGTATATCCAATGATATAATGTATTGGAATATATAATGTACTATTAAAAAGATATCAAAATCATTGTACAACATGTATTTGACAGATTTATGATTTATGAACTTTATTTATTTACATTTTTCTGTTACATTACAAATATGGTTTTACATTTTTTTTTCTATTTGAATTTTTTATTTCTCTTCTTTTTTTACGTTATTTTATTTTATTTTTGTTCTTGTATAATATGTAATGAAATGAATGTATGGCGGTATATACTTATTAATATAAATTACATACAAACACATAATAAAATTCAAAGGTACACGCTACATGTAAAAGTAAAAGTGAAAAAATTGAAGAAATATTCTGATACCATCACATCAGGATAACATAACACAGAACATATGTATGTATATGTATGTATGTATGTAAGCAAGTATTTTCTATTTATAGTTTGTTTTATTTTATTTTTATTTTTTTTTTTTTCACTTTTTATTTTCATACATTTACTTGTGTTTGTTTTATTTTTAATTTGAACCTGTAAAAAAATGATAAGATTCTCTAATTAAAATTAAATTATTCATTGTAAAAAAGCTATACTTCCATATTCTTCTATGCTTATGTTCTATTTACAGCTGTAGACTTCATATAATGAATTCTGTATATTAATTTATTCAATTTTTTTCTTTTATTTTTAAATTTTAATTTTAATTTTTGATTTATATGATATTTTCAGAATGACATTTAATATTCAATGGCTGATTACTACTAAGAATATATACACGATATTTATCTACAGACAATAAAAAAATTTTTTTTTTTTTTTTTTTTGAATCACAAAGTCAATAAAAATACATGTGAGAATTTTGATTGACAACTTTACTTGATCTGATATCATTTTAATTAAACCAAAACTAAATAATGTACGGTATATGTATGTATATACGTATACGAACGTATATATCACAACAATTTAACTCCATATCTAATGAATGAATTGAAGTAAAAAAAAATTACAATAAAAATCAAATATTCAAGAAACAATATAAACATTGATTAAATTAATGAATAATTCATTTTAACATTTCACATATTAATATATATGAATGTATGAGTATATGTACACATCGTACATCATATATGTACATATAGACATTAAGTACATATACGAACATTTATATATATGTACATGTATATTATAAATGTATATAATACATATCAATATATATATATTATACGTAAGTATTTACATAAGCGTGCAAAAATTATGGGACCCAACAATAATTTTTCATCAACAGAAAACGTAATCACACTGATATGAATATATACGGTCTTTAATGATTTTTCACAGATAAAAACGGAAAATATAACTATGCCCCCATGTGATAGCACTTCCTTCACAAAGTCCTGAATTTCTTAGAACTCATCGATCATCTTTGATTATTTTGTGAAAATTAAATTTTAAAAAAAATGTCAGAATAAGTCAATTGCTAAACTACAAAAAAAAAATTATTACAAGAAAAATGGAATAAGATTGTACAAGATTCTTTTAAAAATCTTGTGGAATCAATGACAGAAGTTGATTAGAGGAAGTCTAAAGTCTATAAAAGTAACGGTTTTCATATAAAATATTCATAAATTTTTTCATATAAAATTTGACTAAATTTTTATACTATATGGACGAGTATGTCCCATCCCATTTATTCATATTAAGGAATTAAGAATAGCTATTTCTATTTTTTTTTTTTTTTTGTATATGAATTGAATAAATATTTTAATATTTTAGAAATACTTTTGAAAAATAATTCTTGTACCATAATTTTTTGACGCCTGTGTATGTATACTTATGTATAGTCTACAATCAACATGCGTTCATTTATAATAATATATATGTAGATTATAACATAACGTATATAACAACCATGTAGGAGTTTTTGGTGTTGCTCTTATTACATTAAGTTGAACGATTTTTCTACTATTTTGTTGTTGGTAAAATCATGACTGATTGATGTTTGTTATGAATTTTCATTTTTGGAAAAAAAAAACACAAAACACAAAACATAAAACAAAACACTTTTTAATTTTTCTATTTTTATACATTTCTCATTTTATTTTAATTTAAATTGTTTTTTGTTCTTATACTATCGTGTATTAAGTATCGTACATACATATATTTGATTTTTTGTGTTTGTTTTTTATATTTTTTTCATGGGTTCATTTAAATTTTTATGTAAATTTGATATAAGAACATTATAAAAATAAAAAAATTACAAGTACAAGTATTTACGCAGGTGTACATTTATACAAAGTATATATATACATGCATGTATATAAATTTACATTAACACCATCATACCCAACAGATATTTCCAGCACATCAACGAAATTTTCGTCAATAATTTTATAGATGAATGATAATTACATACTATATTAAATTAATAACAATCTGATATTTTTCTAGGCATGTCTCTATTCTTGTATCTTTCTAGATAATCCGATAATCGATAATCGATCTAATCTATGCTTAGTCGAACATTGTAAAGTACCTATGATCAATTCAATTCGTAAATTTATACTGAAGCACAACACATATTTTTGATATTTTCTCTTCAACAATTTCACAATGTATTGATTCAATATTGTTCAATTTTGCGGTTTTTGAAAAATTGTTGTGTTTCGACAATGAAAATGGGAAATTTTTAAAAGAGTATAGTAGAATTGGTTTTGGTATAGAAAAAGCAATAAAATCAATATAATAAAGGCTTGAACAGAATTGCGACCATCGACCAAAAATTCGCTTGTCAAAATTTTAAAAACTCTTCTTCCATATGTACATGCACAAAATTACGACCATCAACCATAACCAATTTTTGGTCGATGGTCGAAAAAGAGCTAATTTCTAATTTTTTGGTTTTGGTTGCAGTGCTGCCAATATTTTAAATTTTATTTTAGTATGTATCGTATAATGTATAATGTTGTCTGTCTTGCTTGTCGTTTCAATTTTCATTTTTCTTCATCTGTTTACTATTTATGTATATTTATGTCAGTTTAATTTTAAATATAATTTTTCTGTTTGTGGTATAAATTGAGAAATTTATGTTTAATCTAGTGGAGGAAAATATTATATATGAATATTATATTATTTTAATTACTTTTACCACTTGATTATGCATAATAAGTTTTTTTTTTTTATAAATATAAATCTTAAATTTAAAATTCTGCTTTCCTTTTCGTTTTTTACATATATATATTTCTCATTTAGAATGGTCTCTATGGTCTTAATTGTGTTCAATGTTTTTTTTTTTTTTGGTTTTCGCCGACCAATATTTGGTCGTGGTCGATAGTCAATGGTCGCAATTCTGTTCAACACTTTAGAGTGATAATCAATTTCTCATTAGTTATACGTTGTAATTATAACGTAGAACATGGTAGAACTCATTAACATACTCTCTTCCAAATACATATAATTGTAAACTCGTAAGTAAACTGAAGCTATTTTGTATTCATCGCAACACTCGTGTTCTCTTGATTGATGTAGCTGATCTGATGGGTATGTACTCGTATGTACTATATGAATTATTTTTATAAACGGATTATACATCTTACATATCATCATTTGCATATACAAAAATATGTATGAATTTGTATATTTTTAGTTACAAATATGGTATACGATACGGCTGCGGTTATACTATATATGATGCAGAAATTTGTAATCGCGTAAAATGATTCATTCATTGTGAAATTAATTTAGTATACAAAAATGATTTATTTCTAAGAATCAAAATTATGGTAAAATTTATTTTTAGAAAAATAAAAAAAAAAAATAAAAACAAACCAAAAAAAAATTTACATCTGCAAGTATACACTTAAATGTACATATAATTTACATTATTTATTTATTTTTATTACATAAAGTCGGTCAAGTTTTCGAATTGTTTTTTGAATTTCAAATATGTATTTTTTTTTTACTCTTGTTGTTTTCATTTTACAATTTTTATTTATTTTCAATTTTTTTTGTTTTACGTATAATTGGTGAATTCGTAATAAGTAATTCAAACTAAAAATAAAAGGGAAAAATTTTTTTAACAATCATGTACAATTTCCGTTAATTTTTATATGTATATTTTGTCGTTTGAATTTTTGCTATAGATGCTCGAGTAATTACCAAATGTTTTTACATATACTCCTAACAAACCCTTGCATAAATTAAAACGATTAGTTTTTGTACTAAACACAAAAGCTATGTATGTAAATACACACAAGTATGTATAGGATCCAATAGACTTTTATGTTGTAATTATGGTCAAATGTGATCGAATTTATTCCTACATATCATTCTCACCCTGTATTGTATTATTTTCATTACCTCATAAATAATCACTCGTATAATTAAGAAAAATATTTTAACCATGCAGAGATATTGAGACAAAGCCTTAAGATATTTGTTTGCATTAAATCCTTAAACTTAAACCATAATATGATAATGTACATATACATACATATGCCTGCATTGAAAATTATAAAACTAATTAAAACTTTAAAAACTTAATGATAACTTTTAACGAAAAAATTTACAAATTATTGTGTTATATACACGTTATATCCTATAATTCAAGGTTCCAGTTGATTTATTTTTTTTAATAAAAACTGTAAACTGCATATATGTACGTGTATGTATACGTTTATTTATTTATTGCGTTCATCTACAAAAATATACATTTAAATAAAATCATGTTTTAACATTTAATTCAATATATTCATATAATTATTTATTTAAAAAATTATCAAAATTTATATCCTTAACGTAAGAAAATCTCTATATAAAAGTTCAAAAAGTTTGTATAACATTTCACATGTGTATTCATTACATACTATACATACATCGTAAATATACTATTACACCCTCTACTACTTATGTTTAATGTGGTGCATAAGAAAAGACGATTTTTTTCTTTAAATTACACTGTACGTACATACATAATTTTTACAAAAATTATCTTGATATATTGATAAATTTTAAAATACACTGAAATAAAAATAAAATAAAAAAAATACATTTACAAGCAAATGTATGCATAAAATAAAACAGATCTATCTATAGGCAGATCTAAATAAGTATAGTATGTACATAAATTACATTACTACTTACGAGTATATACATGTATATAATGTAAGTAATATAAGTATTCAGATGTAATTATTTTATCCTTGTTATTTATCTTTCAATAACTATTTGTGTAAATATTATTTACAAAATAAAGACAAAAAAAAAATTAAATAAATTATTGATAAATGGATAAATATGCCTAAATAAATAACAAAAATATACATTACATATATAAAAAAAAGTTCAAGGTACCTAAAAATGTATTATGTGATATATGTATGTACTATACCTAAAATTATAAAAAAAAAATTACAGAAAAAAATCATTTAAAAGGAAAGAAAAGCAGAAAAAAAGAACAAAACAAAAACATGAAAACAGATAATAAATTAACGACATAGGTATTATTTTTTTTTTGTGTGCTTTAATTTTATTTTTTATTTTTTTTTTTTTTTGCTTACGATTATCAAAATTTGTAATCATCGTATCTATCAATTATTTAAAAAGCTCTATAATTCATTCATGAAACGTAATCAATAAATATGACATGATGAATAAATGATTTTCTTGAGAAATAAAAATAAAAATTAAAATAAACAATATAAGTATATAAAGAAAAATGTATTTACGAGTGTATATGTACTATGTAATTTTGTTTATTTATTTACATAGAAGATAAGCCCACACATATATGCACATATATACTATATATATATATAGATGAAATACACATATTACATACATGTGTAAGTACAATATAAGAAAACGTTTAATTAAATAAATAAAATAAATCGATATATTACATATATTTGTACGTATTATAAATATACATACCACAGGTTGTTTCCGTTAACACCAGACAAAAGAAAACCACGAATAGGGCTCATTGTGTGGAACAAAAAATCGTATTCGAGGGGGGCGGGAAATCTCAACCGCTCACCCGCTAGAGGGCGTCAAAGTTTTTCTTCTCTTTTTTCACTAAACACAACTATGCGATAGGAAGTTATGTCAGTTGAGGTTTTAGTTAATATCTGGAAATTGAATGTAGAAATGAAAAATTTTCTAGGATTTTTGGAAATTGACTAAAACCTTGAATAACATGAATTGCTATATGTCTGGAACGAAAGGAGATAACAACGTAAGATGTAAATAAAAATTTTTTAGAAAGAATCAGACTTTCTACTGACGGAAAGAAAATTGCACAAATATTGGGTGTTTTTGTCGAGAAATCATTGATTTTTTCCAAAAAAATCAGGTAAAAAAGGGTATATTTTTGAATTTGACTGTCCATAAATTTTGAAGGGGACGGACAACAGGGTTGAGTTATATGTCAAATGAAACGGCAAATAGGTGTCTCCTATGGCAGTGTTGTATAATTTTTAAGCTGGCATGTAAAATAACGAAAATACAGGGTGTTTAGTAAAAAAAGAGAAAAAAAGCTTTAACGCCCTTTAACAGCCAAGAGGTTGAGATTTCCCTCCCCCCTCCAATACGATTTTTTGTTCCTCTCAATTAGCCCTATTCGTAGTTTTCTTTTGTCTGGTGTTAATGGAAACATCCTGTATAAATGTATTTAATATAAAACATAAAACGTAAATAAATGTTTTCACAGGTACCATTTATGTATGTACATACGAGTATTATATATATGTACATATATGTATACAATGGTACCATGAACATTTTAAACTGTATACACACAAATTACAATCTGTTGTCTTAGGTCAAGAGAGATACATTTCATAGTATTTTACAGTGTATACATATATAGGAAAATTAAAAATTTTTTTTTTCCCAAAAAACAAAACAAAAATCATAAGAAAATTTTTTTATAAAATTTTTATTTATTTCTTATACATACTCGTACTGACAAAAATTGCATGCATGTAAAGAAAATAAAAAGCATTTTTTTATTTTTATTATTTTTTTTTTTTCTTTAACTCGTCTCGTTTCTCTTCTTTAGATCATTTTTTATGATAACACAAAAACCCATAATTCACTTAAAAGTTTTAATAGATAGATATATATACTTGCATATATACAATAATACTTGTACTTGTACGTACTTGTATTCATATAGAGAAAAGAGCAATTTATTTACAGTCAGTACAATAAAAAACGTAGCAAAATTTACTTACGAGGATAATTCAAAAAATTCCCAGAATACTTGCCGTCAGTAAGTAACTAGCAGGCCAACAGTCAAGAAGTTTGGTTATATTTTGAGTGTTTTGGAAGCGTAACTGCTGTGTATAAAAAAAGTAATTAATTTGTTTTTATTTAAAAGGATACAGATATCTGAAAAATTAGGTATTATTAAAATATAGTATAAAGCGTTACGCGAAGAACACATTGAAAGACATGCCGATCTTTCACTGAGTTTTTGAACAAGTAAGATTCAACTCCTGAATACTTCTCGCACAGTATAGTAACTGGTGATGAAACTTGGTGGTTTATACGTAGAAAAATAAATCCAATAAAAATTAACCACTAGTGTATTATTTCATTATTCCGGGAATTTTTTGAATTACCCTCTTACATATGTACATACATAATATCCAAGTACTATGTGTAATAAATATATTTTTATCGATAGATTAAATTTAGAATTTTTCAATTAAAAATTATGTAATTTATGATCACTATACATACATACATATTTGAAAATACACGTACAAAAGTTAGATATTTAAAATTTAACATAAAGAAAAAATTATTTCAGCATTTTAGGTTATGTATTATTTTATACATATATTTTCTAATTGATACAGTGTTCATAGAGAAGGGATGTTTTTTTTAACATAAAAGTTGTACATACATACTTTTGTATATAAGTATGTACATATATTCTAAGTATTTACTTTTTCATCGATTGAAAATAAGTTCATTTTTATTTCTTTTATTTAAAAATAAACTAAAAATCTACTATGGGTAAATATTTTGCCCTTGGCTGTAAATTCATACAGATTCAGATACAATATACATACATATAATATGTACATTATATTGATAATTACATATAGAGATCAAAATATGATATCATGTATACTCATATAACATTATTTATATTATTTTTGACTTTCTTCAATATGTAATATCTTCTTTTTTTTTTTTTTGTTAATTTATCGATGCGGATATGAATAATTTTTATTTTTCCTAAGAAAATATTTTTGTACCTCTCTACATAAGTATATATGTATGTGTATAAATGTAATCTAAAAAAAAAAATGTTGTTATGTACCGATATATAATATAATTTGATGTACATGTATTATTATGTGTACGAAATATATATAACTTATATTCTAGATAGATACACATATATATACTCGTATATCCGTATATCCACATATGTAATGTACATATTTATATAAAATAATTACATACAACTACATTATATGAATATTAGTTATTACAACTACATATTTACAGTTATGAGTATAACATACTTATTTTGATTCAATTATAAATTCTGTTCATGATGTTGAGTACATATGTATGTATGTACACACATAAATATGTACATATGTACATATTTTCACACAGTAAACACATTCCTATATTTATTGCACATTATACTCTTATAGTTTTTATGTCAGGTTTTTTTTTTTGTTTTAACGAAAAAATTTTCAACAAAATAACCATCAAAAATATGTAATAAAAAAAAAATGTATGTATGTAGATTGTGGTAGATCCTAACAAAAAATAAAAAAGAATTTGCTCAAAGGCGATATTTGTGCATCGTATCAATCGTATATAACCTTAGTAGATGAAGACAGTTGAGTCATTTAATACATAATTCATAAACAGAACAGAGGGTATATCATGCAATATTTTATGTAGAAATTATCTGTATAATTATTTTCTTGATTAATTAATGCAAAAATATGAAAAACAATTTTATATGAATTTCTTCTTATAAAATTGAAAATCAATATACTGGTATGTATTGGAAAAATTCATATCAAATCTTTCGAAAAAAAAATTTGTATTATTCTATAATCTATGTATATATCATCAAATTTTTAATCGTTATTCTGTATGCATACTTGTATATTAAGTATATACGCATGTACATACCAAAAAACTAATGAAAAATATTTTTTAAGCCGCACGCAGGCTAAGAGCGTAGCGTAGCGTAAATTTCAGAGCGTAAAATTCAAATCAATTGTTTCTTATTATGTTGCGCATACAGCAAACGTAGCGTATAGCTTTGCGTAGTTTGAACCATACCACACCATACGCTATGTTTGAATTTATATGCGCGTACTTTTACATGTTAAGCATGCTGTAAAGTCGAAAGTCGAAGTCCAAGTTGAATTCACTGCATTGAATGTAGAAGCGGCATTACTCGTACATAAATTATACAAATTTACAAATTTAATAATATTCGAAAAATATTTGAATTTGTTTTGATTTTTAAGAAATTTAATTTTTAAAAATGTTCAAAGCACTTTAAAATAAATTTTTTTTTTTTAATTTTTCATAAAATTTCGTGCACCTTACTTGTATAACTTGTTTACTCATATGAGTATGTAAGATTATTTACACTACACTGGAAACCGAACTTTCTACTACTTACATATTTCTATCTATTATACTTTTATTCCACTCGATTATACGTATTTTGAAATCCAAATCGTGACAACAAATGAAAAATCTAAAAAAAATAAATAAATAAATCCTTCAATGTTATAAATTAGATACATGATAGAATTGAGGTAGCAATGTAGAAAATGACTGTTTTCTGAACATTATTACATATGCACACATGACTATATATTCTTATACTCCTACACATGTAGAGCAAATTAAACAAATTTATTTAGTCTAAGCATATGTAAGTGTATGGATCACTTGAGCTTTTGACTTTTCTTGTATTTTTCTTATTCATAATGTTAGAAAAATGATGGAAAAATGGTAAAAAAAAAAAAAATGAAAAATAAATTTCAATTGAGATACTCGTATCTCTATTACAAAAAGATGTAGGTACACAACTTTAATAAGTAGCTATGTATACAAATTTATGTCTATTCAAACATAATATTATTATACATATACTCCTACTTACACGCACACATATTCTAAAACGAGTGTCTAGATATTTTCCGTTTTCCAATTATGTGTACTGTATGTGATGAAATCCCTAAAGTAAATAGGAAAATGGATTTTATTTCAATACAAAAATACATATACATATATACTTATTTATGTACAATGCATACTTTTATAAAATATACAATATTTATACATATGTATTTACTGTACATGCATGCTCGCTCCTCTTACATTGATAGGTACATATGTATATGTTTATTGAAAATGTTTTCTTAAACAATTTTTATTTATCCTTATATGAAAACATCAATATTATATATAAATATATAGTAATTCTATATATGTACATGTACCATAAATCAGAGTAGAAGGTAGAAGTATGCATATATGAATATCGAATATAATCCTGTGAAGATACAAAATTATAGTTAATACTTAATACTGTAGTATACAGGATAGGAATACAAACATATGATGCAAAACACAAATTAATGCATCTTACATGTTTAAATAGACTGTTACTCTTATATGAGTACTATAGGTAAATATATACGTATGTATATGCATGTGTGTACATATTTAGAAAATAACTTTGAAAATATCTAATGGAAAAAAGGTTATGAAAGGTATTTTACTATATATATAGTATATAAAAGATAACATACGGTACAATACATGTATCTAGTACATATGTATTGATCTGTATTATAATATATTGAAGAAAAAGAAATTTAAAATACAAATGAATGTGTAGGAATACATAATATTATTGCATAATCTATTCGTGTATTCGTGTACATATTGGTATATCAGAAAATTCAAGTTAAACTGTGTCTTACATGAAAATCAATATAAAATAAAATTTTCTTAAAAATAATAGTCCTCGGCACATGATTGTGAAAAGTCTGTTTTCAGGAAAAATAATGTAAATCAATAATTTCTTTTTGTTTTCTTTATTTGATAGATACTTTATAGGTATATAAAATTGTTTGGAAATCCAATCATGACTTTTCACAGAATCTCCATTTTGTAGCACTTTCAATCAAATGTTAAAATTTTTTGAATCGAAATTAATTGTTTCAGTACAAAGTAAAATAAGTTCTTAACATTTTCATTTTAACACTTCGTAAAATTACAATTTTACATAATGTTCACAATCAACCGCCGCGCACTTTTTTGATTATGATGCTCTAAAATCTTTTAAGATAATTAGTTTTCCATGTAATGTAACATTTTGAGAGCAGAATCATGATGATTCATCTAAGTATTTTTCGATTTTTAATGACAAAAAAAAAAAACCAGGTGACCGTAAAAGTGTATAATTACATACCAAATTTTCTAAATTGAATGAAAAATCAGTCTTATTCGTTGTTAATACTTTTTTTTATTTCTATCAGATTTTTATATAAACTCTCGATCCTGTTATATTACGGATTTCTTGTCGTTCTAAGTATACATGTGGAATTTGTAAGATAAAATACATAAATATACACATTGAATAAATATTAATGCTTACATAATATCTAAACATATACACAAGATATATTTTCTGATTTCCTGTTTCCTTTGCAATCTTTGAAATGTTCATATCATATTATTGTACATACTTACATACCATTCTACCACATAGAATATAAGAAAACGATTACTTACGATTACGAATATCTGTATAATGTATACAAATATATATATATATTTTTTTTTTCATTTTTTTAAAAATTTAAGTACCGTATATCCGAGATACAAATGTATTAGATAAAATATGATAATAAAAGCACAAAAAGTAAAGAGCAAACATACATAAACTTAACAAAAATATGTAGATTATAGGTACCTATAGCTACACATGCAAATACAAGAAAAAATCAGTAAAAAGAAATACCGCATATTATGTACGTAATTTAAATAGATTTTATAAACAGTATAAACAAAAACAGTAGCAAAACAACAAACAAAAATACTAGGATACTTATGTATGAAATTTTATTTTTTTTGTTTTTTTTTTTTTGCTTCCCTTTAAAAATACACACAGGCTTATTAAGTATATTCATCTAAATTTTATAACCTTCAAAGATTTTCTCTTATAATTTTTCATTATTCCAAATAAAACGTAAATGCATGAAATCCATTTTTAACGTAAAAATACATATACATACATAAGTAATTCCATCCTGCCTTCTTTTTTCACCTTTAACATACAAAAATACATATGTGTTATATGTGGTTATATACAACTCTCATATTTGCATTACGCTAATTTTCAATGTGAAAAATATTTACTTTATTTATCTGATAATCACACAAACAAATGTATAATATGTATGTGCGCGAGTACACATTATATATACACACACGGAAATGATATGAGTGTATGTCAAGCTTATCAATGCGTTAAAATGTTCTGCTCATAAATCCAGATTTTAACCCTTATCATGGATCAATTTAAATCCAATTTTCTTATTACATAAAATACAACAGCTTTTTATTGACGACACTTTTTTTTTTTTGACACACGCATAATATGCGTAGACAATAACACAATACTATACGAGTATATATGTACGTATATTTTTATTATTTAAACTTTCTGAGCTACTTACATATACATTATTATATTTGTTTAGATAAATACATATGCGCATTGTTACAATATATACTAAAAAGATCAACAAACATTAGTGTAATCATACTGTATGAACGGATATTAGAAATTTTCTTATATCCTCGTACATACATTATTCTTATATAATATTACTCGTAAAATTTTAAAAAAAATTTGATTTCCTTTTTTTTTTCAAATAATTTCATATTATAGACACGTTTTTATTTTCGTTTCATTTTAATGCTAATAACAATAATGGTGGCTTTACAAAATGTGTAACAAAAATATAAATAAAATGAAATAATATTTAGATTACAAATACAATATTATACGTATATATGTATATAACGATGATACTCATTCATAATCAGGAAGTAAAAGTTAATAAAATAAAAAAAAACATGCGGATAAAATGAAATAATTGAAATATACGTTCATATTATATGTATATGTACCCGTACATGCTCTTGTACCTTAAATATTCTTAAATTCTTATTTTAAGTACATACATATATGTAAGTGCTTATGCCTTATGCGTGCTGATATATACTCCATTCTTTATTTGTGGAAGTAAAGTGTACTAAATAAAATTCGTACATAATATGTAAGTAAAAAATTTAAAGTATGTATCTGAATATTATATAGAAATAAAGTATGTAATTATTTTCTAAAATTTATTAGTAAAACTATAGCTCTCAATCACGATACACTGGACTACTAAATGTTACTATAATCGACTTGAACTCGAGCCAATGAATTCAGAAAAGAGGCAATTTCAGGAAGTCCTCAGAAACAGCTACAATTTTGATGATTTTTTTTTTATATTATTTAAAATCAGAAACCTTTCACAGGGGGGAGGAAATAATTATTTATATTATTTAAACAATACTTATGCAACATATACAGGATGTCCAGCATCGAATGGTCAATCCACAAACAGTAGATAGGTCTCATCGAGACAAACAAAAAATCGTACTACAGACGAGGGGGGAGTAATCTTAATCGTTCAGCTGCTAGAGGCCGATGAAGATTTTTCGCACTTACTCTACGAAACACCATAATAACAATTACAGCGTAGTAGCTAGAAAAAAATAGTATAAAACTGAAAGAGATAGAACTTCACGATAGATGGCAAAAATAAAACATAAGTTTCTTGGGTTTTCTGCTTATGTAATTAGAAACTAATTCAGAGGGCGCTGTGCTGTGATTCTACAGTCTGTATTTTCTCTAAAAATAGTGGCAAAAAATCATTAAATTCTGAATTTAAAACATAAATAACTCTTGTAAGGAAATATGTAGAGGAGCATGTAAAGTGTCATTATAGAGAGAGAGAGGAGGAAATTTCCAACAGATTTCTCTTAGACTACTTTCTTTTTTTCACGAATTTTCCCAATACGCTTTGTGTGATTGCACTTCTATTTTAAGTAAATAATTTATAATATAATATGACTGATACCTGTTCTGTAACATAATAAGTAAATTTGATTTGAAAAATGATTAATTTGTCTTTAAAATAGTTGAATTTGACCTGAAAAAAGTATATAACACCTTTAACATTAGAATAAATAACATTCTAGCGCGATATATTGATACATACAGGGTGATTCGTAATAAAGTATTCCATGATATACCAATCGATTCCTTGAAGTATGTTGTGATCATCGATAACGATTAGGCATTTTTCTGAAAAATCCCTCCTTCACCTCTTTTTTTAAAGGGTTGAAATTTTTTCGTCTGCGTAGGAAGGTGAGCTCATATAAAACTTTATAACTTCTGTTCAAAAAAAAAAAAGATAGGAGGACAAATAAGGTTTAGAAGATAGTTTAGAAGATGCTAAGACCAATAATAATCGACTGTTAAACTAAGTATACTCTTACTGATAATTATAATACGTTTTCTTTATAAAATATCTCTATGCTCATTTCAAATATTCTGTTCTCCACAATTTTATATTCTCTAAATTATGGTCTTCCCAGATATAATATGAAAAAATATCTTTTGATTCTCAAAATTAGAAGCAGAGATTTTATTTAAATTCAAAATGCAATATCAAACAAAAGTTTGTTCTCTAATCTGTGTCTATAAAATTGTTGTATCTGCCTGTTCGAATTATAAATTTTCCTTTTTTCTTCTCAATAACAATAATAATAACAATGAAAAATAAAAAAAAGTAAAAAGGGATTTACTTACATCTTATGTTTGTTTGTTTTTTTTCTTATTCCTTTTTGAAAAACACTAATCCATCATATGGTAATTCCTTTATGCACATTAAACACATAATAAATTTTTCTTATCAAACGTACAAGCATTTATAATGAAACATTGTATACCTATATATTTTTACATATAAAAAGAAGAAGAAGAAAATAATAATAAAAAATAAATAAAATAAAAATAAAATATCGTTATCCTTTAATTTTTTTTTTACATGATATGTAACCTATTTTATAAATTTTTAAAAGTGCTTAAAAAGGATAAAATATTTCTTTGATTATATGCGATATTATATACGTATTTGCGTACGTTCTGTGTATTTAAAATTTTTATAGATTAACACCCTAGCACCTATCCGCTTTTCTTAATTTATTGCACAAAAAAAAATTATCCTTTTTATTGCCGTTGCTATTCTTTATGTATTTTTGTAATTTTTTTTTTTTGTTTTATTTTTTAAATTAAATTAAAAAAAAAAGTACTCATGTTACAAGGTGTTTCTTCAAAATGCTTATTTTGGATTTTTATTACTTGAAGAACTACACTCTTCCAAGACATATTTTATAGAACATCCTTTCTATCAATATAGCTTTGTTGATTTCACTCTGATGTCTAACTGTAGATAGAATTGTAGTATTTTTAAAAAAATATGGCCGATCCAGTTCGAGTTACGACGCTGGTACATCAAAATGAATATTGATGGCAATAATTTTTTATGACACCACTCCTACATTAATAATCACTTTAGATCAGAATATTCTACACATTATCATGTAGTATGTTTCGTAAGCAGTTATCATATTTTATTTATTTGAAATGTTTTAGTTTTTCAAGTGTCTTAGCTGGCTGTGAAAAATAGAAACGAGATGCACAGAATTTGATGATTCTGGGGTCTTTGTTTCCAAAAAAAAAAAAAAACAGCAACTGTTGAGATCGCCAAACCTTACACAAACGATCATAAGCACATCCCTTGTTTTGTACATTCAAATAACTTGAATTTGAATCAATCATAATTACTTATATATGGAAAAAGGACTCAGATTTGAGTCCGCATTACAAATCACTTTATCATACCACTTTTTATTTTTATCATTTTCGGCATTCTATCAAATTTTTCATTATGATTATTATGATGAATGAATTTCTATTTCAGAAATATCCTGTATCTGTGAACACATAATAATTTAAAATGTACATAATGTACGTATATCTATTATCTATTATCTACATGAATGTGAATAAAGAAAATATGTAAGTATAGAATAATAACAATGTGGTATGTAATTATTTTATGCACATATATAAAACATATTATGTATAGAAAAATAGAGATACAAAAAATAATACTACTGTACTCATATTTATTTTGCCATGTGAAATAAACAAAACGAAAATAATAAATAAAATAAAAAATTATAAATAAAATGAAAATTATTCTATGAAATAGAACATATTACATAAATAAGAGTGTATGTAAACATATAGAAAGAATAATAAAGAATTCCTTTTGTATCTTTTATCATGATAATCATTATACGAGACTATATATGTAATAATGCTTAAAGGAAATTCATTAAATTTATATGGTAATTTACAAGAATATAGTACATGTTATAATTTACAGAGTTTACCAATAGGAATGTCAGAATTTTCAACGGACACAACGATCACACTGATCCGAAAAATCAAACTCAATTTTATTTCTGTGCTCAGTATTGTATGAAAAGTGATCATGTAAAGGTACACACTATTCAACAAGGCTTAGAAACTTAGAAATTATTCTAATTTGTAATTAAAATGCATGCGTTTAATTTGCTGTACGTTTCGTGCATTGCGAGAAACTTATGAATGAAGCATATTTCTGGCTCAATGGATTTGTGAACAAACAAAATTGCAGGATTTAGACTGAGCGATTCACAAATTGCCTTTTCTTCTTTATAGAAAATTACCGT
The DNA here is from genome assembly GCA_951394055.1 of Villa cingulata. Lineage (NCBI taxonomy): Eukaryota > Metazoa > Arthropoda > Insecta > Diptera > Bombyliidae > Villa > Villa cingulata. The sequence continues at coordinate 2,774,843 of OX596020.1, read as the reverse complement.
TTGTTGCGGTCTTTGGGCTCAAGACGTGATCGGGCCTTATTTATTTTGAAGATAAAAGTGAAAATCACATAACTGTGTATGATGAGCTCTATAGGAATATGATAACAGAATATTTTTTACGAAAACTCGAAAATGTTGACATAAACAAGACTTACTTTCAACGAGTTTGTGCAAAATGTCATTATACACATCTCGTCAGTTATTTCAAGAAATGCCGATATCAATTGGCCTCCAAGATCGTGCGATTTAACATCCTTAAACTTTTTCCTATGGGGCTATTTGAAATTTTTCGTCTACGAGAATAAGCCAAGAACGATTTGCGATCTTAGACAAAACATCCAACGCATTATTGAAAATTTACCACACGATATGTGTGTGAGAAAGTGTAGGAAAATCGTATCACAATACAGCTTTCAGCCAGACAAAGCCGAGGACGATATTAAAACGATATTATTTTCAGTACGTGAATGTAATCAATCGTTCTTCAAAATAACAGAATATCACTATATCATTGCATTTCATTTTAAAGATTTGAAGCGCTCAAAGGTAAACCTTTTATAATGTAAATATATACGAGTATATGTTTAAAGTATGTATGTACGCACACAACAGAATTTAAATACGCATACAGTGGTGAACAAAACATTTTCAATCAAACATAATTAATTTGTGTAATCATTTAATCAAATGAATATTTTGTTTTCACAAATATTGAAGATAATCATGAAAATCTATAATTTATTTCATTGATATAGGATAGGGGCTTGAATAGCTCGATGCTTATGGTGTCGGTCTTATGATCTTGAGATCACGGTTCGAATCCCAGCCAGCGCGCTACTCGAGTCGCCCGAGTCGATTATTAACTTTTTTAAATATTTTTGTGAAAAAATTTTTATGAATTTCTTGATAGGTTTATTCAGTTGCATTTGCATCCATAGGGTATTACATATTTTGTTCATCACTGTACTTATAATCTACATTTTATATAAAAACATTTAAAAAATACACAAACATATGATAATAATCACATAAACACTTTAATTATTTACCCTTAAAAGAATGGTTGATATTACATTCCATATAATACATACTCATAATTATCTGTATTTGTATACATTTTGAGTGTACATATATGTGTTTTATTTCACTCCTTGTTTTTTTTTTTTTTTTTTTAATTCCTTTATACACATTTATTTTTAATTTTTTTTTTTCATAAATATTTAAATGAATAAAATTAAATTAATTTTTTCTGTTTTTTTTTTGTTGTTACTTTTTTGTTCATTTCAGTGTCCTTTTGTTTTTCTTTCTTTTTATTATGAATACATTTAATCTTTTTCTATAAAAAAAAAAAGAAGATATTTAAAAAAAAAATAAATTAAAATAATGAATTATAATAGTATAGAGACAGAATATAAAGGCTATACAGAACTGTGTATGAATGGTGCAGATTTATGTATGTGTATACCTATTTGAAAAAGCAACAACAACAACAACAAAAACAAAAGAATTTATATTATTATATAATTGGTATTCTAATTAAAAATTTATGCTTATCACATCATTTCTAATTACATAAAGATTTAATATGGAACGTGTACACACTCACTAGATATAGTATTACCATCATGTATTACCTATCCTACTACATAGATATAATCAGGATATACATTGTTTTTTATACATATATTTTTTATTACATTATTACATATGTGTATGAGTGTATGTGATGTAATAATTTAAAATGAAAAAGAAAAAAAAATTAACAACAAAAACAACGATAGCATAATGATAACAACATCAGTACAGCAACAGAATATGAAAAATTAAATTATTATATAATTAGGTATTACACTTAAACACCGACCGTTACATTTACATATACATATGCGACTACATATATGTATGTATATTCGCCTACCTACAGTACATTATTATAAAATACATAATACAGTAATAATTAGGATAATAAAAGTTTATACGTAGTACAGAAGTCAGAATAGCGTTTATTTTTGTTCGTTTTTTACTTTTGTGTACATATACGTTCAAGCATACAAGTACGCCTACGCGTACTTATAAAATTCTTTCACAAAATACAAACAAACCAAAAAAAAAAAAAAAGGATATAAATTTCTAGATTGCTAATTGAAAAAAAAAAAATTAATGAAAGTATATGCATTTTTATTTTCATTTTTCATTTTGCTTTAAATCAGAAATAATTGAAAATTTTTAAAGAAAAATAAAATAATTTTCACTTTAAATAACAAGGATAATTTATGTAGTCGAATTTACAAATTTATATATTAAGTCTATTTGTGTGGTATGTATTATGTGTTGAGCATAGAGAGCAACAGAACCAGTTCCTATCACCTCATACCAAATCGTTGTGTTGGTAATAAAAGTTTGCGTTCGATTTATTTGCATGTCATATATTATGTATACTATGTTACATAAATCTGAATATTCATATAGCAGAGGAATGATAAAGGACTTCAAATTTGATGGTCCAACTTTGAAATTAGTTTTTTTTTTTATTAATGTGCGCTTATATATGAGAAGAAAATCACCTATATCTATAAAAGATATTTTAAAAAAATATTAATTTGATTAATTGGCCAATAAATTACGGTCACAACAATACACAAAAAAAAAAAAATTTTACATATTCATATTCGAGCAAATATAAATTAAATAATTTTAAATATGAGGGCGGAATGAAAAGTTATCGATCTAATCTAGCAGACATATTTGAAATTTTAGATATTATTTAAATTTTTTCGATAGTTTTTGCCTGATGTTGTTGCTGTTCGTTTTAGTATTTCCGGAACGTTCATTATCTCGAATCGATATATTCGATCATATTCAAAATATTTATCAATCCAATTTTTAATTTTCAATATTACGGGAACAGAGTATCATCAACCATTCAAATTCACTTCACTTTTGATTTCCAATGATGTTAATTTTTTTATAATGTGTAATACCTATTTAATAACATTTCGATTTTCAATTTTATCGATTACGAAAATAATTACCAAATATATTCATTGTTAATTTTTATACATAAAAAAAATTGCCTGTATTACTTTGTGCAAATGATATACATAATGTATAAATTTAACAAGACCGAGAACTTTTCAGTGTACCCTTGTATGTTGATAACAAATCAACTTTATGTAAAATTATAGTTCTTAGTTCATACATAATCACAGATAATAAACATTAATCATCAGAACACAATATGAAAAATTATGAAATGAAATATTACAATAATCGAATAAATAATAGCCCTAGATTTAAATATACCTACTAATATAATCGACATTACATGTACGTATATGTATGTACAAGTACATTACATTACTCATTACATAACAAGCAATTAAGATTATTTAAAATTGTCATCTTAATTTCTTCTTTTATTTAATTTTTATTTTGGATCTGGATGTTCTAACTTTTTGATAAATCAAAAAGAAAAATGATTTAAAGAAAATGTTTGCTATTAATTTGATTACATATAAGTAGTTCTATTAAAAATGAATATGTATGTACTTACGTGCAAGGATATAATACACCCGTACTACATGCATATATATGTATAAATTTGACTAGAGTTTTTTTTTTTCTGTTATGTACATATTTTTACATTTTCTTTCTTTCATAATATTTTAAGCAGATAAAGAAAATTCTATAAAAGTTTTTCATGAATTTGTTTTTAGTATTTTTGAATTTTTCGTTAAAATCTATAATAACCCGCGCCTCACACAAAAAAAAAGTTTTCTTGTTTTTGATTTTTTTTTCCTTTAAATTTGTTTTTTTTTTTTTGTAAGTATTAAACAAATAAAGAGACAGAAATGAAAAGACACCGAATAAAAATTACATAAGTATACTATCGTATAATAAAAATAATGAAAAACTTTTTTCATATCTTTAGCTGCTGTAAAACACAAAATACTCGTATATATGTATGTATTAAAAGTTATCAGCGACAGCAACAGCAGCAGCAGCAACAAAATAACAGCAACAAAAATAATAGCAAAAACAGCAAAAAAACGATAAGTAACAGACAGAAGAGAGAAAAAAAAATTTATTTTGTTTAGGATAAAAAAAAATATATTTTTTTTTCAACTTTTATTATGATAAAAGACAGAGGAATATTAAAAGGATAATTTCTTCATTTTCATGAACTAGACACTACCATACCATCTTTATATTTATGTACAGATGTGCATTTTATAAATTTTATAAAGAAAAAAATGAAAATAAATATAAAATAAATAAAACTACTACTACAAACAAGATAATATTCATGTTTCATATTATGTATAATAAAAAGCATTTCATGTAGCTGTCTTAAATTTAAAATCTCATTAAGTTTTTATGATTTTTATTTTTATTTTATTTTTTGATGATTATAAATGATATCCTTTGAATACATAATTATGTAGTATATACATACATATACTAACAAATACAGATTATGAAAATTATATGAGTATATTTTTTGTGTGTATACACTTGCCCAAAAAAGTACTAGGACTAAGAGACTCCATGTTTCTAGTAACTTTTTGGAATATAAGCTAAGAGGCTGTATTAACTTTCATTTCCATTTTATGTTCACAAATACTTATAACTGTTGTCCAAAAATTCTAAAATTTATTCACGTATCAAAATTACGAGGAAGCTCAGGGCTCAGGAAAAGATGTGGAGAAGCCATCCAAGCAGATACAATAGAAATATTAGCAATATTAGTTAAGTCGATTTCGACTCGAACTCTAATAAAAAAAAAAAATCTATAAAATTCAATAATAAATTTAGAATTCAATCTTACTCGAAAACGAACTCTTAAATCGCGTTAAATAACTCCATTCTCGCGCTTAATCGATCTAATTAGAGAGAAAAAATTCTAGAAGTGAAAGTTCGACACACCAAATTTTGGAGCTACCAAATAAGAAGAAAAAATTTGTGTTCCAATACTTTTTTGAGTCAGAGTACATGGATGTACTATATAAATGATAGATACATAAAAATTAACAACAATTTCGAGTATATTTGTATAAAGATTTTATGTACGGAGTATGAGATGAAATTATACAAGAATTTTCTCATAAATTTTTCTGATATATTTTAATTAGATACGATGATTTTAATATAATATAATGCATGTAGCTACATAATTTAACTTATATATTGTAGAGTGACTAATAAAATTGATAAGTTGAAATACATTTTTGATACAAATTATAATTTTTTTTGGCATACAGACATTCTATAATAAATAATTATTTCCAGAAATATATATTTTCATACAATATCAATTTAAAATAAAAAATTATCCTTGAAAAATAAAAATTTTCTTCTTAAGATGAACATTTTAATTTAGAAATTTTAATTGGTTTTAACATAATTTACTCAAAACTTTAAAATAATACAAACTATAAAATAACAACACATGTAATGTATAATACGAGGGTAATTCAAAAAATTCCCGGAAAAATGAAATAATACACTAGTTGTTAATTTTTATGAATTTATTTTTCTACGTATAAAACACCAAGTTTCATCACCAGTCACTATACGTTGCGAGAAGTCTTCAGGATTTGAATCGTATTTGGTCAAAAACTCAGTGAAAGATCGGCATGTCTTTCAATGTGTTCTTCGCGTAACGCTTTATACTATATTTTAATAATACCTAATTTTTCAGGTATCTGTATCCTTTTAAATAAAAACAAATTAATTACTTTTTTTATACACAGCAATTACGCTTTCAAAACACACTCAAAATATAACCAAACTTCTTGACTGTTGACCTTCTAATTACTTACTGACGTCAGGTATTCCGGGAATTTTTTGAATTACCCTCGTATATAATACAGGCTTGTTTGTATAATAACGATTACATACAATAAAGTCTAAAAAATGTGTTAATATTTCTAAATATTTTAAAGCAGGATTATGTATTGGGTGGGTATACATATGAATCGATAAAATTTAAAGGCAAAAAATAAATTTCAACTTTAATTTATTTCTTTTTTTTTCATTCTTCCACAACCATTACTATAATTGCATAGTACTGTAAACATTTATGTATTTTAATATTTTTGTTCTTGAATAGATGAATAGATGAATGGATATAATCATAATGTGTTATCTTTCTCAAGTCTCATCTTATGATGTAATGTCAATTTCTGTAAATTATTTTCTTTTTCGTCATCATTTAATTTTTAAAATGCATTTCTATGAAAATTAGATTACCATAACTTTTTAACAAAGAATTTAATTATATATGTAGTACATATATATTTCATAAATAATTTGCAATTATAATGATGATGATGATGATGTTAATGATAATGATAATGATATATTTGTAGTGATGATTATGACATCGGTATAAATGAAAATCATAAACTACATACAACCATATAAAAACTAAAACACAGTGTATATATTAATCATAATATTTTGCTTTTATTTAATTTTTTTTATAATTTTTAATTTGATTTTTTTTTTTCTAGAATAAATTTATGTACTACACTTATGTTTGTTAAGGTTTCACTTCATTTTCATTCTTTAACATAGTTAGTATATATCTTCATTTAAAATGGTATGCATTAAAATTTTAAAAAGTTTATTTTCTTACAAGATTTAATTAAAATATGTAAATTTATGTATCATACCATAACAACATAAATCTGTATTATATGTACAAAATGAAAAAATATTTTAAATTAAACAAAAATTTGTAAATGAATGTGAAGAAAACATATAATAAAACATTTTACTGAGGAGTAATAAATTATTATTTATAAAAAAAAAAAATTATTTCCATTTCGATTAAGAATAAAACAATGATTATAGTAAATATACAGCCAAGGAAAATCAATTAGATCCATGAAACTTTTTTAAAGTATATGAAGTGTTGGACAGTCAGCTTTCTTTTTTTTTTGTTTTGTTAGCATAATTTGAAATGGATCTAATTGAATTTTGATGACTTTATTTATTTATATTTATGTCTTGGTCATATATCTTTGTATATATGCATGTGTAAATTTTTAAATAAAATTATTAATATGAATAAAATCTTTAAAAAAAATTATTTGTAGGTAATCACAAAAATTTATTATAATTTACTCAAAATATGATCATCATCTGGCAGCAGATATAATCACCTCCTTCCACTTCTTTTTTTATTCTAAGCTTTCAAAAAAATAACATTGTAAAACTAAAAATTTAATTGCACCGTTTTAAAACAATTTGAAAATTCTCAGTTACTAAATAGTCATCTTTGAATATTATGACCAAATTTATTTCAAATTCTGAAAGAAACAATAAGAGAAATATGTTTTAATTCTTGTTCATTACTCAAATTCAATTTAATTATTTTGTAAAATCAATGAAAATAAAAACATTGATTTAATGCAATTAGTAAACACGAACGAAAACAATTGAAATTTTTCTCCAATTTCAATTTAAGAATAAATAAATAAATAATATGTAATTTATTTTGATTCAATTACCAATTTTAAAATTTTTCGTTATTAATGTTGGACAAGTGAATAAACGTGGAAATATCATAAATATTGGTATTTGCAGTTTTGGGCAAACATTACCATCAGCTATTTGAATATTTTGTATTTCGGTTGCATCACGTGAATAACCTTCAGCACAACCGCATGTTTCGACTCGCACCAATTGAATTTCAATCGATTTTATAGCGACTTCGGTATGCTGAACAGTTAGCTGTATAAAATGAAAAAAAAAAAAATTTTTTTTTTATTTAAATTAGTATAGATCTTTTAAACACTATTCAGGTAGGTAGCTCTCAATATGCCCACTTGGACACACGTACATGTCCTGTAAATGGTTTCGTTACACAACATTCAGTCTGATCTAATTTTCCAGTTATCAAAAATCTTGGTATTGTTATTCGTTCTTTAGCATTCTTCTGTAATGTTTCTGGACTTATACTGAAATTTGTTTCAGTCGATGACGATGAAGATGATGTAGATGAAGACGATGTAGATGAAGACGATGTAGATGAAGACGATGTTGATGACGATGATGTTGTTGATGATGAATTTGTCGATGATGATGATGTTAATTGATTATTTTTTATTTGAATTTGTTGCTGCTGTGGCTTATATTGTATACAAAATTGTTGAGTCTTTTGTAAACTTTTTACTAAAAAATTCCTTTTCAAATCACATTTCAATTGATAATTAATATTTATGAATACACCATGATACGTTTCATATAAAATTTTTGGCTCTTTATTACAAACTAATGGAAATTCAAAATGATATTCAGTTAATCCAGCCATTAATTTTTTACCAGCTGGACATAATTCTATTGTTGAATTTAATAATTGTATTGGTTTTACAGAATTATAGAATGCTTCAAATATACCAACATTTTTTGTTGATAATTGTAAATTGACGACACCATCTAATGTTATTGTGATACCTTCATGTTTTATTTCGGTTGGACTATTTATTTGCACAACACCGAAAATTGTTTCCTTAAAAAACAAAAAAAAAGTACAAATGAAAACATAAATTGATTGATATGAAAAAAGATTTAGAAAAATTTTAAGATTTCTATTTATTGTCAGATATTTAAACTTACTCCTTCGTGATAGATTTTATTTGCTTTTTTCAATTTTATATCAAGTGAAATTGAACCCATTTTTTAAATGGGTGAAATTAAAGCCAGATTCCAGGATAAAATTTATTGATGCTTATGGTGATAGAGTGAAGGTTGAAGGATTATTTTTATTATTGATAAGAAATAACTTCTTCTTATGGAATAGAAACATATGATAGTTGTCAAATCACTGCTATTTGTTTACCACATCATATGATGTTCATCAAATTTCCACTTTTGAGTATCAGATGTCTCTTTATTTATTAAATTATTGCCAGATATAAAAGAAAAATTGTCTTCCTTTTTTTAACTTTCGAAAAATACGATTTCAAATTTTGTTAAACTGAATTAACGGATTAATATTTTTTCTAAACTACGATTATAATTCCCAGTATATGACTAATCTGAATTAATTAATTAATTTAATTTCTAGGGTGACATATCTTTAGGTTTTTCCGCCTCTATATTGCCATTTAGTATTTTTGCCGTTCAACATTCTATTCACATGTCAAAACCAATGGAATCTGCTAATACTTATTTATGAGTCTGGTCATCTCAACAACATCTTCAAAATTTTGGTTGGTTTTCTGATGCAACTAGCCAGATTCAATTTTGGTTATGGTTCCCCCGTATATAATCATTCTAATACTAGTAATTGTTGTTGAAAAATTAACAATAACTTAATTAGTTAGCTATATAGGTTTTCAAAGTTAATTGAAAAACTATAACTGAAAATAAATTATACATATAGTCAAATTTTCAATTTTATTATGAACTGATTGCAATAATTGTATCAATAAACTTGTTATGCATCATCAATTAGACTTGTTATTCAACAAACTTATGTTACAAATTTTTTAAATAAATAATAAAAAAAATATAAAGTTATATTCAAGCATAATAAGTGCACATAAAATGTGCATGTAGCCATGTAGGCATTATAGGTACACTACAGTGCACATACTCGTTCTAATTTATTATTAAAACATTGAAAATTATTAGTTGAAATAATAAAAAATGAAAAATATAAATTCCAATATTATGCATTATGGAATTAATCTAATTTTATATTAAAATCATATCCAATTTTCTATATAATTCTATAAATAAATTTATATTATTATTGTCTTGAATGAAGTAGTAGTAGGTGTATTTATATTCAATTATATGTATTTTTATATAATTTGCTAAATTAAAAAAAATTATAGCAATAATAATAAATAATGTAAAATTTATACTATGTTCTTGTGTTCAATATTTATGATATAATATGTACATGCAGACAAGCACACAATTGCATAAGAATAAATGTATGTATGTATATAGATATAGATACTTTACTATATTTAATATTATGTGTGCTGTTGAATATATAAAAGGATTACAAAGTAGAAAGTAAAATTGTTTTTCATAGAGTCACAGGATAAATAGTTATTAGACAAAAAATTTATTATTTTCATATTCTCATGAATAAAATATAAAATTAAAGATAAAATTTGAGTAATTTTTTTTATTTATTTTAAATAAAATATTATTTTTTTGAATGTTCATTATTATTATTATTTTTTTTTTTTAATTTTTAACAAATTATAAAATAATCTAAAGTATAGTTTAAAAAAAAAATGTTTAAATTATCTGTTATTTTATTTATAATTATAATTATTTTATCACCATTACATTTATCGTTAATTAAATTAAATACAAAAAATAATAATATTGAAAATTATTATAATCAAAATGATAAAAATCAACAACAACAATTCACTAATGATATACCACCATCACTAATAAAATTTATTTTAAGATATTTTCAATTGAAAAACATCTCAATGATCGTTTATATTAATTGTATACTGGATAATGATGACAGCAACATGAATAGTTTTAAAAGATCGTTATCATCATCATCATCATCAAAAACCGAAGGTAATAAGTTTTTAAATATAAAATTCTATCTGTTACTATATACATATATAATAATAATGCATCCTTTAAATATATATTTTTTCAAAACAGAAACTAGAAAAATTTTAAAATATTTCATACATAATGGATTTTATATAAAACAAATCACAATAAATTCAAAATATAAGTTTGATAATTTTAATATATCAAAAATGTATAAAACTGGTATAATATTTAATTTAGATAAATGTACAATAAAATTAATGGATGAAATTTTAAAAGAATCAGAACATAAAAATTTATTCAATATAAATAATGTTTGGTTACTAATATCATCGAATAAATTAATATTTGAAAATATTGAAGAAAATTTTAAAAATATTTTTATACCAGCACAAAGTGATATTGAAATTTTTATGAAAATAACATCGGAAAATACAAAAAATTATAATGATAAATTTTCATATTCATTATCATTAAATGATGATTATGATAAATATTATGAAATACAAACATTTTATAAAATTACAAAAAATAGTAAATTAAAAATTTCAAAAATTTGTTCTATTATTCGTTCGGTATTCGATTTAAATGAATGTATAAAAAATTATAATAATTTAATTAGATTGAGAAAAAATTTACAAGGAATTTATTTAAAATGTGGTTTAGTTATTGCATTTCCGGATATATTTACAACAATCGATGATATGAAATTACGTCATATCGATACAATTGCTAAATCAAATTATCCAGTTATGACTGCGTTACGTATCGATATGAATTTCAGGTAATACCTATAAGTAATTTTTAAAATGTTTCAATATTCAATTTGATTATGTAAATTTGTTTTGATAGAAAGAAATACTTAATTTCTTACATTTTAAATTTCTAAAAATTTATATATTTTTATATTTTCACATGTTTTTTAATACATTTTGGTATGGGCATACAGTTTCGATATTCTACAAATGGATAATTATGGTTGGCTCAAACCAAATGGATCATTTGATGGCATAATGGGTTATTTACAACGTAACGAATTAGATTTTGCTGTTAATGGTTTATTTATGAGACAGGATCGTGTACGTATTGTAAATTTTGTAACAGAAACATTTCGTATACGTGCAATAACAATATTTCGTCAACCATCATTATCAACAGTTACAAATATTTTTGCATTGCCATTCACAAAATATGTTTGGTATACAATACTGTGTGTATTAATAATTATAACAATAATTATGATTTTGCAAATATATCATCCGTATAATAATAATAATAATAATAATAATAATAATATTAAAAGAATTCATTTAACTGATTGTTTTATATTTTCTTGGGGTGCATTCTGTCAACAAGATATCCAATTATCATTGATTACATCATCGGCACGTATATTAACATTTACAACGTTTGCAACAACATTATTTTTGTATACATTTTTTTCAGCTAACATTGTTGCATTATTACAAAGTCCAAGTGAAGCAATACATACATTAAAAGATTTAACAAATTCACCATTAAAAATTGGTGTACAAGATACCGTATATAATAAAGTGTATTTTAAGGTATGAATTATGATATTAATTATAATGATTTTTTTTTCTTTTAAAGAAAATTTCATTTTTCTATAAATTTGGGAAAAATATTCTTTAAAAACTGATTTAAATTTTTTTTTTTTTTTTTTTAATAAAATTTTTTGTTTTTAAGGAAACTACAGATCCAATAGTGAATGCATTTTATTCAAAAAAAATTCAACCATATGATGAAGAAATTTATATGAGACCAAATATTGGTATGAATAAAATGAGAAAAGAATTATTCGCATATCAAATTGAAGCACAAACTGGTTATCAAATAATAAGTAATACATTTGATGAACATGAAAAATGTGGTCTAAAAGAATTGGAACCATTTAAAATACCGATGGCTGGTATACCGACAAGAAAAAATTTTCCATATGAAGAAATTTTTAGACAAAGGTTCACTCAAAGAAAACAATTTTTTTTTTATTTTATATTTTCTTTGATATAATATAAAAAAATTTTTTTTTTATTTTTCCAATTACAGATTAAGATGGCAACGTGAAATTGGTCTAATGAAACGTGAAGAATTAAAATGGTTTCCACAAAAACCAAAATGCGAAAATAAATTATCAAGTTTTGTATCAGTAACATTAACTGAATGTCGTTATGCATTAGAAATGTTTGGTATCGGAATTTTAATATCTTTTGTAATATTGCTATTTGAAATTGTTTATTTTCAATTAAAATTTAGAAAATTGTAATCATAAAATAATAAATTTTCAAACGCAATATAAAACAAGTTGAAGTTAAGAGCTTAAGAGTTAAACATCACTTACAGGTCACTTTTCATTTCGTTATAATTTTTGATAAAAAATGATAAACTGCTTATCTTTGTTTTAATAAATTTTAATGCAATCAATTTTATCTTATAATTAAAATATAGATTTATATAGATACATGTACTTAAATAAAAATATCAAAAAATTTATTTCTTTACATTATTTTTGTTCATCTTCTATTTTGTCGTTCAAATTTTTACCATCAGTTATTTCCATTGTATTATTATCTTTTTTATCTTCTTGATTTGATAAAAATTCAGATTCATTTGCGATTTCCTCTGTTTCCACCACAACATTTTCATTTGTCATCGTCGCCGTCGTTGTCTCTTTGTTGTCTTTGACTTTGTCATCTTCATCTTCATCTTGTATTCTTTCAAAAAGAATAATCAATTCAGTATGTGTTGTATGTGGAAACATATCTACAGCCACAGCTAATTTCGGTATAAACGGTGCACCTCTATATGTTTTTGATTCTGGTCTACATAAATCAATCCAATTTCTTTTCGCACTTTTCGGATTACATGAAATATAAATCAAACGATTTAAATTTGATGAATTTCTTATAGCCAATATTGATTTATTATCTGAAATTAAAATAAAATAAAATAAAAATACAAATTTTAAAATTTGATAAGTTAATAAATTGATTATCTTACGTAAACCAGCTCTTGGTGGATCGATAACAGCCAATAAATCTCGTTCATCTTTTGTCAAATATCCGTAACTTGCTTCTCTTACCATCGATTGTATAAAATCATCAGAATTACCAGAATAAAATTTAACATTATCGATATTATTAACCTTAGCATTATATTCAGCATCTTTTATTGCATCATCAATTACATCAACTCCAATCACTTGCTTACAATGTTTTGCAAAACATAAACCAATTGTACCAGTACCACAACAAATATCCAAAACTGTTGTATTTTTTGTTATATTCGCTAATTCAATAGCTTTCTGATATAATATTTCGGCACCTTTAGTATTCACTTGAAAGAATGCCAATGGACTAATACGAAATTTTAATCCATGAATCATATCATAAATATGTTCATCACCATATAAATGTTCTGTAGGATTATATAATTGTCCAATTTCACGACGTTTCATATCTTGATAATACAAACTTTTTAAATTAAATTCATCATTTGTTTCATAATTCTTATAAAATTCAATTAAATCTGATTTCAATTCAATTAATTGTGTTTCGGTTAAATTTTGTGAATAAACACCAATTACCATCATGATATCATTATTCATTTCGGTTGAACGTACACATAATTGACGAAAATGTCCAGAATTATTTTCCGGATTAAACATTTGATATTTATTCGAGAATTTTTCTACAAATAATTCAAAACTTTTTGCTGCTTTTTTAACATTATCTGGTATATGTGGTAAATTATCAATTTTACCAACTTCAATTGAACCATTCGCATAACTGCCTAATCGAAAACCAACAATTATATTACTGTCATTATCTTTATTGTCAGCATCTTTAGTAATATCTTCAGTATTAGTATTTAAATATTTTCCAATTGTAAATTCTGATTTATTACGATAACCTTCAATTTTTGGTGATGGACAAATACCTAAAAATTTACATGGCAGTAAATCAATTGTAGTATTGGTATGAGATGAAATCACTACACTATCACTGTTACTTTCATCTTCATTACTTTTACTTATTATTGGTTTATGAAAGTATTTTCTTAACGATGAATTCACTTTTAATAAATCTTTTCCCAATAATTTTAATACGTCTAACATTTCATTTTCTTTATATTTCAATTGTTCATCATATGATAATGATGCTAATGGGCATGTAGCTTCAATTGATGTTTTACATTTTTTTGAATTTGAACCAATATCCTTATCATCTGTTTTAGATTGTTGTTGTTCTCGACGTCTTTTTACTAATGGATCTGGATTTGCTTTGGCTGTCTAAAAAAAAAAAAAATATTAAAGTAAATTTTAAGTGAATTTAAGTGAAATTAAGGAAAAAAATATATATTAGAAAACAACAACTGTACACATCATAAAACGATAAAAATTCATTCTTACTTACCATAACTTTTAATGTTTTTCCTTTCCATACATAACCATCTAATATGGAAATTGCTTTTTCTTGATCTGCTTGACTACGAAAACATACATAAGCAAAATCACGTCGTTTTGGTGATTTTATTTTGCTGGCATCTAAAGAAAATTGTTTCCTTAACAGCTTTTTAAATTCCTATACACACAATTTACAACAAATGTAATTTTATGAAAATAAAAATTTAATTAAATACTTACACCAATTCCAAATATTCCCAAATTTCTAACTTCAATTTTATAAATTTCTGATGTAAATTCATTTCTTTGAGTGTACGAATATTCAGCATCAGTAACAGTATTTGACATTTTTTTTTACAATATAAAATTAAATAAAATTTCAGATCACAAATAATTTTTAAATTGAATTAACTTCTTATCACTTTCTATGATGATAGATGCAGATCGTAGACGACGTAGATAGATAGGATAAATAATGGGGATAAATGTATCGACTTGATGTATTGTATAATCAGTTAGTGTTTCCCGATACGATATTGATATCGATAATATCGATATATCGAACATCACATAATCGATAATTTGCACGATATTACAAAGGACGATATTATATCGTATCGATATTTTTTGAGACGATATATCGAATTTTTTTATTGTAACGTTCAATCTAATTACATCCTTTATACCGCGCCTGCCTGTAAAAATGTCAAATCAAGTTGTCAAACTAAGTCGTATTTCTTCACACTTTCATACTCACAGCTGTTTGTCTATATTATATCTATAACCTCATGGCTGATCTGACTGAATTTGACTATTTATTTTTATTCGATAGCAGAGTAAACAAGTTATTATATTAACATCATCGTATAAATTTCAAATAATCATGGGTTAAAAGCGTATTTTAATCTTAGTGCAGCCACAAATAAAAATAAATTTCATAATGTTGAATGTGGAAATGATATTATTAGCAACAATAAAATTCTACCTTCAACTAAAAAAAAACTAAAATTATTTGCTGTTTTTAGTTTTAAAATATTATTTACACATTTAAATTACATATATAAATGACAATATTTTTTTTATATAAGAAATATCGATATTAATATCGATATTGAAATATATTTTCCGATATTGTTCGATAACGATAATGCTGGAGGTAATATCGTTATCGACAATATCGTATCGAAATTTAGACCTATGGGAAACAGTATAATCAGTATAAATAAAAACACACGTGCTGTAAACTGTCATTGTCATATTGTATTGTATTCACAATTCAACATTTATTATTATCGACAATTAATAGTATTGGTAACACAGCAAATATATTTTTTATCTATCCAACTCCAACTCCCAACATTCTTGAACCTTGTTTGAAGTTTGGATTTTGATCATTTGATTATCGGTATGAGATGCAGATGAGATGAGATGTAAATGTTAATTACGAGCACAAACCATGACAAACCACAAAGACAAACCAAAAGGAGCCAAATGAACAAAATTATACAAATCACAAATTTAAACAAAATATTTCTACTTTATTTTAATCATCTTTATTTTAATAAACTGAAAATAGTTAAATATTTATTTCATCAAAAAAAAAAAATTTACAGTCTCTTCTGTATTACAAATTTTATCTTACTTGAAATTTGAAATTTTCTAATTATAATTTTTTTTTCTGTTTCAAAATATAAAAATTTTTATTTTATTATAGAATTATCTATTCATTTTTATATATTTTTATTTTATTTTATTCATTTAATGTATTTTTTTTTTTGTAGTTGTTTTATTTCGAATGTTTGAACCTATCACTGAACATTACAAATTATTATTACATACATACATAATATATGCTGGAAATGCTTTACATAATAATGCAGTTTATTTAATTTTATACATACAAATTTATGATGTGTGTCATAGAAAACATTTTTTTAATTATTCTTACTCTATACTTAGTATAGAAAAAAAAAAAATAAAAAACTAAAATTAATATTTTCATTTCTAGTTACTCTTTATTCCTTTACGAAAAACAAAAAAACAAAAAAAAAAATGAAAAATTCTTGATATTGATCGTTTCCAAATATCAAATCGAAAATTTCCAAATTATTGTGTTCAGCCATTTAGATGGATGAAAATAAAATTTAATGTTAAAATAAAATAAAATTAAAATGTATTTGTTCGATGGAATTTTGATATATGTATGTAAAAGTATTCATTTCACAACCAAAAAATAATATAAAATTTGAAAAGTAGTACGAAAAAGAAAAAAGAAAGATAACAAAAGAAGAAATAAATTATGAAAAAAAAAAGCAAAAAAAAAAAAAAAAACTTATTTTAAAATATTTTTGTATAAAAAAAAGAGGAAATTTATTTTCTCATTAACTTAAAAAAATAAACTTAAGAGAAATTAGGCAATTGAATATCAAATAAATTCGCTAAATATTTTATTGGCTTTTTATTTAGTTTATTCATTTTCATTTTTCATTTCATAATTCGTCTTTATGTATATTTTTTTTATTTGTTGTTGTTGTTGTTGTGTTGGTGTTTTTTTTTTTTTTAATTTTCTTTAAATGAAATAACTGATATTATTTTCTTTTTTTTTTTTACTAGCATCATTGTTTTTAGTAAATTACATTACACATAATATATAAAAATATTTTGTTTTTTTCTTCTCTTTTTTTTTTATCATAGTTGTAACGTTATTTTGAAAACAAAAAAAAATGTGTGTTTTAATTAAAAAAAAAATAAAAATAAAAATGAATTAAAATTAAATTAACTTGAGAGTTATTGTTATTTGTTGTTTTTATTTAAACAAAAATAATTAATTTTAATTTTATATTTTTTTCTTTATTTCTTTACAATTCATCCTTCTTAGGTACATCTTCTTCATCTGGTTTTTGTTCACCTTCATCTTCTTCAGCAGTTTCTTCTTCAGTCTATTGAACACAAAAAATAAATATTATAAAACATTAAAAAGTTATTGAAAAATATTTAAAAAAAAAAATAATAATAAATAAATAAATAAATTCCAACTTACCGATGGTGGACTTTCAATATTATCACCATTTTCTAAGAATTTAACGAATTCATCAAGTGTTCTTTCCAT
Organism: Villa cingulata; assembly: GCA_951394055.1. Lineage (NCBI taxonomy): Eukaryota > Metazoa > Arthropoda > Insecta > Diptera > Bombyliidae > Villa > Villa cingulata. Next base: position 2,756,760 of record OX596020.1, on the reverse strand, counting down.
ATTGTAATCGATAACTTTATTATCGTTCTTACGATAAAATTTAATTGTTGGATATGATAGAATTTTTGTATGTTCTAATTCATTAGCGGTTGCATCAATTTTAGCTATTACAACAGTATCATTATTTTTATATTTTTCACCTAATTGATCATAGATTGGTGCCAATTGTTTACAATGACCGCACCATGGCGCATAAAATTCAACTAATACATCTTTACTTTCATCGAATACAACTTCATCAAAATTGCTAGCAACCAATACTTTAACTGGATTTTTATCCCAATCTTCTGGTAATTTTTGTGTTAATAAATGTTGTTTCAATTTACCATTTAAGAATTTTTCAATAAATTCTTGTATATTTTCTGGTGTTATTTCATTTGTATCTGGCTTATATTTAGACATATCATCTTCCAATTTAATTAAACGTAATGTTGGTACTTCATCTTTTGTTAATGCAAAGAATTCAAATATTCTTTGATGATCTTCTTCATCAGAATTAATTGTAACAAATAGTAAATCATTACGATATTTTTTGGCAATATCTTTTAATGGATCAACATATTTTTCAATATGTCCAGCTTCTTTTGATACAAAGAATAATAAATGTGATTTTATTGAACCACCAAATATACGTTGTGCTGAATCATGATTAAATTCAATTATTAATGGTAATGAATATGTTTCAGCGAATTTTTTTAAATTTTCAGTTGTTAATTCTCCATCAAATACTGATTTTTTTTCATCGAATGGTTTAAATAGAACAATTTTATCATTTTCAATTTCATATTTTTTAAATACTTCATCATTGTTAGTTGTTGCAAATACAAATGCATCCAATAAATTTGCTGCACTTAAGAATACTTTAGCTGCTTCACTTTCAATATCTTTGAAGAAACCAAAAAGAACAATCTGAAAAAAAAAAAAATTAAAAAAAAAAAAAAAAAAAACAAAAAAAAATTAAAAATAAGTAGATAAATAAAGATTACAAAATTTATTTTTAAATTTTAGAAATGAAATTAAAATAATTCTACAACACAATATACTAGAATAAAAATATTAAATATGTAATTGGCATGTAATACACATTAATTTATGTATTTATATTTTTTATTTTGTTTATTTTTTTTTTTTTTAAATGAACTTGACTTTGAATCAGTGTAAAATGAATTAGTGTACAAAAGTGTACAGTAGTATTTCTTTACATTACAAATAAACTCATCAACTTTGTCAGGTGTATAAAATACAAAAGAAAAATAAAAAATCAAGACAAAACAAAACAAGAAAACATAAATAAATGCATGTGTGATATACTAATTACACAATCATAACAATATCGTATTTATATTTCATTCAAGAAATAATATACATAAATGCATGTGCATACTATCATAATTTCGAAATCAAAAAAAAAAAAAAGACAAAAAACAAAAAAAAAATGCAACGACGAAAGTTGATTGACATTAAATGTGAACAACAACACAAATTTTAAATATAAATAAAATTAAAATGAAAATAGAAATTAGATACTAAAAATAATGTGTACATGTAATGGTATATAGTATAAATAAATGAATTTCATCACATCATAACGCTTGTACTTTGTACATGATCGTACATACAGTATGTACGTTTTTCTATTTACTAAATGTAATATGTAATATATTTGTAATTTTAGTCTTTTTTTTTTTTTGATTTTTTTGAAATTTTCTTTTCACGAGAATCGTTATAAATTATTTTCGAACCATACGCCAATCTGTTAAAATATTGGCAAACATTGCTACATACATACAATATACAATGTAATGTAGTGAATTGATTATGTGGAACCTGGAACGTTAAGTAAAAATATGGTAAAAAAAAACTTTTGTTAACTGCAATAGATTTAGGGTTTAGTTTACAGCTAGATTTTTATGCTCAATGTAATAATTTTCCATTCTCATTCCCGCTATTATATTTTGAATTTGACGGATTCATTATCATTAATAGCGCTACAGCTCTAGGTGAGCCAGGGCTTTCACTGAAGTAATTCTAAGACTTTATTACCTACTATCATGAATGCAATTCAGTTTCAAGTTAATTGCGAACCACTGAGTTGCTAGTAGATAAGCAAGCTCTTTTACATAATAAGACTTCTTAAGGTCTGCTATGGTTTTACCTTAAAAAAAAATTAAATAAGAATTTGAATGGATATTAGGCCCCAAGCTACGAAATAATTGATTCTAAATAACTCGGTAACGAATCATCCAAATCGATCTTGAATTTTTTTTCGTTTGGAAGAGAAAACTTTGTAAGTCCAAAAATAAAAAAAAAAATTGCCTAGTGCATTTTTTTTTCAGGACGCAAAATATTTCAAAAAATTTATCATAAATTTTAACTTTATGATTTCTTTTTGTTTGAAACCAAATTCCAAATTACAAGAATGATAATAATTTTGTTCGTTATCATTCGCTAGAACATTAAATTTTGCTACGTATGGTGTATAAAAAGTTACACGTGATTTTGTATTGAAACAATTCAATTCGCATTTCCTGAAAATCCTTATAGCAATAATTAGTGAAGAACAGGGAGAACGATTTCATCAGAATATTAAAATCATAGAGGGCAATTATCAGGAAAGTTTGAACGTAAGCATTGATGGCTGACTATTGCTGGGACAAAAAGGAATGAACCGAACCGCATTGCAGTTACAGGATGTTTCGAAAAACGTGACTCTTTTTTCATAATACAAATTGAAAATATCAGAGTAAATAATATACAAAAGTACATATTACAATACAATTACAAAAACATTTAAAATCGAATAATAATTTTTCACTCTTAAGTTTGAATTTAAAAATAAATTATTTTTGATGACCATTTGAAAAATAAAATAAAAATAAAAACAATAAATTAATAAAATAAATTAAAAAAAAAAAATTTTTTTTTTTTTTTGTTTAAATACATTCCACGCATACGTAAATACATACGTAAATGTATTGCATTTACCTCATGTTCCTTAAGTAATTTTTCAGCTGCATCAACATTTTCTACTACCAATGCTGGTGGTCCAGTTTTTTTCATTAACCATGCTACAATATCATTTGCTTGTCTGCCACCATTATAATCGATAGGTTGTCCATTACGGAAAAATTTTAATGTCGGATAACCGCGTACTGAATGTTCTTCAGCTAAATCACCTTCTTGGGTTGCATCAACTTTAGCTAATTTTATATTTGATTCTTTTTCAGCTAATTGTTGTGCAGCTTTTACATATTCTGGTGCTAATGCTTTACAATGACCACACCATGGAGCATCTATTCAATTATAAAATAAGAAAAAAAAAAAATGAAATGAAATGAAATGAAAATTATAATTTATTCAATTTGACTGATAAATTTCAATTATTTAAGTATAAATTGCAATAATTTGCTACTATTAAAACAGTTTAAAAATGTTTTAGATTAACATATAAAATAATGTAGAACATACATACATTCCAGTTCATTTTTACATTTGTACATTTATATGAATATTACACAAAATTAATGAAGACGTGCGTAAATTGCATAAGCGTCATAATCTCATAATAATTTCACGCTTTCTTGAAATTACACTATCTTTTATGAATGCAGTTTTTAGAATTAAACGACAGTAACTAACAATATACATATACACTAAATACAGAATATAATTTATTCAAACACAGACAGAAGAGAAAAAACAAAACTTGCAGTAGAATTCAACAAAAATAATAAAACAAAAAAAAATAAATTAAAAAGAAAGAGCAATTTTTTTTTTTAAACAAAGCTGAGTTGATCGCTGATTATTATTCATAGCAAAAAACTTTGTATGTTACATACGTATTTGGTTGGTATTATTGGTATTATGTTATGTAGTAGAAAGCAAATCTTTAGATTTTCAGATTTACGTGTCATTCAACTTTGAGTACTAGTAATAAAGTAATAGTATTAGTAGTAGTATTAGTAGTAGTAGTAGTAGTAAAAAATGTGTATATATATACACATGATCTACTTGATGATGATCGTCATCATATAAATATAAGGTAATCGAAGCCAAAAAGAAGTAAACCAACATAAATAAAATGTGAAAATTGTAGTTTATTTTGTAGTGTAGTAAAATTATTGTAGAAAAATAATAGTTTAAAAGTAGTTCATCAATAATAAGATGCGTTAATTGACTTATGATGATGGTATACATTTATACAATACAATCAGAATCAACCATTTTATAATATGTAATAAAAATGTGTTAGTTAGTTATTTACATATGTATGTATATTAAAAAGGAAAGCAAAAATAATCTGAAATTAATTTTATCATAAAATTATAAAACAGAAATAATTTTTTTTTAAAAATAATATGTACATTAATATTGCTGTCAGCTAAGAAAAAATGTTTCTAATCAAAAATTATAAATTAATTATATCTATTATATTATTTTTAAATATAACATAATAATAAATAAGAAACCTTGAAAAAAAGTTATTCAAAAGATTATTTTTTTTCCAAATTTTTAGTACTATGTAGTACCTACTATGTATGTAAATTATAAATTATAATCATAATAATACATGAAGTTATAAAAATATTAAGTACCTACTTTACTTCATCATATTTTTAATTTAAAAAAAAATAAATAAATAAAAAATAAACTGATAAGAGAATTCGTTTTTGTTTATTTTCATTTACATACTTAATTTATTTGTTTTAAATAATTTTTTTTTTTTTTTTATTATTTAAAATACTACATTCTTAATGAAATTTTTTATTTGAAAAGTTAAAAAAATATTTCTTGATTTCCTTATCAAATAAAAACATAAACCAAAAAGTAATTATGTATGGACATATTTGTTAACTTTTTTATCCCCCCATCCCTGTACGGTTCATCTTCTCATCGTCATCATCATGTTTCTGTATTCGTTTCGTTGTAAATGTAATCGTAAAGTGACCAGCAGTTTTATTTATGAATAAATTTTTAATAAATAATTTACACCACTGCCAGCCACCGGGTATTTATGTCTTAAGTAAGATATAGTATAAATGTATTGTATACATGTACATGATTAAAATGTACATTATAGCACATACACACACATGACTAATATTGTATATAATATATGTAATATTCTTATTAGTGATTACGCGACCATCATACATATTTATTTTATATGGTAAGAAAAAAAAAGACACGCAAGCAAATTATTTAAGAACACGTCAGTTCTTTTTCTTATAATAATCAATGTGCTCACAATATTATTTTACGGTTTTTTTAGATAAAATAATGTAAATAATTCATACAAATTTTATTAATGATGTGCAGTTGCAGATCAACAGAATACAGACCTATTATATACCATATGGTGACAAGTTAATCTTACTCATATTATTTTTGTCAATTTCAAATATATAGTACTACGTACTACTTATAATATGATGTTTATTCAACAAATTAAATATGTATTTAAAAAAATGCCAGCAATGCAATATTATTAACATAGAAACTTGAAAATATATAACGTTATATAGGTTCTACATACATTCTCACCAGCAAAGGCAAAGTTTCAGTATACATATTTCTCTACTTCAAACACAAACAAAACCGATAAGAAAATCCGGTGTTGCATTGTAATTATTATTGTAGATGTGTAGATTCAACAATTTATTTATTTTTCTTTTTGACCTCTCTGATTGCATATAATGTAGTATGTTATTATGTAGCAACATTATAACTGTATTTAAATCTTATCGTTAAGAGATATGTGAGTATGTATATTATATATGTATATATGGGCATGTAGGTACATATGTGAATTAAAATATATAGGTATATATAAAATGTTTGGTTGGATATAAAAAGGAAAAATATACATACGTGTATGTACACATAGATGCATTATACATTTATATATTATAAGCGAAAATAAAAAAAAAAAAATAAAAAAACCGGCAAATTATATTTTTCGAATATAGCAATAATACAAGCATGAAAAATTTACTTAATTAATGATAATAATAATAGATATGAAACTGAAAATAATAAAATGAATCGTGTTCTGTGAATTTAAAATAAAAATTTTTCACCAAAAGTATACATATTTTTCATTATCGTCTCTCAATAATTCTTATCTTTATCTACTTGACATTTTTTCGACTAGCTATACCAAATTTAAACAATTTTTATGACACGTACATCTAATGCTAATCTACCACCACGAGTACCTACTACTACTACAATTTTTTTTTTTCTTGATTTCTGTTTCTGTATCATTAAAATTAATTCAGTAGCAGTAGCAGTTAACTTCGATTAACGAAAATTTCGCATAATTCTACAAATCTATTTTGAACTTTCTAAACGTAATTATGAAATTAATACATAAATTATGAAATTATTTTCAAACATATTTAACAAGATTTTTTTAAACAATCAAATACTTATATTTTTTAATTATTAAAAATATGAAGGGAAAAAAACGGAGAAAATGAGAACAAATTTACTTTTTAATGCATACAGTACAGTACATTACACATAATATTATATGGATAATGCAGTTCTCCATATTTCATTCCGTTTCAAACAAACATCCGACCCGAACCCGAGCCCGACCATCAAGCATTTATAAATTGCACAAAAATGTTCTTGACATTTACAACATCTTTGGAAACAAGAAAAAACTTCTTTTTTTTTCTTTTATCATAATCATATCATTCTAGCTAGCTAGCTAAATTCTACTACTATCAATACTTAAATTTCATAAAAATTGGAAATAAAATTTTATAATTTTCCAACAGAATAAAAAAATAAATACAATTTCCTTTAAAAATAGAAATAAAAGAAGAAAGATTTCTACACATTTAAAATACGGAAATATGGTATGGACGGATGGACATGGAAAACATGAAAATCTTATAAAATAACATACAAAACAAATTTTATATTTTCATCATCGTATGTTCTGTTCATTTTCTTCATGTGTGTTTAATATACGATTTTCCTTCTCTTTATTCACATTACTTTACTCTACTATTAATATTTAATTATGAATGAGAATGATGATGATGATAACATGACACGTCACATTATTTTTTTAACATCAATCTGTGTCTATCCTGGATATATAAAACCATAACCAGTTTCATTTATTTAATTTTCATCTTACTTATAAATTAATAAATTTGAAAGTATATTTCCATAAAATTTTATTTTATGTTTTTTGTATAATGTTGTATGGAGAATTTACTTTTAAGTTTTAACATTTTACAACAAAAATACCGCATGTATTACTTTACACTTGTTCAATTCAAGCATAAAATTAGAATAGGAAACAGAAAAAAAAAATACGAAATTTGCATGTAATGAAATTTACTTAGAAAATTATATATTATAAAATATATATACATATATAATAATTATATATTATATATATAATATATGAAGCATATTCATTAAAAAAAATTTTTTTTGTACTTACAAAATTCCACCAAAACAAATTCGTTATCTGCAATAGCTGACTTAAAATTATCTTTGGTTAAAACTAAAACTCCATCTTCACTTTTAATTTCTTCACTAGCATTAACAACAGTTGAAATTGTTAATATTGATATAATTAATAAATATGAAAATAATTTTATATTCCACATTATAATTTTTTTATTATTTTAAATTTTAATATTATCAACTAAGTACACAATTTTCTCGTTGTTAATCGCTGAATTGCTACTACAAAAATGAAATAATTTTATTGTAGAAAAAATTTATTCAAAAAAACAAAAAAATGAATATAATTACGATTACGACTACGATTATGAGTACGACCGTCACCGACACCAAATCCAAATTCCAAATGTGCTTGCTTCTTGCTTTCTGTATTCTGTGTGATGTGTGTGTGTGTTCTGTTTCCATGTTGTGTTTGTGTTCTGTTTCTGAATGTTCTGTTGTCTTGTCAGTTGTACCTTGTACCGTCACTGTTGTTCCACTTCCCAATTTTCTACAAATTTTTAAAGCTTTTTGTGACTGCTTTGTGCTTTCTGCTTTCTGGTTTTACGATGAGGAAAAGAAAAAGATATTTTTTTAGTGGTATTAATTTCATATTACACTGCCTGCCTACTTTATTACTCCATCATGCTTTTTTTTGCTGCAGAGTGCAGTTTCGAGTTGTGGTTGGTGACTTGTGTGAGTCTATCGCCTATGAGTATTGAGTGTCTTCCGCCATCTTCTTTTCATACCTCTTTTTCTAGTTTTTTTATTCTATTTTGTTAAATATGTAAGTGACCTCGCTCTTGCTTGAAGGCCTAGCTTAATTATTTATATGTATCGACATATATGACATAACAAACATAAGAAAAAATAACGAATGTTAATGCCACTGCTACAGTGCTACATTCAACGCAGTGACTTCAACTTGGACTTTGACTTCACAGCATTCTTAAAATGTAAAAGTTGTCAAGTTTACTGCATTGAATATTGAATTTAGAACTTCTAATACATATCCATTAAATCAAAGTCGAATTTGAAGTCACTGTATTGAATATAAAATTGGCATAAAATATAGCATTTGGTTAATTATAATGACATAAGGCTCAACTATAACTATGTACATAGTACATAGCTGACATAGGAAACAAAAGGAAAAACAACCAATGTTAAAACATGACATTTGGTTAACTATAACGGACATAAATAACATCATCCTACAATACAAATTTCACAAAAATGAGGTTATGTGCTTATAATGTTACTATGTCATGTACGCTCTCGATCGTACTGCTTATGTCGAGCTTATGTTTAACGAAGAATGACAATGTTAATTATAGCTTATAAGATAACCGAGTCCAATGAATACAGAAAAGAGGCAATTTCAGGAAGTCCTCAGAAACGGCTCCGATTTTTATGATTTTTTTTTTAAAATTTTTGTTTTTTATAATTATTTAAAATCAGAAAACTTTCACAGGGGGGAAAATAAATATTTACATTTTTATGCAATATTTTTGCAACTATACGTATATATAATACGTATTTCTGTGCAATATTTCATCTTTCTAGGCAGCGTACACTTCGAAATAAATATTTTGTGCAATTTTATTTGTCAAAATCGTCTTGCATGCAAGAAAAATTGCATCGTGGACGGGTACCTTTATACATTAAAATATATTTTTATTTGTCGCTTTTCTTTTCGTTTTTTATTCTTTAACATATTTTTTATTTTTTTATTTTTTTATCAATACACAGCGTTATTTTATTATAATTATGAAATAGACAATAGCATGTATATTTATATGTATTTATTATGTATGTATACCTAATTAAAGTTTCATACGTTTTAATATTATTCTAACTACATTATTATGTATTTATATACAATATCATATAAAATTACATTATATGTATATGTAATATATTTTATGTACAAATTTTATTTTTTTTTTATTATTATATTTCATTTATTATTATTTACAATTAATATAGATTTACATTTATACCTATATACATTTATATTGCCTACATTCATAAACATAAACGAAAATATTAAAATATAAACAAACTTTTATAAATTATTGAACCAAATACATATTATGTACATATTCAAATTATTGAAAATAATAAGATATTATATTATAGAGTACCTAATAAAAAATATACAAAATGTGTCTTAACTTCTTAATTACAATTTCATTGGACTTATGATACTTAACATGAAGAAAAAATAAATTATAATTACTTATAACATATTTTTATAGATTGGAAAACAAATTGATTATTATTATTTTTTTTTTCTTTTATTTTTATCAATCTGTACATAATTTTAAATTTTCTTGTAAAATTAGATAATAATATTAATATTTTTTAAATGTAAATAGTAACAATTATATTAGGCTTTTTGAATTTTTTTATAAGTTATTCGCAATTTACATGATATTATGTATGGCATTATGTGTATTATTCGGTTAATTTGTTTTTAATTTTATAAATCTGAACAAAGTTTTAATTTGTTTATTTTATCAATTTTGAAATTTTAATTTGTTTAGGTAAATAATTTATTTTCATTCTTATCAAAACATATTAATAACAATATGTATTTTAATTTTTTTTATTTTATTTTTCTCTTCTTCTTCTTCTTCTTCTTCTTCTAAAATAGTAAATATGATTATACAATTTTTTTTATAATTACAATATATTTTTTAAATTTTTAACTAGATACAGGAGACTAGTAAAAATTTTCAGTATTTTCTCATTTTTATCAAAAAAACATTTTTAATTATTATAAAATTTTTTTTTTTTTTTTTTTTTTTTTACTACCCTAACATATGTATGAAAGAATGATATTTAATTTTGTGTATTTTTTCTTTTAATTTTTATTTTTTTTTTTTCAAAGAAAAATTTTAAATATTTTCGAAATTACATTTACATTGTGGAATGATAAAAAACAAAAACATTATTGGTAGGTATGGATTTTTAAAAAAAATAATAATAATAATAATAAATAAATAAAAGGAATGATGATTTAAATATTGATTAAATTTTCACTTTGATTGGAAGCATTTTTATTTAATTTAGTGTGTGGATTTATTTACACTTGAATCTTTATAGAAGATTTACGGATATGGAACATTTCAATCAATCAATTGAGATTCAACAGCAAAAACTGATACGTATACAGAAAATATGTTTTCATTTTTTTTTTTGTGTTTTTTGTCTTTCTTTCTTCGTTTTCAAATTTTTCTGTTTCACTCATTCGTCGTAGCAGTAAATTAACTGTATACAGTTATTGTACATATATAACGATGTACTGTATTGATGTACAGATGTACAAATACAATGTATTGTACTACTGTAGAAAAACAGGACAACAATATCATGATTTATGTACAATTTATTTCTTCTTTAAAAAAATAAAAAATAATAATAATAATAATTATCGTATGTATACTTATAAATTAAATTTATATTTCGTCATTCATAGTAAAACTTTAGATTTTTTTTGTTTTGTTTTTGTAAAATTTCCTACAAAATCACATATATTACGACCTATAGAATTTCGTATTCTCATAAATTGACATTTACATTCCTTATTACTATTAGGATTTGTATTATTAATTATTGTATTTTTTGAATGATTTCGATAAATATCTGATGATATTTTTTCATTACTATTACTATTACAATTACTGCATTTACTAATATTATTAGGATATTTTGTTTTTGTGATATATTCATTCATATTTTTTTTATTATCACCAGTATCATTACAATCAGACTTTAAAAAATTATGATTTTCTATTCTATGGATTGATGGTCTAGTATCAAGACCATTTATTTTTCTAATTAGATTTTGGTAATCCATATTGGATTTATTATCATATTTAGTGAATTTTTTATTTGAATTATTATCATCATTGTTATCAATTGAATCACAACTATTATTATTATTATTATTCCAAGTCCAACATTTCATTGCCATAATCATATCATTAATTTCAGTATTTGTATCACAATTTGATTTTTTCGAACTTCCATCACACTTTTTACATCGCCCACGACCAACTGATGCGTAATTTAGACTCGGTAAAGAATATGTACCGTTACCACTTACACCGCAACCGCCGAAACCGTTTTCATTATCTGACGAAGGATCACCTGGTGATCCTGGTGAACGTTTATTTGAATCATCAAATGTTACATCATTACAATCCATAAATGTCGATACACATGATGGTTGATATATAACGGCTGATGCATGACCGGAACGTCCTGATGTTAACGGTGTACCTTCAGTCCATTCATTCGTTTTCGGATCATAGACTTCAACAATTGACAAAAAATTATTTCCATCGAATCCGCCCATAGCATATAATTTTCCATCTAATGCCGTCAACGATAAGGCACTTCTAGCTATTTTTATTGATGTAACCATATCCCATATTTGATTTTCAGTATCGAATCGTTCAACCGATGATAATTGACGTGTACCGTCAAAGCCTCCTACTACGTATATATGTTGATTAATAGCAGCTACACCTGGTATTTTGGATGTAATAAAAACAATGATAAGACGTTTCTTTTAATAAAAAAATTCATTAAAATATTTACCTGCACCACTCCGACCTATTTGCATCGAAGGAATTATAGTCCATTCATTATTTTCAGGATGATAACATTCGACAGAGGCAAGTCTTTCAGTTCCATTGAAACCACCTATGGCATATAGTAATCGATTTACAACGGCTACACCAACTCCGAGTCGTTTAGAATGCATCGATTGTACTAAAGTCCAACGATCTTGATCTGGATCGTAACTAAATATTTAGAAAAAAAAATAATAAATAATTCTATCGTTTTACTAATCAAACATTTAATTTTTATTTGATAATTTACTATTCAACTGAATTATGATATTCAGATCCAGCCGAACCTCCTACAGCATACAAAAACTCATCCATCACAGCAACTCCAACTCTGTGACGTGGTACAGACATTGGAGCGCAAGGTCGCCACTGTTCTGTTACTGCGTTATATCTAAAAAAAAAAAAAAAAAAAAAACAACGAAATTAAAATCTTATACGCAATTTGCATTTATTAAAAACTCATCAAAACTACCTATCCACCCAATCAGAATCATATGATGAGCCAATCGAATTATTTCTTCCACCTACCGCATAAAATGTACCTTTCAGAAATGCTGCACCTAATCCAGATCTTGGTATACGTAATTTTGGCAATGTTGTCCATGATTTATCATCAACATTATAACCTTCTAATATATCTAAGGATTGCCTATAAAAACCACCAGCAACAAATATCATACGTGTTGTATTCGGTTTACGTTCTTTAACTATTGGCTTTTTATGCAAAGTTAAATCTTTAAAAATTTGTGCTAAATATTCTCTGCATGCTGGAACTTTACGTAATACATCACAATTTTTCATTTGTTCCTTCAAGAATTTCGGTGTTAAAAATTGACAACGTACCGCATATAAAATATGTTCCATTTTTGGATAACGATTCTCTTCATCATATTTAACCCATTTAAGTACAGCATTATATACTTCACGTTCTTCTTGTACATTTAATTCATCTTTACGAATTAATTGAATCAATTGAAATGCAGATAATTGTAAAAATTCTTCTTCTTGACATATCTGAAAGAAAAAAAAAAAAAAAAAAAATTTATAAATTGCAATATATGTATGTTTGCATGTTTGCATTGTACATAAATTTTGAAAATTTAAAAGAAATTTTTTTTTTTTTTTTAGTTATTTACTTGTGTAAAATGTCTTTCAATGAATTGATTCGCCTTTTGCTGTAATGTAGTGCAACCATGTTGTTCAGCAAAATTTGCTATACCAATCGCATTTGTTGGATCTAATTGCCTTTCAAGAAAAGCGCAACAAGCTTCTATCACATTTGGTACTTGAAACATGGTAGCAGCTGGTAATAGTTGGCATACAGTCACTTCGGTTACACGTATATGACCGGTATACATGAAATATATGATTCGTGCCATTGCTGTTGGACAAACCTTTTGTTTTTTTTGTTTTTGTTAGTGATTTGTAGTGATAAAATGAAATTTAACAACTTACTCCTTGTAATTTGATTCTAGACATTTCACATTCCTTCAATCCACCAGTAAACATTGCTTTAAAATATGGACTTGCTGCTGATAATACGACTTTATGTGCATGAAATAATTCCTGTTTAACTTCTAATATAACATCAGTTAACATTTGATGTGAACGCATCATGAACATCATTTTCATTGCTTCTTTAGCATAATTCGACATACAAAATGTCATATCATCATCTTTTGGATTTAAATCATCATTCTGTGAATATGATGAACCACAGCCAGTTTGAACGAATGATGAATATTTTTGTGATGCTTCATCTGAAGCCATCATTATATAAGGTCCTGAAATAAAATGAAACAAAAATAAAATATAAAAAATAAAAAAAAAAACAAATGTGTTATTTCAATTATTATTATTATTTTTTGTTTTGTTTTTCTGTTTCTCTTGTTATTATTTATTTACTTTTCATTCAATAAAGAATATTATCAATTTAAAATCATAAACTTGATTGAAAATGCACTTGATTTATATTTATAATATATATGTACATACATATATGTAGTTATGTATATATTTATATTCAATTAAATTTGATTGTAATAATAAAAAATCAATATAAATATGTATATGTAACCCTATTCGTATTATTTTACAATTCATTCAACATTTTTTTTGTTATTTTTAAATTAATCAAGGGAGCAAAATTCAATTGATTTCGGTCATAATAATTACTTTTTAACTTAATACAATTGAAAAATTTATTTGTTATTTTTAATACTATGAATATAAGAATCATAAGAATAATTCATTTTTGTAACTGATTAATATTAATATCATGGTAGCAATATTATGTAGTTATTTACAATTATAAATAACACTCATGTATGTGTAGCATTCACATCTCGGAAACAACAAACTTTTTGAATTTTTTTTTTTTGTATTTCGTTCACAAAACAAAATAGGTAGTTATGACTTTTATTTTTTTTTTTTTTACTTTTCTTTCTTAATACCTACATAATGTACTTCGACATATAAAATAATTTTAAAATAAAAATATTTTACTATAATTAGCCTTTAATCCAAAAGATTTTTATTTTTCAACTTGTGTGCTGTTTTATTTTCGAAAGAGGCAGAATGGATTGTATGTCTATGTATGTAATGTACATTTATACAAATTTTGTAAGATTATGTGATTATGTAAAACGCATAGACATATTATTTATGTACGTATGTACTTACAATACAAAATATACAATTATTCAATGATTTAATTTATTTTTTTCTTTTAAATTAGAATAGATTAAAGTTAAGAAGAAAAATTATCTAATAAACAATAAAATTATAATTTATATTATGTATGTATTTTTTTTTTTTATAATTTTTTTGCACTTTATAATGTGAGGAACCTATAATATATAAATTTAAAATTTAATCTTATTAAATTGATAAATTCATAAATTGAATAAAATATTAATTTTCAATCAAGACAAATTAATAACAACAATCCTTTATAATCTCATATAATATACATGTATATATATATACATACTTCCTAATTTATTATATTATTTGAAAAATAATAATAATTAATATGTATAGGTATACCTATTTTTCTAAAATGAAATAAAACTAAATTGAAAGTAAATTGATTTATCAGAATGAACAAAAATTAACTAATAAACATTACAAATAATAATTAAAAAATGAAAATGAAAATAATAATAATAAAAATTAAGACTTAATTTAAAATTTATCACTTTACTATAAACACTAACACCTATAATATTATTCAAACTGAAATTAGAAAAAAATATAATTTTCTTTTACTGTGTATATAGAATATAGCTAAGCTACTACTATAGCTAGTTAGCTATCTTTAATGTAAAGATATACAAATACAACATACTAACACATTGTACAACTACACCATATATGCGATAACATTTTTTTTTTTTTATTTATTTATTTTCAAACAGAAAAAAAAAATTGTCAACTCATCATGATCAGCAAGCAGCATGCATGACGAGGAATTGATTCGATAATAGCTAGCTAGCTGTTGCTGTTGCTTTTGCTGGTTTCTGGGCGCTGTTTGCTTATGCTTGCTTTGGTAGTGCTATTAATCATTAAAATTTGAATTTAAATAAAAATTTTTGTTTCGTTTTTGTAATAAAATTTTATTAATTCAAAAATCTTAAAGATTTGTACATACATTATACATGAATAATGTATGTACATTCAATACTATAATGTATAAAAATAGTGTAAGATTGGTAAGATAATCTTATCATTGCGACGTGATTCGCAATTAATATAAAAAAAAAAAAAAAAACATTTTATTATGTATAATATGGTATAATTTTAAGTGATTATTAAAAATGAAAATTTCATTTGAGAAAAAATGCCGTTATTAGATACAACAGGTACATTAGACGTTAGACCATTAGGCAATAGACTAGGCTAGGCACTTCACTACTATATTGTATTCTGTATAGGAGGAGGCTTCAGGTTAAAACTAGACATATAATTTTGTAAACCAGTAAAACAAGTAGCCAGCCAAGTAGCTATTCTGTTTTTGTCTGGTTCTGGTGTCTGGTCCACTGTCACTGGTGTACTGTATTTGTATATAATAAATACACATGTATGTATATATAATATGTACATATTATTTGCAACATATGATGAATTTTTAATTTAATGTTAGTTAATAAATACTAGACTAGTTACACGAACACGATGCACTTGCGAAATTACCGTAAGTATACATACAAATTACATTTATTTATGTCCGATTCCGATATATTATATTTTTTATATAGTATATTAAATATTGTTCGTACATCGTACTTCGTACGTGTTCATATTCACGTCATTGTTATATGTGTAGATTAGATACGTACATAGTTTAATACATATATTACATATGTCGTTATTAATTACATATTATCACATATTACATAGCATCACAATTAACATAACATTTTTTTTAAATTTTTCTTGGTTAGATATTAATTATATTTATAGATTATTTATATGCATACATTTATGAACTTACATATATTTTATTATTTTAAAAATTAATTACTTACATAATGTATATATATGTGTAAGTATGTAATTTTTATTATACAAAAATGATGTTTCCGTATATTATTCAAAACAAATTTATATTTGAAATTCATATAAAACATAACCAAAATGTAAAACATATACCTATATAAATATATTCATTTATGTAATTAATACTACATTATGTATTTATAATTAAACATGTAATGTAATACCTACTCTGGTAATACATTATTTTAAAAAAATGTTATCAAAAAATTCAAGACGATATTTTTTTTAACAAAACATTTTGTTTTAGATTCATTATATTGTGCATTGATACATAACCGATTGGTTTCCATCAATTATACATATTAATGAAATAAAATTTTCCTCAATGGTTTTCCTTTTTTATCATCGTTGTTTATTTTGTTATTGTGTCTGTTCTTTGTTTTGTTTTTTTTTTTTTTTTTCATATTTTTTGTCATATCATTATCATCATTCATTTTTTTTTTTAATGATAGTATGCTTTATAAAAATACACATAATCATGCACATAATGTAATGTGCATGGTAATGTGAGTATGTTCTATATGTTATCATTGAAATTCATATAACATACATAGGTAAATATGTATGTGATTTTTATTTAAAATAAAAATAAAAATAATTATGCTTTTATTTATATTACTCTATTACTTTTACTTTTTTTTTTTTTTAGTATTAATTAATTAAAACTTCACTAGACCGATCTTTCTATCTAGACCGATTCTTTTCATCAGTTTTTATGTTTCTCTGAAAAATGTACATATATTAATATTAAAAAGTGAATTAAATCTCAAACGATAATATTAATAATCTCAAAGAATATTATTTACTAGATATTTTTTAGTTAGGTAATCTTAATCGAAATTTTATTTTGAATTACTTACACTTTTTTTTTTTAATAATATGTAAAATTTTCAATTTGACACAATTATAATTATTTATTTATATTTGTTATTTTGAAATTCGAATTATATGTCCCAGCCAGATCAGCTGAATTTAGGTTTAAGTTGACTGCTTCTTTTCTTGATTTAATTTTCATTTTGATTTTTATTATTTTAATTTACTTACTTCACTATTTATTATATTACATTATATCAATATTACCAGATTACCAGATTACCACTACTATACTTGGAGCTTGGACCCGTTCGTTTAAAGAAGACACTAAAATGGCGACTGTTCGTGCTACCGATTCGAAATATATTTTATCAAAAATTCTTTTTTTTTGTAGCAAAATAAATCTCATAACAGCATCACAATAAAGCATGTTAAAATTATCAAAATTCATTTTTCATTTATTTTCTTACTGTATATTACTTTTAAATTATTGAAAATTATATAAAAAAAATTTGAATTTGTTTTTAAATAAGTCCCTCCCCCCTGTCCTATATTCCTGTGATGATTTTAAAGGTACGGTTTGTGGTCTATAATTACGGTTAATTATAAAGGAAGCGGTAAGGTTAATTATGAAAAGAATAATGAAGAGAATATATAGAATTTGTAAAAACAGAACTGAAAACTTCAATCAAGCCTCAATATCTCGAAAACGAAGCGAGATAATTCTCGTACAACGCGTTTTCCTATAACGCGTAACCAATTTATCGTGTTGTAGGGGGAATTACTGTATAGATAGATAAAGATCTTTCCTTTGGGTGTAGCTGTAGTGTACCATTTACCATTACCATTTACCATATTTAGATTTAGGTTATTTTTTAATTTTTTTATTTTGACATTTTTATTGAAAAATGCTAAAACACAAAAGAGAAAGTTTAAAATTTTAATTTACTACTGACAGTAGTCATTTTCATGAATTCAAAGAAAAATAATTTAAAAGTAGTTTTTGTATAATTTCTTCTTAAATTTAAGTAATAGAAAATTGAAAAATCATGTCACACGATACAGATTGGAATATTGATAGTTACAGAACAGATTATGAAAGTGAAGAACATTGGTTATTGCGAAAGAAATTTATGGAAATTCATAAGGATAAATTTCCAGAAAATGAACTAGTATGTTTAGCACAAGTTTTTACAAATATTGAATTTATGGGTTGTAAATATCCAAATGAAACAATGGAATTGGTAGCAAATCTTTCACAGGATGTAGCTAAAGAATTTCGTAATGAAAGATCGAAACGTTTAAAACGGACTTTTGTTAAAGCTTCGGATGCAGCTGAAGCAAGAGCAAAAGGTAGAAAAAATTGTGAGTTTTAATTTAGATCTAATAATAATTATTGTAATTATATTTTTAATTAAATTTTTGATTTTGTTTTTTTTTTTTTTTTTTTTTTTGAATGTTTTTGTTTAGGAGTAATTTTGAAACCTGACACAAAATCCACTACAGAATTAATAAAAAACAATAATTCAAAATATATTCAAAGTACATCAAGACAAAATCAACAACATAAAAATTCATTGAAAATTGATGCTGAAAAAGGTTAAGGATCTTTGTAAAAATACCTAAAAATTAAAAAAATATATATTTTTTAAATTACTCAATTACCTAATGATTAAAAAAATTACTGTATTTTCAATATTATTACAGAAATAAAGAAGCCAAAAATTGATTTATTTGCTGGCTTGAAATTTAAAAAATTTGTTTTATTCGATTGTGGTGATCGTAATTCGATTCGAATGTCTGGTCAAAGATGTGGTATTTACGTTGAAGAAAAAGAATCAATATATAAAGGAAAAAAGTAATTAATACAAAATATTTTACATTCAAATTAAATGTTAAATTATCTTAGATTGTAAATAATTATTTATTTATTTTTTTTTTTTTTTTTTGAAATTTAGAAAAATTGATACTTATGTTGGAGACATATTAGTTGGTACTGGAATATCAACAAATATTAAAGAGGCAAAAGCTACATCATTTGAAATCGCATTTAATACGTTACAAGATAATTGTTATACGATTCGATCAAAAATGGAACCAGATAGAATTGATATTAGGAAGACTGATCAAGCGATCGAATGTAATTTGAAGAAGGCATGTGATGACGCACAAAAAATTGATTCAACTAATATAGGTTTTAAAATGATGAAAAAGCTTGGTTGGTCAGGAGGAGGTCTTGGATCAAAAACTCAAGGAATTGAAAATCCTTTAGAGTAAGTACAACATGTATAAAAATGAGCAGACAATATTGGCTCAATTATTATGAGAGTCGAGACGATCGACAATCGATAAACGCATTTTCAATTGAAGTAAAAAAATTAAAAATCGTATTTCTAAACCAATCGCCTCGACTTGACTTGAAAATGTTACCATATCAAACACAATTTTGATTCAATTCAAACTGTCAATATAAAATTTCTCAAAAAAAAGTAATTCAATTATTAAACAAGTTTTTAATAAAAATTGAAAAAAATTTTTAAACTTAAGGAGAATGAGTGGAATAAATTATAAATGATAAAATTAAAAATGCAAATGATAATCTTCAAAGAATGATAAGAGGCACATCTAATCCTTATTAACTGAATAAGAACTCTGATCCTCTTATTGATTAAAACATAGAAAAATTGTTTGTTTATGTATGTGTACTCTCTAAAAAAAAACAATTTAGAATTAACCAACTCAAAAACTCAATCCTGAACTAATGAAGTGAGGCGATTTCAATAGCTAATCGACTGATATATAAGCCAATTTATCGACTCTCGTAATTAAGACAAATACGAGCAAAATATACATATACGCTATAAGAAAATACATTTTTTTAAAATTTATCTTATACACTTATACAGTTTCTTAGTAAAGCATAATAGGAAAGGTTTTGGAGACAAATCAGACATTATAAATGCCGATTACTTTAAAGAAATGTTAACAAATTATGTGAAATCTGATGATATAAGAGATTTATACTTTGAATCAAGTTTCACTAAAGAGGAAAGAGCAACATTACATCAGTAAGTACAAAAATTTGACGATTCTAGAAATTTTAAAATGCAAAAGTTTGATTATGATATGTTATTTAGAATCGCTTCGGAAAATAATCTAAAATCTTCAAGCCACGGGAAAGAATCAAATCGTTATCTAGTTATTAGTAAGAAAACGATTAGTCCATATCGAATACTAGAAGAAATATTGATAAATAAAAATGATATGTACATTAACAAATATGAAGTAACAGTACCAAAACAAAAGGTAAATAAAACAAAAATGAATGTAATTTATTGTTCAATGTTTTTTTCAATGAAAATATATATATTTTTTTTAGGCTGATTTATTCCCGGATCACATCAATAAAAAAGAATAACCATATCAAATTTATGTTGCAGTTATACGCAAACGTAACGAGAATATTAGTTGAATTTTATTTTATTAATGATGAAAGTGGATTAAGTGAAAACTAGAAGTAAAATTTGAATTAAATTTATATTTTAATGTCATTTACAAATTTAATTTTAACATGATTTTATTAAATTATTATTAAAAAAAAAATGATGTATATAGTTATTTTTTCATTGAACCAAGTCTATTAGGATCTTGACTAGGGTAATGAATTGTATTTAATCCTGGAGGTGGAGGCATCGTATTTAATCCTCCTGGAATAGAAGTCGACGGTAAAGTTGAAGTTGGTACTGGCATCGATGAATACGGTGCAGTATATGGTGGAGATGAATACATTGTTGGATATGAACCAGGCGGAATCATATTTGGAGGTATTTGATGCAATTTCATTCCAGGTGGTAATACAGCAACGTCTGATTGTAAATTGAAGAAATCATTAGGATTAGATGGTGCAGTAGTTGGTGGAGGTATTCCAGGTAATTCATAACGACGATCAGTTTTCGCAACGGTATTTTGTTTAGCTTGTGAATGAGCCCATTTTATAGTCAACTTTCTGCCATGAAGAACAAGTTTATTGAATGTCTTTTCAGCTGCTAATTCTGCAGCTGTTCGTTTTGTATACTGAACAAAAGCACATTGCTGTCGTGGTACAAGTGCTATAGATCGTATTTCTCCATATTGATAAAAATTATCTCTGATATCTGGTTCTGTGATATTTTCACTTAAATTTCCAACATACAAAGTTGTTATATTCTTATCTTCTGGTGGTTCTAGTGTAGGCAAAGTGGCAGCACGTTTCATGATTTTTTCAGCAACAGGATCATTACGTCCATAATAACGATCTTTGATATTTTGTTCACATAATGGATCATCTGGTTCGTTTGGCTTATCATGTCGGTACGGACATTCTTCACCTCGTTTACATTCGCCTTTAACCCAAAATGAGCATATATGTGGTCGATTTCTTTTGTAATATGGTGCTGTTCTAGCTAATTTCGATAACATTTCACTAGCTGCCAAAGATTTACCAACTGCTCCAGCTGCTTGTGTTCCATCTGTTTTTGATATTTCACTATCGATATTCTGTATATAGTATTCTTTATTCACATCGCTTTGTGGCATTTGATCTGCAATTTTTAATGCAGCATCACGTACTTGTATCGGAAGACCATATTCCAAATCTAAAAGACAAGTTTGGCAAACATTTTTTAGACGACAGCATGTTTGACAAATTTCAGTTTTCTTGAAACGCATTCTTGCTCCTGGACACCATCGAAATATTGTAAAAGGACGTGTACAAATTTTACATTCTTTTCCATATCGTTCTTTTATCATTCTTACATACGGATTATCTCCTAAACACGTCTGACATAATATAGGAAATTCTGAGTCTTCCCAATTTTGTCGATTATATGTGTTTGTTGTCTTTGACATAGACATTTTATTGAATTAATTTTTTAACAATTATTTTAAAGTTATTACAACTAAAAAAAATTATATTTCTTACTGTTACCAATTACAAAACTTATATCATTCACAAAGTTTTCACTTTAATTTAATAATTTTAGCTTTATATTTAATTTGAATATTTGAAACATTAATAAAAAATGTCAGAAATGTCACGCTTCGCTACGACGACACGAAACGAACACGACCACGAACGACAGACGAGCCGAAGGCCGAAGAGGACACACACAACACAACAAAACAGTCAAACAATAAGAGTGGAACTGTGGAGCATGAGTAGAAGTGGAACATCACAATTATATATTTTACTTTTGTGGAAATTGTTTTATGAAAATTTATAAAATTTATTTATATATACTTATATTTTTAAAAATATTCAAATATTCATATCGATTTCTATTAATACATACATTCTGCTCCATTTACATTAAAAATTCGTTAAATTTTCATTATTTAAATTTAAATTTAACAAGAAATGGTCTAATAATAAATCGAATGCTTCAAATTTATTTTCAAAAATAGTGTTAAATGTTCAACAAAAAAATGTCATTTACTAGTGGATTCTGGATTGTGGTACTACTCCTGTCACAATCAATGAGCTGTCTTATGACTAAAGACTGCTCTGCTCTGCTATACAAAAACAGAAATTAAAAAGAAAATTACTGTTCCATTTTCATATTCTCATCGCACTGACTTACCACCATTACCATTGCCACATTTTCTCTCTCCGGAAATGAATATTTTGTTCTAGAATAACGAGTAACGACCTTTCGTCTTTTATGAATGACGTGTGTTGAAAATTTAAAAATAAATTATTCACATTTTTTCTTGGTACTTAAAGTAGTCTGTAAACTGTAATCTATAGTTGTCATTGCCTAATTATAGCAAAATTATCAATTAGAAAATAAATACCATGTGAATGAAATTTTCAAGAAGAAAATAATGAAAAATGTATCACATTTACATAAATACTGTATGTACATAATTCGACGAGTATATAGAGGAGATGAGTGAACTAATTAAATAAAATAATTATGAATGAATATTTTTCAGACATATTATCATGTCATGATGTTATGTAAATGTAATACAGTTCATCAGTTGTCAGTCAATAAATGAATTAGTCAAGCCTCAGTCTGATAATTCATTCATTCAGCAACAATTCTTAATTTTGGAATATCGAATTTGATTATCTGAAAAACCAATATTTATGCAGATCATTTTCAATTACCGATGACCGATGTATAAGAAATTATCTGAAAATTAAATATGTATATGTATTAAATATAATTTCGTTTTTTTTTTTTTTTGTATTTTTTTTTTCTTAAATGATACTTTTTATTTTTTTAAATAATAATTTTATTAATTTTTCTCTTTTTTTTTTGTTTTGTTTTAAATTTTAATTAATCTTTAGATTTCATTTAATTTTATCATTTTTTTTCACTCATTTTTTTTGTTTGTTATCTGTTCTTGTATTTCATTCGATTTTTACTTTTTTAATTTATTAAATAGAAAAAAAAACAACTTCATTTTTTATATCCATTTGTTTTTGTTTTTTTCATTTTTTACTTATCTCTGTAATATTTCTACATGTTTCGGGTGAACAAAAAAAAATAAAAATAAAAATAAAATAAATAAATTGAAATGAAAAAGTTGGATTTTAAAAGGGCAAGTAAATTAATTGGCTAAAAATTTAAAATTATAAAAATCAAAACTACAAATCTGAAAATTTATAGGACAAAATAAAACAGAAAAAATTAAAGAAAGTAAAAATTTTGTATACAAAAAAAAATAAAAAAAAATCAAAAATTTAAGAGAAAATATAATAAAAAAAAACTGGTGTTCATTTATTCCTATTAAAACACAAATTCAAGAATTCAAATTAGCAAGGAAAAAGGAGATATTTTTATAATTCATTTTCGTTAGTACATAAAACATTTATGCATACTTTGTATGTGCCCGTATGCATATCTTTTTAGTATTTAGTAGTATTATTATCTCAAGATTTACATAATATGCCTGTTTATCTGTTATTCGTGTTGTGTTTCAGTGTATCTAGGATATTTCTTTTTAATTATTATCGTTCAACAACAAAATAAATATTAATTTTGAATGAATTACATTCATTTACACAGTGAAAGATGAAAATTTATATGTATACATATATAAAAAAAAAAAAAAAATGAAAAGATAAATTTCATAAATTCAAAATTGTAATTAGATATTATTTATTTTTATTTTTTCAATACAGCAATATAGCGTAATTTCGAAGATCTTAATCTGATATACATACATAGGTAAAATTTATACATTTATCTTAATTCTTTCTTAGTTCTTGTATCATCATAAGCATGATGATATCACGACCACATAATAATCTTCTTTACTTTGAAAATATCATTTTTCGACAATACTATACTATGCAAATTTTTAAAATGCACACACACCTCTATATGACGTTTTTTCTTTAGCTGAATTAAGTGTGCATTATGAAAAAAGTTCCTAATTTTATCATCTCTCAATCTCAACAAAAGGAGAGGAGAAGAAAAAAAAAACAAAACAGAACTAAAAATAAATTATCAGTTCAGTTTTCTCGTTCGTTCGTTCTTCATCATCTATGCACCCTATACGATACGAAAGCACCCTATGTCAAGTTTTCATCTCCTAAAATGTTCAGTTTTATAAATTTTTTGGTTATTTTTTGTTTTGCTAATTTAAAAATTGACATTTATTTTTGGAAAATTTTTCTGTCTTTCAAATGCGGTTTCGAAAACACTAGAAACGTTTATGAGTGCGAATGTATAAGACAAATTATTTTTCATTTTCGATGAGTATTTTTTAATACGTAAAAGTAATTCATTTTTATTATCTTCTCTGTTTTCTTCTTTTTTACTTTTTTATTTTCAAACAATCGTAAATTTTATGTGGAATTGATTTCCACAAGTTCCAGCCACAGCATTATTATGTTAAAGACAATTCGTACTGAATTTAAATATTATGTATTTGCAAAATAGAATTTCATCAAGTGAAAATTTTAATATCTACAAGAAATTTTCGGTTCATCCTTGATTACTGTTGCTCTATTAAAAAAAAAAAAAAAAAAAATTTTATAAATTTTTTACAAAGTAGTATTTTTCATGAACACGAAAATTGAACAAGGTTGAGTTTCAAAATGTAAAAAGGCGGTTTCGATGCAATATTCAGCGTACTACGATGTTTAGCTGAATATTGCATCGAAACCGCCTTTTTACATTTTGAAACTCAACCCAACTGACCATTCGTTCGTATTAACTTCAAATAATATAAACCGATATTTGCAAAGCTGATCTTCATTTTGCATGAAAAATGAAAGTGTGGAAGGAAATATTTATGAAATTTCATTAAATTTTTTTTTTTGTCATTTTTGGTTTTGATGACATTTTGTCGGCGTAGTTTGGTGTTCGATTTCTCTGTTCTTCTTAGTCGTTTTAATTTTTAGTAATTTTTTTTTTAAATTTGTTTACTTTTTTATAAACAAAGTTTAGTCTTTTATTTTCTGTCACATTTGAAACTATTTTTTGTTATTGTTGTTGTCAGCACTTCACGCGATACTTAAAAATTGATTAATGCCGATTCTAAAATCGAATGCAGTGACTTTAGCTTCGACTTTGATTTAATGGATGTGTACGTATTAGAACTTCTACATTCAATGCAGTAAACTTGACAGTTACTTTTACATGTTAAGCTATAACCTAAATAGACGTGACGAGACGAAACGAAACGAAACGATACATACGATAGTACTGTGGTACGTAGAACTAGCCTGAATGGACGTGTTCTTACGTTCGTTCAATTTCGATAAGTTTAAATGTCAAATAGACGAAACGAGACGAAACGGATAGTGCCGTAGCGGTCGTACATTTTATCGTTTCTACTCGTTTTATACACATTTATACTTGTTTCTACTGAATACTCATACACAATTTTACTCGTTTCGAATCGTTTCTATTTAAGGCAAATTGTCAAACTGACGAAACGAGTATTTACGTTCGTTTAATTTCTTTCGTCCCGTCACGTCTATTTAGGGTCTTACTTTAAGCATGCTGTGAAGTCGAAAGTCGAAGTCCAAGTTTTGAAGTCACTGCATTGAATGTAGTAGAAGCGGCATAAAATTAAACGATGTGCAAATTTTCAATTGAATATGAGACGACGAAATATTTGAAAAACTTTTAGAGAAATTTTAGAAAAATTCAATCAATGAATATTTCAATTATTTTGAATTTTTAGAATACTTTTACTTTTACACACACTACGATTTACAGAATTTTTCGATATTTTTCATCATGAAGTAACTTTATGTATTCGTAGAAGTATGTAGTTGAGTTTCGTAAGAAAATTATAACAAAAAATACAATAAAAAATATAAAGAAAAATTATAACAAAATTAAA
Source organism: Villa cingulata (assembly GCA_951394055.1). Classification (NCBI taxonomy): domain Eukaryota; kingdom Metazoa; phylum Arthropoda; class Insecta; order Diptera; family Bombyliidae; genus Villa; species Villa cingulata. Next base: position 2,729,920 of record OX596020.1, on the reverse strand, counting down.
ATTATAAACCTCAAAATCTTTCTCTTGAAAACCACAGTCCAGTCCACATACATAATCATTAAAAAATGTTTTTCAATTATTTTTATTAAAAAAAAAAAAAAAATTAAAAATAATAAAAATAAAATAAAAAATAAAAAGAAAAAAAAAAACAAAAAAAAAAATGAAATGAAATATATTTCTCCCTAATATAATTTTGTTTCTCATTTTAATTTTAATTTATATTTTGTATTTATTTTTTTGTTTTTGTCTAAAATTAAATTAAATTTTATTCCTAGCAGTAGATTTCTTTTTTGAATAAATGATTGACGAATTTTCTTTCATCAATTTCAATTAGATGAAGATTTTTTTTCTACCTCTGTCCCTACGCCACTAATATAATCATTGATATTTTTTTGTTTTTGTTGTTGTGTTTTCTCTCTTCTATTTCTTTGTTTTTCAAAAAAATAAAAAAAAAATCATTTATCATTAAATTTTAAACTACGTAGTTTATTGTTTCATTATATTTTACTTTATTTTTCATTTATTTTTTTTTTTTTATATTTTAATTTTTATTTTTGTTTTGTTTTCTTGTATTATTTTAAATTAAAAATGAAAAAAAAAAAAAACGAAAGAAAAAAAAATATATTTAAAGGACAAAAAAATGAAAAAAAAAAAAAATTTAAAAACATGGTAACTAAACAAACATCATACTTCATTTAATATAAGATTCTTTTTTTTTTGTTTTTTTTTTGTATATCTCAAAATTTTCATTATTATTACTATTATTATTATTATCATCATCTTGCGTTTTTTTTTTTTTTTACTTTCAAAAATTAAAAAAAAAATGTTCTCTTCCTTGGAGAAAGGAAAACAAAAAAATATATTTTTTTTTTTTCGATAAAATCGATAAAAAAGAAATTATATGTTAATTTTTTTTTTTTAGGTTGATTATTGTTGTTTGGAGAGTAGTGTGTATGTGAACAGTAAGTGATTCGATTTTCCTTCTTTTTTTTGTCTTTTGTTTATTTTTAATTTAATCTTTTTTTTATTAATATTTTGTTATTGTAAGCGAGCGCAACAGCATTATTATTATATTTTTCTTTATAATTTTGATAAACGATAAGGAATTGATTTTATTTAATTATGTGAATATATTGTATGTATAGATTATATAATTTATTTTTTTTTGTTTTGAATATTTTTGTAGATAAATTACGATTAATTAGAATATTTTTCTTTCTAGTCTATAATCATTTAAACTCAGATTAAAATTAAATGAAGAATATTATATGAAAAATTAATTATTTTTAATTTATTTTATGCTCGTCGTGAGTAAAGACAACGACGACAACGACGAAGATAACGACGATGACGACGACAACGACCACAGCTACAGCAACGTTAATCACTGCTTTTGCAATGCAATTTAAATTAAGGTATACATAAATTTTTCACTTTCTCTCCATTTCTCTTGCTCCAAAGTACAAGTTATCGTTTTTATTTATTTATTTTTATTTGAAATTATTATTAATTGAGAGTACGTAATAATAATTTATAGTTAATTTGTAGATAAAGAGTATTTTAATAATTTTTGCTTGTGTATTTTTGTGTACAATATGTAGTCGCGATTAGATTTATGAAAATATATTTTTTATTTTTTTGGAATTAAATTTGTTGTTTAGTTTATTTATTTATTTATTTATTTATTTTTTTTTCTCAAGCAATGCTGTGTGTAAATATTATTTGTTCATCGTGTTTCTTTCTTGATGTCTCTACACGTGTGTATGTTTAACTGTAATTTATATTTTTGAAAATCGATAATTGGTATTATCGACAACACCTTATTATAAAATGGTAGATGATCTTTTCGGTTAAAAAAAAAAAAAAAAAAAAAAAAAAAAGGAAATGAAATCCAAAAAAGAAAATACTTGAAAATTTTTTAAAAAGACGACGAGAGGAAATTTTACCTTTTTACTAAAGATAAATAATAAATTAAAAAAAATATACATATAATATTTCTTTCACATTATTTGATGTTTGTTTGTTTTTTGTTTGTTTTTTTTAATCTTTATCTTCACAGTTTCTTTAAATCATGCAAAAAATAATTAAAAAATATCATCGAAATTTTTGTTTTTTAATAATTTCATTTTTATTTAATTTGTTGTTGTTGATGATGTAATTTGTTGTTTTTTTTTTTGTTTTGTAGGTTGAGTTGTTGGTTGTTGTTTTTTTTTTACATAATATTTTGTTACGATTACTTTTTTATTTATAATTTGTAGTAGAACTGTTTGTTGTTGTTGTTGTTCGTTTGTTGTTGTTGTTGTTGTTGTTGTTGTTGTTGGTGATGGTAGTGTGTAATTGAATATTACATGATCTCCTTTTTCATTTTAACATGCATATTATGATGTATTTATCATCTGTATTCGATTTATTGATGTTGTTATTGTTGTTTTTGTTGTTGTTGTTGTTGTATTTATTTATTTTTGAAGAATAATAATAATAATAATTATAATAATAATAATAATAAGTATAATGTGTAATAGCGTTTATTACATGACGGATCGATTGTACAAATGGAACGCATCACATAGCATACTTTCTTGTCCATTCTCTGGCCAGCTCATTATATTTTTCCCGATCAGTTTTATATATTCTTGCAATCTCTGGTACCAGAGGATCATCTGGATTTGGATCACAGAGAAGAGAGCAAATTGATAATAAAACTGAAAAAATAGAAAAAATGTATAGACAAAATTGAAAAAAATTTTAAAAGAAAAAAATTTTAAAAGAAAAAAAAAAATTGTTTGCATTTTTTTTTTTTTTACCTTTTGAAATTGTTAGCGCTGGTGACCACTGAGATCTTAATATATCAAGACAAATCGATCCATTACTGTTTATATTTGGATGGTATATACGCGTCGTGAAAGCCACTTTTGGTGGTTTAAATGGATAATCTGTTGGAAAATGAATTGTAAGGAAAAATACACCACCTTGATACGGACTATCCGGCTAAAAATAAAACAAAATTAAAATTAAAATTTTTTAAAATTATTTCAATTAAAATTTTTTTTATATTTTCTTTTGATAGTTGTTGTTGTTGTTGCTGTTGTTGTTGTTAATGTTTGTTATTATAAAACTTACCGGTCCCATAATTGTTGCCTGCCAATGAAATACTGAAAAATATCAAAAAAAAAAAATAAACAATTTTTTTTAAATTAAAAAATATATAAACATTTATATTTTTATTTAAATTAAATTTGTTATCTATCACATGATTTTATTCATATACAAAAAGTCTTATGATCTCTGATCATATAAATATATACACAGTGTATGTAAAATTAACAAAAAAAAAAATAAGAAAAAAAAAAACGTTAAAGAAAATTCAAATCAGAAAATTAACGATGAAAATTTAATCACAGAATGGATGATGGGTAGTGTGAAATGAATGATGGTAAGTAAAATACGTCAACTTAAAAGGAAAAACTTTCATGATAGAAGTAAAAAATTTTCTTATTTATTTCATGTTTCAAGAAATCAATCAAATGAAATAATTTACATTTATGCATAATCAATCACATTGCACGCGCACACTTTACATCTCACTTAGAATCTTTTAATGATCTCAAAAAAAAAAAAAAAAGGCAAAATAATTAACTCACAAATATTACAGAATGTTTTTAATTTGGAAAATATTCTAAATAATGTACGTATAGGTTACATCATTTATTTTGTGTGTTTGATTTAAAACAGATCCTAAATTTTAAATAAATTTTATTATTATTCGTGTAAAAAATATTTTTTTTTTTTTGCTTGTTTGTGGAGATAATGTTTTCATTTTCAATATTGTTTTCAACAATAATAATTCTCCTTATCAACATACATATTTTGTTTTTCCTTTTTGTTTTCGAAAAGATTAAAAAAAAAAATAAAAAAAAATTTGTATCGTTATCAAGATAATGATAATTTACTTCTAGTACATTACATGCATATATTTTATAAAAAATTGTATTTAGTTGTTTTCATTGATAACAATAACAAATATATAATAATAAAATTCATCATAAAATACATTTATAACAATATTCAGATGATGTTAATTAAAATATTTTAAAAGGGGACATTGTCTTTCAAATTATAATGTAGATATACATACATACATACATAAATTTATGTACATTCCCAGCTGACCATTTAGTGAACTAGGTTCACAGTGAATTCATAGTGAATGCCAAAAATCTTCACGAAATGAATAATTTTTCTCTTATTCATTTTGAAAACACGAAATGAAAAATAAGTGAATTATTCAAAAATATGGGTACATTATAAATACACCAAGTGATTGAAATATGAATTATGTATATTCATATAAAATTCATTTGATGAATGACGATTTATGTAAACTTGTTTTAATTTTATGATTCGGCGAATTCATTCGTTTTATCTTTGTGAAAAGGTTGCGATTCACAAAGGCTAACACTATGGAATCACTTAGTGAACGTAAAGTGAAATTTTGTATTTCTTTTTCATGTACTAATTTGTAAACTGAAGCGATATAAAATGTAGTTATTTGAGTCTAAGAATAAGGAATAAGCAAGTGTTTTAAATTCTGTTTAATATTAGTTTATTAAAAATAGAAAGTAAAATAAATAAAAAATAACGAAGTGATTAATTATTAAGTGATTAAAGAGTTTTTATTTAAATCAATGAAAAAAAAATCGAAAAGTAGGAATATAATAATTAGAGCCAGGATTCATTGATTACTCACATTGTGAATGATATTTTACCCTCACAAAGTGCATTCAATATGAATTCATTTCGTGTTTTCATTAAACATTCAGTAAGTGATTACAAAATGAATTCATTAAGTGAATTCACTGTGACCAGCCATAGCGTAAAAATTTTTGAAATAAAATATCTTCAATGTGAATTCACTGTGAACGTTCACGTGAAGAATCACTTGGTTGAAATGAATTCAGAATGAATTCACTATGAGTTCACTTGGTCAGCTGGGTTAATGTACATAATATGTAAGTATGTAGTAAATGTATTTTATACATACATATTTTTCTTTTTCTATATAACAAAATTATTATTAGAAAATACATAATTTCAATCATTAAATCGCAATGTCATCAAAACATTCATCATCATGAAATATAATCTTGAACATCAACATCATCATCATCATCATCATAATCTTAGAATAAATTCTGAAATTTAATAGAGAATCTACGAATTTTTGAATGAGGATATACATTTACATAAATACAATCTATGCATAAATATGTACAAATTATATAAAAATTTTTTGTTTTTAAAGGATTTTTCATTTTCTTATCCTCTCTCTGTTCTCGTATTTTAAATTTTCCTCAATTTATGATACTACATGAATTGTTTTGGGAAATTTTTACATAACATAAGTAAGTAAGATAATAATAATAAATGAAAGAAAGAAAAAGTAAAAGAAAAGGAAAGAAAAGAAACAAAAAAAGGATATTGTTAATATTTAAAGGAAAAATAATTTTTATTGTTAAATTTTTCATCTAAACAAACAACGTATAGTATATGTATTTAAGTACGGTATACTCTATACTACGTAATGTAATGAATTTTCTCTTCATTTTTCATTAGGTATGTGCTGTGCTGTGACAAGCGCAATATGAAGAGGAAAAACAAAAAAATTTTAATGTACATTATGTACATGGATTGATATCATATACATAAATATATGTACATATACATAGGTACATATCAAATGTGTATTAGATAAAAATATGTGATATATACATAGAAGAACTCATTTAAAATTATTTACATTTATGTGTATATTTTTTAAAAAAAAATTTCAAATACACATATTAAAGAGGACGAGAAGTCATCATAAAAACTTTTATAAATCTTGTAGATGCATGAAAAAATGTACGTATAGATGCATTTGAATAGAAATAGAAAAAATCAAATCAAAAATCGAAAGAAAAAATAACTTACAATCGTCCCCAACCGGTCCTGCTGAACATTGTGCTGGTGGGTCTCTGCCCAAATCTTGAAGTTCCTATAAAGAATAAAAAAAAAAAAAAAAAACAAAGTAAAATCAAAAATTATTCAAATAAAATAATGTATTGAATAATTAAATCTAAAAATGCACAAATTATAATATAAACATTTATATAAGGTACATAAGTATTTATGTACATAAATAGTAAGTAAATAATAATTTAAAATAAATTAAAAAAATGAGATTTTGTGGAATAGATGAGTCATTTTCTTTGAAAATGTTATAAGTCCAAAACCATTTTATATTGTACGGAGATAAATGGTAAATTAATGATTTTTCTATTTCTTCTTCTACTTCAATGGTGCTAAACAGCTTGTAGAATTCCAGATTCTGTTCTGTGTTGAGCGTTGGCCACCAGAATCATTTTCAAATCCAGCATTCTTCCATCTTCTACATATAGGTACATACGAAAAGTAAAAAAGTACATGATGCACGAACATAAACTCATATTGACAAAATGAATGAAACATTTTGAGGATTCCTTTTTTTTTATTATTTCTAATTTTTATATATAGATGAAAATCTCATATTAGATTGTATGTATTGTTATCATTACAATTTTTTTTTTTTTTTTATCAAAAATGGACCAACAATACTTTCAAAAAAAAAAAAAAAATGGTTCACAAATTTATTAACAATTTAAAAAAAAAAAAAATGTTAAACGAAATTTTGTGGAATAGATCATCATCTCATCATCAACATCATTGGTTCATTGGCATATTATGTACACAATTATACGAGGTACGAGTACATACGACCTAATAAATGATTTATAGTTTGTTTTTTTTTTACTTTAGAAAAGAAATTATTTATACATTTTATACATTTTATATACGATAAATTTATTTTAAATTATAATTAAATTATAAAATGAAGATGACGACGATGAGAACGACGACGACGACGACCTGTATTTACAAATATGAGTAGTACCTACATTATTTCTGCTGCTTTCTTCGTTTACTTTACTTTTACTTTACGTTTTAATTTTATTTTATATTTTTCATTTCTCACCATCATCATAATATACCATATCATATCGTTCATTTCTTCTGCAAATATAAATATTAATCAGATTCATTCATTTCACATTTATATTTAAGTACCTTATGTAGTACATATTACAATGTATATTATGCACAAACACATACATTTTTATGTAAATCATAACTAGGAAGAATCATTAAAATTTTGTTTATTTATAAAATATAAATATAAATACATATACATATATATATATTTTTTTTAATCGTTTTTATTTATTTTGCTATTTTGAGATTGAGACTGTAGCAGAAAATTTTTTTAGATTCGCACTTAAAATAAACAGATACCTACACATCATTTTTATAGTCATACAGAAATTTAAACACATAAATACATAGGTATGTAAGTACAGTAAATGTAATAATATGGCAATTATTTTTTCTTTCAACGTAGGAGAGAGATTTACAATAAATTATTCGAAATTTAAATTGAAAATTTTTATTTTGAAAATTTCAATCAAAATAAAAATAATTTTACATATTTAATGCATAATGCATTGTATATCTAGTGCCTACCTACATATGGGGTATGTATTTATGTATTTTTAAAAATCAGTGTAGTATCGTGTGTCGCAATCTTTTAAATTTAATTGAATTATAAAAAGCCATATAATGTACCATACACGGATACACTATACTCGTACATATGTTGTTCCTACATGAGGTAAATAATGTATAATTTGTATCTGAACATATATGTAGTAAATTTTAACATTATGTATACATATTTTAGAATAAAGTATATTTTCTATTTCTATATACATATTTCTTTTGTTTTCTACTAAACGAACACGACGTATACTACACTACTATCACATAATAATGCAATTGCAGTTAGTAGTATTGTCCGTCAAAAGGAAAAATTAATGAAAATTTCTATTTGTCATCATTCTCATTATTACGTAGTAAACGTACCTACAATTTTCCTGTCGTCTCTATACGAAAGTATTTATGTACATATAAAATTGAAAAGAAATTTTATTAAAATAAAAATGAAGAAAATCTGTACAAGTATAATATTGATAACTCAGAACATTGAAAGAAGGAAAATTTTGTTTTTTTGACTCTCTAAGAGAGAAATTTTCTTCTGTTGTCATCGAGTCAGTCTCTGCCTGGTGGGTGTCTGGCTGACTGGCTGACTGGCCCTTTTCATTTACTTTATATACAGCTGTATTACAGAATAATAAATGAGAATATCGTATCAAGAGAATAAAGTAATAAGTGATAAGGTAGCCAAACCGATAGCCAATAGATCAATGATAAAATTAATGAAAATTCTACCTGGTTAGGTAGGTAGAGGTACATGATGAATGGTTTTATTTGAATTTATACTTCGAGTAAATTACTAAAACGAAAATGTGTTACTTTTTAAATTTGTTTTTTTTTTTTTTTTTAGTCTAATGAATCAGCTTTAAGATAACTTTAAGGAATGCGGTGCAGTTTTATGAATAAATATTCGCACAAATGCAATTATTGCGACAGATGATACACACAACATAATGTGGTGTAAAATACATTGAATATCTGATACTTTGTAGGTACAAAAATTCTCATCATTTTTAGTTTAAATAAATTTTCCGGTGTAATATTATTGGTATTTTTGTAATGATTATCACATTATCGATACGAAATGATACACTCTCGTCGCTCAATATTCTGAATATATACCAAAAACAAATACATATCTATATAGGTAGGTGCCTACATACTAAAGAAAATTAAAAAAAAAATACCAAATTGCATTTTAATTTTCATTTTTGTGTAATTTTCACCTTCTCAGATTTCTTTTCTTTTTCGTTTAATTTTAATTTAAAAATGAAGAACTATATGGTAGATAACACTGGCTATGTCTATGTATTATTGTATTGTATTATGTACTTAGGTACATATGAGCCGATGTGAGCTCTTTCTAATTTTACCTTTTTATTTTAAATTTTTTCGTTTGTTCTTTTTAAATCAAAGTCATGGTTATATGTGTGTATGTGTATAGAGAAGATTTATAACACATATACCATATGCATAATTATACATACATGTATTTATGTATTTATAACTTAAATTTCTCATCGAAGTAAAGTGACATGTTGGCTGACAATCTGATGAAAAGATTTTGTTTTCTTTATTTTCTTCATATGAAATTTTTACCGTTCGTTCTTTATGGTTAATCTATTGTAATATTAGCTTATCATATGGATGTAACATAATATGTACATATAAGATAAATATATTATACATATTTATGTGCAGCATATACAAATATATTTATAGCACAAATAGTAAATTGTATGTAAGTAATAAGCCAAAAATAAGGGAAATTTTTTATTTTTATGGTCTGTGCCGTGTCCATTCGTTGTCCGTTCATTATCAAAATAGAGAGAAAGCTTTCATTTTTGATATTTTCATAATCTTTTAGTAATAAATGTGCTGAGTTTTTTTTGTTGTTGTTTTGTTTTAAAGAAATTTCCAAAAATTTAAAGTCAAAGTTCTTCTTTTTATTGGTCATCATCACCAGGGCTGTCACTTTACTACGATCGGAGTAGATCTACTACTATTTCTCGCCTGAAAAAATCTACTCCGCACTTTTTATTTTTTACTCCCTTTTCATTAAAATTTTGATAGCTTATCAAATACCAAACACCATTTCCATTTCTATATTTCTTTCTTTAGTCTACTTTTGAGATATTGAATGAATAAGGAAATCAAACGAAAAGTGTTTCATTTCTATGTTCTATTTTATTATTTCATTACTATTTGTATTTCTTTCTATTCTATACTATATAGATATACTATATTTATTATGTATGAATTGATTTATGAATATATGAATTTTGATTTTGATGAATTTTTTGAGTCAAATAATTATGTAAAATACATACACATAAAAATGAAATATAGTATTAAGTAATTATTTTTCAATATCTATAGAATCGAAGAAAATATTTGTTCACCATCGTCCATTTATCCATACTTACCATCGTCTGAAATGTACTTTGGAATTGAATTTGAAGAATATGCGACATCTGAAGGTTTTGAAAATAACGAGTTAAATAAAATTAAAGAAAACTTAGTACATTTTTATGTTGAACTTTGTGCTCAAATAAAAAGCAGATTTGATTTTAATGACAAAAGAATAAAATTGTTAGAATATGTCGATCCAAGGAAATCGATCCCACTTTTAAAATGGATCTACTCCACTAAATCTCAAATCTACTCCTCTTTTTACTTTTATCTACTCCGATAATGACTCTGAAAAGTGACAGCCCTGATCATCACCTTTAATTTTATTCTTTAGTTCAGCCGTTCAGGTACTTTGTATTTAACACATGTATTTTAGATACATATATATGTAAGTAGAGGTACGTACATTCACGTTATATCACATGAGCTTTTCTTTATGATTATTTAGCAATTTTTTTTTTCTTTTTGCTATTAATGATGACGTTTAAACTATGATGACTTTATTTCATTTTATCATTCAACAAAATTTTTTAATTCATCATCATCACCATTATAGTCATCATATACATCATTCACTTTGACGGAAAGGTAGGTTACGATAATTCATTTATTCATTCGTACGTACATACATACAGTATACATACAGTAGCTGCAGCAGAGTACAGATAAATACACTTACAAATTAAAATTAAATTTGGATATTACCAACAAAACAATGTTAAATTTATAACAGCGTATACAGCGAAATATAATTCTATTTATTTACTCAAGAAATAAAGAAAAATTGTTGGTTATTTTCCTTTTTTTTTTTTTTTGTTAAATTTTCATTCTTGATTTAGGTATTTTTAAGACCAAAATATCCAGAAAGGGATGGAACTATACTTGTATAATTTAATATATATTGCAATTTTCTTTGATAAAATTTTATTTTATTTTTTGGTTTCAGTTTTCTCCTTCTTTTGTTGATTCATTTTTCGTTTTTTTTTTTTCCTTCATTTATTTCTTTTTGAAATTTCAATTAATTTCTATTGTACAATTTTTTTATATGTTATAGGAAAATAGAAAAATCGATTTATTATATTATGTATTTTGTCTGTGTACTTTATTGTCTTCCATTTCCAGTCAGAATCGAATCGAGCGAGACAATTTTTATTCGTAAAAAGAAGTGCAATTTATTATGTTATGTACATATTTTAATTTGCAGTTTGCTTGCACTCTTTAAAATGTGAATAATTGTTGTAGACTGTGATACCATATACCATACAAATGAAACCTTTCTTCTTTTTGTTTTTTTTTCTTCTTTATTCCTCCGGTGATTCATTGCTTTTGATGATGATAATTCCATCAATGGGGGAATTGGTGATGGTGAATAATGAATTACTACTACTACTGTGTAAACAATTACGTCTATATATGAATAAATTCATCTTCAAAATTATCATGAAAATTGAAGTTTTTTTGATATAATTTTTGTGAAATTTTTATCTTTTATTGTAGATTTTCTTTAAGAATTCTTTAATTTTTGTTATTTTCTTTTAACTTCATTCATTTGTTTTTGTAGTGATGAAGTTCATTACCTGCTGGTGCGGTGCTGATGTGTCTGTGCGTAGAATATTTAAATTTTCTTCTTGTTATGATTTATCGATTTTATCATAAAATTTTAATGATTTTAATTAAATCAAAACTGCATTTTTTTTTTCTTTCTTTTTTAATTTTTTCATTTTATTTTGTACTTTCATACATTTTCATAGATTTAGTGCGATTATATTATCCACCATTTCACGATTCTGCTGCTGAGTGCTGTTTTGTGTTTCTTCTCGTCATGATGGTTGGTATACGAAAAATTCGAAAATTGGTACATATGTTTAGAGCAGCAGCAGAGTATATATGTACATAAAAAAAGTCATATAATTTCCAACATTTTATTATATATAGCAGTAGGAGCAGCAGCAGCAGCAATAGCAATAGCACATACATTCACACACACAAATAATATTACAAAAGTATTGACTATTGAGCACCACTGTAGAGTAAAGTACAGTTTGGTTGATTTGACTGTTGGTTGATGATGATTAGTAATGTAGTGTGGTTATGGTTGGTTCAGTTTTTCGTTTTCGTTAATTTTTTGTTGCAATTGCTATTGCTAAATGTAATAAACATCATAGTAGTCATTTCACTCATAGAATAATACACTATACTATATGATATATATTTTATATACGATATATTATATAGTGTCTACTGTCATCATAAAGAGCTTCTATCTATCTATACTTTTCCTTTGCTATTTGCTTTGCTTTACCTTTTGCTTTGCCTTTTGCTTTTGCCATATACATACGATAATAATACATATCACAAGTACCACACATTGAAGAAAAATTTTCTGCTTTTTTTTTAAACGCGGCGCATTTTTTTTTTAACATTTTTCTTTTTTGGCCGTCGACTATTTAATCTTAATGTATTAAAATAAAATATTAAATACTACTACTTAGTACTTATATTACATGTATCATGTACTACATTGTGATGGAGTCGCCCCATTTTTTTTAATTTTCTTCTTTGAAAATTAGAAAAAAAAATTATACATAAAACGGTTTTTCTTCTCCTTTCATAATTGTGCACGCAAGAAAAATGTGACTTTTCTTTTACAAACTAAAAGAAAATAAAATAATCACATTTTCTTTTTACAATATTATTCCTTTTTTTTCAAATAAAACACATCACATAATAATTTTCTATATCACCAAGGTCATGATTTTTCCACAAAATCTCATTTTTAAATATTATTACCTTTTAAACATTAATTAAATTAAAAAATAAAACTTAAAGAAATCAATCAAAAACGTAACATAAAAAGAAAAATTCAAATGAAGGAAAAAAAAAATGATGAAACTTCCTACTAAAAAAAAAGAGCACACCACGTACCTTGTTGATTCTTTTTAACGCCATTTTTTATACGATTTTTGTGATTTTTTTATATTATAATTAGAAAAAATAATTTAATAAACAAAAATAAAGAGAAATTTTATAAACTATTAAGAATTTTATAGTTAGATTTTCTTATATTTTTGTAACAAATTTAAACGAAATTTAACTAAGTTATTTTTTCTTTTCGTCTTCTTTTTTTTTACAACTTATTAATGTGTCTTATTATATTTTCTTTTTATTCCTTTTTCTTCCAATAGACTTCTATTATAAGTTGGGACTGGCCCTTTTTTTTATTTCCTTTTTTCAATTTAAAAAAAAAAACTTTCCTAATTTACAATTCTTTTTTTTTTTGTTCTTTTAAAGTTAACCAGAAAATTTTTTTTCCTTTTATTCTAATTTATAATAATAACGCGATACGAACGACTATGGAATTATTAGCTAATAGCAATATATATAATATATAATATAAGTTTATAGAACCCCGAACCGAAGACGGCGGATCTTTTTCTTTACTAGACTTGATTATTTTACTTTTTTTTCTATTTTTTTATTCATTTAGTTGGAGCACAAGCAAAGATGGCCGCAAATTGAAAATTTTTATTTGCCTTCTTCCTTTTTCGTTTCTCTATTACTTTTTCTGTCTTTCTTTTTTTTTACGTGCATAAAATTACCAATGGAAAAAAAAAGAGTATGTACATTGTACAACTACTAAAGTCAAAATTTTCTGATAAAAATGGTCTAACAAAAATAAAAATAAATTTTTGATGCAAAATTTTCCTTCAAATAAACAAAAAAAAACCTTATATCTATATTTCTTATTGTTTTGAATTAAATTAAATTCTTAAATTAACTTCACTATTATTTTTAAACTACGAGTATATTGAAATTGAAATTGGCCAGAAATGCAGAAAGCAGAAATAAAGGAAAATTTCCTCAATTATGAAACTGCACAATCGATGCAGTCATAATTTTTTTTATTTTGTTTTTCGTAAAGTGCGATTTAAAATTACGACGAATGATGAATGATTTTCGTTTTTCGATTAATTTTTCAATTTCCACCAATTCCTTGTCTTAACCTCAAAATATAATAATTTTAATTTTATATTTTATATTTCATTTCATTTATTTTCGTTGAGACTTGAAATAAAAACAGAGATTGGAATGCATCATAAAGGAATTGAATTGCAATTGTTATCTACAGGAAGAAGAAAAGAAAATATCTTAATAAGAAAATTTCATTTACATAATTTATTTTTATATAATTATTTTCTAAATGAAATTTGAATCGAAAATGTTTTAATTTTTTCAAATAATCAGAATGATAACACTTTTCAATAAGTCAAGTATCGGTTAAATATTAAATTTAAAAATTAAAATTTTACCGTTTTTGCTAAAAATAACGAAGGACCAGAACAGAAATCGGAAACCCTACATTATCACAAATTCTGAAAATTTTCGTTTTCTAATATTCCTCTAACTCCTTTTAATGTCAAAATGTCAAATCTAAATGAAATTTTGAAAACTGAAATTTAACACTTCGATTCGAATCGAATTGACAATGTTTTTTTCCTGTTCTTTCCTATCATCATACCAAACCAATTATCAATCGTCAAATCGTGCAGATTTTCATAAGTCAATTTTTTTTGTTTAAACAAATTTTTTTGGTCGATTGAAAATAATAATTATACAGTTTTTTATGTAGTATAAAAAGTAAAAAAAATAAAAATTAATATTGGAAATTAAATGCACTAAATGTATTACAGTCAAAAATGAAGTTTGAAAATATATAAATTAAAATTAAAGTTTGATTGGTTGCGTGGATCTGGATGACGGGATGACGGCAATAAATTGATTGTCTAAATACAAAAAAGGAGCAATTTTTTTTTTTTAAATCGTTTTGTTGTACAATTTTTCCCTTTTTTTTGTCTGGTTCTTTTATAAATTTGTTTAAGTAAATTTATTACAATTTAATGTGTTCATGTGATTGATATTGAGTTAAATAATATTTATAAATAACATGAAAATATTGTAATGAAATCAATAAATAATATCTAAATGGAAGTTAAAAATAAAAATAAGTTTATCATGAAATAATTTTAATGAACATATAGATGTGGTGATGTTTACTTTTTTTTCTCTAATTAAGAAATGAGCGATGATACTAC
The DNA here is from genome assembly GCA_951394055.1 of Villa cingulata. Classification (NCBI taxonomy): domain Eukaryota; kingdom Metazoa; phylum Arthropoda; class Insecta; order Diptera; family Bombyliidae; genus Villa; species Villa cingulata. The sequence continues at coordinate 2,714,789 of OX596020.1, read as the reverse complement.
AACAACAATAACAGCTGTAGCTGTATTAAACAGCTCGTCAAATTCAAATTTTTTAAATAATTATACATTTTGTACTAAATCTAAAACTGCAACAACTACTACTGCAAACACAATTATTACTAATGCTACAACAATTAATGCTGCTGCTGCTACTGCTACTGAAGAGGAGGCTGCTGCTAGTAGCAGTAATAATTCTACATCTGTTTCTGTAGTTTCTGTTCAATCATCCATAGAAGAAACAAATAGCAATAATACCGCTATCATTGCCGGTTTTAATGATTACAATAATCGTAGTAAAATTAGTAATGATAATGATGATGATGATGATAGTAAAAAAAAAATATTAGAAAAATCTCTAATAAAAACGAGTTCAAATGATTATAGCAGCAGCAGTAACAATAAAGAGAGCCCCACCCAAAAATTCGGTAGCCGTCGAAATAGCAGCAGCAGCGGCGGCGGCAGCAACAGCAAGACAAGACATTGTACATCTTTACCAATCTTTCATAATGCGGTAAGTTTTTGTGTTATATATAAATTTTATATGTAAGTATGTAATCAAAAATATAAGAAATTGTATACATATATATGTAAATGTGGTATCTGTGTAAGTACTACAAATTTAAATGAATTGCAATAATTGATATTTATTAATTTGATTTTATTTTATTAAAAATTTATTTTTTTTCAGATTTTTAATTATACGATTTTTTTTTTGATTTTTTTATTTCAAATAATTAAAGAAAATTATTAGTATCTTTCACATTTAATATTAATTTTAATAAAAATGTATCTAGGCGTAGGTTGACTATAAAATTTTCATATTAACAGTATCTACTTATATTACACAAAATGCATTTATAAAAAATTTTGTAATTATGGAATTGCTTACAGTGTCAATTATATAAATGTATACACTCATCTGAACATGTCTATGTACAAAATAATTTTTTTTTATTTTTATACATATGATATTGATTATATTTTATGATGTTTGTAAATGTAAGTAATGAAAATCAATTTACTAATTTTTTTTATCTTTAGAAGGTTATTTTAATCGATTAATATAAATTCGAAATTGAATGCATTAACTGCAAATTGAAATAAAATTTTCTACTCTTTTTGTATTTTATTTTTTATTTATTATTATTATTTTTTTTTTTTGTGTGCTTTACAGACAAACCTCAATAATAAATATTTTATGATTTGAATCTAAATTCAAACAAAACAAATAAATAAAAAATTTATTTAAAACAAATTTAAAACCACAGAAAAATATACTATAATATAGGTATCTACTACCTATATTTTTTTTTAAAAAACAAAAAAACTTTAGTAGTATAATTGTAAACTTTTTTTACGTAATTTAAAATCTTATGTACATAAATATGTGTGTATGTCTACGTTCGTATATTTGTTTATATTATTGTGTTATATGTTTTGTTATTGGTTTTTTTTTGTTTTCTCTATTATTTTTCAAATTTATAACTAGCTTTCCAAAAAACCACAATTTGTTACGCTTTTGAAAAAAAAAAAAAATTTTTTTTATTTTGATTTTAATATTAGATTATATACCTACTTGCCTCTACTATACCTATATGTAATGATGTTATTGTAAGTGTATGTATTTTTTATATGTACATACATCTATATATTATTTTCGATTATGTATTTACTCTTCTTAAACTATAAATGATGAAATCTCAATTATTTAAGTATTAAGATTTATTAGATTCGATTTGATTACATTTAAATTGAATTAATAAATTGCAAAATAAAATACATTTTATTATATTACTACATATATTATCTGGTATGATGGATTTTGTTTTTGTGATTTGAAATCAATTTATTTTCTTTTTTTTTTTTGTTATACAGTACAATAAATATATTCGTATATATACTCATTTAATTGAAAAAACAGATTCTCAAACAACAAATGTGAAAAAAAAACCCAAGGAATCAATATATATTCAAGTAGTTAGTTACTTTCAATTTTTCATTGACAATTTTAAGTCTAATACAAAATAATGTTTAATTTTTTGTACACCCTACGTATCATAATTTCGTGTTCTAGCTAATGATTAGAAATAAAATTACCTTTCTTTTGGTGTACTACAACATGCACTTTAGAATTCGATTCTCAACTAAATGAAATCGTAAAGTCAAAATTTTTTTTAATAAATTTTGAATAAAAATTGAATTCCTCAGAAACAAATTTCTCACTACGGAAAAAAGTTGTATTTGAGAGAATAAAATGTCCTCTTTCAAACAACAAAACACGATTTACGATAATGCGACCCTTCATTGCGTAATCAATAATATCAGAGGTGTGCAGAAATGGTAAAAAATGTACCAACTTAAAATTTGCACAATAACATAGGTATTATGATTTTAAATAATTTATCGCCTTTAAAAGTTTGAAAAACATTAGGGGTATGAAAGCCAATTTTTGTTCATAATCTACTATTAAATTAATTAATTTGTCTGCATATGCATGTATAGATATTTATTTTTGATTTACATTTTCATGTTAGAAAATTTTTCTTGTAAGTAAAACTATATATGTACTCATATCATACAATGTAGGTATGCATGATTAGATATACCTAGAGCTCTCTATATTATCACTACCTAGTTAAGTTAAATATAGAATTGACTACAAAATAAATCAATTTCTTCATGACTTTTACAAAAAGGAAGAAAAAATACACACCTAAATATCGAAAAAATTGCAATGCAAACATAAAATTATAATACTTATGCGATTAAAAGTACAAACACATTAATAAATTTTAAGTGTTATCGTATGCGTAAATAACTAAAAAAACGTAAGATATATACATTTATATACATACATTTTATATGATTATTCATAGCACATAGCTATATAAATATATATGCATTAAATATAGCAATAGGCAAAGATAGACAGATAGATGGATGATACGTAGGCATCGTAGTTATTCTAAACGTGTTTATTAAATATAAATTTTTAGAGTGAAATTTTTGTATTTTATATCTTATAAATGCACATTATATGTATAACAACACATCATAGATACATATATGTACATATATATAAATTACTTACTGATATACTGGTATACATACTATATTTAAAAATATTCAATCTATAAATAAAATGAAATACGCAGTGATACCGAAATGTAATCATAAATCATATCAATTTTTCGTATTTTAGTTATATCAAAATAATTGTCGTATATATGATAGATAGGTACACATTACATTATGTACATATATCCGAATATAATATGTATGTATAAATATAAATGTAGATATTTATTTATTTTTTTTTTATTTCAAATGCAAATTTAAATTTAAACTAATGCAGAAATTCTTGTTTTTTAATCGAATCGAAATACTTAAATTTTGAAGTTGAAAGAAATACTAAACAACATATAGTAGTAAGATTTCGAAAATAATGAAAAAAAAAAATCATATACTTAAAATGTCTCTTATCAATTACAATTTACACAACATATATAAAAGATAATAAATATACGTAATATGTATTACAGTAAACTCTCAATATAATGGACAGATTTAGCCAGACGATTGTACATTCTAAATTCTAATGGAAGTTATAACATAACGAGCGAGACCATATAGGGTTTTACACATTCATAAACATATCTACAAAAATGCCTTGCTTTGCTTTATGTTTTTAAAATTATCTGTTGGTCATAAGAAGATCCTATTATTTTCTATATTCATTTTTATCTCAAATTTCTTCAACGTCTTAAACACAATCAAAGCACTTAACAGTTAACATCCAGTAGAATTAGAAATATGCTACTTGTAAACAGAAAACTTTAGCAACACATTCAAAACAAATTATACTCTCGGCAGTTATAAGGTAGAACGTGGTAGAACTATAATCGACATTGCTAACATGGGTAACATGAGAAATAATAACGAATGTTAAAACGTCACATTTGGTTAACTATAATAACATAGATAACATACTAAACATAAGCAATACAAATTTCACAAAATGAGCTTATAGCTTATGTTACTTATGTCATGTACGCTCTCGACCGTACTGTTTATGTCGAGCTCATGTTAAACGAATTTTTAACGAATGTCGGTAATGTCAATTATAGTTTAGCTCATTGATTTGGCTGTGTTCGGCTACGACATATGTCATAGCTTATGTCAGCAATGTCGATTATAGTTCTACCAAAGATACTATAAAATTTCAAAGATGTGAAAAGCAGTACAAAATTCTAAACATGGTTTATTTTTTTCCATCGCATCGCAATCAACTCTTCTTGAATTTTCTTGTTGGATTTTAAGTTCTAACCGAAGAAATTTTTAATTTGAATTGTCAGTTATGTTATGAAATTTTGTTAAATTCCAATTGAAAAGCTATATATTAGAACTTTCTTTCATTTTAAATTAAGTATTGAAATATATGAAATATATAGTATTGGTAGTATGTGTAGTATGAATATATGAATATAGTGTTTTGTTGTGTTGTATTACATGTAAAGTATGGTAGATGGTAGTATGATTATATCACATACCATATTATTACTTGTAACCTGTATGCCTGTACATACTATATGTACAGGAAAATATATATATACGTATATAGGAAAATATAGGAAGAAAGGACTTGCTTTCATATTAAACCTGTTTTGTGTATGAATTGTTTCATCTTACATATACAAAATACTTATTAATTCTCGAATTTTGAATGATCTTTCATGTTAGAAGGGATCATAATATAAATTTCGTATTGTGTAGGATTGGTGTAGGATATACAGTATGAATATGAATTTGTTTTTTCAATGTGATTATCACTTATCACATTGCAATATAGATTTGGAGTATACATTCATATATACATATGCATATACATTTCATATATCTTACAATCATGTGTATTCACTGTATATGAATGTATACATAATTTAGATATATATATATATATAAATTTATACTATAAAGGAGTATAGTATATGTAGGAATACGTCTTTTGAAATATATGTTATATTTTGAAATATGATAACATCGTTATTTTATTGTATGTATATATTGTAAGTGAAATGAAATTTTTGTTTTTAACAATATATTGCATGTGCGTATGCACATACATATGTACATATGTATATCATTTTGTTATTAAATAGATACATGTAATAAGTTCATTGAACTTGAACCTTTGAATTTTTTTCAAAATACATTTTATTTCAATGATGCAATTATATAGACATAATTTATTACTGTAAATGAAATCGATCGTATTGTTATTTTGATATCATGTACAGAATAAGTATCATATATATTTTACTGCACATGGGTGCAATATATGCATATTTACTTATAATTATTATTATGTCTTGCAGTTCTTGAGCCACGAATAAATTGGTAGTTTTCAAATAATATTTAACCATATGTAATATATGCAATATTTGAATAAAAATTGATAGAAATATGTATGTATATATGTTGTTTTATGTGTTTAGAAAAATGTATCTTATGTATGTTTTCTACATTTATATATTAAATGTATTAATATTACTTATGTACTTTGTAGTCCATAAGAAACAATTTTTATTTATTATTACTTCGCTGCATGCACTTAATATAATTATAATTTTTAATAATACGAACGTATTTTTATATAATAATACATCTTGGAATTAGTAAATATGTACTTATAGTTATGTAATTAAAATTACTAAAACAAAAAAAATATAACTATTAAAATTGAAACAACAAAATTTCCCTTCACATTTTTCCAGACTTAGGACCGGCAATCAAATTAATTTGTGTGTGTAATTTTTAATTTGTGGCAGGTTATTAGTGTTCAATTAATTTTCATCCCAGTGAAGGTTTATGTTTTATTTGCTTTCAGAAATACTTATTTTCTACGTGATTTCAAAATCGCTTTCCCGTGTTCAACGAAATTCAGTGTCTCCCAATAGCAATGTCGTCGTAAGAGGATTGTCACATATTTGTCTAACATTTGATAGTGGTGTTCATAACAATCATTTTTCTTTGAAAGCCAAAATGAAAACTTCTCATACTTAATTATTTCTTCCATACAATCACGTATGATACGTTTTTTAATATTTCTCTGTTCTATATATATATAAGAAAAAATGTATTTTAAAATATATATCCTAATTAACAAAACCTTTAACAAAGTCCTTAAACAGGTAATAACGATCGCATTAATGATTTAAATTTTGAGAATATACAAATCATGGAAAAATCCTTTTTAACAAATATTCAATTACAAAACCAATTTTTGTAAAATTAAATAAGTGTCCTATGTGTAAAAAGACTTTAAATCATCATTGCCAAAAAAACAATATAATTTAATCTTTTTTCTTTTATATCACAGTTTATAATCATAACGCCTTCCATATATAAGAATAAGAATAAAAACATAAATGAAAAACAAAATTTTTAAACATACCAATCAAAGATAATTTGATTGCCGGTCCTAAGTCTGGAAAAATGTGAAGGGAAATTTTGTTGTTTCAATTTTAATAGTTATATTTTTTTTGTTTTAGTAATTTTAATTACATAACTATAAGTACATATTTACTAATTCCAAGATGTATTATTATATAAAAATACGTTCGTATTATTAAAAATTATAATTATATTAAGTGCATGCAGCGAAGTAATAATAAATAAAAATTGTTTCTTATGGACTACAAAGTACATAAGTAATATTAATACATTTAATATATAAATGTAGAAAACATACATAAGATACATTTTTCTAAACACATAAAACAACATATATACATACATATTTCTATCAATTTTTATTCAAATATTGCATATATTACATATGGTTAAATATTATTTGAAAACTACCAATTTATTCGTGGCTCAAGAACTGCAAGACATAATAATAATTATAAGTAAATATGCATATATTGCACCCATGTGCAGTAAAATATATATGATACTTATTCTGTACATGATATCAAAATAACAATACGATCGATTTCATTTACAGTAATAAATTATGTCTATATAATTGCATCATTGAAATAAAATGTATTTTGAAAAAAATTCAAAGGTTCAAGTTCAATGAACTTATTACATGTATCTATTTAATAACAAAATGATATACATATGTACATATGTATGTGCATACGCACATGCAATATATTGTTAAAAACAAAAATTTCATTTCACTTACAATATATACATACAATAAAATAACGATGTTATCATATTTCAAAATATAACATATATTTCAAAAGACGTATTCCTACATATACTATACTCCTTTATAGTATAAATTTATATATATATATATATCTAAATTATGTATACATTCATATACAGTGAATACACATGATTGTAAGATATATGAAATGTATATGCATATGTATATATGAATGTATACTCCAAATCTATATTGCAATGTGATAAGTGATAATCACATTGAAAAAACAAATTCATATTCATACTGTATATCCTACACCAATCCTACACAATACGAAATTTATATTATGATCCCTTCTAACATGAAAGATCATTCAAAATTCGAGAATTAATAAGTATTTTGTATATGTAAGATGAAACAATTCATACACAAAACAGGTTTAATATGAAAGCAAGTCCTTTCTTCCTATATTTTCCTATATACGTATATATATATTTTCCTGTACATATAGTATGTACAGGCGTACAGGTTACAAGTAATAATATGGTATGTGATATAATCATACTACCATCTACCATACTTTACATGTAATACAACACAACAAAACACTATATTCATATATTCATACTACACATACTACCAATACTATATATTTCATATATTTCAATACTTAATTTAAAATGAAAGAAAGTTCTAATATATAGCTTTTCAATTGGAATTTAACAAAATTTCATAACATAACTGACAATTCAAATTAAAAATTTCTTCGGTTAGAACTTAAAATCCAACAAGAAAATTCAAGAAGAGTTGATTGCGATGCGATGGAAAAATTCAAGAAGAAGAAAACTATCCCCCTTTTTTGTACTAGTTTTCACATCTTTGAAATTTTATAGTATCTTTGGTTCTACCTATACTTATTCTTTTACTTGTGTTTATGTTTGAGCTTATCATACTCCAGAAGACGGCAGCTTCAAGTTCAACATTGTTCAAACACTACAGAACGACAATCAGCAGATTTTTTTTGCTTGGATATTTCTGTCGCCAGATTATTTCTGTATTCATTTAGAAAGCTATAAACGATACTCTGATTGTAGTAAAAGATTTCTGCTAGCTGCTTTTATTGTGTTTAGCGCTTAATTATTAATTCTCTTCTACCAGCTACAAGCTACAACCAGTAACCACTTCAACTTATCAGAGAATTTGTCCGTCATCATAACCGAAGTCCAATTTGTCCGTTTCCATAGCACTTACAAGCGTCCTTTATAGTAAGAATTTACTGTACCTACATATTTTTCATTTTTCATATTTTTTTGATTCTTTTTCGTTTTTATTTTTTATTTTGATTTTATTTATTTTTATTAAAATGTCCGCCCTTGCAATATATGTATTTACAGAAATTTTGAATTTTGAAAAAAAAAAATAACTTAATCAAACTCTCATTCATTTTAACCAGTTTTTATCATTAATTATTTTATATTTTATTTTTTAATAATTTAAATAAAATGTGGATTTTTGTATTACACATCGCACTATCTATAAGTATGTGTACCTATATGTAGATTATGTACAAATGTACTTAAATTATATTTATGTATAATAAGGAAAAGAAAATAATTATTTTTTATCTTTTACGATATCAAATAAGTATTTTTATATAAATAAAACATTGAGTATAAGTATATATGTACTTTTATATATGTACTTATACAGGTATATAAATTTATAAATAAACATAAATAATTATAATGTATTTCATTTTACTTTGTATATGAGCACATTCACGTACACAATTAATATGCGAGTATATTATTTGTTTTTAAAAGAATATTATTCTGATGAAATTTTATAAAAAATATATATATATATTTTTTTTTTATTAATTTGCATTCTTTAAAAGAGTGTGTGTTGATTTTTAGTTCTGTCTGTCTATAAATTTTTTTATTATTATGTAGGTATGATGTATTTTTATTTTGCAAATTTACTTAAAAATAATTCATAAAATAACAAAAGCATAGATACATATATGAATTTTTGTCGAAATAGATACGAAATTACTGAATCTAGCAGCTCATTTTATAATTTTCTTTCTTAATAAATTTTTTTTCTTATTTTTCCACTTTATGTTGTCATATTTACATCAGACTTATTGGCTTGAGAAAATGAAAAATTACCAATAAACTTCAATTCTTATATACACACACAAGTATACGTACCTGTACCACCTGTACAGTACATATCATGTAAGAGCATAATACACAATTTATGTACATTACATTTAGATTGTAATATGAATTTTTTTCTTCTTCTTCTTCTTCTATTCATTATTGTTATTTTATACTTTTACAATATAAAGTTTGAAGTTTAAAATTTAAAATTCAAATTTATTTCTGTCTTCAAATAATAATCATCAATGTAAGTATGTAAAGTACTCATTGCATAGGTTTTATCTGCTGGAACAGAATGTGTAGCTCTAGCTGTATTTACGGCTGAAGCATGTAGTATAGCACCAGCACGTAGTATATTCCGATGTACTGTATGAGGTTGTAACGAACAGAATGTGCTGCTGACTAATGTATGTACCTACAGCTGATTCAAAACTGTCAAATTGAATGATCAATTGATCAAGTGGTTCATTTTGTTTATTTTAATTTTTCTGCATCTATCGAACTCATAATGGCATGGCATGGCGCTTATTTCAATCACGAAAACCTGAAATGTCAATTTGTAGGTCTGTGAATTAAAAATTTGTTAAAGACTTGCAGCAGCTACGACCACAACTTTGGCAAAATAGCTGTACACTCTCTGTTGTTAAATATTAATTTATATGATTTCAAACTTTGCTGCATGCTTCAGCCGTAACTATACAGCTACACATTCTGTTCCATCATTAATAGTTGCGTGAATTGAATACTATGTAGATATATACACATAAGTGTAATGTATTTAATAATTTTCTTTATAGAATAAAAGTAGGTATGAGAAAAAACTAAAGCAAAATTATAATAAAATAATTACAAAGAAGACAACGAAAAATATGCATAAATTGACTACCTACATACATATTTTATTGTACATTGCATGCAATTTTAATTTATAAAAAAAAAAAATTGTAATGATGACAAACTTTACATCAATAATTAATTATGGAAAAATTGAATGTGTTTTATGTGTAATTCTTTTTTTCATAACACAAAAAATAATATATATTTATATAATCTGTGAACATACATACGTGTACATAAGTGTATTAGGTAAAATATGAATATTTTCTCAAAATACAAAACAATAATTATTCAGTTTTATGACAATATTTAAGAAATAATACTAATTATTTTGATTTTAATTTCAAATTAATGTATGCACATTATGAATAAATTATTTATTTATTTATTTTTTTCTTCGTCTATAAATTAAGTAAAAATTAAAAAAAACTTTCGCCATGTCATATTTTTTCGTGTATTTTTCTTTACTTTTAACTTATTTTTTTGGCATAAAATAAACATTGTATCTGTTTATCTATCAAACAATATTTTATGTAGGTATAGGTACCTCGATCATACATTCCATATCTACCTAATATAAAAGTATATATTGGATACATGTGCACTTATACGTTCATTACATATTTAGGTAAATATTCATGTACATTATGTATTGTTGTCAATGCCGATAAAAATTATATTGTAATTATATTACAATAATGTGGTTTTATATATAGTTTTTTATTTAAAAAAAAAAAAATTATAGGTGTAGGTATAGCAAGTAATTGATTCTTTTCGTCACGGTCTTATCACACATTCATTACCGAACTGAATCATAAATAATTTAACTAAATACTGAACTGAGTACATAGCTAGAGCTATAATGCAATAAGCGCAATAATAAGCAAGTAAGCAAGCAATGAAATAATTTGTACCTAAAGGCATTGCCAAAACAGATGGCGAATGCATAATGTACTATAAATTGAAAATAATACTATAGAGTGTATGTAGAAATAATCTGAGCATCTTCAGTTCAACTAATAATGCATGTGCTCAGGAAACAAACAAAACGTGTTGTGTACATTTATGATCGAGTGAAGATTTCTAGTAGAAAGTACTAGGCGCAGTTTATCACTTTTTGCAAGATCAAATCGTATCTTAAGAAATAAAAACTTTATTAACACATCATATAAAACATGCGCAAAGATTTGCCATCTGTTTTGGTGAGTATTATACCCTATAGTAAGTGTATATCTACGTTTTTACGTATATAATAAATATTATATACAAAATATCCATGTACATTACGTACTTATATACACATCATTGATGTTCAAACAAATATATGTATACTTATATTCTTTTTCTGCATATATCCGTTGTATCTCTACCCACCTATATATACTTTTGTATAATCATATGTATCTACCCATCCATTTATTTGTAGGCAGTACAGTAAAGAATACATTTATGCAGTACACATACACATTTGTACAGTTGGTACCTGTAGAATTTTAGAGAAAAAAAAATTGCAAGAAATATAGAGAAAAATTGAAATTTATTTTTCACAGTTTAAGAATTAATTTTCATGTATGTACATATACGTAACTACTGTGATTCACAAAAGTGTTTGGACTGGTATATTTAAGGACTTTTAACGCAATTAATTTTTCTTATGCTACTAAAAATTATACTTTCTTCCAAAAGATAGTAAGATGATTATTTCTAGACATTTTATTTTTCTTAATTTTGAATTTAAACAATTTTAGTTTCTTTTCTTTCCATTCATACAATATCTTCGTGATACAAATTTTATTCTTCTTCTTCTTTAATAACATTACAGTTCTCGGTGAGCCAGGGCTTTGAACGAAATGATTTATATAGATTTATTACTATTATGTGTGCACCTATATTTTAAAGTGAATTATTAACCACTGGTACTGAGTTGCTGGTATAGAGAAGTAAGCTCTTTCACATAATGAGGCTTAGCGGTAATGCTCTAATAATTTTTTGTATTAAATGTTGTCAGCAAGTTATGGATTGCAAACCATCAAATTGTTGATAGAGAAAGAAACTGAAACAAACATGATAGAGGGCTTTTTAAACTAATCTATTTTAGGAAAAAAATACTTTAGTTGATTGTCGAAAAGTAAACTGGTTTGCTACTCATTCAAATTTGATGACTGAACTTTGAGGGTAATGAAATTTGGAAAATTTGCAATGAAAAATTGAATATTATTGTTTTTATATTTTTTGAAATTTTCAAAAATTTTCAAATACTTTTGTGAATCACTGTATTGTGTATATATGCATAGTTTTTTAATATGCGAGTTATTATAAAGTGCATGTTGTACAAAAATTGCATTAATAAACTTGTGTTTGTTCTTCTTTTATTTATTATAATATTGTACATGTAAGGAAATTTATACATTCTATATAATTCTATACTGACATATACTTACATGCACACATTTAGGTACATATATAAACAGTTTACCCTTTATTTTTTATTTTGTTTCAAATAAGTATTTTCTTCGAAATTATTTTAATTCATTTTATGTGTAACGTATAAAGTAAATAACCTCGTTTGCAATTCATATAAAATATAATCATCATTAATAATAATAATAATAATCCATATAATCATTATTTATAAAACAAAAATACATACACCAGAAATCTTTATAATAATAATAATTATTATTTTTATTGTTATTATGATTAAACTTAAAATTTTGTAAAGCTCGAATTATTTTCAGAGTAGGTAGGTATATGTAGATGTACATATATAACATCGGGTATATATAATGTACACATACAAATGTGTGTATGAAAGTATACTTAATTATAATAATTATTCATTTTAATATAATATTTACAATGCATCATAGAGGATAGAGGTGTACAATGAGTTGTATGTTGTATTAAGAAAATTGGAGCTCTTTTATATATCATCATTTATGTAATATACGCTCACGTATACATACATATACTACCACAATCTACATCACTTGAATCTTGAATCAATTTATATACATATACATATTCCGTTAAATTTATTATGCGGTTTTGGTTATTTTACCAAAGTTTTTTCCTTTATCTACAATATTCTACATTCGAATATAAATGTAACAATATGAAGAGAAAAATTTTATTATTGTATGCAATTTTAATACTTACTAAATAAAGAATTCTTGTTACATACACGTACATATCTATATATGAGATGCATGCAAATAAATAGGAGCATAACATGTTACTATATGTATATCATATGTGAATTTAAAGGGTGACTTTAAAATGTAACTTTTTTTGTGTTACACTTATCACACAAAAATACAAAATCTGCACACAGCGCCGGTTTTAGTCTGTTGGGCGCCCGGTGCACTTCTAAACTTTTGCGACCTTAATGCCGATTTTACATTCAATGCAGTGACTTCAACTTGAACTTTGACTTTCGAGTAGTAAATGGAAAAGTAGCTGTCAAGTCTACTGCATTGAATGTAGAAGTTTTAATACATATATTCATTAAATCAAAGTCGAAGTTAAAGTCACTGCATTAAATGTACAATCGGCGGCATAAGTGTTTTTTTTTTATTATGCTAAAAATTTTCACAGAGAATATTTTTTCGACTTTCATTTGTAAAATTATTCTATTATTATGTGATTTTCATTCTGTCCTTATTCGCGCCATCGAAATTTGGCGAACGGTTTTAGTGAACCATTTCAATCTAATAAAGAACCGAGTATGTCTATATACTTATTAAATTCCCATAAATATGTACGAGTATGTAACTACTTATCATTTTATTTATTTTTGCAATAATGATCAGATCTTAATCTGATGTATATATCTTTAAAAAAATATATAATAATAATAAAATACATACATGTTGTTACTTTATCATTTATATATTTATGTTTTTTATTTAGGTACATTCATATAGGAAAATACGCACACAAAATTTAAACATTATTGCACGTAAGGTTTTATACATATTCAGTACATTCTATATGCAGTTCTTATCATTATTTACACACAATTATTGTAGATTCGTTCATACATTATGTATATGACAGGAGGGGAGTTTATAAAATAAATAAATAAAATAAAAATTGCATATACGACAAAGAAATACAGGAAATGACGTCCGGATTTTAGAAGTTTTTGTATTATTTTTTATTTTTATTTATTTATTTATTTTTTTCATTTTCATTTTCAAATTTTTATTTTTTTATATTTTATTTTAATTTTTTATTTTTATTTTTATTTTTAGATTCAACGTTTTTGTTGTACTTACTACACCTCTACCTTCTGTACATTTATGCACCTTTTCATATCTATCATAACAGATACACGATACATACCCGCAGATAAAATGTAAAAGTTTGTAATAAAACCCTTCATTTTTGTACTTTGTGGATGCATATGCAATCATATAGGTGCATACTTTTATATATGGAAATATGTTAAGCGCACATAGTTTAAAATGTGTACGAACGAATGTAGGTACTTAGTATACATGGTATACACTCTATATTATGCGGTACACTACACACATTTATTGCATTTTATTGTATGAAATTATAAAAATGTTGAGGCTCTAAAAGTATACTCGTATGCAAGAGAAATAAAAATATCATCAGAATGCATATATATACATTTATTAGAATTTTATGTGTACATATATATGTAGATAGAATCACATAGAGCATAGAACAGAAGGTGAATTTTTATTGATTTTTATATTAGATATGTAGTTACATACACTGTACATAAATGGTATAAATGTATAGCTATGTATATGAAATGTGTTATTTTTATAATCGTTATGTAATATGTACATAATAATATTTCTACGTATATATAATGTATTTACATTTACATACAATTGTTTTAATATCTGTAATTATTTTACATATATTATAGAACTATTAACATATAAGAACTTAAGTATATATGGCTACAAATTTACATGTATTACAATACAAGTGCACGGTTAATTTTTTTTTTTTTTTATTTTAAATATAATGTATATATATATGTATGTATATACACTATACACATTATATGTATGTCATGGATTTAAGTATCTAGCTAGATAAATATATAAAACAGTAAAGTAAAGTGTATGACTTTTCTAATTCATCTTTATTATTTTTATTATCGTTGTTGGTTTTTATATTATAATCACCAGCACCATCACATAAACGAGAATTTGATAATAATTTTTTTTTTTTTTTAATAATAATAAGTATGTAAGTACTATAGGTTAGTCGTTAGATATATATTATAATGATGCGATGGTAATAAGGAAAATGTGTTGTACACTTCTTATATTATACGTTATAGTCTATGTAGTTTTTATATACCTATATTTTTTTATTCTTTTGTAACCGAGAATTTATAAATTTTTATTTTTCTCAGTGAAAAACTTCTTCTTCTAGTTAATATTCAAAAATGATTTTAACAACTGAACTATGCATACTATGTACTCATTTAGGTATGATACACGACACGTACTTTTAATTAAATATGATATAAGATATATAACGTACTTGGTATGAACAGGCACTTTTATTCTCTTGTTTTTTTTTTTTTTTTTATTATTTTCATATAAATTTATTTGTCTTTCATTTCCTTGCAATAAAACTATTATCAGTTTCATATATTCATCTTCGAATCTAATATACCTACTTCTTATAGTATTTAGGTACATAAATTCAGTATGCATTTTAATATGAATCTAACATGATTCTTGTGTTATTTTTTTTTGGTTTTAGGTAATACATTATTTTAGTAACGGCAAACTTTTCATATAATATGTACATAGTACATAAATGTCCACATGACATGAAAATATTTCATTTTTGTTAGGTTTAATTTTCGTGTTCATTTCAATTCATTTTATATTTTTCTTTTTTTAACAAAATTTATGCTCTGTTGCTTACGAAAATATATAATATATATTTACATTGTTGGTGGTATTAGTTATTGTACGTCATATACCTTTTCAAAGGTGTATCTACGAATCTACGTATGAAAATACGTAATTTAAGTAATATATGTATATACAAAATATATACTTATCTGCATTTATTCGTATTTCTGTAATATGTTTATGATAATTTTTTAAAAAGTTAAATTTGTAACAACGAAATAATAACAAACATAATGTCAATACATTTTCTTTCATTTTATACCAATTTTTTTAATTTATTATTTTTCATTTGTGTTTTATGTCTTATTCTCATATGTAAAAACAATACAAAATATTATTATGTATTTAATTTAATTTTTAAGATTTTTTTTAAGAATATTTTTCAAATGAAAATTTATGTATATTTTTAGATTCATATTTAGGTATCTGTAATATGTACATTTGGTTTGTGAATTAAATGAAATTATTATTATGAAATTGATGTTCATCGATTCGTGAAAAAAAAATAAATTATTATTGTGACTACTGAGTAACTGACTTACTTATGTGTTGCTTAGTAGTGTGGTTGTGGCTGTGGGTATACATGATAGTATTTTCTTTTAGAATTTTCAATTCAGATTCAGTTTTTATTATATGTAATTTGCAAGGAAATTTTGAATTTCTTTTCGAAATAAGAAGAAAACTGAAAAAAATTATTTTTTTTTTAATCCTAAGGACATTCATTCAAAAATTGTATCTTCAATTATTATCCAAAACCATATACATACTTGAACTCATATATGTATGTATGTATATACGTCTACTTATAAATTTTTGATCGATCGAATTAGATCAGCTTCAGCATCAGATCGATTTGATAATAATTTTTCGTTAAAATCTCAACACATAAATAAATACACACATATTATAAACACGTAAAAATGTTGATCTCTTTCAATCTCAACATATTTATGTATACTTTGCTTGCAATAACTTTATCGCATTCACATAAATTGATAACCTCAACTTCAAGTACAACTTCGTCAACTTCAACAGAAACGCTCCTATAATATAATTTAAATTTGCTGAATATCTGCTGAATTGTCTTGGCATGTATGTATGATGGTATGGTAGGGTAGTTGTTTTTGTTTGTAGTTGAAAAAATTTCATTTCATTTCAAGTCAAACAAAAAATTTGTATGTTCGATTAATTGAGTTTGTTGAGTTTGAATTACTCAACTTGAGTAATGAGTTGAGTATAGTCGATGGAACAAATAGTAAATAAAGATAATTTTTTTTTTCATTACATTAATTCTATTAAAGTTCTCACGTTTTCACGCTTGTCTTTTTTACTGTACATATACAAATACGGTGGCAATAATTACGATTATATACGGATTATATACATTACATACACAAATTAAATGAGAATAGTATAACATTTTTTTTGATATGAAAATAAGAAAAAAAATAAACTTAATATAGAAACTCAAGTAACTTTGTTTAACGTAACTTCAATTTTTTACGTAAATTATGTGAATGAACAAATGAAGAATGTTTTGTAAAATAAAGACGTGAGCGAACTCAATCAGACCAACAATGAGCGAATCATGATGGATGAGGATGATCTAACGATAACCTCATCTTTCGTTCAGATTAGATATTGACTCAAAACTCAAACTCGAAGTTAGCTTGTCTGGTAGATGGAGTAAACTAAAATCTAAAAATAAAAAATTAAAATTATAATGGTAAAGTAAAGTTAAAGTCAAACAAAATAATTTGAATTGAAAATTGAAATTGTGAATGAGTCAGAATTTGATTGGCGAATAAATTAGATAAAATAAATTAATGTAACTCATCGTTCGTATATGTACATTGAAAATGATTTAAATTATAATTTAAACGTGTGATAAAATAATATAAAATTTTTTAATAAATACATAATTTACGTAAATGTATATTTTTTGTTTTGGTTTAATTCAAATATTGTTGTGTATATAACGAATGTTTTAATTTTGCTGTGTTTTTTGGAAAAAATAATTTTTTTTTGCAATTTTATTAGTGCGTTTCGAATAATTTTTTTTTTTTTTTTTTTGTAATTATACCAACATACATATACATATTTATATACTTAAATAGCTATATGAATGAATAATAAATTGATAAATTTATCGTAAAATTGAAATATTCAAATAAATACATACCTACGTACTCAGTTCATATTTTGTTTGTTTTTTAATTTTTTTTTTTATATTCTCTTGACACATATACATATGTATCTATTAACTACTACTAGTACAATAAAATTTTTTTTATTTTTTCATTATAATCAGTTTTGTGTTTAAGTTACATATTTGTTTACGGTTTTTCTTTTTTTTTTCTTGTATCAAAAGTGCATAAAAAATTTTAAAAGATTACATTAAGATCAAAAAATTGATTTTTCTTCAATTTACCTAACTTGATTTGTTTCTTAATTATTGTTCGTTACTAAATTCGTTCGTTTCGTGGATGAGATGAGTATATATATAATACCTACTTATTATAGTAATGTGATGTGACCAAATGTACATGTAACCTACCTATGTGTAATTAACATCTTCATCATTAAACGGTGGACTAAAATTTAAGAAAAAATACAAAAAAAAAAATAAAACAAAGATTAAGATTATTATTGTATTAATTCGATTTTTGTTTTGGTTCAGTGAATAATCTGTAAACGGTTTTAAATACATACTTACATACATACATATGTAGATACATATTATAATTTTTGTTGTTGCTGTTTGATATTGTATGTATATTTTTGTTTATTATTTCATATATAAACATACATACAATATAGAAGAATGTGTGGGATTGGTTGATCATTAATCAATTTTTTGATACAATTTATACACACATAATACCTACCTATATGTATGTGATATGTGAAGTGAAAAAAGAAGAAGAAAACGTATAAAAATAAAATGAAAATGATAAATGAATTGATAAATGTGTCTTGTCTTCCAATTTTAAATATTTTTATTTTTGTTTTGAAATATTTTACAATATGATTAGGAATACAATAGTATCCGAGTGTTTTGTATGTGTGTTTTGCTGTTATTTCTAATAATTAGGAATTTTAAATAAATTTTATATTAAATGTATTTTATGTATGTACATATCTATTGGAAATCCCATAAATATTTTTTATGTAATATTAAAATTTACAAACTGAATATAAATAGTATCAATCTATCATAATGGAAACAATGAAAAATAAGAGTAAATAAAAGTGTGTGATTTGAAGATTATGATGACTAAGAGATAAGTCTAAAAAAATATGTACGTACTGAGTGATGGAGAATAGAAGAGAATAATCTTTGTTATGGATAAATACATTTTATCATTATAACCTACATGTTTGTATTATTATTCAAAATTATAATTTGAGGTTAAATTTGTAGGTTAAAATTTTATTTGTTATTAAAATGATATGAATAATGTAGTAGTGCGGTGCGGTACCTATATTCGAAAATATAAAGTGCCTCCAAATTTATTAAAAATATAAATAAATTACAAAATAAGAACTTATGTGACACATATGTATGTAGCTGCATTATAACATTTATATTGTTAAATTTTGAATATTATTTGTTTGTAACTGAACCACAAAAAATGATAATGATCATACAGTGAACTTATACACAGTGTTTATTGCGATTTTTTCTATAATTCAAAGAAAAAAAAAACCCAATAAAATAAAATAAATAAATAAGTAAATACATAAGTAAAAAATTCATTCTTTCTTGTAAAGAATATATAAATTGAAATTCACATGTAATATGAGTGCCTTTATTATTAGTTATCTTAAAATATGGATAAAAAATATTTACACATAATACTAAGTGCTTCTTCCTACAATAATAATTATTCATTATCAGTTTGTTTTTTAAATGATGTTGAAAAAAAAATGATTAAAAATGAAAAAGAAAATATAGTAGTAATAAAAAATTAAAAAAAAAAAAAATTCAAAAATGAATGAATAATAAAATGGAATTGCAAATAATTCATTCACAATAGGTATTGAAGCTTACAAAAAAAAAAAAAATTAAGCTTTACATAAAATATAAAAATTGCAAGGAGCGAAAAAAATAATTTCATTCTTAGCAGTTTTATCTATTACGTAACTACAAAAACTACAAATTTGTGGAGTTATTTTTTTTTTCTACTTTTCTACATTGTGAATGGTAAATTATTTTGATTTTTTTTTTCAATTTTTTTCAATTCTTTTACATTGTATTTTTTCTTCTTCTTCTATTAGGTATTCAATAACATTTTTATAGAAGACGTCTATAACTATGTAATGTTACTTCATGTAAACTGAATTGAAATTGAAATAAAATTAAAATCATCTTGTAATCCCATGGATGGAATTTTCATAATATAGTTTTATATAGTTTTAAAATTATGAAATACCTACATATATACTTCAAATGTTTATTAAAGAAAAATTTTTTCAATTCAAAATAATGTACATATTTTCAATTTTTTTTTTATTCGAAAATAATTCAAATTTTATTTAAATTTATTCTTTTTGAATGAAAACTCTATTGTGTATATGTATATGAAATTAAATTGTTTATTATGAAATGTTGCTGCAACTTACAATCTACAAAATTTATCAACTTTTACTGCAACCCTACAACTTTTGTGAATATATATATACTACCATACTACCTACATTATGTGTGTGTAATATCAGTGCTTGATTTGATTGAGAATAAATTTAATTTTTTGGAAAATTATAAAAATCAAAAAGGAAATTTCTAAAGGAATATCATAATTTATTAAATTTTTTAGCTATTTCTTTGCCTTTTTTTTTTAGTTTAAATTTTCTTTTGGAATTATTATTTATTTTTATATTTTCCATGCATGAATTTTATGAATATTACAAAAAAAAAAAAACAATTTAGTATTCACTCTATCTCTATCAATATACGAGTTACGAAAATATCATTGAAACTCATACTTAAATACATACGTCACACTACATGTCTATAAACTCATGATCATGAACAAATTTTATGTTTGTGCACATATGAAACTGTAGATATTTGTACGTGTAATGTTTAGTAGCAAGTCACATTTGATTTTTTGATTTTCATATGTACATACATATATACATATATGAATCGAAATCGAAATGATTCATTCATGACGTAATTTTAATTTTTTGTATGCACTGTATACGTACATTTGTATATTTGTGTGTGTAGTAACATCTAGAAATTAACAGAAATGATTGAAACTAATTTTATTATTAAACTAAACGTACATTTAAGTATCTAATATATGTACATACTTCTACATACGTCTACATTTATGTATTCCATATTAAAAATTTAATTTTTATGTGAAGTGAACTGCTAGCTAAGCAATAATATCGAATGCTGAAATATGTACGTACAAACATACATTTATGTAGATATGTGGCTAATTTTAATTTGTTTTTTTCTTTTTATAGATGGAAACAATAAAAATCGATTTAAAGGTTTTTTTTTTTTTACTCTTTAGTTTATTTATTTTTTTAAATGTACACATATGTACATATTATGTGCTTTTGTTTTCTTTTTTTTTTAATTTATAAAAACCTTCATTAATTAATTTAATATAATATGTGCTCAAAAATATAAATATGTATTATGTGGTATGTATTGTATTAGGTTTAGTAAAAAAACAAAAAAATTAACAACCTTGAAATGTTATAGATCGTAAAAGTCAGTCAAAAAAAAATTTTTTTTTGAAATTTTATAGTATGTAGGTACTTAGTTTTTTTCTGTTATTAAAAGTTCAAAAATAAATTTTCTTGTAGATCATATTCACGTTACATATGATTCAAATAAATTACGAGCACCATACGCATACATATTTAAATTACGTAAGTACTCGTATAAATGATCCATAAGATTTTTTTAGATAAAAACTGTAATTAAAATTATGTTGTTGTCCTATATGGCTTCTGGCAAAGACCATATAACTACATGTAGTTAATTATACGGTCCTTGCTTCTGTTCATTTATACGAGTATATAACATTTTATGTCCCATTGCTGGCAATATTATTTTTTCTGTGCAGATTTTCATCCAATCCTGCACACTGTTTTAGGTGATTTTTGTTGTGATGCTGCATTTGTCGTCTAGTAAGATTCTTATTCTATGTATAGATGATTACTTCTCATATGTATCTGATAGAAGCTTTGACAACATCTGTAACTCATTTTGCATTAACCAGGAAGCACAACATGAAGGCGAATTACTTTGCTCCCCAGCTGTTTTTATTATCAAGAATAAAAATGAAACTGTATACTATTTTTGCTTCATGATTATAATATGTTAGTTTTAGTGGTGTTAAATATTTAAAGTTCAATAATAATTTCAATATGAGGTATGTTTTAATTCGTTGAAATTATCGAGCATCTGCTGTATAAATTTTTTGAATTATTTTAATTCTTTGCTGCTATCTGCATTTATTTGCTATACTCGTATCCGCTCTGCATATTACCTATAACAGTATAGAAAGTTTAATAACTTAAAAACATTATCCATTACCATATCACATGAGTGTATATTATTTATACGTTATTACCTATAACATTTGTAAATTTGTTATTTTTGTTTTTAGTTTGTTAAATTAAAGATTCTTAACGTGATTCATTACTAATTAAACTATCAAATGTCAAAGCAAAAAAAAAAGTTATAATAATTATACATATAACTACTATATTGTATATAACTCGTACTAACCTAGTATATATTTCCTTTTATCTTTTATGCATAAGTAATAGTTTTCAATTATTGTAAAATCGTTATAGTTTTCAGTAGTGTATAATAGTTCTATATTATAGCATATAGTTCTGAATACATTATATCACACTACAAACATATATTGTAAATAAGGGTAATTCACTTCATGTAGTAAAATGCATGTAAACAGAGTAAAACATGTAAATGCTTATGCATTTTACTCGGTTTATTCATATATCGTGCCTCTTTTAATGCATCAAGTGAATACCCTCAATTCATTTAATAGTGTTCTGTGTAATCGCATACATACTTACACGTATATGTATGTAGAATTTTTATTACGGTAAAGGTAATGTATGTTATTCATCCTTTTTTTTTTTTGTAGAAATGTTAAAAAAAAGTTTTGACATTGAAATGAAATACATACAGACGAAAAGTCAAAATTATTAATTCTGTCATATAAATCTAATTGTGTATATACATAACATACATACATATGTGCATGTCTGTAGTTATAGTCAATTATATTGTGAAATAATAATAATTATTATCTTTCTACGTTGTCATTACATTTGAAAATTTGCAAAAAAAAATAAATTTATTATTTTTTATTTTTCCTCAATTTAATGATCGTGTGTAAGTAGTACGTATACGAAATTACTTTTGTGATTTGTGCTGCTTTTTACTTTTTTTTTTTTGTATATATAGGTATATTCGTAGTTAAATATATATTACGTGATTTTAGGAAAAACATTAAACAAAAATTATTCATGTAAACAGGAAATGAAAACAAAAAAAAAAAACCAAAACAGAAAAAAATTCGAATGAAATTAAATTTAATTTTTCTTTGACTTTTTTTTTTTTATTTTATTTCACCTGCAAAAATAAACAAACAAACAAACAATTTAATTCAAAAGTAATTGTAATGTGTAGCAGAAAAAAAAAGGTTGAATTGAATTTGAATGCGTTGTTCCATAGAGAAACATTTTCATTAAAAACTTGTATATTTAGGTACATAATTTGCGTTAATGTAAGATAAAAATGAATAATCTTTGATTATGAATTACCTAATTCGAAAAAAAAATAAATTAAAAAGGTGTCAATGTGATCAAATTTTATATAGTATGTAGTAGGTATTTTAGACCGCGAGTCACAGAGCTGTTGATGGAGAAGCAAACCAATTATATGATATGCTTTTGATTTATTAGACTAATCAGCATTTAATAATACTTCAGTTATAGTCCGGATCGCTCTAACGTTAATTAATTCGGACTAGCGAGAGTCTACTGTATCTGCGATATGTCAAATAACATTTATATTTTTCTTTGTGTTTGCGGTCGTTGATATGTACAGATATCATTTAATCTGTACAAGAAGTATGAATACATATGAGGATGTCTGCAAGTAAAGTGCAAGCAAACAATGCCAATATTTATAATAACGAAAACATGCAGTGTATAAAATGTCGTTTATTCCCCGAAGGAATGAAATTGTTTTTTTTTTTCATTTTTTTTTCTCTATATATTTTACAAATGAATATCGTATACTTACAAAAGATTAAATTTGCTGTTCATTCACAAGAAGATTCACCTACAACCGCCTTACTAAGTAAAAATCTATATTATACAGAAGGTTACATTAGATGCAAAAGTTTTCTTGTTTTTTTTTTCTGTTTTCTTTTATTTTGTACAAACTTTATTCTTTATCCGAAACTGCAAATAATATAATATTTATGTAGGTACATAGGTATATGTCTTATTTCGAATAAACTATATACATATATCGTACAACATAAATATTTATGCTTGAAACTGTATGAAAGATTATATTCATTTTACAATGGAAAATATATGTTATAAAGAAAATAACATGATACGACATTAAAAAAAAATAATAATCGAAATGTCACATACATTACACATTATATAGGTATGCATGTACTATGCTACGTATCTACTTACCTATAAGTAAACATGACAAGATAAAAATTAGAAAACTTTTTTTTATTTTTAAATTTTTTTTTAAAAATAAGAAAAAGAGGAGTAATCATGATACAAAAAAAAAAAAAAAGATACAAAATTAAATGAACATCAGCACTCTAAAAATAGTAAAAATCAAAGAAGAAAAATTAAAAGAAAAGGTAAAGATTAAAAATAAGAAAAAAAATCCTATAATATTCATTGTATGTATATATACATATATTACGTAGATCATATTATATGTACATTTTTATTGGAATCATATATGTATACTTAGACCTATCTAATAATGTGCATAATGTAAGATAAATTATCTTCAGCTACATCAAACACAGTTCTCTTCATCCATCTCTCCTTCTTCTTCTCCTCAATATATTACGATTTTTTTTTTACAATATGCTCATTGAATGAATGATACTGCCATTTTTGTGTCATTCGATGAAAATTGCATGACAAAAAAAAAATAATGTAAAATAAATTTTTCAATACAGTAGTGAGTAGTGTCGTTGTTACTGCTGACACACTTTTGAAAGTAAAATTTCTGTATATACGATACTAAGTAACTACATCTACCATTAAAAAAAAAAAAATAAAAAACAACGAAAGTCTCAGAATTATCGTTGTAAATGATGATCATCATCATCACCAGTACATTCATTTCCATTTTATTCTCATCAATATTCAATATCCAAGTTATATAAATGTGTAATGTAGTGTGGAGATGGTGATGACGATGATGATGTTGATGATATTTTGCTCTCTGTGAATGAACATGCATTTAACTACATTTACATTACATAAAGTATATGTCTGTTTGTAGGTGCTATTCATAATATATGGTGATCTTTCAATAATAATATATAATGGTGTACAAGTAAATATGTGCATGAAATAAGTTTAATGATTTATTTTTTCAATTTTCCATATAAAATGATGTATGCACAATATTTTTATACCTTCTCTTGAAATCTGTTCAACAAAAATGTTAAGAAAAAACAAAAATTTATTGGTAGATAATGCAGATGAGCAAAATTTATTTAAATATAAAATTTTTGCAAAATGAAAAATATAAATCCTATACTAACCCTAACGATATCAGGATACAAAGAAAAAAATTTAAAAATTTTCCCATGCGCTTTTGTTTCAAATATGAAAAATTTAAATGAACATCTCCATATAGAATCTTTCTCTATTTAGTGATTTTTTTTTCTATAATATGTGATGTGAGATGTGAGTTTTTTAAAAAGCTCATGTTATATCTTGAAAAAAATTTTAAAAAAAAGAAAAAAAAATGAATTAATAAACAAAATTCCTTTCAAAAGAAATTCCATATCTTATGATGGTAGCAGATGTTTGGTTTTTATTTAAGATTTTGTTTTTATTTTTCTCTTCTTCTTCTAAATTTTGTTGTTACTATAGGATTATGGTTTCTGTCACCTGCGTATATATAGCAAGTAATCATTATTTTCATTAAAAAAAAAGTTCCTTTTGCATACACACATATTATTTACAATTCACCTTTAACTACATATTATACTACTCTTTTATGTACTTGTTGTTTTTTCTTTGTGAATATAATATAGGAGTTATGCATGTACATAAAGTTGTAGAAAGAAAAAAAAAATTGTACAAGTGTGTACTGGAAAAAAATGCATCTGTCTTATTGGGATTGGATTACAAAAGCATATGTTACCTGACACTATACATTATAAAAAAAAAACATTTCAAAGGTAAAAACATTATACATACATAAATACTCATATTCGTAAACGCAAACGCACGTACATACTTCAGATATAAATGTACTATACGTTCTCGCTCATATGCATTTTGGCCAGACTGCTGTCAGCTTTTCAATTTTTATTATTATATCTACCGTTGCGTTGTAAATTCTACTAAATATAAGTAGTGCAGTGGTTGGTTTTTCTTAAGAATTTTACTTGAATATAGCCAGCAGCAGGTATATATGCATATAGAAATCTTTCTTGGATTTTTTTTTTTAAAAGAAAAAAATAAAAAAATGAATTCTTGCAACAGGTTTTTATAATTAAAAAATAAAAAATAAAATAAAAATCAGAAGGTAATGATAATGTGTGATGTTGACGTCATATCATCAATGCTGATTTTTATATTCACATTAAAATCAAAAGACAGATGTCATATGTTGCATGTATGCAATTTACATGTGGCTGCTTATAATCTTAGAGGATACTTAAATACAATTGACAATATGTTTTTTATCGCATTTAATTTAGCGAATTTTGGCAACTATTAAATCCCCTTATACACCCCTGTAAGCTGTGAAAATGCAGTGAATTAAAGAATGAATTATTTACATTTTATCCATGTAGGATCAAAAAAATCCCTAACATTAGTCCTTATCCTATGATGATTCATTGGTACAAGGTGCATTGATTGGCACTATACAGCACATTCGACTCAGTTTGTTGTCAATTGATTTAATTTTTGAATGACTGTTTACCTTTGAAAAGTAAAAGTAAAAAATCACGAAGGATCGTGGTTGGTTGGTTGGTTGCAGAGGCAATCTGTTTCAATTCAATCAGAAACAGACTCAATTAGCACTTTGCCTTCGTGTCGTTTTGTTACCACAAAAGCTTCCTCGTGGGTGGTGGCTGTCTAGGATCGTACGCAAACAATTTTTAATTAATTATATATTTTTTTTTAAATTTTTGTTAAACTGCTTGTGAGGCTAAATTTGATATTAAAATATTATAAATACATATATGGAGTTCGTTATGGGTCTTATTTATTTTTATTTTATAGAGAGAGGTCTGTTGAACCCGCCTCCCCCTAACCAGCACCACGACCAGCCTGAGCCTTTTGACGACTCGAGTTATGAATCTTAGTTATCTCTACATCATTGTTTTTAATAAATTTTCTCTAAATAATAATCAGAGAATGAAAATTTTGTTTTTCTTTTCTTATTTTGTAACGTTTTGTGCTTTTGATTTTTATTCAATGAGCATTCAAAGTTAGAAAGTTATATTTTGGGACGGTATAGATATAA
Source organism: Villa cingulata (assembly GCA_951394055.1). Lineage (NCBI taxonomy): Eukaryota > Metazoa > Arthropoda > Insecta > Diptera > Bombyliidae > Villa > Villa cingulata. The sequence goes on along the minus strand of OX596020.1, from coordinate 2,686,931 downwards.
AATTTTGCAAAAAAAAAAAAAAAAAAAAAAAAATCTTTTAAATGTTTAGTAAGTTGAAACGAAAACAGAAAGAAAAAAAACTATATTTTGGGTTTCATTATTTTTCAAATCAAAAAAACACAACTTAAATCGTTAAATATCTACACAAAGAAATACAGATACAAACACAAGCTGCCTACCGTACTCGTATTCGTATACAATACCCGAAAATATATTTTTATTAATGAAAGATTATTTTAAAAAAAACACAATTATAAACAAAATATAAGAGAAAAAGAATAAAAGTACGAAACGAAGAAAAAAAAATCAGTCAAGTACGAAATTGCAACCGAAATTTTTATGATAGAAATGCGCATTTCGTATGTTCATGCGTTCATACCTCTGTCTCTAGCTCTAGCAGCACTACAAACACATTACCAAATGGTAGTGCTACGTAGTATATATGTATGTACGTGGCAATTATGGGTAGACATGAAAAAAAAATATTTATTATTTTTAATTTTTATTTTCAATTTTTATTTCCATGCAAGACTAATCATTCAGGTAAAATTAGAAAAATACTAATGATTTTTTTGTTTTTATTTTTTTTTTCGATATTTTTCCACTAAAATTGTACTTTTTTATTTTTCCAGCACTCTAATATTATATTTTTGAAATAAATTTGTACGAAAGAAAAAAAAAAGAAGAAAATTTTGTAAAACACAGGCCTAGAAAATTTGTGATATACCTACTCTCGTACATGTTGTATGAAAAAACGTTATATATGTATATGAATCAGATGTGTGGTAGTTTGAAAAATTGCCAATACATTACATTGTATTTCAGTAAAATAATGTATATATGAAGCCAAGAAAATTTATAGTATTTTCACATAAAATATAAAATAAAAAACTAAAATAACAGCCAAAAATTTTGAGACATATGATATTCAGGGTATTCGCTTAATGGGTGGAAGGCATGTAAACAGAGTGAAGTATACGCATTTACATAAGTGCGTTTTATGCCGATTCTACATTCAATGCAGTGACATCAACTTGGACTTCGACTTTCGACTTCAAAGCATGCTTAACATGTAAAAGTAGCTGTCAAGTTCTAATACATATCCATATAAAGTCGGAAGTTGAAGTCATTGCATTGAATCGGCATTATTATCGGCATTACTCGGTTTACATGCATTTTACTATATTAAGCGAATACCCTTATTAATTAAAATTACTTTCCTACATAAATCTGTGTACACGTTAAGTATCTTTTACATTTTATATAAAATTCTCAACGCATTATTATTTCTTCCTCTTGTGTTCGTCTTTCATTTTACTTTTAATTTATTTTCACTTTTTTTTCTATCCAAATCTTGTACAGGCTTTTGATTTGATTATGGTTGCCAAACAAACTAATATGACGTTAACGACTCACATCTACACATACAATAATTTCAAAATTTTCACTTTATTGTTAAGAAGAAAAAAAATTAAAAATTTTAAAAATATATTTTGCAAATTATATATCAAAAAATTATATGCATACCAATTTTTTTTGTTTATTTATTTTTAAGTGGATTTTATTATGTAGTTCATTATAAGCAGAATACTTTGAATTTCTTATTTGCAAAAAAAAAAATGTCTGTGGTTATTTTTTTTTTTTAATTGGAAATTCCATATATCATTAAATTTCCAATTAACCCTGCGTTAATTAGAATCAATGAACTAAATAAGTATAGAATGTGTATAGAAGAATGAGATTCTTGATATTACATATGTACATGCTTTTTGTCTGCATACGATACTACAAAATACATACGAGTACATTATACGTCTATGAAAAAATTCATCGTTCCAGAAAGACTTCTAAAACTAAAATTCAAAGTAGATAGAACAAATTTTTATTCATAAGATATTGCTTTATTATGATATTAAAATAAGTCAAGTAGTCAATTTATTATAATCTGATTTTATTTAATTTTTTATATTTTTATTGGAATTAATTGAACGGATGAATGAAAATGAATATAAAAAATTTATTGCAATACAATATGCAAATTAAATACATTACATGCGTCCGTGCGTATTGAACTTTTCTCATGATTCACGAATGAAAATATAGACGAATGCATGGCATGGTAATGGTATTCGTGCTCGTATCTCGTATATCGTATCGTATTTATTCGCTCTTCTTTTATCTGGTTTTCTTCTTATGGTGGGTAATGCATAGCAAGTATAAAGAGAAAATGAATTCGAGTAAATGAAAATGAATGAATACAAATGCATATTGTGCGAATTATTTATACTACCAGTGTTTATCGTACTATAATTAGATGCCAATAACCTATTTGTTATACTACTTACCATCTTTTCCTTTTTCTCGTTTACTTCTTATGGGGTGTAATGTGGAGCAAGTATATTATTGTCTTGTCATGTCATTGCTCTACTACTTACTATCTCTTCCTTTTTTTTGTATACACGCTTATATTTAGAGTGATAGAGTGTATAGTGCAGAGCAAGTATAAAGAGAAAATGAATTAAAATACGATTACATGGTATGTTTTGCTCTTCATTACTGACTCTTCTTATTTCTTGTACATATTCTTCTTATGTTGTGTTTGTGTGTAGTGCAGAACAAGTGTAAAGAGAAAATGAATTATTCTCATAAATGAAAATATACGAGTGCATGGTAAGCGAGATATTACTACATAGTACAGTGTGTGTCGTACTATTCACATCTACATACACATATTTTGTATATTTTGTATTTTTGCTTTTTTAAATATGCATATTTTTATTTTTTATTTAGTTTTTTTTTTTTTTTTTTTCATTCTATGGTTTATAAATTTAAAAACGATAAGTGAATGAATATTGAGTTAAGAATTAAATGAACTGTATATACGTATACTATAAATAAATAAGAAAATAAAATTTTCGTGCTGCTGATTTTATGTATGGATCACGAACATCTTTTTCATAAGTACATATGTATCTATAATTCATGTTCACATAATATAAATATGTTGTATATATGTATATGAATTTTATTTTATTTTTTCAATAGCTAGTATGGTGTATAAGAACATTGCACATATTATGTAGGTACACATGTATAATTGATATAATGTTCTTTAGTAACGTAATATAAGAAATAAAAAATAATAAAATTGAAAAATTGAAAAATAAAATATTTAACCACTTGTCATTATTTATTTAAATGATAAAGAAAAATTATTTTCAATTTTAAAATTGTATATTACATATATGTATTTCTGTATTCTTAAATATAAATTTTGTACAGTGTACATTCTAGTATGTAGTAGTAGTATGTATATTATAACTTTGTTGTATGTATATAAAATGCATTTTCTTTTAGCGTTCTCTTTTTTTAAGGTTTTTATATTATTGTACACTTACATACATATACATATACGTTATAAAGTGAAGGTGAATTGTCTCATTTCATAAATATAATGAAAACAATATTGAATTGTAAATTACGTACGTAAATAATCGGTTACATACCTATACATACATATATGCATATGTATATATACATTTATGTACATAAATATATTTTTTAATCGAAGGACATTTTATAAAATTTACAAAATATTACAAAAAAAAGAAAGATAAAAAAAGTTAAAACAGAAAAAAAATTTAACATATATTAAAATAAATCAATCATGCGAAAAGCATGACTTCCTTAATGAGTATTATATGCTCACATATATTTTAATTAAATGAATGAAAAAAAAAACGAACAAATCATATTTAAATTGTAAGTAATGTACGTTCATACGTATAGTACAATTTTTTACGTACATATACTCGTATAACTGTGAATATATAAAAAATTAAAATATCTACTCTTTAAATCAAAGTTTTAAATTTGTTTTTGTATATATGTAATATGAATGTAACGTACATAAATAATATTTTTTTTTTTTTATTTTCAACATTTAACTTGATTAAGATAATCGATAAAATTGTCGATATATTTCATATATGCATGTCGTTGATTTGTGGATAAATTTTTGATTGAATTTTTCGTACACTCTAACAACATAAATGAGATTTAAAATAAAAAATCAAAAAAAAAAAAGAAAATATATACATATTATCAAATCGAATTTTATGTAATCGATTAATTATTATTGAGAGAAATAAAGAATATTTATAATTTAATATTATAAATAATTTCAAAATGCATCATTAATTTTTAAATTCATTTTCCATCTTTATTTGATTGCTTTCATGTCCTATTTACCTATCATATTTTATATTATTATCTAATTAAGTAACTGACAAAAATTATGCAAATTTTGTGAAAAAATATTAAACAGAAAAACTGTAAAGATACTTATACAAATGATGGTGGAAATATGGGTAGCATCACTAAAAATTCACTAATATATGTTTGTTTGTATAAAAGATTTTATTCTGATTAAAACGTAAACTCATGGTATTTTAGAGTATAGATAATGTATATGATGAAAGGAAATATATTTTTATTTTTCTTCATGCCATGTGACGTTACTGCCATGTGTCTAAATTCAATTTGTATGCATGCAGTTTCAGGAAAGATTTTGTGAATTTTTGTCGGTTTTATCTGAAATGAATAAAAAATTTAATTAAGTTTCAAAATTAAAAATGAAATATTAATGTATTCTAGAATCTATCAATAATTTAAGAAGAGAAAATTAATACTTCTAATGATTCATGAATAAAATAAAGAGTTCATGGTGTGTAAAATACAACTAGCGTACTCGTATATCGTACTATGTACTATAGTATAGTAGCTGCTGATAATAACCTCATTGCTTCATTGCTACTGCGCTACTATACTTACTTACTACTGACCATGCTACTGACTGCCTAATCTTGGTTCTCGAATTCTTATATGATGTCTGTCTAGTGTCTAGTCGTCTAGTCGATAGCAACTATAAACAGAAAATGAATTTTTCTTACGAGTACATGGTATATGGAATGTATTACTTCTTCTACTTACTGTCTCCTCCTGTTTCTCGTCTCGTATACTTCTTGTATTGTATTGTATGCTGTGTAGTCGAGAATCGAGAGCAAGTATAAAGTGGAAATGAATTTTTCTTACAAGTACATGGTGATGCTGATTGCTGATGATGATGATATGCACTGCTTCTACTTATTGTCTCTTCCTTTTGCTTGTTTTCTTCTTATGGTATGTATAAAGAGATGCAAGTATAAAGTGGAAATGAATTTTTCTCACGAATGAAAATATACGAGCAAAAGGTATGCATTGCTTTTGCTTCTACTTGTTGTTATATCTATTCCTGTTTCTCGTATTCTTCTTGTGATGATGTATAGTGCGGAGGAAGTTTAAAAAGAAAATAAATGAAAATACGAGTGCATGCATGGTACTACTAGCGTACTCTCCGTTCATATATCGTACTATAGTTAGTTGCCCTGCCAGTAAAAATTTCGAAATCATTTGAAATAAAGGAATGCACAAAAAATATTAGTGATGAGTTTTGAAATTTCACATAAATCAATATTTTATACAAGATTACTTCTGAACGTAAATTTATTTATTATTTTATTAATTTTCCCAAACATGCAATGAAGCCTATTCATATTTCCGTCACTACATATTTATACAATCTAGAATAAAAATAATAACGGTTAATAAATATTTTCTTTTTCCTTAAAAAATACCGATAATATTAATTAATTAATTAATTAATTCTTTTATTAAGAATTTTTATTGCCCTTTTTTTCTTCTTCTTCGTATTAGTATTATCAATTTTTATTACTACATTTCATATTATTGTTAAATGTAAATTTATTTCAAAATTTTATATTTTCCGAATATAATATTTTTATATATACTACTGTACACTAGAATTTGTAATTTGTAAGGTTTTTTTTTTAAAAGTTATCGGTTAATAATGTTAGAAGATTTTTTTTTTCGTATAAGAATAAAACGTATCGATTTTGATTTTGCTTGAAAAGAAACAAAAAATATTCACATGTAAATTGTATGTATGTCTGATATCTGTTATAGATTACGTATATATATGTAGATGAATATTTTGAACAAAAAACGAGATTTTTATATTATACTTTGTGCATTCTATCTTCTCTGAATCTAATGTGACATGCCATTTGAATGAATAAATAATAAATAATCAATGATCATAACCTTATTACGAAAATGATACACTGATCTGATGTGATCATCATAAAATGTACAGAAATACAGATACAAAGAAGAGAACATCAAAATTAAAATATTATTAGAAAATGCCTATACATAAATGCATGTGTCCATACGTAATTTACATATGTTAATTAAGTATATATGAAATAAATTTTTTCTATTATATAACAATAATGAGGTTTAACTTGATTATAAAATAACAGTGGCACAGAGAATCTAAATTCGATTTTGTTTTTTTTTATAGATGATTACAACTATGATAGAAGCATAATATCTTTTTTATCTGTTCGACATAAGCATCACATATAGGAAGAAAAACATAAAAACACACAGATTCATATGTCACAAAAATTATCTATACATATAATCAAAAGTTTTATAGTAAATGTATATGTACATTTGAATTTTATCTCTACGCGCATATATTTAGAAACATGAATAAATAAACATATAATGTACAAATAAATAAATACGTTCATTTCAGTTTATGTATACATAAGCTAAAAACTATACTCGTATAAGCTATAAGCAAATTTTTTATGTAATAAAAATCAACTTAACAAATCTTAAATGGAACTTTTAAGAAAAATATATGTATAGTTCTCACATAAAAATATAGTATATTTACAAGCATATATCTACATATATATACTTGGAGGAAGTTTATAAGATGAATATTCTCATAAAAATCTTTTCTTCTACAATATCTTTTTTATATTATCATTTTTTGCTTTGATAATATCAAAAATGAAAAAAAATATCTGAGCATAAATATGTACACAATACAATAATTTTTATACAAAATATTATTATTACTTAAGTATTGTAGGACAGACTAATTTTGTGTCGCCATTTAAGTCCTAAGAGTACATTTTTGTATAGATATGACAAAAATCCAAAAGACAAATTTAAAAAGAAAATATATAAATGTAAAATGGAAAACCAACATAACAATTTACAATATGAATGTTCATCCAGTAAATTAGATTTTCGAGAAAAGGGATAGTGCTTTAATAATAAATAAAAAAAAAATATTACACATATAGATATATGTATACATTGTTTGTTAAATGGGACAAGTTGTGTTTTCTTTCATTTTTAATTTAGCTAAAGTCACATAATGTATATACACAGATTATAAATACAAATACGACTATTTATGCATGTATATCATGAATATTTAAGAAATTATATGAATACATATTAGTTAGATATGATGAATACAAAAAAAAAAAAAAAAACATTTTGAAGTGTCATTTATTCATCGCAGTTAAAAGTGTACACAAACAAAAAAAAAAATTATGTACATATGTGTATGTGAAGAAAACAAAAACACATATAATATAGCACATCACATATTAATATCCATATCATATGTGCATGATAAGATACTGTAATAATTGACATTTTTATGACTGGTGCTTGTATGAATAAAATTATCACACTTTATCTCATCTAAGTATACGTACATTATAATATGATTTTTTCAGATGTGTTTTTTTTTTCTTATTTTTATTTTTTCATTTGAGATTCATATTATTTTTGTTCACATCACAGAAGTGTTTTTTTTTTATACTTAAACTAATATTCGTATACATACATATGTGTAGATATATATGGATAGATACAAACAATATCTTTGAAATGAATGTAACATGAATTGTTGTGTATGTATGTTTCATATAAGACGAAAAACAATCGAAATATGAATATGAATTATAACTAAAATTAAAAGAGGAAAAACATTTTCTCATACACAAGAAAAAACGAAAAAAATCTGAAACAAAAAAACAAATTAAATTAAAATAAAAATCATATTTTATACATATGAATGAGAATGATAAGTATATACAAGTGCATATAATGTATTTTATAGGCACATCATCGTATATATATATATATGTATATGTATGTGATTATTTTTATCATTATCTCATCCCATTCCAATGTTATCATTTATTTAGCTATCACCTATCACTCTATTAGCTATCAGTAACAGCAGTAGCAGTAGTAGAAGTATAGCAATCAAAATCAATAGTTTAGTAGTAGAGTAACAGATACAATAGTAGTGAATTAAATACACTTGAAAGTTCATGTAAACTAAGTCAGTATGTGATTTGACTATGCGAGTTCGGTTCGATGTTTTATTTTTAATAATTTTTCATTTTTCCCAGAGTGAATAATATTCTTCAATCTTTAATAAAAACATGCATAAATTAGTAATAATATTCATGTACCAATGTGTACATATTTTCTTTATTGAATTTCTTATATTTCAATTCATCACATTTCAGATATGTATACTCATGTCATAGTTTTTTTTTTTACTTTTCATATTTTTTGTTAAGCTGTGAAATAAAAAAAAAAAAGAAAAAAAAAACAAATTCAAAATGAAATGTGTAAGAAAAACACCTATGTACTTGTATGAACGTACCTACATATTTTACTTCATAACAATTTTATACTTTTGCATTCATAAATTTATGCACATACATTGATTGATATTTATACACCTGCGGTCACAAAAACTGCATCACCAATTATTTAATATTGAAATAAAAATATTTGAAATTTTCATCGAAATATTTTAGCGATTAATTACTTAATTGACTAAGACGGTAATTAAATAATATATATGTACGTACAAGAAAAATAGAAGAGAAACTTCTATTTGTGTATCCTTCTATTTTTCTTTCTACTCCTATTTCTACATCTCAAATACTCAAGAGTTCAATGACCATATTTGTTTACAAATAAAAATATAGGTCAAAACATTTATTGGGTTTTGTTGTTTACACGAATCTTGTTTCGATTTGTGATTCTTCTTCGTATGCACGCCCACTACAGAGTAGTACATTAATTTATACAAGAAGAGGAGAAGAAAAACTACTTTTCTGGTATCTGTCTACTTGTATACTTTCTACTCCTCAAATACACAAGAGTTGATTGATCATGTTTGTTTGCACTTGGAAATATAAGTCAAAACAATTATCGGTATTTCTTCTTAACACGAATCTTGTTTCAATTTCGTATTCGCCCACTACAGTGTAGTACATAATCTACAAAAGAAAATGAGAAGAGAAAATATTATTCGCTTATAGACTTTCTACTACTTTTTCTACGAAGAATGTAGAATAGAAAGATCCGCAAATGGTAGTTTCTCTTCTTATATTCTTATTTAAACTACATAACATGGTCAATCAACTCTTGTGTATTTGAGGAGTAGAAAGGAAAGTAGAAAGATAACAGAAAAGTAGTTTTCCTTCTCCTCTTCTTGTATAAATTATGTATTGCTCTGTAGTAGGCATGTACGACGAAGAATTTCTTATGAAACCAGATATGTGTATAGAAGAAAAACCGATAAATATTTTGACCTATATTTTCATTTGTAAACAAACATGGTCATTGAACTCTTGAGTATTTGAAAAGTAGAAAAAGGAAAAAAGAAGTAAAAATATACGCGAATATTTATTAGTTTTTCATCTTATTTTCTTCTGTATATTAGATGCTGTACTTTAGTATAGGCTAGCGCAGATAAGAATTTCAGATTAACACTAGATCTGTTTGATATAATTTCTTTCAATAAAAAAAAAACATAGAAATTAGAATTTTGTGCTATTGCAATAAAGCGAGTCAAATTAAAGTTTCAATAAAGAAGGCGAAAAATTTAGAACGTCGCTGTTTGTGACCGAAGTTGTACGTATTACAAAATGATTACATATATGGTACTTATAGATATATTGTTCAAAAATATATAATAAGATCAATTTTTTTTTCATTTTAACAAAAAGGTGTTAATAATGAATGCATATTAGTTTTATATTTATTTACTTACATCATATTTCATTTTTATACATATTATACTTGTATCAGTATATGTATGTATGTATAATTTATGAATATGTAATTAAAAGAAAATTTGAAATATGTATGTACATACTTACAAATAAAAAAAAAACTGTAATTTATTTTTATGTCAATGATTTTAGAGCAAAATTAACATGTGAAGGTTTGTTTGTTTTTTGTTAAAATATTTTTTCGGCATATTATTTAGATTATAAATATGAAAACTGATTAATATACTCTACTTTTAAAATTATCATTATATGCAATGTAAGAGATTTTGTAAAAACTTATTAACTATCTAAAATCATTCCATACAGCACGTTGTCTCTTCATACATATACATACATACATTTGAGTTTATGCGGATTTTTGGGATTTAATTTATTCTTGTTTCTCTTACAAGTTATCATCATTAATTAAAAAGATATTAAATAATAATGTATTTGTAAATATATTGCTTCTTGTGTTTAGTAAACAAATAATGCTAAATAAATCAATAGTAAACACCTTACCTTAGCTTCCAACAAATGTATTTATAATATGTATTCGAAAATTTAATGGCAATAATTCAATGAATAAATTACCTAAGAAAAATTATTGCAATAAAATCCAAGACATTAAACCAAAATGAATAAAAAATTAAAAAAAAAAAAAAATACTTATAATATAAAAAACGATATAACAATGAGAATTATATTTTGTAATTTATTATACTTGGAATAAAAAAATATGTTAATTATTATTTTTCCTTCTTTTTACACACTCATTGTTATGTTCATGAAAATTACCCTGAAATTTCTTGTCATTACATTGAGGAAACTCCTACCAAAAGTATAGAAAAAAATTTCAATTCAAAATTATTATGACATATTTCTAACAATAACACAAAAAGAATTTAAAAAAAAAAAATTAAAGAAAAGAAAAAAGCAAAAATATTTTCTAAGTATGAACCTATTACATGCAGAGCTTATATGACAGACAGACGGCACCGCAAATCATCAATGATCATTCATTTGTCATCTGTTACTCCAAATAAAGTTAAAATGATCTTTGATGTAAATTCTAATAAAATTTCAGAAACATTATTCAGACTAAGAATGAAGATGAAATGATTTGGAAATTTTCAGTGGTGAAAAAAGATGATCATTTAAACAGTGTCGTCAGTCAATGGGTTTTTGAATGATCGCAATCACACGAATGAATACTGGAAGAATGATCATTGATTTGGTGCCGTCTGTCTACGATTTTATATATAAATAGTGATCAAAAATCAAATACATTAGTACATTATATATATATACCAAGATTTTTAATAAAAGGAAGACATATTTTCCAAATTTGTCTATATGACAAATGACAAAAAACAAAATATTAAATACACATATCTGTATAGGCAAAATATGTATATTACATATATGGAATATAACAGCAGGAAATGTGCAATATATTCCTAAAATCGTATACAAGAAAAATTAATATCATTAATTATAGTATTAATATGCATGAATTGAAAACAGAAAAAAAAAGAGAACAATTTTTTTTCTTCAATTTCCATTTAAATTTTCTTGAAAAATGAAATTAAAAATTGTGTATGGGTGTCAGATATCAGTGTAGAATTGATACAATTCATATACCGTCTACCTAATTGATTATACAAATAAATATATCTTTGTTTGAAACAAAACAAAACAAACGATCGTTATAATTGGCATTACATGTACGAGTATATAAGGAGTTTTGTACATAATATAAAGATAAATTTGTAGATATTGAAAATTTTATCATACATAGTAGATAGTAGCAAAAAATAAAAAAAAAAAGAATAGTAGAAGAGCAAGTCAGTGGTTCCCAACGCAATCCACATTGAACTGTAGGTGCATGCATGATAGTAATATAAGTCTAAAGATCACTTCGGTGAAGACCCAGGCTCACCATGAGCTGTAACGCCACTGATGATGACGACAACGTTGAGTAGTGAAGAATTTAACGCACTTTGTAAAAAATGGAAAGTGAAATACAAGAATTTATTGTTTCATTTAATTTTTGTAGAATTATTTATGTATAGAATTAATAAGAAATATTACAGTTCAATTGAAAACATTATGCAGTTTTTGCATTTTAAACAAATTAAACAGAAAAATAGAGACAATGAAAGAAGAAAAAAATAAAATTGAAGATTAATGTACATTATAAGAAAAAAATGTTACAATGAAGGTTGGTTATATATCATTTGTTTAAATATATAAAGTAAGATTTTATAATTTTCAATTATACTTACCTATAAAAATAGCATTGAAAAATTATTTCATTTATTTTACAGAAAATTTAAAAACTCATACGAATTTTACATGTGAATGTCTATATGTACGTATGTAGTATGTAATTTAAATAATAAAATAATTTTGTAATAATAATAATTGATATAAATGGCATTTAAAAATGAATTAAACACAAAAAGAAGATAAATATGAATAATAGATAATTTCCTTTTTTAGTTAAGATAAACACACCTTATTTTTTTGTAAATACTCGTATGTACATACTCGTACATGTATGTTGTATAGATGTACCTGTAAAAGCGGGTTATGAAATAATGTTTAAATTATTATTGAAGTTTCGAAATTTTTTATTATTTGGTAAATATATGAAATTTTAAAATATATACATTACTTACTTAAAAATGTACAAATAATAATAAATATGTTTTTGTATTTTATGAAATTCAAAATGCATAAGTACTCGTATACACATATTTTTTGTTAATGACTTTTTGGTTATTAATGAAAAAATAAATAACATGTTGTAACATACATTCATTCTGGTAATTTATATGAAATTCATATGAGTTTCGATATATTATTGATTTATTTTATTAAATTAAAAGGTGAAAAAATATATGTACGTACTGATATCTTCTTATACTTACTTCAGGTTTGTTGTAACAAAAATTGAAGCTGAGAGCAACAAAACTTTAACAAGCAAATGAAGATGTTATTGCGAAAACTCAGTTTTAAGTAAGAAATTTATGAGAAAATTTAATCTTCTTCTCTTCTTACAGCTCAGCAGTCCTAAGTAAGATTTTTGTTTCCGTAAAGATGAGTCCGCCACTGTTCTTTCTGTACAAAGGTTTCCTGTTCCATTCTCTTAATCGAAAATTATTAGGGTCTCGTTTCCATCATATATTTCTGGATCTGTCAGTGCTTCCAAAAAGCACTCTTTTGCATAAATCGGTGCCTACCAATCTGTTTACATACCCAAGCCATATCAGTCATACAGATTTGTATGAACGTTACCAACCACATTTGCTACTCCATATAAGTCGTATATCTCTTCCTTGCTTTTTCTGATGTACTCGATGCCATACAGTTTCGTTGCATTATACATAAATGCGTTTTAAAATGTTTCTTTCGAAAAGTTTAAGGTTCTTGAAGTCAACGATTTTGAGTGTTCAGTATTTAGTTTAATTTTCTTAGATTGACTGGTGGAAGCCTACATAGGCAGTCGTCTATATACTTCGATTAATAGGTAAATCCGGCCCTTGTTCTAAATTTTGCGATTATAGCTTGGTTTTCTACCCTAAAAGATTGTATTAAAATGGAGAGAGTATCCTAAAAAGCCATTAGCCTTTTTATTACACAACTAGTAGAATATGTAGTACATTTCATGTTCAATATTGTTATATTATGTCGACTAAGGGTTAAAGATTTTAAACTCATTCTCATAAAACTGAAAAAAATAAGAAATAATATTTTAATATACCTAAGTACATAATATATTTTTTTATAGTTTTTTTTTGTCAAAAAGAGAAAGTGCTCAAATTTTATGACAGAATATTAATTTTAATTAAAAGAAGTTTTTGACTTTCATTATTTTCATTGTTAAACAAAAATTTATTTATGAGACAAAAATATAATTTAAAAATTGTATTATTTCATAAAAATTTATAATACACATATGTGCATGTACGAAAAAAAAAAATACATATTATGCTCATATACCATTTGTATTTCATTCGTGAATCATATTGGTTAATAAAGGTAACAACAAACATACTACAACATATTGTAATCTAATGTAATTACAACAAACATAAAATGTGTGTTAACTACATACATATATGTATGTCTGCCTGCATATGCCCATATACAGTATTTGAATTCATTTCGTATTCGTATGTACAATCAATGTGACAGTAACAAATAATAGCAAAGAAAATAAAAAATGAAATGAAATAAAACACAGAAGTAAAAATTGTGCAATATTTCTGACAAAAAAAAAAAAAAAAAGATACCGGATTTTTATGTAAACAATTCATAAAGAAAATTTACAATGTAACTTTTTACACAATATAATATGTAAGTACACAGGTATATAGGTACACAGAAAATGAGAGTATTCATTTTGAATCTCGCAAAGTCTAATAAATCTTATAAATAGAGTAATTTGTCGTATTTCCATTGTGCATAAATAAACGAGACTTAAGAGTCGACTTCAAGTCGCGTAGATCAACCTTGTCCAAATAAATTTTGTGTAAACCAAGGTTTGACAACTTGTCATTTTTACTAACTGAAATTTGAAAAGAGAGTTTTGAAAAGAATGTTGAACAAAATAAGAGTTTGTAAAGAAGAGTTTATTTGCAATTTCGATTATTGTGAGTCTTTTTATAATTTATGCCGCTTCTACATTCAATGCAGTGACTTCAACTTCGACTTCGAATTTCGACTTCATAGCATGCTTAACATTTAAAAGTAACTGTCAAGTCTATTGTATATTGAATGTAGAAGTTCTAATACGTACATATCCATTAAATCAAAGTCGAAGTTGAAGTCACTGCATTGAATTTAGAATTTTAGAATCGGGATTACGAGGAGGTCATAAAATAACGTGCGTTGCGGACGTTTACAATTTAAAATGAATACTCTCAATATAATGTATATGTACTCAAGTATATACCATAAATATATTGTACGTCTATACATAAATACAATATTCCCAACTTTCGTATAACAAAAATTACATATTAAATTAATTAAATTTATGTATGTATAGGTATTTTAAATTTTATTTTATTTTTTATACGTTTCACACTTATGCACATATGTACATATGTATGTACATACAGTATATTGTCATTTATTATAATTCACATACAGAATATGTAATTTAATTTAATAATACTACAATGAAATAAAAAAATAATAATTTATTTTTATTTAAATTTTTTTTTTGTTAATAATAAATTTAAAAATATGAAAATGTCATTCTACTCGTATATACCCGTATGTAAACGTAAATACATAATTTTCACGTAGGCATTATTTTTTAATGTTCACTTCACTTCACTTCAGTTCACATTACAGACGTACATGCATATGTATAGGTATGCAATTAAATTTTTAGATTTTCTTTTGAAATTTCGAATGATATAAAAAAAAATGTTAAGACAAAATTAACAACAATAAACCAGCACAATAATTCAAAGAAATGAAAAGTTTAGAACAACCAACACTAAGTATAATAATATTATTGTCGGTATTGTCTTGTCGACATCGAAATCATTAGAAATAAAACAAAATTAAAAAAAAAAAAATCATTAACACAAAAAAAAAATAAGAGCGAAAAAAAAAAACATTTTTTTTCCACAGGTGCCAACTAACTGCCAACTTTTACTTTCTCGTTTTGTGTCTTGATTTTACTAAGTATTTTTTTTTCTTTCATGTTTTATAATTTTGATAATTTATTAGATATTATTTTGTAGGGCTAGGTAACCAATTTAATTCATTCATTTTTTTTTTTTGTAGTTTTGCTTTAATTTAAAAAAATTTTTCTTTAATGTTTTTATTTTTATTTTTTTTTTCATTATTTATTTACTTATATTTATTTATCTATATGTTTTATTTTATTTTAATTTTATTGTTGTTTTTGTCTATTTTAGTTATGCTTCTCTTGTTTTTCTAAAACTGTGAAATCATATAGGTACCATATATACTTTCACCTTCATTTTTCTTGTACACTCATTATGAATTCGACACTTCCACACATCATCATAATGCAATTATGATGGTAGTACCTACGTGTTTGTATACTAACCAATATTACTCGTATATGTACGTTCTGCACATGAAGTTCAGTACAGTTGAAATAATTTAAAAGAAAAAAAAAAAAAGAAAAATGAATGAGCAGCAAAAATGTCAAATTTTAATTTTTTTTTCTAGTTTTAATTTTCTTTTCTTTTTTTTTTTTTTTTTGATTTCTTATTATAAAACTTACTTCTTTACTTTTTACATTATTCTGATAATTGAATTTGACTTTTATTTGATTTGAAATTAAATAAATTGTAATTGACTGACTGGACTGATGGGTATCTGGTAACTATGGTATATACAGATAGTACAGAGTACAGACAGAGAATGATAAAGAGAAATACAAATGAAAGAGAAATAGGTATAACAAAAAACTTATGATTTTTATTATACATATTTAAATTTTTCTTTATCTTCTTCTTCTTTTATTTATTTATTTATTCATTATTATTTTTTTTCAATTTCTTTTTTCTTTCATTTTTTTTTTATTTTATTTTTCATTACTGTCAATATCGAATCAAAAAATTATTTTTGAAGTTTTAATTTATCAAGTAAAAAAAAGAAAAAAGAAAGAAAGAAAAAAAAAAGATATCGAAAAGATATTATATCTGACAGATATTATCTTAACCATCACAAGATAACTCTATTCATTTAGATATGAATTTTATTCATGAATCATAAATGTGTACATAGATACATATATGTATAATTTGTACATTTAAATATGTATAAATTTTTTGATATTATCTTATAAAGATTTTACATCAAAAAAGTTTAATATGATGTACATTATACATATACTCATATTCAATTTAATGTTAAATCAGTATTTCAAATGTGAAGAAGAAATAAAAAAAAAGTCAAAATTAAAATTAAAATTAAATGAAAAAAAAATAAATAATTTATTTTCCCTTTTTTGTACATGTAAACACACATACAAATGCATGATTTTATCCATCAAAATTTTCTTAATAATACACTTACATACATGCATCTGGGAGTACCTATACATATGTATATCTGATGTATAGCCAAACATATGTACGTATGTACATGCTCACAGGATATGAATATTTATGCAAATGGATAAATATATGTGTGTACATTACATACATACATACTCATACATATTTTATTAAAATCTGTCTATTAATGAACAAAAATTACACGTAAGATATTTAGAAATTAAATGAAAGAAAAAAAATGTAATGTAAAAATCTTAAAAAAAAAAAAAAACATGAAAGTGAAATTTATTATTATTATGATTATTATTGTAATTATCATTCATGTGTACTTTTTTATATTTTTTTTTTATTGAATATTTTCTTTAAGGCATAAATTTTATCTATTGAAATTATTAGTACAATCAATCAAATAATATATAAATTTTCATTTTCGAAATTTCAAATCAGAAGCCAATACAAAAAAAAAAAAAATGAATCACTTCAACACCTTGCATTGCATCTCAACTCTGTGATTATTGTATAGTATACATTTATAATGATTGGTCACATGTACCTAGTTAAGTCATATACTCATATACATGTACCTATAGATATAGGAAAAAAGTAATATTTGAATCTATGAAAATTGATTTGAATCACGTTATCTTTCTTTTTACGTGACTCAAACATCATTTATTTTAATTAATTCGATAATCATTCATTTTATGTCTGTCAAAGGATGAAATTCTAATTTAGAGTACGAATGTTGTTCGATTAATGTTAAAAACAAAGAAATAATGATAATGACATTTAGGTAGTATGACAGTACTAAATGATTTTGTACTTTCTGTATACACGATTAGTAATTTCGAAAATCTCGAAAATATTTTTGATCTTTAGAAATATGTCTTGCTTTTTCTCATAGTCTCACCTTTTTCCATTGATTTTTTAAAGTTTTTAATCAACTTTCAATGTGATCAACTTGTATCCTTGCAGTAGTATACCCGTACAGGATTAAATTTTAATGTAAGAAGATAATTTCCAATAAAGAATTCCATAAGTTTTCGTTTCAAATTAAAATAATTCTTTATACAAAAATTTCTATGGAATTCATAATGTAACCGAAAAAAGGTTTAAGGCTAGTCCTATTTTAATGTAGACAGTATATAGACTTCACTTTTGTTTCCTAAAAATTTCAAAAATTTCAAAAATTTCAAACAAAAAGACAATTTTTCGATGCAAATATCACGATTTTGAATAAAATAAAATTCACAGATTAAAATATGATCATTTGTGATGCCCGCACCTACATGCAAATTTAATCTATCATAATTTTTCATATATGTATTTTTTTGTAAATTCATTAAGTTTATTTACGAATAAACTAGGGCGAATAAATAACAGCAATAAATTGTGGAATTAAAAAGAAAAAAAAATGTGTACACAACAGAATATTCATATTCAGATAAACGCTCTATTTTATATGAAATATTTTTTTTTCAATAAATTTTCTTATGAAAATTTTGTCTGGATTGAACGACGATATGGATTTTTTGGATGTAATCTATGAGTGGTGCTGTTGTTTTGTTTTCCGTTTTAATAAAAATACAAAAAAAAAAACTGACAAACGAAGCAAAGGCGTAAGGCAAAAAGTAATTAAAAAACAAAAACTGCATATTTGACTAGAAAATGAAAATTTTTTGTTTTCTTAAAACAGAATTGTTATAAGGTTTCCTTTCATCATGTATAGAAATGTACACATATGCTAGCCAGACGTATGTATATATAGTCAGACAGACATTATATCGGAGCGGAGACTAAAATGTGTTCAATTTTATACAGACTTGCATTTATTTTTGTACGAAATCCACGTAATCCCACAATAATGTGTTCTTTGTTCGATACGCATACATTTTATGATAAATGTTATTGAACAGAGTTCGTGTATAAAAGGTCAATTTTAATCACAATTTTTACTACTACATCATAATCCGGATCTATTTGATTCGAATTAACTTTTTTTTTTAAATACTGTAACGTTTTTTTTAATGTTTCGATTACGTTTTTAACAGAAAAAGAGAAAAAAAAAAACATTTTTCTTCCAACAATATCCACTAGGGATAAACAATAAGTTTGCGCAAAAATTAAATTTTTATCCATCTATGGCCGTTGCCATTGCCATTCCTTCCGTAATGAAAATATTGAATGAGATTACATGGATACTTTTTTGACAAGTGTACTTTATGACTGGAAATCATTTGAAGTGTAGTTATGGTGTGATCATGATATTGGCTGCCAGAATGAGAGATTGATCGGTTAATCAAAAATTTTGAAAGAGTTTTAAAGAAGTTTGTTAACAAATTTTGGGGAATCGTTGAATTAAAAGATTGAAAGAAAATTATGTTGATTTTCACATTATTTTTGGACGAACTTATCGAATAACGATGAATATGTAAGAATATGTATATTCGTATACAGAAACAATAAAATTCCTTCAGTCATCCCATACATAAAAATCTACATGGCATAATTTGTTCTTGGTAATATAAAGTGTGTGCTCATATGTAGATAATTATGTGTGCTCATATGTAGATAATTACGATAATTTTATTATTTCGTTTTGACTTTCGCCTCAAATATATTAAATAATTTTAATACAATTTATTTTCATATTATAATTTTAAAAATTTTTTATCTAGTAAATTGCAAATTTTCTTACGAGTATATACCTACCTACATTAAGTATATGAGTATGAGTATGGTATAATATTGTACCGTATCTCCATTTCCACATTAATATCTTATCTATTTTCAGTTATGGTTAATTAATGTTTTTATTATTGTTTTATTTAAAAGTTTACACTGCGTATCCATTATAAATGTATATAGGTATATATTATAATGATTTTTATTTAAATACACATACACGTCTAAATTCATGTTTGTAAGTATTTTTTTTCTTTCCTTCTTTAAAAAAAAAAAAAAAAATTAAAAAAAATAAAAATAAATTGATCACATGATTTTTTTTTTTTGCTTTGTAGCTAAGAGTATTATTTTGAAAAAAAAAAAAAGAAATTACAATAAAATTACTACTACTATACTGTAATTTTTTGTTATTTACTTGTTTTTTTTTTATAATTATAATTTTTAAACAATGAGGGAAAATTCATTTTATGTTCCGTGTGCATATGGTGTATATTAATAATAAAATATACATAACGAAAAAAACGTACATTGGTATCTTATATAAATTTTATTTGTATTTTACTTGTGCGTCTGTACCTGTACATCTAGATTACACATATGCATACAAGTATGTACACATATGTGCATATTAAAGCGTATTCAAAATAATACATGAACCGTATCGAAACGGAATTAACAGAAGAAATAAAAGCATAATGGATGAATTCATCGAATTGACTGAACGAACGGGAGAATTTAAAAAAATAAAAAATAAATATAAATTTTTTTATATATGTACGTACAATTATTATTGCAACTGCAAAGTGCAAATGCAAACCTGAAACATTGTGTTTTCCATTATAGTATAAGTGTTTTTGCATTATTATTGTTGTTGTATGCATGCATGCCATTGTGATAAATGAACCGAAAAAATTAAAAACGAAACAAAACCAATAATGAAAATATAAATGAATTGAATACTCACGATTCGTACAAAAAAATAAACTGACAAAGCACTTGATTTTTTTTTTTAAATTAAATTTTTGCTTTGCTTTTTTTTCTTGTTCTCCATTAAACTAAAATTCTATCTAATTAAGAATTAAATTTCCTTTTCCGGTTCTATTTCTTTTGTTTATCTATTAAAATTTAATCATTTGCATTGCACGATAATAAAATAGATACAAATAATAATTATAATAATAGTTTTGTGTCACAATTATTCATGTGTTTTGTGTCCTTGTGTATTAAGAATTTTAAAATAAAATGGTTTTCATACATATAGGAGGTGCACAATTAAATTATTTGCTTTGTTTATTATTTTGTTCTCTTGATCATTTGACAATTATTAATGAACGGTGGATTTATTGCAGTTTGCAGTTAATGCTCATATGTGGAATGTTTGGGTGCGTTCAGTTCAATGCAGCGATGCAAGTCAGCGATGAAAATGCAGCGATGTTTAGATAATCGCTATATACAATTTACTGAACTGTTTACAGCGGAAAAACCCGCTGCAAACAGTTGATAGTTGGCTTTGTCTGTTGTTCAATTAAAATATGTCAAAATTTGTTTACGATGACTTTTAAAGCGAACTTTTTTTTAGCTGCAAAATATTTACATCGCTGCAAAGTAGCGATTATGCAGCGAAGCCGTTCAGTAAGAGAAATTATTGCAGCGATGGAAAATTTTACATCGCTGCGTGGAACTGAACGCGCCCTTCGTCTTGGAAAATTCATTTAAATGTAGTTTGCCATGAGAATATTCAAAATCAGTACATGTATTGTCGATCAAAAATTGACATCCCTAGTATTACTTACTTTCAAGATTATCGTAATCATCAGTTCAACAACCCGGTGTGGGCTTTGGTTTGCTCCAAGATCCGCTACCATTAACTCCTCTGGGTTGCTAGATTCTTCCAATTTTCTGTTACAATCGCTTTTAGATCGTTTGACCATATTCTCGGCCTTTCAAGTTTAATAGCACGCATATTTGAGCGTAGGATATTTTCATCTCTTAATTTTTTTTTTCATCTCAAATTGGAATCGTTTGTAGGTATAGCAAAATTGTAAATAAAAAAGATACTTTACTTTTAGAAAAGATAACATTTTTTTTTTCATTTTTATATACTAATGAGAAGAAGAAGAAGAAAATGATTTTTCAAAAATCATTAATTGCGATTCTTATATTATAACATTATAACAGTCCCCAATCAAAAAATAATTATCTTTTTTTTTGTACCTCTTTTTTTCATCATACCTCTTTTAACTTGTTAGTATGGCAAGCAAAGAAAATTTTTCTTCATATTTTCTTTTTTTTTCCCGTCTCTTAATATTTTCTATAATACGAAATACAAGTTTGTAGTATACGAATCGATACATATTATGTAGATTTCCATAACGAATCTAAAGATAAACACAAGAAGAAGATTTTCATTTTCAAAAATTCGAACATTTTTTTTTCTTTTCACTCTCTTATTGGTTTTCATTATTAATCTCGAAATATTTGTAATATGTGTATACACAAAAATTTTTCATGCTTCTTTATTTAGGTGTTACTTTTTAAATTGTATATGTAATGAACGTGGTATAGCTAAGTATTTTCCTTAACATCGATATCATTGTTTTCGTTGTTGTTTTTTTTTTTTTTTGTTATTTTTCATTCAGGTCGATAAATATTTTTCACGTATCTTCACCGTACGCGTCGCGTCGCATATGAGTACCTATATGTTTCATCGTATTTGTAATAAAAAAAAAAAAACATTTTCATTGTTGTCAAATTAACGCCCATCATTTAGTTGATTTATAAATTTTCATTCATTATGGATTCATATACATACTATGTTTGTAATGTACACACATGTTTACGGCATAATATTTAGTTTCTTGGTCTAAACATTTATAAAAACTTTTTTTTTTCTCTTTTACTGCTTTACGTTTTTTTGTTATTTTTTAATAAGCTATTATAGAAGAACGAATTTGAGGATTATTATCAGTTATTTGTATGAATTTTCTTCATCATATGCATGCACAGTTTTTGTTTAAAATCTTCACTTATCTAATTATTTTTTTCTTCTTTCTTGAATACCCCCTCATAATGTACATATTTTTTTGTTTTAATTTTTAAATTGATTTACTCAGCATTTTTTTTTTTTTAGTTTTCTCATTTTTTTGATAAAGATTACACAATAATTGACAAATCGTTATGCAATTTCTTAATGAAAAAAATTAAATTTCCTCTCATATACTTAAGTTTGTAATTTCCTTGTATAGACATTTTTTTTTTTCTAAATAAATAAAATGGAATTAAACAATATAATGATAAGAAATTAGAAATGAGCAAAGAAAATTAAAATGGAGATCTAAAAGTATAAAGAGTAGTATCAAGTATGGTGAAAAAAATGTGAAAGGGAAAGAGCACAAAATATACTAAAACTAAAATCAATTGAATTTTTAATTTGATTTTCAAACTTTTTTAATATTTGTTTTCTTTTTTTTTTTAGTGGAAAATAATTATTTCTTGAAATTATTATTTAAGTTCACTCATCCACACACACACATCAATTAGATCTTTCGCATTATTACTATATTCGTTCATTTATTTTATTTTTATTTTCATTGTAAAAATTTTAATTTTCTTCTAATAATTTAAATTACATTGCCATTCATATTACTCTAGTATATGTAGATGTAGATTTATGTTTTATGCACCTTTAGGTTACTTGTAACGGTTTTAAATCAATTCGATTCGATTCGTATTTATGTGTACGATGAGTAAAAGTGTACAAGTACATAATAATAATATTATTCATATTAATATACTTAAAAACATTTGATTTATGAATTTATTTTATGAACGGAAATAGGCATAATACTACTTAATTTGTTATATTTGCTACTGTTTTTACATTTTACACATTACACATTATACACATGATTGTATGGTGAATCGAAAGATGAAAGATTGTAAACAGATGAAAATATAA
Organism: Villa cingulata; assembly: GCA_951394055.1. Lineage (NCBI taxonomy): Eukaryota > Metazoa > Arthropoda > Insecta > Diptera > Bombyliidae > Villa > Villa cingulata. The sequence continues at coordinate 2,663,214 of OX596020.1, read as the reverse complement.
ACAGATAGAAAATTCGTATTGATTATTATTATATGTAATAAAAAGAAAAAGTAATGATCTTATTTTATTTTATTTATTTTCTCTTTTTCTTTTTGATTTTCAAAAGGAAACAAAAATTTTTAGTACTTCGAATAATTACGCACTAAAATATTCGATGTATAAAACTGATGCACTTTCAATAACATTCAGATGTTGTATAAAATTTATATTGAAATAATTATCTATCTTTTTCATTTCTAATGGAATTTTTGTAAGAAGTGCACGCATACGAGTGGATATACAACGTATATATGTGCATATATGTATATCAATACAGTTAGCAAACTAATTAACTTTGTAATTACATTATTTGCGTATACTCACAACTCACACATTTATTATTTGCATATTGTACACTTGTGCACCATATCCTATATAGAGAGAAATTTGAAAATCAATTTTCTCCTTACATTTTATGGCACTGCTGGGGTATATCGTTCTATAGCTAGCTGCTAATAACCTCATTGCTACTACTACTTATCGTCTCTTCCTTTTTTTCGTTTACTTCTCCTTTTGGTGTGTACTGCAGAGCAAGTACAAAAAGAAAATTGATTTTTCTCACTGTTACTAGTTTTCCAGTTTCTTCTACTCTTCTTATATAGTGCACGCAAAGCAAGCATGTTGTCATTGTTACTACTTACTACTTCTACTTTTTCCTTATATTCATCTTCGTATGGTGCGTAGTGGTAGTATAGAGCAAGTATAAGGGGAAAATGAATTTTCCTTATGAATGAAAATATACGAGTACATGGTGTATGCGAGGTGTGTACTGCTAGCGTATACTCGTATATCGTACTATAGTTAGATGCCAATAATCTCATTTCTATTACTACTTACCGTCTCTTCCTTTTTTTCGTTTACTTCTTTCGGTGTGTAGTGTATAGCGTAATGAAAATACAAGTTCATGGCATTGTATATTTTTAGTGTAGATGTGGTATGCAAATGCAATCATCATTTTCTTGGTTTTTAAGTAATAGTTAGGAAAATATCAGCTAAAAATTTTTCCGTAAAACAGAAACTTATAAATGTTTTAATTTTGTCACTGGGTGTATGTAGATGGTATAAATTTTTGTAAATCCTCAATAATTAATTCTAATCCCTAAGGGGTATTTGTATTTATCATATGATACATTGAGTTAATCATTGTCATCATGATCTTCACCACTTTAAACTTAAACTCTTCAACTTAATATTATGTGTAGTACATGTACATTATAAGATTACAAGTATGTAATGTGTACATATTTATGTGTTCATATTATATGTACATTATGTACTAAATGTCATTGATAAAGAGTAAATTATTGTAATAATCAGCTAGCTCTCTTTTGATTAATTTAAAGTAATCAAAATGTTAAATAAAGTATCTAAGTACGTACACATATTATGATTATATATTTATGCAGTTACAAAACAAACAAAAATTATTTTATTTACATTAGAATCTCCATCACTACTTTACATGCACACATAAACATAAGATGCTGGTACCATCATAATCACTATATACAGATTTATACATATTTTTATTTGTACATATTTTCATGACTCGTAATATCTTTATTGTGTGAGTGTGACTTAAAATTGTAAGCAATTGAAATTATCGGCAGGAGATGATTTCACATTTAAATCATATACAATTTTAAATTAAATTATTTACATTACGTACTTGTGTTGTTATGTTATTATATAATGCTTGTGTGCATGAAAGAAAGATAAAAAAAAATTATCAGAATTATAAAGTATGAGTATGAATACGTACACAAGAAGTATCTTGTAGTATCAGTCACTAAATATTAAAGAAGATCATATTTGCTTTGCTAGAATAAATAAATCTATAGGTATTTATTACTTGTGCTTAAATTCAGTTTTTTTTTTGTGTATTTTCAAATATGTATTTATCGTAATTTCATTTTCTTTCTCTCACATATGTTTTTTTTTAAAATCTTTTCAAATGTAACCACGACGAGTATAAATGAATTAAATACATGAATAATGAAATAAAAGTGTCAAATTTGTACATATACTCGTAACTTTCAGTGTAAAATGAAGTATTTTTTTTTTCTATATTTTTTTAAATTTCACTTTTCGAAACTTTAGCATTGAATTTGACATGAGAAAACAAAATGTACATTACACAAAGGTATATAGACAATCACAGACAGTAGGATAGTTTCATTTTATTTTGATTCATTTTCATTCATTTTTCAAGTTTTGGATTAGGACCTATGAGATCTTTAGATTTTAATACGATCTGAAAATGAGGTTTTCTTAGGTGAATCCATTCTATTGTCCTTAAATGTTTGGGAGAAGGGTTTTTTTTTGGATTGGAACTATCTTTGTGACATTATACATCAAAAATACAAAAGATTGAATATAAAAAATCTTGTCATTACATTGATTATAAAACAAAATGAAGTGAACCTATTTTATTGTCTGTGGGTGTATGTGCTTTAATGCTATAAACTGTGCTATAATGCATTAAGTATCATAATTTGTGTACTTTTTGTTTCAATAAAAAAAAAGTAAAAGATTTTCCTTGAATTTATTGCTTTAGAAGCCATTCAAATAATATTATTTTTGACATAAATTCCAAATTGTCCATTATATCATGTCCATTTCATTGTACAGAAAAAATACTCTTAATATATGTACACAATATTGTGCACTATTCTTATTATGTATGGAAATATGAAGGTATACGCATAAAGTACATGTTAAGTACATTCATGTTAAGTACGTACATATACGTATTCGTTAAGTTTTATGTCATTTTCACAATAATTTTAACGACAAAATATGTGATATCATTTTTTTATTTTTCTTCTTCGATATCTTGATTTCCTTTTTAAATTTAAAAAAAATAAATAAATAAATTATAAGACGATTTTCAAATATTTTTTTATCATAAATTTACCCTTTTCACCTCATCGGTCGGGTCGGTAGGTTACATTATAAATAGTAACTAAGTATATATTTTATTATTGTCTTTTCATTTTACATGTATACAAATGTACATATGTAACATTCATGTATTGACTAATGTACCTACATATATATGTAGTTATGCCCAAAAGTAAAATGTGAAACAATAAAAACAATTTATGATTTTTATGAAATAACTTTTACCATTTTTGTTTATTATAATGAATATATACAAAATACATGCATTTTATGTAATTTATGCTATTCAATGTATATATACAGATTTATTTTTAACTGTAAATATAGTATATAAAGGTAAAATGCAATATTTTTTATGAATTCTGTCAAAGGGCATTCATTGTGCATTTATTACTTTGCCTTCATTTTTGTTGTTTTTTTGCTTTTATCTTTTATTTTTCTTGACTTCATAAATATAAGAAAAACAAAATTAAATAATACAAAAGATTTTTCTTAACTTTCTGTGTGTGTGTGTATATATATATATATATACATATATAAAAGAAAATGAAATGAACTTTGATTCTTGCTATGTATTTATGTGTATATTTGAATATGGAAAATTATGTACATATGCATATGTATAGATAAAATTTATTATATATCGAAAATACCTACCAAAAAATCCGTTCAATTTTACAAATAAGGAAATAGAATACTCGTAAGTACATATATACAAGTCGAATACTTTTATTTTATACTTACTTAGGTATAGGTATATACATAAATGTATTCATAAGTCTGATATTTATTTTCATTTACGTTAACCTTACATGTAAGGTAAGTCTACGTACTTACGTATGAACATATTTTTCTTTGATGTATGACAAATTTATAAAAATGTCCAACAAAAATGTTCATATTCAGTACATATACTCGTATTGTGTATTAATCTTAGGTTTGTGTATAATGTTTGAACACATAAAATACTTCTGTGTACATACATATTATGTGTGACGAAATGAAGTGAAAGGAAAAAGTGGGCATATTCATATTATACATAGTTCAAATTTTGTATACACATATATGGTATTAATAAGGAAGAAATTTAAATTGAAACGACCTCAACCTCACCGGTAACCAGTAATTAACATAATGACCTCATATACACATAATACACATTTATAGGTATAGGTATATGCATGAAATGTACATATATATAATTCGTAACACGTACGAAAAATATGTGATAAATTATTTGTAAAATTTATTTTTTTCTTTGATTTTTTTCTAACGCCTGTTCAACTAATTAGATTTCTGTAGAAAAAAAAAAAGAAAGGAAAAATGTTTTGTTGTAATTGCTTTTTCGTGAACGATTTTATTTGAGTTTCACATAAAGTCAGTCTGAATTTGGTATGTGATGTATGGCACTGTAAAAGGGAAATGTGTCAAAAAATAGAAAAATTCTGTGTCGCTCAAACACATTTCAAGCAAAGATGAAGATTTTGAAACACCCAATTTACGAGTCGTGTGATATTCTGATTTGGAGGAGACATTACTTTTGTCTTCTATCCCGTATTATATTGTATAAGCTCAATCACAAATTTATCAAAAATCATAATTATTATTGAAAAATTAATTAATGACTGTTTGTTTACCTTAACTGATGTACTGTCCCAATACTTTTTTGTAACACAATATGTATGTATCTGACCATATTTGTAAATTGAAAAATTCCAATTCTACTCACTCATACTAGAGCATAAAAATATAAATCAGAATATAATCTGTCTTTACCTTTTTTTTTTTTTAATAAAATATTCTAGTAAATTTGTATCCATAATTATTGGTTCTATTGAATACTGCATCTTTACATGCATCCTCACAATACAAACGTGTGCATATTCACACGTTTTTTTTTTCAAAAATTTTCCGTCAAAAAATCTCATAACAACCGTTATTTAAATTTGAAATTTGTTCGATTTCAAGAGGTCATTGATTACATTTATATGATAAGAAAAACGGAAGAATAACATTATGTATAGTACTTATATGAATGAATGAAAAAAAAAAATTAATAAAAATATGTTAAAAAACTAATAAATATTTAATGTTTACAATACAGCTATACAATATTATTGAATGACTACCAGTTTTTTGAATTAATATAAATTATGGAATTAATATAGCAGTCCTATAATATGTAATGTACTTTAAAGCTAGGCTTGGGCTATATTGTTTGTAAAAGAAAATTAAAATTTATTCATAAATTATACCATATATTGATTTCAAATTTTTTTTTTTACATTTTGATTATCTTAAATTGGACAAAATAAAATATACAATAATTAAATTAGTCAGCCAGTCCTATCATATACTCGTATGGAAGATGTACGCATTTGTAATTCATATTTCATTCATTTATATTCCCAAAACATTTGACAATTTTGTATTACCATACACTAAGTTGACATGCGCAGAAGAAAAGATAACTTGCACATCCTACAAAATTTATGCGCAAAGAATATAAGAAACGAGTTGTGTACATACATATATGATGGAGTGAGGATTTTGCAACAATTCTCTCTCTTAAGATCGAAATCTTAAGAGAAACATGCTCGAAAATTGTCAACTATTTTGGGACAGGCTCTAGTATATAGTTGGGTACATGTGATCGAGTGAAGATTTCCAACATTTTTCTTAAGACTACAATTTTCTACCTTAACATCGAAATCTTAAGAGAAACATACGCAAAACCTTCCAGCTTTTTTGGACCAGACTCTAGTATATACTTATTTCGTGATGTTTTTGTTTTTTTTTTTTTTTATTTTTTAAATTCCATAAATCATTATCATTTTATTACATATAATTTAATATTACAATTTAATACATACGCACATGCATTATAGTACATTTACATTATGAATGCGCGTAGGTAGGTAGGTATATGGATAAAATAATAATGCATAAAATATACAGCCTATACCCAAATAATAAATTATAAATTTAAATATGTATTTTTATCGATTAAAATGAAAATTTTCTTTTATAATAAGTATCTATCTAATTTTTTTTTTTTAATTTTTATTAATTTCATTTCTTTTTTTTTTCTCTATCGTTTCAGGTAAGCCTACACAATTGAATATAATATTATAGTGGCAGATTATAGTACGTATATAAATATACATTTGGTTTTTTATTATTTTTATTTTATTTTAATTTTTTTTATTTTAATTTTTTTATTTTTATTTTTTATTTCTTTTAGTAAACTTTAAAAAAAAAAAAATATTTCTGAGTGTAATAAAATTTGTCAGAAAGTACCTAATAGAATGATTTTTAAATTAATTTTTTTCTTATTCTTTTGTGTGCATTATATTCTCAATTATGTCGATATTTAGATGCAAATCTCTATATTTATGTACGTAAGCGTAACATCTGTTGTTAACACACATTATAGGAACATATAGACTAAGGCTGACTAGAATTGGACAGAAAAGTTTGATAGATACGACGATATTTCTTTGGCAATTTTATTCACGTTGCATTATGTTTTGTTCAACACTGTACGTCATACTGTATGGTGTATGTTGTGTATCGTAAAGTCTGAATAACATCTGACTACAGGAAAATGATATTAATAATGTATAGTAATGCAAATTTTCTAAAATACAAGCAATACTGTATATTATTACAGATGTACCGATGTACCGATGTACATGACATTATGAACGTTATTATTCAGCAAAATCTTATAATCAAAATTGTTGTTTGAAGGGAAAAAGGAAATCTTGATACCTACTTGAAGGTCGTTTACATTATTTAATTCTTATTTTTATTGTTTTTTCTTTTATTTTTCTGTACTTTTATAATTTTATAAGATGCGCTTAACACATTCACTTATACATATATGTATATATACTTATATACATGTACATTAGTATTTTTGGAATTGTTCCAATTTATTCACATTTTATTCATCTCTTTATTTAGCATATTAGACATGCAAATACTGTACGAGGTAAACATGTCAGTCAGTATACATACAGATGTAATAATATAAAATACATAAATAATAAGTATAGTACCAGTACTACATAATTTCTTATTTTCTTAAGTATCTTGTCAAGTATTCTATATATTCTCTTTATATACTCTTGTACATCATACAAATACACAGAAATATACTACATATGTATCTAGACACATAATTCTATATAAGAATATTATTTTAAAATGAATAACTAACTTATATGACATTAAAGAAGTAAATTGTTACATTCGATTATATGAGCAAAAATTTTCTTATTGATTTAGAAAATTCAATTTAAAAATTTCATTTGATGCATGTACACATTTTGAATGATTTTAGAACAGACAAAATACGAGTAAATACCTATACATTTACATATTTTGAACAATCCTGTGTGTAATACACATATTCAGAAGTACATTTTGTTATTATCCTACCGATATATTAAATCACACATGCATTCATTTTCAATTATTATTGTAATTACGAGTATTTTTGCTTGACTTTCATTTTTTCTTATTATTGTAGGTACTTTACTTTAAAGTTAAAAAATACAGAAAGTTGTCTGAATCTTAATTGAAAATTATGAAGAAAAAAAAAACATTATAATTAAAAGTAAAAATACAAAAAAAAAAAAAATAATGGTATAGTAATGAAAATAAAATTAAATTTGTTATATAGGTACAAGACATAAGTACCCTTTTTTTTCATTATTTTTTAATGGGCATCATTTATGCATCAAAATGTATATCTACGTACATATATAGCCATATATGAATTTAATTACCAACAAAATGAAAATAAAAGTTAACTATACTTAAAATGGTAGTTGAAAAAAAAAAAGTAAATTCATATAAAATTGTAATAATTTTCACATATGTACATACATCCATTCGATGTGTAACTACATAATGTACAATTTGAAACAATGCGATAATGAATTGACAAAGATTAAAAATGTACATACATTGTTCATAAATGAGTTTCTATATACCAATAATAGTTCATATGCTCATATTCATATGTATTGGATATAAGTATATATGGAAATAAATTACGTAACATAAATATGTACATTTTAACCAAAAAAAAAAAAAAAAAAAAAAAACATGCATAACTGCAAAACAAAGGAAATAATGAAAATAATTACACATATGTACACATACACATTTATATATGATACAATATGTAATAAATGAAAATGAAAATGACCACAAATCATCAACTAAAATTGACTAATGATGTGCACGTTATAAAATTGAAGGAAATTATCTAAAAATATAGCCAGCATGTGTAGTAGTACGTAGCTAAAACGTAAAATTTTTTTTCTAAAATATCATCATTATCACTACACTCATACAAAGAATATTGTAATGAATGAAGAATGAACGAAAAAAATATTTCATAATTTAAAATTTTTTAATTGATCATATATATTAAACATATAGTGAAGTACATAAATATGCATAAGATTAGAAGAAAAAATATCTTTTAAATGGATGGGTTATCATGATCATCATGTATGTACTCGTATGTACATATACTGATACCTGCATAATAACAACAATGAACGAAAATGAAAATTAATTAAAATTATTAAAAAATACAAATACAATGGCAATCAAAGACAAATTGAGATAATTTAATTTTTGAATGATTCACCATTACTTATAAATATGTATATAACAGAAATAGAAATAAATAAATGAATGAACGAGAAAAGATATGGCAATAAACTGTAAGCCAATAAAATTTATGTTTCAAGTCATAAATATGGTATGACTATGGGCATTTTTAATTTATACGGGTAATTTTTAGATTTTTATAATATGTACAGAGAGTACTTTACTAAAGTAATACTTACATAAATTTATGAACTAACTGATCGAAAATAATTGATCTTCATATATAATTTTTTATTATTTAAATAAATAAAAAATAATTAAATAATATAATTTTACTAAAATGTATATGTAACAATAACATGCACATATACTGTATGAATGGTTAAAACAAAAAGTTACAAATTACATAAATGTGGTGTCATAAGGATTTTCAGTAAAAAAAAAAAAAGAAATGTTTATCTCTAATTTAACAATTTTTATCGTTTTTGTATTTGATTTTCGAAAGTAAATTTTTAATTTTTTATTTTTATTGAAGCATTATTACATGATGTGGAGAAACATAAACACACATTACACATATAGACACATATATGCATATTATATATGATTGATTGAATGAAAAAAAACAAAAAAAAAAATCAATTTTTTCCATTTTTGTTCTTATATACCCAACGATAATACTTAGTAATGATGTTGATCGCATGATAATACACATACATATATATATTTCCATTCAATTTATTAATCATTGTATAAACGATTATGTAATATTGGTAATATGTACCATACATAAAGTACAATGATAATGGTCAAGAAAAAGGGAAATTTTTTCTTTAAAAGAAAAAAAAAAATTATTCTTCCCGATCAAGAGAAAAAAAAAATACAATTTATTTTTACTTTCAATCAATTTATCTATCTATTTATCTATCGTCAAAAATGTAATATGTATCTTGTAAACAAGTAGCAAGCACATGCTATTCATACAATTAACACAGGTAACCAATCAACCAATCAACCAACGAACCAATCATCATTCAAATTAGTTATAGCATATAGCAGTTTTGAAGTTTTAAAGTTTTTTTCTCTTTTTTCATTAGGTATTATGTATATGTACATCACCAAATTATACAGAGAAAATTATAAAATTGAAAAAAAAAAAAAAAAATAAAAAACTAAATAAAAATTACAAATCACAAAAAAAAATATTTTTTTTTTCTGTTTCTTATTATATTCACATATTAAATGTGTAATGTACATGCGCATCTACATATACTACCTATACATAAAGTACCTATACTTATACTTTCACTGAATCATACCGATAATGAAGATGATAACGAACGATAATAATAATAATCATAACCCAACGCGCGATGATGATGTTTGTTGCACTAATGATATGGATGATTATTGTATGATTCATTTATTTTATTAATTGTAATTCATTGCTTATTAATTTAAATTTCATGATAAATTTTAATTAAAAATGAAATTATTATTGAAAATAAAAAAATTAAAAATAAAATATATAATTCTGTAAAATGTAAAATTACACTTTAAAAATATAATAAAAATTCAACTTTCATATCACCATAATATCACACATGTAATGTAATGTCCATTCGTAAAATGATTTTTCAAATTTTTAAAAACTTAAAAGAAGCATGTTATAGAAGATTTTCAGATTTTGATTGTAACATATTTGTTACACATATTTAAATATTCATTTTCCATTCGATTATCATGCAACTTTTTTTTGAAATGTAAACCCAAAATGAAATGGAGTGAAATCATTTTTGATTTGAACAGTAGTAGTATCTCCTCTTAAATAATCATATTGCGATTAAAATTTATGACAAATATTATACAGATTTTCAAAAATATTATGTGCGATATCAATTAATTCCGATGTAATGCAAAAAAAAAATAAAAAAAAAAATGGATCAAAGTACAAAAGAGAAAGTGTCATCAAAAAAATTAAAAGCAAAAAAAAATTCCCAACACCATAATTTATTTCAATTTACGTATAACACTTTTGCAGATACATATATGTAACGTATATAATCGAAAATTTATTTTAAAAAAAATGTTACTTATGAAAAATGTAAAATTTTCCCTTTTTTTAAATAAAAAATCAATGGTGATGGTTGATTATTGCACGTTAATTTTAATTGAATACCTCGCACATATTACATATATAAAATATAAAATGATTATAGTAAACGTATGTACGAGTATATACGTAGTGGATATATACGAAATGATTCATAATAAAAATATTTATTTTTATTTTACCAAAACTTTCTTATGAATTTTTTTTCAATTTGATTATAAAATTTTTTTTTTTTTGTAAAAACAGAATGATTAATAATTGTAAATTGTAAAGGTATACATGTATGCTTGTAATTGTAATTTTTTTTCTTTTTTTTTCATAATTGCAAATGTCCATGAATTTCAATATGAGATATGCGGCTATATATAATGTGGTCATATATCTATAAATATTGTCTATTGTTATTGTTACAATATATGTATATTTACATTTCACTATACAAACTTTATTTTATATATTCATCTATACATACTTACATACATTACATTAAAAAAAAAAAAAAAAATTGTTTCTTTGAATTTTGAAATTAGATAGGTAGGTAAAAATTGAACAACGAAATATTATTTTATTCATTTTCATAACACAATACTTTGATAGGTACTGTATATATGTATGTATATAAAAAAGTATCTATACTATTTTCAGAAATCGAAGTCAGTATTGTGCTTATGGAAATAGTTACCCGATGAGGTTCTGATAACTTCACATATAATATTTTGTATGAAATTCTGATAATATATCTCTGTCAACCCTGAAGAAGGTACTTTTTAAAATATGTTAACAGGATGTTCCAAATTGTGCATAAATAAATTTATAATTTTGTTCACAAATAATTTTTAAAAGGGAGATTGTGTACAAATTTCACATCCCTGTAAATTTATATTTGATAAAAAAGTAGCATTATTTGAAAATATCATAAAAATGTTCGGTTTTTAAGACAAATTTTAATTTTTGTTTGCTGATTTTTTCATTTCTAATAATGAATCGCCCTGTTTTTTTTGGGAAAAAGAAATACACCCTTCCGCTTGATGTTGCCTATCACACAGCGTGAAGGCAACTGATTTAATCAGTTAACACCATTTTGGTTATATGAAAAATAAAAAACCGAACCAACCGAACTATAAAATATGAAGTCGTTGCGCAGCCGATGTCCACTCAAAGTATAAAATGTTGATTGATTCGTGTCAGCGGGAAGATGGGCATAAAAGAAAATGATGATAATTCAGGGTTACCGTAGCTACTGGGAGTTTTGATTAAATTTATAAAATGAATATGAATTTATGATTAAACCATATTCAGTATTTTTAATTTTATTTATAAAATTATGTGTTCAGTATCAATTTGATATTAAATTTTGTATACATACGTACATACATTCATTTTCATATTTGTTTATTTGTCCATTTTCTTCTATTTTGTTTCCTTTATGTACTTGTTAATGATTTCGTTACGTTACCGTTACATTCTGAATTTTATTTTTTGTTTTGTCTTTTCTTAGAATAAGAAAGAAAATTATTTACAATACAAATTGCTATCATATTATTCAAATCAGCTTGTTATTATATGTTATTTTGTAAAGAAATGAACATATTTCATAAAATTTCCCAAAATGTCACAAAATTACCTGTTTTTTTGTAAAATCTAAAAAAAAAGTTTTTTGCAAACTGGTAGCCCTTCATAATATAAAATTTAAAAAATTTCCCTCGGATTTAAATTGAGATCTGATCACCCCACACACAGGACAGATTTATACAAACGCAATGTGAAAGAATATAGAAAAGCATGCCTATCTTGCCTGTACTGACTTCGATTTCTGAAAATAGTATATGCAGATACAAATTATATTCGAAATGAAGCTTGTTAATTTATTTTTAATGTTTTCACTTTGTTTAAATTTTATTCGTATAAATAATGAAGAAAAATATGAATTATATTGTTAACACAATTATTATTTATACAAACCATACACATGCATGTACATACAGTCATACATACATTTTTATGTGTACCACTATATAACACAGAGTTTGCTAATGTTTAATAAAAACATAACTAAATATACGAAAATTATTACAATACTTACTACATGTACAAATGTTTGTAATTACTTTTCCCTTCATTTCGAAAAGATTTTCTTCATACACCAATAATATATACAAAATGAACATGTAGAGAAAAACAAAGAAAAATGATATAAAACTAAAACTAAAAAAAAAAAAAATTATAAAGTAAAAAAAAAAACATTGACATATAATTTATGTTAGTTTTTAGTTTGTAATTCTATATGGATTTGTTAGTTGTTTGTTTTTATATTGTTTTTTTATTTTTTTTATTTTAATGCGTTTTATTATTGTTTTTTATTTTTTATTAAAAAAAAATTAATTTTAATGTTGCCAAATTTCATAAACTAACTACAATATTTCTTCAAGAACTCGAAGGTATAAATTTATAAAGTATACTGTAGCTGCAAGTTCCCACTTCGCTGGGATACATTTGATAAATCTGTTCATTTTTATGATCTAAGCACATATTTAATCAAATAAGCATAACAACCAAGTGACACACTAGCTTTAAATGACTATTTTCGAAAAAATGGAATAAATGACATATCAGTCTTAGATCACTACTTTCAAAGAGAAATGGTGGCAATGGCATATATACTAGTCATAGATCACCACTTTCGAAGAGTTATCCAATGACTTACTAGTATTATTTGACCACTTTTAACCCCCATAACTTTGACACCCCTGTACCCATTTACGCCCAACCAGCTTAGTGCACAAATACCATTCGTCTCCGATGTATAGTTTTGGCTACAGAGTCAAATATAGGCACACAGACGTCCAATTTAGATTTACATTTGTATGTTACATTCATTACCCAATAATTTTAATTAAATTTGTAATATACCTATTAATGTATCTATTTAGGTTGTTTGTATATGTATATGAATCATCCTTGACATTACAATTACAATCATATACAATAGAAGTTTAAGAAAAAAACAATGTGAATCCAATCTAATAATTCATACTGAATCTAAGAAATTACGAAATATTGTATGTAATAAAGTTTGAAAAAATTTAACGTGCATTCATATACCTATAATTAATCTTTGGTCCTCTGTTTTTTTATAATTAAAATCCATATACATATTATGCAATTACAATCATTAAGTAAGACAAGTAATAATACAAAAATTAATTACATACATCATGATGTCTACATTCGGAAACTATATTTTTTTTTTTTTTTTGATTAACTTTTTCGAATCTTTCGAAAATTTTTAAATGAACATTTAATCAAAAATCTATACGTAAATAATAATGTTAAATTAACCAGAAACAAACACGTGAATAAATTTTTTGGAAGTTTTCTTAATATTTTTTGTTTTGTAAATATCGAATTTTGTTTATTTATTTTTATTTATTTATTTTTTTTTTAATATTACCAAAGTATTATCAGGCACGTCTTGTTTTTCAGAAATTTGAATTCTTTTAATCGAGATAAAATAGGAGGAGGTGCAGTCAATCCTTCAAAATGAATAGATAAAATTTGTAAAGTATCTGCAATAAAAATCAATATACCTACTCCTACATATGCGATAAATAAAAAAAATTTAAACTGAAAAAACGCGATGCGAGTATTAATGAAATCGATGTTTGGTATAAAGTCGTTGTAAAAATTCAGATTGCTGCATAGATTTATAGATTTGTCACTGCTTAAAGATCGTGATGATTGCTAACTTATGATAGATGAAAAAAAAAAGCTTACTGTTATAGGTACGTAAAGCCTGACCCAAAACGGTTGGTAAGTTTCGATCATGTCTCTATTTCTATTGCTGTCTCTGTTATAGTTGAATTTTTTTATGTAATCTTAAGTAAAATGTTATAAATCTTCACTCGATAACATGGATACGTTTTGTTTATTCTGCATGCATAAATTTTCTGCATATACAAATATCATTTCTTATGCGCATTCTAACTTAGTGCAATACAAAATTGCCAATTGTTTTGGGCATATCTATATACATACTTAATTTGATGATATCGAATTGTTTTGTTTTTGTGAATGACATCAAAAACACATACGGGTATACGTTTGGATAATCTTTATTCCTATCAGTACGAGTACGAGTATTGATTTAATTCGATTTTTTTTAAATTTAAATTGAGTTCATTATTTACTCATTAATCATACAGAAAATTGTTATTAATCGATAAAAATTTATAGGTAACCTTATAATTTTATTTACTCGTTTATTTGAATAGTAATTTAAAATTTCATTAAATTTCGATATTACACTGAATTTATGTATGTAGTTCAAATTATAGGTTTAGATTTATTTTATCTGACAAAACGTGGAACATGTGCATATTTTACTTATATTTTTTTTTTTTGACCGGAAATAAACTCACAATACTTACCACTTTCATTTGCATTTCCAATGAATGATTTGAATTCATTTTTATATTTTTTTATTCTATATATGTATGTAAAATGGTGGTGGCTGGTGGGTGATGATAAGTATAAGTTTACAGTTTAATGAAAATTTACACACTTGTGTAAATGAGACACTCTAATATACATATTGCATTTTACAAAACGTATAGGTAACACATACAATAATTTAAAATAAATAAATTTTACCTCGAAATTTTATCACGTAATGTGATTTTTATTTTATTTTTATATTATTTTTATTTGCTGTTGCTGCTGCTAATGTGGTGATGCATTGTATTAAGTATATGATGCATCTGTTTCGTGTGGTGTGTGGTGTGTATCTACGTGTATATAGTGAATATTGTATAAAACAGTCTGGTAATTCATTTAATTTGCGTACATTATTTTGTTTCAACTCACATATGCTTATTTGAACGTGTATATATATGTGTGTGTATTATTCTTTTATTAATCATCACCATAATTATGTGGTGTATTTTAGTTCACAATGAACTATATAATATTTTAAATTCTGAAGTGGTTTTTTAATAGAGGTTTTCATAAAGAGTACATTGCTAGTATCTACTTTTTTGTTTTGGAGTATCTTTTATTTCATTTCATTTTATTTCAATGATAAATATATTTACTACGACGATGGAAAATACAAAATTATCATTCAAAAAAAAAAAAAAATAAAATGAAATTTTCATTGAAACCAGGTGCAAAAATTTTCAACAACCGATAACAGTTAATATGATATTAATAAAATGATTTTGTGGTTTCTTTTTTTTTTTTTATTTTTTCATTTTAAATTTTTTTAATTTTAGATTTTTTAGATTTTTTTAAAGTATAGTACAGTATATACGCAACGATAGCACCAGTAATATTTTGCACATCATGTGTACTCGACTACTCGTATTCTCTATCCTCACAAAAAGTTGCTTTTCTCTCTGAGAATAATGCGAATCTTGTAACCAAAATAAACACGAAAAATCAATTAGCAATATTTTATGCTTGCTCTTTCTCTTCTGTACACACTCTGTAATAATCTATAGGTCATTCACTATAACAATATCCGGTACGACTACGAGTAGTATTCTACACATTTTGGTGTCTCATATTTTCTATCTTATTTCTAAACAAAACAAAGACAGAAAATCAACAAACAACATTTACGAGTAGTATTTCACATTCCATGTGTACTCGTATTTTCTATCTTCACAAAAACTTAATTTTCTATCCGAGTAAAATGCGAACAGTGTACATAAACAAACAACATTTTATACTTGCTACTCCCATTCTATACGTATACATGATGTCATGTGTGCTCGTATATTCTTTCTTCAGAAAAATTTGATTCTCTTTCTCTAGGTAAATAGAATGTGAATATTGTATAAAATAAAACAAACACGAAAAATCAATAAATAACATTTCATGTGTACTCACATTTTCTATCTTCCCAAAAAGTTGATTTTCTCAGTGAGTTGTATGCGAATATTATAAACAAAACAAATACGGAAAATCAACAAACAACATGTAATACTTGCTGCTCAACTTCTATACCTACTCTGTAGCAATGGCTACACTACACATCAGTGTGCTCGTATTTTCATACTCGTTAAAAAGTTGATTTTCTCTTTGAGTAGAATGCGAATATTGTATAGGTACATGACGAAACAAGGAAAATCATTTAACAACATTTAGTACAATTTGTATACGAACAGTATATGTATTGCATCGAATAAATTCAAATTGAATTTTAGTGCACAAATTGACCAAAAATCATTTAGTACTTTATTACGAAAATAAATATCAGAATTTAAAAACAAATAAATCGAGTACATTTAATTTAATATGCATTTACTTTATCATTTATATGAATTAATAAATTAATTGATCGTTTTCATATAATGTTGATCGTATATTTTCATCATAATTCATTCACATATACATACAGTAGCTACTACACATACAGATACCTACAACGTATGCTTATATTTTTCATCGTTTATTCATTAAAATGCTCTATTACTATTAATATTATCACTATAACTATAACTTTAATTTTTATTTTTATTATTTCAAGTATTTACAATATTTATAGATACGTAAATGGTCAAAAAAAAAAAAAAAAAATTATAAATTCACAGTATGTATATAAAAAGCAATAAATAAATATCTATAAGTATGTTACAGTTTTTTTTTTTCATTTTTATACATGACCATATTACTCGTATATTTACATTCGTACACATTTGTGTGTATACATTTAATGTATAGATACCTTTTTTATATGTACAATTTATACATGAATATTCATATGCATTTTTTTTATTTCTGATAACATTTGAATACATTATTTTGAAAAATAAATAGCAATTAACTGTTTTTTTTTTTTTTTTTTTTTTTTTTCATTTCGAAAACGGAAATGATTAAATTAAAAATATATGTATGTATGTAATATGAATTTAAAAAAAAATATACATATATATATATGTATATACTTATATTGTATGTACGTTATGTAGCTACGATTATGTGTGTATTTGAATCTATAAATTTTAATTTGGTTGTCATTTTAAAAAATTAAAAAAAATAATAAAATAAAACTATGTATACAAAACGTTTATAAAGATCATTTAACATATGATTTGAATTAATTTTTTTTTTTTTTTCGTAAGATCTACTACATGTATATGTACTTAGATAAGTATTATACCTATTTTTTGTTCGCATCTTCGTATTTTTTTTTATGCGTGAATTACATATAGTAGGTAAATACATTTTTTTTAATCATCTTTTCATTTTATTAAATGCTTATTTTAATAGTCTCAAATTATATATTAATTAAAATGAAAAACTTTCGATTTTATATTTGAAAAAAACAAAAAATATATAAATGAAGAAAATAAGAAAAACAAATAAATTATATGAACAAGAAGTAAAATTTAAAATACAAAAAAATACAAAAAAAAAAAAAACTAAAAGACACCAAAAAAGTTATAGGTGGATGTATACACAAGAAGGTGATTAAATAAAATCTGATTTCATGTGTACATCTGCATCATATCATAGATCATAGTATTCTATAGACATATATATTAAGTATTAGATACAGATAAAATCCAGATTATTATAGTACAAAATTTATTGACTTTTAATTTATTACTAGAAAATTGTATTTTTCACTTTTACTTTTATATGTTGTCTGTATAATTATCATTTAAATTTATTTTTTATTTTTGTTTTTTATTTTTTTCATAATTAACATGAATGCATATTCTGTATGGACATTAACGCGCGTATAAATATGCATAAATAAATCGTTGTTTGATATATAAAAATGTATATAAGTTACAATTTATCGATCTCTTGAAACGTATGTGTAATCTGTAACTATACCTATAATCAAAAAAGTGAGTTGAGAGAGCTGAAGGTATTCACTTCAAATCTTGTAAGCCTTGTAATTTGTGTAAGTATCTTGGTTGGTTGACTGGCTTACGAAACATCGTATAACTTTTTACTTTGTTTTGAGAATTACAAGTTCTCTGCGTAAATTAATGAGACTTTTTATAGGTAGCGTAAGATCAACCTCGTGCAAATAAATTCTATGTAAATTACCAGCTGAAATTTTGAAATGGAGTTTGTGGTGATATTTTGATTTTGAGGAGATTGTTGAATTTATGTGAAAAAATAATGCCTGAAACAGAATGTGTAGCTGTAGTATGTATAGTACATGTAGCACTACGAGCTGTCAAAAATACACTACATTAATGTAAGTTTGAAGCACCACAATGCGTAGCTGTAGCAGTAGTATAGTAGTAGAAGCTGCTGCTCAAAGTAGAAACTTTTCTACTTCATGCTACAGCTACAGCTACAGCTACAACTACAACTACATACTACAAGCTGCACATTCTGTTTCGCGCTTAAGACTTTGTAAAGAAGAGATAAGTTACAATAATTACGATGATTAGTATTTTATGAGATGCTTTCATATTATTTTAACAACTTCGAGGTCATGTAACTACGTGTTGCATACTTTTACGATTTGAAATTGAATACCCTCGCATTAACTTAATTTAACTTCAAATACGAATATGTAGTTCAATATTCGTATAATCGCACATACTCTTGTATACAAAATCATGTACTCGTATACATAAAGATTTTATAAATTTGTGTTATCTGACCATTAATTATAATTTTCACTTTTATCTTTATGAATAGAACACAAAAAAAAATAAAATAAAATAAAAGAAATTTGGCATTTTACAGTTCTGTTTTTAATTTTCCTGGTAAAAAAAAAACTACTTTTTCCAAATAAATTATAGAATAAACCTACAACACAAACATACGTGTGTTTTATTTTATTAC
This sequence comes from Villa cingulata, assembly GCA_951394055.1. Lineage (NCBI taxonomy): Eukaryota > Metazoa > Arthropoda > Insecta > Diptera > Bombyliidae > Villa > Villa cingulata. The sequence goes on along the minus strand of OX596020.1, from coordinate 2,643,707 downwards.
ATATCCACAATATCCACACACAGAGAGATTCATTTTTATGTTATTACTCTTTTATTTTTTTTTAAAGATTTTATACTTTTATATAATTACGTATTTGAAGGTGTATAATTTTATGTTTTTTTATATTCGTATGCACATTAAATGACTGTTAAAATTATTTTATTTTATATTTTCTTTGTGCTTTATTTTTATGTGGAATTATGTATACATCATACGTATTCTTATTTAAAAAAAAAAATAAAAATAAAAAGGTAAATAAAAACACAAAACACAAAAAAAAAACAATCAAAAGATGTTAAGAAACTTTTCAAATTCCAAGAAAACAATAATTTTTATATTTTTTTTTGTTTGTTTGTTTATCGTCTTGGTGTTTTTTATTTTTTTGAACATTTTTTTTTTATTTTTGATTTACGAGTTATCTTAAAAAAAAAAAACTAGGTTATGTTATTCTGAAATTTTTGGTTACCTAAATATGAACTTACTTACTTACTTGTACATTTGGATGATTATATATCTGTATAGTTTCATTTCGCTTTATTAATTCTATAAATTTGTACTTTACTTAAATTTTTCATTTTTTCTTCTTTGAATTTTAGATTTCGGTTAGTAGTTATTGTGGATTACTACTCACTGATCATATATGATTCTTTCATTTAAAATGAATTATTTTTATTTTATCTTTTTAGATGGTTGGGTATGAGGAGGTATATGGTATGGTGTAAGATGGCCATCGGCTAGAAAAACATTCTTAAAATTTATTACAATTAAAATACATATTTTTGATGTGTAATTAAATGTGTATATATACGTACATACACCGTTATCCATTTACAAAATAAATTCTAAACTACTATCTATCAATTGAAATTAATAGAACAACATAAATGTATACACTTACATTCATGAATGTATGTTAGCTAATTCTACAACTTCATTCTTTATATAATTAACATACATATATGTACATAAATGACGTTAACAAATTTTTGACTAATTTTAATTAAAATGTTTTACGTAGGATCTTAATAACATTGAAAATATGGTACATTGTATAAATGTGTAATCATTTTATAAAAATTTTTTATCATAAACATATCTACATAGTCATAAGCTTTTAGATTGTAATGTACGTAACATTATTTGAATGTTTATATGTCAGAATTATATATTTCTGTCTATCTTAATAGAATGATGACTTTATAACACATATTTATATGACATCATGATTATATGTATAGTCTCCGTTATAATGATTTGCCTAGAAAATAAAAAAAAAAAAATAAAATGTTTACACAGATGTACATAATAAACTCATCATAGATTTTTGTCTCATCATTTGTTATATAATATAAAATAGTAATTATTCTAATTGACAAAATGAGGTCAAATATAAAAGAAATGAATGCATTCTATGCGGTAGTACACTGTATGTACAATTATTATGTGTACATAATGTATGTACTATACTATGGATAATTTTTTTTTTAAATAATTTTATTATTTTTTCATTAACTAATAAATTTACAACTTTATTAACTATAAAAAAGAATATTTCATTATTTGTATTAATAAAGAGAAAGAAAGAGAGAGAGAGGGAGGGAGAAGGAGAAAAAATAAACTGAAATTATGGCATTTTATAAGTTGATAGTAGAACACGTAATAAACATTAATTATTGTGCTTTTTGTGTTGCATTAAACTATTAGGTAAATGCATTGCAACATGTATCTAAACATAATCATCTGTGTATACTGTACTGTACTAACAAAATTGTCCATTAAATAAACAAAAAACAAATGAAAAATTTTATATAATCATAACTTTCTTGAAAAAAAAAAAAAAAAAAAAAAAAAAAATTTTACAAACATACTCTCTCATCATTCATTCATTTTCATTTTGTTCATTATTTACTTAAGTCGTAAAGTCATACAATAATTATTATTCATTGTGATTCTATCTATACAATACAAAATCATGTATGTGTACAGTACACTAGTACACATAAGTACATAATGACGTTTTTATTTTTACAACAAAAATTCAATTCAAATATAAGTAATTATTATTTAATGTTTTAAAAGAGATACCATAAAGTCATTAGGTGATCATTTTGTATGAAAAATTATTATTAACGATTATAATAGCATACAACATATATGTATATACGATTATTTGTATGTAATATCATCACATAAATGCTGCATACTATTTTAATATACGAGGGTCGTTTGATAAGTAAGGTAAGTCGGAAAGAAAACACAATTTTACCAGGATAAATCGTATTTATTTTTCAACGTAGTCACCATTTAGCTCGATACACTTCATATAACGGTGTTCTAATGCCATAAACCCTTCCTTATAAAACGATTGCTCTAACTCCTCAAAATAGCCGTTTACAGCACCAATTACTTCATTATCACCTGTAAATTTTTTTCCTGCCAGCCATTTCTTCAAATTTGGAAACAAGAAGAAATCACTCGGAGCCAAATCAGGAGAATATGGTGGTTGTGGAAGCAAATCATACTTTAACTCGTGTAGTTTAGCCATAGAAACTGCTGATGTGTGCGCAGGAGCATTATCGTGATGAAACAGAATTTTCTTTTTAGTTAAATGTGGTCGCTTTTATTTCACCTCATCATCGAAACGTTGCAATAAATTGGCATAATATTCTCCGGTTATCGTTTTTCCTTTTTCTAAATAATCTATAAGAACTATTCCGTGCGAATCCCAAAACACGGTGGCCATAACTTTTCCAGCACTGGGTACGGTCTTGGCTTTCTTTGGGCACGGTTCACTACGCTCTGTCCATTGCTTAGATTGTTCCTTTAGTTGTGGTGTATAGCGATGAACCCAGGTCTCATGAACAGTTATAAATCGACGTAAAAATTCTTTCTGGTCTCGCTTAAAAAGTTCTAAATTCTGCGTGGAAAGATTTTGCGTATTTGTTTTTGCTCAATTGTCAGCAAACGCGGCACCCATCTCGAACATAATTTTTTCATCTCTAAATGTTGATGTAATATATTGTACACGCGTTCAGGTGAGATGTTCACAATCTCCGCAATATTCCTAATTTTCAGTCTGCGATCACCAAGAACAATTTTGTGGATTTTCTCAATGTTTTCATCGGTAGTGACCTCAACTGGGCGTCCACTACGAGGTTCATCTTGACAACTTGTACGACCACATTTAAAATTATTTACCCAAGTACTTAATGTTTTTAAAGAAGGAGATGAATCACCAAGCACGCCATCTAATTTTGTTTTAATCTGCGTAGCATTTTTACCTTTCAAAACATAAAACTTGATAATTGCACGAATTTCCATTTTTTCCATTTTTTGTTTTTCACTAGAACTATCTTCATCAATCACTTGCCAATCATAAACTAAATGTCGTAGTGGATTGAAATTTGAGCTGCGCGCCTCAAATCGATTCTATTAAACGTCAAAATAGTTTACTTCGCGCCTGTGTTGCCATTTCTATATGATTTACCTTACTTATCAAACGACCCTCGTACTTTACATGCATATACTCGCACATACATATATTTGTAAATATGTAAAATTTAGTACATAAACATTATATGCACCTCAACCTCAATTTATTGACGGTCAAATATTCATTACATGAAAAAAAATTATGTCACTTATATCTCTTGTATTATTTTTTAAAAAATTTTTTAAATAAATAAAAAAGAAATATGTATGTTCATACATGTACATAATATGCATTCATATCTCGTATGTATATATACATAATACATATATGCAATAACATATTAACCGCACTTACGGTTGTCATTTATTGTATCCGTGTATACAACATATGCATATGGAGGTAAAAATATGAACGTGTAATATATTTATGATTTTTTTTTTTTTTTTTTTTCATTTAAATGCATTATATGTGCCATCGCCGTAATAATACATTACAGTACACTTGACAAAGATTTATCAATAGAAGCAATTAACTTTGATGATTATTTTAAAACTTACATTTATTTTTATTTATTTATTTTTTTTTTTCATTCATTTTATTTATTCTTTATTTACACTTTTTTTCTGTGTCCAAAAGTATAAAGAATTAAGTATAGGTATACATATCGGACGACGGGCACAGAATGCTAAACAAATTATTATTTTCAGTGGACTACTTTCATTTCCGGAATACACCTCAATAGCAATACATAAAATGAAAAAAACGAATGAACGAAAAGTAGCATAATTATCGAAAGAATTTAAAAAATAGTTATTATCTGATGTTTATAATTTGTAAAAAAAAATTATAGTAGGATGATAGTTTCTATTTCAGTATAAAAAGAACGGATGTTAATTGAAAGACATACATTAAAATATTAAAAATAATTAAAATAAAATCAGATCAATTAAAAAATGAATAATCAGAAAACTACTAAAGACGCGTACACGAGCAATTGTCTCTTATTATTTTTTATTCTTACACATATCATGTACGAGTGCTACTCCTACTATCAAGACTACTGATTATATTGAATGGTGATTTAGTTGTAAGTTCGAGTGACGAATGTATTGTAAAAGGATAAGAAGTAAAACGGGGAATAGATAGAAAAAAGTTGAGGAAAATATAAACTAGAACAAGAGAAAACGTCTCTTATTTTTTATTCTCACCTCACACTTATCATGTACGAGTGCTACTATCAGGCGCGACTACCGATTATATTGAATGGTGATTAGTTGTAAGTGCGAGTAACGAATGTAGTAAAAATGGTAAAAAGTAAAACGGGGAATAGCTAGAAGAAATTAAAGCAAAATATGAAAGACGAAAACTAGATAGAAGCATACACGAGAATTTCTCTCTTATTATTTTCTATTCTCAGATTCTCACACTTAGCATGCACGAGTGTTGCTATCAGTATCAGCATTCAGCCAGGACCACTTCACTGGTGATTAGTCGTAAGTGCGAGTAACGAATATGTTGTAGTAAAATGTAAAACATGAAACTAGAAAACTAGACAATACGTACACGAGAAATCGTATTTCATTTTTTATTTTGCTACTGCCAAGAACATTGAATGGTTATCGATTATAAGTGAATAACGACAGCGTTACTGAAGAATCTGAAAATCTGAATTACCGAAAACAGTCCATACATCTCAAAATCAGTTTTCCACTGTTTTTAGAATAAGTGAAATCGAATCAAATGAGTTCGACTAAGTATTAGATTAAATTTTTTCTAAAATGTAAATACTGATTATTATTATAGTATACAGCGAAAGATAAATAATTACTCATACGAATAACAATGTGTACACATTATCTACAGATAAATAAACAAAACCAAAAACCAAAAACCTGATAACTGATACGATTAAATAAAATGAAAAGTAAAATAATATTTATTCCAGTACGCAGTGTATCTATACATAATGTTGCATGAAAAACTAAAAAGGAAATTTTCAAAGTAAAATTTTTTTAAAGAATTTCATTTTCTTTTTTTTTTTTGGTTAAAAAGAAAAAGAATATTTTTTTCTCAAGTATTGATTACACAAACATCAAATCTACACTATTGAAAATGAATTGAGAAAAAAACAAATTTTTGTTTATAAATGATTTATCGTTTAATTTTTTTCTTTTTATAGCGATTAAAAAGATTTTGATTTTGATGTAATGTTTATATAATACAAGCCACAAATATTATACATCATATACATACATACTTACATAAATAGTCTTTCATTTTATATATCTATTCATGGAAAACATCAAATAACATAAACGATTTATGCATATACATGCATCTACATTTATGTAACGTATACAAACTAAAAAATTTATAAAATTAAATATCTAGGGTGCTTACTTTTATATACAAAATACATGCACTTACGTTTATCCAGATTACGTAGAATCCATTAAACAAATTTTTAGTTTTAATTTACGCATAGATAAAGTTAACCTTCTGTAGAATATGAAATGCATTTTTATCGTTTACATAATGTGTCAGTACACCAGAATACATTGTAATTTTGAAAAAAAAATAGTGTTATAAAAATAATTTTAATTTAAAATAAAACACAAACCTCTGTTTACATGAGCGATAACGTCATTATATCGATAATGTTTACATTTTAAAAAAGAAAAATATAAAAATTGTAAATTTTCCAAAAGAAAACATTTTTCCTATTATTATTGTACTACATATTTTTATTTTTTACATTTTATGTTATGTGATAATGTGGTCGTATATCGACGTATATTGTATCTACATGTAAAAATATAAATTTTTTTCCATATTGTTTATAAAGTAATAATTTCATTTTACATAAATATTTATAAAATTATTCTAAAGTTATTTGTTATAAATATTTTATAATAAACAATACAATATACATATCATGTATATGTACACTAATATCATGTACACACATCAGATCATATTTACATTCTGAATGAGGGTATTCATTTCAAATCGTAAACGTAAAATGACGTGAAAGCAGCTTGTAAAACACTAATCGCCGTAGTTGTAACTTAACCCCTCTTTTTAACAAATTCAACAATCTTCTTAAAGTCAAAATATAACCATAAAATCAATTTTCAAATTTCAAATTGCTAGTAAGTAAAAGTGAAAATCTGTCAAAACTTGTCTCGTTTATTTACGTAAAAGGCTCGTTTATTTACGTAAAGAGCTCGTAATTCTCAAAATACCGGAAAAAGTTATGAAGTCTACGACCAATTTACGCTTACGACACTTGAAATGAATACCCTCTCTCTTCAATGTATTTTGATATTTTAGTTGTGTGTAAAGTTTATCAGTTTCTTATCATATTCAGATTGTTTAAAATAAATTACACATACATATGTGAAATAAATGAAAAATCAGAAATTATTTTTAAATTTGTGTGAAAAACAAATGTCTTAAAATAAATTGTGTATGTGTGCATATACCTAATGTATTTTATTACTTGTTTCGTATATAACACATATTAAAAATGCGAACTTTGGATTATAATTGTTGGCATTTGCTTCATTTTTATTCCTATTTTAATACAACAGAAATTGTATATGTAATGTGTTCATTCATACTGTATTTATCTGCATAAATGCATATAATTTTCAAATTAAAAATTTTTATACTTTGGTCTTTGGTTTTTATACGTTACTACCAACAGTTTTCAGTCGCAAATAATGAAAATACAATTTTCTTGTGTAACGTCAAAAAATTAAAATTTATAGTAATTTTAAATAGCAAAGAAAATGGCGAATGCTCCTTCTATTGACTTAATATCAAATGACAATTTATTTATCATTATGATCATCTATCATAGAAATATGTACATATTAAAAATTAATTAAAATGATATTGGTATTAAATGAAAGAAAAAAAAAAGAAGTAATTCAAAAATTATGATCCTATCTAAGTATATTAAGTTATCGGAAACAGCCTTCAAACTGAATTATTAAAAAAAAAGAAAAAAGTTAAATACAATCAAATATACAACTGATTACAATACATTTATACATGATACATACATAATGTGTTAAACGGAAGTATACGCTTTGAACCGTAACTTTTGATTTCATTCAAATTAGTTTATGTAAAATTAAAATCTGTATTCACATTATTGTTATTATATGCACATACTACGAGCATTTGTATACAAAAATTTTACATAAACATAAGGTGTATCACATGTACATATGTAATTTCATGGCTTAAATTATTTGATGTACAATAGATGCACAGACATACATATGGATGTATGGGAAAGGTTCAATGGCTTTTAATATAAAAAATGCAAAGAAACTTTGTACTGATGTACAACAAATATGATATAACAAAAATTATTAAAAAAATGTACAAGTGTATGCACCATAAAAATCAAAATTGAGTGCATGACACTATAGATGATCGATGAAGAATTGTGTACTTTGTAAGGTATACTCGTATAAATACGCATACATAGATTCTGGCACAGATAACACACTTACACGGACATTTTATCTACAATATGAATACACATAATGGCACATTATGATTTAATTGTATTTTAAAATATTTTTTAATTAAATTTTATAGAACGTATCTGAATATTTAAATGAAAGTATTATAATGTCTCAGATAGGCTATATGTATATACAACAGTTAAACAGTTTTCAGGTTTTTTTTTTTAAAAATATCACTTTAAAATAAAATTCAATTTCAATTTATAATCGATTCAAAAAAATTTTTTAATGTATCATATAACAAATTGTTACCGGAAGTGTATTAAAATTGCGTTTTCTTTTTTTTCCGTTTTTTTTTTATTGTTTCGTTTACACTTGATTGACTGATGGACAAATAAGTAAAGTACATAAATGTACATAGCCTACAGCCTGTCCTATGATACACATTGAGTACAGTGATATAAATAAATTGATGGAGTTGCCATGGATTGATAGCCATTCAAATCAAATTGACATCAATAACTAACTGAACAATCAATATACAAGCAGTATAAAATAAACTCAATTTAATGTTCAATTTCATTTTGTTGCCATTTGCTCGCTGATGTATACTCGTATATGAAATAAAATGTTCGATTGTATTCAATTTGATTATTATTGTTGAAGCGAACGCGTATCTATCTTGCAAAATTTTAATGTGAATTTTCATTTTTAAATTTTTTTTTACAATATTATTTTTTTATCGCTTTTGGGGCTTTGTTCCATTTGATGTTATGTGAAGTGTAGAAAAAATCACTACAAGAATGACTACACATAAATTTATTTTTGAGCAGAAGATAACTAAAAAAAAAAGCATTGCTGAAGAAACAGGAACCACACAAAACATATGTTGAACACTTTCATGCATATCGTTTATACATACATAGATGTAATGCAGTTGAAATGTCCTTAAATTTTCTTTGTCGATTTAAAAAAAAAATACACAGAAACATGTGCATGTAAATATATATGTACTATGAGTTCATATGCATCAAATCATTATACATATGTATTAAATTTAATTTTTACTCGATTTCATATTACAATTAAGTTTTTATCTGTTTTTGTTGTTTTGTTTTTTATTTTCATCCAGTTAATTTTCTACACGAGTAATAAAGATAATTTGAAAGTAACTAATTATCATGTAGTATAAAACAGAGACGAAGCAGAAGAAGAAATTAAAATTTTTAAATTAACAAACAATAATGTAACACTGAAACTTTATATTGTACATTCATATTTATAAGTATGTAATGTATTTCAATTATATGCATACATACTTAACATATATTACATGCATAATGTACATATGCCTTCAGCTCATCCATCACCATCATTATCATCATCATGATCTTTGTATAATCTTGATCATCATTATCATTATCATAAGTATAGCAGAACAAAACAACCATCAGCTAAAGTAAACAGCTGAAAAAGTATAAGCAATAAAAGTAAATAAAAATACGAGTGCATGGTATGGAAGGTACTACTCCAGTGTATATCGTACTATAATCACAGTTAGGTGCCAATGACCTTATTACTGCTACTTATTGTATCTTCCTGTTTCTCGTATTCTTCTTGTGGTGTGTAGTGCGAAGCAAATATAAAGAGAAAATGAATTTTCCCCGTGAGTGAAAATACGAGTATCTACTTTGATTGCACTGCTTGTGGTTCTACTTACTGTCTCTTCTTGTTTCTCGTATTCGTATACTTCTTCAGGTGTATATATAGTGTATATAGCAAGCATGCTGTCATTGCTACTACATATTTACTGCCTCTTCCTTTTTCTCGTATTCTTCTTGTGATGCGTAGTACAAAGCAAGTATAAAGAGAAAATAAATTTTTCTTACTACTAGCATACTCGTATTTCCTACTCTAGTTAGCTGCTAATAACCACATTACTACTACTTATTGCTTCTTCATTTTTCTTGTTTACCTCTTATAGTGTTGTGTAGAACAAGCATAAAGAGAAAATGAATTTTTCTTATGAATGAAAATACGAGCACATGGGTAAAAACTATCGTAGAGGTAGGTAATATTTTTTGTAAAACCACTACGATGTGATGTGATATCATTTTTGGTACAAAATTTTTACTTTGTTTTATACTGATGCTATAGATTTCCAGATATCACTACAATTTTTATTTTAATTATTTACATAAATGTATAGTACCTACATATCTATTTTTTTATTTTTTTCTTCTATACATTTTTTAACCATTGCTCTACAATACAAATCTGTATAAGGTATAACGTCGTGCTATGTAATTGTATGAATGTTATAAATTCATGGCTTTAAGGGGAGTTGGGTGGCTGGTTGGTTGATTGGTTGGTTGGATGGATGTCTTATTGGTTAAATTTTTTTCATTGCTTGCACTTCATTATTATATATTATATAAATACGAGTATACGTTATTTTTATTATATACATTGTCTTGCTTTATGCTCATAATTCATAAGTATAAAAGTTTACAGAAAAGTTGCTTTTTCTGTTTATCGTACACATACAAGCTGTAATATTCGCAATTTATAATAAATTCAAAAAAAAAAAAAACAACATTAAATTAATATATAAATAAACTTATGACTATAATACATACCCTACCTAAACACCAACATATCATATACTTACATATGCAAGAAACAATACAAAATGTTCAAATTATGTACATATGCATATCCAACCATAAATATTTTATTTTTATAATTTTTCATAAATTTTTATTTGTATACATATAGGAGTATGTATATTCTTTTTCTTCAAATAATTTCTTTCCTTCCAGTGAACAAGATATTATTTTTATGTTTAATTTAAACATTGGAAAAACTAATAATCTATATAATGAAAGCGGCCTGGCATATTGATCGAATGGTTTATGCATAAAATGTTTTGAATACGGAAAATATAATTTTCTTCATTTTAAATTACTCACATATTATTAAGTACACACAACGGACAGACGAGTTTTTACATATATGTATATCTACACAAGTGTTAAATAAAAAAATTTTTTTTTGTATGAAATATTACAGAAATTCATTAAAAGGGAATCATATGAAAATTCTGGTATTCATCATGCATGCTTCGATTGAGTTCTCAAAAAATTTTGCACTAGTTTTAATTTATTTATGAAAACTAATAAAAATCTTAAATATGTTTCACATACATACATGAAATATTAAGGAAACATAAATGTGGTGCACTTGCACATAACTACAAGATACATAATTACAATATTGGGTTCGTTGAATCTATAAATAACAATCAAAAATATTCTTTTTAATTACAAAAATGAAAATAATTTAGGTTTACTACATATTTCCTGGAGTATTTTCTTTTATTTTAGCAAACATATTTTGATATTAATCGATTGCAAAGCATTAATAATTCATTATTGCAGCTGCATAAATACAAATTGCTGTTGTGTTCATTAAATACACACATGCATATGGTCTGATGAGCATATAAAATGATGAATTAATATTGCACATGTGGTTTCAATAAAATAATGAAAATATTCAGGACGTTTTCATTTAAAAAATATAGCTGCAAATGACTCTGTACTACTACTACATAATGTGTCTTCCTGTATCTCGTATACTTTTTATGGTGTGTGGTCCGGTCCGTGTTCAGAGCAAGCATACTATCTTTACCATTACTTACCGTCTCTTCCTTTTTCTCATTCTTGTATATTCCTTATGTTGTGTAGTGCAAAGTATAAAGAGAAAATATATATTTTTCTTATGAATTTTTTTTTTCGAAAACACTATGGATTTCCGTTATAGAATTCAGTCTATTGAATCTAGAAAAAAACTATTTTGAATTTGAAAACTGTAAAAATACTCAATTTTCGACCAATATTGATTTGATTTTTAATTCGACCACAATTGATTTATGGTTTTTTAAAAATAATAATTTAATATGTTAGGGGAAAAGGTAAGATTATCTTAGTAAATCTAAAAGTGTAATTGGAACGCTAAAGAAAGTTTTAAATATTTTATGTGTCAAAATAAAAATAGGTACGTAATATCTACAATGTTCATAATAATTTTACTACCACAAAAATTTTGATATATTTTATACTCGTATATACATACGAGTATTTGTTCGATCATTCAATAAATCGCGTGTTATTATGATTATTATCAAATATACATAATATGATTAGAAGTATATTCATTTTATTTATGAAAACGCTAAGATATAATTTTCTAAAATAGAAAAAAATAATAAATAAATAAATATTCACCTCCTCCTCCACACATCATAAATCTATATTTAAAAATATTTGACGTGTTAGTGTTATCTATTTTTGTTGACTTTTTTCTTTTATTTTTTATTTTTATTTCTTTTTAATTTGTGTATATGTGTGTTGTATGTTTTCTTGTACGTATATCTTTTTTTATTTCATATCATTTTGAAAAATCTGTCAATATCTGTCACACCTCATGACCTAAAAAACGTGAGACAATTTATGTACAGATTATGATCATTACAATGCATGTATATACATATACCCATATATATTCGAGTATACTGTCTATTTATTTAGACATGGATCTTTGATGTGTTCGTTTTTCATTTCAAGACTCTATACTACTCTACTCTACTATAATGACAGCAATAACACCATCCGCATATACTATATACCATAATGCTATTAAATTTATCTTTAAATACCTGTAATATATTGAATTAGATTATGTATATATATTTACATACTACCAATACTACCTATATGATGGTAAGAGTGTTATATGAAATTTGATATTTTATTGTCATTTCTTAAAGATACATATATAATGTTATGTAAATATGTTCCTCAAGCAAATATATACGAGTACTCTTAATATGCGTAGTTTATGTCATATTAATATGATGAGTATAAGATTTGAAAATCTCTCTATATTATAACAAATAAAATTGTATATTATTTTTATTTACTTTTTCTTTGTTAGAAAAATAAAAATAAAAAAACGACAATTAAAAATTAAAAGTAATGATACTTAATATTAATAATAATAATAATAATAATAAAAAGGGAAAGTTTTAAAGAAAATTTGATATTAAGACGATGTTGATTAAAAAATGTAGATACAACATAAAAACCAAAATTGTTTGTTTTAAATTTCAAATATCAAATAACATTTTTATAAAAAAAATATATCTTTTCTAAATAGGTACTCGTGCACATAAGTAAAATGTGATACAAGTTCAAATTGTTGATAAAGTCTTATATACTGATGCAAAAAAAAAAAAAAAAAAAATTGATTCGATTAAATGAGAAAGTGAAACAAAAAACCAAACCTTTTTAACGCCATTTTAAAATAAAAATTACATGGAAATTTATCGCATTATTCAAGACAACAACCATAACATCACCTTTATAATGAACGAATGATTTCCATATTAAAATTGAAATTTGAAAATTCAAGAAGAAATTTGTGGTAATTCACACAGAAAAGAACTCAGCCCTCAATCATGACACTTCTTGCTAATTATTTACTTCATGTGTGTGTGTGTGTAGTTGTAGTTATAAAATTGTGTAGTTGTTTCTCTTCATTCTATTTTTCATTCTCAAAATTTCTAGTTGGTTGGAACAAATTCATGTCAAAATAAAATAAAATCACTGATCAGATTCTTTTAAAAGTCATTCAAAAACAATAAAAAAAAAAAGGAAAATAAAATAAAACCAAAATGAAAATGATTTATTGATTTTCTAGGTCAATGTTATGATGTATGTATACATATTTTTATTTTTCCATTATATATCTGCCCTTAATACCATTAATTTTTTTAAAAATACGTGATTAATCTGTCATCAAGCTGAGAAGAAAGAGAAAAACATTAAAACATTTTAAAAGATTACATTCATTTTATATATTTTACGAGTGTTTCTATACGATCTGTGTGTGTATATAATGGCGATTATATAAATTGTGTTCCGATAACTATATGGTATGGTGAACGTGGAAAATGTTTTATTTTCGTTTCATTTTTTTTTTCTTTCTTAGTGTCATTTCTCATTAAATTTGAATATTTTTTTTTTAAATTTCATAATTTTAAGTATCATTTAAATACTATGTCATGATGTCATTTTAATGGATCACAATTCAATTATAAAATTTAAAAAGAAAATACTTTACATACATAATGCATTTTTGTTTTTCCAATATGTAGGTAGATGTATATGTAATGTAATTTACTTATACTTTTGGGATAAAAAATAATTTGACTTTTTTCTGATTTTATATCTTCTCGTTCTCATTCATGTAAAGCAAGAGAAAAATAAAAGTTTGGGAACATCATTGGACTGTGAAAATAATAATTTCGAAACCAAAAAACGTGTCCAAGAAGAAATAAGATATTTTTTTTTCTTGCAAATAATATTTTGCTTTTTTGTATCCAATGATTATTTTTAGATTTGTTTTAAAATGTTTTGTTTTTTCGCTTGAATTATTGGAATTTTTCTATTTCAATTGAATCTCCAATACATAAACGTGCAAAGATACTGTTTCCACATTACGAGTATGACATCGCCAATCAGTTGTATTATTCAGTTACAAGAATTATTGATAATAATCTTCGACGATTGTAGTGAGTGCTTTTCTAGCTGGGATTTAAATTCGTCATACTTTATGGGAAGAAATTATAATCATACTCCAACCAATGAGTTGTTGAAACCCCATAGTAATTAAGTTATAGTTGCGTAGTTGCACACTTAAATGTACAGATAGGGGTAGCAGTGGTGGGGCTATTCCTTCTAGAGGCAAAAAAGAGTCCTCTTAAGGACTGTTTGGGCTGTACAAAAAGAAATAGAAGGAGTTACATATTTGTTTGGTATGTAAAACAAAATAAATTGCATAATAATATCAAGATAGTTTGTCGCAAAGACTCATATTTTTGTTTTTTTTTTTTAGAAAATTTTTTTATGTAAATTAGGACAAATATTTTTGTGACGAAAAAAATATCGATAAAATATAAAATTAATTATAGTTTCGGAAAAAAAAATTTTCATGTCATAATATCCTGTCTCCATTACGTTAATTATTAGTTTTGTTGTCGAAGAAAATTTCAAAATATTTTTTTTTTTATTTTCATTTAACTTACATAAATATGTACATATACATAGATATAATTGTACAAAAGTATAATGTAGACATACACATTAAATTGTATGTATGTAGAAATGTGTGTATAATTACTAAATTCATACATAAAAACGCATGTATCTCTAATTAAAAATTTAATTCTTTATAGATAATTTTATATCGGTATAGTCAGGTTGGTACGTATAGTATAAACGAACTGACTGCTGCAATAACTACAACGTGCTATTACGTTTGAGAGTGTATGTTACATTGAATGTAATTTATTACATACACGTACATAAAATCTGTAGTAAAGAAAATAAAATGAAATCGAACGCTGTAATTAATTTATTGATTTCATTTCGAAGTATAGAATATGTGTATGTATATGTATATATGCTCGTATATAATTCGTATATATTTTTTTTTAAAATTTTTTTTATTTTTCGCAATTAAAACGGAAATTGCCATTCTACACTTTTCCTGCTTCACTTGGCTCCTATGTGTACATACATACATATGTATGTCTAACACACATAATTTTTCTCCTTCTAAATTTTATTTTAAATAAAAACTAAAATCACATAAAAAACTTAATTTTTTTTTTATTTTCTATATAAAA
The DNA here is from genome assembly GCA_951394055.1 of Villa cingulata. Lineage (NCBI taxonomy): Eukaryota > Metazoa > Arthropoda > Insecta > Diptera > Bombyliidae > Villa > Villa cingulata. The sequence continues at coordinate 2,628,037 of OX596020.1, read as the reverse complement.
TAATAAAATTTATAATTATCTTGATTTAGGCTTTATAAATTGCATCTATACACTAAATCTGAATATATGGATACACATACTATATAATACATAAATGAATGTGTATACGTTGTTATATGTACTATATTGTGATGAAATATCTAATAAAACTGATAGATATAAAACAAAAAAAAAAAAAGTTATACATTTGTAACAGCAACAATACTTGGATTTCTTATATAAATGTATATGTACATAAGTGTATAAATATTCTTTATTATTTTGCGTTTATTAATAGTGTACTACACACTATGTACATAAACGCAATATAACGTACATGTACATGAGTATAATGTATCTAAAAAAAAAAAAAAAACAGAACATAAAAAATTATTAATATATTTTGTAATCGATCAAACCACACACGATTATAACAAAAAATTAATGAACGATTTAAAACTGAAAATTGAAATTAAAAAAAAAAAAAACAAAATTTAAAATAAACCCAACATCAAAAAAAGAAAAAAAAATTATTTATTATACGCTACTGTTGGTATATGTACCAAATGCTTGTGTTATGTCTGTATCAGAAATAACTATAGTTTGCTATTATAGTACATGATTGTGATCTATTTTGATGTGAATGAAAGCAGTATAAGTTTATTTTTATTTAGAAATTTTTATGATTAATTGTGAATTCAGAAATGTAGTATATAGTTGAAATGAAAAGAAATTAAATGCGACCCTAAATCAACCCAGGTTCTTATTCTTATTCATCTGTAAGTAAGATGACAGTTGCAATTTTAGGTTGATCAATGAATGAAGTTTTTCTTTTTTTTACCTTCGTGTTTACCTGTCTTGAGAGCTCAGCGCCACCGAAGTGATTTGAAGTTTTGAAGACCTCTGTTACAATTATGATATTTGCGCCGCTTCAGTTTAAAATGTGGATTGCAGAATACATTGAGTTGCTGATACAGCAAGGAAGCTCATTTACATGATAGCACATAGACTTATCCATTACCATTTTTTAAAAAGATTTCATCATTTGAGTTACTCGTCCCCAGGTCCTAAGCAAATAGACGAGTAATCAGCTTTTTAAATATCTTTCAAAAAATATTTCAAAGTTAATTCGAAACTGAACTAATTTCAAGGATATTGAAAGTTGAAAAATTGTCAACGGAAAGTTGAAAATTATTTTTCTTACTTTTACTTTTACTTTTACTTTAGAGGATCGAACTTGTAACATCGAAATCAGTCTATTTGGTCGCTTTGATAAAAATTTTTTGACAACACTTGGACTCATATCAATTTCATTTTTAAGGTCTCACAATACGTATGTATATTTTTCATGTATACGGTATAGTGTATAAATAAGTATTATTATTACATATATATATATTTTTTTCCTGTATATTATAGTATACATTTTATTTTATTAAAACTGCTATATACATATTAATATGTATCTAATGTATCTAAACTTTAGAGATTATTAGAAAAGATATAAATATACAATTTTTTTTTTTTTTTAATTTAGAAGTATACACATAACATACTCGTACGTATTTATGATATAAATACTCTGAATTAATTTAATGGTAATCATACGTAATAAATAGAGTTAGAATTTGTTTCATTTTTTTGATTTTTTTTTTTCTTCTATTTATAGATTATCGGTCTACAACAAAATATCAGAATAAGAGTTTATATATTCTTATGTCTTATGTATACCGTACATTTTGTATCTATGCACCTACGTATCATAATGTAACGTATAAAATTCATAATCTTATGTCCAGTATTATTTTTATTATTGTTGTTATTACTCAATGACCAAACCAGAAATTAATACATACATACTTTTCATGTGCTATGTACATTACATACTCTTACTTATAAAATTGATTTTCTTTATTTTTCTAAATTATAAGTTTACGATTATTAATACTCTTATTGCTAGTAAATGAAACTTGTACGTATGTATGTGCTTACATAGTAGATGGATAGATGGATAGTAGTAGTATGGATACAGTAGTACAATGCACATCAATTATTATTACTACAATTACAGCATAGTGACTTAGTACACCAATAGTACTTTGTTGTGGATGTATTCGATTTGTTTAATACGAATATGTGTGCTTCAATTTTTTTTATGTTTTTTCTGTTTTTAAATTTTCGAATATAAATTAATAGCTGCTTTTTGGGTAACTAAATAATTTATTGATTTATTCGTATTTTATTTATTTTTTTTTTTTAAACTAAGATCTGGACATTTTTTGTTTTTATTTCTTTTCAATTTTTCGTTTTTTTTTTTTTTTTTTTTTGCAATACAAAAAAATTTTTTGATTTTTAATGCAACGTATAAGTTAAGTACTAGTAAGTTAAGCAAAAATAACAAAAAAAAAAAAAAAAAAATTTATTTTACAATCCGAATCTGAAACCGCCTTGAAGAAGTAGAGCGAACAATGAAAAATGATTGGAATTCATTATTTTTAATATATGATATGATATGATATGAATAACATAGACTTGTTGGAAGTTTTTAATTCATATAATAAATGTATGTTCGGATATGTGAGTAACTTATGTATGTGTAAATATTCAAAGTAAGTATTTTGTAAGTATTCAAATATATACGTATACAAATAACGCACAATGTAGGTAGATACATAATTACATAGAAAAATATGTATATAAAATTTTCAAGAAGTATAAAACTACCATGATCTTATACTGTATAACCACTTTAGTTTTTTGTTTGTTTTTTAAATTGTATTTATATTTATTTTATGAATTTTTTATTTTCTTGCGTTAAATATCAAATCATTGTATATGTATTATTATTTATTGTGGTTCATTTATTTCAATTTTTTTTTTTTGAAGGGTGTAATATTGAAATAATGTATACATTTTTTCCTGTATGATGATAAAATTTGCAAAAATGAAAAAAACAAAGAAAAAAAAATATTTTTAAATTAAATTTATCATTACATATATGTATACGCAATTACATAACATACATTTATTTACATATTATATGTATTACATTTATTATGTCTTTTAGTTTTAGATTTCATTTCAATAACAATTTAATTAATATAAAATGAAAATTTGTTTTTGTAAAATTTTTATACAACATATTATATTATTATTGTTTTCTAACAACACCATTTAACTTAACCAGTGATTTTTAATGTGATTGTCATGTGTTATAATATCACAACAAATGAACATTTACGTAATCGTAATATTATAAATTTTCCTGATAAAAATGAGTATCTATACATACATATATGTATTCGTGAATAATATAATGGATACTTAACACCAACAAGTAGCCGTCAATCATTTATCTGGAACTTTGTATTGTAATAATATACTTTTTGCTGATATATATTTTTTTTTCATACTTTAATAATGTCCTTCAAATCGATATTATGGTTGCAAGTTATAAGTTACAAGTTACATTTTTGATATATGGGTAGCTATAGACAATGATATTAATTACATACATTACATTACATACATAATTTTTATATATTTTCTAAATGATTTGTGAATATGTAAATCGTAAATCGTAAATGTAAGGTATTGTGAATATAAGAAGTGTATTATCTCGACTTATCGATTTGATATTATTGTTGTTGAGATAAGTATCGATACTTAAATGTACGTTTGTAAATTTGAAAATTTGATCATTATTATATGAAGCAAAAAAAAAAAAAAAACAAAAACCATAAAAACCATGAAAAATCAATCGAATTATAAGAGTAGACTGACTTAGACTGACTTAAAAGGGTATGAACATAAAGTGATATAAGTGCAGATATTGATAATGACAAATCTGTTTTATATATGAATATAAATGAAATAGTATATATATGTAGGTAATGTCTTTTATTATAAATAAAAATTAATACCTTACATATAAATAGAATAGCATTCATATATAATGTATTACAAAGTGGTCAAGATTTTGAATAAAAATGATCAAAAGGTGAGAAGTAGAATATTTCGAACGTGACGTCGTGACGTGCAATTAAAGTAAATCAACTTTGATCGTATGGGTATATGTAGTACTTGTACTCGTAGTAGAGTACAGTGGAGTGGCACTGGCATAGCAGCCCTGAGCGTGGTCTGAAACTCAGTAAGAAAGAAGCATTTTATTTTTTTCTTAAATGAAAATTGTATCGAGTACCTTGCAATTGAATGATTTATTTAGGTCTGACCCTGATAAATTATTTCATTTTTTTTTATTCTTTGCTTTTCATAAATAAAAGTACATAAAGTACATTTGTATTTTTGATGGTTTAGTTTAGTTTAATATTTTTTTTCTGGTCTTAATCTTATGTAGTAAAACGTCAGTAGCAACACAAATTTTGATTGTTAACGAATGTAACTCAATAATGGGTTAATAGAATGAATGAGTATTAATGTACACTATATATATATATACAACCTACAATCAATCTATATACTACATCATTTATGTATGGAAAAGTATGTATACGTATAATCTATGTATAAAATCACATTCGGTCTAATTCATTTACTTCACTTCTTATATTTCACTTTCATTTCAAATCTCTTTTTATATATGTATATATATTTTTTTTGTATGGTAATTTAACAGAGTTTTTAATTCAATTTTATTCATTTTAACTGAATCGAAATAATAAATAAACAAACTATGTAGATATATCTATATCAGAAAACCAATTTTAATTATCCGCAATTTATCTGATTTCGAAAGTTAAGTGATTTTTATCGATTTACAATTTATGTACATTTAAAAAATAAAAAAAAAAAAATTAATTTTAAAATTTAAACAAAATTTTATTTAAAAAACAGTTTTATATATAGCAGTAATTTTTTTTTTGTGTCATACTAAAAGGAATTTAAAAATAAGAAATATTGATGCTGAATAAAAAAGATAAAAGATACTTGTATATATACACACACAGATACTGGACAGTAAATGTACATATATAGACAGAAAGTAATTTATGTATATATCGCCTAAATTAAAAAATAAAAAAAATGTTTATAAAATTCAATTAAAAATACGTACTAATTGCTTGGTTAATTTGATAAAATAAAAAGAGAGAAAACAAAAAACAAAAAAAAAAAAAAATTACAAAATCTAAAATGGGGCGAAAATATAAATAATAAAAAGAAAATATGCTAACAAAATTACGTGACAGATTTACGATATTACCTATATTAATGTACTGGTATAGGTACTGGTTAAATTCATGACGTGATATAATAAGTTCTGTTCATGTATACCGTATGTGACTTTTTTATGTTTATATAACTGCGAATACGTTATGATTTTCATACGACATACAACAAGTATGCAGTGTATGTATTATGGCAGTTGCATACGTTACTTATTCAGATTGAAGAAAATAAATAATGGCATAAGAAAATTTCGATATTAACATGATAAAGTTGACAAAAAGTAAAGAGACAAGAAAAGTGTGTGTATGTGCGTGTGTGTAGTTTTGACACTTACCGTGTATACCTTACCGTGTATGCATTTTACTAAATTAAAAGTATAAACGAATATGAGAGTATACATATACGTAATATATGGAATGCATGTAAAAATGGACAAAATATTTTTGTACAGTCATGTGTAAAAACAAAATTGCAGTGTTTAGATCTTATGAAAAATTTCAAGACTAAAAAAATTCGTAGAAATTTTTGTAGTTCTCTTCTAATCTACTCTGTTATTTTTATTCGTAAAATCAAAGCAATTCAATTACAATTCAAATCCAAGAGGTCAGAAAATCCTTAATTAAAATACTGACTTACTATTATTATCTTCCACGATAAATATAAACAATGATTTCAGAAAATATTGCGTATCGCAAATCAGTAAAATTTTTGCACGGAGATACAATTCTGATCTTAAAAATTTTAAGCTCCATCTACTTTCTACTATAGAAAGAAATCTTCACTCAAACATATGTAGATACACAAGACACAACTAATTTTGTTTATTCTTTGCGCATAAATTTTGTTCATACGTTCGCATCTTTTCTTCTGCGCATGCCAAACTTATGACAAGTGATTTGGATAAAGCTCTAATTTATTTCTCAGAATCTATGTTACATTTTTTCAAAAAATTATTTCACATAGGTACTCAGTATGAACATTACAAATGCTCGCAAACCGTGAATTTTGTAAGAATTTTTTTTTTTTAATTTAGTAAAATTTTTAACATGACTGTAAATTCATATACATATACCTACTCACATCCATAGATATTAATGTGCATATGTATTTATTCTTGCATAATACATTTAAAAAAAAAATACAATGGAGCAAGCATAGCAATATATATTTCTTTAAAGAAAATCACGTTATATTTCCAAACAGTGATTCAAAACAGAAGTTAAATTTCTAACAGATTTTCTTACACCGTCAAGGTTCTTTAAATCTTACAAAAAAAAAAATTAAAAAAAAATATCTACCATTTCGGAATATACTACAAATACTAAAATTTATACGAATTTATATATTATTTTCATTCTTTATATATATATTTTTTTTTTTTTTTGTTTAATATAACAATCATCTCGTGTGTAAAAATAAAACGAATTTCTTCCTGTATGCATATATACAATTGATACAATAACTTTGCAACTATATGTAACTCTTTGTACAGCTGCAAAATTGTATGAAAAAAAGTAAAATAAAATCTGAAGGTGGATTGAATTGCAAATTTCTCTTTTTCAGTAAATTTACACACACTATGTATACGTGTATACATATGAATGTGCATAATACACAAATAAATTCGCGTATAAAATATGAAAAAGGCTCCTGCAAAATTTATTTCTACAGACTATAGTTACACATAAGTATTTTATATTTTTGGATAAATTTGTTCGTGTTGAAATAATTTCGTGCACATCCTACACTCATTCATGATTAAATATAAAATGTAATACGGTAATAGTAAATACATACATATATACATACGTGGATGATGCACATATACATTGTAATATGTAAGTATTAGGCTGCGTTCCCATACAAAATTTGCATCCCAGATTCGGAATACATAAATTTTGTTCTTCATATGCTCTCTCTCTCTATCTCTCTCTCTCTCTCTCTCTCTCTCTCTCCCTCTATCATGTAAAGAACATGCAAATTCTTGATGAGAAAATTTATTTCTCGTTGAAGATGCATTCAGCTTGCTTATGTCAGAATATCAGCTGATATTTGATTTTTGATTTTTAACAACAACAATACACTGCAACTTAGGGCGGTCAATGTTTTCTTTCGACAGTTAATTTTCTATTTTCGTATTTAAAAAAATAACAATTTTGACAATCAACCAATATGAAAAATTTCGACAAGAAAGAACATGGCCCCAGAGGGATGTTGAATAAAAGTTGCAAAATAAATCCGAAAACCCACGAATACTAAATAAAGACTATCCAATATCATTTTGCATTCAGATGCAAATTTTGTATGAGAACGCAGCCTAAAGATGGTTTTTTTCAATAATATAAAAAGACAAACTGCATAAATGTATAAGACGGATGTTCGTTTTTTTTTTGTATAAAAAAAGGGAATATACATAATTTATTTTTTTAAATCTAAACTAAGAAAATAATAAAAATAATTGTAAGAGGAAAGCTTTAAAATATCTATTTATTTATCTTCAAATATAAAATAGGTATATAAATATAAATACACATTATTTACGCTGCAATCTATATCTATTACCTTACTGTACACACACACAGTATCTCTTAAATTATATTTAAATTGAATCTGAAATTATTTAAGATTTTGTATTACAGAAAAAAAAAAAAAATATTATTCTTTACCACACAAAACACAACAGTTATCAGTTACATATATATTTTTTAATATTATTATTACACTACAATCTACATATTATGTACATACATACGTATATATTTATTTAGGTCTGTAATACCAACAGATATCTAGAATATAAAATTCATATTTTATTAAAAAAAAAAAAAAAAAAATTATGCAACATCATTTTTATAATAACACCTTTTTTAGGTTCAATTTATTTTTCTCGTTTATAGACAGTTACAAAAATTTTTTCACATGGTCTCTATACTATAACACTACAAATCATACAGTTAAAATATTATAAAATTAAAAGCCATTATTACATTATACCCGTAATTATCCAAAATATCATTGTCAGTTTAAATATGGTAATAAAGAAATGTAGGTCCTAAAGTATATGCACTCGAATATTCTTCGCTTATCTTTTCTTTGTTACAAATTGAATGAATATCACAATTAAATTCTATTAAATTTGTTTGAGAAACAATTTTGAGAAGAGAATATTAATTAAATTTTACATAGAAAAATACCGTATTTTATTATAATCTATAATACGTACAGTGAATAAATGTATAATACTATTTAAAAGGTACATATTATTTTAGGAGTGACGGATTTCCCGATTGAGCGCACCTTGATATCACTCAAAGTTTCAAAATAAAAATTCAAAAATAGTAAATACACATGATGTGTAGAATACTCTAGATACTGTTATAGTCAATGACCTGCACTACTACTGGTACTGAGTATGTGTAGTAGGAGAAGAGCAAGTATTAAATGTTATTAGTTGATTTTCTGTGTTTTGTTTACAAATATTCGCATTCTATTTACTTAGAGAGAGAATCATGAAGAAGGAATATACGAGAGCAAGGTAATTGGAACACTCAATAACTCTAGAGTGTTTCAATTACCTTGATACGAGAGTACACACGAACACGATGTGTAGAAAATGTGTAGAAAATCAAGTTTTTTGTGAAGATAGAAAATACGAGTACACATGACATGATATGATGTGTAAAATACTACTCGCCGTTGCTAAATAGTGGGTATAGCAGGGGAGGAACAAATATTAAATGTTGCTAGTTGATTTTCCATGTTTGTTTTGTTTACAATATTCGCATACAACTCAGGGAAATAATCAACATATGGTGAGTAGAATACCACTCGTGTGTATAGAATGATAGAATAGAGGAAGGAACAAGTATTAAATGTTGTTAGTTGATTTTCTGTGTTTTGTTTTGTTTAAAACATTCGCATTTTATTTACTGAGAGAGAGAAAATCAAGTTTTAACGAAGAAGGAATATACGAGACGAGTACACATAATGTATAGAATACCACTCGTTCTGTCGTAGCATATACAATGGCGTAAATTCATATACTCGTATATTTTAGCTTCAAACAATCTATTAAATCTATCTCTGTATGTTAAAATGCGTGTAATAATAAAAATTCTACAGATAATACAATCAGAAGAAGAAGAAAAAAATGTGGAAGGCGTGTAATGAATACGAAATCGTATGAAGGGTCAAGAACACCAAAAAATTGTTGGTATAGCAAAAACGTTTAAATGTTTATGCATGATGTATAGATCTGTATTTGTGACTGGCTATAAAATGTAGAAGGCTAGAAGTTACTAGAGTTTATGAACTACAAGTTTTGTTTTGTTTTTCATTTGAAAAAAAAAATAAGTAATCGCTGGTAAACAATATACACTTACTTAAGAGAAATAATCACATTTGTACACGTATTCTTTCAACTATTTCAATGGATAATGATATTTTATTGAAATTCAATTGAGTTATGTATTTTAAAATGTCTGTAATGCGGTACGGACAAACAGCCAGAGAATAGTTCAATATTACTTATGAAATAAAAAATACAACACATAAGTACATATGAACAAACTCATTCATTTCTTTTAGATATTTGTAAAGGAAAAATTGTTTTTGACTTCTTTTCTGGCAGAAAATTATATAACGATTTTTTACTATTCACTATTTCTGCAGATTAATTATCTACATTTTCTTTATTTCTCATTTAAATTCGAAATTGAAACATTAAAGATATATAATTCAATATCATAATGATAACATAATCTAATATATGTACATTTCTTTTTTTTTGTTTTTGAATATCTTACTCCTGTGACAGATAAATTATTTTGTAACAAATTTACAATAAAAAATCATCAAGTCGAGACTAACACTAAAATTTGCATAAAATAAATTTTTTCATACTTAACATAATAATTTAAAATTTTTATTTGCATTCATAAAAGATTTTTTTAGTTTTCTTTCCATAGTTTTTTTTTCTCAAAGATTTTACTACAAAATATTTGACTCTCAAGAATGACAAATTTAAATGGTTTATAATATAATTTCGTTGAAAATTTTATTTTTCTATATATGTATATGTAATTTAATTTTTTGATTTATGATCCGTTTATTATTCGAATGCAACATAATATAATAATCCTCTTGTGGATACATTGTACATACAATTATATTAGCATGTGTGCGGCTTTTAATCTCTGATATATTCTCAAATTTAATTTTAATACCAAATAATTATTATTATATGTACTGATCGTGATGATCTGATCTGATCTAAACATTTGATTGCGTGCAAAAATTTATCTATTTTTTTCTTTTTCTATTCACTTCAATTATATCTTATGTACGTATAGATATCTATTATTTCCCGCCAATTTAAAAATAACTAAACGGTCAGTGGCCGTGTATATTATATTGCAGAATAAATATAGATTACATAGACATATGTACATTATAAGTATTTAAAATGAAACTGAATAGAAAGAAATAGAAACGAACATTAAATAAATATAAATGAAGAAATAAAATATTCAGAGTTAATTTTTTTTTTGCTCAATAATAACCCCGCATGCATTTTTAATGGGACTTATAAAAATACTATTATACACAATTTATGTTATGTTTGCAATGCATTTATGTTCATGTACTGTATACATGTATGTATTCGTATACACGAAAGAATGTCATTGCACTTAATTTTATACATTTTAACTTATTATATATACTTGAATAAATATGTTGACTAATTGTATTACACCTTCATAAAAATTTTCAATACTATTTCTTTTTTTCTAGTTTTCCAATTCATTATTTAACAAAAAAAATAACAAAAAATCATCTTAGCCTTAAGTATAATTTTATAAAGTCTATATAAAATAGAACCGTATACATATCACATATCATAGATGAGCCTACTTATAAAACCCAGAGCGTCGTTACTATATACAAACAGCTAACTTGCATTACATCCTACAGTAAAAATCAGTCAGTGATCTTCCTGGCAAAAGTTTTCTACCATATTTGGCATCACTATATGATGATGATAATGACGATGATGACGACGGTTATGATGATTGTTGCAACAAGTTCTAGCTATAAGGCGTTACCATAATTTGAACTTCTTTTAAAGATATTTTTTTTCTTCTTTTTTTTGGATTTTCGTTGTTTTTATTCTTCTTATTTCAATTTTCAATGTGTAGGTAGTTAAATAATTGTATAGCTGATATAGCGGACTATATTTATGTAACTTTAAGTAACAGCGTATAAATAATATAGCTAATAATATTCGTTTAAATTTCATACTCTGTAACTCTGGAAGTAGTGTGATCATGTACGTAGTACTACATGTAGTAGAGTATTAGATGTTAAGTATCTTTTACAATTAATCGTTATTGCGTTAACTTAACTTAACTAACCTAGGTGCTTAGATTTATAATTTAAATTTAAGTACAATTTATAATATAAATGTTATGTGTAAGAGTATTACAACTAAATTATTTACATATGTGCACATTATGTACATATATTTATACAGTGCTCGTGATCAGAAAGCATATATACGTGTGCTGATTATGTGTATATTTTTAGATTCAAAATATTATATCTTTGATCTTTGAATTAGGTGATCAAATGAGTACGTTATACATATTTTTAAAATATTAAGATATCCATGTTTTTCTTCAGATTCCTTCCAAAATTGACAATTATATTCAGGAATGTTTGACAAATCATTTTGACAAGTATCTGAGTTCAATGACCATTTATTGTGCAGAAATTATGCAACTGATTTTAGACGAGCACTTCAAGAAATCATTTTCATCTTGTGATTAGTTACCAGTGATGTATAATTGAATTGGATTTTTTTTTATTGATGATAATGATGTTATTGATGAAATAAGAACTGATTTATCTGAAAAGAGAAGCTATCATCTAGTTAAGTTTTTTTAAAGAAAAATTCAAGAGGATCTTTTACACAGAATTATTTTTAAATAAAAATACCATTCATTATTTTATAAAATAAACAAAAAAATTATCTTGATATCCTATATAACATTTTGCTTTAGTAAATATAAATATAAATAATAAATATTTGGTTCTGATTTGATCACCCTATATTGTGCACGAATACTATAAAATTAAATCGCATTTTTCTAACATAATCTAAGTATATCTATGTTTTTTCTCTCGTAAATTTAGCAATACGATGTTATGTTTACGCGTTGTTATGTTGTCACAATTTAATGCATTATTCGCACCTTTATGACTGAACTAAACTAAACAAACAGCAACATGAGTTTGTTGTTCATCAGCTACTCTATAATACCTCACATAATACAATACGACAATGCTTACGACTTCTCCACCTTCTAGGCCTAGCATACAGAAAGCACTAGGACTAGGCACATACATATAGATATACGGTACAAAATAATAAATAAATATGAGTATGAATCGTAATCGGAATCATTCATTTTTTTCATATTATAACAGTGTAATCGCAACGACACATTAAAAATCATCATCATAATAATTTTTTTAGAGGATGCATTACGCATTTTAAATACATTTTTATACGGTACTACATTACTAAATTGAAACAAGCAAAAAATCATTTTGTATAAATTTGAATTTTTGAGACAAACGTGAGACAACCTACTTTCATTGTTTTGATGAAGATTTGACGTACATATATATGTATATGAGTACTAAACGTAAATGAAGGTATGTATACTTGTATGCAAAGAGCATAAATATGTATGAAGATTGCATACTGAATACTGAATAATTTAAGTTAGAGTAAACGGTAAAAATTCATTATACATCCACCTACAAAAAATTTTATACAGACTCAAACGTTTACACATAAACATGACTTTGCACTTACTTATATTGCAAAAGATTACAAATATTAGCATTGAATTATTATGACTACAGAATAATATAAATAATTTTTTTTGCATTTTAATTTATAGAAAACCAAAGTTTTTGTGTGATTTTATTTTGGATTTTATTTGAAAATTTTAATTCTAATTCAATTTCGGAATAATAAATTCATTTTGAATTAATACCAGATGTGTTACTGAAGGATAATCTTATTGGAAAGTTGAATGTTTTCTTAAGAAAATGTATTAAGACGAAGGAAATAGTAAATCCTATATTAAAAACTAAATATTGCCGCTTGGATCTTCAAATTATCCTAGCTCCTTAGTCTATCTATATCCTGTACAAAATACACGTGCAATTAAGAGTGGATATTTTCAATAAAATTTTGCAATTATTACTCACAGAGAAATTATTAAATAATTAAAATGAATTTAATTTAAATTTGAACTAACAACCGAGGAAAACTTCCGCATTACTACACAGATGTATACTTTATGAACTTTGTTGTAACCTTTTTTTCTTTCTCTCTATTAAAAGTCAGTACTGTACATTCATTTCAAAATTACAGCCACACCAGACATATCTATAAAAAGAAATTGATTTTTTCCCATGCAATGTTACATAATATCTAAAATGCGTTTATTGTATCTAAAATGATTAATTGCTCTACAGTCATAAAACTTATGTATTTACTACCTATCGAAAATTCTTATATAGTATTTTCACTTCAATTAATACATTACGAGGTACATATAGTACTTAAATGTATTTTAACGCACATTTTTTCTTTTTACCTTCTGTTCATTTTCATACAAAATCTTAATATAATTTCACTTTCTCTAAAAAAAAAATCAAATTTTTTTTCTCCTTTTTAATCTTCTGTAAATTGTATTACAATTTTAACAATAATGCACACAATAAATATATAATATATCGTTATGGAAGTATGTAAGTATATACAGAGATATTAATTTTAGGTATATACGAGTATATATATTAGGTACCCACATATTGCTTCTTATAAATAAAAACGAAAACATTTTTTGTGTGTATATATAGTACTCGTAGACCTACGTAATGTACATTAAATCCCTATTAATTGACTTTTACTTTAATGTTACATTTCAACATTTCGTCATTAAATTACAACTATAGGTAGGTATGATCTATTGCTACTATTTATTATAATTTCTATATATTTTTAGATATTCATATTTTACTTATCAAATTCAAATTCATTTATATAAAGATATTTTTATCGGAATGCAGCAATAATAATTACGCGTATACATTATAGCAACATGAATGGATAAAATGCATTAAGATTTTTATTTAATGTTGGCGTGTAATGTAGTTGTTAAATCGCTCACTAGATGTCTCTTCAAAATTTATGTATTTTTAACTAACCGTATGTGTTCATATTTGTAGATAATTTAATTGTTTTGAATTGAAAATTTTTTATATACCCTTTTATATATTACATATATTTTTTATGTTATTATCATCTCGTTTATGCGACAGCCTAAATGCGTACCACTTAGGTGACATCGCATTCATTCAGTGCTCCCCTATGAACGCTTTTTCAATGCAAATTATAATAAATTTCAATAAACATTCGTACAGTTCAGTTTATTAGATGCGAATTGAAACTTCTAAATGCGAATTGAAAACTCGCAAAAACATGCGCATCGCATTAAAAACTTATCACTACTTTGTGCTACTTTACTATCTGTGTTTTGATATTTTGAATGAAACTGAATGAAAATTTATCGTGATTTCAGAGCGCATCGACTCAATACCTTTTCCATTTCGATCTTAGTTCGCATTGACTTCAATTCGCATTCAAACTAAAGTATAAACAAAGCACATACATTTTTCTACAAAATATCTTCATACATACACATATGTATATCCATGCATGCATTACGTACTGGATTTTATTGTTAAATGAAAGAATGAATCTCCATTTTCTGTTTGAGGAGTCAATTTATATTCATGATGCCCACATTGTAACATAATATAACAATCAATTGTATGAAAATTTAACAGCAAATACATTTTAAATTTATCTTAATTCCATTATGATGATGATGATGATGACGATTATTATTAATATCATCATTATTATTATTATCTACATTTTTATTAGCTTATTATTATTATCTATATACACATCTATTTTTAAAATAATTATATTTTATTGGATCTCTTCATATCTTCAAATACAAAATAAATTTTCACTTTTTTTCAATTGTTAAAAAATTGAGCAATTGTTCATTTTTATATTTTATTTTCTTTTTGTATAATTTTTTTTTTTTTCATCATTTTAATATAGAAATTATTATTATTATTATTAATGCATTTATTATTATTGTGCCATATTGAAACGCGAAACAAATACGATAATACAATGAATATGTAACGTATATTACTATTCATTTTATTATCTATGTATGTAGATGTATGAATGGTGGTGTATGTATCATACAAGCATTTGCGTGTATATCTGCTGCAATGCAATGCAATTTCTATATTGTGTGCATACTCCACTCTATATTGTGCATGTACAATAAATTTGTCTACCACCAAGAGATATAATATTACAGAAAAGTCATCAAAAGTTACATATATGTACTTAGTTACACGTTACACTGTATAATTATTGTGTATTGCTTACAAAAATGATCATTTTATACTTGAGCTAGTCTACCATGTAGTTAGTACTTAGTATACAAATTAAAAATTTTTCATAATACATACTTCAATTTTTCACTTTTTCTGTAGCTTATTTTTTTCTTCTCTTTTCGTTTTTAGCTTCTGAAAATAAATTTTCAATTACTACAGTCGTGGCTACAAAAAAAAAACAAAGTCAATTTTTACTATAAATGGAAACTTCATAAATTTACAAAGGCTCTAAACACAATCAAAACAGATAGCATCCAACAGGAACAGAAATTTGATGGTGTGTAGGCAGAAAATCTGACACCATCAATTTCAGAAACACAACACAACACATTCAGAGTAGATTATGCTCTCACAGTTGTCCAGAGAAAAAAGCTTCTTCTCTTTACTCTACGCTTATTTTTGCAATTAAACTTGTCATGTTGCTTGTTGTAATTTGTAAACTTTGCTCAAACACGACAACAATTTCAGATTTATTGCTTGGTTGCCTCTGCTGTCATTATGTTTGTATTCATTTATAAAACACTTAAACGATATGCTAATTGTAGCAGATTTCTGTTAGCTAAGTCCTTTGATTGTGTTTAGTGCCTAACTTTTCATATCTAAAAACCGTATAATGTTCAAGTCATTATTATTAGCAATGACTGTTAGAGCTTCTTGTATACGCTTGTACTTAGACGTACCTACATTGAATTTGTAATAAAATTTTGATATAAATAAGAGATTACTATACGAACATTGAAATATGGCACACATAAATAATAACAATAATAATAAACAGTGTAGTTATAAAAATAATTATTATCGTAAACGTAAAGGAATATATAATATGACATTATAATCTGTAACATATTTTAAAAAAGACAGTCAAGTCAGTCAAAATCCCCGTTTCATCCAACGCCTATATAGCTTATTGTGAATAATGTTGGATTGATTGTGTCTAAAAAAAAAATAACATACACTTTCTACGTTATTACTTTGAGAAATTATTATTATAGTGCAGTATTGATGGTTATAATGCACATTTTTATATCGAAAAAATGAAAATCTATACCTACTGTAATTTTATAGTTACAGTTTTTATCTTTATTTTTTTGACTATTTATTATCCAATTGAGTATATTTATATGATTCCATGTAAGCAATATTTCCGACTGAAAATTGATTTATAAATTTTCAGAAAAAAAAAAAATTAATTTAATTGTGTGCAGATCATAGGAAAATCATTTTTTTTTATAATTTTATTTTGCTTATGAACGTAATTTCATTTCAAAAGATATGATTTTATTGATTACATAGTACACTGAATATATGCCATGCCATACACTGCCGTATAATGCTGTCAAATTCCAATCAAATTTATCAAAAGTTAAAGAGATTCAGGTATTCAATAAAAATTCAAAGTTGTTAAAATTCAAACATTAATACTCCTGCCAAAGATTATAAATTTCGTAGACTTTCTTTGCTGACACAATACCATACATGCTTATATATTATGCATGTTAGTTAACATGGACATAATTTTATATCATATATAATAACTGAAAATCAATTTGAAATATGTAAGTTTATGTCGAAGTGAATTGAACGAAATATTTGATTGATTGTAGATCACGTTTATTACATCACTATTAGTGTTTTTTTTTGTTGTTTAGTTTTAAAGTATCATAAAACTCAGACGATATAAGTATATAATTGAAGATAAAAGAAATAAAAAACATCATGAAATTCATAAAATTTTATTCAATAAAAATTAAGAAATTACATATTATATTCATTATAAAAAAGTTATGCTTTAATATAGGTGAGTACATAAAATGTAGTTACTTTCCTCCTTATAAACTACATATTTTCTTGTAAATACACATACATACATTTGTTTGAGAAAGTATAGACATCGAATTATATAGATAACATTAAAATTATTGTAGGCTTTAATAATTTAATTACATTTTTTATTGAATGAAATGTAATTTCAATTATATTTAATTAATTAATGATCGATTTTATTTCAGTTTTTCATATCATATCATTTGTGCAGGGTGCTTTTAATTGTTGCATTCCTCCACGGAACAGCCAACATGATTTAGGTAGTGCTTCAATAATCATTTGTAGTGAATGATGATCATTCATTTGTCATCTATCATCACCACGAACTGAGTTAAAATGATCATTGACATCTTCATTTCAACTTCATTTAAGTATAAGTTCGAATGAAATTTCAGGAAATATTCATTTGACTGCAAATGAAAATAATTAAATGGATATTTCCAGTTGTGGAAAAAAAAATGATAATCGTAAGTTACAGCAAAAAGGACAATATGTAGATTTTTATAATCTGTTTGGAATAATCATTGAAACAGTGCCATTTCAAACATCAGATGAAAATTAAAAAATTTTGAACTTAGCTTCATAAAATTTTCGAAACATCTTCTCACCATACTTCATAGCTCATACACTGAATATACAAAAACCATTACAATGCATTTAATTAATTATAGTGAAAAAGAGAAATTTTTTTTTAAACTTAAAACCTTAAAGTTATTTTTAATGTTTCTTTTTGTAAATTTTTGTAATATCTATGTGACAAAATTCTTGGAATTTTTGTTTTGTTTTATTAAAAGCCTTTAAGTTTCGATAAATCTTTATAAAAGACAGCGTTAAATTAAAATATCATTCATTTCCGTTTTTAACAAATGCATACATTTTTTTCTGTTTTCTTATTTCTTCGCTGTTGTTATTATAAAATTTCAAACATTTTCTACACAAACATTCATTACATTCTTTCCTATATACTTATACTTAAATAATATTCACAATAGTACCAAGACAATTTTTCACATCGTAAATTTAATGAATAGTTCAAAGAAGTATAGATACACACTTCCGATTTTGTATTTAAATTATTTTTTTTTTTTTCATTATTATAAAGTCTAATGAAAAATCAATTTTATGGAATTTTTTTTTCATAAAAAATTTATTGTTTCGAAAATTACAAAACAATTTTTCATGTACATACTATATACATATGCATAAACAAAACAAAATATTTAATTAATTATTCAATTGTTTTCTTTTCCTTTCCTTCAATAAACATCAATAATCTTATGTAAAATTTCAATTGAATTATTTTTCATTATTTTGTTGGTGTTGATGTTTTTTCACATTTAATAGAAATCAATTTTAAAAGGGAGGGAAATTAAATAGAAAAATAATTAAACTGAGAGAAAGATTTGATTAATATCTAAAGTCGGATGAACCTCTCTCAAAAACCGTTAGTCGTAGCGAGTTGAAACATTTTAGTTCGGAAAAAGCGTCCCGAAATCTATGACATAATTCAGATTGGTAAAATTCGAGAGAAAAAAAAAATGGAAAGGCTAGAACCGTGTTTTCTTAAAAATTTGATGAAAATTTATGTAATTCTGTACGCTCTTTCCAATGGTGCCACTTTCGTTTCGCTACGACCTCTAGTTCCTGAGATATGATCATTTCTCACTCAGAAAACGTCCGTGCCATTTACTGTAACTTTCCTTGAAATTTTCAGTAGGCAAATTTTTTCAAAAATTGTTTGAAAATTCCCAAGGTTTTTTTTTTTTTATCTAAAATCGGGTGAACCGAATGAATGTGTATAGCCAAAGTTCATTCGGTTTTTCCGACTTTAGATGCACATTTTCACATACAATTATACTAAAATGTAAAACAAAAATAATTTTATCAAACATGAATTAAAAAAATTTTTAAAAAAATTTCCTACAATTTTTAAATCGAAAGTTAAGTGAACTTCATAAGATCTTAATTATACATAAAAATTGACGTAACTAACTGATAATTAATTTTTCATTTTACAATAAAAATTACTATTTTTTTTTTTTGTGCTATAAGTGCACTATAATAACGTATAATAGATTGGCGTACATTCGTTCCGAGTTAAAGTAGCAATTAATTCGTTTGAAAAAAAAGACATTCATTTTATTTACTTATGCGATGATTTCTAAATTGAAATTTAAGATTTAAGTGAAATTTTAATGATTATCTTGAACAGTAAATTGAAATGAGGTTATTATGTTATCGAAATATGTATGTACCTACATATGTGTGTACTTAAGTATGTAGATATGTATATAGCTTTGGCTTTGACTATTCATTTTCAAGATAAAATTTAAAATGCGTTAATGCAATTTATGATTTCATTTTATCTACATATTCGTATCTAAATTTTATTTAAATTTTACAGTGATATAGAAATTATTTTTCTAGTATAATGTATATAGTATATGCTTGTATTTTGAAAATTTTCCCTTTTTCTTTTTGTTTTTTCTGTAGCTCCAATGAATGTGAAAAAAAAAAATTTTAAAAATCTTTTCAAAAATGGAAATTATATAAAGAAAAATGAAAAAAAAAAATTGTTAAGTATATGTACAAATTTTTATCGTACACAATTTTCTATGAATTAACAAGAAAATTGTAACTGAACTTTGTAAAAAAAAAAAAAATTGTTATTTCCGTACCGTTATCCAGGATCTTAATATAAATTTTGAATTTCTGTCAGAAACATTATTAGACTCAAAAAGTAAAATTATTTAATCTATGACATGTCGTGTTATAGACATTGACACTCTGTTGTCAATGTTTTACACGTGAAATTCCTCTTCTTCTTCCAATAGCGCTACAGCCCAAATCAAGCCTTGGAATCTTCTAATGCTTGCTTCCACTTCAGTATATTGTTTCGTCACTGCCCTCCAATTCCTTTTCCAGAAGCTAGGTTTCTGCATATTCTCCCACTGATTGCGCCCATATCTTACACGTGAAATGTTCACATGAAATCATGTTTTGAAGTTTTACATACATACATATTTCAATAATGCAGTCAAAATAAAATCAGCAACAAGGTAAAATCATGTTATAAAACTAAAGGTTTTTTATTGCAAAATTGCGTAACTATGCATACAAATTTCGTATTCATTTAATTCATTATTTTTTTTCTAGTATACAATATTTTTATTTTACGTAAAAAGAAAAAAATTAAATTTCGTTATTTTTGCAATCGATAAATAAATAACAATTTTTAGTACCGTGTAGAAACAAGCACCATTTTAATCATTTAACAAAAACTAAATATATATGTATGTATGCATGCATAGTCGTAGATATTGTATTATAGGTTAAGTAGCATTATGTACATCATACAAGGATATGATACTGTAAAAATATTTTGAAAAATGAAAAATATTTTTGGTTTTTTCTCATGTCATTTTTACAACATTTATAGTATATACCATTACACAACACATAGAACAACAAGGATAATGCTACAACTAAAAAAAAACTAAAAAAAACAAAATTATGTACGTACATTATTTTGGTTGTTGTTTACTTCATCTAATAATAAGTCTGTAAATATTTTGTATGTATTTTTTTTATCTATTTATTTTTTGTTCAGAATGAGAATAAAAACAACAAAACAAAATTAAAAGAATGGAAAATTTGCCAATTTCATTATATACTTACTTTATTAAATCAAAAAGAAAGAAATAATAATAACAAGAAAATGGAGGAAAATATATGTACGAGTATGAAAAAATGTCGTGTTTTATAAAAAAAATAATATAATGATTTATTTTATATTTTGTGAAGGCATGTTACGTTGTTTTACCAATATGCAGTCATCATGTATGTATATTGGGTATGGTATACATATCTAGCATAAATTTTGTAAAAAGAAAAATGTATTATAGGAAGAAATCTGTATTGATTCCTTTTGCGTATGTTTATACATTTACATAAAATTATTGAAATGATAAGGATAAAATGTGTATATGTAATATATGTATATATAAATGTATAAAAAAAAATGAAAAACTAAAAATTAGAAATTGACATGAAAATGTATCCTTTTAAAATAAAATATTGTTTGATCGATGAAAAAAATTTTTTTTTTTTTTACTTAAATTTAATATTTGCATACAATATTCGTAGCTTATGGATGTACATATATGTGATCGATATAAGCGTGTGTGTGTGTGTATATATTAAAATGTTATCTTACATGCAACTTTATTATACATATATACGCCCATCGATAAGTTGAGTATTTCTGTGCGATATTTATATGATGATTATAAGGAAGGATATTCAAAAAAAAAAAAAAATAAGAAGATAGTTTGAATTTTATTATTATTCACTAAATATGTTTTACATTATTATATATCCTCGTACCATATACGATATACACGCGTATAAATCCTATATTAAGTAAAATTAAAATGATTTTTTTTTTCTGATTCATTTCACGATTATTGAAGAAGAAGAAACATTTTTTTTACGTGCTGTAATCAAATTTTGAATACAACACAACGCAATAAATTTCAATCGATTAAAATCCTCCTAAATACCAACTAAAGTACATTAGATATACACCAAATATATATAATTTGTGTTGTGTTATAGGTAGGTTGCGCTTAAATTAGTTTGAACAAAATTTTCACCACATTAGCTGCTTTCGATTTAACAATTTCAAGTACTTGCGAGTTGGTAAGGTAAATGCCTTTGCTACTAAACCATCTACTCGCAACTACTCATGAAAAATTTTTCAAGTAAGTAGATGCAGGTAGATGCAAGTAGTTACGAATAATTTTTGTGTCATTCGTTATAACAATTTATCCTAGACACATTTTAGTACTCGCAAGTATGTACTTGGAATTGCTAAATCGAAACCAGCTATTATCTGTATCGATGCAATTAAAACAGACATAAACTTGAAGAAAAAAAAAATCATTTAATTGAGATCTTTTCTTCACCTTTTTCTTGATCGTCATCGTCACCATCATCCTCGTTTTCATAGTTTTCTTAAAAAAAAAAAAAAAAAATCATAAAAATAATTATATTTAAATTATAATATTGCTGTGCAAATTTTAAAAGTCACGTATTATAATTAAAAATATATCAAAATAAAACTTCATTAAATTAAACAAAAAATAAACTGATTAAATTCATATTAATATATAAAATGCTTACAGACATCACATGTAATGTATCCATAGTAAAAGTTATATGAACACCACCAACACATACGAGTATAATGAACTTTTTTTTTTCAATTCTATACTAAAACAAACTAATTAAATGTTAAAGTCAGCCATCCAAACAACCACCCACCCATTAACGATTATCTATCCATATTCATATTATGAAAAATGTGTTAATCGCCCATCATAAATTTCATTTCATATACTGACATTGTTTTTATAATTTTTTTGATTCCGTTGTAGGTATCTCCGAAAAAATGAAAACAAAAATTAATAAATCAATATTTGAAGTATGTACGAACTATGTATGTATACTATATGCTATGAACATACTTACTTTCTTATAACCTGTGGTAATTTTTCATCGTTTATCATTTTTATAATTATTAGACTTTTGAATAAGATATGAAAGAGATGAATTACAAATCAGAAAATCAGATTGCTACTTATATAAATACACATCTACTCTTACTCATAAGCGTATAAATTTTCTTATAATCATGAACTTATTTGTTTCTTAAAAATCTCATAATTTAAATTCAACCTCTAGTTAGTAACTTAACTAATATGCTCATAGAGTATTTAAAAGAAATTTATGAAGAGAAATAAAGAAACAAAACCACTAGCAACAATTTCAGCAGCAACAGCAACAGTAGCAGCAGAAACATTATCACCAAGCATTATCACTAGCAGCAGCATAACTACTCATTCGTATTTCCTTTATATTTTTGTTTAATTTTTTAATGTTTGATTGTTACGACGAATGCCTCGAAACCAGTTCATTTTTGATGATAATCATAATAAAAATAAAAATAATAACAGAGGAGCCTGATGTTCATCATGACAGTGATATTCATTTATTAACTAAAAAAAAAAAAAAAATGTTGGTCCAGTACAGGTATAAAAATACATTAATACTTGATGATATAATTGTATGATAGATGTTGCGGTTACTTAGTATGATGTGCTTACTCTCTGTTACTGTATTCATTCACCTGACAAAGTTATTACAATGTGACTGAGCTCTTATTCGCTTTTTGTTTTACTTTGCTGTATGAGCATGTATGTATATGTATACTCGTATAAAACTGACATAAAACTATTTTCAAGAATCCAAAAAAGGAGGAAATTAAAGGTAATTCAAAATACAGAATTCCTATATAGAGAATGATCAGTCAGTATCAGTAGTGATCGTGCTAATCAAATGACCACAGAAAAATGAAAAATAATGATGACTATACTATTACTATTTCTATACTACTTAGGCATGTATACGTTATATTGTTGCTATTTCAGTTAAGAAAAGATAATAATTCATATGATTTTCGCAATTTTTTCTTCGTTTTCCTCTTGATGGTTTTATTTACTATATATACAAAATCTTTACATCTTTACTTTTCAGTAATCATCTGATATTTGATGGAATTTTATTATGCTATCGCTTCGTCATCATCATCATCATTCAGTCATGTCATGGTATAGAGGAGTTGTAGCACAGTCTCAGTCTAAATGTAGTCATTATTAGTATACAGCGTGATACTCCTTGGTGGAGTTTGCAAAAAAATTTTTTTTTGATAGATGATAAAACTAATACTAGAAGCACAATTTTAAAATTGCACTTAACTTTTTCATAGGTTAAAAAGATATGTATTTTTTTGTCTACCTACATAGTACAGATTCAAGTAGTTTTGTTAGTTGTCCAAGATCATACCAAGAAAAATTTACAAAAACAAAAAAAAAAAACAGAAATGAATTTAAACTTCAGATATTATTTCTGTATATATCATAAAAGAAGTTATATTCATGGTCGTGACGATGATATGCAGTCAGATCATCATAGTCGACAGCAAGAAAAAGTGCATTATATACACAAAGTATGCATATAAAGGTGCATAAATACATTTTATATGTATAGTCAATAAAAATGTATGACAGCAACAAGTGCATTTTATACACAGTCGTACTTGAATAGATAGAGAGTATCATGATGAAGGTGAAACAAGTACTTAATTAAAATTAGCATTTATCTCAAGATAAGTTTATGCATACATTTGTGCATACACATGTATGGACTTCTTAACATATACATATATCGCAGTGTATAACTGACTTCATTTTTTTTTGGATTTAGCGAAATATATACCAGTATCGTATGCGATCTTAACTTAACAGTTATATCGTACGTAAATTGTTGACTGTATTATGTGTACTCGTCCATGCACAAATGTTATAAATACCTTGGTCTGATTACTATTATACCAACCAACCTACCTTCCTTATTTGATTTTCATGAGTAAATTCTTATGTTATCTACACTACATATAGCAGAACATTGTTTGTTTTTTCTTTCGTCTTTCGCATAAGTTGAATACAAGTACAACTTGAATGGATACAGGAAGAAATATTTTAATAAATATAACATGCACACACAAACATACAGATATATAGGAGGTACATATGTATGTCAACAATCAACATACATATATATGTATATACATTTTCTAAAAATTAATAAAATCTTAATTAAATAATTTTTAAAAATAAAAATTTAATGATGAGTTAATTTTAGCATTTACATCAGAATATTTTTTTTTTCATAAACATTGTAGTAAACATACAAAAAAACAATCATGTATTTCTTTATAAATAAAATTTAATTGAAAAAAAAATATAAACGATTTTTCCTTGAAATCATCGTTGAAACCCTACTATTCGTTTGAACCAGCGACAGTTCTAGCCTTTTCGACGCCCGGTTCACTTATTAAATGTTCGCCCTTTAAAATGACTATTGTAAACTTTAATTTGAGTTATTGTGTTTCTATCTAAAAATTCTTCTCCGTAAACCCTTACATTTAAACAAGAAAACAAGAAAAGGGGAAGAGAAACTACTATTCGCGTATCTTTCTACTTCTTTTCCTACTTCTCAAATACTCAAGAGTTCAATGACCATGTTTGTTTACAAATAAAAATATAGGTCAGAACATTTATCGGTTTTTCTTATATACACGGGTCTGGTTTTGATTTGGAATTTTTTAGAGCAGTACATAATTTAAAGAGGAAGATGAGAAGAATAACAAATGTTCGTGTTTCTTTCTACTTTTCTCTGTACTCATTTTTCCCCTCCTCCTATATTTCAATTTGTAAATAAATACATAGTAATTTAGCTCTTGAGTAAGTATTTGAGATGTAGAGAGAGAAGTAGAAAGAAAAATAGAAATAGAACAGCTTTTTCTCTTCCTCTTTTCTTGTTTAAACTATGTACTGTTCTGTAGTAGGCGTGTACGAAGAAGAATTTTAAATTGAAATATGGTCCATGAATATAAGATCTATAAATGTTTTGGTCTATATTTTCACGTTTGTTTACCCAAACTTCAAGAGGACATTTTCGCAGAGAATATTTTTTTACTTTGATTTTTAAAAATATTTTTTTGAAAACGGATATATGACTTTCATATTGTCCTTATTCGCGCCCTCAAGATTTGGCGGCCAATTTAAGTGAAACATTTCGACCTATAAAAGAATCGGGTATGCGTTGGACACATGCTAAATTAAGTGATCATTGAGACTTCAATAATAATTTGTAAGAAATGAAATTTATTTATGATTTTAAATTGAAATCGTCCAATATAATTTTTATGATTAACGCACATTAATTTGTGTACATCATACTCGTTGTACATTGTATAAATATAGAATGAGAATAAGAATCAACTCAGAATTGAATAGTTTACTTGATAGCAATCGAACCTCACTGTACAACAAAAAGAAGTATACATGACTGTGCTCATATACCGAACAATATTTTGATTAACGAATCATAAACGTCTTTACATGTATACGCAATATTTCTTAAGGTCGATGTAATTTATTGAGATCACATCGAAAAAATAAAGTTCAAGGATTTTGGTTTTAAATTTACACGTCTCTATTAAATCAATTGATAGTAACCAAAACTCAGATAAAATAAAAAATTAACAGACAGACAATTGGATATCGTTTTGCACAACTCTGTATATGTGATCATCCATTAAAACCAAAATTTTTTCAATTAAGATTTCAGATTGAAACAATTTTTGTTTTGTTCTGCATTTTACCATTCATTCATCATCGAATTGAAATTACAATCAATGAAGAAAATGATAGAGGAAATTCGATTTCTAAACCGCTCATTAAATCCAGATCAAAAATAATAATTTGACAAAAAAAAATGAAGACGAAAAAATTTAAGAAGCCTCAGGATTTGTTTTATCACTTGTGGACATTTCGACATTTCGGTCCAATTTTTGTTTTTGTACAAAGTAAAATTTTTGAAATCGCAATCGAAATTGCGCTCTGCAATCTTTTTGAATCCAAAAAAAACCAAAAAAACAAATTCCTCAAAAACGGTTTTCAGACATTAAAGTTTGTATACAAGAAGATTGAACACTTTCTGTATGTGATCAAATTTATTATCCGCCGTGCGTTTATATCTCAATTTATTTAATTTTTATTAACGCGAATTATCTTGTTCCTATACAGATTACAATCTTGTACACTTTGTACACATTTTTTACTATTTTTTATTGAATTTCGATTTGATTCCTTTTTTTCTTCTTCTTCTTCTTCTTCTGTCTTGTTTTTACAAATTTTTTTTTCTTACGTGAATTATTCCTGCTCATCTTGCTTTCATTAAAAATCGATGAAAAATTGCGTGTTTCAATACACGTATTTATATGTTGATACGCAGCAACATGTATCTATACACTAGAGACAAAAATAACGAAACCGAATGAAACGAATTTTGTTTTGTTTTGTTTCGTTTTTTTTTTATATAAAAGTGGTTTCCAATTAAAAACGAAAAATATCAAAACAGAAAGGGTATACAAATCAATTATGAAATGACCTTGCGTGATATCAAAACATCTAAAAGGTGTGTCATCATTAATTTTGAAATTATCTTCAGATTATTATAAGTTAACTATATAGACAGAAATACACACCATATACACGCCATGTGGTATGCCATACAAGACATGCATTGATGTATTCAATATTCCTAATTGAAGATGATGATGAAGACGACGACGACGACTACTACGATTGGAAAGAGAACACATAATAATGACGCCGGAAAATACCGAATTATAATCAGCTTTTGTATTAACAAAACATCTAAAAAGCTAAACGATAAAGTAGATGAAAAGAATTTTTGGTTAACAAAAGAAATATCCACAAAAGCTGCTAATATCTAGTGGCTATCGAAATTTAGGACAAGTAAACATCTCAATAATCTGCACTCAAAAAGAAGAATCATTTTTTTTCCTGCTCGTTATGATGACCTCTTGGCAAATAATTTACTGAATTCGATAGTAAATTGTTGAAGAACAGTGATAATGCAACGTACAAAAATTAATTAGAAATTAGCTAGCTACATAGGTAATTTGAAAATTATAAAAAAAAATAAGAACAAAAATACTGAAATACTGAAAATTAAAAACGAAACAAATTTTGTTTTTAATTTCATCTGTCATCATATATGTATGTCTCAAGGTAATGAATTTAAAAGTGATTTTTGCCTCATTTTGTTTTTATTCTTTTGTTAATTTATTTTTAAACTTTTTTGTTTTTGTTTTGTTTTTTCAAACTCTGTAATCGTAAAAACATAAGACGATTTTGTAAATTTGTTATTTGGTATGAGAATTTAAATAGTTTACTTTAGATTAATAAGATTTATTTCTTGTGTGTAATTCTGTGTGAATTATTAGAGCAATTCAAGTTTAAAATTGGATGGCAATAGGCCAAAAACAAATACATACGAGTACATCCAATAGGAAAAGAAAACTTTTTTTAATTTTTTAAGGGCAATTATACAGACCGCGATAAAATCCCATTAGATACATACGTAAGTATGTTCGTATACAGAAAAAAAAAGCCCCAAATTTCTGAGAAAAAAAAATAACATAAAAATATTTTTGATTTTATTTGTTTCTTCTTATTTTTCGTATTCTTCTTGTTATTATTTCTGGTGTTTCTAAGAAAAAAGAGATGGGATTTTCTGTTTGTGATTTTGTTTTTTTTTTTACCCAATTAGATTTTTTTTTTGTTTTTGTATATTTAGGTCACCCAGCCGTATATACTTACAAGTCATATACTCGTATAGGTATTATTGCTCTTTTTTTTTTGTTTTTCTTTAATTTACTTACAAAATAAACGTAATAAACAACAGAAATCAGAACGACAAATTAAACAGAAATAAAAATAAAATTTCGATTAACAAAAAAACTTAAAAGATTAACAAAATGAATAAAAATAAAAAAATCAAAGCGAACGTACATACGTAAAGGTAAATATAAATACAAAATGTTTATACTCGTATCCGTAAATAGGTCAACAGCTTTCGTATTCGTTGCGTCCGAATGCAAAATAAGTAATATAAAAACGCACATAAAATGAAAGAATCAATTAAAAGAAACCAAAAAAAAAAAAAAAAAAAAAACCATCGTCAAACAGGAGTTTAACAGCATATCACTGCTATCTGTTCGCAAATTTACAATCACCTGGATTTTCAATTTTATATACCTGGAGCTGAACTTATTTAAAATTTAGCATTCTTGTTACATATATTCGAAATGTTATGCATAAATAAATATAATGCGTTGTGTGTACCTTTTAAAATATTGTTCGGCCATTAATACGGAATATTAAATTTTTAAACGTGTTTTTGAAGCCCATTTTTTTTAATACTCACACACCACACACATAAATTCTATACGAGTTCCTCAAATTCATTCAAGTCACTCCACCATCGCAATTATATACCAACTACCCAATATACTGCTGCTGGTGATACCGTACCGATAAATATTTTACCTTTCGTTAAATCAAAGGGGTTTCAATTTCAATTTTGACATGAAGTCGAACAAGGTGGACCCGATTAAACTAGTTTTTTTGTGAAGAAAAATAAATTCGTATTTCTGTCTTTGAATTTAAAAGAAAAAAAAAAATAATTTCTTAATTTCTTGTAATATATTTTGTGTTCTTATTTTGTAATATGTACATGTACGAGTATTATATGTGTAATGCTGTTAAATTGAAACCGTTTCTTGTAAATTGATTTGCATATCGTATGCATTTTTACTGCACTATGTCTCTATATTGTACAGATGTAAGCATGAATGTATGTATTTTGAAAATTAATTAATCGCAATTTAATACACATTTTAAATATTCTCCATATTTTGTATAAAACATTTGCTGGAACACGTCTATCTTCTATATACCATACCATGACCATTACGCATTAACCCAGTATATTAATACTCGAATTACAAAAATAAATTCGATACGCTTCAACATACGACTGTCATTTAACTGACATATTATCTGCTGTTATTGTTGTTTTGTTGATAATGATGATCATGATGATGGCCAACCATAACTTTATTATTATTATCTCCGTATGCGAAATGCGTTACGTACGCAAATATCGTATATAATTATATTGAAATCTGCTGATATGAACGAGGATATATAATTTCAAACCCGTATTATATACTCGTACGTGTTATAAGTATGTAGTATTTTATTTTATGCGTATCCGTGTACAGCAAATGAAAAGAAAATATTGTCCACTTCATATTGTTTCTTGTATGTATACATTTTTTTTTCTTCATTATATTTCATTTTGTCATTTTCTTTTTCTATTTTATTATTATTTTCAATTTGTCATGAAAAATGTACCTGAAGGTCAAGGCATTCAACGTGTCTAAACAACACTTAGATATTTATATACGATATTCATACACCATCCGTACATTTACTATATGTTCATATGTGTACATATGAATATAGACATCTATGCTTACTTATTTGTCTTTCTCGTATGCACATTACATATTACATGTCCATATGTATACAGGCGACATACGTACATATATACGTGCATTTTGATGAAGTGATGATGTTATTATATGTCTCATATATAAAAATTTTATTTATGATAAAATGCATGTTTGCTTTTGATTTTTGTTGTTGTTGTTGTTATTATTGTTTTTTACTGTTTCTTGTTGTAAATTTATTAAATGACCATTATTATAATGAGGTAGACTTTCATAATAAAATTAAACAAAAACTTACTTAACGAAAAATATAAAAGAAAAACAAACAAATAAAAACGAATCATATTATGTGTCATACTATACCCAGCCAGCCAACATACATAAAAATAAACGAACGTTTCACTTACATATTTTTACAAATAAAAATAAAAATAAAAATAATTTAAAAATATTTATGTATGTACAGTCGAGACTTGAGACAAGATTAACAACAACAACAACAATAGATTTTCAAAAGACCTATAATGAAAATGACGAAGTGTTAAGTAGACAATACCAACAATATCAAGAAAATAAATGCACAATTTTTCCTACAATATAGATATATGACCGTCGTTCATACATCAAACACCATACGCGCAGACACAAAAAATACATACATATTTGATCTGTTTGTTTTGTTCATTTTATTTGTTCATTTCGTTTATTCGTTTGTTTATACGAGTATTTGTCTCCAATTTATTTACATTTTATTTACATGATCGTATATTATAAAACATTAAGAAAACCGATCATCATATAGCAATGTATATTTGTTGGAAAATTTTCATTGGATCAATTTTATGATCGTTGCGATTGCATTATTGTTTGTTTGTTTTTTTTTTTATTGTTGAGTTTTTATTGTGTTTGTGTGTTTCAGAGGTCTCACTCAATCTCGATTACATTGAATTTCATATATTATACTGGAAAATTATGCAAATTTATCTTTCGTTAAGTTAAGTTATCGATTTATCGATACACGTGTATTTGCATTCTTATACATTTATAAAAACAACTTACATAAAATGTAGACTCGACAAAAATTTAATAATATTATTTCATACAATTAACTTCAAAACACTTCAAGCTTCAACCAAATACAGGAAAACTCTAAAACCGTCTGTTTAGTTAACATTACGAATATCATTGATTATACAAATCACAAGTTTACTGTGCTTATTGGAAATTTATTTTTCATAATCTCCGCTAAACGTTAATTAAACATTGCTACATTTTGGATTTCGTTTTTCTTTTGTGTCTGCATAAGAAAAATAATAATATAATTTTTTTCATTAAATTTGACACAATTTTTCAATGTACACACATACACACAAGTAACATCATTCTAGTCTTAATTTTTTTTTCTGTCAAAAGTTTGTTCATTAGCCTTTTTTCTGATTGTCAGATTTTTTATAATTTTATCCGATAATCATCTAGTGATTAGACATTTTCGAAGATTCAATATAAAAAATCCTAAAATTTAGTGTCAAAATTTACTGAGAAAAAAGAATAAAGAATCCGAATATAATGATCTCATCAACGGTTTTGTTTGTTTTTTTTCGTCTTTTTTCTTTCGATTTTGATTTTAATCAAAATTCGATCGTTACAATTAAACACATATACGAGTACAGGAGTGAATGAAACTTTTAAAGATTGAAATTTATTATGAATTTTGTGGTTTCGTTTTTGCATATTCCACAAAGGTATCTACTTATAAATAATAAAAATTTTCAAATATGAAAAAATGGAAAATGATTTTTTTTATACAATGCAATTTCTTTTTAATTTAAAAAGAAGTAGTTGTAAAAATGTTATTATAATAATAAATTTTTTCCTTTTAAGCTCAGGAGTAATATCATAATTGTTTGCGGCTAAAATATGTAAGAAAATTAAAATTTTTTTTTATGATTTATATCGCAAAAGGAAAGAAAATCTATACGAATAAAATGTAAACGAGCACATTCATAATTAACAAACACATATAACGAGCATTACATTTATAAAAATCATGTGCTGTATCTATGCATATTTTCATACATTATATGTACGTGCATAAGTAAAATTACATTAACATAATTAAATATGAAAAAAAAAAAAAGGAAAAAATTCATATTTATAATTTGCACACACAAAAGTATAAAATAATGCAAATATAATATATATGTATGTGGTGTAGTATACTTTCTATTTTATAAATTTCATTTTATCATCATGTCAAGAGAGTGCAAATTACATATAATAATATTTTTTGTTTTTAACAAATTCCTAACATGCATTTAAATTTATTTAAAAAAAATAATTAAATAAACTACCATTATTCATTATATAAAATATGAAACTATATACATACGTATACGTACGTACATAAATAAAGTCTTCTATTTACACATGTATATAGGAACATTTATGTAATATTACATATACATACATATACATACGAATACTTTTATAGTGAATGCGTACACTTAATTTTGTACATAACTATAAGAAAATATTATGCGTTTAATTTTAATAATTTTGTGCATATGTATATGTATGTATATACACATTTGTATTGTATACGAATATTTATTATTATGACTGATTACCATTATTATTAATTATTATTATTATTATTAACTATAGGAAAAACTGTACAATTTAACAGTAGCAACGATAATAAAAAATTATGTATTTATATAGAAAAAAAGAAAATAAAACTACATACAATATTTAAATATATATTTTTTTTTTCATAACGGTAGAAAAAAAAAATTAATAACATATGAACGCATTTTTACACAAAAAAATAAATAAAATAAAATAAAAATGAAGAATGCAAAAAATAAAAAATCGATGTACGTATATACCATATGTTAGTACACGAACAATAATAACTTACGTTTACGCACAAAATTACGTATAATAAGATGAAGCACGTATTTACACGAAAGTATATACACACACGTACAACATTAAAATAAATTAACAAAACTTACATTTGTAATGTAAGTCTAAGTACATTCATATAATGTACATACATACATTTATGTATGTAATTTTATAAATCAAATCTAGGCAGGCATACCATGTAAGTATACACACAATCATCACATCTACATAAGTGCACATATCTGCGGCGGTGTAAGTAAGTGAATTGTTTTCTTCAAAAACTCAATTTTTTTTTTTTTTTGCATTCTATACGTTTCGCTATTGGCGGCGAGATAAGGTCATTCGCCTAAAATATGCATGTACACATCCATCGATATGTACATATATATAAAATATAGTATATAAAATGTATTGTGTAGTACACATATTTGTACATACAAAAAATTAAGTTTAAATGCGAATTTTATTGCATTATTTTTCGCATGTAAATAATATAAGAGTATAAATTCACAAATATATACATGCACATAATATGTTACAAAAATGCAATAAAAGATTATTCACATCTTTTTTTTTTTCTTCTATCATTCATTCGTATATGAAATGTATTTGTTCGTATGTATACTAATACATACATTTTCTTGATGTTATTGTTTTTAATTACACAAAACAGATGAAATCATTCTCTAATACAAACTATATGTACGGAAAAAATACAAAAGAAAAGACAAAAAACAAAAATTCAAAAATCGAAAAACTAAAACAAAAAAAATTGAACAAAAAGTAATGAACTTTTGTACGTTTGTACATTGTGTGTGTGAATATGTAATATTGCTTGGCAACATACACATGGCAACATGTACATACACATTTATTTTTAAATTAAATTGACTGCATTGAAACACAATTGAAGGAATTTACGTATGTATATACATACATATATGTAAATAGACATAGGCATGTATGTACATATGTATCTTCTAAATAGAGATTTCTTCTCTGATCTGATCTGGTGCATTGCAGTATCTGTGTTCTATGATATTGTCCATTTTTATGTACATTCATACTGTTCATTATACATATATCTTTTGTATACTGACTATAAATTTATAAATATTTATATGCATGCCTTACATACACATATGTTACATACATACACGTACATATTTTATATGCATAAAATAATATCTATACGATGAAATATAGGGCAGGCATTTTTAATAAAAAAAAAATTTACAGCAAATAATAATTTTCATTTTTATAATTTTGTCTTTCATTTTTTTCTTCTCTATTTTTTAAATGTCGAATGATTAAATTTTTCATTTGTTCATCAATAATATTATTTTATTGCTTTATAGGAATTTCTCTTGTTTTTATATAAATAACACACATACCTATCATATTTGATTGATTTAAATGTAATTTCAATTATATATGTATATACCAACCATATACATCCGCGTGTATATTAATATGCACAAGCGTGTACAATAATAATTTAGGTATTATACTGTATGTTATGCACATACAGAGTGAACTTTTGAATATTCAATAAAAGTGAAATTAAATAATGAAATCTACATACAAACGTCTATATTTATATGTATGTTCATATGTATTGGAGGATGTATATTTACAGAGATTATGTGCAAATGCACATCGGTAAAAGGTCATCATTATCAGTAAATAAATTTTAAATAAATTTTGCATATATAAGTAGTATTTTTTTAAACGAAATTATGACAAGTAAAAAATAAATTAATGTATACAAACAACACACATAAAATTTATAAAATAAACGCAACATATATTGTATTTGTGCATAGCAACATTTTTTTCAATATGTATATATACAAACGTGTAAGATATTCAAATATGTACTGTGATGTATACACGTATACAATTTATTACGAAACGAAATATTTTTGTAACTGACAAAAATTAAATTTATCAAAAAATAAAAAATAAAATATAAATAAACGAATAAATCATTGTTTTTTTTTTTAATTATATATGTACACAAATATGCGTATACATGGTACATATGTACATTAAAAGATAAAAGGATATAAGTTCATTTTGAAATAGAAATTGATTTTCAATCTTTTCATTTTTGCTCACAGTTTATACCGCATAGTGCATATGAAAGATCAAACTTAAAATGTACCTAAATACCTGTACAACACACTATATACGATGATTGGTTAAATTATAATCAAAGATGCTAACTGAGTTGTAAATACGAACTTATGCAATAAAGTTCAAATTCAAATAAATAAAATAACAAGCAAAAATATAAATCCATACCTTTTCATATTTATATTACATTTACCTCGCCGTAAGGTATTATAATCACTGTTAACACTATATCATAATCGTCATATCATTTTCTTCATTATCATGATTCATTATAGTCATTTTACTGTCGAAGAATAAAAATAAAATTTTCTCTCTATCTAAGCAAAATATTTTTCATTATTTAGGTACTTAAATTTAATTGAAAAACAAAAAAAAAAACAAAAAAAAAAAAAACCCAAATTAAAGAAACAACAAATTTTTATCGTTAAAATGAAAAATTCAATTTTTTCTACACATTTTCATTTCATTAGAAAATTATATACTGAAAATAAGACAACAGCGTAAATACTTTGTTCATGACACATGACACTTTTCTGTCGTCATAATCATCATCATTATTGTTATCATTTACCATTAAATTAATATAATGTAATACATAAAATGTAATATTTTCCAAGTAAGTAAGTATATATGCTCCTTTCGTGGAATACGTTTCGATATCATCTTCAATATTTTCAATTTTATGTATATTTTACATATTTACCAAACTATACATGCGAGTACATATCATAGACAATATTTTATTTATAAACATGATGACGATCGATCGATCAAATATTGAAATATTTTTCATTTCAATCATTCATAGTTAACATACCACCACTTGTGCTTATTTCCTTATTTTTATTATCCGGTTTCATATATGATTATTATTATTATTATGAACACACATATACTACTCCTGTATAAGTTTGTAATAATTCATAAATTCATCATCATCATCATCATCATCATCATCATTATCGTCTTTCAATAAATAAATGATGCATCTATTCATTCACTCCATTCATTCATCCATCCATTCATCGATCTACACGAGTATTGTTTTTTTATGGTGCAGATACATATTTATAAATAGATGCATTGGAGTACATATAACTTTAGCTCTATTACTTATGTTCATATATCTATCTACATATGGTTAACTGTGTTAGATTATGATTTTTAAATTTTCATTCATTTTCTTTTCTCATTTCATTTAATTTTGTATTTTTGTAAATGTAAATATTTGTCTGATATAACACTTCAGTATTTACATAAATATTTTACACATTCATGCTGTTGTATTTGTGTATAGTGTCAATAAGTAGCAAAATAATTTTATATTAATATAAATTTTTTCAATTTGTCATATAAAATATTCACATTCTATACTGAGAAAGAAAATCAACTTTTTCGCAAGAATGAAAATATTCGTACTATCGTAGCTGACCTAGATTGATACAGAAAATGCATAAAAGGGAGGAAAAAGTATAAAATGTTGTCAGTTGATTTTCTGTGTTGGTTTTGTTTACAATATTCGCATTTAGTACTCAGAGAGGAAATCAAGTTATTGTGAAGATAGAAAATACGAATACACATGAAATGTGAAGTACATACTACTCGTTCTAGCATATAGAAAGAGAGGAACAATTATCAAATGTTGCTGATTGACTTCCCGTGTTTTGTTTTGTTTACAATGTTCGCATTCTACTCACGGAGAAAATCAAGTTCTTCTAAAAAATGAAAATACGAGTAGTCATGATGTGTAGGAACACCACTCTTATGTATAGAAAGGGAGTAGCAAGTATTAAATGTTGCTTGTTGATGTTTCGTGTTTATTTTGTGCAATATTCACATTCTATTTACCTAGAGAGAGAGAGATAGAGAGAGAGATAGAGAGAGAGAGAGAGAATCAAGTTTTTCTCAGAAGGAATATTCGAGCACGCATGAAGGGGACTAGCAACAGCAAGTATAAAATGTTGTTGGTTGGTTTTCGTGTTTGTTTTGGTTACAATATTCGCATTCTACTCGGATAGAAAATCAAATTTTTGTGAAGATAGTAAATACGAGCATACATGATGTGTAAAATACTACTCGCATTAAGATTCCATATACTATAGCTGCCGTACTAGTTCAATGGCCTCAACTGCTTTAGAGTATTTATAGAGTAGATATAAAATGTTTTTTCATACTCATCTATTTATTCATTTATTTATTTTTTTTTTCAATAAGAATAAACCTAATGCAAAATTTGTGCTTAATTAGTTTGAAAGAAAAAAAAAAGCAATTCGAAAAATTATGATGTAGTTTAATTAAAAATGTAAATAGAAAAAACAAAATAAACAAATAATAATGAAAAAATACAAATTTAAAACATTATAAGAGTAGAGTTTTGAGTAGATGAATTGTAGACAAAAGAAGAAGCAAAGAGAAAAAGATAATTTTAAACATGAATGAATACTGTAATGATGATAATAACAATAATCATTATGATGATGATGATGATGATGATGATGATAACCATGATTATATTATGATGAATACACAGAAATTAACACAATCAAGTAAGCATATCGTACAAGAAAAGTAGGCGCTTGTCTAGTACTATCCAATATTACGCTGATTAGAGTTCATTTACTTTTCGCATATAATAATTATATCATTGCACCAGCAGATTCAGTCAGGTGTATACGTATATAATGCACATATGTATATTGTATATATGTATATCTAATATTCAAATTAAAAAATGAAGAAGATAAAATCAAAATTAAATTTGCATTACTACATTTTTATGTGCATGTATATGTGTATATAAATGTAATACACTTAATTTATTTGATAATTTTACATTTTTTACAAAAAATTCTATAGAACAATTTTTTTTCCTGTATGCAAAATGTAATCATCACATTGTTGTCGGACATTACATATTCCTTATATTAAAATGAAATTATGTGGATTATAATGTACATATGTACTTAGAAGTATGATCATTCCTCTACATATAAATGTATACATATCAACATTTATTATGTAGGCAATTGATGATGGCATATTTGAAATAAAAACAAATCAGCTACACATTACAATTGCATATTTTTGTAATTCACATAATAATGTAATGTGCATATGTACGTACATATTATGTACAATTTAATGTATATATGGATATTGGATAATAAACAGAAACAGCTACATACATGTACAAAAAAAGTCATTAGACGTTAACCTACATTCGATTGTAAAAATTACGCGTTTAAAGTTAGAAATAAAAAAAATTTAGTTCAATTCGATGAATATTGAGTTTGAAACATACTCGTAAAAATCTCTGTATTGTATAGCAACATTCAATAGCAACATTCAAACCAACTGTATGTATAGTGTATAAAAGAAAATAGAAAAAATTTTCATTTGAAATAAAAATAAAAGAAGACAAGAAAAGAAAAAACAGTTAAAGATTATCTTATAAGATAATTTTTTTAGTATTTGTAATATTATGTATATTTTTTTTGTAAATATTTTTCGCAGTGTAATGAAATAAATTCAATACCTACCTATCTATTTTTTGTCTTATGGTGCATAAATATAAATAAATAAAATAACCTAGTTTGTTTGCGTTTGGATACATACATTATTTATGTACATACTTATAATGTTTATGTGTATATTTTATTAATTGATATTATCATCATTCATTTGCGCCGAAGATCAACTTACATGTATGTACACAGTGACTTTGTCTAGCTAAAATTACAGACATTCTGATATGAGGTAATTTTAGAAATACATAAGTATTTTCAAAATTATATGTGACTAAACTGAATATGTAGTTGAATATATGTAGCTATTGCTATTCTATTAGTCTGTTGCATTGCTAAATGTTATGTGATATTACGAGTACGAATATGAGTGCCTACCTAGACCTACTACAAATTACTCTTTAGCGGCTATTTATAGAAATAATATGTTTTAGTGGAATATTCACTGTGAAACAGTGACGTCATTTCTCTTGAAACTAGGACAAAAAAAAAAATCGTCAATTAAAAAATTAAAAAATGGGTGCATATGGACACATGAGTACGAATACATTTTTTGTTTTGTTTTGTTTTTTTTTTTGTGTATGCTATGGCTATCAGTAAAAAATTTCATGCAATATTTAGTTATCACTCAACCAAAGCAAAAAAAAAAATTGAATGAATTACGGAAGAATATATGTATACCTTTGTATCGTATGGTTTGTATTATCATGATGATGATAATAATGTCGCTGTTTTTTAATATACAAAAGAAAATTAATAATCATGCAACATAAATTTGTTTTAAAAAAAAAAAAAATTGTTCGTATTTTCATGAATTTATATAGTTCGCTGAGTAATTTCATACTATTGTGTGCTTGTTTTTGTGTTTTGTTTTTGTTCTATAACCTATATATAATTATGAAATATATTAAAATATGACCCGTGTTCTGATTGACCGTCACCGGAAATTTATACAAAAAATGTGTACAAGTAAATATGAGTATGTGCTTGAATATTATATGTATAATGTATTTATGAATAATAAATTATCCTCAGAGACATCATAATAATATAAGTTGCATATAAAATTGAAAAATATTCTAAAGAGTATTTTGGTCTACAAAATTTCGAGGTTATATCATTTATAATCTGAGAAAAAAGGGACGTCTATACAATCCCAAGTAGTAGTAAACAGAAGACAAGACTCATTTAAACATTTTAATAATTTATGTTACCTACTACAATACTGATTCTGTTGTACGAGTATATTTCTTACGTTATAAATGATACGGTTGTCAGGTTTTTGAAAAAATTTTCGCATTAATCGACTTTCATATTACGAATTTTTTTTTTTTACCTTCATGTACTACATACTGTATACATAATTGACTTAATAATTATTCAAATTTTCTGTATAAATGAGATCCCAAGAATGTTTTTAAAATTTTAATGTTGCACAACACAACACCACCCCTTGTGAATACCTAATATACGTAATAACACCCAAATGAATTTCAAATTAATTGATACATAGTTATTTTATGCATAACATAGAAACACGTTGAATACTTTTTAAATGTAGGTACTTAAATATAATAAAAATATTTATACAAACAAATGTGTATAAACATGGAAACAGAGCATGATATTCGAATCGAATATTACTGCTCTGCTACCATTCTCTAATTATAACTAAACTTACCTACATACTTATAATGCCACATTTTTTCTAATTAAATGATGGATGGATACCACCTGTGGAACATCCATAAAAATGAAAATGAGAATGAGCAAGCAATAAAAAAAGAGAACAAAAATAATTACAGGAGGAAAAATAATATAAAATATACTGAAGGCACCCCCTTTTTTTTAAAAATCGTAACGTTTATGTACAAAGCTTTACTGCGCTTATTGTGTATTTCATTCATATATTATAGAGCTGATATGTGCCACCTACCAAGTTACCTACTCGTATAATGCGTATGTGAATGATTATTTATTTAATTTTTTTTTTTATTTATTCTGTAAGTGAAGTTAATTCGATATTAAGTATTGGCCTTCCTATTGACCTTCATTCTGTTTTATGAAAAAAAAAAAAAAAATTATTAAAGAATAAACCGTAAAAATTAATTTTGACGTTAAAACTGACTAGTTACTAAACGTATAGTCAATAATATGAAAATGTATACATGATTAAAATAGTGATAAATTAGAAAAAAAAATGTTTTTCTCGATACATATGTACATGTTCTAAGTATGTATGCATATGAATGCCTATAAGAGAATATAAAAGAACATTACATTATTGTAAGGATATACAGTCTACGTCCAAAAAACTATTAACAGTTTTAAATTTTTTTAGCGATTATATTTTTCCTTTTTATTGAACGTAGACGTGCACAATTTTTCAATAACAAAAAGAAACAAATGAAAATCATAATCCAGTTTGGTTTGACTAAGTTTTAACATGCATTTTTTCATATCGTTCGTATTCGTTTTTCTCTCATTTTATGTGAAATAAAACTTTGAACAATGAACGATATTATTACGATACGAGTATAGCACCTGTTATAGTTACAATTCATGTAGAACATACATATCTACTTACCAGTACCAGATATCAATTTTCTACACTGATGATTTACCTGTCAATTTCGAGTAGATTATTAAAGGGTTTCACCTATACATATAATGACAGTGATGCCTTTACATTTTGCTTTTTATTATTACGTTCATAGGCAAAAAATAATTTTAATTTTCAATTACTATGTACATGGCTATTATGATTGATCCTGTTCTGTATGCATCGTATCGTATCCGTATGTACAAGCGATATTATAGTTGTGATTTTATGTCTATAAATCGACCTTAAAGGTAGGTATTCGATTACAATGAATATCAATACGATTTGTGTACAGTTTACGACTATACAGATATGTACTACCACGTACTATACGTATTGCATCTAAAAAAATAATGAGATAAAATGCGTTAATAAAAATATATGCACTAACACGTATCAGACAATTTAACCACGTTCATACAAGATACATACATATAATTTTAAAATTCGTATTTACTCTTGGAAAAAAGATAGAAAAATCATTACACCATGGTTATAAAAATTAAAAAT
Organism: Villa cingulata; assembly: GCA_951394055.1. Classification (NCBI taxonomy): domain Eukaryota; kingdom Metazoa; phylum Arthropoda; class Insecta; order Diptera; family Bombyliidae; genus Villa; species Villa cingulata. Next base: position 2,585,781 of record OX596020.1, on the reverse strand, counting down.
GAATAAAGAATCTTTCATGCATAACAGACCATAAAGTTTTTCAATAAATTTTTCGATATTTTTCTATTAAAATTTCTATCATTATCGTTGTTCATTGCACACATACACGTATACACAGTTTATACATTTCATATAAAATCTATAGAGAATTTTCTAAATAAATTCTAATAATTTTTTATACTTTTATGTTGCTGTGAATGAGTATAGATACAAAAGTGTACAGTGTCGCGCAAAACAATGTTAGCCATTAGAATTTAGAGATAAAAATTTAATTTTTGACGTAATTTGTATTTTGTACACCTCCATATCGACATAATGCCCCGAACTACCTCTATTCTCTTGCAACTTGTGGTTGCCGCAATATATTTAGAACACCTAAATTTGTGTATTAACTTAACTTCAGCCACTCCTTCCCCTACATCAATAGCTGATTCGTTAAGTTGCAACCATCGATAATGAGTCACAATACCCCCTTCTATTTTCTGGACAAATTTCATTCAAATCACTTGAATTTCGTAAAATTTAAATGTGCAAATAAGTTAAAATTAAAATAAATCATTGAAAAATTATTATTATTTAAATAATTTTCTAATTAATTTCTTTATATATGTATATATATATTTTTTTCATTTCTAGAGTGAACTTTGTGAAATTGGGTCTAGGCCCGAAATGGATTGTATGCCATTAAGAGCACCGACTGGACAATATCATCATCATTATCATCACGTAACAACATCTGATCAACAAACAAAATCATTACAAGAATTACAGAATGAAGTCGGTGCATTACTTGAATTCCGTGATTTGGTTATTGAAACATTCCCCGATCTTAAACATAAAATGGCATCAATGTCAGCAACAAATACACTTACTGGGATGGCATCATCATCATCGTTGGCATCTAGGTAAATTATTACATTACATAATATGTAAATGCATATACTTAATGAATCTACATACTTAGATTTGTTTAGTAAAATAATAACAATAACAGCAACAGAAACAAAAATAATAACGATAATCACCTTAAATATTTAAGATGATAAAGAAACCATGAAATCATTTAAGTGATGAATCTATATAGTAATGTACCACAGTCCACAGCTAGTCTAAAATTATTATTAATTTTTGCTTTGTTTAGGTCGATAAGTAGACCTAATTACATTCAATTCAGATTCAGATTCAGTCTTTAAGTAAATTAATAAATTTTTATTGTAAAATTATCATTGCAACAGTAACTGCTAAACTGCACAAAAACAATATTAATAAAAATATTTGTGGAATAAGTCATCAATTTTTTTTTAACTTACTTAAGTACAATTTCTTGATGTTTAGGTCATTGTCATTTCTATGTATCAGTGTACAGTCTAGTACCACCATAATACACAGCGAGAGTATTATAGTGCTATACTGTTCGCATAAATTTTTGCTAACGGAACTAACTGATATAGTCACGTTTCAGTGATTTGCTTGATATTTTTATAATACGAATACGACGAATACGACAATAGTCAATTATTATTATTTTTTTTTTTATTGAAGCTACAAAATGAATTTGAATTTTTATAAAGTTCGAGGTAATGTTACCCACGATAGTTCAATTTCAGCATAACTATCATTTATGTATCTTATACTATATTATTATCTCTATTTATGTGTGTGTGTGTATTAGCTTGCATCTCTAACAGTAACAGAGTGCATAAAGTAAGCAAAAAAAAAAGAAAATTATGTACAGATTGAATAATACCGGAATTTATGTCAAAAAATCAAATTGAAATATCTGAAATTTTTCAAAAAAAAAAAAAAAATACCACTTACCTGGTAATGATCGTCAATAAATCTGAAAATATAAAAATAAATTTAAAGAGAAGAAAAAATAGCGAAAAATATGTTGATAATAGCACAGATACATTTATGCACATAAATTGAATTTCAAAGATTCGTAATTCGTTTCAATTACTTCATGTTCACAGACAGTTACATAAATATTCTTGTATATCTGCATTTTATTGTTGCAATTTCAAAAATAATAAAATCCATCAATGCAAAACACCTTAAAGGTGTTTAAAAATTACGCTCGAATGCGGTTTAACAAAGTTGGAATGTATCGTTTAAAATAATAAAAGAAAATTGTTGTTAATGAAGGAGAAGAAAAAAATCTGCATTATTACTACCATTCAAAATCAAAATTTATCTTAAATAACATTGGAAGTTAGAAAATATCAACAAATTTACAACATTTATTGTCTTATTTTCCCTAATACTCTATGAAAATTGATTTATTTGAAAGAAATTTCTTCTGTTTATCTACTTAAAAAATTTTTTATATTTTTTTTTTTTTTTAATTTTTATAGAAGGGAATGGGAGCCAGGGATAAGAGTTAAACGAAAAATAACACCAAAAGAAAATGCTGATATTGTATCCTCATCCCTAATACGAAGTAGAAGTAATTCTCATAGCGGTAAGAAAGAACCAAAGAGCGGTGAAGGTAATGGTAGTGTTGTACAAGATTCAGGATTTTCAACAGAAACCAGTTCATCAAAAGAAGCACATAGTGCTTCATCGACAACTGGTGCTATGCAGGTAAATATTATATTTTTTTTTATTTTTTTTTTTTACAGAAAAACGAGAATAAAATTAGCAACAACAATAATTGAAAATATATTTTTATTTATTTTTTGTTTTGTTTTCAATTTGTTAATTTTAGGTAACAACTGCATCGAATCGTCTTCCTGCCGATGCTGATGATGAACTCTTAAATCTTCTAGATGTGATCTATAGAAAAAGTAATCGACTTCGTGATGAAGTTGAATACTTACAAAATATTGAAAGAGATAAATTTAGGAATAAAACAATAAATTTAACAAATTTAAATAGTAATTTAAATGATATTTGTTTGCATAAAACATTTCAAGATCATGTAGATAAATTGAATCGTGAAGATATTCAACAACTACGAAAAGAACGTGATCGTTTACTTGATAAGTTAGCTGAAATGGAAGCTGAAACATTAGCTGGTCGAATAAAAGCAACCAAAATACAGGATCAATTCGAAGAGTTGTGCAATGCTAAAAAAGAACTTGAAGAACAATTAAAATTGGCTCTAAGTCAAAAATTAGAACTGAATAGTAGACTGCATGAATTGCAACGACAGTACGCTAGTAATAACAATAGTAGTAGTAGTAGTAAGAGTTCATCAAGGTAATTAGAAAAATGTTTTTAAATTGAATCACTTTCAAAATAATTAATTGATGAATTATTCGTTTTTCTTTTTCTTTTTCTATCCAAAAAAAAAAAAAAAAATAGCCAATCGGAATCAATAAGCCATCGAAATTCATCTTCAACGACAATAGTTTCAGTACCGACTGCAACTAGACATTTACAAGGTGCCTCTTCAACAATAAATCCAACAGCAGTTACGACGAGTCATCAATTATTAATTACAACAAATCGACTGACAACAACATCTGGAACAACATTATCAACAAATACAGCTGGTTGCATTGGTATTAATTCTAAATCAACATTTCAGCCAGTCGTTGTTGAATCAACATCAACAGCATTATCGATATCATCACCATTATCATCATCAGCAATTCCTACAAACAATGCAGATGATGATTATAAAATTTCAAAACCATTCCATTATAGTGATTTTACTAGTAATCAAATGAATCAAAATAAAGATGAATTATTAAAAGCATTAGGTAGACTTGATGGCCTTATTAGCTCACCAAATCGAGCGACAAAAATTCGTGTTACAGATTCTAAGAAAATTGCTGCCATATTACTAGAAACAAATGTACTTGAATTACAAAGGCATTTGCTAACGCTTACAGTACAAAATCAGGTAAAAATCAAATTTAACTTTTATGCATTTTAAAGAGAAAACAAATTTATTTTTAGAACAAAAATAAAATTAAAATTCATTCTATTATTTATGATTTTTGTAGTTGTAATTGATAATACACCGTAGAAAATATGTTGTAATATGCAACATTTTAATGTGATCTCTTTCATTTTTTTACACTGAATAGAGTATATATATTACGATTACGATTACGGAAAGTTGCGATTTCAATCTAGACTTACATAATAAACAAAAATAATACCAAAAAATAAATACACATCTTTTTTTTTTCTTGTTGGTGGTAAATATTAATTTAAGATTTAGATACACTTTTGTGTACATACGTACGTGCTTGTCTGTCTTGTTAGGTAATAAAAATCATTAACAATATTATTACAAACAATATGCTCTGTATGTAATGTAATATTTTAGTAAGTACGGCCACGAAGTACTGTTGTAGTAGTACTATACGCAGTGTACTTAAAAATGAATTTGAGATTTTTCAATTTCATCACAGAAAATTTCATTAATAAACTTTATATTTTACACCAAATACGAAATAAAGAAAAACAGACAGACAGACAGACAGACGATTGCAGGGGACTCGACTGATAAATCTTTTAAAACATCAGATTTATAATGTATATAATTTCCTCAATTTTAGATTTATCTAATAAAAAAAATGAAAACAAAAAGAAAGAAGAAGAAGAGATGAGACGGAAAAAAAATGAAGTCAAACATTAAACAAACTATGATATTGATGATTATAAATATTAGAGAGGTGTCTTGTAATTTTCATTGGCAGAAGAAAAAAAAAAGCCATCGTCGTTATGCGTTATAATACCACCAACTCAATATATTTATATCATTCACTAACTTTTGTTATGTAATCACAAATATAATTAACTGACCATTTAATTAACGTATTGAATTACATTCGACGACCAAATTTTATATAGATAGGAGTAACATACATTTTTTTGTCTACCTATGCGTATAAAAAGCAAAAATGAATAAAAACAACAACAATGGCAGTAAAACGTCATTAATTTAAAATTACGTCTATAATATCAGTGTGTCTAGATATGTAGTAAATTTTTTATGTATGCGTTCACAGATATACAATACACTATACCCCAATAATAATATTATATGAACAATGTAAAATGGTAATTTAATCTGTTTCAGTTTTCGTCTCATGCATATACCTCTAATGTAACATCATTCATTATTCATTCGTTCTACACGCGTGTATTTTAATCTACATATGGAAAAAAAGTAAAAACGTAGAAAAAAAAATCTATAAAAAATACATTAAAAAAGAAATAATGAACAAAAAAAAAATGTTTTAAATTTCCGTAAACCAAAGAAGCATGATTACAAAGAATTCGAAGGTATGCTTCGAAGGTGACTTATTGGTGGTTCTTCAGTCAGCTGTTAAAAAAATCTGAGATTTTTAAACCGAAATCAGTTTTCATGGTGCCAGTAAAACTTCACAATCCATCACACAAACTACCTTAGCAATATTCTTTTTTAATATCGATAATTTTTTGGACAATTTTGAAATGAAAGTCATCTATTGACATATACAGACGACTGGATTCAGCACTCCGGAAAGAAAAAAACGTAACTAGTTTATACTGAGAATAAAGAGCAGACTTCAGTCACTAGACAACAACAATTTATTGAATTGAAAATCATTATTCATTTCAATATAAATATTGAGGACCAAACACTACGATTACAATCAACGAAGTAAACCTATAAATGCTATATTGTAGTTTGTAGTTCTAGTAATCCAAATTCAGTTTTCTATGAAACCAAAAGAGAACCAATAATGCACCTTCGGAGCATACCTTGGTTTTTTATTCTTTCTGTGTATCATCATGGACTAAAAGGTATATTCGTATATTTTTTTTAAAATGTTTTCTTTAAAAAGGTCAAATATCTGAAAATTAATTTAAAAATCGATACGCTATAATACATAAACAAATATTTGATGAATGAGACTTATGGGTTAATTTATTCGTTTTTTTTTTCTATCTTTCATTTAAAAAATTTTTTTTTTTAATCGTTCTTATTTTGGTTTCTAATTCAAGTATACGACTAGTGTGTACTTAGTTCTGATTTTTTGTTTGTTAATCAATCAGATATACAATCAATCAATCAATCATATAATATGTATGTATATAGATAAGTTGTATATTTCAGCAACAATTTATGAAGGAGAAATGTAAAAAATAATTATTAGATGCTAACCAATACAAACCTCAAAATCAGACAATAATTATATTTTGTAAATTCGTATATTAAAAATAATTATTTGATTCTATATTCAATTTCATTAGAGGATAAGTATATCATATGTGTGCATTAACGTATAATTAATTTGTTTTTAAAATAACAAGAAAAAGAAGAAAAATAAAATTGATTTCATAATTAACCACAAAATCGATTAAATTTCGAGGTAGATATCTCATTGCTTTAGAGAAATTCATTTGAATCAACAAATAGAAAATATTTTCCAATAAGAATAGTCCGGGTGCGGTTGGTATTCTACACATCATGTGTACTCGTATTTTTTATCTTCAGAAAAAAGTTGATTTTCTCTCTGAGTAGTGAGTATATATAATGCGAATATTGTAAACAAAATAAACACTGAAAATCTTCTAACAACATTTGATACTTGTTCCTCTCTCTATTCTCTACATACGAGTGTTCCTCCTCTATTCTATACATGGTGTTTTACACATAATGTGTACTCGTATATTCCTTCTTCAGAAAAACTTGTTTCTCTCTCTCTAGGTAAATAGAATGTGAATATTGCACAAAACAAACACGAAACATCAACAAGCAACATTTAATACTTGCTACTCCCTTTCTATACATACGAGTGGTGTTCTACACATCATGTTTACTCGTATTTCAATTTTTTAGAAGAACTTGATTTTCTCTATGAGTAGAATGCGAATATTGTAAACAAAGCAAAACAAGGGAAAATCAACTAGTAACATTTTGATACTTGCTTCATAATAATTTTACTTTCACATGCTATCTATGAGAGAATAGAAACGAAAATTGAACCCTTGTTAATACAAAAAAGAAACGAGAAACAAAGAAAAACTAGCGTACAAATGTTAAAGAAAATTCAAATAAAAATATCTGTGTGTGTATGTGTGTGTGTGTGTGTACTTATAGACACTTTCATTACCTACATGCAATAATAATAATAAATCGATTTACTTTCCTTTCGATTTCTTTTTTGAATTTTCACAGCACATACAGATTATGCATGAATGATTTGTTCAGACAGCTTTAAGTATTAAATAACGTCCGTTTATTGTTATTTTAGATTTTCATGTTTTTACATTTTTTTTTGTTTTTATTTTGTTTTTTTTTTCTTATGTGAGTATGCTCGCATATCTAAGTATGTCGTTTTCAATTTTTATAAATTCATGCCAAATCGTTTACATTTTTTTTTCTTATTTTTCTTCGTTTTTTTTTTTCTTTTTTTCTTTATCTTACTTTTTTTGTCTTCTTTATCAAATTTTTTTTTTGTTTTCGTATGTAAATTATAATTGAAAAAGAAAAACTTAAAAATGAAAATGAAATTTTCCTCAATTTGTCCATTGATTCAAATTGTGTCTCATATAAATACATATTACACCTAGCAAAAGGCGCAGTTATAAATCACATTAATTTAAAAAAGAAGTAAGAAATCCCAACAAAAAAAAAAACACAAAATGCTAATTACATATTTCGTAAACTGAAAAAATAAAATATTCACAATGCATGTGTAGATTTTTGTGTGTATGTGAATGTGTATGTTTGTGATCGTCGTTTTGTGTGAGAATTAAAAAAAATTATAATTCGATTTCAATCACAAATTATTCAAGCATACAGCAAAGATATACATACATATTCTGTATATTTTTGCTAAACAATAAACCTCCTAAACATAACAAGGATTAAAAGTTAATTTAAAATTACAAGAATTAAAGAAAAAAACAAAAAATGCAAACCTTAATTTATATTTGAAATCGTAATCGTATAGTAATGAAAATATGGATAGCCTCAACTGAAGATTTAATATTCAACGTTCATTTTTATAAAAGCTTTTGTTCAAAGTAAAAGTTTGATGAATTTTTGTAGCAAATTAAAGAGAATTCAGTTCAGTTTCAGTGCAACTTAATTGAATTTTCATATACTTTGTTGAGAGTCAAAGTTTGGTTAACCTCAGCGCAGTTGAAGACGACATTAATTTGTAAATTGAGGACCCAAAATAGTCAAAGTTGACAAAGATTTTGTTATGAAACATAATTTTTTTTGAATGACCACCGCGTAGCTAAGATTCCAACCCTATAGAAGATATTTAAAGTATGAGATGGTATGAGGCATAAATGCACGTAAAGTTTGTGAAAATGAAAAGCAATTTCAGAGCACCTCTAAACTGAAAAATATAATAAAAGAAGAATGACATCCGCTTTGAAACTTTGTAGAATCTAAGTAAATTCCATGACTAGTAAAATTTTCGAGCTTATTTCAATATAAATTTTCTGTTTTTAATTTTAATTCATGCAAAATTCAACGAGGCTATTCATATTTCCACGACTAAGTCCATGAATCTTGTATAGCATTCGCATACATACCACATGGATTTATTCATTTTTCCCATACACACATTTTTATGTATACATGTACATGCAATATATGTACGTGAACATGAGTATAAACAATACATGGATTTGAGTGCATTGCTGATATAGAAATTAAATAGAAATCGTAGAAGAAGAAGAAGAAAAAAACATTTTCATTGATGGTACAAATGGGTATACATGAAAATTAACAAAACTTATTAGTTCCAGTATTTTACTCAATTAGAAAATCATTTGATGGCAAATAATTTTGCAATTGTATTTTTTTTTTAACAATTTATTGTTGTTGTTGTTGTTGTTATCGTCATCGTAGTAATTTTCATTGTTTTTCTTTGGTTGCTGATGTGTTTTAATGTCATTGCGTTATGTTGTGTGTGGATTATTGAGCATTAATACGTTTTTTTTTCTTCTTATAACAATAGAAAGCGAGAATAATAATGTATATGAAAAGAGATGTACACATACATACACATACACAGACAGAGATACCTATAACATAATATAACCATATGTAAATGAAATTTATTGTATTATTGTACCACAGTATGCAGTGTGCATATTGTAACGAGCAAAAATTATTATAATTTTCACATCACATAATATGCAAAAATTAGAAATTGAATCGACATACATACATACACATATACTCTCGTATTACATTCGAATGCTTATGTAAATTTTATTTTTGAATAAATTGCCCTGCGCTATACATAAATTACACCGACCGACACTCTATATAACATAACATAACGGATCTATGAGTAGATGCGCATACACGATTTTATCATGTCGCAGATCGTTTTTATTGTGAATTTATTAACGATTTTTTCTGTTTATGTCGTAAAAAATAGATTTTAATCGGTAACGACTTAATCGTATTTTTTTTTTTCAAATAAGATAATAATTTGAAATTGAAATTTTTTTACACTGTAATTTTTGTAATGATGGACGAATAATTTTAATGAATTTTAGAAAATTGCTGTTACTATATATTCGATCATTATACTTTACTACTTCACCTCACATAATTTAATCGATATCCGGTTTTATTTTTTCCTTTTAGGTTTTAACACAAAGATTGGAACAGGCAACAAAATCAAAAATATTTCTATTAAAAAGATTAGACAAAACAAAAGAAGAAATTGATGATATGCGATTTCAGGTAGGAATTATATCATAAAAAAAAATTGAAAATTCAAAATTAATAAATCTAATATCCTTTATTCATTTTGGGTTTTCTTCTTCTTATTATTTTTCTTTAATTTGATTTTCATTACTAATTACAAATTGTATGTAAATTTAGCTTGAAGAAAAGGATATTGAATTAGAAGGAACAAAAGCACAATTACGTGTGCTTGAATCAAAGACTCCATTAAAATTAGATTTTAATACAACAACAGCATTATCAGCAACAAATGAAATGAATCGTTCCTCAACAACATCAACAATAATTCTATCATCTAGTAGAGATTCACCGATAACATCAACACAAATTTCAACGCCCAGTATGAAAGCAATGATACCATTACCGATGATGGATGAAATACAACAGCATAGCAGTAGTACAGAATCAGCTCAAGATCAAACAGAAAGAAGTGGTGGTGGAGGTGGAGGAGGAGGTGGAGGAGTAGGATTAGGAGGTATGGGAGATTTAAGACTAAATAGTAATAATTGTTTTAGTGGCCCAGAAACACCAAAACGTTCACGTCCAAGTAAAATTCCATTACCCGGTACTAAAGGTTATTTAGCACCGAAACCGCCAACTGGTAGATCACCGTCATCATCACCGTCTGGAATTATTTTATCAGGAATTGTAGCTGCATCAGCATCATCAACGCTATCAACATTATCATCATCGTCGTCATCACATCATCAAAAATGTAGTCCTTCGGGACCCGTATCACATAAATCATTAAGTCGAAGTACTGGTAGTTTATATGGTAAATCTGGTCCACCATCAGTTAAACGATTTTCATCAAATGATACACAACAGCAACAGCAACAACAACAACAACAACAACAAAATTTATCTAGTCTAAATAGACCAGAATCAGCGCAAAGTAATACTAAGGATAATTCATTAACTGGTGGATTATTGAATAGTAGCCGTAGTTCATCATCATCTATACCGATTTCATCGAAATCTACTCCGTCCCCATATAAAATGATTAGTAATTCGCCTTTACCAAAACCGAAACGTGATTCATTTACGTCTCGTATTCGCCATTTAGATTCATTATCGCGAGTGAATAATTTTTACAGTAATAATAGTAATAATAATATAAATAATAGTAACAGTAACAGTAACAATTATAATAACAATAATAATAATAATAATAATAGTAATAGTTCATCATCACCAATATCATCGACAACAAATTTTGGAACAACAACAATTACCCTAACAGCAAAATCATCACCATCAACACCAACTTCACCATCATCACCGCCTAACAATAGTAGTAGTACATATAATTTAGGCTCAACAAATTTATATCAGCAACATCAACGTTCAGCAACATCAACAACAGCAGCAACAACATTTAATACTAAAAAAGATTTAAGTTCGAGTTTTTCACAAGGACAATTACGTGATCGTGATCGTAAATTACAGAATACATCGGTATCGGTTAGACGTGTTAGTAGTGCCTCAATTGGTGGTCGTAGTAATACATGTAGTAATGTTGATTTAAATCAACAGCAACATCATCCACTCCAACAACAACAACAACAACAACAACAACATTCACAGCAACAAAATGAAACTGAAGGTGGAAAGGTACGAAATTTGCGTTCAACTCTTTTGGGTTGGCTAAAAATTTGAAAAAAATTAAAATAAAAATTCAATTAATATTAAACTAAAAAAAAAAAAGAACGTGATAATAAGACTAGTTGTTTTTTTTTTCTTTTTTTTTTGTTGTCTAAACTACATATAATATACATTTTTGTTTAGTTTCTAACTGTACTTTAAAAGAAAAAAAAAAAAAATTAAAAATAATGAGAAAAAAACAAACAAACACAATAAAAATTCATTTTAAAAAGAAAAAAAAAAACGTGAAATACATAACATACATTACATGGACGTAGATTATATAGTTGAGAATAGAAGGATGTTAGATTATATATTTTTTTTTTGTTTAATTTTTGTTTTTTGTCTTAAGCAAAAGTTTTTAGATAAAAGACTTTTTTAGGACTTTACTATTTAAAAATAGAATGAAAATAAAAATAAAATTTATAAAAGATTCTGATAGAATGACTGCTGTGTATAATTTAAAATTGGAAAAAAAAATTTTTAATTGATTGATTTTTTTATACCTAAGACATAAACATAAATTTTTTTCAATTCAATTTTTTACCATCCCCATCACCCGGAATTGAAAAATATTTCTTATCCTTATACATTTAAAATTTAATTACTTATTTATAATGAATGTTTGATTGATTTATTTTAATTTATTTATTTGTCCTGATGTTGTTTTGTTTTCTTTTCATTTGAAACAACATTTTTTTACTTCAATAAAATAAAATGATCAACACACAAACCCACATTCATACACAAATACATATTTGAAATTTCGATAATAATCGATTCAATATTTCATTACTAAATGTATAAAAATACAGCATCAAAAGTCTAATATAAAGTCTAATAATAATTTTTAGTCGTAATTTTTTGTTTGTTTCTCTTTTTGTTTAGAATTTTTTTAAATTACATTAAGTATTTTTTTGAATTTTGAAAAAACGAAATACCACATTACATATGTATTTTGTTCTCCTTATTTTTTGTGGCTAATGTTAAAAATTTTTTATTTTAGAAATACATTGCATATTACATAAGTACATAAGAGGAGTTTTGTTTTGTTCCTTTTTTTTTTTTAAATTTTGTAAATCTTAATTCTTCATTTTTTTTCCCTCTGTAATTTAGTTTTTAATGAAATAAATGTAAATTTAATAAAATATTAATAATTCAATTTTTTTTTTCTTAACTTATTTGTTTATTTGTTTATTTTTAAATTTAATTTATTAAAACATTCAACTTGATACAAACCATAAAAATGATTGTGAACATTTGAAATATAAAAATCATTTCAGATTTCATAGTAATTTTATAAGAAAATCTAAAAAAAATGATTTCTGTATTTTTGTTTTTAATTTGATTTTTTTTTTCTTTCAAATTTATTTTTAATTTAAAATTTATAAAATGAAGTAAATTTATTTTTGTTTTCTATTTCTTTTATACTCTTACTCTTCGTATACTTCTGTTTTTATCATAAAAAACATTAAAAGAAATTTATCTTCTTTGTGTTTCCTTTTGTCTAATTTTATTTGTTGTTGGTTTTTTTTTTTTAAAATACCAAAAATTTATTTTTGTACTTAACATCAAAATTATTATTATTTAATTGAATAACGAAAATTGTATTTATGTAAATACATTACAGTACAGTATGGTCCAAGTCAGTTGACAAGTTTCGAGCATATTTTCCATATTATGTGTTTGTAAACATTTTTGTATACAAATACGATTTCGATCTTAAAGTTCTCCATATAGGCATACGATATATCTGATGGCTGATTGATAGAAAATTTGAAATAAGTTCTCTCTACAGACATTACAACTAACGTTTCGACTTTATCGCAGAGACTTCATTCGGAAAATATATTTTGGAGTATGTACCCCACAAAGTTTTAAATTTAATATATGTAATGTCGAAGATTTAATTCTGCAATTTGACTACAACACACAGCCAACTTAGCTATCGAACATTAAGTCACACCCCGAAAAATCAATATTTTTTGGTTTTTCTCGCGACTAGTCTTTCGATTTTCGAGTTGTCTGTCAATCAATCTTACAACTTACACTACAAACAATGCAACATTCGTCCAACTTCAACTTATCACTCAACCAGTGGTCAGATACATTATGTATGTCGTATATTGAATGGAGGGGATCTTAAGATAGAAAATTTTGATCCCAAAGAAAATATTAAAATCCGTCTACTTTCTACTAGAAATGTTCACTTTTAATACTAAAATGACAAGTGATTTGGGCCAAGCTCTACATACGGATTCATTTATAAATATTAATTTTATAACAATTTCATTCAAATAATTTCTCTCTTTCTCTATATCTATTTCTTTTATTTCTCTCTCTTTCTCTTTCTCTCTCTCTCTTTTACTAATTCTACTTGTTCTCAATTCATATGTATTTGTTAATTTATTTTATTTCTAATCATCATTTTAAAAGAAAAAATTTTAACCAAAAATCATTTTTAAAAATCAAAAATTAAAATTTTACTTTTGTTTTTTTTTTTTTTTAAAAATTTTTTCTTTAATATTTTTATCAAAAACAAAAAATTAAATAAAATAATTTACTTTTTTTTTTCAAAATTTTATCATCAACCAAAAAATCAAAATTAAAAATCTAAAAAAACAAAATTTATAACGAAAATTTGTACAAAAATAATGGATAAAAATAAATTTATTTGGAACTAAAAAAACACTATAAAACCATATAACAAAAAATATCATTACCATACTGATCTACTACTACTACAAAAAAAAATTGAACGAAATTGCAAAATACGTTGTGTGTACGATAAACAAAACCATAAAAAAAAACTTATAAATTTTGTGTTTGTCATAAAACTTCAGCATAGTCATCAGAATCAGATTGTAACAGTGGTGAACAGTTTAACGAAAAGGATATCATGAGAATGATGAAAGAATAAAAAAAAATTGAAAAGAAAATAAAAATGTGTGTACAGATTACAAGATAGTAAAAACGATCAAAAGACTATAAAATAAAAAATATAAATCAAAAATGACTGATAAACGAAATTCGAACATATTTTGGAATTTGAATGAAATACGAATGTTGACTTAATGTACATACAGTATTTTTATGTGCATTGCATTGATATTACGTCGTCACGTATAATGCAGAACAGAGAATCGAATCGTATCTAGGATATATAGAAAATTATTTTCGGATTTTTATAATGAAATAAAGATTTATGTAACAGTCATTCGAAAATTTTGAAACAAATACTTAAAAAAATCATAAAAAAAAAAGATTTAATGTAATTAACATGTCAAAGGATAATAAAAAATGCAAAAAAACAAAGTCTATAAAATCGTAAACTAAAAAAAAAAAAAAAATTCAACGATAGTACGAGGCCTACTACTACTACAATTAACCAACCACTATTATCGTTCTTTGCTCTTATTTCTTGTAAGTCCTACATCTCCTTTATTTTTATGCTTGTTTTTTTTTTTTGTTTCTTTAATTATCTTCTTTTTTTTTAATTTTAATATTTTTGTTTTACTTTCGTTCGTTTCACAGTTTTAATTGACAATTTCAATAAAAAAAAATTAATGAAAATTTGACACATTTTTATTTTTGTTTTAATTTCGTTTTATTTTGGTTTTTTTTTTAATTTTTATTTCAAATTTAAATCAATTAAGCTCAAGGATTAAAAGAGGAAATGTATGTGTGTGTGTGTTTTTTTTTCATTTTGATTTAATTCAAATTTTAAATATTTCGTCAAATTTTCGTTAATTAATTTTACCACTGATGTCATTCATGATTTTTTTTTTGTTTTCGTTTTCATTAATCGTGATTTTGTTTAGCTTTTAGTTTTTCATTTCTTTTTGTTTTTTGTTTTTTACTTTCTTACAATCGTTTTTCTTTATTCTATTTTGAATTTTGATTCACTATCGTTGGTAAGCTTTTTGCATTTGATTTTACTTACATTACGTAGAAATAAAGTACGAAAGTAACAGTTTGAGTAGACATTTTTTGTTTGTAGTTGATTGAACTTTATTGTTTTTTGTTACTTTGTTTTTTAGAAATGCGTAAACGACAAAAATAAATTGTTTTGATATAACGAGTAGTGTGTAGTTTTCAAAATAACAAAAAAAAAAAAAATTGTAAAATTATTTTTTAATTATAGTTTCTATGCATACAAAAGTAGATGTAGAACTTAAAACAAACTTTAAAAACATTTCTTTTATTGCTTCATTTCTAATTCTACAAAAATAATAATACCCAATGCGGAACTTGTTCTTCACTCATTTAAGATTTTTAATAAATTTTAATTTGAAAAAAAAAATGTTTTCCTGTAGAAGAAGAAGTCGAAAGAAAGACAATGCACGCATCTGGTTTGAATCTGAAACATTTCTCCGTACTCGCGTACTACAGTGCAATATCCAATACATACAAGAAAATCAGAAGGGAAACTACTGTTCGTGTATCTTTCTACTTCTTCTTCTACTTTATAACATTAAAGGGTTCAATGACCATGTTTGTTTACATATGAAAATATAGGTCAAAACATTAATCGTTATTTCTAGTACACACGGATCTTGTTTCATTTTTACATTCTTCTTCGTACACGCCCACCATAGAGCAGTACATAATTCATACAAGAATAGGAGAAGAAAAACTACTTTTCTGGTATCTTTCTACTTCTCCTTCTATATTCTCAAATTATCAAGAGTTGAAAAACCATGTTTGTTTACAAATAAAAATATAGGTCAAAGCAATTATCTGTTTTGTTGTTTACACGGATCTTGTTTCAATTTGAAATTCTTCTTCGTATACACGGCTACTATACAGTGTATCAATTAATATACAGAAAAAAAGGAGAAGAAAAGCTACTATTCGCCAGAATGTAGAATGAGATGTAGAAAGAAAAGTAGAAAGAGAATTAGGGGGAGAGGTAGAAAGAAAAGTAAAAATATACGAGAATAGTATAGTTTGTCTTCTTATTTTCTTGTGTGATTTAGGTACTGATCTGTAGTGGGCGGCTACGAAGAAAAACGTGAAAATGAAACAAGATCCGTGTAAACAAGAAATAACAATAAATATTTTGACCTACATTTTCACATGTAAACAAATATGGTTTCCTAACTCTTGAGAATATGGAATAAATTTTACTCAATACAATTCAAAACACAAAACACAGACAGAAAAAAAAATCAAGGACCAAACACATCATAAATTTTTATTTACATATTTTTTAAAGAAATGCACAAAAACAAAACAATAAAAAATAAAAAATAAAAAAAATAAAATATTCAACAGGATGAAAATAATTGTAAAATAAGATTTCACTTTTATGTACTTTTCTTTTATTTTCTGTTTTGCTTTATTTTTTATGCTTTGTTTTATTTCTTTTTGAATTGCATGCGCTTTTTAATTTTTAATTTTCTGATATTAACTGGCAAAAAAAAAAATCAATTAATAAATAAAATTATTAATATATAAAAAAATAAAAACCAGTTAATAAAAAACTGATATAAAATAAAAATATAGCCAGAAAGGTAAAAAGGATTCAACGATTTAAAAATAAAAATGTTATGGAAATGTTTTTCTTTTTTTTGTTACAATTTTTTAATTGCACTGTAAATACACATTTGATAGTCATGATTTTTTTTTTTGTTTTTTGTAAATACTTTTATGAATTTTATTTTATTTTATTTCTTTGTTTTTGAATAAAATTTTTAATTTTATTTATTTTGTGTTTATTTTTTTTTTTGGTTTTTCTTCAAAAAAAAAAAAAAATCTAAATACGATATGTAAATATACACATACATATACGTACAATTTGATTAAATTTATTTTGAATCCATCATCATCATCATCATTATCATCATGATTATCATCATTTTTATCATCATTATCATTATCATTCTTCTTCTTCCTCTAATTTGGAAAATTAAAAAAAAATTTTGTTGTTATTTTTTTCTCACATATTTTCTTAATTATCTCTGTCTTTCTCTCTCTTTCTCTTAATTTTTTTTTCATACATTTGTTTGTTTGTTTGTAAATTGAACTAAAATGAAAAATAAAACAAAAAAAGAAAAATAAAACAAAAAAAAAATTCAAAAACGAAATTTTTTTCCCTTTATTTCTCTTTTCTTATTTTGCTTTCAGATTAGTAAAATCAGA
Source organism: Villa cingulata (assembly GCA_951394055.1). Lineage (NCBI taxonomy): Eukaryota > Metazoa > Arthropoda > Insecta > Diptera > Bombyliidae > Villa > Villa cingulata. The sequence goes on along the minus strand of OX596020.1, from coordinate 2,568,323 downwards.
AAATTTGAGAGCATGGATTCATTAATTAATTTAAATAATGATTATGAATTTGATAAAAATATTCCTACACATTATTATCATCATCATCATTATCACAATAATAATATTAATAAAAATCATCATCAAAATGATCAACAATTACAACAAAGGCAACATGAACAGCAGCAGCAGCAACTTCAGCAGCAACAACAGCGACAACAACAAAATGAAAATTACTCACAGCAATATTTCACATCTCGTAATTTAATCAATGAATATATCGCTAAAACATGTATACCACCAGCTATTCTACGGCCATTTTATGTATCATCATTCCATCATAATTCCTATGACGAGGAACAAATCGATTTAGCATATAAACATCCACAACTATTGCTGGATAAATTAGAAATGAATGATTATCGTGGTGAATGTACTTTTGACTCAGCAACATCGTCAACATCATCATCATCTACGTCATCTGAATATGATGATGTTGATAATGATGAAAGTGATGATGATTTAATTAGAATTCAATTAACCGATAATGATTATGATGATAATGAAGAAGATGAGAGAGAGGAGGATGAGGAGAAAGTAGATAAAAAAGATGGTGATCAAAATGTTGATAATAATGATGATATTGTTATTGATGATGATCGAAAAAGTCTTGATAATAATAGCATTACGACTGTTACAACACAAAAGACTACAACATCGAATACAACCACTGCATCTGCATCATCAAATTATCAAACGAATAAAGGTATCGAAATTCGTTATTTTCAAAATCCAAAAGATAATAATCTGAATATCGAAAGAAATTTTTTACATAAAAAATTTGTATCAGCAACAAATTATCATGTTAGAAATTTATACAATATGAATTCTTCAGTAATTATCGAAAACAATAAAAAATCAAAAGTAATGAATCGAAATAGTAAAAACACATCCACTATTGATTTAACATCATCGTCTACTTCAAAAAGAAATCGTTGTAATAGCAGTGGTAGTTGTAGTAGTAGTTATGGTAAACGTAATGATAGCGGCAATAATCCATGTAAATTAATTGGTAAAGTAAATCCGAATATTGCAAAAACATGGGAACAATTGAATGCATTCAATTGTAATAGTGGTGGTGGTGGTGGTTTGAATGGTAGTAATGGACGTTTATTATCACGTTCAATATCGAATATGAGTGATGATAGTGAGAAATTGTTTTTTTGTCATCCGGCCGTACAAGAATCAAAATCAAATTTTCATGTTAATAAAGTTATTTATTCGGAAGAAGAGAATTCCGAACCAGATAATGATAATGATGATGACAATGAAGAAGAAAAACTTATCGATGTTGCTCATGAATGTAATGAAACAAAACATAATCATAAGAGAACGAAAAAATATCAAAAACAAAATGAAACAGAAAATTTTAGAGAAGAAGAAAAAAATCAATTTCGTATCGCTAGCGCTACAGAAGAACAAAAAAAATATGAATTTCATGAAAATAATGAAAATTTTTATGATAGTATCGATAATGATGATAGCACTGATAAAAATGATAATCGTATTATTTATCGAAATAATGTAACTGAAGTCAATAGAAAACAACCGCGGCATCAATTATCATTGTATTATCAACAAAAGCAACAGCAACAACTGATGCAACAACGACTGCAACAATCACAACAAATGCAACAGCAACAACGACAACTACGACAACAACAGCAGCAGCAACAGAAATATCAAACTTTTAATAATTACCATCGTCAACATACGAATTTGTTGGAAAATCAAGAACAAGATAATGATGATGCTGGTGGTGAAGATATGGCAGAAATCGATTCATTCGAAAGAAAAAAATATTTTTGGTCATCAGAAAATGAATTTAAATGATGAATAATCATAATTTTCGTATTAATGTACTTTTTTGAAAACATTTTTTTTTGTTTGTAAATTTTCAATATTCATTCAATTTTATTGCGAGGTTCAAAGAAGATAGATATGGTGGATGCGGATTAGTCAAAATTTCATTTGAGAGTATCTCATTGTTAGTTAGATTGTCGTCAGTGATTTTGTGATAGAGCTAGAGATGAAATATGTTTTACGATAGACAACAAAAATGAAATGAAATGAAATGAAATATTTGGAAATGCTCTAGCTTTGCATATTCGAATTACTGATCAAAGGATATCTGTTGCTACATATTACGTATTAATATTTGAAGATTTCTATTTACATAATTTAATATTCTACACCTTTTTTCATTGTTCCTTTTTTTTTGTGTTAAATGTTTAATAGATGAAAAAATTAAAATCTTTCTCTAATTTCTTAGTTTATTTTGCTTTTTTCTAAGTATTTTGATATCCAGAAATGTAATGATTTTCAATTAAAATTTATAAATAAATAAATAAATAATTGTATATGTAATTAAATACCATTAAATATATGTACGAATATATTGTATGATTGAGTGCTGTGAACAACAAAATTTTCTTAAATAAAATCTTTTAATTTTTAATTTTATTTTTTATTATTTTTTTTGTTCTTTTTGAAATTATGTAAATCGAATTTATAAAAAAGTTCTTTAAACAAAATTCATCATGAAACAAAATAAGAAATGAAATTAAAAGAAAAAAGGAAATTGAAAAATCAAATCAAGATAAAAAAAAAAATCCAACAAAAAATGTAATCAAAATGAATACCATAATGTACGTAATGTGTGTAAATTTAATAAGATGAAAAAAAAAATAAAATAAAATATAAAAGTCAAGAAAATGAACGAAAAAAATGTAAAAAAAAAAAATTATTGAAATTATTAGATATGTATCATTTTTGTTTTTGTATAAGGATAACAATTATATACATATACTGCATACATAAATACATAAATTTATATTAATATTCGATGCTGTGTAATATAGTAATTAATTAAATTAAAAAAGATAAAACGAAATTTAAATATGAAACAAAAAAAAAACATTTCCTTGCTTTAAAATTTCAGGTATACTTGAATAAGAAAATGAAAAAAGAAGAAAAAAATTTATAATATAACATTACGTACTCCATATCCTATTATAAACTTTTGAGAAATATTGCATGCGCTTACATTAGAAAGCAAAAAATTATTAAAAAAAAATTTGAACGCAATACATACGAGAGTAGTTGAAAGTATCAAATAATAATACCTCATTTACAATCTAGAGTAGATTTCGTCGTGCCAGAGTAAATGCGGTATTCACAATTCATCGTAAATTACTGTATGTTATCATATAGGAACATTGGAATTGGTACACATGTGTTGCAACATTTCAAAGTTTTCAGTATAATTTCCCGAATTGCCTACGTCAAATAAGAAATACAATACAACCTAATCTCAATCCACTCTGGTGAAATCTACACTGGATTGTAAATCTAACTTAATATTGAGGGTATTCATTTCAAATTGTAAACTTTAGCAACGCGTAATTTTACGACCTCCTTGTCAGTCAAAATGATGTGAAAGCACCTCTCGTAAAACACTTCAATGTTCACATAATTCTCATTTTATCACACAAATTCAACAATCTTCTCAAAGTCAAAATATAACCACAAACACAATTTTCAAATTTCATCTGATAAAAATGATGAGCTGCCATAGCTTGCGGTTTTCATAAAATTTATTTACACGAGGTTGATCTGCGAGATTTTAAAAGTTTCGTTCATTTACGCACAGAGATCATGTAAAACTCAAAATAAAGTAAAAAGTTACGACAAAGTCTCCTTTTATCTGACGGAAATTACGAGAGTTAAGAGATTTGAAATGAATATCCTCACTGTATTTGATCGTCAAATTATACTTATGCAGAAAAATAATTTCTTTACAACGGTCATCATTTTTCTTTTTTCTAAGGAAAATCAATTCACTGAACATTATTTGAAAATATTAACAAATTATCCTTCAGTATGAACTTTAATACACAAACGGTTGGTGATTATTATTTCGATATTTTCAAAGTTACCAAAAGTAGCTTCGAGTGTATGTATTTGTTGAACAATTTTTTATAAATTAAATAATGAAATTCAATTCAATTGTGAACATTATACGGAAATGTCATTTCATAAAAATTATTACTTTGAAAAAATAATTATAAATTAATAGGTACATATTTAAATGAATAAATAAATGAAAAGCATAAATCAAAAAATAAACTCACATCATCATAAGAGAAAGCACATAAAAAATCTACTTATAATAATAATAATAATGTATTGCAAAAAAAAATGTTTTAAAACTAACTCAAAATATAAAAAAAAATATATAAATAAATGAAAGGATATTATTTCATATTAATAAATGTATTATTACTATTATTATTATTATTAAAATTATAGAATTGCGCTAATAATATACATTATTATATACATACATACATTAACGTATACACATATATGTATATATATATGAAATTTATATATTATCATAAATTATATTATTATGTATTTAAATAAAGAAACATAAAATATGTACATGTATGCAAAAGAATAATTGAAAAAATTAAAAATGAAAAATTAAAAAATTAAAATTAAAATAAAATGAAAAATTATACACACAATAGAATTTAGTTTTAACAAAAAAAAATAATAAAAAAAGAAAGAGAAATATGTAATAATAAGTAAAAAAAATAAATTTAAAAATTAAAAATTATTTGTAATGTTGTTGAAAAATAAATGCGAAAAAATAATTAATAAACAAAAATAAGAATGTGAGTTGGAAAATGAGGAAATTTACCATGCGTCTATACTAGCAATATATGAAGATGAACGGCAATGGTGTGGGCAGATTGTTTATGGAAGCAATATTCATTTGCAAAATATGAACACAAATTCAATGTTTCAACTCAATTCAACTCATTTTCTAAGAAATTTCATGTATCAAAATTATTGCTGCAATATTTTCTAGAAACAATATTGCCCTGCAAAACAGAAACATTCAGAAAAAATTAATGTTGAAAATGCAATTTCCACATAGTTGCAATATCTATATTGCCATTGCTATACGACCATGTTGCCAGTATAGATGCAGAGTTGAAGAAGACATAAATATATTCTCTTGTATGGTATGCACAACCTACACATAAATGAGATTTAAATCCCGATAGAACGAAATGAAAAATGAGAATCAAACGTAAATTAAATGAATTCAATGCAAAAGGAAAAAAAAAAGTAAAATTTAATTGCATACTTGTATTTTTGAAAACTATTCAATTAGTCCTTTTGGAATGTAGTGTATGAGCATCGAGGAAATAAAATGGAAGTACTGATCTACATACATATAAAACAACATTATAAGCAAAGACTGTAGTAGAAACTATAATAATTTCAAATTACATTTTCGCAATATAAAATTATAAAAATAATGATGATGTACTTTATGCAAGGATGAGTCTCAAGTCATGGTTCACTTAGAGCTGTCTCCTGTGTGTAGGTGTAGTGCTATGAAAGAAGAAGACATACATGTGTGGGGTAAATAATCAAAAATGTCATTTAAAATTATATAAAATGAAAGAGATCAATAAATTTTGATACTAACTTACATCATCATTATCATTATTATTAACGAAAAACGATTTTAAATGTTATTTATTTGTTCGTCTTTTTGTTTCCAATTTTTCGTTTATTTATTTTTTTTTTTTTTGTGGAAAGAAAATTTATTTATACTTACATAATAAATGTTTTTAGTAAAATTTTTGTAATTTTGGGAAATGATTAATGTGAAAATATGAAATAAAAATACAAGAATGCAATAAATCACCATTAATTAATTTATCAATTTATGAGAAGTAGAAAAAATATTTGATATTTGAGTAGAAAAAACAAAAATAATTGTGAATTTTTAATTTTAAATAAAATAAAATCGAAAATAATTAAAAAAAAAAAAAACATTTATGATTATAAGAAGAAAATTATGATAAAATTGTATAATTAATTCTAATAGAAATTATTTTTATTTTAATTTGTAATAAATTGTAATTTAAAATTTAATTACTCGTATAGATAATAAATAATAATATTAGAAAACAAAATCGTGTATGTTTTTATTTTTTCAACAATTTAATTTATTCGTTCTTGTTTGAACGAAGGAAATAAAAGACAATGCGGAAGAAACGTAATTGGTACACAAGAAAATAAAAAAAGATAAAACATTTGAGACAAAATGAAAATAAAAAATTTAAAAATATGAAAAATATAATAAAAATGATTTTTTTAAAAAAAAACAAAACTAAAAACTTTTTTAATTTTCAATCTGTTCTTTTTGAAGATTTTTTAAAAGGAAAATTTTTAAAGAATTACAAAAAATAAGAAAAAAATAAAATAAATAAAACGTGATGCATATTAGAGTAGAGAATAATAAATAATTTTAATATTTAAATTATAAAAAATAAATAAACAAATAAAAATACATCCATACAGAGGATATATGAGCGTATATAAAAAAATATTGGAATGAAAAATTTTAGAAAAAATAAAATGAGTTTTGTATTGAACAAAAAATATACTTATTAAATTGTTTTATGTATGGATTATTATTTTTTATGATGAGATAATAGATTGTAAAACAAAAAATTAAAAAAATAATAAGAAAAATTAATAAATGATAAAATTCTAAAATAGAATGAACATTTAAAATACATAATATTAAAACGCTATTTATAGTCATTTAAGAATCAAATTATAAAACAAGAAAAAAAAATAAATAAATAAAAATTAATGCATGTATATATAAAATTATAAATATAAAAAGAAAATAATTATAATAATAATAATAAAAAAAAAAAAAAAACAAAATATAAAAATAACAAAAAAAAATCAAAAACATTAAATAAAAAAAAAAAAATTGTTCATTTAAACAATATTTTTAAAGGTGTTTTACTTGTTACTTTTTAATGTTATGTTTATAATATTTTTGTTTGTTTGTTTATCTTGTGAATAAGAAGGGACAAAATTCATTTACAGGATATAATATTTTTCCAACATAAAAATTTCAAGTTGAACCAAATCCAAGAATGAAAATTTATACGATGCACAAAATTTTGATGCAATCGAAAGCACTGACTAATGGCCAATACATAGCTCATAAACGATCAAAGTTATTACCACCACTACCAGCTACCACCAAAATATTTCAATCAAGAGAAATAATAATTAGACCAGTTTAATTCATATAAAATGTCAATGATGTGACAGATTTTCAAATGATGAGATGGTAAATACTATATTTAAAAATTGCCTAGAACCATGCCATAAATATTTAATAAGTCAAAGAAAAATTTTATCACTTACTTTTGCTGATCATTTTCTAAAACCTGAATCTCTTCAAATCTGTTGAGTGTTGATCCAATTGCCACCATATTGATACGATGAATAAACGATGAATAAAAAGTTAAATCGAAGTTGCACTGGTATATACGCAATGTCAAACATGGTCAAACATAACTGAAATAAATTATCCGCTCATTAATTTCAGTTTTTTACCACTTCACACAATATTTTTTTTTGTTTTTTTCACCACTACATTTGATAAAGAAGAAAAACAATAAATATATATTTTTGTAACTGTAATTTTTTGTAATTTTTAATTGAAAAATTTTAAGTGAATTGAAAATAAACAAAAATGATAAGAATTTCTGCCTTCAAACAGATATTATCGAATATCAAACATGTTTGTCGTTCAACGGTTCAACTGTAATCAAACAGATTCAAATCATTTGAAAATATAACCGGAACAGAAGTTGAAGTTCTACATGAAAGTGACGATGGCGCTAGAGACAGTTAAGTTCATAATTTCGAAAATTGTTTTTTAATTTTTTGGTATGTGGAAAATAACTTTAATAAAATGTAGAAATTTTAAATTTTGTCTGTTGAAGAATTGAATCTTTCCGTGAAAAATTGTTTCTTGAGTTTGTATATTTTTTGAAAATGATAATATAAATATAAATAAAATGAGGTAGTTTGTGTAAATTGGAGAATAGTACAAATATATTTTTGATAACTGAAATTCAATAGTTTCATTTTATGGCTTATATATAAAACTGTGTAGACTATGCTCTGAGATTCCTACATGCAATTTACTTTTAATTCTTCAATTGGCATATCCTTCCTTTAAAAATTTATTGTCATATCTTATTATTCCACCTAACAAATTTTTCAAATTCAATGTTAATTTTTAATATTAATCAAAACAAACCTACATCAATCTACAAAAAATGTACACATAATTTTAAAGAAATTTATGTAATTTTTCATTAATTCACAATTTGGTAAATTTATTTCCGCTTTAAACACACCTGCAATATTATCAAAAATATCCATGATGAAATTATATCTTTTATGACCATAAGTGAGTCTAAAGATTGCATTGATATGAGTCAAGTGAAGTAATTTTTCATTATACGGAAACTGATAGGAAAATAGAAAATAAAAAATAAAAACGAAAAAATATTATTCATTACTATCGGCTATATACGAGTGAAATGCAAAATACCCCATTTAAGACAAGATATCTTATACGTTATACGTTATACTTGTGATTGACGAGCAACAAGCTTCGATATGTAATGGTATTTTCAATTTCATTTAACAAGGAGATTTGGCATCTAACTATAGTTAGTACGGTACGATATACGAGTATCATACATACCATATGCTCACTCTTATTTTCATTTATGACGAAAATGCATTTTCCTTGTATACTTGTTCTACACAACACACCATAAGAAGTAAACAAGAAATATAAAGAGACAAAATAAGTATACGAGGTACAGGAAAATAAGATGAGAAGTATACGAGAAAGAAGAAGAGACGATAAGTGTGCAGTAGCAAGGAGGTTATTGGCATCTAACTATAGTAAAATATACGAATACGCTATAGACCATTATAATAATCGTATTTAATTCATGAGAAAAATCTATTTTTTGTGGTGCTCTGTACTACACACTACACACCATGAGAATTATACGAGATACAGGAAGCTACATTAAGTATAGTAGCGTAGTAATACGATATATACGCTAGTTGTACCCATGGTATATAGAGTGGATATCTAATAGATTTTCTTTCTACTCTATATATTATCATGTGCATATGCACATAAACATATTTTTCTGGAAAAGGAGATTAAATTAAACGAACTATAAAAATGAAAATTAATTGAGCATACCAAAGTGTGACTACGTTTATATATGGATGGATAGACGACGACGACGACGACGATCATATAATCAAAATGTTTTGTTGACAAATTTTAATGTATTTACATACATACATACATACGTAGGTTGGTTGGTGGTGTTAGTATGTAATTGCATAAATTTATATTGCCTAACTGGATTGATTTTAATTTTCATTTTAACACAGAGTACGGAGCAAATTTAAATTTACTCGTAAGAAGAGAAATTAGGCTATGTAGATGTAGTATTATTAGGTGTAGTAAATTAGCAGTGTAGGTATTACACTGCTTGTGTATGATGAAAACTAGATTAGCTATACATCATCATAATATCATCATGAGGCAATCATTATTCATTAACTGTGTCCATGTACAATAACCATGAAATTTTTGCTAAAGACTTTTTTTTTTCTTTTAAAAATTGAAAAGATTTAAAACGGAATTGCAATGGTTATTTCCTAGTTTATCATTATGTAATTTATTATTTTATAGTAAAAATATTAGATATGAAATTGTGTTAGTTATAGTTCGTTTGTGTGTTATCTATACAAAGTATATATATATATTTCCATCAGTATGTACTATGTACTAATATTTGATTTTGTTTACAAATCACATTACATTCACTTTCATTTTGTAATACATAATTTTATTACACGATGTATGCTGATATGATGATGATGATGATGATGATGATGATTATGTGTGCATCGTGCTCATACGTTATGATGTACGAATATGCTTACATAGTTTTTACAGTATGCAATACATATTTGTACATAAAAACACGATAGAAATGATAATTATTATAAGAGTTTATGGTATAGATTTACATACATTTTTTAATCTCTGAACAAGACCAGAGAGGAGATTATAATTATGAAAATGAAAACACAACACAACATAATAATGTATTGTATACCTACACTCAGACTCAGTCAGAGTTTTAGAAACGTAACAGCACTGTATTACTATATATACCTAACTTAATAATGATTTTTAATTTTTAATGATTTTTTTTTTTTTTTTGCAATGTATAATTTACGGTTGAAATAATCATAAATTCATAATACAAATACAATAATGGCAAACTGGTTATTTTAATTTGAGGATTTTAATTTTAGTTTATCGAAGAAAGTGTTCGTAGACAGACAATTAATCAAACACGCAGACAGTAAACCAGATAATTTTTATATTGAAAACTAAAGAAATTTCGCGCTAAATTATGATATGAGTATCAAAACAAGTTGGTCAGTGTTGTGTTGTGTGCAGATTTAGAATTTTTATCGTGCTGTAAATATTAAAATCAATAAAAAACAAAAAATGATTTCTGTTAATTCACTGACGACAACGATTTTATCGGTTATGCAACGCAACAATAATTCAGAATTATTATTGGTTTAGAACTTAGAAACTAATTAGGAAATTGATTATTAAATACAAGAACTGCTGTTCTTTTGTGTAACTGTAAAAATAGATAATTTAAATAAAATTAAAAGAAAATCAAAATGGCCAATGCAAATAATAATAATCAGTGTTTGATGTTTGTTGCATTGATGTTAATTTTAAATGTTATTTTTATGTCACCATATTCGATATTTAAATTATATTTTTACTGTAACGGTGAGTGTTTGGATTTAGAGTAAACTAATTTATTTTACTGAAAAAAATTGCATAAATCATATGTAATATTTTTTTTTGTTTTGTTATTAATTTCATATCAAAAAGGATTACCATTTAAAAATCCCACTATCTATCATCATCATGATAATAATTATTCTATCAATAATTTATCAACATTGTACGGTATTAAATTAAAAAATCAAAAAATTTTAAATGACATTAAAGAAGCATTTAAAATGTTCCCAAATAATGGACATCTAAAAAAAATGATACAAAAAATGTTTAACATATACAATCCAAATCCGATTTATGTTTTTCTATTACCATTTTCAAATAATAAATCTGCCATTATTGATGTTGACGATAACTCGGATTCGATAAATTCAACTATAATCTTGGAACGTAATGATTTCAGTACACCGATATATCCAAATATTACAGCTACCGATATAATTTTGGATTGGTTATTATCATCATTGTACAGACGAAATAAAAATTCAAATTCAAATTCAAATAAAAATAATAATGAAAAAAACGAATATGATAAATATCCAAACAGAAATATTCAACATCAAATTTATCGTTACATTGAAGAAAATACAATTTTAGAAAATATTCAAACTGAAAAAAATTTCATTGATTACGTAAAAGAATTGAATGCAAAAGAAATGATGATTTTATCACCAACTGAAAATCCATTACAGTATCCGTCAACAACAAGTCGAATCGAAACAATTGAACAAAATGAATGGGAAATTTTAGGTCTGAAAGGATGGGAAGGACGTTTAATTGATCCAAAAAAATTTAATGAAGATATTAGGTAAGGTGCCTATAATATGCTTTTATGACGATAATTTCCTTTTAAATAAATGAAAATTACGAGTAAATGTTTACAGCTTTTCAGCTCCTACGGAATCAAATCGTTGGACAAGACAAAATAAAAATGATCTCTTCAATCTAAATAAATTATTTTCCACAATCAAAATGAATTCCTCGAATGAGAATTATGAAAATTTGAATAATAAAACTGAATGGGACTTACCTGGTAAAATGTCACTATCAAATAAAGATGATAATGATGAAAATGCTAAATCAAAATTCATGTTAAAATTGAATGATACACTTTTGAAAATGTTCAATTTTGACAGCAATAATGATAATAATGATGATGGCAGTAAATTGAAAAAATTGAAATGGCCAATAACATCAAGTCGAAAAAATCATCGAGATTCAGATATTTTTATTGGACGTGCAAATGATCCATTTGGTCATTCAACAAAATGGCAAACAAAGTATATGGATACTATTTTTCCTTTCTTTATATATGTATGAAATTATCCATTTTCGAATTTTTTCTTTTCTTTTGTAGGAATCAAACCAAACAGAACAACAACAACAAAAATAACAACAATAACGATAACAATGACAATAACAATAGCAATGATCATGATGATCGTCATAAACGTGCAATTGTTGAATTATATTCAATGATTAAATGTTCGACTGGCTGTGATCCATTAATATTTAAAGGTTATGGATGCTATTGTGGATTTTCTGGTGCTGGCCGTCCAATTGATGGTATTGATCGTTGTTGCCGTTTACATGATAGCTGCTATGAGAAAAGTGTTTGCCCATCATTTTTAGAATATTTTGTACCATATTTATGGAAATGTTATCGTGGCAAACCATTATGTGCTATCGAACACGGTGAATGGGGTAATGGTATTAATTCATGTGCATCACGTTTATGTCAATGTGATCTAAAATTAGCTAAATGCTTACAAAAATTTCAATGTCCAAAAAAACGTCTTATATGCCGTACATCAAAAATTCGTATGTTACAAAATTTTTTAACAATTTTTTAAACACAAAAAACAAAAAAAAAACAAAAAAAAAAAATAATAAAAAGCAAAAAAAATATGCATATTGATATAAAATCTAATTGTTATTGTTGTATATGGGTTTGTAACTTTTAAGTCTGAATAAATTTTAAATGTATATTTTTTTAAATTTTTTAAAATTATTTTTTTTTTCATTTTGTCTTTAAATCAGTTTTTTTTCTGTTTCTGAAAGGATATAAGTATGAAATTTTATGATGAAGTCTATGCCTATAGTCGAAAGATGAAGAAGTAAATAAATACAATACCTATTTTGCAAAAAAAAAAAAAAATAATAATAGTATCTAATGAAAATTGATTAAAAAACAAAAACTAAATTATTTTCATATTTTTCTTAATTTTCTTCTTTTATATTTTTTTGTTTTATTTATTTCTTTTTATCTTCTTCTGCATCTTCATCTTTAATTGCAATTTTTCTTTTTATTTTTTTATTTTTATATTTTTTATATTTTTTGTATTTTTTTTTTAAATAACTTTCTAACAAAATATAAACAACTGTTCTCAATCAAATTATGTATGTAATGTTTTCTATTATATAAATGGTTTATACATATACATATATAATTCAATAATATGCATATAATATTTCTTTTTATTTTTAAAATTTCTAAAAGTTTTTTTTTTTTTTTTAATATTTATTCATTCATTCAATTATAATTTTTCATTTTATTAAATGTGTGTTTTATTTATGTATTTTTTATTTTCAGATTATTTTTTATTTTATTTTTAGACTCTATTATTTTTGTATTTTTTTATTAAAAACATATTTAAACTCTTTTTTTTTTCTTTTGCATTTTATAAGTGTATTTCAATTCCATTTTTAAAAAAAAACGTTCAAGTGATTTTCAAAAAAAAAAAAATTTTCAAAACTACAGATTTTTCGTTGTTATCTATATACTGTTTTGTTTGACTTTTAGACATTATTTTTAGACATTTTTGATTTTATTTTTGTATTATCTCTTTCACATAAATTCATATACTCTTATATGTACATATTTTTAATAAATATATATAATGGACTTATCTCTTTTTATTAAGGTTGCTCACTTGATGCAGCTAAGGGGCGTGTATATGTAAACCAAATAAAACGTGTAAATGAGTGTATAGTTTACACGTTTTACTCCGTTCACATGCGTTTTTGACTCGCGTTAAAGGAGAATACACCCTTATTACCTCTTTGTTTATTTCAAATTGTTTTTTTTTTTTTAAATTTTATATTTTGAATTTTTGTTAGTTTTATTTTTTTTTTTTAAAGTTTATTTTTGTTTGTTTTAATTTCTCTTTCATTTTATAGTATTACAATTAAATATTTTTTATACATATATATATATATTTTATACAAACAATAAATGTATTTGTTTATGTAAAAGTTTTTGTAATTTTTTTATTTTTAATTTATTAAATTTATTGTTTTTATTGATTTTTTATATTTTATTTACTACATATACATGTACATATATACATAAATATATAAAAGGCGATTGTTGGTATTTTGATTTTTTTTTTCTATTTAAATATTTTTTTTTTATTTTTTTAATTTTTGCTTTTAATTTCATTTATATTCCTTTAGAAATTAATTTTTTTTTAAAAAAAAAATTTTGTCCTTATTTTCATATTACATTCTTATATACACATATTATATACCTACATAAATATTTTTTTTTTTTCATTTATTTTTGTTTTTCTAAAAATTGGTATTTTGTTTATTTTTTTGTTGTTGCTTAATTTGTTTCTCATTTTTGTTTTCTACTTTACATTTCTTCGTTTCTTAAATGACTAATATTACAATTTTCTTTTTCCTTTTATTTAAATTTATTATTTTTTCTATTTATTTTTTTTTTTTTTTTTGATATTTTTACGTACATACATTACTACATGCTCATTTTTTTAATTTATACATATATACAAATGTAGTATATAATATATATATATGTATACATATATATTTTTTTTTAATTAGTCAACTGGTTTTTGTCAACTGGATCTGATTTTTTCATTCTCTCTTACTTCTTTCTATATCAACAACAAACTACACTATAGTATAGTAGTATAGATGACTTCTTGTTGTCATTATATAGAAAATTTGTGTTTACTTTTATTTTTTTGTTTTCATTCTTTAATTTTTGTTTCTTATTTAGAATTATTATTTTCTTTGTTTTGTTGCCTTATTATCACAAAAATAAAACAAAATTAAAATACCGTTATATACCTACTACAAAAAAAAAAAAATTGTTTTTCATTTTTCTTCTTTTTTCTTATTTTTTCTTATTTTTGTAATTAATAACAGTCTCCAGTCCAGATAATGAGTATTAAATGTTTCACACTTTTTACTAATATTATAATAATAATGTTGTTTATACATTAGTTGATTTTAACAAGGCAAATAATAATAATAATCTCTTTCATTGTAATTTTTTTTTTCATAGTACAGCTCAGCATACGAACTACAATATTTATACACATAGAAAGAACTAATTTGACCCTGCCCTGGGGCCAACGGCCAACAAAACAAACAAACAATCAGCAGAAATGTTCTTCTTCATTCGATCATTTGCAGTTTGTTTTGTGTTTTGTGTTGTATTCGTCGTATTGCATACTCATAGATTTTTGTATTTTGTTTTTCTTTTTTCTCTTTAAATATTTTACGAAAATCATCTAAAAAAAAAAAAAATTTCTCTTTTTAATTAAAAAAATACTCTTCTTATGATTTCAATAATCGAAATCGAAGTGAGCACATCATCATCTCAACATCATACTCATACACAATCCATCATCATCTATTTATATTGGATATTTTATAGATATTACACAATGTCTTTAATGTTTCACGTTTTCATGTTTCATGTTTTCATTTTATATTTTATTTAAATAATAATGACTAGAATAAAATGTTGTTTATTTTATTGTATTTTGTTTATTTTTGAAACGTTTCATGTACCATTATTACATACTGCTGTACATAAAATACGTTTATATAACAATTACGTACGTACGAAATAAAGAGTATAAAATGTACACAGAAGATGAGCATTGAGCAGACATGACATAAGTAAAGTACTGTCAAATCAGCCTATTAAATCGTATTGTGTTCGAATGTTTTAGTTAGTTTAATACACAGACAGAGTTGCCAATTAAATAGATCTAGTGATTTCGTACTGTACGATTAGGATACAAATTAATAACAAAACTTTTCATGATCGTGAATAATTTTCTTTCTGTTTCTGTTTCAGTTTCAGTTCGTATACAATTTAATTATTTTTATTTTATTATCATATTTAAAGCTTCAATAATGTTTTTATTTTTTTTTTCAAATTTTAAATGATTGTCTACAAAACAAAAGAACAAAGGCAGTTGGCATTATGTTGTTAGCGTGGTTGTTGTTTTCAAATCAAATTTGTCATCATCAAAGATCCCAAACAAAAAAAAAAAAAAAATGAAATCAGTTTCGTTGTTGTTATTTTCAAACACGATCGTTTATAGAGTGAAAATGAAAAACTAAAACAAAAAAAATTGTTCATGCATTATGCATATATGCATATGCACATACATACCATACATAAATGTGCATATTTGTTTGTATTTTATAATAGGTACACAATGTCAGAATGTATGTATGTGTGTAAAATATAAAAATGTATTACATAAGTCTATTATTTCTTTCTTAAATTTAATTAATTAATAAAAAAAATAGAGCAAAATTACAAAAATATCAATAAATTAAGTGAATTATAGACGAATTTGGCTTATAGCCTTTCTTTTATACAAAAAAAAAAAAAGAAAAAATCAATTTGAAGATTTTCTTCTTCTAATTTTATAGGTACATAAAAAAAAAATTAAAAAATTATAAACAGTATCTCTACAATTAAATTACAAAAACTCCACTGTAATCAATGGATATTGTTGTGTATACGTACGTACACACATTCATTTATGTAAAAAAAAAAAAATACAAAAAACAAAACCAGTTGACGTTATACACATTATTTACAAAAACAACAACAAAATATTGTTCATAGCACAAAGATTTTTGTTTTTCTCTTAAGCATATTTTTCTAAATTTCCATTTTTCTCATCTCTTTATCTTTTTAAAACTGTAGACAGACAGATGGCATGGCACAGTAAATCAATGATCATTTTTCCAGTCCTTCCAGTCTTCATTCGTGTAAATAATCATTCAAAAAAAACCCGACTGATACACGCGACACTCTCTCTGTTTCTATTATCATTCTGGCTGTCATTGTATTTTTTAATTTTTTTTTACTTTTCAAATTTCAACCGTGTCTCGTGGTTTTTGCTGTCCTTTTGTTTATTTTTTCCACCACTGCTGGATTTTTCCAAATCACCATCTTCAGTCGTCGCTGAATAAAGTTACTGAAATTTCATTTGAAACTTCATTCAAACTTCATTCGAACTCGAACTTAAATGAAGTTGTAATGATCATTTTTAACTTAATTTAGAGAGTGACAGAAGGCAAAATGAATGATCATTGATTTACTTGCTGTATGTCTACCACATTATAATACATTTATAAAAAAAAAAAATTCAGATTTTATTTTCTCGTTTTAACTTCTAATGTTTGTAATTTTTTTTTTCGTGTGTGTATAAAAACGATTTTTATTTTTTTTCTATTTTTTTTTTCATTTTAGATTTTAATTTTTATTTTGCTGATATTTTAATTTGGATCATTTTTGTAATTTGTAATTAATCTGTTCTACTCTAATCTTATTCTATTCTTTTATCATTAGATGCGTACTTTCTTTAGCCTGTTTTTTTTCCTTCATTTTTTTTTCTCCCATTTTGCTGTATAAAAAATTTTTATTGAATAATTTTTGTTGTACAGAGAATTTGAACTCCTATTTTGTTTTGCTATCGTTTTATTAAAATTTCCATTATGTATAATCGTGTTATGATGTGATGGCATAAATGATGATCATGATGTTGCTGATAATGATTAAAATAATGATTATGATGATGGTGTTGATGATGATGATGATGATGATTAGTGGTAATCGTTGTTGTTCTTGTTGTTGTTGCTGTTGTTGTTGCTGCTGCTGTTGTTTTTATTGTATTCAAATTAGAATTTATCAATTTTGGATAATGTCACCGACGTGTTAATAATACTTCTAACCAACATGGACAGGCAGTTACATCCTGTCTTGAATAATTCGGACCCCATCCTTTGGCAAAACTAATTCTCATACTATATGTATCGACTGGACCGGTTTGTGCTCCAGCTATTTGTGGTGGCCATACCAGTGATTGAGATTTAGCCCTAAAAAAAAAAACAAATGATAATAGATAATTGAAATTAAAAAATAAAATGAAAATTTATTAAAATTTAAAACATACCTATAACTATCGAAGGCTCTAAGACAATATCCTGGTGGTACTTTTGATACATGAAACCAATAATCAACATCATTTAATGTTGGTGAATGTACGAAAACAGGTACTAAAGAACGATTGTACAACCAAACGCCATCAGCCTCTTGACTAAGTGTTACACCTAAAAAAATAAATAAAATGTTTTTCGAAATTATAAATTCATTATCTCGATAAATCTGTTTAATTCTTGTCAATCTGGTATCTAAGATATTTACCTAAACCAATTTTTTGTCTAGCTTTTAGCACCGATTCTGGAGTATCTGATTGTCTTTGTTCGGCCAGAGTCTTTAAACACATCCCATCGCCTTGTGGTTGATCCGAGAATACATTTACCGATGAATTTTCAACTGGAAAACGTCCTCCAACACGTTGAGCTAATTCCCAGTATGCTAATTGACACCATGTTGACGATGTGGATGATTCTGAAGTGGGAAATAAAAAAAATGGATGCTTTTTGAAATATTTTGAATTGATCATTTTTATATCATTTCAAGTTTTAAATAAATTGTATTTTTTTTGCTTAGCAAATCTTTAAAGGGACAGAAAGTCAAAGAAGATATGAAAATCAATTTTGAATTTAAGAGCAATTCCTATATACCTCTATACACTGTAAAATCTGCAATACAAATACAAATGTATAAAATTGTTAAATAAACATGTATGTAGTGTTTCATGTAAGAGAAGTAGCTAACTGTTTTTATTATTTTATTATTAAGATAAATTTTTTATATGAACATTGCACTTGCCAGCCGCAGCCATCATATACATAGCAAACGTATAGTAGTTGCTGCTGCTGTTGTTGCTGTTGCCATTTTAGCAGCTATTTACCCATTAAAAATAACCATAAATCAAACGCCCATTTAAAAAAGTTTCCTAAATCTTTACATTACACAGGAATTCATTGAATTTATAACGACACTACATACATTTACTCTAGTACAACACTAGATACTGTCTTGCATTTTACAATAATTTGTTTCGAAAGCGTATATGTATGATAAGTTCTAGTATTTGTATGTATTTGTATTCGTATCGTATGAATGAATATTTATGTAGATACGTATAAGACGTAACACAACGTGTGTCTTTCAATAATTTGTAAATCGTTCATTTATTTTTTCTTCCATTCTATACAAAATGTAGTTTTTACGATTACGATTTATTACAAATTTATAAAATCCAGTTACGTAAATAAAAATAAAGAAAATATTAAATTAAATAAAAGCAACATAAAATTAAACAAAACTAAAAACAAATACATATATACGAGAAGTACATAAGAAAAAATATTCCAGTTAAAAATTATTGTAAAATGACTTGCCGCCCAGAAGCAATTAAGAATATTTTCTGTAAGTAAAATACACTATGCGACTATACACTGATATTATTGTGATACAGTCCATGCGCAATGAAATAGGATCACTTTAAATTTACACAAAAAAAAAAAATTGAAAAAAATGTTTTATTTTCGAGTGGCAGGCATACAATTTTTCTTTTTTTACAAGAAACTGAAACACAATTGGAAATTTGAAACGACTGAAAACGTAGCTAAAAAAGCTGATCTATGACACAATAAGGACTTCAAGCTGAACGGAAACTATGAGTAATGCCCCGCTTCTACATTCAATGCAGTGACTTAAACTTCGACTTTGATTTAATGCATTATGTATTATAGAACTTCTAGATTCAATGCAGTAGACTTGCGACAGCTTTTTTTCTATATAAATACTCAAAAGTGAAAGTCCAAGTTTAAGTCACTGCATTGATTGTATAGAAGTGGCATAATTGTGTGTTTTGGAATATTGCAAAATGAAAACATAACCAATAAATGACAGATATTTGAAACAGGAATTTCAGAAAAGTGAAGCAAACTAGCAGAAAACGGCTCAAATTTGTATCGTTGGAAATGGAAAATCTTCGACTGGACCAAACTCATTAGCCATTGAGTGTACATATACATAAATACGCGTAGTAGTAGAAACGTAATGGTAAAAATAAAACACAAAAATATGTGTAGTAATATTATTAAATATAGTAGGTATTTCGTATTAAAAGCGTAGTAAAGCACTTTAAATATTTTTCTTTTTAAAAATGTTGTCTACTATCATACGAATACGAGTATAAAAGCAATAAAGATTATATGCATTCCTACGTATCCATTTACCTACTACAATTGTTAATTTATCCATGATAAATAGTATATTCCTTCATTACACCCATATAACGAAAACTCTTAATCCAAAAGTATATATAAGTGTATACAGTGAAACCTATTTGTAATGAGCGTTTTCTCTATATTGAAGAACGCCTTTTAACAAACTCTCCCTCTAACGTACAATATTTTTGCAGAAGACTTTTATACGAAAAGCAGTCAATTTACCCTTCGTTTACAATACAACGTGAAAGTAAAGTTGAAATTTTTCTCTTACTATACAGAGCTCATTAAATTGTATAAAATTCTGTTCTTCTTTCCTCGACATGAAATGGGCTAACGTAAAGTGAAATTCCCTTTTATTTGTTTAAGGAAAATTTCATAATAAACTTGAAGCGACAGTTTTAAATTCATGAAAAGCTCAATTCAATTTCACGTTGTATTTGCGGTGTAAGACTAAGTCGAATTTTGGACTACGAGTTCAGTATAAAAAGGTTTTACTGTAATATATTTACAATGCAGAGTACTATTTATTCTGTATATATGGACAAAATGGAAAATAAGAATAAAATGAAATTACTTAAACAAACAATAAAGTTAAATAAAGTAAGAGAAAATTTCTACAACACCAAACCAATTAAATGATTGCTTGAATGAAAAATTTATCCGCCACCATCATAAGTGTATATGTACATACTTTTACTTTAAACAAGTCTATATACCATGCCAACATACGATGTACATATTGACATAAATGCGCTTTCATATTTGTTATTAATAAAGATATGTACATATATGCACATATAATAATTTTTTGAAACAACAAATAAAATGAACATTAAAAAAAATTAACGTGTGCATCAAATAAAAATAACAAGTCATAGATCAAAAGATTTAAAGGTTAAAAATATATTTCATTTTTTTTTTTTTAAATTCAAACTCAGAAAAACAAATTGTTTTAAAAAAAAAAAATTAGGCGCCAGTATGCATATGGTACTGATTTTAAAAAAAAAAAAGAAAAAACATTTCATTTGTTTGGCTTTTAAAATTTTTAATCTTCTTTGACTTTTTGTGAGAATTATGCATATAAATGTGACCATGATTTTATGTGATAATAATTCTCATAATGTGAGTGATAATAATAATAATGATTACGATGATATGATGATGATGATGATGTGATGGTAATGATGTCGCGTTTAATAAAAACAAAAAAAAAATAATGACAATATTCATGGATGAAAAAATAAAAGCCTGTTTTCATATGTACATATGCTTTGAACATGCTTTTGATCGCTGCCAAACTAATATTTGTCACGCAAAAAATAAATTAAATTTTTTTTGAGAGAAAAAATGAAATCTCCGAAGAATTTTTGAAGATAAGGGAATGGTAGATATACGGTAGGGGTGGCTAAGTGCCAGTCAAGAATGCATTGCTTGAGATGGATCGGACACATCGTTAGAGAAGACGAATGGAAGATAGGATGGCAAACGACAAAACAAGGCCAAACGCCAAAAATGAACAGACAGTATGTTAAAATATATCAAAACTTTATAAATGTGTACAAAATTAGGAACCGGATACAATGCAAGCAGAGATATCTTGAGGGAGGCAAAATCTTTGGACGTATTCTAGCGCCATGGAAGAGGAATAGTAGTAGTAATTACAGCTTCAACTTCTAAATGAAATTCAACCATTCAAAGGATCAATAATGACTGTTAACGTACATAATGTGTGCATAAATTCATAATAATCATCTTGCACCACAACTCTTTATTCTACTTAAAAGTAAAAATAAACAGAAATCAATGCTAAAAGACATACATGCAAATTTAAAGTACCAACATAACAGAAAAAAAAAAAAAATTAAAAATCACACACTAGTATACATGCATGTACATATACAATCGCTTCATTTAGTCGTATTTTTAGTTTTTGTTATTATTTTTTTTCCTTAATGTTTTTCGTTTTATTTTCGCCAGCAAAATTTTATTATGATAATGGACATATGGAATATGTGTTTTGCATCTGAACAAGGTTAAATCCATTCATTAAGCCATTCAATAATTTTTGTCTATCAACTCATCAGCCATTAAAAAAAGAGGTTTAAAAGAAACATTGAATAAAAAACAAACAGATCTGTATATCGTTGTTATACTGTTGCATACTTAGTTGATCTCTACACGCTGGACGCAAAAACGAAAGAAAACAAATGAACGAAAAATACAAAAAAAAAAGAAATATAAAAAATTAACAAAAATCATGTGTCATTTTCACAACTTGATTTATAGATTTTGTCACTTATTCATGTCTGTTATCAATAAAAAATTTCAACAGCTTTCAAAGAATAAAAATCAATGTACAAAAAAAAATTCATCATCAACGGGACAGAAAAGAATTAAAAAAAAAATAATAAGGTAAAAAAAAAACTACATAAAATTCAATTTTAAAAATTTTTTCAATTTTTTTTCACTGTTTTTTTTTTTTTTCTTTTAAGTAGGGGAGGGGTTTTTTTTGCTTTTGCAGCAACATCACGAAAATTAAAAATTCAAAAATAACAAATGTATATAGATTTTGTTTAAATTTTAGTGTTTTTTTTTTTCATTTCGTTGTTCATTATTTTATTTTATTATTTATTGGATTATATTGGATGAATCGAAACGACGAGATATCTTATTATAGTTTATGATAATTGTATGAATATAAATGTGTGTGCATATTACTTATGTACAAGATATATTAATGTGTTTTATTTTATTTTTATAAATCATATAATCGAGTTATTATAGAGACGATGTCTCGTTATATTTTAAAAGAAAAACAAAACAAAAATTATGAACACTTTGAAACACTTGAATGACATTTTCGTTTTTTTTTTTTGTAAATTTTCCTGTATACACATAGCTATTCTGTATAATATTTATGAATTTTTTTTTAAATAAGTTTTATTTTATTTTATTTTATTTTATTTTTTTTTTAGTACAGAAACGTGCCATAAATATTTTATTAAGAAAATATACTGAAAATATTGTACATACCTACCTACTTACTTATGTGTGTTAATTAATTATTTAATTTGAATGTACTTATAGTCTAGTCGTAATAAAATAAATAAAATGGAGAATAATATACAAGTTATTTTGTCTTTATATGCATGTACATATATGTATTTATACATAAATGTGGTTAGTAATTAAATGATTGATGGCAACAAAGCATCTAAACATTATTATATAAAAATGATTGTAATTTGGCAAATTTTATGATGAGACAAGATTTCTTTTTATTTATTTAGCATTTTTTTTTTCGATTTTGGAATCTAATTTTTTTGAATAATTTCAAGGATTTATAAATTTTTTTATCGATAAATAATATTAGATATGTATATATATTTTTTTAATTATATTAGAATATTTTTCTCATGATTTGATAGATCAAAATTAAATGGAACTATATCTACTTATAATTCAGAATAGCTGAACAGATGAACGTGAAAAATGAAACGTATATACACGTATTTCCCAAATACTTCATTCCGTCATACCATATCTACTCTACATACCATGTCAAGTACTTGTATTTTCTTTCATTTATTATGAGTAGAATTCATCTTCTCTTTGTAATTGCTGTGTTGCTCTGCCTGCACTACGCATCACAAGAAATATATGAGAAACAGAAAGAGAGAGCTAGTAGTCTCAGTAATGAGGTTAAAGAAAGGTAAGAAGAAAAGTAAGAAAAATTCATTTTCTCTTTAGATTTAGACTTGCTGTGTTGCTCTGTACAACAAACGTAAGAAGAATACGAGAAACAAGAGGAGACGGTAAGTAGTAGAGTAATAACAATGAGGTTATTGGCGTCAAACTATAGTACGAAATACGGGTACACTAGTATAGTACCTCACATACCAGTACCACACATTCGTATTTTCATTCATGAGAAAAATTCCATTTTCTCTTTTTACTCGCTCTGCACTACTCTATATACCATGTCATGATTTATACGATATTATGCACTCCACTACTCCGTATACTATGATTTATACGATACATATTATGCACAGATACAAAAAATTCATTAATTATTTTATTCTTAGATAATCTCGAATGCAATGTAATGAAATCAATTTTAATAAAATTTTTGTATTCAGATTGTATATTAAAGTTTATAAAACGAAAAAGAAAATATACATACTACCACATACTACACATTAAAATATTACTTACATAAGTAGTTAAATAAATTTCCAGTTGCTGTTTATAATATATTTGCAATATTTTTATCACTCAAATTATGTGAATTTTTATATGCCAATTGTTATGTATTATAAACAATAAAATATTAGCTATAACATGTAATCAAAGAAACTATAAATTTTATGTATAAAATTTTGTTCTTTTTTTTGTTTTTGTTTTCTGATTAATTGAAAAATAAATCTATACTTCTCTATTTTATTTTTTAATTTTACAAACAATTTTACTGTATATATACCACTGATATATACATCGTTAATTTTATTCATCGTATTTTATTTTTGTTTTTCGTGTACTGTATATGAATGATATCTGCGCATGTATATGCACATATGTAAGTACTTAATAATGTTGATATTGTATAGAACTATATCTAGAATTATTCTTATTAATATTATTAATATTATTACTATAAATTATTTTTATTCTATTGTCACATTTCATTTGATCTTATTTTAAATAATTATTATGAATAATTTATATTTTGAATTTAATATCAAAGCGCGCATTTCAATTTTATTTTAATTGGAAGAAAAACAATAACAACAACAACAACAACAACATCAGAAACAGTAACAATATACATATAAAACCATAAAATGAAAAATGAAATAAAATTTCAAATTAAAAAAAAAGAGTAATTTTATTATCGTTGTTATACACATATACTCGTATGTAGTATTAGTGTTGTGGTTGTATGTTAAAATGAATCTGATATGTATATGTACGTACAGGATGTTCATTATTAAAAATCAATGGTTCGCATAATCCGATCCACATTATTAAACCGTAGATATCAAAATACATGATACAATAGTAATAAATGTCTACACAGGAATCACTTAGTTCGGTTAAAGCCCTTGCTCACTTAGAGCTGTTGGCTGTAGTGCTATGAAAGGACAAGAATTAATCAAATAAATTATTATCGAATGAAAATTGATGATGATTTAAATGAATTTTTGTTTTTGGATTATTCTACTTAATATCTTTAGATAAAAATTATAAAAATTGGCCGCCTGAGATGGATAGATGGGCACGTAGAAAGACCCGATAAATGGAATCCTCTAAAGCTTGTCTTGTATCAGGACTCTTTTGGGAAAAGAAATATGGGTCATCCCAAGAAAAGATATAAATATAGATGCCGTCGAGGAGAATCTTAAGACTCTAAAAGTACGCGACTGAAAGACTCTGACAAGAAATCGAACAGCATAGAACGCAATGTTGATGGGACTGTAGTGTTCAAGATGATGATGATGATGATTCTACTTAGATCTTAGATATGTTTTTATATGGAAATTATTGACAAATTTATATAAGTACATATAGTATCCTTATTCATTTTATGTCAATCTACAAACTTATATACACGAAAAAAAAGAGAATAATGAAATACAATCTATACAAAAATATATACAATAATATTTGTCCCTTTAAAACTTGTAGATCACCTTGTAGCACAAACACCACATATATAATTGTTTGTATATGTGTCCATACTCCAATGCATAATGTATACTACGTGTTGTCATTTGAAATATAAAATCATTTATTAATAATGATAATGATAAAATTATGGAATGTAAGTACATATTTCATTTTAATAGATTGATTATTGTGTATAAAATGTATAAAAATGAACAATACATATATGTACATACATGATCACATACGATCACATTTATAGTTAAATTAAATTTATAATATTGTCATTAAGTCATAAGAATTTTATTTTATTTTATTTTATTTGATTTTTTATTTTTTTTTTATTTTTTAAATCAAATTGTATTCAATCATCGTCATCATCATGATGATGATCATCATGATCAGAAACGCATATTATATTTTATTTATTTATTGTACATTTTATTTGATTTAATTTCATTTAATTTTAATGATATATATAGGATTCCATGTATACATTTCATGTACTCGTACATACACATTACTATATGTGTGATCATCTGTACAAGTGTATAATATTACGTACATATAAGTACAAGTAAATATGTATTAATATTTATAATACATTACTCTACTACCTTCTACTAGTTTTATGCTTCTTCAATATAAATTATTGCATTTTATTTATATTTAATAACTCAACTCAAATGAACTCAAAGTCTTTAAAAAAGTTATAATTCTTTCTTGTTATGGTTTTTTATGATTTTTATATTGCATATTGCAGTTTACTATGGTTATATACTGTTGCAGTTTTTATGCATTAAAATTGCAATAAATACATACATACTTATTATTTATGTAATATATGATTGAATGTATTTTTAATACTTTTTTTTCCCCCTATTTCTTCGTTTTGTCTTCTTTTTATTTAAAAAACAAAAATTTCAGTTAAACGAAATAAACTAGTTTTAATATAACATGTAACATGTTAAAATGAACTTATAACTTTTAAATTATGTGCATTTTATAACTATCTGTAATATAACTGACTACACACATGTACGTACAAACATACATATAAAACTATCTATAAACTACTAGTGAATATTTATACAGCCAACAAATCAACTACTTACTAGAAAATCATCTTATACAATATACATACGCAATATAGTTAGATTATAGTAGGGGTGAGTTCGTGATGTTTGCAGAATAGTGATTGCAAGCATCAATACACACATTTTCAGTGCTTAGCAGATTTAAGTAAGAAATAGAACCTAATCTCAATCTCACTCTGGTGTAATTTGGGCTGGATGAAAAAAGGATAGATAGTTCTTTAGAGCTTTTTAAAGAAGGTGTAAGAAAAATCAATGTGGAACGTAATCTGAACTGGATTATAAATGCAACTTTGTGTAGCTGTTTTCATGAACTATCTATTGGAAGGAGAAATAAAGTGACAGTTGATAGTTGATTTCGTTTTGTTGTTTATGATGATAATTTGAAAAAAATGGATAAATTATTTTTTAAATATGTTTTAATGAACACTTTAATTGATAACAACCGTTCAAATCAAGAAAAAAAAATCTATTAAATTCATTGAAATTTGACATAAAAAGCTGAGAGAAAAATATGGCTGTAATTTCTACCACTAAACTTTTACTTTTTACAGAACATGGTAACATGAACTTATAGTACTTGCGCTGGTGCTTTCTTAGATCTCACTCAAAATATAAGCTGCAAAAATGAACTCACCCTAGGTACCTATATAGAGTTGGTAGAGTGTGTAATATTTTATAAATTAAAAATTATTATATACACTATATAAAACAATTTAGTTATGGAACATAAAAATATAAGTATATAATGATGTATGGAAAACAAAATAAAAATTAAAAAAAAAAATTAAAAAAAATTAGATACAACAAATAAAAGTTACATATTTCCACAATTTTTTTTTTTTTTTTTTTGTTTTACATTCGTACTCGTACTCGCAATACACTCGTACTCGTATATTCAATCGTATTATGTTGAAGTTTATAATTGCCATTTGCTCAAAGCAAAATTTTCTTGACTAAAATCTAAAATGTGTACATACATACCTACATGGTGTACATACATACATAAACTTCAACTGCACATTTATAATGTGCGTACTTTTTATCAATGCACAGATACAGATTTTAAATATTAATATACAGACTTCAACTCGATTACTTGTTTTAGTTATATATTACATTATGTGATATATAATTTATGTGCATGCACATACCTACTTATGTACGTTTATATTGATTTGATTAACCGTCATCAATAAAAAAAAATATGTGAAACATGAAAATGAAAATGATAAAAGAAAAAAACAAAATAAAATAAGAAATAAAATTCCTATAATATGGAATACGCATGCGACAATGTAACTATGAGACACACAAAGATAATCAATTTATGTGTGGATACATTTTGAAAATTAAAAAAAAAAAAAAAACAAACAAATAACAACAAAATAAATAAATAAATAAAAGTGGAAAAAAAAATAACTTAAGTTTTTACTTTAAAATCAAATTATATTTAATAATCAATTTAAGCATTATAAGAAATAAGTAAAAAAAAATGGAAATTAACGAATGCTTGTTTATCCAGTTTGTAAACGCAAAATTATGCATGCATATATATATAGATTCATGTGTAAATACATTATGAAATTGAATTTTACATAAAAATTTTCAATTTTTCAGAATACCTATACGGTGACGGTGAGAGTCAAAAGAAAGTATACACTCGGAAAATTTTTTTTCGAAAATTAAAAAATACAATATTGCATACTATGCGAGGTATTAGAACTAAGTACTAGACTAGTGGATATCGTAAAATAGTTAGCTGCCATTAACCTGCCTGATCGCCATTTCTTTCTATCTCTTCCTGTTTCTCGTATATCTCTCGTGGTGTGTAGTGCAAAGCAAGAGAAAATTGAAAAAATAAAGAGAAAATTCAAAGAAAAATACGATTGCATACTATAAGTAGTTAGCTGCTAATAACTTGCTCATTACTACTTTCTATCTCTTTCTGTTTCTTGTATACTTTTTATATAGCGTGTGATGCTAAGCAAGAAATTAACAACCTTATTGCTAATATATTTATTGTCTCCTTCTGTTTCTCATATTCTTCGTATGGTGTGAAATGCAGAACAAGTACAAAGGGAAAATATATTTTTCTCGTCTCTCGTATATTTCTTTTATTATAGTGCCATTGTGTAGAGTAAGTATAAGGAGAAAATGAATTTTTCTCATAAATGAAAATACGAGTACATGTCATGGTATGGTAAATATTGTAGATGTGCATGTGATATTACGATGGAATGAAACATTGTTTTTCAATTTCTTGATGCCATTTAACAATACTGTTATACTTTCAAAATTCTGAAAAGATTTATTCACCCAGAACTTTTAAATTTTTAATATAAATTTATTAAACTTCTAGAATTTTTTTTTCGGTTTTATATGCGTATCTAACTACAGTTTGATTGCAAAATTTCAAAATATATTTTTTTTTCAATTTCAAAAATATTCAATAATTTTTACTGTTGCTTTTAATTGTTTTTACAAAAACATATCAAGTTTTTGTTGTAATATAAAATTATGTAATAAATTGTTCTTATAATTTTCTTATAGTTTTTTTTTAATATGAATCTGCGTTATATTATAAACGTTATACGTACATATAGTGTATTGTAGTACCTCCGTGCACCTCTATTATTTCTTTAAATTTCAAATCACGCACAAGATATTAACTATACGAGGTGTATACATTTTATCATTAACATGAATCGAACAGGAAGTTTTAACTCAACAGTCAACACCTGAATAACTACTATATACTGAGTAGTACTGACACAAAGTATACTCTTAACTTTATATAAACATTCTGATCTCTAGCTCTATGCATTAGGTGTGCATTATTGTAGCTACTACTTATAAACACTCCGTTTAAGCAGGTATCTTTAACATTGTACAAGTAAAACATATTTTTTTTCTAAATTGTTTAAATGTTGACAGGTTGTGCATAGTTTATGAATTTATTACAAATCAGAAGAAAAATAAAATTACATATTTACTACGTTCTTCATATTACAATCCCATATAATAATTGCACAGATAATAAACTGAAAATGTTGTCAGATTAACAAAACAAGTCTTTAAAGTTAAATATGTACCTCAGTAACTATAATGTTTTAAAGACTATCTCTTATAAGAAAAATGCCTATTTAATATGATGATTTCAATTAAAAGATATGTACATACAATAATAATCTTCTAGGTATCTAAAAGGAGTACAAAAAATCCAAGAAATATATAAAAGAAATTAAGATAATTCTGTCATACACTTTATGTACTACATACATATATAAGTAGTGTAGTATATTCGTAAATTGCATTATTATTGAACTGAATGATATCAGAAATTCAAAATATATCCTATGTAATCTGTACATTAATTCACGTAATAATGTATTTAATAATTATACTTAAATATATGTAAGTACGATGTGTGTATATGTAAATTAAAAATTGTTTTTTGTTTTTTAAATAAAATTGATTGGCAAATCGAACGAGCTTTCAATATCATGGTACACCGAAAAAAAAAATTTAAGTAGTAGATTATTTGTACAAGTAAATGAAAATAGGAGTGCCATATGAGACATTTGTATATATAAGTAACATTCACTTTTTTAGCAGGCACATCATATAAGTAGTAGTAGTAGTACCTTTACATTTACATTTACATGAACATGGACATACTCAAGCAAGATACTACATATTGGAAATCAATTATTTATGTAGTTTACTCATCAGAATTTTATCTTAAAATGTGTGTATGTACACATATCACACATGTATACGTATACAGAGTACGGATGTAGTATAATTGAATGCACTTGACGTTAAATGCAGTACTCAATCAAATTATTTTTTTTTTATTTTATTTCATTTAAATGTAAAAAAAATGTTGTCAAGCAACTAATAGTTAACTAAAACTTTAAGCAATGTCTATTAGATACGGTTCATATAAGAACATTTTTCTTTTCAATTTTTCAACTCAAAAAGCAAAAACAATAAACAATTTAGTACAAAACTGATCGGTATTATAGGTAATATAACATATCAAAAGTAACATAAGATTTATAATTTATCAATAAAATGCAATAATAATTAGCGACAATTAATAAATCGAAGTGCATATATAAAAGGATATTAAGTGTATGGCATAAATGTAAAGTTACTACTACTAATAGGTATTATTCCATATAATCGTAACGTAATCGTAATACATGTAAGTACTTATACACCACATGTAAGTATAGACATGTGGTGTGCACATCTGAGACTATATTAATGGTAAATTATTTAATGTGCATTAAAATGCTTAATCAAAATCACATTATACTTTCCTAGATAAGTATGTCTGAAAAAATGCACTATTTGATCTATTACATGTACAACAGCTGTATAAACTACTTTACCTTTGCAAACTAAAGCTAACCATTCACTTACAGTTTTGAAAATGATCTCAGCTGCAGAGCTAAACTGTCAGTTCCAATTTCTCTTTAGCCACACACTAAAACTGAGTTTAAAACTGCACTCAATGAATTGTGTCAGTCTTGAATTTTCGGTTATCTCTGAAAATCGCTCATTCATTTACAATTTGCTGGAAGTTTGTGATTAACTGAGATGTAGACTACAATTATTCAAATAATACTGTTGCATAAAATAACAATCTGATTTAAAAATTCTGACTGTCTTTAAATCGTTTTTAAAATGTATAAATTTTTCCAAATGCAGTCTGTAATCTATCGATAAACTTGTGTGTTAAGGACTAATGATGCTGCAGAAAATCAATCTTCTGTCTATTGACGAATGAATTAATTGGAACTCTATATCGTATAAGGCTTTTTACTACGTACACACAATTTTCTTGAACTGTAGACAAATTCTTCCAATATTAAATGTAGATCGACTGATCTACACTTAAGATCATTCGAAAAACACTGTCAGTGAATGGGTACTTTAATAAATCAAAAAGAGAAATAATAATTAATATGAATTATTGAGTAATGAAAAAGAAAAAAAAAATAATAATAATATTATGTGTTTATTTATGAATTCGAATTTGAATTCAAAAAAGAAACACCGCTATGGAATATTCCCGTCAAATGTAATAATTACATCAACTATACATTATATGTATACACATTTAATAGGTATGTGTAATGTCATTTTTAATTTTATAACTATGCTGTAATAGCATTATAAGAAAATATAATTGAAAATAAATAATAAAAATAAAATAAAATGATACAAAATAATTCAATTTATACATATATTGAAAGGAAATTAAATACAAAAATAAAAGTTATCATGATATTGTACACATATGCACAATTAAGTATATTTATACCCAAAAACAATCACATTTATGTATACTGTATATCTATATCTATGTATAGCTTTTGAGTATAGATGATGTGATATGAATGAATTATTTTTGCACGACAAATGAGATCAGTACCTTTTTTTATAATAAAATTTATAGAATTTCATATATGTATTTATACAAACAAAATATAGCTTACATATGCATGTAGGTAAGATCAAAATGGTATATGAGATGATCATAATATATTGATAAAAATATAAAAATTCACATGCATATTACATACATACTAGCATACTTAAATAGAAATAAATAAAAATAAGAAAATCGTAATCATATTTTTCAAAATTTTCTCATAATTTAAATCTGTTCACATTAGTAAGAGTCTAATAATGAAAAATGATTTTTACGTTTATAAAATTATTTATGTTTATATGAATGAATTATTACAGATGTTTTCATCAGATGTATGCATGATTGACATAAATGTTTTTTTTTTTTTTTTTTTTTTTAACTTGAATTTATTTATTTAATTAATTTTTCACATTTTCATATAATTTATCACACTGACTAATATGCTAATACTTAGAATTTTTTGAAAATTTCTTTCATCAATAACGCGGATTTTTGTTTTCAGAAAACGCTTTCATAATGATATTTTTTGAAACATGCATTTCTTAGAAAATTAAAAATAATTAATTCTCCAATATACGTAATACGAGTAAATAATTATTGCAACTCATGATAAAGGAAAATTACTTAATTCGAAAAGCATTTAATATAGTTTAGGGTTCACTAAAACCAACGTCAGAACTTTCAACGGTCACGGATCACAATGACAACACTAATCGAAATTTATTAAATTTTTCAAATTTGCTAACAGAATTCATGCACCCGACGGATACAGTCCGGCATATGTTCAATTAAAGAGAACGAAGGTACATTACTTCAAATTTAATGAGAATTAGACAAATTTTTTTTTTGCTCAATTCTACCAGAAAATGCAATTTACAATATTAGAATCTATTCTAAATTATTAAAATATTGTAAAAAAAAAAGTTGTATACGTTTCTTTTAAAAGATTTATTTTAATCTCATTCCAAATTACTCAGATCGTTGAGGAAAATATATTTTTGCAATTTTTCTCAAATGATCGCAAATCATTAGCAATGGACTATGTACACGTTATTTGATTGATGCAAACGAAATTAAAAATCTGCATACTTATGTCTAAAAATATGTGTGTTTTTATCATACATGATGTTATATACGCAAAAAATGTTCCTTCATTTATTTTCGAAAATGATTTCAAATTATAAATGATCTTCTTATTTTTACGATTAAAATTTAAATGAATGACTGCGACTATATGAAATTCGTGAATCATCAAAATCATAAGTGATATAAAAATAAAGAAACTGGTTAAAATTAAATTTTTCTTTTTGTTTTGTAAAATGCTTTCGACTTAAAATTTAAAAACAAAAAATATAAAAAAAAAAATAAAGAAGAACAGAAAAAATCTACCAGATAAATTTCTATGATTTGCATAATTGAATTTCAAAATCTCATAATCCAAAATTAGAAAGCAAAATATCAAGAGATTTTATTTTATTTTTTTTTTTTTTTGTACGCTGTACGACGAACCATTTAATGAAACAAAATCAACATTTAGAATACGAGACATGAATATTAATTATTTTGCAATGTACATATATGTATATTAAGAAGTCATATGGATTAGATTTTAGATTAGAACTGCAAATTAACTATTCAAGGTATACATTTCATACATTGATATATTGTATAATAGACAGATGAAATAAAAAATTTATCTTCTATTCTATACATACACTTACACATGCATTAGCAAATCAGTGTGTGATCGTAATGTAATGATTTTCGAAAATTGATCAATGAAAAATGATACAAAATAATTTGTATAAAGAAGCACAAAACAATAAACGGATTTTTACATTTATAGGTATTTCCATATATATGGATGGATGATGGATGAATCATTCGTAGAAATTTTATTCAAATCAAAAATTCATATCCTGATGATGATTATGCACACCTATTTGTATACAAATTTCAATCAGTATCGTATGGTGTTAGCAAGATTGGTTCAGTTTGAAACAAATAAATCACTGAATTGATGTACAACGATACAACAAAAAGAATATCGAATCAAAGAGCTTGTGTTTATTACTCACATGCTTTGCAAATTTCAAGAAAGATCTGAAAATCTTCTCCGTACTCGACTACTACAGTGTAGTACATAATTTACACAAGAAACGAAGAAGAGAAACTACTATTCGCGTATCCTTCTATTGAAAAGTTCAATGACCATGTTTGTTTACAAATAAAAATATAGGTCAAAACAATTATCGTTATTTCTATCATTTTTAAATTCTTCTTCATACACGCCCACCCACAGGCAATACATAATTTAAACAAGAAAATACTTAAGAAGACAAACTACTATTCTCGTCTCGTATATTTCTACTGTTTTCCTACTTCTCCTTCTACTTCTCTTTCTACTTTTCTTTCTATACCTCATTCTACATTCTCGCGAATAGTATTTTTTCTTCTCCTCTTCTTGTGTGAATTATGTACTGCTCTGTGTTGGGCGTGTACGAAGAAGAATGTGAAAATGAAACAGGATACGTGTAAACAAGAAATAACGATAATTGTTTTGACCTATATTTTTATTTGTAAACATTGAACTCTTGAGAATTTGAGAAGTATAAGAAGAAGTAAAAAGGTACGCGAATAGTAATTTCTCTTCTTCGTTTATTGTGTAAAATAATGTGCTGCACTGTAACAGGCGATGCGAGTAGATGAAACAATTTTAGATTCGAACTTAATCTGTATACTCGTATACCGAAAAAATAAAATGATATTTTCAGATGAGATAAGAAAATTTTACTGTGAAAATTATTGATAATCAAAATATATTAAAGTAGGAGAAAAATATGTTTGACACTAGTTTATAATTTGTATGATTGTAAAAATTATTTAAATACATACATACATATGTACATATATACGAATCCAATGTATATATATAACGTATTTATTACATTATTATTAATATAATTACATATTAATTGATAGAGAGAAAATAAATACTCACATATAAGTTGCAAAGTGTTAATGCAATACAATATGGTTGTACAATAAAGTGTCTTTACACTATTATCAAAATGATAGCGTCTGAACATTATCGTTTTACACTGACAAAGATGAAATGTGAAATAGATCTATTCAGTCAATGATAAGTGTTGAATTGAAAGGTAAAATT
Organism: Villa cingulata; assembly: GCA_951394055.1. Lineage (NCBI taxonomy): Eukaryota > Metazoa > Arthropoda > Insecta > Diptera > Bombyliidae > Villa > Villa cingulata. The sequence goes on along the minus strand of OX596020.1, from coordinate 2,532,696 downwards.
TATATACATTCGAAGCCTACATTGAACAAATTTGTTTGTCATCGAATTTTAAAATAAAATTAATAATTTTTCTATTATGAAGACTATGTAAGGTGTAAATGGTTCAGTGATAAAGCAACTGGACTACTGATATCGGACAAAAGTAAGAAAAATAATTTTCAATTTTTCATTGCCAACATCCAACTTTCATTACCCCTCAACTTGAATATTCCTCATTTTATCATTTTGATAATAGAGTAAAGACAAATATCATCACTATCTAATCTTTAATATTTATCTCTTCATTGTGTTGATGATTGTGTGAAGGTACTTTTAGTAAAAACAATTTTAATTCATTTACTGAATAATATTAATACATACATACTAGAATTCATAAATATGTATACATATCAACACATGTGCATATACGCGCATACATATATTATTGTATTAATGAATATATACTATACTAGATACGTGTATATGTAATTAGAATTGTACATTGTACGTTATTCTTTTGATGATCAAAAACTGATATATAATACTGATAAGAAAATTCATACTGTTTTTTTAATTATTATTTATAATACAAAAAATTTATATGAGTGTATATTTGTATGTCTGCATATGTATATGTATACATATGTTTAAACTACATTTGTAAATTAAATATACTTTACATTATGTAGTAATGTACATTTTGACAAGATATACATTAACACATCACTTGATGATTTATGTGAATTTTGTTATGATGTTTGTTTGTAGTTTTGTTTTTTTTTTCAAAGAAAATCAGAAATAAAGAATAAGAATAAGAAGAAGAAAATGTGCACATTGTACAGTAAATATATACGAGTATATATATTTTTTGACGGTTTTTTTTTTCTTTTTATTTGAAAAATTTTTTATGATTTGTTGCTCTTATTTTTTGTTTTGAGATGATTCAAAGATAAATCTTAATAATTTTCTTTCATTTATATTATTTATAATGTTTTTGTTGTTTTATTTGGTTTCGTTTTGTTTTACAATTTTTTTTTTTATATGAAAAAAAAATATATATAAAATGAAAATGTTGATCAAAGAAATAAAAAGCGAACAAAAAAATATATATACGAGTATGTGCGTTATGTACTTATAAGAAGAATTTATTTATTAAAAGTTTTGACGGGTTTATGTCGTAGGATCATGATGATGATGATGATCATCATCATCATCATTTTAAATTTAGAGCACTGATATATTTTTTTGATATATACATCTATAGATGAATGTATGTAATTGTATAAGAATCTGTATATAAATATGTAATTGTACACCATAATATAGTGTAGCTTTTAAATTAGTGACTTTTCCTATATATACATTTTGTATTCTACATCGAAAAGATAAAAATAATGAAAAATTCTAGTAACAAATTAAATAAATGCAATAAATTTGAATTATATGATGGCGCGTTTTTGTAGAAATCTGTACATAAATTTCCATAAAAGGATTAAATTTTTTTGAGAAAAATTCAAAAGATAACCAAATACCTATTACATATACATATATGCATATTTGTATGTAAGAGTATGTAAATAAGTAAGTATGTAAGATTTATTTATAAATTCGTATGACGTTAAAAATGACCCAATTCAACTACAATATAAACCTACTAATTTACATTACGTATAGTAATGTAAAATGTATGCACCTTGACATCCTTTTATTTAAAAATTTTGAATTTTATATGAAATTATATTCAATTTTTCAATATGTATATATGTATATGTATGTACATGATCTAGTACAGTGAAACCTGTGATCTCTGTCTGTGAAGTTGAACAGTCGTTATTAGTGAATCAATCGTATAAGTTGACCGTTTTCGAATCACATGACTGTAGACAGTACAAAATATTTTCGAAACATTTCTGTAAATTGACTGCCTGTCTATCATGAATTTGGATCACATTTAATAGTCTACCTACACTCTAGTTCTAGTATGAAATCACCACTGAAAGTTGATCATTTCAAGATGCGTTCGTTGCTAATCGAAAAATGTTTGTATTTTTCTCGTGTGCTCTTGGAAAGAAGTAAATGTTTCTGTTCAACAACTGCAATTGATAAGCGAAGTATTGAATTTTAGAAACAAAAATTTAGCAACATGAAATCTTTAGAAGCAATTTTCAATCCAAATGTATTTTGTTCATCTCAATTTAACTATACGTTAACTCTCAATTCATTTAATGCCAATAAGAACATACAATACAAGTCTGTCACAGCTTTAAAGTATCAAACTGCAACATTATAAAATAGAAGTTGATGATGATGACGTTTCAAAAAAGAAAGGCAGTCACAGGGCATTCATTATCTTTGTGATATTATTGTATCAAGAAAGATTGATACAGTAGCCACCATACCATACTATTTATATAGATGATTTATATTGTACGTGATGATACTCGCACCCATACTAGATGTTGTGTACTTACGAGTATGTATGTATGTATAAAATTTCATATTAATATATCGATTTACGCTTGATACAAAATTATAATTTTGTTTTTTCTTACTTTCTCATTATAACAATGATGTGATTGTCATTTATTTTTTTCTTATCTAGTATTTAATATACACATAGCTATATATTTTTTAATATTTTGTTTACAATTTTCTATTAATTTTAACGTACGTATGTATGTATGTACGTACATGCTACTTGTCGCGTCCACAAAACATTTACATTCATACAGTATATACATTCACTATATATTATCCGTTTTATAAGAAGCATTTTTGTATTAATTTATTTATTTTTAGTTTTATTTTTTTTTTTTTCTGAATTTTATAAAACGAAATTTTCTTTTTTTTTTCATTCATTTCTTTTTGTTTTTCTTTTTCACATTTAAATAATGTGAAATAAAAAAAAAATGCCGACAATTATAATACATTTCTTTTCTTTATTTTTGTTTTGTTTTAAGTATTTTGCATTGTTGTCGCCACTCATTACACATATTTATTTACGTATGTACATGCCTGAACTTTTTATTTTTTATCACATCATATAATAAATTACGAATTATATATATGTATATATACGATTAGAGATATACCAGAGATATACACAATACAAATGATATAAATAGGAATAGAAATATGTACTTATGTATGAATTGTATTTATACAAACATGTATATAATGTGTGATTATTTTCGTTTTATGAGAAATTTATATAAATAATTCACATATATCTACTCCAAAAATATCCAACAATGGAGGCGCCACTATATCAAATACAATGTAGTAATTATTTTGAATCCGTAATGCCTTGCAATGCAAATACATCCCCTTGCCTGCAGTGTGCCCTCCTGTTTACAATGAAATTACTGTGATATTCGCGTACACTATGTGGATGGATACATATACTGCGTTTCTGCATGCATATAAATATGTACATACTGGCTAAAGTCGGCATTGTTAGGCTAAAGGCGGCTAGAAGTATTACAATTTTTTTCTTTCTTGTTACTCGTTCAAAAATGATTATATTTGTATTTAAAAATGGACGTGCATATATTTTAAGTATGTAAAGTGTTTTTTTAAATTAATTTTTATTATCATTATTATTTTTTCTTCATTATATTACACTCATAAAATTTACACAATAAATTTCATTTTTTGCAATTTAATTTTACATATTAAATTGGTATCTATTTTGAATAGAAATAACGAAATAATTTTTTTATACCTGTACACTAATGCATATGGACAGGCAATCTTACACACTTTACATAATATGCATTCCATCTCATACATAGAATAAAAAATTTGAAATTCTTTTGCGATCATTTTTATAACAATAGTCGTCTATTTACAAAAAATACTAATATAATTACATGCAAGAGAGAAATATGTAAATATTCATGTAAAATTATATGCAATATGTTTACATCAATATTGCTCTTATATGAGAACATGTTTATTATATATTTTAAAATACATACAACATTGTATTGTACAATTTGCAAGTAATACAGAATGAAAAAAAACAAAAATTGAATTGAAAATAAACAAAATGAATAAACAAGCAAAAATTAAACAGAGAAAAAAAAATAAATTGCATTTTTTTAAAACATTTATAAAATGCATTTTGTATCATAATTGGGTATATGTAGTACATTTATTAGTAATTCATTCATGTGTTATATTACAAATACATTGCATGTAGTACATACATGTGTATACATAATGGACAGTATAAATGTACGTACGTACATGAATGTTGAGGAAAACTGTTTAATATTTTCTGCTGTTTTTTTTTTTTTGATTGCATTTACTTTATTAAATTTCTTGTGAATGGATTTATATTTTCAAAAAGTATACATACACATACAGGATCATAAAATACTTTATAAAAAAATATAAAAAATCAAAAGAGTTTACAATAAAAAAAATAAATAAATTAAAAAATCTACAAACATTGGTACAAATAAGTATAAATACATCGAAGAAACGATTAAAAAGAAACGAAAAGAGGAAGTTGCACCAATAACACCCACATATGTATCTTCTTAAATCATCCGATCAATCCGACAAAGGTATATCTTTGATGACAATCAAGAATATTTTAAGTTAAGACTTTAGAGAGAGTTTTATTTCTCATCATATCATTTTAATTATAAATATAGAATGAATAATAATAATAATAATAATAATTTATAATTAATGTTTGTAAGACATGTATGTACGTACATGTTATATTGACTTCATCTTACACTCTTAATATAAATAACAAAATTGTGTATAGTATAATGTTACGATATAATATGCACATATTATTATTTATTTGTCAATTTATATTGCGTTGCGACTATAATATAATATGTGATCTACTACTAAATGATTCGCTTTTATACTCATGCACCTACATGAGTACATCATACATCTATCTATATACAATATGCATGCACAACATACAAACCTTTTTTCGTATATGAAAGTACGGATAATACGTGTATACGTTTTATTGGTATGCAATGCATGTAGATACATACTGATCGTGATATAAGTATAAAAATTCATTTTTATTTTAATTTAACTTTTTTTATTTTTTATTTTTTTCTCTGTGTGTTTAATTTTACAAATGTACTAATTATAAATTATATTTTGTTTTTCGTTAAACGAAAATAATAATAATATGTAGGATATAATAATATGAGAAAAAAAAAATGAAGACGATATTAAAATGTTTATGCATATAATAATACAGTATGTTGCTATATAGTAAACAAAATAGAATAAAATATAACAAAATTAGATTGATTGTGACTTTAATATGCATTTTTCACATAAATGATGATATTTTATTTTATAGATGATCACGATCGCGACATACTTGTACATTACTTTATGTACATTATATGTATATTTATATTTTTGTATTTAAATGTACAATTAAATGTTATATTTATACATAAAATGATCTACATACATAGGTACATCAATATATTGCAGAGAAAAAGTAGTATGAAACTAAAACTATATGACTATGCGTTGTGTGTCTGTTGTGTTGTGTGTGTAGTACTGCAGTATAACAAAATGAAATTTTTTTTTGTTTAATTTTAATTTATAAATTACTTTTCATTTATATTTATTTTTTGCAGTTATTTTTATTTTAGACGGACAAAAAAAATATATAGGTATATGGTATATTTATTACATGCAACGTCAGTCAAATATACAATATTTAATTTAATGTCCAGTTCGGCATTTTATGTAAAATATTCACGCGCCAGTTTTATTATAGTTTGGGACGGAGAACTATGACGCCTACCGGTACGTGAGAATGATGTGATAATTAATGATGTGATCAACACTGATTAGGCAAGAAGTTAACAAAAATATAATGTATATAAGAAAGAAAAAAAAAACAAATATTTATAAACAAACAAAAATACAAATATGTATGTATGTAAAGTAAGCTTCGATTCGAATAAATGAATAGAATGAGCAAGAAGAAGAAGAAGAAGAAAAATAAAATGAAAAAAAAAGCAAAACGACAAAAATCATTATTCATCAAATTCATTGATTATATACGATTCAATCAATTTATAATACGAAGCATACTATACATACATATAGGTAAATATGCAAAAAAAAAAAATAATAAATAATAAAAACGTTTAGATGAATGAAAATTATTATAATATGTATATGAAAGTAATTGTACAAAATTTATATACGTGGTATTGTATTCACATACTTACGTATATGTACATGCAAAGAATTTTTGCTAAATTTACCGGCTACATAAATAATTATATAGGTACCTATTCTCTCTAGACGATAAATAAATAATTTTGTACATTAATTAATTAATAAACAGAACACATATACGAAATGTACATCATAATAACATTACACATTTACATTATTTATATGATGTATGCCGCTAAAATAAAATATAATAGCCAAAAAATATGTGAGTATTTTTTATACATTCAATATTCATATACAAACAACCACTCTATCTATTGTATTGTGTGATTTGATAATGAATTTCTTCATGCATAGATATGTATATGTACATCAAATTAAAATACATTTTTAAGCATAAACTATGTTGAAGAATATACTTATAATTTCATGTTATGTAGTTTTTTCATGTCTGCCGCTCCTTTATATGTATGTATACAAATTTTTATATAAATTATTACAGAAATTTCATTACATTGCATTAAAGAAAATATAGTATATGTATGTATATGAGATATGTACATACATTATAATGTTCTGTTACATTATGTTATCGAATTCTTAGAAAATCAAATTAATTTGAAAAACGAATCCTTGTACAGTAATTACGAAAAATTCAATATCTGATCCTTGTCTAATAGTAATTTTGAATGTATTTGTATACGTAGATACATGCTAGTCAAGAAAAATATTTTTTAAAACAATATTCAGAATATCTTCTTTTTGGTCTTTTTTTTAAAAAAAAAAAAAAAAAACTAAAATAAATTCATTATTTTATTTACACGATGAATCAAAGAACATCATTTCAAATCAAAAAAATATAAAAAAAATTATAATGTACGGAATAGAAGAGGAAATATTCATGTACAATATTCACACTATACTCAAGGAAATAAAATCAACATTTTTTCAATGATGAAAATACGAGTATACTTGATGTTATAGAATACTACTCGTTACTCCTGCTATCGTAGAGTACAATACATGTATAGAACGGGAGTAACAAGTATTAAGTGTTGTTAGTTGATTTTCTCTATTTTGTTTTGGTTACAATGTTCGCATTCCACTCACAAAAAAATCAATTTTTTTAAAGAATATGAAAATACGAGCTCACATTATGTGTAGAATACTACTCGTACTGTCATAGAGTATACCATAAGTAGGTAGTCGTAGTATGTATAGAGTGGAAAGCGGAGCAAGTATAAATAAAATGTTGTTTGTTGAATTTCCGTGTTTTATTTTGTTTACAATATTCGCAACATACTCAGAGAGAAAATCTAGTTTTTGTGAAGATAGAAAATAAGAGTAGTCAAGTACAAGTACACACGATGTGTGAAATATCACTGATACTAGCATATAGAAGGGGAGAAGTTGATGAAGATGATGAGAAATGTTGTTAGTTGATTTTCTGTGTTTTGTTTTGTTTTATTTACAATATTCACATTCTATTTACTCAAAGAGAAAATCAAATTTCTGTGAAGATAGAAAATACACATAATGTGTAAAATATTACTGGTACTAGAAGTATACCTCTACTACTCAGAGTATGTATGGAAGAGAGGAGGAGTAAATATCAAATGTTGTTTGTTGATTTTTTGTGTTTTGTCATGTTACTTAATTACAATATTCGTATTTCACTGATTTCTTTTTAAGGATGTGTAATTATTTTTTCACAACATTTTATTATTGTTAATATAGAGTGGTGGCGCTAAGATAAAAATTCAAATATCAAATACGTACATGTATGTGCATTCTAAATATATTTGGTTCTGTATAGATTTACGTTTATTATTACGATCATGTACGTAGGTATTTTGACAAAATGATATTTCTACACAGACAATATAATATTCGAAAAATAAAAAACCAACATTAAAAATGCAATAAATTTTCAGGTAATTGACATTTTACCAAATTACTATCACTTATAAAATTGTATAATTTGTCAATTTTTATTTTTTTATTATTTGTAAATAAAAATTCATTTTATTTATTTAATCGATTTAAGCATCGTTATAGTGCTAAAGTTTGTAAATAAAATAAAAAAAATATATTTAATAATGTGTGCCAAAATGATTATTGATGAAATGTTATAAATACTTTTTAATGATTCTTTTTTTACATTCAATTGAAAAAGAAAAAATAAATTGTAATGCATTTTAATCATCTAAAGTACGTATGTAATGAACTATTCTCATTTACGAATAAGTATAAAAATATTTGTGGCACAAGTAATTGAATAATTCAAAAGCTAAAACAAAAAAAAAAGAACAGGTAAATAGCAAAATTCTTTTAGATATTTTTACCTATGTATACATATGAATACATATAAATTGATATCCTTTTATGGTAAGGAAATGAAATTAATGTGAATTACCAAGAATCAATAAAATATAATAAAATGACAGTACAGTAGACTTTATGAACTTATACGAAAGATTTTATTGTAAGATTGATTTTTTGAGCTTCTCTCTTGTATTCAAACCTACTCATGTAATAAAACACTAATGTATTGTGGCAAGCCTGAAGTATGTTTATCATGCATTGATACTATCTCTATACAATCTGAAAACCTTGTTGCCATAGTTAACACAAATACGTAGGTCACTCTATAAATTTTGAGATACGGAAAACTAACAGTACTTACAACTGGTTACGCTGCATAAATAGAAACATTACTCTTTGTCAACACGTTTTTCATGTTCAGTTCTTGTCTGAACTTGTTACAACCAAAGTCATAATAAATTATTTACAGTGAATAATGGAGTTGTCGCGTGAAAATTACAGGCTTGATTCTCCATCAAGATAAAGCTTCGGCTCACACCGCTCAGCAAACCGTTCAATATTTGCGCCAAAATAGAGTCAAAATACTTGAACATCCACCATACTCGCCTGATTTGGCTATGTGTGACTTCTGGCTTTTCAACAAGCTCAAAAAAAGCATACGCGGACGAAGATTTGTATCAGAAGATGAAATTGATCAAATTTTTGACGAGATCCCGAAGAACGATTGGCTAGAGGCATTCCACTCATGGAAAATTAGAATGCAAAAGTGTATTGATGTTGGAGGAGAGTACTTTGAACATAAATAAAGTTCTTTTTTCAAAATCATTAGCTGTTTTTTTGTATCTCAAAATTTATAGAGTGACCTACGTATGTGTCTAGTTCAGTTCATTTCTACACATTGTCTCATCTTTTCTTTTTTTCATGCAATCCCTACATCATAATTAAATTAAATTAAGATGGAAATTAATTTAGAATTTTCATTTAATTCTAAAATTCGCAAAATAATAATAAATTCTATGTAGCCATCAAATATGTAATGTATGAAATTAATGAATTCATGCACATGATAATGTTTAGTAAAATGCAATGTAAAATGTAAATATATTCATTAATTTTATGTAATTTATATTTTGTCATTTATCTTGTCAGAATAAAAAAAATTAATCAAATCAATTGACTATACTGTCATTGTATATAATTTAGTACTTATGTGCGCAAATATACACGAATGTACGAGTATATAAGCGAATCAACTAAAAATTAAATGATCCAATGAATGCAAATATAGAAATGATGTTACTGTATGTAGTGTGTATTAATAAATGATATTATTGCAATTAAAATAACAAAAATTTATTATTGTGTACAAACAAATGTACCTACAAACGTATAATGATAATGTATCTCTACTCGTATATTACTTATATGATGCACAACAATGTATCAAACAACTTATAATAATAATAATCCGCCGATAATAATTAAAATCCGTATATATACGAGTACATTATGTACATATATATACATAATTTTATAAGTACATACTTGTATCACTTGTATGTAGTACATATACATATATTTATGTATTATTATTATGAATATTAATATGTGCATTTATACAAAAATAAAAAGCAATAATGTTTTGAATAATTTATATTAATTTAAAATATTTAGATGCTTGCGCTTAATTTTATATCATGGCACATACATATGTACATATGTGGATGCGCATACATAATATTTTATTGTCGGTCAATTTATTTATTTATTTTTTAATTTTTTCTTAATTTTAATTTCTTATAATATTACATACATATATACATAGGTAACTGGTATACTATGGTTATACATTTATTCTTTTTCAAATATTAACTTGTAAATTATACTAATAATTATTGAAAATATAATAATCTGGTTTTACCGGTTAATAATAATACAATTTTTATAATAAATAAATGAATATAAATATAAATAAAAAATGAGACAAAAAAAAACAAAAAAATTCTTATCATAAATATGCATATTCACATAAATATGAATTTAATGCGACACTATACTGGATGTTCCTGCTTTAACCTAATGACAATAAGTAAACGTACATATACATATATGTTTAAAACAAGATATTCTTCCGAAAATTTGATGAAAAATATTCCACTCTCATATATTTCCTCTTCTTCTTCAATGGCGCTACAGCTCATTTCGAACCTTGCTAGACCTTCACTTGAACTGATTTCTAGACTTATTACTATTAATGTGTGCCCTTACAGAGCTACAGTTTAACGTGAATTATGAAACATTGAGTTGCTGCTGATAGAGAAGCAAATTTACTCTTTTACTTGATAGGATACTAGCGGGAGTACTACCAAATATTTTTGGGGTCGGCCATATATTTTTTACGATAGATGGCATTGAAAAATTTCAGTTTTGTAAAAGACCTTAAAACATAAAATCACTTGTAACTTTTTGTATATCCTGTATATCATAATTTCGTGTTCTAACTAATGATAGAAAACAAAATTATCTTTCTTTTGGTATACAACAATATGTGATTAAGAATTTGTTTCTCAACAAAAAGAAATTCTAAAATAAAATTTTTATAAAATCGGTGTATTACATACATTATTAGTATATTATACAATTCATAAAACGTAATTTTTTTATTATTTTCATACTACATAGATACACATACTCACGTATATGTATGATGATGATGATGATGATTATCAAAAAATGTATGTTACTGAATATATAATTTCATATGATAATAAAATTAAAAATAAAAATGAAAATAAAAAAAAACAACTTTATTTGTTTATTTATTTATTTTTTAATTATTCACCTTATTTTTGAGAAAATTTTTTTATATCTTTTTTAACTTGTTTAATTAATACATAATTATTTTTGTTGAATTTTTGCATTCATAAATAGGTATGAGAATTTTTTGTTGCTGACCGATCAACAAACCAAGCAAACTAGCGACCAACCGGCCGACCCGACCGGCTGTAATATTGTATTTTTATACACGAAAATTTTGTATATTTATGATATGATGCATATACATAAGTATTATGTATTATACATATTATGAATTCATAAATTTTCATATTGCAATAAAAATATTGCTATATGTATATATGTACATATTTGTGAACATACATAGCTATATTGCTATATATGTACATACATATGTACAGAGACATATTATATCTGATATTAATATCATGTTTACATTACAAATATTATTTTACTTAATATTATTATTATGAACGAGTATATATATATTTTTTTTAATATTATTTTATATTTTTGTTTTTCGAAAAAAAAAAAAAATTTTTTTTTTTCTTTTTCAATTCACTAATTCTATATTTATTCTAAAAGATGAGGCCATCGTGCTGATTGTATAATTGAGATGGCGCCAATAATAAAAATGTAAAATAAATAAAAAACAAAAATGTATATGCTTACATTATAAACAAGATACAAGTATATTTTTATGTCTATACATACATGAGTGTATATAAAATGCTTATAAATACGTATACTAAATATTAATAAGTAAGTGTAAGTAATAATTAATATAATCATTAAAAATATTATACATATATGTATTTATCTAGGTAAGTATATTTTCCCATACCTAAATACAATTTATAGTACATTATATGTATATATAATATATTTGTACATATTATAATTCATACATAATTATACTTACATTTATACATTATGTATTTATGGGGCTATTTTCGTTATTTGTTAATTTTATTTTATATTTATTTATTTAATATTTATATATTTTTTTATTTTATTTTATTTTCACGTTTATATATTATTTTCCTGTCTTTAATATTAAAGCAGACATAACACACATAATATTATCCATCCATAAATTTTTTGTATTTGTATTTGAAAATAAAAAAAAAAATATATATCACATTAGTATAACATAATATATTGGAATTAATTACATACTAATACTACATTACATACTTACATACTATACATTATTAAAATGATATCTTATTTGTTTTTAACTTGTTTCTTTTATTTATTTATTTATAAATTTATTTTCATTTCATTTAATTTTATAATTTTTTATTTTATTTGTGATGTTTTTGTTTATATTTCAAATTAAATTTAAACATTACAAAAATTTACTAAGTGGAATATAGAATTTAATAAAAATGATTATTTTTTTTGAAGACAAAAAATAAAAGAAAAAAATTATAAAAATTTATTGTAAAACAAAATTAAATAATGATAGCATAAGCAAATATATGTCATGTCTGTACATATAAGAAGTTAAAGTTACCCCATAATCATGTAAATAATTGTACATAAGTATGTACTTAAAAATATAATTGTTTATGTATTTGCCTAGCACCTAGCACCTATCACCTATAGGTATACGAGTATTAACATCTGATTATTATAATATGAGTTAGAGTAGAGTGAGAGCAATATTGTTTGTTTAGTCATCATAATATCAACCTATAGAATTTGTAAAAACAAATTTAATTGCTAAAATATGTAAAAAAGTTTATAAACATTATCAAAAAAGTATTGGGACAAAGTAGCCTATACATTTGTGTACATTAGAATAGAAACAGATATGCAACTTCAGGTACCAGCACAAGCATCGTCAATCAGTATTGCTTGTCATTTTGAAAATGCAAACATGTTTTAATGAATCGACGCGAATGTCACTAGAGTCGACAACTATCATTTACTGGCGCTGGTGTGATTTGATTACCATCACTTGCTTGCCATCAATACTGCGGTGGGATGGTGCTGGTACTGAAGTTGTCTGTTTCTACCTTTATTTCTAATCATCTTCTAAGTATGCAACATTAGGTAACATATGACGTGATGAAAAGTCTTTCAAATTTTTGTATGAAAATTCATAAAAATTTAAAATAAAAGAATATTTTTTGACATCACATGGAAAAATTGATTACATTAATCAAAACTAAAAGAGAAAATTTTCAAGAGAAAAGAAAAATATATAATTATGTGAAGAAATTTCATATTTTCCAAGTCATTTTAACTTTTTTTTTTTTGTTCTAAAGTTGCGGTTCAGAATAAACAATGTATGCGTACTGACAATTAGAAAATTTCTTAATTTTTTATAATTTAGTTTGTTGAAAATGAAAAAAATTTTCCTGCTTATTTCTCTTGAAAGACATAAAACAAAAGAATAAAAAATTATAAAAAAAAAAAGAAATGTAATATAAAGACAAAAAACCTACGCAAGATAATTTCTGTTTTTATTGTTTTTTTTTTTTAATTTATGTTTTCTCTGTATGCCTACAGTATTTAACATAATTTCTAATACATATTTAACTTTGTGTAATTAATATTTCATGAAAAATGTACATACAGTGGTGTGAAAAAGTTTCCAAACAAATTGTTTAGCTTTATCTGTAATACAAGAAATGTTACTATTTTTATACGTGTATTGTTTACACAACAATTACCTAATATTTAGTATGAAGGTCCGTATATTTAAAAACATCTTGGAGTATTATGTTGGATATAGACTCTATACAAAGCTGCCTAAAGTGAGTTTGTGAAATCAAACTCCATTCTGTTTCTAAAGCATGTTTGAACTTTAAAATAATTTTTGGATGTATATTTTTGTGGATTTTATTTTCCAAATAAGCCCAAAGATGTTCAATTATACATGTGAGCAATTGTACAATAGTTAGGAACTAACATCTTAGGATGGTATCTTTTAATGCCTACAATGGTGTTTTGATAAAAGTAAAAGTTGTATTCAATTATGTGGTCTTATTCATTATAGTTTCAATGAATTTTAAATTGCCAACGATCGCATATCCCATTGCAACCCATACCATAACATTGTTACCACTATTTATGTTTGTTAATAAAAAATCATCTTTATCGGGAAACTTTTTTGTGTCACTGTATGTATTCTAAAATTATAGAATTGTGTTCATTTCATGTTAAAATTAGCTAGAAAATGTTTTTTTCAAATAAAGGAAATACTGCATTAAATCAACAATTAAAATCATATTTCAACACTCTTATGCACATACACATATACCGACATACCGTGTTGTGTGGATTTAATATATTATTAGATACAATGTTTAGGTACATTTTTTATATGTAATTTACACATTCGAATATGTATGTACGTTCGTATGTTCACATAATATTGTTTTACCGTCATCATTATATTCTATCATCGGTATAATTATGATTATAATTCATTGTTATCACATCTTCATCATCATCATCATCATCATTTTAACAAGTTATTATGTTTGGTTTTTCTATTTTTATAAATAAAAATATGTACAATAAGTATATAGACGTATATACATATATAAAAACAAGTGCGTGTAATCTAAATATAATGCACATATATGTATACATAAATGCGTTACATGCGTTACATTGAAAACAAAATTGTATTTTTTAATACAATTTATGAAATTTCTTTTCAATTTTTTTTTATGTTTTAAGAAAAAGAAAAATGTATATTAATAAGAGTTTTCAATTTACAATACAATACAATATTCTTTGAATCGTCGTATAATACAATACAATATTTAGAAAATACACCTAACTACATTTTCAGTGTAAGTACACGCAACATTACAACAACAACAATACACGGAAATAAAAATAAATTAAAAAATTGTTTTTGCAAATAGGTGTCAATTAATCGATTTATAAATTGTAATGTTTACAGGATTAAGAAGAAGAAATGAAATAAATAAAGTAACGAGATTAATTCAAACATTTCATGCACACAAACATACATACTATGTTATATTGTATGGGAATTAATTTTAAAACTTCGTTACACACTAATTTGACTTAACATGCAATTTATTTATTTTTTCATCCAATTTTCTCTGTTATTTTATTTTTGTTCGTATTTTTTTTTTTGTTTAAATGATGGCGCTAAAGCTTGTCATTATTTAATAATTTTGACCTGCTGAATATTTAAAAATATGTTGTTTTTTTTTTTACGCAAACTCTATAGCTAAAAAAATACAAAAAAAAAAACAAAAAAATAGGAAAAACAAATATGAAAAATATGTACACATTGCACATATGTAAGTATTTATCAGTGTATGTATGAAAGATTTTTAGAACATTAGGTATACGAAGACTTTTAATAATCATCGTCATCATTTTATGTACAATTAACAACTATTTATATTCATATACATACATGAATTTTATCTGTATCTACAGTGTAGATTATACACTCATATACATAATTTAATTTTAACAAATTCAACAAAAATTTTTAAATTATACTGTAGCTATAGCTATATAAATGTAATTTATTAATGGAACTTAACCCGAACAGACAACCTTTAAAGAAAAATAGAATACTGTCTCCTGTTCAAGGTGTTATTCACATGATTGTATATATATACAATACATTATAATTATTTTTATGTATATGAAATGCAAAACAATGCAATATTACAACACCTAACAATACGTAAATATTCATTTCTTATATATTATACACATAATAATATTTGTACAGAGAATATAATTTACGTTTATTTTTTTTTTTTTTCCAATTATTTTTAGCTTTTCTAAAATTCAAACAAACACCATACCATATTCATTTAATAATTTTTTGCAATAAAAAAAAAAAAAACAATAAAAAAGCAAAAAAAATATTTATTTATCGTTTATTTTATATATCGTCTGGCGCTACAGATTGTGTTGTATTTATAATAAAATAAACATTTTTAACAAAAAAAAAAAAAAAATCAAAGTAAAAAAAAAACAAAAAACAAAGAAAGATAGAAAATTAAATAAAAAAAAAAAATAAAAACTTAAAAAAAAAATGAATGCAATTTTTATTATCATATAATAATAATGCATCTACTTACATTTATGTACATACATATGTATATTCGTATAATATGTATAATGATGTAGGTATACACGTAAATGTATGTAAATACACAAACAGAGTTATTTTAAATGAAATGAAAAAAAAAACGACGACAAACAAAAATAAAAATAAAATAGAAAAACAACAAAACAAAAAAAAAACAAGAAAACTTTTTATAAAATCACAAATAAGTATACATATAAAACAAAATACTTTAGCAAAGAGCTTTTAATTTTTTTTTTTTTTTTATAAAAATAAAAATAAGGCAAAATAACAAATAAATTAAAACAAAAATTAATGAAAAATAAAAAAAAAAAAGTAAAAAAAAAAACATAAAGGAAAAAAATTAAATGAAAATGCAAATAACTTTTCTTTTATAATACTTGTCGGCTTTTCTTGGTTATTATGTATAGGTACATTATGTATAGTATATACGTATGTACATATTTTACTTGTTCATTTTTTATTTTGATTTTTGTCACAACATTTCATACATAAATGTACATACATACAACCTATACATTTATTCTATTGTATATATGTACATGTATAGTGTAGTGTAGTAATATAAAAGAAATTTTATGTAGAGGAGAGCGAGCTCCATAAGCTATAAGTTATAATTTTTAATATGAAAAATATCACCCCACAATAATATACACATATATCTATATATACTCGTATGTATATATTACGTATAATGTGCACCTATGCACATTGTACTATATCTATACTACAGACATAACATAATACATTTGATAATATTATACACAGTACACTTACAGACAATTTTTTATTACAAAATATGTAATATTAAATAAGTGTATGCATAGCTTTTTATACAACATTTAAATATTACATATGTATATAACAATATATATATTCCACAATTCCACTTGTATGTATACATATATATGAATAAGTCTTATTTGCGTAGTTTGCATACGAACAGAGAACGATGATATAGTAGTGTAGTCTGTAGTGTGTGTAGACTTTTTGTAGAGTGTTGGTAAAAATTCACCTTTTATTATTATAATGCAATCTACATAAACATACAATAATTTATACTTTTTCATATACAATATTACTAATGTGTTTGTATTTTATCGATATTTTTATATAAAAAAAAATATGAATTGTATCTATATTATATATGTACATATTGAAAAAATAAAATTAACAAAAATATATAGTATTATTCTGTATATTTTACATACACACACACATGTGTTACAAATATTATTTCATATAAGTACCTCTATATAAATGTAATATTACATATGTATACTCATTATTATAAATATGTACATACATATATGTACATTTATATACATACATAGGTACATATATGAGAACCGACAAGCAGGCGCCAAACGTCACCTCGATTAGTTTTATATTTAACGGCCTTCAAATGTTTTTACATTTTATACACAGGTGTATCGTATATCTTTTTATCATTTCTTTTATAGTTTTGTATATACATATATAATTTCAGCAGTTGATTTTTGTTTATATATTGTAGTTGTAGATGTATTGTATGTATGTGAATTTGTTACATTAAAACGTATACCAATATAGATTTCATTAGTAAATGTAATTGACAAATATCCCTACTGGATTCTGATCATGAGTAGAGGAAATGACAAATCGGTGCGGACTGAGAGGCTTATATAAACCAATACAACTTTAGATAAATTTTGAGAGTATTAGTAAAATTGGTAAAATATATTGATCCCCCAAAATCTATATATGCTTCATAATTTACATTTGTTTGAAAATTTATTTTTGAATCGATGAGCGTTTCGATGATCGTATCAATGAATCTTCTAATGAAAATTACGTGTAAGGTATCTATAATAGTCATTAGAAAAAACATTCCCGTTATTGTTTGGATATTTTTTTTAATTTGGTCGGCACGTGGCTCAGTAAAAATTTTTATTTTGAATCATTAAATTGTGTATCTTATTAGTAGAAGTGCAGTATTTTTAGAACGATAATAAATTAATTATAAAATATTGGAAGTGCAGTGTTTTTAGAAAAAATCAAAAAATAATTGAAAATTAAAAGTGGAGTGCATTATTTGAATATAAGGTAAGCTTAAAAAATAAGAAATATAGGAAATAGAAGAAATATAGGAATTTTTTGCTCTTTTTAATTTATTTCTACTTATGCCCTTTAACTATTTACTTTAATTTCTTTTCACTGAAATACTCTTTACTGTAGCTATTCAAACTTTAGAAATGTCTTCGAAAAAAACAATTTCAAATCAAATGAGTGAGGAGTTAGTTAATTATAGAGAAAACGTTGAAAGATACAGAAATCTTGATTCGTTTGCACGATCTAATTCCTATAATATTAACAGTAACAACAATACTTACTTGCAGAATGAAAGAGAAACAAATCTTGAAGAAATAAATAATGCTAGTAACGAAAATTACGGCCTGTCTGATTCAGACGAAATTTTTGAAACAGAGACCGAAATTGCTCCATCTGAAATCCAAAAAGACCTTGCAGAATGGGCAATAAGAAATAAAGTTTCGCATACTTGCATTACGGATTTATTGAAGGTTTTAGGTAAAAATGGAATAAAGAACTTGCCACAATCAGCGAAAACACTTTTGCAAACATCAACTGCTCCTTTAGAAATTAAAAAAGTTGGTCCTGGTGAATACTACCATTATGGTATTCAAAATGCATTTTTATGTGGGCAGTTTAAACATTTAAAAAATTCAAGTTTGATAGAAATCGATATAGGCATAGATGGAGTTTCACTTTTTAAGAGTTCTAAACGAGTTATATGGCCAATAATGGGAGCTGTTTCTTCTGACAAAAACTCAAAATTATTTCTAATTGGATGCTACAGTGGAACAGAAAAACCACATAATGTAAATGAGTACTTAAAAGAATTAGTTAATGAAGTTACAATGCTTCAAATTAATGGAATTCAAGTTGAAAATGACATAAAAGTATTCAAAGTTCGGTTATTCACGTGTGATGCTCCAGCTCGTGCATTTGTAACAGGTTCTATCTACCACACTGGAAAAAATAGTTGCCCAAAATGTACACAAAAAGGTTTTGTTTTAAATCATAAAGTGGTTTTTCAAACCAATGAAGAATTACCAAGAACGGATGTAGAATTTAATACGAGACAGGATAGGGAATTTCACCATTCATATTTTCTAACAAACCGAAATGCATTGGAGATGATTGACATTGGTATGGTATCACAGTTTCCTATCGAACCAATGCATTTAATAGATTTGGGTGTTATGAAAAAAATGTTGTCGGCAATATCGAAAAATAAAACTGGCCATTTTGCTTGCAATATAACAGAAATAAATAGAAGATTAGAAAATCTATCAGAAAACTTACCCACTGAATTTTCAAGGAGATGCAGGACACTAGATGATTTGGCTCTTTGGAAAGCAACCGAATTTAGGACATTTTTACTTTATACTGGAATAGTTGTATTGAAGAATGCAGTTCACGATGATTTATACTATCATTTTTTGCTACTACACACGGCAGTGAGAATTGTTTCCTGTAAAAGGTCTTGCAATGCAAATTTATCAACAGCGAAAAATATGTTCAAGGAATTTGTAGAACTGTTCCCCATAATATATGGAAAAGAAAATGTCAGTTTTAACGTACACGGTCTTTTACATGTCTCTGATTGTGTGCAACAGTATGGTGTATTAGATAATTTTTCAGCCTATAAATTTGAAAATTTTGCACAATACTTGAAAAAACTGGTAAGGTCTCCAACCAAAATCCTACAACAAATAAAAAGACGGTTATCAGAAGGAATATTTGCTAGCCAGCAATGTTTTTCAGAGAATTCTATGGACTTTCAAATAAATTGCAAGCGAGAAGCTGATACCTTTTGTTTAGTCAAGCCTAATATACCATTCAAAATCACTGACCAAAAGTTTGAAAATGGTGTAGAAGTGTTATCAGGATATGAATTGCAAAACTTTGATAATTTCTTTTCTTTACCTGTTGAATCATCATCTGCTTTGGGAATTTTGTTTTGGTCGGGGCAAAAGTCAAATATAAAGACATTTTGCAAAGACCAAATAGAATATAAATTTTTCCCAGTAAAATTGCATACCTCAAACTTTGTACTCGTACCACTACTTCATCATTGTTTTAATCGTTTCCAGAACTAACAGTATTATGGAAGAGCTTTCTAATCGCATGTTGTCACCGATATTAGATGGTTATAACAATCCTTTAAACAGTGAAAATGTACATTCTGGATTTGTATGTTCAACTCCCACGAAACAAACAAAGCCGAATCAAAACAAAAGTCCTTCGATTTTGCAAAGGAGATATAAATTAAAACCAGCTATTGGTATGAGATAATAATTCACAATTTTAAAAACATTACATACCTCTTTTTAAAATATTTGTAGGCAAAGAAAACGAACATGCAGATCAGAATCAGCAGCGTCAAAACAACCAGTTGGATTTTCAAAACCTTGTTCTTGCAAAACTCGAAATCATCAGCAGCGAGATAAAGGAAATAAGGACTGAACAAAAGTCAATAAAACAACAGGTAACAGACTCATTTTCACAGTATTTTTAAAACTTTTTATAATAACCTCTAAAGCTCGGGCTACAATTGGCTTCAAGTCAGTCAAGGTCAAGTTAAAAAATCAGCAGAGTCGGATAAGGCGGCTTAAAAAGACATAAATTTTATTTGTCCAAGTTGGCCGACTTTGCTTAATTTTTGTGACTTGACTTTACTGACTTCAAGTCAATTGTAGTGACTTAAACTTAATGTGAAGGAGCCATTAACTCTTGTAATTTGGCTTATTTGTTTTAGATTTCAAATCTGGAGAATGAGTTATTTGCGAAACAGAGTGGAGACAACAAACTATTAAGAAACTGCCTTGTCCTTATTAAGAGAACTAATAAAAATATAAGAAAAATAACTGGAGAAGAGCAGGATCCGGAAGTAGAAGCAATAAGCTTGTTGGTTCCAGCTAAATCTTTAGTTGATTTAGCAGAAATAGAGGAAAAATTAAAAGATGAAAATTTTGCAGCTGCTTTCGTAAAATTTTTGTTATTATAATTACCTAAATATTTGTCTTAACTTTAAAATTTTAGGTTTCATTTTTGAAAAGCAGATTCATAACAAATGGCATAGAAGAGGTGTTCAAAGCGATTCTCAGCGACGCTGTAGCATTTGAATTTAATGTGGAAGGCCGATGTACAAAAAGGAAATTATTGGCACTAAAGCTTTTTGATTCTGTATTATATGGTATGTGAAATCTATTAGTTTTCACGAAAATGTAGGCTTTGTTTTTAATTCTATTTTTATTGAATCACATCAGAATATTGACGATGCAGAATTTGTGTCGTAAAACTAAAAAAAATTTATAACTATACTTTACACTTATTATTTATTAGAATCCTGTCGCTTGAAATATTCTAGAAAAGAATATGAAAAACAGCTACGCAAAGCGATACTGAAGGCTCACAATCGTCAAAACAGAGCGAAATGTAATGCACGGTAAAGTAAATTTATAAATAAACTACTTCACATTATTTGATTATATGTTTTTTTCTTATTTTTGCAGTATGAAGTAAGTTTATGAAGCTGATACCTAAAAAATAATCTATGTTGAATTAACTATAATTTTTATGTTATGTTGTTTTATGAATGAACTTTATTTTTTATTTTTTTTTTCTGTTTATATAAATGAATTAAATTTTTGCAAATGGTATATGTATGTAAAATAAAATGAAAAAAAAAAGGCTGAATTTATTTTAATTTATTTCTTATTATATCCTC
Source organism: Villa cingulata (assembly GCA_951394055.1). NCBI lineage: Eukaryota > Metazoa > Arthropoda > Insecta > Diptera > Bombyliidae > Villa > Villa cingulata. The sequence continues at coordinate 2,510,503 of OX596020.1, read as the reverse complement.
AACAAACATGATCATCAGGTTTTTCACTGGTTGGCAACTGATGAGTGATACATGATAATCATCGAAAGGCTCATCAGGTTTTTCACTGGTTGGCAACTGATGAGTGATACATGATAATCATCGAAAGGCTCATCAGGTTTTTCACTGGTTGGCAACTGATGAGTGATACATGATAATCATCGAAAGGCTCATCAGGTTTTTCACTGGTTGGCAACTGATGAGTGATACATGATAATCATCGAAAGGCTCATCAGGTTTTTCACTGGTTGGCAACTGATGAGTGATACATGATAATCATCGAAAGGCTCATCGGATGTTCATTTAATGTTTCATTATATAGGCGAAAAGTATATAAATGAACTTTTTCCCGGTGCTAGAACAAAATTCATTGATGAGATCATCTAAAGAATCATCAAGAGCTCATCGATGAATTCATCACATCACTTCCAGTAGGGATAGATGCATTCAATCTATGTATGTATGTATATAAAATAAAATAATTGTGTATTACATACATACATTTCACTACAGTATACATGCATAGACATATGTACATGTATGTATCGCTTTATAAAATTAAATTGCTAATATTGTTACCAAATAATAATAATAATCTATAATTTCAATTTAAATTTTAATTTTTCAAAAAAAAAAAAAAACTGATTAAATTTATTATGTCATTTCCATTTAATTATTAATTTATAAAATTAAAAATAAAAATTATTATTTTTGTATATCGATCTAAATGCTAAATTTTATACGCGGTAAACAATTTTCGATAGTTAGAAATCTAGAAATCATTTAAGTGAAATCCCTGATGGCTCATCTAGAGCTCGAATCCTATTGTCGATGATAATTTTTTCAATTTCATTTAACTTTATTTGCATTCTATAGAATAACAAACAAATGTAACAGAGATTGTACAGAAAATGAAACTTTGAGTGAACATATTTAAAAAAAAAAAATAGATAGAAAAAAAAAATACCAAAAAACTGTATAAAGAGAAGAAATAATCACAGAGAAAGAAATAATCACACATAGAGAAGAAACACTTTTTCATTTTATAACTAATTTCAGCAAAGTTTATACTCGTATATTGGTTTGATAGGTACATAAAATTCGTATGTACGAGTATATTCAACTCAAGTCTATAGTAGAGTGGGCTGCCATTTACACTCTTAAAAATTGTAGTAGTTTTACTCTTTTTTTTTAATCTTTTAAGTTTCAATTAAAAATTTACGTTACTTTACTACCATGTATACCATATCATATACATCTACAGCTGAGTTTTTTACTATGTGGTGTATAATAAGTCTAATATACATCTACATCTAAAACTCTATTACAGTGAAATGCATATTATTTGTAAATTTTGTTGTTGTTTCTAGGGGGTAGTAGGGCAGATTGTAAAGGCAACAAGATGTCTTAAAATGTAAAAATTTAAAGTTAATAAATTTTATTTATTTTATTATTGTTGTTTTTTTTTTTTGTTTACAATTTACTTGACTTACCTTCACCGTCAGTGGTAAATGATTCTGGAAATTGTAGACGTATACCTCCTACAAGATTTTTGCTTGGTGCACGATCTACAAAATATCAAATAAATTAATTAATTTAATTAATTTTCAGTATGCATTCTTACATTCAAATTTTAATATTAAATTTTCTTTCTGGATAATGTCAAATTTTATGATTCGTTTTCATTTTTAAATGTTTATTTTATACTACCGATAGTTGCTGATGCTCAATTGAATTTAAGTTAAATGGAATTTTCCTTTTTTTTATTATTATTATTATTATTATTATTATTATTATTGATTTTAATTAATCAAAAATTATAAACTTCTTCATTTATGAAAAACATAAATACATATTTTATAAATTAATGTACGAGAAAATGTTTATAAATTTTGAAAATCATTTTCCCTTACATTTTTGTTTTAGATTTTTTAAATTCCATAATTATTATTAAATATAAAATGAATTCATACAAAGATGAAAACGATATAGACGATAGGTTGTGGTGTATACACGTAGTAGTATGTATAGACAAATATCAGAAACCAAAAACGATATCCAAATCAGTGTAAAAAGTAAATTATACATATTACACATAAACTTAATAATCATGATGATTGTATACGACGACGATCCCATCAAATTTCGTCTATATGCGTATTTAATGTATAATTTATTGACATTCTTTTCATTCTAGAGAGGTTGAAACATCATTATTTACAAAACTGTGGAATTATTTTCATTTACATATATGTATACATAAATATTTTTTTTCTAAAATATTTCTCATCTAATTATATTTAGTCTGGATCTGGATGGGTTTTTGTCTTTCTGGCATTTTATTCTTCATTTTGTTTCTTTCTGTGTTTTTTTTTTGTTTTGTTTTTGTAAACAACAATTTAATGACGGATCAAAAAAAAAAAATAATAATAAAAAATCAATCCCCCCGCTGTTTGAAAAAGAATTTAAATTTTTCTGAAATTTGATTTGTTTATATTTTTTTTTTTAATTATAAAAATTGTGTGTGAGTATATTGGTAAATGTAATATATATACATACGAGTAAATATACCCATAAATATATATACATATATACATATAAATGTATGCGTTATAAATATACTTACATCCTTACACTGATATTCGTTTTAATGTTTTACTTTTGTCGAAAGTAAAAACAAATTTTTGCGTTATTTTCCTTTTAATTTACTTACGAACATGTACATATCTATGTGTATGAGATGAAGATGAGAATGTACGTTACGTTCAAGACTAAATTCTATGTATACCTTATCGTCGTTACTCGTTAATTTAATGATTATTATTCAAATTTTTGTAAAGTCTACACTACATAATTAAAAATTATAAAATCCCGCAACAACATGGAGAATTCAATTTAAAAAATTAAAAAAAAGAAAATTTACAAGAAAATTTAGAAGTAATTTTCGTAAATAATTTGGAAAATGTTTTTAAAATGAATGCAAAAATGAATAGAGAAGGAATTTGCGAAAAAGCGGCTGGTATGCGTTTTTCTTTTTGATCAAATTTTAATCTTTTGTTAATATCATGACTATGAATACATACATACATTTATGTGCATCATGCGTGCATTGTTAATTTCTTCAGAAACACGGTTAAAATCAAATGAAATTATATGCGTATTTTTTTCAATGGAATGATAAAAGTATACCCGCATTTGCTATATATGCACATAACAATACTCACGTCTTGTATGTGTGTACACAAAAGTATCAATATCAAAGCTGAAGAACGCGGTTAAAGTTTCATTTGTATTCTCATTATTGACTGTAAAAATATAATTTCCAATTACGGTAATTACATTAAATAAACGAAAATTCAAAAAAGAATATTTTCAAGGAGTTATCGTCATTATTGTCCCTGTTCTACATACATAGTATCAGTATACCCGCCCATATGTATGTGTGTGAACGATATAATTGATAAGCAGTGGGCTAATAGAGAATGGTGCATTTTGTTTTTGTTTTAATTCATTTCAAAAATATATCAGTTATTGTCTAAATTTGGTATAATGATTTAAAGAGATTTTCCCTTGAGATAAACCCATTACTTAACGTAAATTAACATCATTGGTATACATTATATTTACAAGATGCATGGAATATGGTATATAAGACTAGAGTATGCGGTATCATCGGTACATGCACTTTTACCATGATGACAGACAAAATTCGCGTTAATTTTATGATGAACGAAAAATGAATAAAATATAATTTAAAGACCACCATGATGGTATCGATCAATTTTTTTTTTCACGACATCTTTTCATTTATTTCCATCCAATCAAAGATCCTATATGGGTACATAACATACTTTAGTTCTTCAAATTTTTTACATTCACTGAACTTGACTTTTTTATCCCTACATACACGTATATGGTAGATTTTAATTCAATTTTGATTTTAGGTATTCCTTCGTTATATACCTGAGTAAACGATTAGCAATGATGTTGTTCATTGTTTGTTTTTTGATTGTTGCGTTTTCATTGTTTTTTTTTCATCGAATTTTTTATGCTATTTTCTCATAAATTTATATAAAATTGTTTATTGCCGTGCCACTAAATTAAATTCTGCATCATATAGAGTATAGATGTATAAACATGCATATTATGTTCCAAAAGTAATGAATAAAATAAAAAATAAATTGCCGACTATAGTCGTAGTCGTCGTCGTCTTTGTGGCCGTAGTCGTCATCAACATCATCATCATCATCATCATCATAATCATCATCATGATTGTTGTCGCCACCGGTATACATGTAAGTACATATATCGAGAATGTTTGCTTATGCTCATTGAAATGAAAAAAACTTGGACGTTCGACAAATCAATAAAAATTAACGCAGCTGCTGCTTAACTTGGCGCCAGAATTCTTTGCGAATTAGCTTTAAATGAATAGTATTTTTATATTAAAAAAAAAAAAATAATAATAAATATCGTAAGTAATGATTTTTATGTACGTATAGAGGTACATACGAGTACATAATATTCATTATAATATTTATGAGAATGCATATAAGTATGGTAACATACACATAAATTGCAATAAATATATAGCACGGTGTCTAAAAGCACTAAAAGCCAATATATGCATGTTTATTTAGTACAAATAATATGTGTATCTTCAATATGTGATTAGCAAAATACGTAGATAATTTTTTATTGCAAAAAATATAGGTGCTCATATACAAAACAGAGTACACATTCTAACACATATTTTGTTGTGTGTACTTACATTTGTGCATAATGTGTCCATATAAATATATCGCTTGGAATTACGAATATAAAACATGGATTTTAATTTTCTTCGTTATCAAATAAAACACCTATTAATATTTATACACTATGAAGTTTTGTTTTTAATACGACAATAATGATGATGACGGCTATACAACAGATTCGACACAAACAAAATATGAAAATTTTATAATTTTAATAATGTACTACTACTACTATAGTGCTCGTATATCGTACTGTAATTAGCTGCTGCTAATAACCTCATTACAACTACTCTACTACGTACTTACTACGCTACTACTTATTGTCTCTTCCTGTTCCCCATATACTTCTAAACTTCTAATGGTTGCCGTTGCACTCGTCGTACTGTAGGCAGAACAAATATGAAGAGAATCAATTTTTCTTATGAACAAAAATACGAGTGCATGGCATGTATGCATGGAGGCAACTATAGTGTGTATCGTACAATAGTTAGATTCAAGTTAGATTCCAATAATCTCATTCCTACTACTTATTGTATCTTTATATTTCTCGTATATACTTCTTCTGGTGTGTACTGTCTAGCGCAGAGCAACAAAGTAAGTAAGTATAAAGAGAAAATGAATTTTTCTCATGAATAGAAATACAAGTGCATGGTATGTGAAATGTGAGTTGCTAGTACTACTACCAGTGTGTATCGTACTATATTTTAGATTCCAATAATATCATTGCTACCACTCTAGAGTTTAGACTACTTATTGTCTCTTTCTTTTTTTCGTATACTTCTTCTGGTGTGTACTGTCTAGTGCAGAGCAATAAAGTAAGTATAAAGAGAAAATGAATTTTTCGCATGAATGAAAATAGGATTAAATGGTATGCAAGGTACTATAGCGTAGTGAATTGAAGGTTGAATTCAAGAATATCAAACTGATTTTTGTAGTTTAATCGTCATTTATAAATTCACCCAGACTGAAAAATAAAAGAACTTATCACGATCCATCGTCAAGTTCGATAATCAATTTAATTATTTTCTCTAGTCACTATGGATATACATACAGTTTGTCTCTAGTTAAAATATAAATATTTGAACGACTGGCGATTTTACCACAAAATTGGAAAATAAATTAAATCCTGATTTATTGAATAAAAGATGAAAGATTGATCAAAATTAAATCAGAAATAATTAAGTAGTATATTATGAACAGATTTCTTTCAGTAATTATTATTAATTATTTCTCCTTATATATGCGCGAGATTCATTATAATTATTTAAGAAAAAAATAAATTTTCATTAAAACACAAATCAAATATATCCAAATCCAAATACATAATGTACATACCTTCGGGTTTTAATCTGTCCATGGCAAAAACCTGATATGGAGGTGGTGGAGTGTCTGAAAAGAGAACAAAAATATAATATATGAAAATAAATATTTTAAATACAAATTTTTAATAAATTATAATTAATGTTATTATAAGTATAATTTAATGGATTATGTATTTTGAAAAACAAAAATGAAAAAAGAAAAAAAAAAATTAATAATTGATGAGGTTAAAAACCTATATTACTTTACTTAAATCTTTAAAATTCACATGTTATGTTATACAAAAAGTATGTATGTTTCTACCATCTACTGATAAATCATGATTATATGTGTATTTTAAGCATTACATCAAATCGTACGACTCGTACTCGTATGTACACATAATATGAATCTATCATTTTATTCTACTGACACATTTATGCAAAAATTATTGTCATCCTAAGAAAATATAAAAATTTTGTAATTTATGTTTGTACATACATATTTTTAAAAACAGGCACTTACTTAAAAGTCTCTCCAATAAATACGAGTATATTATACCTTTTATATTATGTATATGTATTTACAATTAATTTATGTACAGAAATACATTTATGTATGCATGTATGTATGTTTATATTATAACGCCAACGGAAAAGAATTTAAAAAAATATATATATTATTACGAATTTAATGTGTGCATACGTATATGTATTATGAGTATTATTATTAGATACTAAAACTAAGAGTGTTTGTTTTTTCTTAAAATATTTTCTTTTAATATGTACATATAGTATATATTTTTTATTTTTAAACACGTGTCATATTGGCGACTATTTGTCGCCACTAAAGAATAAGATGTATAGCAGATATACCTACTTAATAATAATAAAAAAAAAATAGAACTTTGTTTGTATTTTATTCATCGTAAATGTATTTAAATATATTATTAATATTTATTAAAAAAAATTTTAAGTACCTACATACCGACATACATGCATATATGAAAAGAAAAAAAATTATATTTTGGAAGAGAAGATAAAATAAAGTTTTATGTACAATAAGTAGACATATACATACATAATGTGATATTATAAAAGTATATAAACGTACATTTATGTAATATTATTTTATTTATATATACTTTCTTCTATATATTATATTAATTATTATAAAGGCCTATATACCATATGTATATAAGAATGAAAAATTTCCTAATGAAAATTTATAAAATGTCAGAATGTATGCGGACGTACATACAAATAATGTGTGAACACAAAAGTAACAAAAGATAACGAACGTTAAACATTTTGAAAAAAAAAAAAAAATTCAAATTTTCTTTTAAATTTTGTCTAATAGGTATGATGACAAAATTTTATCTTTTCTAAATAAAAAATCAATACAAAAATAAAAGGTGTCAAACTCAAGATTCCATTAAGTATGCTCGATTAAGATTAAGGGTATAGAATCAGAGCCCTGACTATAGTTTATTTTGTTGTTAAATTAGTCTTAAATTATAAAAGGATTTTTCGAAGTCTAGTTTGTTGTTTTTTGTTTTGAATTTACATCAAGATACTCGTATATATAGAGTATAGATGAGGTATGGTGAGATGGTATGTAAGGTACTACTAGCGTACTCGTATACCGTACTATAGTTAGATGCTAATAATCTCATTGCTATACTAGTTAACGTATCTTCCTGTTTCTCGTATACCTTACCCTCTCTTCCATTTTCTTGTTTATTTCTTGAGATGTGTAGTGCACAGCGAGTATAGAGAGAAAATGAAATTTTCTCATGAATTTAAATACGAGTGTATGGTATGCAAGTTACTATAGCGTATATCATACCTCATTATACCTCATTGCTACTACTTATTGTTCTCTTCCTGTTTCTTGTATTCTTCTGATAGTATGTAGTGTAGTATCACGTAGTACGTGGTAAAGAGCAATTATAAAGAGAAAATGGATTCAACTTATAAATCAAAATATCAAAAATTCAATGGATCATATTTTCGAAGTTAAAAGTTGTTGAAAATTTTTAATTTGCTTTTGATGCAAAAACTCCTATAATACAAAATCGACAAAATCATGTAATATAACTTTTTGTACACTCAATATATCATTATTTCGTGTATATTTTTTTTTTTTTAACTTTTATATGCCTTTAACCACCATGTGTATACATACGTAGAAAAACAAACAAAAAACTAAAGTTAATTAACGTTTATGGCGTATAGTAACTATATAATATACATATTTTTAAATAAAAATGATGTGATGTCGAAAATCAAGTTTGTTTTTTTTTTTTTCTTAAATAATTCTACATTACATACATGGATACACGACATATATTTATGTAGGTAATATGTATTTAACAAACGAGCATACAAAACATTATCTATACATTATATATTGATCGTGATGATGATTTTAACATACATACACACATTTCTGTGTGTAAGAGAAAGAAAAATCAAGCGCCACTTTAAATTATTGATAATTTATAAATATGTATATGTATGTAAGTAATCATATATTATAAAATATAATTTATATATAAAAATTTACAAGTCACTTGCACACACACACACAAGTACAAAACTTATATTAATAATTTCAAATACATATACGGACAAATATGATGTGTGTACATCATCTATACTCGAAATTTTTCAACGCTATTTTTTTATTTCATATAAGAAATCTTTCTAGTGTGTGTGTGTGTGTGTGTGTTTGGATGTGTAAATAAAATATGTATATTCTCATATGTTTCTCTATATACATATAGGCATATATGAATGTGTGTATACGTTATCTGCGGCTTAAAGTCAAAATTTTATGAATTAAAGCCCACACAAATAATCGCCGCCTAAATACTCTTTATAATGTTATAAGATGTAATTTAATATAAGCAAAACGAAGAAAAAGAAAAAAATCAGTCTTTCAATAAAAAATTAAGACTGATTTAATAGCCAGAATTTGAATATACATATATGTATAATATTACCTGTTGTATATAGAATACCTATAGGTATGTATGCGCCTACGCTTTATGCGCCGATATACATCTTTATACGTATTTACTATACCGATAGATATACACGTAAATGAATTTAATATTCTTTTATATAATTTCCTATATACATACATATAATATAAAACTTAAATGTTTGTAGATAGATACCGAACAAATACAGTGCTTGTAACAACCATATAACTATCAAGAAATTACTATTTCTGCTCGAATAACCGAGGATATATCCTCCATATATGATCCTGAATTCATACTTTTTTCATTCTACTTGTAATATTACCTCAACATTATTCTGCTAAAATACTCATGTTTACACAGTTCATTATGACGACAATGGTGAAAGCAAAGGTAAAAAGTATAGTATAACCCTGCGATAAAATAATGTCCTCGGTTATCGTGTCTATGTTTATAGAAAACCTATATGGGAAGTGATCGTACGAGAAGTTTACTTCAATAACAGGTAGTACAGCAACGTCACTGTTCAGCAAAATTAAATTGAGCTCACCTATAGACAATAATTCTTTGTCAATTCTTGAGACCAGAAACGATATTATTAAATAATTTCTGGATGGTTAAATAGTTATGACATGCACTGTATGTAGATAAAGACCATGAATTATGAATGATTTTTAAATAAAATCAAACTGAAACTTGTCATAATTTACCTTATGATGATAAAATTATCAAATTTCATAAACATAACTTAAATAATATAGGTATAAAGAGAATATTATAATCAAAAATATATATTTAAACATACATACGTAGCTCTATATAATATGTATATTCCAATTCAATTAGTTAGATTCACATATATAAACGCAGGCCAATATAATGTACCGCAGAAGAAAAATAAATAAATTCTATATTATGCACAGATTGAATTTCATTTTTGTTTTTCTTAACGTATCCATCGATTACTGTACTACTAATTATAATTTTAAAAATTTTTATTTGTAGCTAATTTATATATAAAGCATATAACAAGATCAAAAAAAAAAAATAAAAATAAAAAAATTCAATATCCAAAATTCGAAAAAGATCGATCCGAATAGAACAGAAAATTAAATTATTGCTGGATGCGGTTATTATTCAGATAACTATATACAGAAACAACATTTTTGTACACACAATTTATCTAAACGTATGTAGAGCTATATGCATATCAATAACAAATTTAAGGAGAAGAAGAAGAAAAAACTAAATAAAACAAAAAAAAAAAATAAAAAATTAAAAATTAAAATGAAAAAACCGAAAAAAATTCCAATTACAGGCATTTTTAAAAGTGCATTTTATTCTTTGGTGTACTATACACCACAAAATGTACGTGTATTCTATAAACAAATATGTACATACATGTATGTATGTATGTATATAATATGAAGGCATAGCATGTGAACGTGCTCCATGTATGTATATTTATGTACATACTTATATCTTATAAGAAAAAAAAAAAAAAGTAAAAATTTGAAGAAAAATAAAAATAAAAAATAAATAAATAAATAAAACGGATTTGATCTGTTTTGTCTTCGACCGACTGACTTCTAAGAAAACCTTTAATACATCTACTATAATATATCGGATACCATAATTTCAATATAATACTCGTATGTTATCGCTTTATCTACATATATACAGACAGCATATGTCTACGTACATTATAATGCATATATGTGGATATTATGTATCTTGGATATGTATAAAATATAAAAATTTGAAAAAGAGAAGAGAACCTGTTTTATTTCAAAATCAATTTAAGGAAAAAAATGAAATTTAAAACAAACAAACTAAAATAAAAATGAAAATAAAAAGAAAAAATATATACAAAAAATTAAAACAACGAAAAAAATTAGAAGAAAAAAAAAACGATAAAAATAAAAAAACGATTATATTATGGTTGCGATATAAAATGGATTTTTCAAAGAAATATGAAAACGATCTATCTATATAAAATACATTATATTATACGGAAAATATATATACATATGTACATACTTACATACTGTATACATACAATTTTGGAATTATATACATACAATAAAATCTCGTTAATCTGAATTTCGATAATCCGACCTAATAATATGCTAATTTCGATCAGTTTTGTTTTGTTTTGTTTTTGTATCGTATTGGTCTTTCTTAACTTTCAGTTTTGAATGAGTTGAGTACCAAATTGATGGAAAAATGTGCTTAGAAATGCTGATTCGGATTCGAGTCAACTTAGACTAACAAAAATTTATAGAAAGCATTAATAGAGCATAAACATTATACATCATTCACCATTCTAATAAGAGATCAGTCTAAGCAGTCTAAGAAAGCCCTATCGTGTAAATGAGCTTTCTTCTCTACCAGCAGCAGCTCAGTGTTTCGCAATCCACATAAAACTGTAGATGTGCACACATGAGAGTAATAAAGTCTAAAGATCACTTCGGAGAAGGCCTAGTAACTGTAGCGCTAGCGCTACTATTGATGATGATGAAAGCTTAGCTCACAAAGAGCTTGTAAATGCATACTTAAATCCAGATATTTGATAGTCCGAATTACCGAGACTCTACTGTGTGTAGCAATACATATACACATATATGTGCTTAAATCAAAATATTAAACTGTATACATATTTATAAAATAAAAAAAAAGGAATGCAGATCTAAGTGTATGTATATGGTAGTAACTCTATATCTATACATTCTCGTATGAAGTATTAGTAAGTAAGTATATCTCTGATATTGAATCGATTTGTTATAAAAGAAATAAAAACATGAATAAATAAAATGGTAAATGCAAAAACTAACGACAAAAAAATAAATAAAAAGCAAAAAATAAATTTATACTTAATAACGAAAATTTTATTCTTGGAACAAGAGAATGTATATAATATTTTTTTCATATATTTAAATGTTAAGAGCATAAGCATATGCAGATATACTACATTTATATACGAGTATATACATAAAAAGTAACGATACGATATTCATATATGATCATCATCATCATTATCAAACCACTGTAATCAAAGGTAAAAAAAAAAAAAAATAAAGTTTAAAGAAAAAATCACAATAAAAAAAATACAAACAAGTACCCATATTACATTTATGTATATATATGTATATGCATATTTGGATGACCATAAATACAAAATCCTGATTACAAGTAAATATAAGATGATTATTGGTCATTTTAGTAAAAATTACAATTTATTTTGGCTTCGGTTTTTGATTTTGATTTTATATAAGTATTTTGTACGTACTTATACATAACTATTTATATGTGTAATGTAAAAGTGTTATGCTGTATATAAGTGCTCTTATTTTATATTGATAAAAGTTTATATGTGTAGTATACGTATTCACATAATAATGCTCTTGTTAATTTAACCTCTAAAGATATTGGATTTCTTTTCATCTGAATGTGGATATATATACATTTATGTATACTCATATCCATATTATATATAGATAAAAAAACAGCATGATCGGAACTCATGTATTATTTGTCATTATATCATTATACACATTATGCACTATATTTTATATAAGTATATAGGTACACATGTAAATACATGACCCTATATACACAATTATGTACACATACAGTTTTTGTTCCTGTTCGTATCATCCTGCGTTATGTTTTGGTTATATATAATGCTGCTGTTAGATGTAGATAATAACCATACCCAACTTCTTCTTCATCTCCAATAACCCCGAATCATGGCGCTCACATATTTTTCTTATTCAAAAACCACAACTTGTTCCAAAATAACAACATAAATAACATCCATATAATATTTATAAGAATAAAATAAAATAAAATCCTTTATCAAAGACCTTTTTCGATATACACACATATACATACATACATATATGTTTGCTTTTGTTGTAGTATAATTTTCTGAAAGTTAATGCAGGCTCATGTACAATTAATTTTTTTTTTTTTTCATCATTCTTTCATTCTTTTGGTTGGTTTTTTTTTCAATTTTTTTTTTTTTTTTTGTATTCCTTTTGTACAATAATTCTTTTCTCTCTTCTGTATAATATATGTAGCGGATGATGCGCTGTACTATATACTGCACGATTTACTAATACATGATATGAGTAACCTAACCTTACAAAAAAAAAAAATACATACTGCGCTACCTTCCATACAAGAAAAGAAGAATTTTCCTTTTATACACTGCTCTTCAACAATTCAAATTAGAGTTAATGATGATGGCCGTTGCTTATAACTGAATGAATGTACATATGTATATGTGTATACATATAGAATATAGGCATAAATTCCTTTTTTCTTCTCAATATAAATTTTATAAAAATATAAGAAACTCGTATACTCATGTCCATGCGGTATGTCTACCAAGCATTCAGGTTTAAAACAAAAAAAAAATGAAAATACACACAAACATGTGCAGTGTATAACCATGTATAACCTTAAATCGTGTTCCATTTTTATCCTTTTTGTGCTAATAAAAATATCTTTTTACAAAAAAAAAACAAAAACAAAATAAAAAAAAGTCAAATGAGAAAAATTCGTAATCGTATATTACAACCACAAATCGTTAATATTTTTTGTTTTAACTAGCTGCCTAGCTGCTTATAAAAGATCAAAAAAAAAAGCATAAAAATTCTTGACTGTGGTCAATTTATATACACATAAATATATATGTATGTGTATTTATATTATAAAAATGTGCATATATAATGTACAAATGATTGAGGTACCTTTGCATATATTCAATTATCTAATTATGAAAAGAACACAAAAGGAAAATAAAAATATTTAAAAAATATATATTATGTATCAAATATAATTGAAACGGATGTAAGATCTTATAACACAAAATCATGTGCAACTTTTATGTAAGTATGTATATCTTTCGTATCATAATCATCATTTTGTGTTCTAAAATAATACTTAAACAAAATTATCTTATTTTTTTAAATACATTATGTATATTCCGATATGTAATTGAGAATTTGGTTCTAAACAAAATTAAAGCATTGAGTGAAAATTGGGTTTCTAAAAGACCCACACACAAGACATGCCACTATACCAGAAAAAAAATTATTAAGTAATTTTGTGAATTGCAAGGCAAAAATGATGTCCTCTTGCAAATACTAATTTTAGAAGCATATTCTGAAGAATATCGTTATCGTGGTACGTATACTCGTAATTATTGCATCCTATGTTCTATATTCATGCATACAAATTACACACACTATTTATTTTTCAAAATATTTTCCATTTTACAGAATATTTTATTTGTACTACTATCTAACAGCTAACAGTTACTTTTATAACTTTATAAAACTGCATATAAATATCATGAAGATATGAAAATGAAATGCATTTAACGATGCACATATTATGTATGTTACATTATGGCAGTACATAAATTGTTTATTATAAATGGTCGTATATACGAGAATGTACAAATATACATACATACGTATTTTTACACATATTATATGATTAGTGGTGACGGTGGTGGTGTAACTGATATTCATAGATGAATAAACATGAAAATGTTGTAAAAATAAACTTTTGATTGCGGTTTTTCCATTATGAAAAGAACAAAATGAAAAAATGGAAAAATGAAAAATAAAAAAAATAAAAAAATAACATAACACACACCTTGAATTTTTTTTTTTATGATTACGTTTCTGTTTTAAGATACATATGTACATATTTATGCATAATGTAATGAACATATGTATAGGTACATATATGAGGAGTTATTTTAAAAATTCAATTAAACACACGTCTATATATGTATACATATGGACATATATAGATAATAAATTTGCGTGTATACCCATGCATATATCTAGCTATAGATATGTAATATAGTACATATGCCTAAAAACGTATTGAAAATCTAAACAAAAATAGTATTACGTACGTCGTACAGTACTTATACATATTTTCATATATGTATGTCTATATACTGTATATTACATACAATACACACATAAATGTAGATGTTTATTTTAATATGGCAGACAGTCATTATATTATCGGATTACCATCATTATTATTACTTTTGTTTCTTGTCAATTTTTTGTTTTTTCCTCTATCTATCTATCTATATATGTATCTGATTATTATTAGTTTTTGTTTTCTTTTCTAATTTTTTTTTTCAAGTTTTTTTTTTACCATTATTTTTACCTTTCACAACAGACAATCTTTCATTTCATTTAATTTCATTTGATTTTCAATTCATTCATTCATAACAAAAATAACATTTTTAACTACATATTATTTTTTTTTAAAAACCAACTTATAAGAAGAAGAGGAAGAAGATAATAATAAATAAAAATGCGTTAATAAACCTGTCACACATTTTATTTCTTTCAGTTTTATTTATTTATTTTTTTTTTTTTTTGTAGTGTGTGGTTTGCTTAAACATTGTGTGTGTACCTAGTACGAGTACCTCTAATACACCATCATACCATATACCTAATTCATTCAATAAGTTAAGTTAGCTATACAAAGTAAATACGATCAAACAACGACACTAATCACTAATCACAACGATTAATATTTTTATATTCGTTGATACGTTGATACAACTTGATAGATCTCTCTACTTTACTATTTAGGTAATGTAGTATTATTATGTAGACTTTCATAGTTGATGATGCGTTAGTTACTTATTTATTTTAGTTAGATTTATTTTTTTTATTGATTTAATTGTGTATAAACATTTGTATATGCGTATAAACATTTTAGGAATAAACAACTCTAATAATAAAGTTGAAAAGAAAATTTTTTTTTTCTAATAAGTATATGTATGTAATTCTATAAAAGGAAAAACAAATAATAAACAAACTAAATATGCATGTACATAACTATTTTATGAATTTATGTACATAACGTATAATATTAAAAAAGGCAAGGTAAGGTTATAAGAAATAAAAAAAAATAGGTATGTATTAAAAGAAATTTTCATTCATACAATAAAATAACTTGGTGTCAATGTCTATTCTATATACGTATGAAAGATAATGATGATCATACATAGGTGTTTATTGTGTTTATTTGTTTTATCATTTCAGCATAATAATGTACTCAGTCTAGATGTACATATTATAGAAAGAAAGAGGATAGGAATAACAATTTAAAAACAATATTATTTGACATACATACTTATATGTGTACATAAACTACAAATTTGTACGTAACTTTAGTACATATTTAACTTCTTCAATCAAATAAAAAAAAAAACAAAAAAAGGAAAATGAATGTCATTTTATTTTTATACCTAAATTAATGAACATCCATATGTTAATAATAATAATAATAAATTATTATTTTATTTGAACGAACTTATATATTATGTTGTATAGAATCTGTACATTAGATAAAATTTATTTATACTATAAAGAAATCTGATATTTTTTTCATATCGAATTACTCTGAATTTATTATAAAATATATTACACACATGTACATGCATATATACATATTATGTACATGGTACACGTACTAAAATATTCAATCTAGATACATAATGTGAATGAAAAGTACATATAAACATTCTTGCGTAATTTATGAAAATTATTATGGAAAAATATTAAAAAAGAAATTTGTTAAAAAATATTTTATTTCAAAAATGTTCTAATAAATAAAATTCTAAAATTATTGTCATCGACTTGAAGTTAAGTAACATCATTTCATTGTCAACAATATTGTCATTGTCATTGGCAACATCGTCGTCATTGAAAAATGCAACAAAGCGGGTGCTTAAAATACTGTATGGATTGCAACAAAAGCACGACGAGATCGAGAGGTCTGGCGGAAGATCCTATAGAAGAGGTCAAGAAGGCACGAAAACGGTTGTAGCAACAATGATGATGATAATGATGATGCATTGCATTGATGCCAGTATGTACATAGATATGTATTTCTAAACTTTTGATTTATCAGCATCAAACGTCGATACCATCAAAATACGTTTACGTTTTAATTGTATTCGATTTCGATATATGAAATTATGTTATTTGAATAATTCAATGATAAAAGTGTGCTATAAAGTAATGAAAATTTTTCTGCAAACTTTAGGAATACCTAACCTACAAAATACAGATTTCTTGAATTATCAGAATTTTTCGATTTGTCAACATATTGTATATGGAGGTTTGAAGGTTGTCAAGTTGTCAAGTTAACAGAATTTGAATCTTACAAATACAAGACTGAATATTCTGATAATGATAATTTATATACAACTTGTACAAAACATATATGTATCAAGGACGAGTGATTTAATTTTAAAAATTTGTTCAATATAAATGTATGTACATAGCTATTTTCATAACGTTCATATAAACCAGTAGATTACGATGATTTTATGGACAATGGTGGATAGTGAACCGTATAAAAGGGTGCTCCTGGGAAATAATGACAGAGTCAGACCAAAAGGTCGTCTAATAAATCGATGGTGGTATGTGATACGGAGCGATTTAGACAGGCTGCGGAAGTCAGAGATTGAAAAACGAGGTGCATGGACAAAGAAGAGTGGCAACTGATCCTCGCAGAGGCAAATGTCCTCCTTAGGACTGTTTAGCCGTGTAGAAGAAGTAAAAGATGTAGCTATTTTCCGAAATGGTATATGTATAATAAGAAAAGTAAAATTTTTGTATACTTTAGTACTAGTGTCTACGCTTTTTCAAATGATTCATTCGATTTCAAAATGAAATAAACATAATATTCAATTTGTCATAAATTTCTTTTATCGTTCTTGCATTCATAATTCAAACAATAACGATAATTAGAATTTAAATTGAAAATCATTCACTATATATGTGTGTATTTAAATGTAGATTAATATATGTATACATGTAAACATTCATTTCGATGTATGTACATATGACAGACGATATAGACAGACATTTTTTTTTTCTAATGCATCTACATACATGAACATAATTTACTTTTACACTTTTATTGCCTCATCCGAATATTTTTATTTTATATATTTTTCTACATACATACATAAATATAATAAAATGTCTTCATTCGCATTCTACTATATACATACATACACTTTATATTATACATAATGATGATGATGATGATGATAATGACGTTATAAACACGACATTTATACATAAATACAAAATATAGAAAAAATTCTAAAGTCTGTTTCTACATTTTTAAAATAAATGTAATGTAAATAATCATACACATATACATACATAATGTACATAAATAAATGCATGTATAAATATGTGCCAGAAAAACATAATTAAACCAATAAATTTGTAAATTTATTTTGTTATTTAATTTTTTTTGTTGTTGTTGATGTTGTTAAAAATTACAATTTTTCTTTTTTTTTTTTCTCGATTTATAAATCTTCTAATGTATATAATGCATGTAAACGTGAAATAATTTACAAATACAAACACATATATATACATATATATATGAATATGTACATAAATGTATATAAAATAACCCCCAATTATACATACATCCCAACTTATATACATTCGTGTTTTAATCAAAAAAAAATAAAAAAAAATACAAAAAAATAATATTGTAAATGATACAACAACTTTATAATAATATTTTTATGAACACACACATTATTATAGATGTCAAATAACTTTTTGCACACTGTACATTTTGTTGATTTTTAATTTTTTTCATTTCTCGTATTTTAATTTTTTTTTTTTAATCATTTTTATTGTTGTTGTTGTTTTGTTTTTGCGTGAGGTTGAATTACTAAATGATTGGCGCCAGGAAATAATCTTATTTGTCGCATAATTTGATAAAAATCGCATATATGCTATATATAATATACACTGTATGTAATGTATACATGAAAATACATCAAAATACGTATATACATACGCGTACATTACATACATATATGTATTTACGTAAAATATATACTTACACATAAATGTACATGCATGTACATATGAAATATATTTCACATAAATGTATAGTAGATACTTATTATCAATTTTTACTTAATTTTTATTTTTATTTTTTATATTTCTTGTTCTTCATTTTTTTTTTCTTTTTTTTTTAATTTTTAATTTTCAATTTTCTTTATCTAGTAAATACATGTGTTGTGTAGATATGTATATATATTATACAATATCAATTTATTTTATATATTATGTATAGGTACGTAAGAATATACATATGTATGTGTACATCTCCTCATATAGACTGTATATATAAAAATTTTCCAATATTATAAAAAATATCTTTGCATAATATGATACGAAAATAATCATCAAATTTGTGAAGAATTTATAAGAATTTTTTTTTTTTTTTTATTATAAAGAGCAAGAAAATAAAAAAAAAAAAACATTTTTGAAAAAAAAAAAAAAATACTACATTTACTTGTGTATTAATGTACACACACACACACAGATATTTTTATATTACCAAATCGTTAACATGAAAATTCAAAATTCTAATTAAAAAATATTATACTAAAACAAAATATAGGTAGATATGTGTACTTAGTCCTACAGTGACAAATAAATGTAATGGATACGTATGTACGTGATAGTATACACATAATGTACATAATATTGTCGTTCGTATATAAATAAGTACCTACCTATATATACTCGTATATTATTATCATGTATACTATCTACACTATACAAAATAAACTAGATGACCTTCTGACAAATTGCACACAAAAATTCTATGTCATCTTGTTTATTATTTTATTTATTTATATTTTTTATTCTCGCGTTTTTTTTTACTTTTTTTATTTTTATTTTTTGTTGTTCATTTTGGATCAAAAAAAAAAGAAAAAGCAATTTTTTTTTTATTAGCTAAAAAGCTACATACTATTATCATTATTATTATTATTATTATGGCTGAGATATAATTGTCGCCAGTATCTCATCGACAAACTAAAAATAAAAAATAAAAAACAAAATAACATATATATGTACATACATGCATATATATATGTATTTTGTATGTGTAATGTTGTATGTATCTATCTATATACATTTCCAACCCAATATATATTTACACATGTACTGAATATATATATGTATGTATGTGGACATTTTCATATATATACTAGGTATATATACTATGTATTTTGTCGTCATTGTCGCGTCAAAAATTTTTGAAAAAAAAAAAAAACAAAAATAAAAATTAAAACGAAGAAAAATTTAACAGAAAAAACTCAATAATAAGAAAAAATAATAATGAAAGAAAGAAAGAAGAAGAAAAAAATGTAAGAAAAAAAAATGATTTTCATGGGCCGACGCCTTTTCCACCTTTACTTACTGTACATGTACATACTACATCCATAGGAACATAATGTAGATATTATATTATGTATGGATGTAAGTACATACAAACATTTTTACATTATAAAGTACACATAATATGACATATACCGTACATTTAGGCTGGTATTCACCAACATAGATTATCTTTTATCTGAGATAAAGTGTATTCATCAACCTGGATAAAATACTACTCAGATATTTTTAAGACAACCTCGGAGTGGTATGTATTATAAATATCGTTCGAACATACTGCCTTATCATGATATTCGAAGACGATGAAACGATGAAACGATGAAACGAAACGATACGATATAAAATTGCTATTATGAACCTTCATCGTTTCGAATATTAAGTGGTACATAGTGGTACAATATAAATCCCTTATAAAAACGAAGCTTTAATGTTTAATTCATACAATTTCCAATTTTGTTGTAAGAAAAAAGGGTTCGATGTCATTTCTATTATTTTGTTGATGTTTTGAAATATCATTTTTAATAATAATTTCCATTTTTTTAAAAAAATTAATTCAATATTAATATTCACAAATATTAGTAATATGCTTTAAATAAAAAAAATTCTATTAAAAACCAAAAAAAAAAATAAATTTATGTGTAAACGATGAACAAAATGCTATCGACTGAGTAGACGATGAAAATCGTTTGAAATTGGAACGTTTCGAATATCATGATCGCGTTTTTAACAAGACGATACGAAACGTTTCGTCTTCGAATATCATGATAAGGCAGATAATCTTGTTATTAACAGCAACAGCACAAATAAAGATAATGTAGTGTTCTAATGTATTATCATCTTTGCATATAATTATCACATCACAGAACATTTTTTTCATTTTGTAATATAAAAATAAAATCAGCTGACATGTTTGACACACATGTTCGACCCGAAAACGAAGTTCGAAAACAAATTTTATTTAGGTTGATGAATAAGCTGAAATTGTATCCGGCTAAAATATATCCGACGTATATATCCATGTTGGTGAATACCAACCCTTAATGTATGATACACAAAGTATAGTATTTTCCTTAGGCTCTCAATATTCATATTTTGTTCGTTTAATACTTTTGATTTTATTCAACATTTTTCTTTTTTCTAGCCATACTTATACATACTATACTACTTATCTTAATTTTATTTTTAATTTATTTTATTTCAGACTTTAATTTTATATACATACATATATACTATATAAATTTTATTTTATTTTTCCATTTTTCTACTTATTTTTGTTTTAACATTATTTTATGTGTATATATGTATGTATGTACATTTATGTAGATATTTTTTTTTTTACAGTGTAACAACAGACTGGCGCCTAACTAGTGATTTGTGTGGAATCTGAAGAACATACTTTTAGTGCCACACTGGCATACAAGGCAAGCATGCCATACACAGTATGTTATTTTTATAAAAAACAAAAAAACAAAAAAGTATATAATGTACATATATTGTAAAATATACATATATGTTTATAAATTTATATAGATTTGTATACTCTTGTATTATTTAAATAAAAATACCATTTCATATACACATAAAAATTATATTTTTAGATATGTATACAATTTATAATGTGTTATTTGTGTATCACACGTACATACATGTATGCACTTACAATATTTATATTTATATTATATATGTATATATGTACATAGGACATAGGTATATAAATTTGTTTAAAATAAGTATAGCTGTATACAAAATTTTTAAATTCTCTTAAATATTTTTGTATTTTTATTATTTTTTATTTATATATACATATGTAGTAAAATTAACTAAATAAAAATTAAGTTTTTTTTTTCTATATACATATAGCTATGTATATACGAGTACCTACATGTTTGTGGACTACAACACTGCTGTACACAATGTATGTACATATACGAATATAATTTAAATTTTATATTATTTACATACATACATACTAAAGTGCACAATATATGTATGTAATGTATGTACATATTATGATGTTGTAAACAAGATAAAATATATAATAAATATGTAACATACGATATAGTACATGTGTCTACTATATTATTTCAGAGGGGGGGTTGATTCATTTCACATTTCAAATTGCATTTCAGTTTTGTCACGTAAACTTCTTCGTATAAGCTTCGTACTCTTGAGTTTTAATTCAATTCATTTTCATTCCATATACACATCATTTACGAAATTTACAAACTCTACTATAATACGAAAATTTTGAGAAAACTTTAACGATGTAAAGCGCTTAACAGATTCTAAGTATGCACATAGTTAACTTTTTATTTTTCGTTTACGTTTAATTTTCGAAAATGCTTACTGTAATCATGGGTTTTTAATGAAAATTGACATGAATCCAACTAATTATTTTCGTGTGAAGCTATAATATGCATATATACGAGTATATACACACTTTATGGTCTTTCCATTTAATAATTGAATAATTTTTTGAGTAGATGAGAACGCTTGTTCGTGTAACTATGCACTCAGACATCTATGTAGTCAAATTTCTTTGTCGCTCTTAGGTAATGAAGAAGCTCAACTCAACCCGAAATTCGAGTCCAACGAACGACATCAGTACCATAAAATATACACCTTGCGATGGAGGAAAAGGCAGGACACAATCACACATTTTGACTTTATTAAAAAAACTTTATTTTTTTTTTTTCACCTCTACGTATAACTGTAATATCTATATCATTATTCTTTTAATTAAAATAATAAATGTACTCTACATTTTGTGATTCACTGTACAGTAAATTGTATTTTTGTATATCTATAATAATTATTCTGGTCTGTATATTGTACAGAGTAAAATTTTAAATATATTCACATATAGATTAGCTTTTTTTGTAATGTGATGTGTGTAATAAACATTACTTTTTAATCATATAATTTGCTCTGTATTATTTGTGCTGTAGATACGAGTATACTACAAATACGAAAGAAAATTTACCATTTTATGGTACTCGTGTATATTATCTTTGGCTGCTTTGGCTTTGCTACTATAATATATTGTGTGAGTACATAGGTACATTTTATATTCATTTATAAATTGTACTTGTATGTATGTATATGTACATATACATTATTATGTATTTTTGTACGATAATTCTTTCAGCATGTGTGGTATGTCGTATTTTAATCAACCATACACGATTGTGATTATATCTCATATACGAGTACATATAATAATTTTTGAATTTGAAATACATATAATAAATATGTACCTATAGGTGTATCGAAAACATTTTTATACATTAAAATTATTATTAAATATGTATACTCGCATGTACTGTATAGTACTATCTTTACGTTCACACATTACTACATTCTGTAATATAAAAATATAACACATAAAACATAACGATTTAAAACTGTTGTATGTAATATACAAATAAGTATTCGGACGGACGGTATATGTGTATCACAAATTTATAGCACACCCGCAGCCGTTTATATAGTAGGATTTTTTGTTTATATTTCAACTGTTTAATTAAATGAACAACTCATTTTCTATATATAGATTCGATTTAAAATATTATGTGTTTAGTGTAGCGGTAGTAACATAGAAAAAACGAGAGCATTTAGCTATTAAAACGCAGCAGCTATAAAACTAAATAGTCAGTATTTATCAAATAAAAATCATCTATAATTCAATACGTATATATACGCTTATATATACATATATGAAAAACAAAAAAAAAAAATTTGAAATCTAAACAGAAACACACATAAAGTAATCCATGTATGTATCTATATAAGTATACCAAAATGCATTCGAAAATGAAATTTAGATAAAAATTATAAACTTCATATAATCCATATATATCAAATTTGTAAATAAAATTATTATATTTACATTAATACATACCTGGTATACATAATCGGCTCCAATGATTTGGATTGCAACAAACATAAATTCGATCCTTTTCGTTTGGACATGATGGTATGCTTTTTAATTCGTTTGGTCCTCTTATATCTGGCCAACGCCATAAACGGCATGCAATTACATTCGGTTCTTCTCCTAATATTGTACCTCTTGGTACAAGGACACAGTCCTGCTGATATCCTCCTCCCCCTCCTCCGGAATCTGAATTCGTTTTCTCTACAGCTTGACAAAGTGTTGTTAATTGACTTTCTTTCAATTTCGACACTAAACCACGGAATAATTGTTTTTCGTCGTTCACATTCATATAATTTACATTTTCGGTATTGTTGTTGTTGTTGTTGTTGTTGTTCAAATTGCTCAAATTCAAATTTGTATCGCTGTTCGAATAACCGTTTCCGGAGCTGCTGCTGCTGTTGCCGCCGCCACAACAATTCAATAACACATTCGCTGCTGTCGCTGCCATCGACGATGTTATTGTTGTTGTTGTTGTTTGTGGTGGTGATGGCGGTGATACTGGTGTCATTATTGAAAAATTTATTGGAATTTGTTCGGATTTTTTGATCATTGATGATGGTGACATTAGTGATGTTGTTATTGTTGAACCGGTACTCGTTGTCGACATCATCGATGACATTGTTTGATCGTCGTCGTAAACGTTCGCATCCCCGCCTCCACTTACGTAACAATAACCACTTGCAACGTTTTCTTGACAATCTATCATTTTTTGTTCGCCTCCCAAATATGAATTCTGATTCGATTTTCTTATTATTACAACATTCTCTTCCGGATATCCTTCTGTAGATTGTTGTTTCGGATTCAGAGGATTGATTTGTAAATGTTGTTGTTGCTGCTGCTGCTGGTGCTGTTGTTGTTGTTGTTGTTGTTGCTGTTGCTGTTGATGATAATGATTTGTATGGAGCTGCGATTGAAATTGATGTGACTGCTGATAATGATGTTGATTCTGTAGCTGCTGCTGTTGATGAGTTGCGTGATGCGTTGCAGTCTGAGGGACGCGAGCACGCCATAATCGTTTCTTCTTGCTTTGAAAAAACATGGAGGGACATAAAATGCATTGGTAACATCTATCTATCGTACTTTCATAATCATTTGAAATAATGCAATACGAATAATGATTCTCCTTATTTCTAAAATTATTCTTATTATTATCACTATTACAATTACAATTACTATTATTATTATTATTATTATTATTATTATTATTTTTAATTATATCTGTATCGCTGAAACTTTTAATTAATTTCTTATTTTTATCACTACTACACAAAATGAATGTATTTTGCTGCTGTTGATCTGGCTGCTGTTGCTGATTCTGTTGCTGTTGATCTGGCTGCTGTTGCTGCTGATCTGGCTGCTGTTGTTGTTGCTGCTGTTTCTGTATCTTTTCCAGTTGATTTTGTTCCGTTTCTTTTGTAATTGTATTTTCTTCGTGCCGGTGAATATGATTTTCTTCTTCTCCACCAACAAATATTTTTACGGAAGCTTTTGAGAAAATTTTCGAAATTAATATAACAATTATAATTGGAACAATAGAATCCTTTATTTTTACAATCAAATTTATTCTTAATATAACAACTACAATTATTATTATTATTATTATTAAAATTTCTATTATTATTATTTAGTTGTTCACTTTCAATTATTTTAATTTTATTATTTAATAATTTATTGAGTATAATTAAATTTTTTGATTTTATTCTATTTATTATTTCAAATAATATTAATAATAATAATTTATTTTTATTGATTAAATTTGTTTCCCTTTTTAAATTTGTATTTTTTAAATAATTTCTTTTTACATATACTATAATAATTATTTGATTTTTATTTGTTTTATTTGTAGTTGTAGTTGTAGTATTAGTTGTATTATTATTTATAATAAAATTTAATAAAAAATTAACGACCATGTTATACAAATGATGCTAAATATTAAACATTTATTATTATTATTATTATTATTTTTTTTTTTTTTTTTTAGAAAAAACAAATTTTCTTTCAAAATTTCAGAAATATAATTTTATGCCGTTACAAGTACGTCGTTCGTATAATATTTAGGATATATAATAAACTCCTTTTTATATATAATATAATAATTTTTATTTCAATTTCAAATATATTTTTATTTTAAATTTTTCTACTTCAAATTTTATGTAATCTCGCATTACTATTATACGTTATTAATGACAACGAAAATGTTTAAGATTTTTTTTTTTTGTTGACAAACTTTATTAATAATTGAACACTACTTAATGCAATTATGGCTGCAAAATTTCTAAGTTGGTATATGCATGTAGTTTACTTGTATAATAATATTATAAATAGATAAATTACTAAATATAATTTAATTGTTGAACATGAAAACTAGAAGATTTTGGACCGTTTTATTTAGCTTGGTATATATAAATTCAAATAAATAATTTTTTTGTTTGTTTATCCTTTCCCTTTTATTAGTATAAATATGTATATGTATATTATTATTTTTTTTTTCTATATTTGTTTCTAATAATTGCACATGTATATAAAGCACTTTAATTTAAATTCATTACTATTTTAATTAATAATTAAGCCAAAAAAAAGAAAATTTCCTTTTTTTTTTATTTTATTTAAATATAAATTTGATATGTTTGCTTTATGCAAGTATTTATGCAGTATTAATACACAAGTATATGTATTATTGTAAATTGTATTAGAATTTATTTTTCTTTTGTTGTATTTTTTTCAATTTCGTTTCAACTATTTCTTCTTCCTTTCAAATTTATAAAATATTCACCAAGAATATTATTAATTATTATACGTGATTATACTGAAGTCTCCAAAAGACGAAAATTTAGAAACAATATGATGAACTGAAAATACACAAAAAAAAATAAATAAATAAAATTAATTAATTAATTGAGTAATTTCAAATGGAAAGTAACAAATTCATATAATTATTTATACGTTATACACATTACATATTAAAATTTTACTTTGAGTCATAAATTTGTATTCATTTTATTTTTTGACCTGACAAAAAGGAAGCAAAAAATTAAAACAATTATTATTTCTAATTAATTATTAATTCATTCATATGTTTCAAAGTTATGTAGGTATGAGGTATGCACTTTTGAATCATTAATTTAATTTTACATTATTTCTACTACTACTATTACTACTACTACTACTACTTCTTTTTTGCCTTTATATATACATTCCCATATATACTAACTGCAGGCTATATTAGCTTTTAAACAAAACGTATGCGATAAGCGAATACAAATATAATAGATTACAATATGATAAATTATATTTAATATTAGAAAACATTAATCAAATCTCAAGACAAGAAGAGAGTTATTACAGTAAAATGAATTCTACGCAAAATGAAATGTTAAAAAGGTAAATTTAACGTACATACGGAGCAATGCAAGTTATGCATTATGTTTCCTTTCAAAAATAATTAGGTATACTACCTATATAATGATTTTTTATTTCTGTAATTCTATACACCATCATACATGTTTATAGGTTCATGTATATGCATATATAACAGATGTATAATAAATTAAGATATTGTATAGTATAGTAAGTCGTTTTAATCAATTGATTAAAAAATATTCCTATAATGAAATATTCCTATGTAGATGTATGTGTGTATTCCAATATATTTACGTAAATATTTGCACACATAATATGTGTGCGTGCGATATAACAAAAATCTATGCTGTATTTTAATAAAAAAAAAATTTTCTTGATTTTTATATTTGATTTTAATTTATTGAGTAAAAACAGTATCAACGTCAGTATACTCTACTATTCTCTACTGCATACTGTTGTCTGTACACTATCTGCATTAGTTTTTTTTTTTTTCCTAAAAAGCTTTAAAATTGTATATGAATATTTTTGTTGTGTTTACTTGCTATATTACAGCAGTCAGCCATAAACACACAAACTCTTTTGTACTTATAAAAATGTAATATCTATATATTTTCTTATAGTTGCATTTTTCATGTATGTACATACATACATACATATGTATATTGGTTGCATCCATATATTAACATATGTATATACACAACATGCCTAAGTACATAAATAATATTTATATTGAAAGCCCCCTTCAGAAATCACGCCATATATGTACATTCCATCGTTATTATTATTATTATTATTATTATTTTTACTATTGTTTTATAGTTATCGATCGCTGCCTGTGTACGTACGAGTATACACGCTTGTCTGTACTATATTAATAGCCCACCCAAAAAGATGAAAAATTTCACAAGAGATGGATAATTAAAAATCCAGTTTATTTAGCCTCCTTCTTTTATTTTCTTAATTATTATTTTTTGTTTTCGTTTTTATTTTTTTTTGTGTATATGTATGTATATATATTTTAAATATTGATTTTTATAAACATTACATTACATTACGTTCATTTTTATTATACAAACACAGTAGAATATCTTAAAAAATTTCAAAAATTATCTATCATTAATATTAACCAATGGAAAAACTTTAAATAATATTGAAAAATTTATATAAGAAAAGGGTATAGTAGAATATATTATACAAATATATGTACATGTTTAAGATAATAAATAAATTATTATGTGATTTTATAACAGCAAGTGCATTTGTTATATACATATATACATACATAGATATATAGATATAGACTGAGTCATTTATTCGTATTATAGAAGGCAAATAATTTATGTATTATTTATTATATTTTTTTTTTCTACATATGAATTTATACATATTTAGATATACATATTCATATTGTTTTATTTTTTTGCAATCAATATAATCGATAGAATACGAATTATGCAAAATAGAACTTTATAATGCTTTTATCATCATTCGGTCTGGTATAGTCATATTCACCATGTAATATATGGGGGGGGATTCATATTATATCAATCAGAAAGTGATACACGCATACATATGTATGTATATACATACAATATAATGATAATAATATCGGAATTCAAAATAAAATTATTATTCAAAAGTGTTGTAGTAACTTTAAAAATAGGTAATAGTGTATACATTATATGTATACATTTATGTCAATTTCTCATGCATTACAAATAATAAAACTGATGATTTGTGAAAAATATATTGCAGAAAAATTTAGAAAAAAAAAAAAAACCCATACTCAATATAAAATGCACATTATTACTCTATTGTGTACAATAATATCACTTCAAATCATTATACTCAATAATAAAATATTTCAATATTGCCGGTTTGACATGAGTATATATGTTTATGTGATACAATATAATATTATGAATAGGTATGCATGTATATATGGATGGTGATGTGCAAACATGCATTTATTCATGCATATAACATTTTTTCATTTATTATATACATTATGTAAGTACATAGTACATCAATTCACTGTAAATATTTATGTACTGTAATAATAATCGATGTCAAAATCTAATTTATTTCATTGAAATCATCATAAACAATTTATTATTCTGAACTGTAACTTTATTTTATTTTTATTTTTTATTTTTTATTTGTTTTTTTTTTATTTTTTTTTTCAATTTTTAATTTATGCGGTTTATACATTTAATAATAAAAAGTTTTATAGAGAGCTTTTTCATACAAATAAAAATACAGCAGATTGGTCTCTGCTCATTCCTCATTGGTGGTAAATCATGAAAAAAAAAAATAATATTAATAAGAAAATTATTAAGGAAAATTTATAGCACCTATACAGTGGTCGTTATTGGTGTATATGTATATACATAGATATGTATATATATGTATGTTATATAAAAGTTGTATAACCTAGATTTATTGGAATTTTTATTATTATACAGGAACAGAATAAATTTATTGGAGTCATTCCAGAAGAATATACTTATGTGTAAATTATATTTTCTCTTCTTTTTGTAAGTGATAAGTGATTCATTTTTTTTTTTTTTATTTTTTGAAAATGGAGTAGGTGCCTATACCTCCATTTTTGTGGAAGAATTTAATTAAAATGAAAAAAATGAATACAATCTGTTATGAAATTTTTTTATCTATAAACAATTTCCATAAAATAAAAATTTAAAATGTTCATGATTTTATCAATAATCCTAATTAAATAAATACCAGATTTTAAATATTTCCGAATAATATAAAATGAACTTACACCATCTTCAAAAAAAAAAAAAAAAAAACGGTTGATATTTTATACATCTATTGATATAGGTATTAATTTAAAATATAAATTTTTAATTGTAATATTATTTTGTACGTATTTATATATCATAAAAAAGGATAAATTAATTACCTATATATTCATTCAATTTGTCATTTATATATCGTTTTTCTATACAGATAGTAGTATTTCTTGATATGTGCTTAAAATATTCACTGATATGTAACCGTTTTTCTTTAACCGAAATATGTATATGAAATAAAAATAAAATTTAATAATTCTTTTATAAAAGTGAAGATATGTAGGTATGTAGATATGTTTTTGATTTCTCCTCATTCAAATAAAATATGATGTTCTTACAAATGCAAACGATAGATATGTATGTGTATTTTATAATAAATTTTATATTATTTAATATATGTAGGTATGAATTCACTGGATTGATTTTTACACACAGCACCGAAAAAAAATATATACATATATATATTAGGTATACTCGTACATACACTATAAACACTATTCGTATTCATATTATATATTAGAATAGCTATATTATTCAATCCAAAGTTCTTTTTATTTTTAAGCTTTTTTTTATTATATACATATACTAGTATGTATTTTATTTTATTTTTGTTTTCCTTAAGAAAATGATGATCGATTCTAACCTAAAAAAATATATATGTATGTATATGTTTTGTTGTTGTTATTATAAATTTTTCAAATATGTGCTACTATTGTACATACTCTTTTAGTTAAGAGTAGCATTTATTTTTTGAAAAATGTTATACATAATTATTTTTTCATTTTTGTTATTATAACACCAAAATATAATATTTTTATTTTTTTCAATTTATAGATTTATTTACGGAAAAAATAAAACGGATATAAGAAGTATCTTCAGAGTAGTATAATAATTATAAATTCGAATCGAAAAAAGAGCACTTTTTATAATTTTCTTCTTATCACATTTTAAATTTTTTTTTTAAAAAATTGAAAAAAAATTGAAAAAAAAAAAACTTTTTTCGCTATATACAATAAAAAAAAAATGTATACATATATGCATTAATAAAATATATATACACACATGTATATATTTATTACATACACAATATATGTATGTATGAATGTACATAACGCATCTTCTTATAAAAATTGACATATATGAAAAAGAAAGAACAATCAAAATAGATTATATGGCTATCTCAGCTTATAAAATATGTATATATACATTGTATATGTAACTATTGCGTATAGATACATATTTTTCGAATAGCAACATAATGTATAAACTATAAAATATTTTTAGTATATACATATATGTGTAGATATCATATATTATACATGAATGTAATATATGTAGGATATATGTACACATATGTACATATGGACGTAATGTAATGTATCCAATATTATTATTATATCGTATTTAAGAGGTAAAATAGAGAAGGCACTTTTGCTTACAGTACATGTTTATAAACAAAATTTCATTATGTATCGTTATTTTTGTAGTATTATTTTTTGATATTTTAATAGTTTTTTCTTTAATACACTACATATTTTCAATAATTCCATTTATCTTTCTTTTTCATATAAATAATAATATGTATGTAGATATTATGTACATATGATATATGTACATCATGTGTAGTACATATATTTTATTATTCTAATTTTTTTTTTTCTCAATAAAAATATGAAGAAAATAAATTATAAATTATGAAGAAAATATATACATATAACCACAAAAAATTAGGCTTTATAATTTATAGTACTAGTGCTATATAGAAATATGTAGGCATACATTTATTTATATACATATATGAGAATATTATATCAATCAAATTTAATTATACATGTGATGATGATCATCATAATATGTATGTATGTATCTACAACACACTATCTATATATATACAGTATACACCACCACTATACTATATCTATATCGGCTATTTCATATTTTTTATTAGATATTATTTTTTGTAAAAATTTATTTTATTGTATATGATGAAAAAATATTTATGTGTACATACTTATTTCGTCGTTGCGGTCACACATTATGATAAATGATGATATTATTTATAAATTCCACTATATATTATTTTACATAATATATAAAATTATATGTATATATATTTTTAAAATAAGTAAGCATATAATAAAAAAAAAATATACTAGTTATGTCGTAGATATTTTATAAATTATAATTTATTTTGCATTCACGCATCATTTTACAATAATATTTTTAATATTAAAAATGTATATGTATGAATAATCTTTCGCAACTAACTAACTAGATACATACATATTATTATTTTTAATTTCCTATCTATCCATTAATTTTTTGTACAGAGTACATTATATTATGTACACACAAATACAAAAAAAAAAAAAAAAAAAAATACACAAAAATATCTAATAAAAAAAATTTTTTTTTCACTTAAAACTTTCTATCTTTATAAAATGTAATATTAGATATTTTTTCGTTTTTTTTTTTAGGTGCATATAGATAATTATATCATTGTGGTTATTAGAGTATTCCTTTCCTATAACTATAATAAATTTTTCTAATAGAAAAAAAAAATATTAACTATACTGAACTTACAATAATTTATTTTGATATATGCAACTATTATTATTTTCAATAAATTATGTATGTATGTATGTATACGTATTTGTTTTTTATATGATTTTAAATTTTTATTTAATTTTAATTTTAACACACGTTTTTATTTTTTACAATTTTAAAAAATATTAGGTATATTTTTAATTTTTCTGTAGTATATATTTTATCGTCGTTGCCGTCAGCCGTCACCACCGTCCGTCGTTTGTTTCATACAATTTTAAGTCTTTTTCACTATTATATGGTATCTGCTGGCATTCTGTATCTGAATCTGAACTGTAGCCTGTAGGAGTATATACTTCTGTTTGAGTTTGTGTTTTCTGATTTCTCTGTATTTCGTATTTTTTTTTTCTGTATCTATATCTCTTGACTCTGTCCTCTCTATGTCAACACTCAAACTCAACACTAATTTATAATTCATACAAATAGTGAAATATAGGTAATGTAGAAGATATAGGGGACCGAAAAAAAATTCCTTCATATGTGTGTATTTTTATATTTTTCTATACATATATGTGTACATACCATACATATATTTTCTTATGATATATATATTTATGCATTAAGAATGTGTTAGTATAACACATACTTTATCAAAAATAATTATTTCATTTTTATATAGATTTCAGAAATCTCCATAAATATTATATGTAGGTATGTTTACTATCTATATTCTTATACACATTATTTTTATTAAATGCATATGAAAGCATTTCGATATATGTATATATATTAATCTATAATTATACATATCTACATTACGACATATATGTGTATGATAAATTTCGTTCGTATTATAAAATATACACACTACCAAACCAACACATTACTAAACTTACACAAAACACATGTGTTTGTTTGCTCTAAAAATCATTTAAAATACACTCATTTTTTTACTTACTATACTATACAATATACAATCTTTCGTTAATATATAATATTCATTCATATACTAGTTATATACATAATAATGCACATATGTATATTTTATTTTATACATATGATGATACTAAAATCTAACATATATTTCATATATGTATTTGAAATATACGTGAATTTAAATACGAGAGAACTTCAATTTATTCGAATTCAAAATTCAAAAAAACAACAAAAATTTGAAAAAATAAAAATACCTATGTACTTGGTACTATATACTTTACCACTTTTTCGATTATATTAATATATTAACTAACGATTTTATAAAAAAAATTTTTCATCCATAATAATGGATATAACGATATGTGTAAAATTTCAATATCGAATCTAATTCATTTTCACTACACATCTTTATTAATGCAAATTATGATAAGAATAAAAAAAAAATAAAATTTTCTACCTAATTTATGTGAGTTTTTTTTAAATATGTATGTAATGTTCAAATAATTACAATATTAAAAAAATTTACTTTTTTTTACCAATTTTTAAATCACTTTTTAACTTTATGTTACGTTTGAAAAGTAATTAATTTTTGTTTTTTTTTTTAATTTTATTAATTTAGAGAAAAGTATTTACAATATTTTCCTTTTTTTGTCGTTTTTATTTTTATATTAATATTTTATTATTTAATTTGATATGTAGAAAGAAAGAAAATATTAATAACTTATGAAGAAAATACAAAATTACTACTTACAATTTAACCCGATCGATGTTAAAATTTTATAAATTCTAATTTCTGAATTCATATTTACTGCGAGCGCATACTAGCGCACTACGTCCTCCTACCCGCACCCGTTCCGAACATTTTTATTAATTTATCTTTATGAATGAGTAAGTAAACCAATACCAATATATCAAAAAAAAAAAAACGTCGCACTATGGCTGTGTGTGAGTGAGCTTAATTTCAATATATATGAACACGATTAGTTTATTTTTATTGGCATGCATGTATGAAGTATGAACATGACCTTATGAAGATTGAGTTTTGAGAGTTGTGAGCAGTTTTGAGTATGTTTATAAATTAGAGAAAACGTGCAAAGTTTTTGAGATAGAATTGTTTCTGAGGAAATATTCAGATACATTTTTCCCCATTTATGTCTGTTTACAGCAACAGCAAGTGTATAATGTCATAATGTAAGTAGTAAGTACTAATACTAACAGTAAGTAGTATTCAATAGAGCTGACAAACTATCGAAAATAAAACTATCGATAGTTTTTCAATAGTTGAAGAAAACTATCGATAGTGTCGATAGTCTATCGATAGTGCTTGAAGGTTACAAAATATTTATATTTTTCTATTATTTTATTTTCAAAAACCAAAAAACATGAAATTACTGTTGTCTTATTGTATATTTTTTATTTAAAAAAAGGAAAAATAATAAGAAGTAACAAAAAAGTAAACAAAATATCTTTTTATCATTACATAACAGAACCTAAAAATTCAAGATAATATAAACTAAAATATAACAGAATAAGGAACCTAAAAATCACGTCTTTTCTTTTTAAATGATCACGCAAATTGGTTGTATTTTGGGAATATTTAAAAACATTTCCACAGATTTTACACTTAACCAAATTTTTGAATTCTGGTAGTTTTTAACAAAATAATTCCATACAACGGATTTCATTTTATATTAAACTAAAAATCATTAAAAACAATTTGTATTATAAGAATAATTTTTCATGACGATTTAAATAAATGTGAAAAAAATATGTACTTCTACTTACCAATTATTGTATTCTGTTTGAGTATTTTAACTTTTACTTAACAATTTAATGTTAAATCTTAACTGAGTAACGCATGCATATTGCATACGCAAAAGACAACCAGAAACGAGAACGACAAACGACTTTTATTTGAACAAAATGAAAAAAGAGAAAGAAGAAAAATTATCATCAATGTCATTATGTATGACATTTCATCATAAGCATGAGTGCGTTCGTTAAAAAATCCAAAATACCTACATTTTAATAAAAAGAACTAGATGTCGATAGTATCGATAGTCTCAAAAATATCGATAGCAATCGATTTCGGAAAAACTATCGATAGTTTCGATAGTCTATCGATAGTTTGTCAGCTCTAGTATTCAAACGTGCCAATGCCAACAACTGTCTGTCGAGCTGTCGAGCAAATATGTTATTCATATCTATGCATATTGCATATATACCATTCAAATGTTTAAAATCAAAAATTAAATTAACACAAATTTTATAGAAGATTAGGAAAATATATAAAAAAAAATAAAAGTGTATTTATTTATTTATGAAAAAAATGCTTTATTTTGAGTGTATAAACTGTAATGTTGATAAACTATGTATATATACATCAAGTATCATCACATCATCATGCATTTATTAAATCAATTTGCTGAGAAACAAGTAACATATATGTTGAGTTTGAGTGGAAAATCACACACACAAAGACACAACACAACTCTTTCTCTCTCTCATTTTTACCTGACAATTTATTATAATGAGGTTTTGTCCGTTTTTGTTGCAGCTATGTATGCATTAAGAAAAAAGCAAAAATATTTTTTTCAAAGTTGTTTATGTGTGCTTCAGTTTATTGAACATACAATGGAGTTTATAATATGTTCACATATGTATCTATATATATATCTATATAATTAAAGCCTATACATGCATACAAATACCTATTTAATGTATAACCAATTCAACAAATAAAAATCTGTGGCGCCATGCCGCTTCAGATGTTACAAACAATTTTTCAATTTTTCCAAAATTTTAAAAAATTTTTTCAAGGACTAAATCACAGGAAATGTAGGCACTGACATACACGAATATTTTGAATTTTAAAAGATATAAATGAAAATATTTTAAATAATCTTGATGATGTTTTTAAATGAAATAATTTAAAAAAAATTTTATATTACTCTCATCTCGGTTGACGGCAAATGAAAGAGATAATGCATTAATTGAACAAAAAATTAAATTGTTTTCAAACTCTGTTTGCAAACGAATGTGGTAATAATATTGTTGTTGTTATTGTTATTTTGGTTATAACTGCTGCAAGTCAAGAATCAAGCAGGAATCACATATTTGTCTCGACCTTGCCATCACGTTCTCACCAATTTTATTTTGGATATTCCGTATTCAGATAAATTTTTTTTGTGTTGGCTAATCTTTTATTTTTGGTATGTACATGATACATGGATTCATATTTTATATTCACATATATGTATATAATTTTTATCTATACTCTTAATGTGTTTTGTGTATGCATATCAATATAAACATTATTAAATATACGTTTATATACATATTTGTATACATACATTTGTACTCAATTACACATTTCACATGTGTACAGATACATTTAAGTTGAAAAAAATTATAAAATGTTGCTTTGCTGATACACTATTTAGAGATATATTCGGGCATATTCTATCACCGCAGATAATAATATTAATACCCATAATACCTTGCGTTATGTTGTTGCTTTTTGACTTCACTTCATCATAATATAAATGATATGACAGACTGTGCTGTGTCTTTGGCATATTTGCTTTTGCTGTATGGTACTTTTAACCGCATGTTATTTTTTTCATTATCATACTTTTTTTTTCATAATAATTATGTACCTATGTATGTACTTTAAATTCCTTGATTTTGGGTTACCAGATATGTATGTACTTTTAGGATAATTTTTACAGAGTATTAAAATTTAAAATTTTGACATTTTATTAACTTTTTGACCGATATTAAAATATGATATCAAAAGAAATAACGAAAAGTCTGCTAAAAATTAATAGAGTTACCTATTTTGTTTGATTACCTATAATACTTATTAACCAAAACTCTTTTACACCCTCTAGCGGCGAAACAATTGACATTGAACGCTTCGTGCAACGAAATGTTTTATTGTTCTTGCTGACATCTAATAACATATTGCTGTAACCTGTACGTACACGCAAGTACACGTCATTCTTGTCCTCTTCCTGTTCCTGTTTGTATTAGATACTATTAAAATGACTTCTTTCTTCGATCATTTTTGGTTTGTAAATATTTATTATATTTATTATATTATTATAAGTTTAATTTGAAATTGTATTAAAAAACAATAGAAAAGTTTTTCCGCATAGATAAAAAAAAAATTTGGCAAAAACAAAAAACGAAAATTTTTAAATTATCTTTCTTTCATTAATAAAAATTCACCTTACACACACCCATTTTTATATATACATTACTTGTATTGTATATGTGTATGAATTTAGTTTATTAATATGCATAAGACACCTCCTATTTTTTGATTATGATTATATCCATCTAATTATTATAAAGATTTAAGATATAAACCCTTCAAATCGTATATTTATACCTAAACCTATGCTAAACATACATATGTATGTATAATGTATGTATGTAAAGTAAATTTCATATTTGTTTTTCTGAAGTATATTTATATAAAGCTCTGTACGATCATAATATGATCATTAAATTGATTTTTTATTTATATTTGTTTATTTATTTAAACTACATAAGTATATAATTAGTACCTATACATAGCATATAAATATATGTATACCTATATATAAATTTAAATATGTATATATTTTTTGATTTTCATTTTCCATTTATTCATATTTTAATCGTTTTTATTTGAATCGCTAATCTGTTGACCTAAAAGCATTACTGCAATCACAATACTATGATGATGATGATGATGATGATGATGATGTCTTCTTTAAAAATCATGGGAACTTAAATTTTTATTTAAAAATTCACTACACACACATATGTACATACAGGTGATATAATATCTCTAAATACACATTTATACATACCTATACATCTTATATACACATATTTCAAGTTTTATCCATTATAATATTTTTTTTTTAAATGAATACATACATGAATACTCTATAAAATATTATATGATATATAATTATCAATATCTGTGTCCATATACACCTATATACACATATGTGGGGATACAGCGTATATACACTCATATCATCTATTAAAAATATGTTTAACTAGAAGACAACAAAAATTGTTAATGGCGAGACCATTTGCAGCTTTTGACGTATATTTAACCGTCTGTACATATACACATAATTATGCAGTTGATTGGACCTCACGCATATCATATAATGTGGCTATATACACTTTGATTGTACATATATACATAACATACATATGTGTGTAATATAAAATACACGTCGTCTATTTAGTACATCATATTTTTTTTTAAGCTGAATCATTTTCTACAAAATTAAAGAAACAAAATACAAAAAAAAAAAAACAAAGAGGGAAAAAAAATGAATAAAATGAATGTCGATTCTTACATAAGAAATTATCCAGTCCAGTCAAATATTAAAACAAAAGTCAAAGATTTTATGTCAATAAAAAGTCCCATCGTTAATATATTTTTGCCTCTCATATATACACATTATATATACATCCGCGATACATATCCATCCATATGTATATGCATGCTATATTTTATATACGAATTACCTTTCAGGTGCTTTCATATAATAATATTCAAGCCAAGCTTTAACAATTTTCAACAGTCTTGTTAATAAAATAAAAAACCGATCTTAAAAAAATGAGTATCTATAACTAACTGGTTTCTTTCCAGAGGGGAGAGTTTTATTATTGTAGTGTAGTACGTAAATATGTACCTTGGTTTTATTTTTTTGATTGCTTTTTTTTTTACTTTATTTTATTTTATTATATCATTATTATTTTTTGTTTGTTTTTGATTTAAATCGATCGATGATCATTTAGAGATGATAACAATGTCGATGATGATGATGATGATGGTGGTGTGGTGACGATGTTGGGCATTAGTTAGTACCTATATGCTTATATTTTGGTATTTATATACATAGATATATGTATGT
Organism: Villa cingulata; assembly: GCA_951394055.1. Taxonomy (NCBI): domain Eukaryota; kingdom Metazoa; phylum Arthropoda; class Insecta; order Diptera; family Bombyliidae; genus Villa; species Villa cingulata. The sequence goes on along the minus strand of OX596020.1, from coordinate 2,470,635 downwards.
ACATTTACATATTCACATAAACTTCTTAAGCATATATTTCATATACAATACCATATACAATTTATATGGTAAACCATCATGATGAAGAAGTCAGACTTCGAATGAATTCACATCAATTTACAAGATAATCACTATCCGATATTTATACTCGTATATACAGTTTGAAAATTGTTATCAGATTTAAAATTTTTGTTGTTGTCTTCTTTTGCTTTTCCTTTTTTTTGTGTTTTTAATTTTCTTTGATTTCTTCCAGGAATTGAAAATAAAAAAAGGAATGAGATCTTTTAAAGATGAATTTTTTTTTTTTTTTTGTTTTTTGTAGGAAATGATTCACATTTAACATACGATACGATCCAAAATATTTTTGAAAGAACGACGATTCAAAAAAAATTTTTTTCAAGTGAATTTTCAATTTGCAAAAATATGAGAATTTATAAAAAATAAATTTTTGGTTGTTTTTTTTTTTTTTTTTGTCGAAATACCTATCAAATTTTTGTAATTTTTCTTTGTATTTTTTTTTTTTTGTTTTTTTACTATATAGAAATCGAAGGATGCTATTTCAAAAATCATTAATTGATATTTTAATTATAAAATATTATATGGCCTAAAAAGTGTTTAACATTGTATAATATATTAAGGATTTTTGGTTTTCTCAATTTTTTTGGTTTTTTATTCCCGCCTGTCAATGTTTTATATACACATATATATTTTATTTATTTATTTATCTTTTTTTGAGTGTATATTTTAGATGCTACATACATGTTATGTGACGACAAATTAACATTAACAAACAATATTTAAATGTTTTCTTTTTTTTTTTAAACAAAGCAAAAAAAAAAAGAAAAAAAAATGAGAGAATGAACGAATCAACATCAAAAAGAACATTTTTAACAGACAATTTCCTAAAGAACTTGGCGCCTGGCACCTTCACCAATAATATTCAATATATATGTATGTATATGTGTATATGTGTGTGTATTTGATTTAAAACTTACATACATACATTGAGATAACTTTGCATAGCATCACCAGAAAATAAATAAAAAATAAAACATTAACAGAGCATTTAACCAGTTAACTAACTTTTATTTATTATTTAAATGCCAGGTTACAGGTTTATAAAAGTCTATGACTTTATATATTTCATATATAAGTATGATGAGATGGTGGCCTGTCTTAAAATGTTTTCCTGTTTGTTTCTTTTGCATATGTATATGTATGTACACTCCACTTACATCATTAATACATTACATATATTATGCTTATGTATAGGATGCAAAAATGCATCATCGCATTCGCGGTTTTATTGCATATATCTGATCAGACAAGAACTTATAGCTATAGGAGGTATTCAATTTTTAGAATGGTTTTCCTTTTACCAATGTCAGTGATACTCTTTTTACTCCACATATATATATTACTCTATTTTACACTTCTTTAGCTTCACCTTTAACATATACGAAATATGTAATGTATTTTACAATGTGCATTTCTTATTACATACGTGACCATGTATTGTACATATATATACGTTATAATGTAAGATGCATTTATTTTTGGTCTAAGAAAATTAAAAAAAAAAAAATAAATAAATAAAGCATTTCCATCTTCTGGTATACAAATGCTGTGTTATCTTTTAATGTTGTATTTGTATAAAGGTATAAGGTAAAGTATAAAAAAGATTACCTATATGGATTGATATTTATGTATACATATAGGGAATAGTACATTTTTATAATGTATTATAATTGATATAATGATGTCTTTTCAATGATGATGTTTATATTGAATAAGAGCTCTTCATTTTATGAACGACCGAGAACAACGAACAAAACCAACAAACCAACAATCATTTTGAAGAAAAAAAAAAACGTTGTGTGCACTTTAATTTATCCGACATATATGTACATACATGTACGTGCTAATGCATTATAAGTTGTACCTTGTACATATAGGATCATTTTATCTATAGCTATATACATACATACATATGGATGTGGATCATCATATTATGCAGTTAAATACTCTATCTTGTCGGTCGTTAAACAGAAACACTGCTGCAACTTGTGTATAATTTATATCTACTCGTATTCATAACAATAAAAACCGATCTAGTCTATTGAGATGGCGCCATCATCATCATAGTCATGATCATTGACATTTTGTTATACATTTTTTTTTTTTTGGTTTTAATTCATTTTTACAATTAATTATAAAATAAAAAGTGTAAAGTACATTCAATATTAAATGATATACATATTATGCATATGTTTATGTACGTATTTAATATTTTTTTTTATGTTACAAATTTTGCAATATATCAAATTATGTATATATGTAATATTCCTTATAGAGTGATGAAAATATGAATAGACTCACTCTTCGTTTTCATTCGTGTGAATGATCGGATCATTCAAAAACTCCCTGACACACAGCACTAATTTCCATGATCATTTTAATTTTTATTTTAAGTTCTAGTTTTCACTCGAAATTATTAAAAATTATAAAATCCTAGCAAACTTTGATCCCAATTGAGGCTAATCAAACTTCTATTCAATAAGATATTATTATCTGTGGCTTACGGTGCCTGGTACACCTTCTCCAGCTCTACAATTTGTCTCTAATCATTCCTGTCTCTTATTATCTCTCTTGATACTGTTATTCCCATTACTATATATATGTATACAAAAAATTCAATTAAATTGCACTAAATTTATATGAAAAAAAAAATAATTAAAATCTGTTCCAATTCGCTCTTTCACTTAGAACTGAATTTCTCATGAAAAATGTAAATAAATATTGAATTTTTTTTAGTTGAGATTATTCATATGTCCACTACTATATTGATATAATGTACCATTATTACAATGTTTAATCGCAAATTTTATTTATTTATTTATTTTCATTTTAATAATTTAGTTTCGTTTCGTTATTTTTTTTTATTTTAATTATTTTGTGCAATAAAATTTGTGACAAATTTTCATGTTGTTTTTTATGTGTTTATTTTGATTAATTCACTAATTTTCAATAAATTATTATACAAACATGTGTGTATTGTATATAAATTTTATGTTCATACAATAATAATTACCGATTTTGACTATAAATTTGTTTTTTTTTTTGTTTTATTTTAGTTAATAAGCAGATTTTATTATTTTTATGATAAATCAAGTGTACATAATATAATCTACATATAACATGTACATATGTACATACATCCATTCAATATTAAATCAAATATTAGTACAACATACTATATAAAACATTCAACAAATTAGCCATAAGTAAAAGTTTTTTCTTTTAAAATTTTTATTATTATTATAATTTTTCATTCATTTGCTCATTTAGCAATTCATTCATTTATTTTTTTTTTTTTTGTAATTTTTTTTTTATAATCATATATCAAAGATAGACATATACATGCTTATTAGTAGAGTATATATGCATACTTATACGTTTATTATATTGTACAATATGTAGATACATTATATTATACGAGTATTTATTCATATAAAATTTATGTGCTTTAATATTATATTATGTGATGTGAAGGTAACGACAACGACGACGGTGGCGGCAATTTGACGATATTCATTGTATGTATGTATGTACGAATATATGAACATAAACACTTCTATATATACATACATATTCTTATCATTTAGTAATTTATATATTATAAGAGAGCTCCAACTATAGAGCTAGACTACGTATACATATACTTTATAATTTGCTGGTTGGCAATGACAGGTGAATTTTTCCCTTATGCACTATAAATAATATAAGTATATATGCATGTATTTACTTATGGATATTATACCTGTTCGTTTAGTAGAATATTATATTTATGAATGTATTATATATTGTATAAAAATGAGACCATTATTTATGAAAGTAGACTAAGTATAAGTAAATTTTTTGAATGAAAATTTTGAAAATATTTCAATTTATCTTAATCTTAGATTATTTTCATTAATTCTGCATTCATACACATATAGGAAGATGTATTTATCAAAAGGAACCCAGTAGAGGAAGACAAGAACAAGAAATCGATGGTGGAATTCAGTTCAAGAATATCATATGGATAGACTGGAGATTGCAAATTGAAGAACTGTTTCCTTAAACAGTGTAGCAAATTGCAACAAATTATCTTTCTCTGAGACCAAGGTTCTGTTGAGGCCAGCCAACTGTAGCGCCGTAGAAGAAGAGGAAGAAGAAGGTAGGCATTTATTAAAACGATAATACTCACGATTGAGGATTTACAACTGACTGGAGGGATATCCTGAAGCAGGCCGAGATGAGACTCAACCAAGGTTGTAGCGCCATTAATGATGATGATATTTGTTACAGTAAACGCATTCATTATCAGTAGTTCGATTTGCAATAATACTTCCTCTGATCTTGTTTTTCTCATCTAGAAAATCTTTTTGAATGCACGCATGCATATACATATACATGAACTTATACTTTCATATATATACATACATATATATGTACATTTATGCAGGTTTATCTCTACTTGTTTAATACAATGATTTATAAGTCAGTGCATTTTCAGTCTAACTGACTGAATTTATACGTTTACGTACATAAGTAATATGTTTTATGATTATTACACCACTTTACACCTTTAAAGTAAAATTTCATTTTTATTGCGTCACCATTATAATTTATATTTATTGTATATGTATTATATGTGTGTGTATATATAATGTACAAAATATGTTATAACTACTTAACAATTAATCTATTTTCTGATTGTTATTGTTATTAAATTAGTGAGTCTATCTATATATAGAAATGAAATAAATAAAATTAAAAATCTAAAAAAAATAAGTAAGAAACAAAAATGAACACGATTTTCATGTGAAACATCTTTATTTTTATAAATAAATATTTTGTTTTGCGTGTATGTATCCCCCTTTTTTTTTTTTAGATTCAAATACTCGTATAGACCCAGGTATGTTGTACATGCATGTTGTAATAAGAACGTATAATACAAGTATTTAATGCGTGTATTATCTCTCACGATATAATATTTATATATTTAATTTTTTAATGTCTAGGCGCCATTTGAACAATAAAATATCGCGGTCATAAAAATTAAAATAAAGAAATATTAATAGTAGAAAAGTAGAAAAACAAAACATTACATTAATAAAAATAGTATAAATTTATTATTATTATTGCGCATTCCATTATTCAAAAAACAAAATCTATATACAAATAGACATAGACACTCTATAGATGTATAAAAAATAATGCACACATATGTATGTACATATATGCACATTATATGCATCTGTATAGTTGTTCAATATAAACAACCGCGTGAACAACCAAATTAACTGAACGTTTCATTATATTAATAAAAAGCCTTGATTCACTATTCAGTTTTATTCGTTGTTTTTTGTTGTTGTTGTTCATATGTTATTTTTTTTTTAATTTTATATAGGTGCATACATATATTTTTTTCACATTTACATACGAATAATATACATTCTGGAGCAATTGGTTAGGTAGAAGGGTAGAAGCGTATAGAAGATACTAAAATTCATTATTTTATTATATAAATATTTGCAGACAGCAGGGAGCTCGCGGTGGCATCATAGTGGTAGCGCAATTGGCTGAACTGATCTTAAAGTGCAGTTTCGATTCTGTTTCACGGCAAAAGCAAGGAGGAATAATTCTCAATTTTTCGTTTGCCTATTTTTAACTTTCATTATCCCATCAGCTTTGAATGAATACCAGCTGGCTAGATTATTGGGAAAAAAATAAGTTAGGAAAAATAACTTTAAAAAAACAGCCAATTTAGCAAGATTCTTATTATACTAATAAACAAATTCCATACCTTTAAAATAGCGGATTGCAACTTTAAACAATTTGAAATCATTATAGATCCATTTTGGAGTCTGGAGTGTTTAGATAGATCAGATGGCTTTATATGAGTATTTTTGTTTTTACAATCAACGTGAAGAAAAACTATATATCTCTTTCGTTCGTATGTTCTACAAGCATTAATCATCGGAAAATTACTTAAAAGTTAAAAAGTGTTTTATGGTTCATTAATTTCGTACCTTGTACCCAATCAGTTGATCTGCAGTGTCTATATGCATTGTATGTAATTTAGTAAGATATATTTACAATTAACATATGAATATTGATATGTGTATATGAAACGATTACATTTACACACATACAACACTCTTTACTGCAAATAAATATTCAATATAAGTATGTTTGTTTCATCGTTTTCTCACTTTTGATCATAACAATAATAATAATAATAAACGACAATAATAATAATAAATTTTAGAACGTTTATATGCATATATCGTATATAAGCGATAATAATGACATTATATATGAATATGAAAATGATGTGTATATATGATATCTATGTAAATATTAGATATTAGATATTTTCATATATGTAAATACATATACGTATCAATCTATAGATAAGCATAAGTTACAACTTACAAATATAAAATTATTGCATATATTTTATTTATGTAGATATCTGCTTTTTTTTCAGATAAAAGTAGATATGTTGTTAATACATTCACTTTGTGTAATTTATCTTTTTATGCATTTTTTATAAAAACATATAAAATTAGTCTCTTTATATACAAATTTACATACATATAGGTTGTAGAATTTGTAGAATCATAAATAAATAATTAATTAATTTTATGTCAATTTTATATACATAATATAGAATTAAAATAAATAATGTTTAATCGAAAATACTTAATATTTAAATATTTTAAATACAATTTTATATAGTAACGATTAACGAACTGTCGGTATACATATTTTGAATCGATATACAGGATGAGAATTATTGAAGAAAAGAAAATGATGAATTACTATACATTTAACATTTCCTTATGTGTCCTCCTAAAAAAATACTAAAAACGTCTTATTTTAATTTTTAACAGGAAATTATTTTGTATAATACGATTAGATGCAATATACGAATGCGGGTATATACGTACATAAATAAAATGCATGTTTTTTGTGTATGTTTGTGTATGTGTTATCTATATATATTAATCTTATATAGCACATATTTATATATGTATATGATAAATACAAAAAAAACATATTATATATTCATTGAGTTGAGGTTGAGATGTGTCGATTTATAAATTTATAATTGTCTTCCGTACATAATGCATATCGTACGATGATAACTGCTATCTGTTTGTACTACACATGCATACGTACATACTTGTACGGGTACTACCACCAAATAGTATATGTACGTATGCAATGCATACATTATGTGTATGTATGTATTTGAATGAAAATGAAAAATCAAAAGAATAATGAATTGGCGCCGTATAACAGAGAAGACGGAAGTTTGATAAAAATCTTTAAGCGCCGTCGTATATACTATATATATTTTTTTCGTATGTTTTGTTTTGTTTTAATAATAATGATGATAATATATACATAGTCAGAATGTTCAGAATATAATGATAATTAATTTTTATTATTATGATATTTTGTATAAATGAGTATTATGCACTAATATATTGTTTTGTTTGTGTTTTTGTTTTTCAAAAAAGGAACTAAAAACTATGCGCATATATACGCATACAACCATTTTATGGTACCAATTGTACGTTATATAAATGCATGAAAATTATTTAAAAAAATAATAGAAAATTAAAAGTGAAAAAAAAAATATTAACGTGATAAAATGCAAGGAATATTATAAAAGAACACACAAAAATTATTAATTTTTTTCGAAGAGATTATTATAAAATAATCAAACCGACTGATCATCAAAGTGAATGATTAAGGAAGTCTATACATTCAATCATTCTATCATTCATAACAAGAAATATTACACATGAACTTCATAAAAATTCATAAGATTTTGCTACCTATTTTTCGTTACTAAGTCATGAGATCACTTCAGAGAAAGCCCTAGTTCACTTAGAGCTGTATTAGATTAGAAAGAAGAACAAAACGTTCGCGCTATCTCTTTGTGCATTTAACAACTAATTCATATACATATGAAATTCATTAATTTGAATTCAATTTTCGGAATAAATGCATTGACATAACGTATACATAATATTAATTTATGTAAAATACTTAAATCCTTTCATAAATTAATATTTTTATCTGATTAGTTTAAAATATAAATAAATTTAATTTTTAATTTAATTTATTAGAGAAGAGAGGTCAAATAAATTATTGTCTCCCTTCTGTCCACAACACCAGAACCCACCTATAGGCCTTTTGTCGATAAAATATAAAGAATAACCGTAAAACATAAATTAAATATATTTGAAAAAAAAAAAAAATATGACAAATAGTATTAATAGTATAAAATTGAAAAACAGTTTTTAAAAACAATCATTGTTACATAAAATTCATTTAAAATTATTTAAAAATTTTCAAAACGTAAAAAAAATATATTTTTCATTCAATTTTCTTACCTCAAATGACATTTTATTCAAATTTTCTGTGCATTTCAAAGTTATATATTTTAATCAAATTGATCACAATATCATATTTTCAAAGAAGTTTCACAAAAATGTATTTATAGTAATTTTTTTTGTTATTTTTAAATTAATTTTTTAAAAATTTTTAATTAAAAATTTTAACACACGTCCTTTACACAAACACATACACACTATAAAAACAACACAAATAAATTTAAGTTTTTAAAAAGTAAAAGTTCTGTTTGTATAGGTATATAATATTTTAAATTTTTCTAAATTTGTTGTATAAATAATAATTTTTATAAATAATTTTATTTGTAATGTTTGAATTTAATATTTTTTAGAAACACATTTTTTCAAGCACCATAACATATATATATTTTTTTTGCAGTATTAATTAAGTACACTTTGCATTCAAAATATAAATACAGCATCGAAAATTAAATCGTTATTTTGTTCGAATTTATAATAATTTTAAATTGTTCTCGTCTAAACTCTATATAAATAAGTATATGTATATGGTATACAAATGGTACGTTATTTTTAAATTATCGTCCTTTTTGTTTATTATTAAATTAAATAATTTATTTATTAAATTCTTTACTATATGAAAGTAACATTTAAATTTAAAAAAAAAAAAAACCAATTTTAAATTTTATTTATTTTTCTCTCAAAAATTTTCACAAATTTAATTTTTAATTCAATTAAAAAAAAAAATATGCTATATTCTATACATAAATGTTCCTTAAAAAACCGTTAATTTTTCGAACGAAACTATATATTAATAAAAATTTTTGTAATTTTTATCAAAATACTTTCTTTTTGTTTTTAATATAATAAAGTTGCCTTTGAAAGAACTGAAGACCGACTAAACGTTATCCTTGCCGAATAACTGTTTATATACCGAACAATATATTCGCGTATTCGTATATATATGTATATCCTTTTTTAATATCCATTTCCATATAAGCTAGTATAATAATAACATCTTCGTCATCATCATCATATCATCAGATGTTAATATACACATATAAGATTTTGATATAGATTCGATTACCGTCATATCGTCTCTATACATATATGGTATCATATGGTATACAGAGAGTTATACAGATATACATTTATACACTGACGTTCGTATTAGACAATGTGTATTGTTGCAATTTTGTGTATATACACGAATATGTATTTATGTATACATTTGTTTGTGCATTCACAAAGTGTATATACATATGTATGTATCTGTACAATATCCTTTCTATGAAAGTAAAGGACATTTAAAGTAAAAAAAAAAAAAACAAATAACAACAACACAAAGTCCAAAAATAAAACAACAAAAATTAATATTCGGTTATTATAATACACGAAGCTTTTACATTCATTCAGAAAATTTATTTCCATCTCCTTTACTATTGGAACCATTGGAACTGTGTACATATAGAACTAATTGTATTAAGATATTTTCAGGCTTTCATTTCATCCTTATTGTGTATATGCAAAAAAAAAAAAAAAATAGTGCACGCATACACATACTTACACATGCGATACGATACTATATAAAATTAGTAAATATTTTTTCGGATTTTTTCGTGTTTCGTTTTTTTAATATTATATTTTCTTTTATTTTATTTTTTGTCATCATGTCATGTGTATATCTATATAGATACATCATCATATAGTAAAAAATTTGAAAAAGCACATGTCGTCGTCACATTTGTACGATTATAATATTATTATCGTCATTTTGGCGCTACATTACATACATATCGTCGGCATCGCAACGAACGAACATTTTTCAAAAAGGATATAATAACTTTTCCCGCCATACATACATATTGTAATAACAAGTGAAAATGTTCGAAAAAAACAACAACAATAACAACAACAACATATTTATCTATGTGTACATATGTGTACGGCATGACATTTAATAGACTTTTATACATACATAATATTGTAAATTGTAAAACTCCTTATATACATATAGATAAGTAAGTATATATACATTTATATAAATATTTACGTAAATATACATACATATATTTAAAAGGATGACATTAATGATGTAATAATCAACAAATTAAAAACCAAAGTAAAGAGAAGAAGAAGAAGAAGGAAAAAAAATTATTGCTAAAAAAAAAAGAAAACAAATATATACAAAATAAGCAGGCATAAAAATAAAGCCGGATGCCAAAATATTTATATATAAATATCATGTATATATCACAGTATGTATGTAGGTACATATGTATGTATGTACGAGTATGCACATTATATATGATATTTGTTTTGTGAAAATTATTCATTTGCCCATTATGGCGCCCAATTTTTATATAGTAAAGTCATATTTTCTATATCCTTTTTAATATTATTGGGATGATCATAATGTTACTTACATATACATATAATGTATGTAATATGTAAATGTAAATGTAAATATTTTATATATACGGTGTCGGTGTGGTGTGCATATATGATAATTTTTTTTTATCTAAGTATATTTTGGTGGATATATATATTTTTTTTTCCTATTATATCCGGAAAAATTATTATTAAATCAAAAAGTAAAATAAAATGATGTCAGGAGCCAACCCCCATTTACCACCTCCTCCCCCCAAAACACGGAAGAAGGAAAAGATACAAAATAGGAATAGCATAAAATATAAAAGGATAATACTCGTACATATTACATACTTACAAAGAAATAAACAGAATCATATCCCAATCCCAACATATAGTAAGTTCTGTTAGTCAAACATATGTATACTGTATAATATGCATATTCATGCAGCCACTTTCTGTTTTCTATAATTTATATAATATACTATAATATACAGTATAATGTAATGTACTTATAATGAAGACAGGATAAATTGCATGAAAATATAATACCTATGTAAATGCAAATACATAAATACATACACATGTAATATCGTAATACATATATAGGATTTGGATTTATACTGATTTACATATGCATATATATTTTTTTTATTATAATTTTTAAATTTAAAAAAAAAAAATGGAAAAAAAAAAAGTTCAAAAGCTAATTTGGTAATAATGGCGCGACAAAACAATTTGTTTTCTACTCAAATAAACAGTCAGTATATAAGTAGTATAGTATTTTCATTATTATTAATATGCATAATATATGCATGTAAATATATCAATATCATATATGTATGTAATGTATATAATATGCATATTTACAAATACGTGCATACATATTATGTATATGTTAATAAAAAAAAAAAAGAAAAATAATATATATTTTTTCGATATGATTGTATATATTATATATAGAGTCCAATATTCTCGTATATGTATGTAGTCAGTCATTTTTATAAAGCGCATAAGAATAAAGTCGCCTTTCACATGGTCTAGGACTTTTGGCTCTCATTTAACGCGTCAGTATTCTGTCCTAATATCATATCATGGTTAGGTTAGGATATTACTTATATAGCATATAGCTTATATACTACATAAATGTAAAAGGGAGTCTGTTTTTTGTCTATCCATATCTACTATATATATAACATAGCGTCGATTTTCATTGGTTTTTATATTTATTTATTTTTCTTTTTGATTTTGATTTTGATTATTATTATTATTATTTGTTGCATTTATAATAACAACAATAACTTATGATTAAATGCTATCTATATTCACGAGGATACACACACACACACATAACAAAACATATATGTAAATAAAATCTATAAAATCAGTATTATATTGTCAGGATATGATATTGTAAATATTTTTGGGGAAAATGAAATATAAAAATGTAAATATCTATAATGTGTAATACTTAATTTTCGTTATTTTCTTGTAACAAATTTTATCCAAAAAAAACGTTTTTCCATATCAATTTTCATTCAAACCAAATTTACAAATTATAATTAAAAAAAAAATAGAGGAAATAAAGCTTTGGCCCTTTGGCTTTGATTTGTGTATGGATGTACTTATGTACTAACTGCTGGTACTACAATTTATTTGATTATGCGCCATGCCATGATTATACATTTTCTTTTAGAAAATATTCCTTCTTTTTTTTGAATTACTTGACGAATTGTTTACACATAAGCACACACTATGTATATCAAGTACTGGAATTTTTCCGTTAAATTATATTTTCAAAAATGCACAGGATATCCTGTAACGTATTTTTTTCTTAATAATTTTTATTAATCGTGCACAAAACTGGGAAGATGCGTGGATTAAATTTTTATTTGAAAAATTTTATTTAAAAATCAAACGCTATATGGCCATATTTTGAAGAAATAATTGCAAAACAGGATAAATTTTCTTCCAAAAATATATTTGTATATTTTCCAGTTTAGTATGGTCAATGGTATGGTTCAGTCTTAGGTCTTAGTATCCTTGTATATTTTGTACCAGAAAACCAAAAAAATCAACTGGTATAATTTTATCGTTATAAATGAGTGTTGAACTGTAGAGCGAAATTTGAAAATTTTATAGCATGGCATATACACAGTTTACCATTATTTTCTATTTAGGGCTTAAGATCATATGCACACAGCTACAGAAAATCATCTCGCCTAAAGTACATTTACTATTTGATCCTGCAAAAAATATTTTTTATACATTTTTACATGTGTGTGTGCATATACATTTTTGTGCAAAAAATGAATTATAATATAAGTATATGGTACACAAATATATAATTATAAACAATTTGCTCTCTTAGATAAATTTTTAGTTTTAGTTAATAGTTAAAAGGAAAATTTAATTTTTATTTTTATTTTATTTTGTTTTCATTTTTATTCATTTACTGTTGTATTTTTTATTTTTATTTTTTATTTTTTTTTTATTTTTGGTATTTGATTGGTACACATTATAAGAGGCTCCTCATTTCCTCTGAGAAAATTGGGTGCCTGTGTTCCTGACGCCATTCAGTATGCGACCAGACGTTTCCAAAGAGACAGAGACTGTCGTCTTCCTCGTGTACCATAATTTCGACGACATTTTTTGGAGAATAACACTTTTTTCGTATATAATTTTATTTTTGTGTATGCATACATATGTACATAATATGTAAGTACATATATGTATATTCTCGTAAATCTGTGTGTATGTGTGTATTAATAATAATAACATATACAAAGTACGATTAAGATATTACAAAAACAAACAAATTGTCTAACTTACTAACTAACTAACTAACTAACTAGATAGTTTTGTGGTAGTAAATAGTAAGTGTTACACTTCGTGTATCAAATTTGCATTTACTTTTGGTTAAAAAAAAAAAAAATAATAATAAAATAAAAAGCCTTTGTAAAATACAACCAAATATGTGAATGTTTACATTTTTGGATGCATAAATAAAAGAAATTATAGTTTGATTTGATCACACATTTTTAACTGATTTCTGTATTATTTCAGAATTATTTTTTTCAGTTTTTTTCTATTGCTGTCGTCGTTACATTACACCTGAAATTTTTACCATGATTTTCATCACCAGTATCATCAATGCCATCGAATACTATATAATAATTGCAACTTTAGATTTATTTTGTGCAGTGGATGCTGTTGCTGGTTAGCAATACGTTGTTGCATATTATAATCTGTGGCGCATATCCTTTATTATCCTATGTATACATAATATTAGTTGTTATCACTGTCATTGTCATCGTAATGATTTTCGTTTATTAGGTGTACTGTCTGTCGTCTTTCTTGTCGGTATTCTATCATCCAATATTCCCATCATATAACATTCATTCATGTTACTATTATATTTACCTCGTCCTAGTCATGATTACATAAAATTGTATACGCAATCAAGCACATCCTCAAAACTTATTCATTGAAGAATATTGGTTGTTGTTGTGATTTTGTGTGTGTGTACATGAAATAGACGAAAGATTATTGTGGATGCAATTACATGAGTGTACATGGATATTTAAGTGTACTGTTGTTTATTCATAAAACATGCAGTAAAAAAAACAGCACAAAATGATTTTTCTTATCAATAACAAATTAGAGAATTTATTAATAAAAAAAACGTGTATTTTGATCAATTATATATATAAGGATAAGGTGCTTAAAATTTAAGAGAATATTAATTATATACTTTGCATAATTTTCTTCCTTTCGTTTTATTGTTTATTAAAAGGATCAATTGTTTTTGGAAATTTATGATTATTCTAACCACTTCTAACAGATTTTTTTTAAATGTGAAACTAACGAAAAATACTTATGATTGTTATTTTTTATAGTAGATGTGCTTTCGTATAAGCTACTGCTATAGGCTAGTACGAGTGTAGTATTTCACAAATCACGTGTACTCGACTACTCGTATTTTCTATCTTCAAAAAAACTTGATTTTCTCTCTGAGTATATTGCGAATATTGTAACCAAAACAAACACGAAAAATCAACAAACAAAATTTAATACTTGCTCCTCCCCTTCTAAACGCTAGAACGAGTGGTGTTCTACACATCATGTATGTGTACTCGAATATTTCTTCTTCACAAACACTTGATTTACTCTCTGAGTAAATAGAATGCGAATATTGTAAACAAAACAAAACACAGAAAATCAACTAACAACATTCAATACTTGCTCGTCCCCTTCTGTAGCAGTGGATAGGTCATTGAACTAGTACAGTACCAGTACTTATAGTATACGCTATACGTTATGATAGTACGAGTAGTGTTTGGTTTTACACTATATGTGTATTAATTTTTGAATTTTCTTTTTGAGACTTTGAATGATATCTAGGGGCGCTCAAGTGGGAAATGTACCACTGATACTCCCTGATACATTGTGATTATGTGCATATAAATATGACTAGTTGATGACTGATTTATATTAAATTTATTGAAGGATAAAATTTTTCAACCCTTGTTACACTTATTTTCCCTGATTTATTTATACAATATGTATATACATTTATAAATTATTTCTATATTAACTGTATACATGAATATTGAATTGTAAATATTATGGTGCGATTTGATAGTATAATGGAGACATAATAGAGACAATTATACATTACATGTGTACGAGTTTATCGTATGTCTATCGTGAAAAATTTATCCTTATATGAATTCTTGTGTGTGTATATACAATTTTTCATTTTAACTTCTTATATGATGTATTGTATAAATGTATACACATACTGTTACATTATATATCAAATTTCAGGATTCTTTGTATTGTTTTTATTTATTTTCATTTTTTTTTTTTTCATTTACATTTTATTTGTATTATTTGATTTTGTGTTTTACTCCGGACGGACGATTTGTTTTTTTTTTTCGATATTTTTTTTTCAACTTCCACCGAAATGAAAATATAGACAATTTTCTTCCTTATATTTTATGATATTCGTGTATATATGTACATATTACATTACATTATATATTATATGTATTTTTATATTATGTTTATTTTAATGTATGTTTACCGGCGACTGTCTTCGCTATTGTCGGGCGCCAACTGTTTAAATCACGTGCGCCAATTACTTTTTGATCATAATATAACGATGATGATGACGGCAATATGCGACAACAATAAAAAATAAAACAACATAAAACATAAGAATTATGATGATGATGATGATGATGATGGAGATAATGATGATGGTGTTGATGATGGTGCAATGATGATGATAATGATTTAATTTTTAAAAATGATGTTTAAAGTGAAAATTCTAAAACTCCTACAACAAGGATTCAATACTAAAATTGTGTTGTTGCTATTACTGGAAACCCCTGCTCTCAAAAAATTAAAATGCGAAGAACATTTTTAATCATCTTCAACAAGTAAGTATTATGTATTATCGAATTGAAATGAATTTTTCTTTTTAATAATTTTCTCTGAATATTTTCATAATTAATTAAAATATAAAAGAGAAACAAAGTTGAAAAAGACATTATTTTTATGAGAAATTCCACCTCCTTCCCTGCTCTCATTCACTTTACTCATCCCATTTCATTTTCATATCTAATATCCTGTGGAAAAAATTCAATGAAAATTTCAAAAAAAAAATATACATACATATAGTACATAATGTATATCAATATGGAATAAATTATGATTTTATTTATGACAATTTTGTACTCGTCCTCGTATTCATTGTATATCATATTTTATTGTTATAAAAAATCTATTAATGAAAAACATTTTTCTTCTTTTTTTTTTTTTTCATTGAATGTGTAAAATTGAAGAATAGTATGTAGATAGTCAGATATCATTATATATATTCCTGCATTCATATACAACTTTAGCTCTGAAATGTTTGGGTGGAAAAGATAAAAAAAAAATTTTTTTTAATGCCATAAACGATTATCATAGTTTTTAATTCACCGGATATTTGTATATAAAGTAATACATGTGTATGTGCACAAATATTCATATATACATTTGTACGCAAACATTTGTGTCTATCCATATACAATTTATGTACGGCCAAATATAAAGTCAAATTCACAATATATTAGCTGTATAACGTATATACGGGACCGAGTATATATCGTGTTGTAAAAGCAAAATTCAAAAATATAAAAAAAAAATGTAGAAAAGACAATAATGGTTTATGGAAATAGAAATTTATGTTTTTTAATTTATTGCAGTGATTCATGTCCTCTTTTTAATGTAAGCAAAAAAAAAAAAAACCAAATCATTTTATTGTTTAAGAAAAAGGATACACATATGTGTAGTTAGTTTGTGGTTGATTTTAGTTGGTATTTCGGTGACTTATTGTTTTTATTTTTTTTTTTTTTAGTGATTTCATTATTTGCTGTTGCTGATAATTTTGTGGCGGCCTGTACATACATACGAGTATTGTATACATATGTATAATTGTATGCATATGTAAGTATTGTTTTATTTTTATTTTAATTTTTTTTAATGTAAAACGATTTATTTATTTTATAAAGATTTATTATACTCGTATGCTGCTATGTACTAACTGTGTCTTTATTTTTGATTTTTTGCTTATTTTATAATATATTTTTTTCGGTTTTTTTTTTTGTTTTTTTCTTTTATTTTATTTTAGTTAACTGTCAACTGTTTCTTTTTATTCTTAAATTTATTATTGTTTATTTTATTTGTGGGTTTGTTTTTATACGGGTAAGTCAATAAGTCAATAAGTCATTAATTATATTTATTATATTTGATTGATATAAATGTTTGTAAAAAATTTGGTTAATTTCATTAAATATCCTTAAATGTTTAAAATGTACTCACACGTATCTATAATCTATACATATGTGCATAATGTATGTAAATATTACCAATATTACAAAATAAATGAAATGAAACAGATAAATGATTGTAAAATTCAATCTAGAAAATTATTTTTCCTTTATTTTTTTTGTCAATCTATACAAACGATGAAAGTACCCGACAAATTGATGGAAATCTTTCTCGATAATCGCCAGCTCAGCTAAATGGAGACAGTTCGTGTCTTAACAACCCTAATATCTCTCACGAGTTTGTTCTTTCAATTGTGTTCGATATTTTGGCATTATTTATGACATTACGACGATAAGGTTTGTTCTCAATGAGCTGAATTTTCTTCAAAAAGTACCCCACAAAATTGGTTGCTGAAAACATGTTTGGTATCATCATAATGGGTGATGAGTGCATGAGTTTGACATGTATAAACCAGCCAGCAATAAATTTCAAGAACAAAATGAGCCGAAGCCGAAGAGAAAGGCAGCAACTAACAATACCATTATCTGTGAACAAACTATACTATTTTCAGAAATTGAAGTCAGTACAGGCAAGATAGGCATGCTTTTCTATATTCTTTCACATTGCGTTTGTATAAATCTGTCTCGTGTGTGGGGTGATCAGATCTCAATTTCAATCAAGACAGAGATATATTATTCAGAATTTCCTACAAAATATTATATGTGAAGTTATCAGAAACTCATCGGGTAACTTTTTCCATAAGCACAATACTGACTTCGATTTCTGAAAATAGTATAGTTGACATATCGCTGCAAAACTTTACAACATGATTGTATATTGTATACAGTGCCGGTACCAACTTAGCCACAACTTCAAGAAAAAGAAATCATTCTTAAGTTTCAAGCGAGAATTTTTGAATGAATTAAATTCCAGTGCAATTTTAACAGATCACATAATATTAAAATGTGCTCCCAAAAGCAATATAATAATATTCCTAAAGTTTCCATTATCATATTTTTCTTTTGTTTACTTTACAAAATAATTTACAAGTAATACACACACACATATATATTTATTACATATCTCCTCTTATTTTATATATTATGAAATACTGCAAAAAAAAAAAAAAAATTTATATTTATTTTACACAAATTATGTCGAGTGCAGTGTGTATATTATGCATATGTGTAATTTATTTTATTTATTTATTTATTATATATTTAGTATTCTTGTACACCAATTAGCTACATATAATAATCATTTATTATAATGTATGTTATTCTATATATTAAATAGCATGTATAGTGTGTTAAATAAATGAATTCTTTATGTTTTTGTAATTGTTGTAACGATTTGTAATACGATATAATATACGTACGTACGTACTTATATACAACTCGTACGTTATATGTATATGAAATTGTAAAAGGAATGTAAGTGTAATACATACATATAATAAAAAATGTTTTCTAATATACATACATATTTACAAGATGTTTACACATTTAAGTGAAATTACACATATTTTGTACCAACACATCACACACAGACACAGAGACATACACGTATATAGTGAGTGGTATAGTAATGTATGTTTATCTGGACGTAATGAACATGATGATGAGAGTTATATAGCACTGCATATTATATTGAAATATTTTTTTCTTTTCTTTTTTTTAATAATAATAATAATATTTGGATATGAACTGTAATGTAATGTAATGTAGAGAAGTTTAATGTAAAATGTAACAGTAACAATAATAATATTATAAATATAATAATAATATGTACATTACATTAATTTAGAATATATACTCGTATCTTGTATATAGTTGTAGCCTTTTATAGCTTATATTGCTTATAGTTATAGCTTATAGACTATATTCTATAACACTTATATGGCAATCATCCAAGAATTAAATAAATGGATGGACAATAAGACTATTTGGATAATGATGATGATGATGATGATGATGATAATGTTGTTGATACATTCATTTAATATATGTTATTATATTATTATATGAAAATGTTTATACATACTTATACTTATATGTATATATCTGCATTTATAAACATCATAATTTTAATGTGTGTTGTGTGTACATTATACGAAGAGTATATTACATATTACATATAGATTCCGAATAAATGGCGCCTCGTTCCTTGCGTTATTTCTCTCTTTAAACTAATAAAATTTTCACATGCATATATATAATACTTACGTTACGTATATATGTATATGTATTTATACACATATAGTAAATATCTTATTTCTGAAAATGTAAAAAAAATAAAATAAAATAATCAAAAAATAAAAGCAACAAATAAACGAGAATAGTATTATTCCATTTTGCTTAATTTACTTGTTTGTTTAAAGAAATTGAGAAGAAAATTGATAAATAAAATTTGCCACCAAATATGTAACTCAAACCAACCATTATTATGAAATGCGAATGTACATATATATAAATATCATACAGCTTCGATATATTATCTAAAACAAAAATTCTTCTTCTTTTTTGTTTTTTATCAATTTACCAGAATGGGAAATATGAAAAATAAAACTATCAGTTAATATACGTTTGTGTGTATGCAGATACGAGTACATACTATTATAGTTTGTCATCGTAAAAATAATAGTAAAAACTTTATGAATGTTTATGACTCTTTCATGGTGTATCATTCAATATCGTTACTCGTTAGATTGTACAAATTTATGTTTTAGTATACAATATTGAAATCACAAATAGTTATTTTGAAAAGTTCATTGTAAAACAAGACACTGAGATGAGATTTCTATATAATATAGCATAAAAAATAAAACAAATCTTCGTATGTATTGTGAATATAATCATAAATAGTGGCGATTTCCCGATTAAACACCCCTATACACATCACTCAAAATTTCAAAATGAAAATTCGCAAATAAGTACACATGGACATGATGTGTGAAATATTACTCGTACTCGCAAAGCTTATACCTTATACCTTATACTATAAGTATCGTACTAGTTCAATGGCCTCCAAATCCAATGCTACAGAGTACGTGTAGAAGGGGAGAAGAAGCAACTACAAAATGTTGTTAGTTGATTTTTCGTGTTTTGTTTTGTTTACAATATCCGCATGCCATACTCAGAGAGAAAATCAAGTTTTTGAGAAGATATAAAATACAAGTTCACATGAAATAGAAGGGGCGGAGCAAGAAATAAATGTTGTTTGTTGATTTTCTGTGTTTTGTTTTGTTTACAATATTCGCATTCTATTTACTTAGAGAGAGAATCAAGTTTTTCTCTGCTGAAGGAATATTACACATAATGTCGCACTGTCGTATAATATACCATAATTAGGTCGTATGTATAAAGTAGAGGGCGAAGGAAGTATAAAATGCTTTTTGTTGATTCTCCGTGTTTTGTTTTGTTTACAATATTCGCATGCTATACTCAGAGAGAAAATCAAGTTTTTGTGAAGAAGGAATATACGAGTACAAATGATTAGTAAAGTAAAATACTATTCGTAACGTACTAGTTCAATGACCTCCACTATTACAAAGAATGTGTAGAAGGAGAAGAGCGAGTATTAAATGTTGTTTGCTGATTTTTCGTGTTTTGTCATGTACAATATTCGCATTCTAATATTGAGAGAGAAAATCAACTTCATGTTGTGTGAAATATACTACTCGTACAATCGTAGCCTATATTATTGCTTTTAAAAATCAACTATAGAGGATATAACAATATGGAAGATAAGTTGGAGATATAGAGGAAGCATTTTACAAATTCAAATACAATTTATTTTCAAATAAATTTTCACACAAAAACTTTGATAATCTTTTAAGTAATTTAATTGTCGTTATTAAATAAAATAAAATAAATAAATAAATTCATTCCTTAATTATTTGACCATGGACTATAAATATACATTATACATGCATATATCAAATACTCTCTACCTCTACAAATTTCCTTACACTATGCCACACTACACTACCATTAAATAGTTTATGTCGCCATTCATTGTTATATTAGAATATTATCACCCCATCATCAGTTTAATAAATTTGATATCCAAATGTTGTATGCAATATGCATACGAGTATATAGTATTAGTAACGGTGTATAGTTAAAATGTAACAGCATTAAGGCGACACATGACTACTCGCATATTGTTTTTATAAATTTTTATTATATTGTATGAGTATTGAATGTGCATATTATTTTTTCCGATCACATACATACATATATATCTACTTACATAATATATCCTTGAAAATATAATATCGCCTTTTGTTTATTATTCAAGAAATGAAAATGTGAAAATTACATTTAAACGCAAAGAATTTAGTAGAATAAATTCGCGATGCATTTTTCATGTAAAAATTATATATATGAAAATGGATATGTGTAAGCTGTAAGGATATTTTTTGATTTTTATAAATATTAATGTTTTTTAATCTGAAAAAAAAATATATACATATATAGGGAAATATATTTGAATTTTTATTTTTCGTTTTTTCATTTAATTTTTTTTTTATTTTTTGTTGTAAGGAAGACGACAATTATTAGCGTATCTATATCTTACATTATACGACTAGAAAATATTCGGAATAAAGTATCCAAATTTTTGGAAGTCAAAAATGATATCATATAATTCTGGTTGTGTTTGTTTGTTTGTTAGTGTTTGATTGGTTTTTGGCTTGAACATACCGCATTACATGTATCTGTATATGAGTACCATGGTACGTAATATTGTACTGTATATAGCCGTATAACCGTATACCAAAACAATCAAAATTATAAAATGAAAAGAAAATAATGTTTTCATTTATTTCATTTCATTTTTTTTTTTTTAGTTTTAGTTTTAGTTTTAGAGTTTCATATACAAAAATAACGGCGACAATAATAGAAAACGGTTATGGTGACGGCGGCATATCTCTCTAATGTCGAACCAAATATAATATATAAGAATAACAAGAAGTAGAGAATATATACGGCGGGTATTATATACATAATATGTATATGGCCGAGACAAACAAAAAACAAAATTTGTAATAATTGATATACACGATATAATGTAATATACAATAGTGTATCTGATATGGTATATCTACGTATATGGAGTATTAGTGTATAGTATAGTATCCAACTATTGGCGCCCCATTGACATAAACTAAAAAGCCACCAAAACTAAACAAAAAAAAAAAAAAATTTTTTTTTAGTCATCTTTTCGCGCTACAGGGAGTCAAAGAAACTTTTAAAAGTTACTATAATAAATGTATGTGAGAACACATGTGTGTGGATATAATTTTGGTGGATAATTTTTTATTTTATTTTTTTATTTCAAATATTATTTGCGGTTTTTATTTATTTATTCCTAAAATATTATCTATATTATTTCAAAAAAAAATTTTTTTAAAAGAAATAGTATGATAATCATTGGATATGTACACAAATGACTCAAAACAAATTCGTAATGACACTTGTTGTTTTTCAAATTTTCTATAATATTTGTAACTATACGCATATAGCATGTGGATGCATATACAGCTTATGTGGCTTATGTTTTAGTTTCTTCTTTCAGTATATGAATATGGAGAAAAAATAATTGAAACAAAAAAAAAAATGTCCTTACATCCTTTTCATGTAAAAAAAGAAATTACCATAACCACAACCAATACAATTAATAACGAATTTAAAATTATGACAAATATACAATCATTTTCATATTAATGCGATTCACGCATTTCAATCATACACCACACACGCATATTTTTAATTTTGTTTTCTTTTTTTTTCTAATTTTTATTTTATAAAAAGTTTTACAAATATTTGAATTTTATTTAAATAATATGAATTTCATTCATGGATGGAATCACTTTAGTTTTTATGAGAAAAATGTTCATAAAAAAAAATTATCGAATTATTATTAGCGCGATAAATATTATTTTTATTGAATTTGAAATACAATAAAAAAATTTATATAATTCATATGCATTATTTTTTCAAGGATGTTTCAACCTGTTTTTTTTTTTTTTTTGTTTTTCTTATACTGTTAAATTATAAATTTGAAATTACGTTACTATGTTGATTTAAACCTTTAAAATTGAAAATTATAAGAAATGGTTGGATGAATTTATGAATGAAATACAAAGTAAAATTATTGAAAATATTAAGTAAGTATATAGACCTTTTCTGAGCAAAGACCTCTTTGTAGAGTACTATTAATATCTTATTCTTGCAATATTAGATCTCTACTTTCTTCATGCCTTCTAAAAAAGTACATACAGTCTTCCTACGCTACGATAGTATGAGTGTACCATTACACATCATGTCATGTCTACTCGTGTTTTTCTATCTTCTGAAAAAACTTGACCTTTTCTCTCAGTACTCGTATAGCATGCGAATATTGTAAACAAAACAAACACGAACAATCAACAAACAACATTTTATACTTGCTCCGCCTTCTGCTCTACATACTCTAATACGAGTAG
Organism: Villa cingulata; assembly: GCA_951394055.1. Taxonomy (NCBI): domain Eukaryota; kingdom Metazoa; phylum Arthropoda; class Insecta; order Diptera; family Bombyliidae; genus Villa; species Villa cingulata. Next base: position 2,446,518 of record OX596020.1, on the reverse strand, counting down.
TATTTCACACATCACGTCTACTCGTCTTTTCAGTCTTTTTTTCTCTTTTCGTAGAATGCAAGCTGTGTACATAAACAGAAACGAAAAATCAACAAAAAAACATTTAATGCTTGCTCCTCCCCTTCTACACGCTAGTACTAGTATTAGTATTTCACACTCCATGTGTACTCGTATTTTCTGTCTTCTGAAAAACTTGATTTTTTCTCTGAGTACAGAATGCGAATATTGTAGTTAAAACAAAACAGAAAAAACAGCTAACATTTAATACTTGCTCCCTCTCTTCTTTATATACTCTGTAGCAGTGAAGATCATTGTACTAGTACGGTATCTGTAGTATAAATTTTGCTAGCACGAATAGTATGTGGTAGTATTTTACACATCATATTCATGTGTTCTCATTATTAGATTTTCATTTTGATGAACTTAGATTGATGTCAACGGGTGTTTATTCGAAAAATCTGATCATGGTTATCAAATTCTACTGAATACAATCAAAAAAGGGATAAAATAACAAAAATTAAAAATTCATTTAGTTTAGTTTTCTTTGTTTTTTTCTTTTTATTTTTAATTTTTTTTTTTTTTTCTTCTGTTATATTTCCATTTTCCATCTTTATTTTCTTTTTCCTTCTCAATTTCGATATATATATGTATATAACTAAAAACCTTGTACAAAAAAACAAAAAAAAATTGTTTTTTTTTTATTATTTTAAATTTAATATTTTTTTTCTAACCGCAATATTTTTTTTATAATTTTTTTTGTGTTTTTTTTTTTATTGTATTTTAAATTTAATTTATTTTATAAGTATATGTGTATTTTTTTTAAAAATTATTTTGTATTTTTTTCTTTCTTTCTCTAATTAAATTTTTATATTAACTTTTCAATAATAATAATAATAATAATAATAATAGTAATAATAATTGTTATTAATATATAATGTTTATTGTATGTTTATTTAATATGTCTATTACCTATGTATGTAGATATATATATATTTATTTTTTTTTATATATATATGCATGTTTTTTTTTTATAGACGTTAATATATGTACGTTCTTTTTTTTTACTTTTTAAAAATTAAACTTTTTTTTTTAATTTTTTTCATTGTTTTTTATGTCAAATTTATTTTATATTTATATTTTTACTTATTTTTTTTTTTTTTATTATAATTACGTTGTTGCATACATATACATTTTTTCTTTTTTTTTTCTTTTCTTTTCTTTCTTAATTCTGTATGAAGTAAAATAATTTAATTACAAAAACAAACAAATAAATTTGTTAATTATTATAGAATTGAAAATTAAAATTAAAAAGAAAACAAAATCATTATAAAACAAAATTTTTAAAAACACTAAAATGAAAAAAAAATACATCCTAATTTGTACCTAATATGAACGAGTATGTCGAGGATAAGAGAATGAAAAAATGTAAAAGAAAATGATTAGGTATAAATGTTTAAAATTTGAAAGGAGAACAGAGAATACATATTGATTTACGAGTAATTATGTATAGTATGCTTATACAGTTTATTGTTTGCTGAAGGGTGGCTGCTTTAGTAGGGAGACTATTTGTCAACCTGAACACTCAGACAGGACAGTACTATTCATTTGTACCTAAAGAAGTCAAATTTCTTCATCAATCTAAGGAAAGGAAGAAGCTCAACCCGACTTTCGCACCCTAATAATTGGAAGAGAAGACGCGATACACTCATACAAAATGTGCTCTGTCGTTTGTGTCGTCCTACTCTCCTTCACAAGATGCGTACAGCGCATTTATTATACTCTGCGCAGGTATTATTATGCTCAGAGGAGAAGAAGAAACATAAATAAATAATTGTACAAAAAAATAAAATTAAAATGTAATTATGAATTAGTAATTTCATTTTATGTAGTTGTTTTTTTTGTATTTTTTTTTTCATATGGAGTTTCTAAAAATTTTTAAATCTATGTATGTATGTACCTATTTTTACATTTTATTTTTTTTTCTTTCTATTAATTAAAATTTAAATTATACTTAAATAAATTTTTTTTTTTAGATTTTTTTTTAAATTTAAATTTTTAAAAAATTCATAAATCCCTATACATATTATTGTGAATTTCTTTTTCTGTTTTTTTTTCTGTTTATTTTGTGTTTCTTATTTGTTTTAAAATGTTACCTTTGTTGCAATATTGTTTTTTTTTTGTTTTTTGTTTATCTAAAGAAAAGCTAAATGAAAAAAATTTTTTTTTTAATATTACAATAAAAATTTAGTATGAGATATAAGTATATAATAATAATTAATTAATAATAATTGATAATAATATATAAATACATATTATATAATGTATATTATATTTTAATATTATTTATGTATGTGTATTGACTTCTAGTTTATTTTTTAATTTTTTTAATATTTTTTTTTTTTAAATGTGTTTTTTCTTTATTTTATTTTTTTTTTTCATTTATTTTTAAAGTAAATTCACAAACACACACATATATACATATATATGTATGTTTGTATGTTATTTTAGTAATTATATAAATTGTAGTAAATGTGTTCTATAAAAATGTGCAAAATTTTATGTATATGTATGTTATGTGTAATGCATATTTATGTTGTGTTCTCTATATATAGAAATTTTTGGGGTATATTACGAGTATATTTATGTATTATATGGTACGTACGTGTAATGTATGTACGTTTTTTTTTGTTAATTTACAAAACGAAGGATGAGAAAAGGAAAGGACAAAATAAAATATTTAAATTATAAATACATATAAGATTTCCAAATCTTCTGAAATGTTCTCTAAATCATCTCAAATATTTACCAAATCAAATGAAATATTTTCTAGAATAATAGAAAATTGAATTTTCTAATATACCTTCACATTTTTTTTTTTTTATTCTAATTTAAAAATCAAAAAATTTAATTTTCTATTATTTTAGAAAACATTCCATTTGATTTGGAAAACGTTTCAAATGGTTTGGAAAGTCAATGAAAGTCCTACATATTGTACGGATATTTTTAGCAGTATTTTACATTCGGTATAATGAAGTATTTTTTTTTTTTTTGGATGTTTGTAATGGGGTCTGGGGTGGATTATATATATAGTGTATTTGTATACTTGTAAATGTGTGTATTTTTTCATAATTTTTCTTAATGTCCAATTTCAGAGTGAAAATTTAAGCTTGAGTTTAGTTAAACCTGCATAAAAGACTTCTTAAACTATGGCTCAAGTCTATTTACTATGAAATCAAAACATCTCTTAAACAAAAGTTTAGAACTTCAATCTGAGCTTAAGATTTCACTGTGAAATTGGGCATTAAAATATGTTCTCTATAATTCTGAATGTGGAACAAATCCAATTCAATTTGGGAATACATATGTACCCGAAATTTTCGTTTAATGTAATAATTACCGATTTATACGATAATCCAAAATTTATTTTAAAATTCCAGATTAAATATGGTGAATATCTTTTATCGTATACAACAAACATAGGTAATATTTGGAGGTTTTTTTTCAAATGTTTGATCATCATTTTTCATATTTAAATTAATTTGTGGTAGTTCATCAAAAGGCCCGCCCTGCCCTGATTGGTTGTGGTGATGGCGAAAGGATGGCAGTTGTACTGACCATCATCACCTTCACAATAAATCAAATCAAATCAATTTTGTGGTGTTCATTGCTGTGTTTTATCGTTTATTTCATTTATTTTTCATTTAATTTTGTTTTATTTTATTTTTTTTATTTTTTATTTTTTTTAATATTTTCCTGTGTATGCTATTCATTCTCACTGATTACATTTATTTATTTAAAAATTAATTTAAGATTTCTTACTTTTATCTTTTATTCAGTTCACGACTGTCATTTAAATTTTTTTGCAAAGAGCAAATTTAAAGTTTTCTTAAAAAAAAAAAAAAAAACAAATAAGAAAAAATGAACCAAGAAAAATGTTTGTTTCGTGTTGTTGTCACGAGTGCTTTTATTTTTTTTTTAATTTTTGTTTCATTCTTTTTACCAATTTTACTAATTTTATTTGTTGTTTTGTTTTGTTAATTTTTTTACTTTTTGTATAATCTTGTATTATTCCATTTTTTTTTATTTTTTTTTTTTTTTGGTTTTATTACAAAGTTTCTTTTTTTAATGTTTTTTTTTTGTTTTTGTTTCAAAGTTTATTGTTTTACATTCTTTTATTTTTCAATTCTTTATAATTATTATAAATATTTTTATGTTATGTAATGTGTATTGTGTTTTTTTTTCTTCATTTTTTTTTCCTTATAATCTAGAATTGTTGTTGTATTTTAATATAAATAATTAATTACATATTATATATTATTTTAATAAAAATTAACAATATATAGTATAATTTATGAAAAAAAAAAGGATTCTTTTAAATAAATATTCATCCTTGTTTTTTTTTTGTAATTTTAATTTTTCATTAAAAACGAAAAAGAAAAAAAAACGATAAAAATTAAAGTATATTATTTATATTTTTTTTTAGTGTTTTTTAATTGTTTTTTTTTGTTTGTTTATTTTGTTTTCTTTTTTTGTTTTTTCTCAAATTAACTTAATTAATTAAATTAAATATGTAATTAGTAATATTAGCGTTTATTATTACACAATTAAAAATTATATAATAATAAAATAATAGATAAAAAATTAAAACAATAATTAAAATTATATTTTTTTTTGTAAATTTTTAGTTGTTTTTTTGTTGTTTTTTTTTGTATTTTTAATTATGTTTTTTTTTTTATGTTATTTTGGTACTATAGAATAATATTATTAAAAATTGTATACGATTTGTAAATACATATTTTAGTTTAAATTAAAATTAATTATAAAAAATAAAGCAACAAAAAAAAAAACAAATAATAAGAAATAATTTTAGAGAAGGTTAGAGAAAGTTATAAAAATTACTGTATTATTATTTATATGTATGTAATGTATGTATGTTTATTTTTCATACTTTTTTTTATTATTTTTATTTTTTATACCCATTATAATCTATATTTTTGTATAACACAATTTTTTTTTTTTTTTTTTTGTTATTTCTTGTCTATTGTTTTTTTCGTTTTTGTTTTTTTGAAACACACATTTCGGTAAAAAATTTCTTATCAAATATATGAAGCTATTCAAGCCCGTTCACAATCTTAAAAGTAAAATTGTTATTCCACTTAAGGAACGATCATTAAAAAAATTGCTTAGCATTCATACTTACACTTCGCTTTATTACAATAAATCAGCTATATGGTGTAAAATGCTGTCTGTAGCTAAAATAAATTTGTTTCTATTTGTCTCTACAGAGAGATACAATACTAATACACCCTTCCACCTTTCTCTTTCTTTTTCATTTAGCTTAGACACAAACATTCGTTCGGTGTTGTTCACTTCTAAATGTAAACGCGAGGAGAGATATGAAAATATTGTAATTAATTAACAATATTTTGGTCGTGAATACACGATATTTCACCAAGATCTCAATTTATCTCAGATAAGATTTTGATATTAATATGTATATATTTTTTGAAAGTTTATTTTCTAATTTTTACATGTGTGTTATTTTTCTTCTTCTTATTTAATTCTACTAAAATATGAATTTGAATTAATAAACAAAAAATAAATATATAAAAAAGTTATGAACATTTTTTTTTTAAAAAGAAGTGTTATTTTTATGATTTTTTTTTTAATAAAATCTTTTTTCTTTTATTTTTTTTTTTTATTTTTTAATCTATCTATATATTAAGGCAAAAAAAATGTAATTACATTAAGAAAAATATCTAATTGAAGATGAAGAAAAAGAAAAATATGTTAAAATCTACAATATTTGTAAAATTCATTATAATTTATATATTTTGCTATTTAAAGAATTTTTTTTTTTTGTTTTTTTTTTATATATTTTAGTATCCAGTCAAAATTGAAAGAAAAAAAAAAAATTAAAATTTAATAAAAAGTTAAAATATACAATTTTATACATACAATAATTTTAATTGAATCTATTCAATTAATCATTTAATATCTCCTATCTTGATTTTCTATCATCCTTTTTTTTTACTTTCATTCTCTTAAAATCTCTTCGTTTTATGTATTTGAATTAAAAATTTTATTCAAAGACTCATATTTTTGTATTTTTGTATTTTTTTTTTTTGTTTTTTAACTGAATATTTTTAAATACACTTTTTTCAGCAGATCAAATTCAACAATTTTAAAGACAAATTAATCATTGTTCGAATCAAATTCAACATTGTTCAAATAAAACTCAATGAAAATTCAATTGATATTGGACATGAAAAATGTTGATTTTGATTTGAACAATTTGTTGAATTTATCTTTAAAATTATTGCATTTGATCTGAAAAAAAGTATCAATTTTCTTCTTCGATAAAAATAAAAAAAAAAGCTATCATATTATTATGTAACAATAAAATATTTGATATTATGTAGTTGTTTTCGATTTATCAATTTCAAGCACATACATACTTTTGATTGTGAGCAACAAAAAATGTTTCTACAACAAATTGTTGTATCGAACAAAACAACACAAAATTTATTCGTAAACTAACTTGCATGTTGCATCGTATTTACTTGAAAAAACAACAATGTTTCATGAGAGTAGTTGCGAGTAAAATGATTTAGTACAGACATTTACCTTATCTACTCGCAAACAAGTATGTATAGCTACTTGAAATTGCCTAAATCGAAAACAAATATTATAAAAACACAATTTATCTAGAAACAAAATAATTTTGTGTATCAAGAAAATATTACAAATAAATTTATATATCGTGTCAATTATATTTAAAAGGTTAGGTTTTTCTTTTTTTGTGTTGTTGTTTTTATAATAAATTCACAATTTTATTTTATTTTTTTCTACATAGAAAAAAAAAAATTATATTAGAAATTTTAAATATTTTTTACTTTAAAACAAAAGAAATAAGAAAATAGATGTTGTTTTTAATTTAAAATTTTTTCAATTTAACATTTTATTTTCTTGTCTTTATATTTAAATATTTTTTATATATGTAGTTCCATGTAAATTTATTATAATCTTTTCAGTCGAATCGAATTACATAGCAAAACATTCATATTTTAGTACATACATATTTGTAATTTATGTTTCATTTTACTTTTCTTTTCTTTTTTTTTTTTTATTTAACAATTCAGACTTTATTTTTATTTTTTTTTTTCTAAATCTTACAATAAAATTTGAATAAAATAGTGCACAAATTTTTATGGAAAAAAATAAATAAAATATTAAAAATCATGAATGCAAAATTTACTAAAACAAAAAAATAAAATTTAAAATAAAATTTATATATAAAAATATTATATAATTATCATCAGTTTTTTCTTTTTCTTTGTTTTTTTTTTAAATATTTTATACATTATATAGTATAGTATACAATTTTTTATTTTTGATTTTCAAATATTTATCTGTATACATACAATATTATGTACATGTGGATAAAATTACAATATTGCAATATTGCATTGTAAAAAACAAAAAAAAAATTAATAAAACTCATAAAATATGATCATCAAAGCAAATAGATACTAACTATTAACTAATCATATTTTTTTTTTATTTATAATTATTTTTTTATTTCTTTTTTTAGATACCTTCTAATTTTTTTTTTATACACCACACCCGCACGTCGTCGTGTACACTTTTATTTTCAATTATTAAACTGAAGACAATCATTAAATTTTTGATTTTTTATTTTATAACTACCTTTTTTTATAATTTTATTATTCATCTATTAAAAAAATATTAAAAATCTTTAGAGATACATTTTTTTTTTCGTATGTAAGAGATACAAGTTATTTAAAAAATAAATTAATTTCTAAAAACAATAAAGAGAAAAAAAAAAGAAATAATAATATTTAAAAACATTAACGAAGAACCGAACATACATAAAATATTTGAAATAATATTATTCTTATTTCTTTGTTGTTGTTTTTTTTTTTTCTTTTTCCCCTTATCATTTTGAATATCTGTTTTTTTAATTTTTATCATATAATTATTTATTTATTTATTTATTTTTTTTTTTTTTGTTTGTTGATTCATTTTAATCAATTTGCTGTTTAGCTTCAGAAAATAATGTTAATAATGGATCCAATTTTAATTCTTTAAATCTAGAAAAATGATTAACTAACGGTTGTATAGCATCTGATTCAATAGCAGCACTTATTGTTTGATGTTGTATTGTTCGATTTAATGATGATGATAATATTGATAAAAATTGTGACCAATTATCATTTAAATTTTTATCAATATCATTATTTGAATATAATTGTTCAGCACGTAAAAGTAATGCAACTAATGATGATATACAAAACTGTAAAATAAAAAATAGTTAAAATAAATATTTTCATTTGAAAAAAAAAAAAAAAAAAAATGAAGTAAATGTTTTCTTTTTTTAACTTACTTTACTTGTAAATAAACTGTTCAATTTTTTATCGTTTAGTGGCATTGCATTTGAAATTTTTAAAATTGTTTCAAAATCAGCTAATGATATTTGCTTTTTAAATTCTGGATAAATTGCAAATAATGTTCCTTCATGATCATCTTTATCTTTTTTAAGAACATTTTGTAATGATGTAAATACACCAATCCATATATTCCAACGTATTGGATTATCTTCAATAAAAGGCATAATGCGACGAATTAAAGTCTAAAAAAAAACAAAAAACAAAAAAGAACAAAATGTTTGAATTTATATATCTGGGAATTACACGATTTTCGTTCGTTCATTATACCTTTCCTTTACGAACATTCATCATTCCAATAATTTTATCCATAGTTAGTAATGGTATTAATTTTTGAATTAATTTCTCTTCTGTTTGTATTTCGCATGCAAGCAAATTTGAATCATTTGCCGATGAATCATTAGATGAATCCACATTAGATTTATCTTTTGTACTGCTATTATCGCCCATCAATTCAATTACAGAATGCCCTTCAAGAGTTTGTTGTTGTTGTTGTTGTTGTTGTAATTGTTTTTCCCTTTCTCGATTTGCCTAACAATAAAATTTATGTTATTTAATATTGAACAAAGAAAAATTATTTTTGTTTTCATTTCAAATTTTAACAAACCTTCATGATAGATTGTGTCACTATATCAGAATGATCATGTAAATCCTCTAATTCTAGAACAATTTTATAAAGCGTTTCTATATGCAATAAAATTTGACGTGATTTCCTTTGTGCAGATAATTCAATCGATGTATTAAATTGTTGACCGCCATCAGATCCCATTATTTCCATATCAATTATTTTTCTGGGTGCTGTAACGCTACCATACTGTAATTTACCAAGTGAATTTTCGAATTGTAATGGTGTATATGTACGTTGATTTGTTTCTTTATCATTTTTAGTTCCAGAATTTTTTCTTTCTCTATTCTGTCCATTTCTATTTGTACCATTTTTACCCATTGATATCAATACGAGTTTAGCATGCCCTTTTGGTTGTGTTAATGGATGATTTAATTGATTATCTTTATGTGCTTTACTTTGACTATCACCGGTTAATTTTGCTTTACGTTCTTTATAAACTGTATAATAATAGTCATCTATGTATGGAGTATCTGTATTCAATTGAGATAACTGAATTGCTATTAACCAATGTTTATCTCGAATACTCATCAAATTTGAGTACTCATCATACTCGTTGGGCACATTTCCATTTGATCTCATATTTATTTTGTTGCTGTTATTATTGCCAGCAACATTACCAATTCCATTACCAACACTGATATTAATATTCTGTTTTTGATGAGAGTTTTGAGCTTGATTTGGATTTTGATTCGGATGAAGATTGTTTGGCCCGAACATTGGGTGATTAGGTCCTCTTACATTTGCCAGCATTGGATGATTTTGTTGAATCTCTTGCATTAGACGTTGATTGAATTGATTTGCGTTGTTTAGCATCATTTGTTGATTGGGCATTGGTGGTTGAGAGGGATGTCTAGGTGGAGGCATGGGAGATAATAAAGGTCTCATTGCATTGAAATTAGGATGCATCTAAATATGAAAAGAAAAAAAAAATTCAAATGAATATTGATTTCAGTTTTTTTTTTTTTTGTTTTTTGATTTACTTACCGCAAAATTACTGAGAGCGACTGGTAGATTATGTGGCATTGCTCGTGGAAAATGTTGATGATGTGGAGGAGGCATCTGGTGACCAGCCATCATAGGCATGGATGGAAAACCAGGTGGCATTCTATGTTGTGATTGAGGTGGTGGTAACGGATGAACATTCAGTGGATGTTGTCCCATAGCAAAATTTGGTCTAGGAGGATTAAAACCTGGTGGCATTGCTGGACGATTAAAAAAGTTTCCATTCATGGGTGGAAGTTGTGCAGTTTGAGGCTGAGATTGTGGATGATTTTGAGACTGAGGTTGTGATATTGATTGTTGAACAGAAATTGGTGGCTTCATTTTAGGTGTAGGAGGGCGTAAATGTTTTTGCTGTTGCTGTGATTGTGTCTGTTTCTGTTGTTGACCATGTTCATGACGGTGTTGTTGCTGTTGTTGTTGTTGCTGATGTTGTTGTTGCTGCTGTTGCTGTTGTTGTTGCTGCTGCTGCTGCTGTTGCTGTTGTAAACGAATGTTTCTTTCAATATCTTCGACTGTACATATTTTTGAAGGTATTGTTGGTGGTTGAACTGGTAAACCATAAAAACACGAATTTGAAGTAGGTTGTGCATGCGTCATATTTTCAAATGGGCTTGGAAAATGTTGACGAAGATAATTTTCTGGATTATTATATAATTGATTATTCATTGAAGAATTTTGTTGTTGACGCTGTTGATTAATGTCTGTTTTAATTGGATTCGCCCATACACTTGGATCCAATTGTGTTCGACATTCATTATCATCGGATCCAACATCGACATCATCCAATTTCAAACATGATAAATTAATTTCTGTAATTAATATGAAAACAAATTAAATATTTTTATTTTTGTTCACATAAAAATGATGCATTAAATTTAATTAAATTCAATATAATTTACCTAAATCTGAATTTTCTTCTTCATCATTATTATCATCATCGTCACCGATACTAGCATTACTTGTTTCTTTTTCGATTGATTTATTATTTGTAGAACCATTCATGCCATCTAATCGAACTAAATTTTCATGCAGATCTTCCCAATCTACATTAATTGCTGAACCGAATGTTTCATCATTTAATGCATCGTATTCCTCTTCATCATCCTCTTCAGTTCTTTCTCGTCTTCTTCCTCTTCCTCTTTCATCGTCTTCAGGCTAGAAATTATTTAACAAAACAATTGTATATATGTATTTTTAATCATTAATTATGATTTTATCTTTTTGAAAGGATAATTTCAGTGATATCTTATTCAAATTATAATATAATATATTACAATAATAATTGTTTTCAATATTGAATTCATCGTTGACTTTTTTTGTAGACAAACTAATAAAAATATTACATGATAATATGAAAAAATTTGTAACATGTAAAGTAAAGAATCTATCTGATGCACTTATAATCTCAAAATAAATATTTTTTTTATAGGTTTTCATTTTAGTCTTTTGTTGTTTGTGAGTTTCACGAGAACTTAAGTCACTTTTAGAGGTGGAGATAAGTATGTAAATAGTAATATAGATACAGATGCATTATATCTATGACTGTTTGTTATATATAATAACCAAATTTTTTTTGTTTTATATGTAATTTCCTTTGTCTCATTTTGTTGGTTCGGTAACAAACAATGTAAATGAAGGTTGCAGTGCAGTTGCAGGTATGCTTACACTCATACACAGTTTACAAATTTAAGATCTAGTGATCAGTTTTTTTTTATTCTTTTCTTTAATTTTCAGTTCAGTTCATAAGAAAAACATTCTTCTTAAATGGATGATTTTATGCTGACTCAAATGAATTTCTTTGATTAATTTACGTCATTACAATTATAATCGTATAAATAAAATTAAAATGAAAGATTTTTTTCTTCACTGACATTCGCGTTTTTTTTTATCATTATTATTATTATTATTATTATGTATACATACCATTACAATACAATGAATTCACTTATCAAAGTACAAAACAAAAAGAATCACCTTTTAAAAGTTTTTAGTAGAGTACTGGAGTACATCTACATTACATACTATGCATACTTATATTACAGTACGAGCATAATCAACGAGATATTATATGTAGTACATATGTAGGTATATAAACTGCGACATGTTAAAATTAGTACACAAAAGTCTCTAACCCTTATATAAATTTTTTATATCAATTATTTATAAATTTTATATTATATTTATAAAATTTATGTAAAAATTTATTTAATTTTTATAATTAACTTACCGGCAATGTTGTATTGAATTTAAAAAACGAGTTCTCCATCGAAAATTTTTGTTTATTTCACATGAAAATGTCATGACTTGTCATCACACATTCACATATGACATATGTTGATTGGAATCATCATCATCATGATGATGGACATAGACATGATGGCCGATTCGATAATCAAATTTAATGTCGATTCAGATTGAAATTCTGTATTACCACCGTTACCAATATTCCTTCCTACATGTCATATGACAGTAATATGGTAATTTAAACATGGTAAATTGGTAAAATGGTAATGACAAAAGACAGAGTTGAATATAATATAAAACAACCACTGTAGGGTAATCATACAATTCTGCAGTATTAATTCAATTTTCTTTTTTTTTTACTAAAAATTAATTAAAATTCAATGAATTTTGCACAAAAAATCACGATTTCTATCATAAATTTATGCAATTTATCTTTAGTATCAATCAATTTCAATGTTCTAAAAGAAGAATTAAACATTAAATAAGAATTATTCAAATTTTACCACTTCAAAACTTTAACGGTATTTTTTTCAACTTATCTAAAAAAAAAAAATATGAAATTATGATTACAAATCAATTTTTATACAATAAAATGCTATGAAATCAATTTATTTATGACTGCTTTTGATAAAAAATGAACATGAGTGATAACAGAAAAACCCTGAAATAAATCCAAATAAATAACATTTTCCATAATTTTAATAAAACTTTAAACATTTTTATAATTCTTGTCATCATAACATAATATGATAGAAAGAGAAAAATATTGCTTGTACATATTTAATAATGTTTATAAAATTTTTTGTATAGTACAACTGGTACAACATTTTGTTTTTAATCTTTTAATTTATAAACATTTAACTTACAATGTTCCTAAGTGGTTTGAGTAGGAATGGAGTCACGAGTGGGTTCAAAAATTCAACACTGCGCTAGTGTTGCAAAAGAAGCTTTCGTCAACAGTTCAAAAAGTAATCATGACTAAAATCATGTGTTCATTTTTGCATTTTATTGTTAACAGTAACTTATCACAAAGTCAACATTTCTATCATGATTTTTGATGTTGCAATGAAAAAATAACCTCAAATTTGTGACGTTTAGTTGATTTTAAATTATTATCAATGCTATCATGGATCAAGAAAACAATGAACAGTGTAGTTAAATTTCAATATTTTGAATTTGGTTTATTTATTTTAATTTATTTTTGATTTTTGTGAATTTTTACCGATTTGTAAAATTTTAAAAGACAACAAAACTTCTAAACTGTCGTAAAATTAATCAGCAACATCAAAGCATCCCAACATAAATAATCATTGTTGCGCTAACACTGCGGCAACACTTCTGCAACACTGCAAAATCATGATTAATAATTTTTGAACCCAGCCCACGTTTTGATTTTGACACGTAGAGTATACAAAGAGTATTATAAAGGAGTATACAAGTCGTATGGCTTATTTATTAACTGATTCAAAGTTGACTGTTGAATGTTGATATAAATTTCAAGTTTCCAGCAACATAATTATTATTTCTGTACATATGTTTATGATGTTTATAATTTTTATTTTTTTATCATATATGGTAAACATTTCTACATTTTGGTTGGGTATGTAATGTATACATCGTATATGTACATACATACATCACACACATATATCGTATATAAATAGATATGTATTTTATTTATATAAATAATGTTGAGTAGAATTTTCATTCATCAACAAATTAACATCAACAACATCATATGGTTATGGTATATTTACTTCAACATAATAATATTTTTTCCAATTTCCACGCGTTATTTACAATTTTACTTCCCTATTTTTGCTTCTCTATTTACTTTTTTGTTGTTGTAAAATTAGTGATTTATTATAGAAAAAGTATAGCTAATTATAAATTATTATTATTATTATATAAATGTATATACATATTATATGTTGCACACATATTTTTAAATGTATATTTTACAGTAGATAATGTAAAATTTATTATGAATTTACTTACGACGATGTTATTATTAATAATTAAAAATAAGTATTTTGTAAATTTTCTATTTCTATAGTAAAATTTAGTTATCGACTGATAATCATAATATAAAGAAGTTGTAAAATTCATTTAAATAAAATTTTGTGTAAAGCATTTATTTTTAAAAAAAAATTAATTGCGAAATTCGCACAAGTAGTATGGATTAAATATTAAATTAAATTTAAACTATATTAATTTACTTCCATAATATTTCTATTTATTATTGTTATTATATTTATATTTATTTTTGTTTTAAATAAAAAAAAAAAAAAAATCAATATTATACCTAAACCTAAGCGAAAAGTGATATTAAATTATTATATATACACATTTTTACATTGGGTAAATAAAATTTTGCAATTTTCGCATTTTATGTTTTAATTTTTCTATTGATGAATTTCTAATGAAAAACCAAAAATGTTAAATAAATGATTTTTTTTTTTTTTGTTAAAATTTTTAAGGTGCGTAAACCGTAAAGATACTTAAAAAAATTTCGAGTACTAATAACTTTTATGAAAAGTAATAATATCATATTTCAAAAAAAAGAAAAAAAAAAATTGGTTTTAAGAGTACATATACATACAATTCATCATAATGATTCCAAAGGATGGTGATACATTTCTTGGATTTGATTTAAGTACCCAAAAGGTATTTAGTATTTTATAGTATTTTTTATATTATTATTACTATTATTTTTATATGCACATTAAAACATTAAAATAATTATTATTTATAAATTTGTTTGTTTTGAATTAGTATTCATTTTTAATTTTCATTATGCGGTTGTGTTCATATTTTTGTGTCATCAACATCATCATCATGTTACAATTACTGGTACCAGAGGTATACAGGGTAGACAGAGGGTATACACACACAGTATCTCTGTTTAAATAAAATAATTCATCAGTTATATTTACATTTTGGGTGGGTTCATAAAGTAAACACTGCATTAACCACTGCAGCAACATAACATGTCCAATCAACACTGCAAAGTCATGCATGATTAGGATTATTTAATGAACCCAACCTTTATTCTTTTCATACACATTATTTGCACTGCATGGCATATTTTTGAAATTTTTATATGTTTGATTTCGAACAAATATTTTATGAATAAAATGTTAATATTGTTTTGTACAACATACTAATTAATTTAAATGTTTAAATTGTATCTAGCTATTTGTTTAAATTTTAATTAATTGAATTGTCTAAATGAATAATAAATCAATCAATAAATTTGAATTTTCTAAAAAGCAAAGTTGATTTTTTTTTGTTTTGTTTTTGTTTTGCTTGAATTCATTATATCATACTCATACAACATCTACCTATAATAATTTTAATTTTTCATACTACAAACAATTTTCTTTTAAAAATTGAATGATGGTAGTTTTGAATTTTGACTGCCTAGTTTTAGATTTGTACATTAGATCCAATAATTGTATTACTGTACATCCGATATCCGATACTAATAGATTCATAATTCATAATTTACGATACGTAGGATTATATTTCTATAAAAATTTATTTGAATTTTGCTTTTGGAAATTACAATTTATACCTACCTATTTGAAATTCGAGTATACATGTGTTTTTAATTTTGAATTATTTTTTTTTTTTTTTTTCAAAAATTCTAATGTTTAATCACAAAAGTCAAAGATCATGAAAAAATTTGTAGAAATCTAGAAATACCTACATATCTGTATAAAAAATGATAATGACTTCAAAGCAGATTATTGCATAAAATTATTTATGATCTTTCTTTCTTATCGTTTTTTTGGTTTTTTTTTTTTTTTAATTATCTTTTCTAATTATTTAAGCTGTAATACATATACATACAAAAATATTAATCATATTTTTTGCAATACGAAATATAATTTAGTTTTAGTAGGTAGGTATATGGTGATAATAACGTCATAGATATATAATAATTTGCTAATGCATAATATTTGCATTTTAGTAAAAAATGAACAAATAAATTATAAAATTTTATTATATAATTAATTATGTATACATTTTTAATTTAAAAATCATTTTTTTTTTTTTTATAAATGCTTTTCAATTCAAGCTTATAAAATTCTTATGTAAATATGTACCACTTGTTGGCACTATTCATTTCGATAATATTTTTAAGTACCTTATATGTGCTTATATCTATAAAGTTTTTTAAATAAAAATTCTTTAGTCATAGCATAGCATAGCAATAGGTTAATTTCTCTGATCATTCAATATTAATTCCATATGGAGGGAGGGTTCGAAAATTGAAAATTTTCAAATGAAAATAATAAAAATCTTACTTGTTTTTTTTTTTTTGTTTTGTAAATTGATTATAAACAAAGATATTTAGATATTTCTCAATGATACATACTACACAAGTATGTACTTTTATTACTTAATAATATGTACGCAGTACGTACTACTGGTACTTGGTACTACATACAATACAATATATCAAGATCCTATACTCTTAAATTACATTGCATAATGAGATATTATGAAATTGTTGTTACTCGTATAGTGGAAATTTTAATATTTTAAAATTTTTTTTTTTCACACAGAATACGATTAATTTGAAGATAATTTTCATTTAAAATTTAAAATGATTTATTATAATTAATGACAGAAATGATGCAGTCCTTATCATCGGTATCAATTAAAAACACATTTTCTTGCTGAATAGCCTTTAATCAAGTTCATTTCATATCAATTTGATAACATATACATAAATATCATCATCAATAATTTTCATTGATAACCTTTTAAATAAAAAAAAAACTAAACTAAAAAAAAAAAATTACGTATTTTCTCATATTTGTATCACTATATTATTTTCTTTAGATTAATTATGAAACTATAACAAAACTATTTAAGTATTATTGGTATTATGTATGTATATTTTTTAAATAAATGAATGAAGTTATTTTTATTCCCTCTTTTTTTTTTTTATTTTTTTTGTAATGATATTAAAATTTTTCTAACCACTTCACTTGTGTTGTGATGCTTCATTTAATATAATAATTAACCTAATTACATTTTCATGTCAGATGAGAATTGGGAATTAAATTCACATAAATGCCCTTGTGTAGATCGATACGACCTACGACGTATTCTAATGAACACCACAATTATTATGATGTACCTTAATTAGGTACATTTTTAAATCATGTAAATTTCACTAATTAAATTGAATTTTACTTTCTTTCATTCATTTCAGTTAAAGGCTGTTCAGCTTGATTCAAGTTTAGAAGTTTTAGTAAATGCTGAAGTTAAATTTGATACTGATCTTCCAGAATTTCGAACATCAGGAGGTGTAAATAAAGGAGCAAATAAGAATGAGTAAAATATTTCTTTTAAATTGAAAAATAAAATATAAAACAAATTATCGAAAAAAAAAAACTCCAATTAACCACAAACCTTTCCTCATTTTTTTGTTTCAAAGATTTTTCGTTAATCCTGTCATGTGGGTGAAAGCACTGGATATAGTTCTTGATAGATTAGTTGTTCAAGGAGCAAATTTATCTACTGTAGCCAGTATCGGAGGTTCAGCACAAGTACGTAAAAATTTTATTTTTATAAAAAAAAAAAAATTATTGTACATTCATTTTCATTGTTTAGCAACATGGTTCCGTTTATTGGTCACAAAATGGTATTGAAGCCCTATACAATTTAGATGCTGATAAATTTTTACATAGTCAAATCGATGAATCATCATTTACAATAATACGCACACCAATATGGATGGATGGTACTACAGATAAACAATGTATAGAAATGGAAGAAGCAATTGGTGGTCGCGATGAAATGATACATATAACTGGATCAAAATGTTATCCAAGATTTACTGGACCACAAATACGTAAAATTTATCAATCGAAATCTGATTGTTATGAGAATACAAAGAGAATATCATTAATAAGTAGTTTTTTAGCATCAATATTTATTGGTAATATAGCACCAATTGATTATGGTGATGCATCTGGAATGAATTTATTTGATATAAATGAAAAAATATGGTCAAAAGCATGTTTAAATGCATGTGCACCAGATTTAGAAGAACGTTTAGGTGAACCAGTAAAAACATGTACAATAATTGGTAATATTGGTACATTTTTTATTCAAAGATATGGATTTCGTCATAATTGTAAGGTAGCTGCATTTACTGGAGATAATTTGTCAGCATTATCTGGAATGGCAATTGATAGAGATTGGTTAGCAATATCATTAGGGACCAGTGATACAATAATGATGAGTTTATCGGAACCATCAAAATTAACAGAGGGGCATATTTTATGTCATCCAACTGATAACAGTTTTATGGGATTGTTATGGTAATGTTTTTAAAGAAAAATCAAATACGAAAACATAAAAAATAAAAATAAAAAATTCATTTAATTTTTAGTTTTAGAAATGGTTCCTTGGTACGAGATGTTTTTAAACGAGTTGAAGCTAATAACAGTTGGGAATATTTTAGTGAACTATTAGATTCAACACCACGCGGAAATTATGGAAATATCGCATTACATTTTCATTCTAAAGAGATAATTCCAAAAGTGAAAGGAACTCTTAGATGGAATAAAACTCATACACTCGCCAAACCAGATAGTTTGAAAGGAGTTTCAAAGTAAAATAAAAATTTATAATTTAGAAGAAACAAAAAAAAATAAATGAATAAAATGTATTAATAAATAACTGTTTTATAGATTTAGTTCACCACAAACGGAAATTCGTGCCCTAATTGAAGGTCAAATGTTACATCATAGATCTGTGGCTGAAGATATGGGATTTCATTTTGGTACAAAATTATAAATAAAATATATTCACCACATTAAACAATTTTTTTTCAATGACGATTTGTGTTATCTTTTAGGCAATGATACAAAAATTTTAGCAACTGGTGGTGCATCATCGAATAAATCAATTTTACAAGTAATGGCAGATGTCTTTAATGCCCCAGTTTATGTTCAAGTAAGAGCAGTTCGTTTTATAAAATTTTGTCTTATGCGCTTTTGTCATATATTACATGTGTTTCTTTTCTTTTTAGAAAACAACTGAAGCAGCATTACTTGGTGGAGCTTATCGTGCTAAATATTCACTTTATTTAAATACACAAAATGTTAAAGAATCATCAATTTCTGATAATTATTATGATTTCGTTATGAAACATTTACCAAATCATTTACAAAGAGTTTCTGAACCGAACAAGGATTGTCATCAAATTTATACACCAATGTTAGAAAGATATCGTGAAATGATTCAAATGCTTGAAAAACAAAATGAAGCATAATAATTGATTAATAATGATAGATGATAAATGAATGCAATTATGATGTCTTGCCTTAATTTAATGCATTTTAAATATTATAGAACATTTATTATGTAGATGGATAGATTATAGAAGAGTATAAAAACAAATTAAAACCTCAAATTAAGAGCAATTCCTTATAATATGACATTCCTAATTAAATGAATATTTATAAGATGATATTTTCTTTTTGAAAGTAAAATGTAAGTTCATTTTTTGACAAAAAAAGTTAGTCAATGATAATGATAACGAATTCAATCTGTTATCAGCTTTAATGAATCTAAAAATTTTCAAAAAAACAAAATAAAAAAATCCAAAATTTTCAACATTTTATCATTACAAATACAAATCCTTAAATGTTTTTCGCCTAACATGAAATTAACTTACAAAACTTTTCAAAAAAACGTCTCATATAATTTAATCTGTAATTACAAGCGATCATTAATTATTATATTATCGATCTTCTTTGTATGTCGTCGAATTCTCAATTTTGCTATGTAAAAGAAAAAAAACAAAAAAAATAATACAAAAATATAAAAATTATTTAATTTAATTTTAATTTATTATAGAAGAGAGGACAAATAAACTGCCTCCCTTCTGTCAGATCACACCACAACCCACCAGGGCCTTTTTGGCGATATTAAGATTATTCGATAATACATACATATATTTATAAATTAATCGATTATTGTATTTTAGCATAGCAAACATTTATTTCTTTTTATTATTTATTTATGCACATGCTGTGATTTAAACAAAAAAAAAACACACACACACACATCATAAAAGAAGAAGAAAAAGAACAATAAAAACTTTACTCTTTCATTTTTTTTTTTACATCTTTTATAAGAATTTTTATATTTAAATGAAAAAAAAAATAATTATTTAAAATAAATTTAATAAAATGTAAAAAATAAAAATATATATAGTGTAATTTTTCATTGCCTATTTCCAATCAACTTTCATTATCCCCAAAGTTCATTTAGCTTTGAATGAGTGCCAATTACCAACTTCCTGGGAAGAAGAGCTTAGAAATGCTGATAAATAAGTAGTCTATTTACTGACAACAAGTAACAAAAAGTATTATTACTATTAATTAGATCGTTAGATCATTCTAATTGGCTTAGACTAGTCTCTAAATCCTATCATGTAAAACAGTTTGTTTCTCTACCAGCAGCAAATCAGTGGTTCACAATCCACCTTAAACAGTGGGTAACATATGACAGTAATAAGTCTAGAAATCACTTCAAGTGAAGGTTCAGTCAGGCTCGATATAAGTTGTAGCACCACCGCCATGGAAGAAAAAGTGAATACCCTTTAATGCTTTAATATAAATTTACAAAGAAAAAAAATACATTTTAAAATATAAATAAACTGCCATTTTATTATTACCCTGTAATATATGAAAAGTAAAAAATTATCATATAAGGTATCTTCTGTATTCATGAAATTTAAATTTCTATATATACATATATATATATGTACATTTGTATGCATGAATGTGATATGAATAAATTTTTAACGTACGTAATGTGTAAATTTAAAATGAATTCGAAATTAATTTTTAGAATTACAATATTCTAAGTAGTAAATTTGCGTTATTTTTTTTTTAAAGTCTCAATTTTTAGAATTTATTTTTAAAAAAGTACAAAAAAAAAAAAAAACGTCTTTTATATTTGCGTACATGTAAACCTAAACCCCTAAACTGTACAATATTTACATGTGTATAAAAATTAATGTACAACATATTTTGTAGATTTATTTACGTGCGTTACGAAAATTCCAAAAATCAATTAAAACAGAAATTAAGAAAAAAAAAATGTTCAATTATATATAAAATTCATTTTGATGACGTAAAAAATACATAACAATTACGTTTCAGTTGTTAAATGAAATCGATTTTTTGAATTAATTTAAAATACAAAAATGAAAACGAACGAAAAAAACAATTTTTTGTTTTGTTTTTAAATCGAATAAAAGTATCTGATTTATGGTGAATTTGTTTCTGTTTAGATTGTGCCATTTATCAGTATACTGAGTGCGTGTATGCAATAAATTTCAAAATAATTTTGTTCATTTATAAAAAAAAAAAGAATTTATTGAGAAATTAATAAATTTGATAGTGAAAAATATAATTTTCAATTAAACAAAAAAAAAAAAAAATTTTTTTGTGTTGTTGATAATTTATAAATTATTGATTTAATGTGAAATAAAAAAAATAAGAAAAAAAATATATATATAGAAAATGATTATAAAAAATTATCGCGTATTTATAAAATTTGTACTGACGATGATCGTAACGATTTTATTACAAATGATGAAATTGAATAGTGTTGCTGCTGCTGCTGCAGTGATACCAAAAAATTACGAATATAATATTGATGATATCGATTACAATTATAAGGAAAATTATGAATTAATACGTGAACATTTTAACATAATGACAAGTGTTTTAAATAAAAATATGAATCCATGTGAAAATTTTACAGAATATGCATGTGGTAATTATCGTAAAGATATGTACGGTATCGGTATTTATCCGAATATTGCAACTAGAGAATATATTGAAATTGCATTCGGTGATAGGACTGCTGATCATATGGAATTATTTGGTGCTGCAAATAAAGCAAAAAAATTTTATAATTCATGTAAAAATAAGCGTACAATTAAAGATAATTTACATAAATTCTTACAATCACAATATTATGATTATTATGATGATGATAATAATAATTATTATGGAGGTAATAATGGTGGTGGCGGTGGTAATGGTGAAAATATAACGAGTACCATATCATCATGGCCAATATTTGAAAAAGATTGGAAATATCAATATTCGTATTTGTGGATGAAAATTATAAAATATTTATCATTATTGGAAATTTCATCAGTATTAGAATTTAATTACAATAAAATTGATGATATTATTGAAATATCATATGGAAAAGATTTCTCTGAAGATATTATTGATAGTGAAAATGATTTGAATGAAATGAAAAATATTTTAAAACATCAATTTCAAATTAATCATATCGATATCGAAACGATTACAAATGAAATTCGAAAATTCACAAAAGAACGTTATTTAAAATTTAATTTTTATTCAACAAATTGTATACATTGTCCACATAAAGAATCATACGATTTGGAAATGGATTTGATGACACTGAAAGATACTTATCGAAAAATCGATTGGGATAAATTTCTGATGATAATATTTGATAGAAAATATCAAGATTTTCAAGTAATTCGTATTCAAAATCATTTAAAAACACTACAAAATATTGAATTTATAACAGAATTAAATGATAATAAAAGAATCTTAACGAATTATTTAATTTGGAAATTATTAAAAAAATTAATAAAAATGGATTTAATCGATGATAATGGTGATTGCTCATTGAAAACATTTAATAAATTTAATACTGTTATATTGGCATTATATTCGAAAATATTTTTTAATGAATTTAATCGTAAAAAATATTTAGAAATTTATAAATTATTTAAAGAATCATATGAATTAAATAAATGTAAATATAATTTAACAAATTTTATAAATAATGATTTAAATCAATTAATATTTAAACAGGATATTGATTATATAAAAAATTTACATGATACATTTTCAATTAATAAAATAAATGATGATTATAAATTAGTTAAAATAATAAATGAAAATAATTATTATGAAAATTTATTAAATATATGTAATCATAAAATATGTACATATGCATTAAATGATAAACAATATATAAAAAATATTAATTTAATGGTATTCATATTTGAAATATCATCAAGTTATAATAAACCAATTTATTATTCATTTATTGATAAATATTTTAAATTATGGGAAATTTTAATACAGTATGCAATCAGTACAGGTTGGAATTCAAATAGATTGAAACAATATAAATTATGTTTAAAATTTCAATCAGATAATTATTATTTAAAAAATTATAATAATGAAAATGAAAATTATGATAATATTAATGTAATTGATGGTAAAATTGATTCAAAACAATTAATCATATTAAGTTTAACATTAAAACAAGCATACATGGATTATAAAAAATGGTTAATCAATAATGAAAATGAAAAACGTGAACAAATATTTAATGAATATCAATTAAATGGCAGAAAAATTTTCTTTATAAATTATATGCAGACACATTGTAATCAAGAGGATGAATTTCGTAAAATCGTTCATCAAAGTCTATTGAATACAGATGAATTTTCAAAAGAATTTAAATGTTCTGTAAATGATTTAATGAATCCACAATTTAAATGCAGAACTTAAAATTTCATTAAAAAAAAAAAAAAAAAACAAAATCGAAAATATCCACAATTTCATACACAAAAATCGAAAATTAAAAATGAAAAATTTTTTTTTTTTGTATTAAAAATATTAAAATGAATATGTATTTTATTTTCGAATCATGTACTTACTTACATATGACATATAAATTTTCATCTCATTTAAACTGTAGTAAATTTAAATAAATGATTTTAGGAATATAAGTGTGAAAATGCATCCCATAGTCTATAAGTGAAAAATTTTACAAAATACATATATAGTTTTTAAAATATTAGAAAAAAAAAAATTGAAAATAAAAATAAAAAATAAAAGTTTAAATTGTAAACTTCTGTTCTATAATTTTTAAGTCATAGTCGTAGTTTGAATGAATATTGTTATGTATGTAATTATATTGTACAATTATGTATGAAATTTAGAATTAAAATCGTTATAAATAAGCATGAAATACTTAATTAGAATTAAAGAGCCCTAGTGCTTTAGAGTAAATAAAATTTTTAAAAAATAAAATAAAATAAATCGTTTTATTTTTCTAAATTTATAACTAATATACGAGTACATATACATACATTCAGTAGTTAAGGGAAAGATGGAGGCGAAGACTGCAAGAGGTCATAGGATCCTCCATGTGGGTTGTACCAGTTGTACAGAGCCACGAAAGTCGAATATAATCTATAAGCTATCGTGGATAGTATAAAATTTCAAATATACATGTCAGTTATAAGTTAGAAATTTCATTTTCTCCTGGCTTCAAGAGTATTTCAAAATGTAAATCCTTCATTTAGCCAGAAAAAAGGATATCCACAAAATATAGGGATATGACTGTCAGTAGCAGTACCTACCTAGTACCTACCTATATCTATCTAGCAGAAATAATGATTAATCCTCTCTCTCCCTTTCTGGTTGAATAAAACTGTTCCTAGAAATAAGACGATGAAATAAGTATAATTCCTTGAATCTTTTAAGAGCATACGGCCTCAACGAAGGATTTCGATCGTACTCAGTTTAAGACGAATGCTTTAAATTTTCCTGTTCATGTTTTCGCCGAATTTGCAACGTTTTTTTCTAGTTGGCGTCTCCAGCTATTTCTACAGATCTTCCTCTACTATTTTGTACCCAGGGGCACCAATTTAGGACCTTGATTAAATGTTTATGAATTATGAATTTTTGAGTTCAATTTGAGTTCGCAATTTAAACACAAAAAAAAAAATCCTCAAATAAATTAAACGAAAATACACTATGTGATATTATTTTCTGCCTAATTTTAGTATTTTTTTTTGAATAGCAAATAAGTTTGTTAAACAAAAGCATTCAGTCAGTATAGCTAAAAATGAAAGAAATTTAGTAAACAATAATATATTACGCATTTTCATTTAAATAGTATTAAGCTTTGTTGTTTGTTTGCGTAAATTTTCTGTGTAAAAAAAAATCAAAATCAAATAAAAATAATTGACAAATTTGACCTATAATATATGCAGTCACGCTATTAAGTATAAATTTACTTTTTCCAAAGTCTATAAATATAAGTAGTTTACATAATTGTTTAGCAAATAAAAAAAAATAAAAATGAAAAGAAAAAAAAATGAATAAATCAATTTCTTGTTGAAGGTGGCCAAGCCGGAACGGGCAGGTTTTTATTAAAAATTGATATTCATTTTATTATTTTTCGATTTTTATTTTCTGAAAATTTTTTTTAAAATTTTAATTTTTATTATTGATTCTGGTGACCTTTTCGCTACTTTCCTGAAAGTCTTATATGTTATACATACACGTATTCACTTGACTGAAATAAAAAATAAATAATAAAAATACAAAGAATATACAAAGTAAATTATAAAAAGAAAATGTAACTAAACCAAGGAAAATTGAACAAATGAAAACGACATGTTTTTATTTAGTTGTGTGTGTACACCAGATTTCTCTATAGATTTACGATTTCCCTAGGAAAATTTTGAGAGACCAAAAAAAAGAAAGAAAAACCAAAGGACCATGAAGTAAATGTCCAAAAATATTCTCTAAAAATTAATCGACTTCCGTTTTCCATTCATATATGTGTCGTATATCTTATCATCATTAATGGCGTTGCAGCCCAAATCAACCCCTCTATGGCTTTCTCCAGAAATTGCTACCACTCTGTCGTATTTTCCGCTCTGATTCTTCAATTCTTTGTAAATGCAGGATTATTTCCACATCGCAGTTAACTGCGTCTACCCATCTTGTTCTTGTTCAGTTCGTTGGTCGTTTTCCACTCGGGTCCATTCTTATTAATTTGGCACTCTGTCATCATTCATCCTACTTACACTGTTCATAATACATATATGAAAAAGTTTGAAAACCGATATGAGAATCTAGAAGATTTTATCTGAGATTTGATACAAAAATAAAATGAAATATTTTTTTATTTTTTATTCTACCAAATTTTACATTTATTTTGCACATTCATTTTAGAATCAATTGGACAATTATAAATTTCTGAAAATAATTCTAAATTCATTAAACTTTGATTAATAATTTGTTTAAATGAATTCTTTTGATTGCAATATTGTTGAACGAAATTAATAAAATATACCTTTCTGTTATTCAAACTGAAATCTTTAAAAATATTATTTGATGCCAATGAATATTGTTCGTTATCCTGTAACCATTTATCATAATCTTCGAATGTTTGTTGTAATGCAGCAGTTATTATAACAGTATCACTCATTTCTGAATTATAATTAGATGACAGATCATTTTCAATTGTATCATCATCATCACCATTATCATTATCATTATTATGGATAAATAAATTTTCATATTGATTTTTTGCACATAATTTTGCATCATTATATTGTGTTGAATTCAATCTACGTCTTGTATAACAATTTTGTATTATAGATTCCCATAATGAATAATATTTAGTTGAAAATGAATATAATTTTGGTTTATTATGTAATGTGATTACATTATGTATGAATAACATTAAATCGAAACGTTCCATACATTCACGTTCAATAAAATTACATTTATTTTGTTTACCTAATAAATTAATTAAATTTTGTAAATAATTATTTTCATTAATTTCAACATTTTTATAATCATTATTTAATTTATCAAATGAAAATATTTTATTTAATTTATTTATGTAACGTTTTTCTTTAATTAATATATATAATAAATTTTTTTTTTGTGTTACATTATAACGTTGTTTTGATATAGATTCAAATGATTGTTCAAATCTATTCAATATTTCTAAATAATGATTACGATCATTTTCATTAAATAATAATCTAGAATATATTCCAGTTAAAATAGAATCGAAATATTTAAAAGTTTTACGATTACAATTTTCTTCTTCGGAATCGATTTTTTGTAAACGACGTATTAGTAGCCATATGCAATAATTTGTAAGTATTTTATTGTCGGTTTTTTCAATTAATTTCAGTAATGGTTTTGTGAATTTTTGTCGTTTTATCTGAAATGAAATGAAAAAGAAAATTATGTTTCAAAATTAAAAGTGAAATATTGATGTATTCTAGGATCTGTAAATAATTTAAGAGAGAAAATTAATATGCTTCTTATGCTTCTTATGATTCATGAATAAAATAAAGAGTGCCTGGTATGTAAGGTACTGCTATAGCGTACTCGTATATCGTACTGTAGTTAGCCTGCTAATAACCTAATTGCTATACATTGCTACTACGCTAAACGCTACTACTTACTACTGACTCTACTGACTGTCTGATCGTGTTTCTCGTATATTTCTTATTTGCTGTCTAGTCGCCTAGCCAATAGCAAGTATAAAGAGCAAATTAATTTTTCTCACGAATGAAAATACGAGTACATATGCGGTATGCACTACTTACTGCCTCCTCCTGTTTCTCGTATATAATGTGTAGTAAGAAGCAAGAATAAAGAGTAAATGAATTTTTCTGACGAATAAAAATACGAGTACACATGGCTAGTATACCTCTAGCTAGTACCATCTCTGATTGAGATGTTTACAATGAATTTTAGAATTCCAAAAAATTATTAAAAATATTCTGCTTACCTTAATCGGTTCATTATCATCAATATCCTTTTTAAATACAATTTTAAAGTAAAGATTCCAATCAATATTTGGAAATTCATCTTTAAATGATCTCATATCATAATATAAAAATAAATTTCTATGATTATTTTCTTTATCACATTTCAGTACATCATCATCATTATTATTATTATTATTCACATTATCACAATTTTCAGGATTATTTGATACGCTAAAAATACGATGTAAATTCTCTATGAAACGAATAAAATCATTTATAAAATTTTCTAATTTTACTGTTGGTACATTAAATTCTAATAAAGTTTTATTTAATTCAATCAATTCATTTTCTATATATCCTTTTTGTGTAATATCATTAACTCGATATCCATTATATATTTCGATCATATTAAAATCATCATATGATATCTCTAGTAATGGATCTAAATCGACTAATTTTAATTCCTCTGATATTTTCATCCATGCCGCAATATTTTTATTATCATTACCACTACTACTACTACTACTACCACTATTGTTACTCGTGTCACTGATACTGTTTTCATTGTTCATTGCTAGTATTGGCCAATCATCATTAAAATCCTTTAAAATATCAATTTTTCGTAACATACTATTAAAATTATTTTTTTGCAAACATGATTTATAAAAGTTTTTAGCTTTAATAGCTGATTCGAATGTTAGATATCCGACATCATCATCAGTTTGATCAGTAACCGATTCAAATGCAAATTTCATATATTTTTCATCAAAAATATCTGGATCAATTTCGATATTAGTTGATAAATTTCGATTATAATTACCGCATGCATATTTAATGAAATCATCACAAGGATTTATATTTGAATTGATTATTTGTTGTGTTATTAATAAATTTTCACGTATCAATTGATTTTCTTCATTTTGATTTGATGATATTTTTTCAATAATTTTCTGTTCATTATTATTTCCATCATAATTGTTACGATCACTGTTATTATTATTATTTTCACTAACATTATCACAAATGTTAATTTTCAATAAAGAAAATATCAGTAGGACAAATGTAATTTGTTTTAATTGTAAAATTATTAAATTATTATTATTCGTAAATTTTAACATTATTTTCATTATTTTTCAATTAAATTATAAATTCAAAAAAGAAAAAATTATAAATAAAAAACACAAAACAAGGTGTGTGATAATGTGTGTATGTATTTTAGTTAAAATAAATTATGTAAAACGACTGTAGTTGCAAATAGATTTAAAATGTGTGTCTATTGTATTACTTTTAAGCAACTAAGCATAATATTAATACAATGTATGTACGCGTATATTAACGAGAAGAAAATTTAATGGACTTTCACTATCACACGTTTTTATTTTAATATTTCCATTATTTCAGTTGTATTCGCAATATCGCAAATATAATTTAAAAATGAAAATGCAAAAAAAAAATTAAAATTAAAAATAAAATAATTGTCTTATTTATTTTCTTTCCTTTTCTGTTATTGTTCAATTTTTCTTTTAAATGTTTATAAAATGATCTGTATACTTACAATTATGTTTGCTTGTATGTAATGTTTTTGTTTTGCTTCATTTTCTAGTAGACATATAGTAAACGTGTATCTGTATGTAGAGACATACAAGTAAACATTCAAATTTTTTCATATTAGAAATAATGATAATTTAAAAAAAGTGTAAAAAATAATCAAATAAATGAGAAAAAAAAAATAAAACAATTCAATACTTTCAAAGATAATTACTGACACTTTAGGTCATTTTATAATTATTATCGCGTACGCAGATTATTGCAAAATTATCTAGACTCAAATACAATAAATGAAATTAAATATAGTTACTTATTGTGCTATAAAATGTAATCAATACATAAAAATGTGATGATACTCATATACAATTTACTTACATTATGTTTGAGGTTCATTTATAATTCAGCGTAGATTTAATACCAGAGTAGATTTAACATATTTTCTTTATTATGACAAATTCAAATTGTACAGCGCTGATTTTTTTAAAGCAATATTATGCTATCGTTTAAGCTACAATAGTACACACATCATAGTGTACTCCGTATTTTCTATCTTCACGAAAAACTTGATTCTCTCTCTCTCTCTCTCTCTCTCTCTCTAAGTAAATAGATTGCGAATATTGTAAATAAAACAAAATACACAAAATCAACTAACCACATTATGTGTGGCGGTGTGGGCGGGTAGTGAGGCAGTTTACTGTCCTCACACCCATAACAAATAAATAAATAAACTAACCACATTTGATGCTTGCTCCTCCTCTTCTATAAATACTCTGTAGCAGTGGAGGTCATTGAACCATTACGGTATCTGTAGTATTCGCTATTATAGTAGAGTAGTAGAATTTTACATATAATTTGAACTCGTATTTTTTATCTTCACAAAAAGTTGATTTTCTCTCTGAGTAAATAGAATGCGAATACTGTAAACAAAATAAAACACAGAAAATCTACTAACAACATTTTTAATATTTGCTTCCCATACCTTCTATACACACTCTGAAGCTGTGAATTTTCACTTTTCAATTTAAAATTTTGTTCTTGTTTTTATTTATATTTTTTCATTCATAATTTTGCTTCTAATTACCTTACCCTATATAACAAGCAAGTGAATTAAAAAAAAAAATAATGCATTTTTGTGGTACTCGTGAAGTATACATATACCTTTAATTCCATATGTGAAATATGATTCTCTTCTTATAGAACTTTGAAATGCATGATAATGTGATACGTGTGCTGCATTCATAATGAACATATAAATTATAATATCCAATGCATAATATGTATTATAAATGTGAAATTAATTATTATAAATTTAATTTCCCGGAAATAAAAGAAGTTCAGTGCACATCATTCATATTGAGTTAATTACAAAAAAAAAAAAAAGTATGAATATGCATTATAATTACGATTACGAGTAACAAGTGAAAATTGAGTTGATATGAGTACTTTGCGTATAAATATGGTACGTAACTGATTATTAAAATTTTTTGTATTTTCATGTATATAATTAAAGTGAGTGATGATTATATTACGTTATTCAAAACTTATACTTACATAAATGTGTGTAAATATGCATAATTAAACATCCATAATTGTTGTTTATTTCTCTAGGAAAACAAAAAAGTTTAAATATGAAGATTAAGAAGAATTTAAATATGAAGAAAGGGATTTTTTGTATTAATTTTTAATTCATTTTTAATTTATGAATTTAATCTTTTGAAAATTTGATACTCTGATGCAGAAATTCAATTCAATTAAGATTTATGTGACTTGAATCTTTAAAAAAAACATTAGAATTAACAATAAAAATATTGAAATACTTATGTAAAAAGTTAATGAATAAATGTAGCTAAGAGATATAAATAGACTCGTATTTAAGTATATGTATACAACTATAGTGATGGAAATATGAATATAGTCTCATTGCATTTTTGTGAAAATTAATAAAACAAAAATACTATACTTTCCATCATTTTCATAAAATTTGCGTGCAACTTTATGCCCCACAACACAAGTCTTCAATGGATCTTGACTGTACACTGACAAATCCAAAACCGTTTGCCTCCTAATAAAATCTTAGCCTAACATTAATTATTTTGTGATCATATTTTGAAAAATAAATTGCACTGCATTTACAAGTATAAACCAAATTAAAATCTTCAACTTGCTAGGGAAAATTCAGCACACTGGATGAATGGATGGATGAATTCATGGAACAAAATCTTTCATAAATGGACGTAAATTATATAGTTAATTTTTAATGAGGCGTAGTAATGGCTATATTCATATTTCCATCAGTATATGTAGATTTATCTTAAAGTTAATGAAATTTCCATTAAATTTTAATTACTCTTTTAAGTTTTTAAATTTTTTTTTGTATCTTTTATAAACTAAAACCATCAAAAACTTAAATTTAAAAGGAGGTTAATCATAATTTTAAATTAATTTCTTTTTACTACAATTTTTTTTTTTTTTGTTTCAAAATATAATAATTGTCTCATTATATGCTTCTTATATGTACATTAGAGATTAGGAGTTTATGTTTAAGATCTAATTTAAATTTATGTATCTAATTTGTCTGTATACTCGTACACATACCATATAGATACGGTGTTGTATATAATTTACACCGTTTTATTTTCATTTATATAAAATAAAGTTGAATGAATTTTTATGATAAACTCCTTAAAAAAAAAACCTCACAAAATACTTAAAATTTATTAGACTTACACACACATAATTGTAGCGGTTGACTTTTTTTTATGTTTGTTTGTTTGTTACCATCACTACTGCAAAACAATTATTAGATATGAATGGATGTATATGTATATGTTTGTGTGTTCATACGCGAAGAAAAAAAATAATCCATAACGTCGCGTTTTTTTTTTTTAAATGTTTTGTTTTGTCAGTAAATTATAAATAAGTAAGTAACTTTAGATACGCTTCGTTAATTAAAACAAGGTACTACTTATGTATAAGCAGCATAGATAGATACGTGGTGGATACAGTACATAATTTTACAAATATCTACATAAAATATGAAAACTTTTATAAATTTATAACAAATAAAAATCGTCAAAAATTATTATTTTATTTTTTTCTTACTTACTTTTTGTATTGTCGTGTCGGTATAGGTAAGGTATGCTCGTATTTAAATAGCAAAGCGATACAGTTCATGATATTTTTAATAAACATTCTAGTGCATGTGTTTGCATGTGTATTCGTACATGTAACATATGATGAGTAAAATATACGATATATATGAACGAATGTATCTGTATGTATGTTTGTATTCGTTTACAATTATACATAAATATTTCTGATGAATGAAAAGGTTTCTTTCTTACCTTTAACATGATTATTATTATTATATGAAGTAATACACATATAGTAGTAGCAGTGTTGTATATAGCTAACACCACTAATTGTTTGAAGTCTGGATCAGTTATAAATTGTACGTACACCTTTTCATATCAAAAAAATAAATAAAAAATAATAAATAATACTTACGAGTTACTGTACGATACGGTACAGAAATTATTAAATTTTTTCATTTTTATGTGCGGTTTTTAATTTAAATTTTATTACAGGTACCATATTATTATTTGCATATTAGTTTTTTTTTTTCATATGAGTAGTTATTTTAAGAAGTTAAGAAAATGAAAGAACAGTTTTAAATTGAGTCTTATTCTTGATGAACAGTTCATTCAAAAATAAAAATAAAAATAAATAAAGAAATTAAAATGATTTTTCGGCCAAAAACTCGAGTGATACATCAGTTTGATATTGAATCAGTTAGTAGATTGTGGATTTGCTGTATATAGAGTCTATGTAGAAAGGATCTTCTATAACGATAAATTTTATTTTATTATAAGAAGTTTTCAAAAGTGAATTTGTATATGAATCATTTTTAAATAAATTGTTGAATAATCATTGGAAATTTTTTTAAAAATAATTGTTACTAAATGTTACTAAAGACTTGCAATGCGGTTGTGTACTAAAAAGTGATCTAATAATACTCTGAAACATTTCGAAGGAATAAATTTGGTGCAAGTTTTCTTAAATAAAATGTAATATTATTTGTAATTATTTACACTTTTACACACTCATCTATGTACTGCAAATAATATATGGATTATTTTGAAGTGATCTTGAAAACAAACAAAAAAATTGTAAATATTTTACTTTATTTTAATTTCTTTTTAAGTCGTTATTTCAATCTGAATTTTATATAAATTTCAAATTCAAATTCAAAATTTTCGTCGTTCTGTTCTATATACGCATTCATTAATAAATTTAAGAAAAAATCAAAAAGCAAAAATTAAGTAAAAAAAAAAAAATAAAAGAAAAAAAAATTATCCACATAAGAAAATCTTATATCTTATATCTTATATCTTATAAAAAAGAATGGGATATGGTATATAATATACCTTTATTATTTCAATTGTTCCAAATTAATCATTGAAACCAATATGAATATATGTATAACTTTTTATAAAAACAATTCATATAAAATCCTTTTGTGTTTTGATGTGATTTATTCGTGAAATTTAAATATATCAAATTACAATTTTATTACTGAATAAATTTGAATTTTATAAAATAATTTATGCTAGAAATAAGCGTAAAATACTATATGGCATATGGAAATATACTTACGTTATCATATACGTATTACACTTACCAAAAAGAAAGATATTTCATCAAATATATTCCCATACATGATACTAATACATACGAATGAGTATATTACGAACATACTGCGCCATATATCAACAGGAAATTTAACCATAAAACCGAACTGCATATACTCCCATATCTTCCAAAAATGCACATTATCATGATAAATGAAATGTACATATTCTGAATCTGAATTTGAATTTTGAAATTGAGTTCATTGATTCCTTTAAATATTATGCGGATATATCATTATTCTGTATGTTTTTTGGAAGTTCTTTAACTCTCATATTTCCCATATGTACACCCAGTATCTTTTGTGTATTTATAAATGAAGTGATAGATAAAGTAGCAGACAATTCAAAAATAAACCGAAAAAAAAAGAAGTGTTGCATTTACATACCAAATTTTTGTACCAAAAAATAAACATATATACATGATAGGTTATATATAGATGCAACATTATAATATTAAATTTTATTATATACATAGTTCTATATGTGTGGTTCTATGGTTCTACATTTCACATAAATTTACATACATATACTCGTAATGTGGATAGTATCTTACCTTACCTATATGCCGTCATATTTATACACTTTGTACATCGATTACATTACAATTTCGATACATGTGCTCTGTGCAATCTATCTATTCATATCGTATGTAGTGTAGTCTGTATAAGTTCACTTAAAATGATTCAGGAAGGAAAATGAAAAAAAAAAAAAAAACAACTTATATTGAAAATGAAAAATATATAAGGGTGAATTATTCTTATTTATATAGCATACGCGTATGCACATGTGAGTTGTGGTTATATTTACATGTATGGTGATATGACTACTTCTATATATACATACATAAATGTTAAATATCATTTTTAAAGAAACAGAAAAAAAAAAATAAAATCCAAAAAAAGAAGGAGAATAGGTTCATAAAATTATTATGCTAAAATATAAAAATTTTTTTATACATAATTTACAATCGAGTATATAGTAGATAGTATAGCAGCTATATAGTATCAGTCAGTATATTTTTATGGTCTGTCTGTGATGGAAAATTCAACCACCGTAACGGATCCATATGAATGAATGATTCATTTTATACAAAAATTCTGAATATGTGTAAAAGCATTTACATTAAATATATTATGCTATAGCACATATCACATATGTACCTGCTGCTGCTGGTATGGTGATGGTAGATAATATATAAATTTTCATATATT
The DNA here is from genome assembly GCA_951394055.1 of Villa cingulata. NCBI lineage: Eukaryota > Metazoa > Arthropoda > Insecta > Diptera > Bombyliidae > Villa > Villa cingulata. Next base: position 2,411,086 of record OX596020.1, on the reverse strand, counting down.
TATGTATAAATATGCATATGTCATCATCATCATGAGTGTGCTCTTATTTGTACACCTATCTGTCTGCATACCCCATATATTACATATGTATGCGTCTGTATAGTAATTTATTCCTTAAATAAAAAAAATTACCCTTCTTCTTTGTATTATTATTCTTCACCTTAAGTAAAGTAAAACTTGGTAAAACCATGTAAAACGTATAAAAAAAAAAAAATTATTATGCTCATACATAGATATATAACGTGTTTGGTGATGATAATGATGCGATGATAATACTTAATAGTAATGGCATGCTTAAAATAAAAACTTTGACTATTACATTTATATTAAATACATCATGTATGTATGCACAATCCACGAGAGTATTACCGTATTACATATAGACATATACAAGCATAATGTATACATACACATTCATATGTTCATAATGCGTTAAATACTAAAAAAATAAATAAATAAATAAAAGAAATATTATAAATATGAAAATGAGGAAAATATGCTATCGAAATTTTCACCTTGAATTCTTCTTCAATTGTTCCTTAGTATGTATGTATATCTAATATAAATACTTGTACTTGCTTGTACATATACTCATATTATGTATGCCTATGTATCGTGTGTATTAACATAGAATTATGATGATCATGATTATGATTGTGATCCATAATAATACAAAATGTATAGGTGTATCGTGTATTCATTTTCATTTCAAAATAAAATTAAGTTTGAACATAATTTATAAAAACTGAAACATGCTAAAAATAATTTAAAATGCATGTACACATACATACACATTCAATGCATACTACAAATGTATGTTACATGTGTTCATATACTTTAATCACTTTAATACACTTTACTATTATATAGTACTTACATTATGGATGGATGTTAATTTGTATATAAGATTTTCAAGGTTCGTTTTGCTAAAGAAAACTAAAAATTGAAAAATACATAAATACATATGTATACATATTTAAAAGAAAAAAAGAATCCATACCATACTTACTTTATTCGTTTTTGCTTTTTATGAGTAGTACACAAAGAAAATGAATTTCATTTTAAAAATGAAAAAAAAATTATAATTTGAAATGAAAAAAGAAAAAAAAAGAATAATATTATGATGATGATTGAAGAATTCACTTACATACACTTTTAATAATTTTTGCAAAATAATAAAACAAAGTAAAGATAACTAACTATACGAGTATGTAGAAACCCATAGAAACCTATATGGTATATCTAAGTATGATTGTATGTATTTACTTGTGTATAGATATATACTTACTCATACAATACATCTACATTATATGCCATACACATATGTGAACTTTTTTGTTTTTAATCATTATTAGTAATTATTAAGTTTCTCGAATTCATTTTTCTTATTGTTTTCCCTTTGCAAAAAAAAAAAAAAAATGAATGAATCATTTTTTAATGAGAATATTTGAACTAAATGTTCATATTTTATGTATACATATGTGTACGACTATTATGTAAATTTTTAGAAATTTTAGGAGTTATGCGTATACAATTAAATACAAAAAAAAAAAAAAATGTGCCACCATGTAAACAAGATGAACGTACATTTATATCGCGATGCATTCATTATCTGGGCGTTAAGTATTCATTATATACCAGGGTCTAGTGGTATATGTGTTGGAGATGATCGGAATATTAAAACTTAATTGTTTCCTTTTGCTATATATTTTCTGAAAGATAACAAATAGTTATCAAAGTGTAAAAATATGCACAAAATTAAATAAAAATAAGTGATGTACATATGTACCTACTCAAGTTTTGTAGATGCACATACATGAATCCATGACTATCTGTACGAGTAGTAAGATGTAGTACTAGGAAATGTATAATTATTTTTTGTCATTTGATATTCTTCTTTTTCGTTATTGATCGTTAATTATGAGGAAGTCAAATATGTATATGTATTTATACACATTTAGAATTTGAATAGGAATAGGAGCCATTTGTGTATCTCCTGTAGAAACAGATTGACAAAGACAAGATTATTCTTTTTTAAATTTGATGATTAATTTTCTTTCCTTTTTTATACATGTAAGATTTCAAATGAATGTACTCGGAAATTATTTTTAATCTTTAAGAATATACATACATACGAATTTTATAAGTCCATCATAATGGCCGCAATTAGTAATTCTTCCGCAGTTCTATCACCCAGTTCATCACATGAACATATAGTAATAGGTAATAGTGCATTACTTTATGTACCTTATGGTGGCTCTGGCTAACGAACTAAAGTCAGACGGAAACTCCAAATAACTTCATTCTTCTAAAGGGATGATGATGGGCAAAAAATAATTAATGTTACGAATTCTATATAACATGAGGTCAGGTCCAAGTCCGAGTGAGTAAGACTCGATTTTGAATATAGGCAACAAAATATCTGTAACAAAATCTGTGCTTATATTACGTAGATACATTACGAGTTGTGTACTAATTTATAGAATTTTATATTAATATAACGGTAAATAATCAAAAAAATTTTAAATGAATTTGTTTGTAATTTACTAGATTAACATTTTTTTTATTGGATCATGTGAATTAGATCATTTTACGATTATAATTATGATGAAATTTAAAAATACATACCTATACATTAAATACGAAAAGTAATGACAAATTATATGTAACTATGTATGAGTGTTTATTATTTTAATAACAAAAATAAAAAAAAAATTCAAGAAAATCTTTAAAGAGTTATTGTAATAACAACTTTCATTTATGCATTATAATTCATAGAAAATTTCATATCTTACATTATACTCGTATATGGATTATGTATATACACATGAATAGTAATCTAATTAAAACCAGATTATTACATTAACTTTTAAAAAAACAGTTCAAAATTTTTTAATTCATAATTAGGCTATATAATAGAAGACAAGACAATAATATGTATATCGTGTTTAATTTTTAGCAACAATATCACTACAATGTAATGAAGAAAAAAAATAATAATATTATTGTTAATTTATAAATGAGTTATTTAGTAACTATTTCTGTATTTTTATTTAATACATATAGACTAACATAATACAGTATCTAACAATTTTAAGTACAGATGATATGAAATTTATGACGATGGCACTTACTTCGCATTATTATACACAAAATTTGAAGATAGGTATATACTTACTAGTTTTTTTTCTCCATTTATGAAGACCATAATTTTTTTTTCTTCAGTTCCATAATTCATTCATGTTACGAGTATTAAATGTTCTAGAAGAGACTGCATTAAGTGTCACTTGTTACACATATGTATGGATGTATTTACTTTTGTAATCGTACACTTAAAAAGTCATGTAATATTTATACGTCCACTATTTTTTTTTTGTACGTTAACGTTACGTAATTTATAAAATGTTTCAGTTTGAAAATAAAAAAAAAAAAAAACTGAAAAAAATACATACATGTAAACAAAAATTTTTATATTATTTCAACATTACCATTAAAATGTGTATAACACGAATAAGCAAAACGAGCAATTTTTCTTAAAAAAAAAAAAACAAAAAAAAATATATATGTATATGTATGTTGAAAAATATAACAGAATAATATTTATTATTAAGAATATTAACCCTAGAATTTAATTATTTTTTTTCTTACTCATATAACGAAAATTTTCATGTATTTTAATGTTGGATATTGAAAATTGATATCATCATAACTAAAATGGTATATTTTGCTTATTTTTCTTTCCCTGAAAATTAGGCAAAAAAAACAATATTTTTTTCATTAAAATTTATATCGCTGACTTATACGAGAGTCAGTGGCGGGTTTTACGATTAGCCGTTCCTAGGTATTATCAGTCGAAGTTTCAATATGAAAATTCAAAAATGAGTACACATGATGAGTAGAATATCACTCGTATTATTGTAGTGTAGTGTACCATTAGGATAGAGTTGCTAGTAGCTAGTAGTGTGTAATATACCATCGATACAGTGTATGTGGAGAAGGGGAGGAGCAAGTATTAAATGTTGTTAGTTGATTTTTCGTGTTTTGTTTCGTTTACAATATTTGCAATTCTGCTTAGAGAGAAAATCAAGTTTTTGTGAAGATAGAAAATACAAGTACACATAAAATGTGAAATATACTACTCACGCAAGCATGTGGAAGGGGAGGAGCTAACATCAAATGTTGCTAGTTGATTTTTCGTGTTTATCATGTACAATATTCGCATTATATACTCACTACTCAGAGAGAAAATCAAGTTTTTCAGAAGACAGAAAATACGAGTAGATACACATGATGTGTGAAATACTACTTATACTAGAAGTAGGTCATACTACAGATACCGTATTAGTTCAACGACCTCCAGTACTATAGAGTATGTATAGAAGGGAAAGAGCAAATATTAGATGTTGTTAGTTGATTTTTCGTGTTTTTTCATGTACGTACAATATTCGCAATCCACTCAGAGAGAAAATCAGCTTTTTCTGAAGATAGAAAATACGAGAAGTTCTAGTTGAGTACACATGATTGCTATGATTACTGTATGAAGTTTTTTTTTTTTTAAATTGCTTTACTGTTTTTAGAAGAGGATAAAATTTGCTGATCATTAATTTTGCAATAAATATTTCAACATAAAATATTATTTACATTTTTGATATCAATTTTTCAATGAATTTAGGACACCATATAACATCGATAAATATTAAATTTAAATAATTAATTAATTAATAATAAAAATAAAAAAAAAAAACAGAATAAAAATAAAACGAAAATCGATAACATAAAAATTAAAGAATCAGCGGCTATTGACTCTTTTAAAAGTGCACGAATATGTACCACCACATAGTGCAACCTTATACAGTGTTGAGTGATATTTATTTGGTGTCAAATAATTTATAAATTAAAAATTGAATAATGTAACAGCAAAAATATATAATTCGCGTGTTTGATGACTAACAAAAGTAAAAAAAGAAAAAAAAATAATAAATTAAAATGAAAGTCAGTGATCGGTCAAAAAATTAAAAAGAAATAATCGATAAAATTAAATTTAAATATAATATACGTTACGAATATACACACATACATAATTTTTGGGATAATGATTGATAGTTTAAAAAAAAAATCAAAGACAACATTAGAAGATACTGTATTAAAGAATAATGTTAAAAAAATTAAAAAACATAAAAAAGTTCGTTTGAAATTATATGAATTATTATTAAATTTAAATTATTATAAATTTTCATATTTAATTATAATATCAATTATTTTAATTGGATTTATTGAAAATGTTAATTGTAATCGTCCACCAAGATTTATAATTGATGGGCATACACCAGAGATAGTTTTAAGGCTTAAGGAAAGTCCAGAAACGCCAGTTGGTATGTATAAAAATTTTTGAATACCTACCTACTAAATTTTTTGTTTTGTTATCATTTAATCAAAATTTATTCGTATGTATAATATTATAGGTACTTTAATATATCAGTTAAAAGGATATGATCCAGACGATGATCCGCTTACATTTAACGTTTTACCATCAATCGATAGTGATATTATTCAAATTATACCCGTAAATAAAAATCAAGCTAATATTTATTTAGCTAAAGAATTAGATCGTGAGGTAATTTTATGAAATTTCATTTTAATTTTCAATTTAATTGCATACCATACTTACATACTCGTATATACTTACTTACTTGTACTGTTTAGACAAAGGATGAATATTCGATTGTACTGACATTAACTGATAATCAATTTGAAAATGATAATTATGTAACACAAAGCCTATTATTAGTAGTCGAAGATATTAATGATAATGCACCGATATTTAATGCATATCAATCAGCAATTGAAGTACCTGAAGATAGTAAACCGCCTGGTATTATAACGACATTAGAAGCAACTGATCGTGATGAAGGTGCATACGGTCAAGTTGTTTATTATTTACAAGAATTAGACGGTGATAATGATATATTTTCGATAACAACACGACATGGAAAGGGTGTAATTAAATTAATTAAAAATTTAGATTATGAAAAAAAAAGTTTATATCAATTACGTGTATTGGCTGTTGACAGAGCTAATCAGGTTAAAGATAAATACCAGAAAAATTAAGAAAAATTAAAAAAATTAAATGTTTTTTTTTTCCAAAAAATATAATTTTAGCGTCCAATAAATACTGGTACTGCAGCAATTCTAGTCAAAGTAAAAGATGTCGAAGATCAACCTCCCGAATTCATTCAAATTCCACCAATTACAAGAGTATCAGAATCAATTGAACCTGGTACAGATATTTTACATGTAAAAGCGATCGACGGTGATCGTGGCATTAATAATAAAATAAAATATTTTATTGAAAAAAAATCGAATAATGATTTATTTGAAATTGATGAAAATACTGGAATAGTTTATACCATAAAAGAATTAGATCGTGAAGATACTAGAAATCAAATTGATGGTGCATACATTTTAATAATTATTGCCATAGAAGAGACCAGAATAAACGTACGTTTTAATACTTTATTTAACTCAAATGATAACTGATTAATAATTTAAATTTTTTTCACTTGATTTTAATTTTCATTATATAGCCACCACCATACGCTAAAACTGAAGCTACCATTATCATAACAGATGTGAATGATGAAACACCAAAATTTCGTGAACATCAATATCGTTGCGAAATTAATGAAAATGCACAAATCAATACGCCATTAACATTCATTGATAGAGATGTTCGTAATGAAGTGTACGATTATGATGCCGGAAATAATGGAACGTTTCGATTGTATTTAGATCCACCAAATGAAATATTTGAAATATCACCGAATTTAGGTGTGAATGAAGCAACATTTTTGATACGTGTCAAAGATCCAAAAATGCTCGATTATGAGAAAATAGTCGAAATGAATTTTACAATAGTAGCTAGAGAAATAGAAGAACCGAAAAAATGGAGGTATGTAAACTCCCCCCCTCATGCATGTAAAGAGAGAAAATAAAATGAGAAAAAAAAACTGAATTATTGTTATATCTTTTTTAAAATGTATTTAGTACAGCCAATGTTCAAATTATGATACGTGATCAAAATGATAATTTTCCCGAATTTATGACAAATATTTATGAAGTAACAATTCCAGAGAATTGTGATATTGGTACAACGATTGTTCAAATTGAAGCATTCGATGATGATTCTGGTGATTTCGGTACAATGGGTATACGTTATACGAATATAAGAGGAAGTATAGCTAATCTGTAAGTTTTAAAATAAATTTTTAGAATAATTATTTTTTGAATTTATTGTGAATAATAATTTTCACAATCCATATACCCGCAGACTTGCTCTTGATCCAATAACTGGAGTTATAACAGTGATTGGAAATGATGGAAATTCATTTGATCGTGAAATAATATCACGTCATTATTTAACAGTTGAGGCACGTGATTTTATTGGAAGAGGAAATCGTAATACAGTTCAATTGATCATTAATATCGATGATGTTAATGATAATCCACCGATATTCTTACAAAATCGTTATGAAGCAAAACTATTAGAGAATAAAATTAATTTCGAAACTCCATTAATTATTGAAGCACATGATGCAGATCTAAATAATACAGCAAACAGTGAAATCAGTTATGAAATTGTTGAAGGACAATTAAAAAATAATTTTACGATCAATTCAAAAAATGGAGTACTTACACCAAAAACTCAAATCGATTTCGAAGAATTAACTAATGGTTTTTCAAATATTCGAACAATACAAATTATGGTGAAGGCCAGAGATTATGGTATACCGTATCTATTTTCGAAAATATCAATTATTATTTATGTTCAGGATGTCAATGATAATCCACCAATATTTCAAAAGAAATTTTATAATAAAACAATTTCTGAAGATCTATCAGGCAATAGTCCTGTATTGCAGGTTAGTAAAAAAAACAAAATTCGATTTAAATTTTTATTAAATAAATTCGTATTTACCAGTATTTGATCTCTACATTTTGTATATATAGGTGACAGCAATCGATATTGATGGTTCTTCACCGAATAATCATGTGGTGTATAGAATTCAAAGTGGAGCCAGTGATAAATTCATAATTGATGCTGACACAGGAATAATATTTGTTGCTCAGGGAGCATCTTTAGATCCAGATCTAACGAATCCAAAACGCACTTTATATTCTTTGACAGTGGTAAGTTTTCACACTTTATATTTCAGAAAAAAATTTCAGTATTTATTAAAAAAAATATTCGGTTTTGTAGGTGGCACTTGACGGTGGTCTAGGTGAGACACAATTAACTGCAACCACATTCGTTAATATCACAATTAAAGATGTTAATAATAAACCACCAATTCTCAAGGAAACCGGTGTATTACGAATTCCAGAAAATACTCCTGTAGGAACTTTTATATATCAGTTGATTGCAATCGATCCAGACGAATCACCAATTTTACGATATCAGCTAGATAAAAATAATTCTGATGCACGAACTGAAGAAGGAGCATTCGTTAAACAGACCGAATACGATTATGTGAAAGCATTCGAATTGAATCCATTGAATGGAATGTTGAAGGTAAACAGTGATTTTCTTTCGTAATTGATTTCATTTTGAAAATATTTTATTATATCATTAGATAGCTCATCTTTTAGATAGAGAACGAGTTGAACAGATCAAACTTGGTGTAATCGTTCAGGATTTGGCTGCTGCTAAAGGAACACAAATTGCAATTTGTAAATAAGAAAAATTATAAAAAATTAAAAATAAAAAATTATTTTAATTAAAATCTTATTTTTTAGCTTCGTTAAATATAATCATCGAAGATGTTAACGATAACAATCCAAAATTTAAAATGCCATACTATAAGAAATCAATAACTGAGAATAGTATGAACGGTGTAACCATAGTTAATGTTGTGGCGTTCGATATTGATAAAAATAAAACGATCACATATTCATTAGAAGGTAAAAAGAAGATTTCAGATTCGTCTGGTGAATAATTTTGTATTTTTCTGATGTATATACTTAGGTGATTCAAAAATTCTTGATCTTCTTCATCTCGATTCTGAAACTGGAGAAATTGTTGTTGCAAATCGAATTGATCATGAAACATATCAATGGCTTAATTTTTCTGTTAAAGCAACAGATTCTGGATATCCATCTAGATCATCTTTAGTTGATGTTTTCATAAATGTTTTAGATGAAAATGATAATAATCCATATTTTTTGACAAGTACAAAAAATTTTTCAATATCTGAAAATTCACCGATCGGTACTCGTGTTGGTGTTATACAAGCTCATGATGCTGATTCCGGAGATTATGGAAAAATAACATATTTAATGGATCGAATTAGTTCACAGGTATATACATTATCGAATTGTATATTGTGATTGAATTTAATATAAATTTAAAGATTTTTATTATTAAAATTTGTATTGTAGGGTAAATTTTCAATCGATGCTGATACTGGAGTATTAAGTGTTTCTGAGAAACTTGATCGTGAAACAAAACACTTGTACGTGTTGGTGATTGAAGCTTGGGATAATTACCAATTCGGTTATATAGCTGGTGAAAGTCGAAATGCTTTTAAACAAGTTTTGTACGTTTCACAAAAACGAAATCTATAACACAAAAAAAAAAAAATTATGTAAAATTATATTTTCATTTAATTTATTTTTCGTTTAGTGTAAATGTTTTAGATGAAAATGATTCACCACCAGAAATCACATTGCCATCTGGATGTGTTCAAATTACCGAATATCATGATTTGAAGGAAACTATTGCAACAATTCATGGAAAAGATGCTGATGATCCGAATTTACCAAATGGTAAAATTGAATTTTCCATATCGAAAGGGAATGAAGATGGTCTATTTCGAATTACACAAAGTGATCAATGGACAGCACAAATATTGGCAAATAAATCACTGAAAAATAAATACGGCAATTATTCATTAATTATATCGGCTAGAGATCTTGGTGTTCCTTCGAATTATGTAAAAAATACCTTGAATATATGTGTTGCTGATTTTAATGATCATCCTCCAGTTTTTGTTTCACCACCCCACAATACTACGGTTAGAGTACCAGAGGTAAGCAAAATAAATTTGTATATACTCGTATACAAAAACTACTACTGAAACTTTTAAACTGTTGATCTGTTGATTTTTTTTTTTTTTAGAATACAACAGTAGGAAGTGTGATAATTCAAGTTCATGCAACTGATGATGATGTTGGTATCAATGCAGCTGTAAAATATCGTTTAAAACCAGACTCCTTAGGAAATTATAGAAGTTTTGATATTGATAAAGATACTGGAGAAATAATCTTGAAAAAAGAATTGAACAGAGAAAAGCAAAAAATTTATGAAGTATGAATATTTAAGATTTTTACAATTTATCTTAAAAAAAAAAAAATAAAAATAAAATTAAATAAAATTTTTCATTTCTGACTAAAGATTAGAGTTGAAGCATACGATCAAGGTATACCAACATCATTAAGTTCTGATTTAGAATTAATGATATACGTGAGAAATGTTAATGAATATGAACCTCAATTTTTGGTCGAAGAAATTACAGTTAATTTCACTGGTTAGTTAGAAGTTTTTCCTTTTTTATTTCTGAAAAAGTAAATAAAATTTATTAAAATTTTATATTAATTACACAGAACATAATCCTCCTGGTCAAGAAAAAATTAAACTTCCTGATACGATAGATCGTGATGAAGTTGATGAGTTAGATGATCCACCAAGCAATGTTTGCTATTACATAATTCATGGAAATGAAAATGATATCTTTTATCTGGATCCCATAACGCATATATTACAAGTTGAAAGGGAATTAGATCGTGAATTAAAATCGAATCATACATTATATGTTAGAGCAACGGAAAATTGTTCATCAGATCATATTAAGAACATGACAATCGATAATGATATTGCTGAAAAGAATCACGGTATTAGTAGTGCTACTGATAGAAGTGATAAAATGGATATTTTCTATAATTCGAATCGTAAAATTGGAAATAATAAATACACGAATCTATTTAATCGTTATAAATACTCAAGAAATATTCGAAATATAATTGAAAATAG